>JAVQMF010000057.1:17500000-18750000 GCA_032878935.1 Erythrophleum fordii | reverse complement strand
AAATGATGATAATCATGCTCATGTTAGGCTTGGTATGATTCGGATCATGGTGGTAGTTAGGGGAAGAGTAATTGGCTTCAATGAGATAAATGGGGTTATTTTCCTAATTCCATGTATATGCTCATGTTAATCTGATATTTGTTACACATGCTTGATTTTGAAATGCTAAATGATTAGTTGACTACTTGATTATTATTGTAATTGGACCTTATGAGTCCATGGTGAAGCTGTGGTGTGACTGCCACCTGTGCATATGCTTCGATCGAGCACTGGGTTGTGATCAGACCCCAGATGCATTGAGCCCTGGTTGTGTTCATTATAGAGTAGGTGCTGTGGATGGACCTCTCCCGATGTTATTGGCCATTAACATGTTATGTATTACTGCTAGTATGAGACAGTAGTCATTGGTAGTTCAACTAGTAACGAGAGCTTATTAAATGGGTTGGTAGCATCTAGGTTTTGAAACCTTGACAAATTGTATTGTAACCAAATTACAAGTTTTGTACCATTGCTGCATTGCATCATAAATTGCCAAGTGTAGGAGTTGTATTTTGTTAACATAAAATGTAACCATTGAGAAATAGGCTCTATGTTAGCTGTTGATGGATGTATGAACTTTGACACTTATTTTGGCTTGTGAATCTATGATATAACTGACTATTTGAGTAATGTAATCCCATGATATGTTGATTATAGACTTGACTATTGATGTATGAAATACCCAATGAAAGTATGATTGAATGACCATTGTGGGAAATTTATAAATTTGCTGACGTAAAACCCATAGATGAGTAAGGAAATCCACATTTAAATGCTAGATGGGTAATGTTATGATGGCTAGGGTAAATTAGCTAGATAAATGCTATTAAAGCCTCATAACAAGTGGGAGAGTGGCCCTAGAAAGTCTCTAGATAGAAAGGGGAGAGTATGAAGCAAGGTCTTAAGAGTAGTAGGATCAAAAGGCATTTGGCCGCGGCCAAAACATTGTTAGCCACAGCTAATAGTGGCAAAGTTGCCCAGGGAGAGTACCAAAGAGCAATTCGCCGCGGCAAAATGGGAGAGGCAAAACTGGGAGTTATCCAGAGAGTAATTTGCTACGGTTAAATTGGAATTGGCAGCGGCAAACTTTTGCAAAAAAGAGCTAGGCACTCCAAAAAGGAATTGGTTGCGGTAAAAGGAGGTATTGGCTACGGCCAATAGTGAAAGGCGAACGAGGTAGGTTCCAGGAGACTTCCTCACCACGGCGCCATGTAGGTTGGCTGCGGCGAAGGTCTAGTTGTGGTGAAATTAGTAACGATGCAAAGGGTGAAGCCGAGGGTAATTGGCCGCGGCTAATGGGAAATTAGCTGCGGTGAACATCCTAAAACCCTTATATTGGCTAGGAAATCTTGGTTTTTCATATGGTAACCTCAAGGGATGATTTATAAATAGTGATAGAAGATTCATGTGAGTTGAAATTGATAGGTAACAGAATTAAGGCTTATAAATGAATGCCGGTTTTCCCTGATATATGTAAATGTTGGTAATTATATGGTTGATGACTCTAATAACATTAAGGTTCAAATTTCTCCACATTCCCATAATGTAATTAGTCTTAATGTCATGTAACCCTAGTTTATAGGGCCCATTGAGAGATTTTTTAGAAGCTAAAGTTCAAAAAAATTGGAGCTCTATAGAATTAATTATGAATTTTCAAAATTGAGATTTTTCTACTACTCTAGTGTATGTGCTATTCATATGGTCAGTTTTGTGTTCTATGTCATCTAATGGTCAAATGGTGTCCAATGCTTATGAAATTTTACAGGCATAAACTAAAGGTTATGATCTTTTTATGGCCACTAAGATCACCTCATTTGGAGGTCTGAGAATAGTGTTATGAATTTTTGAAATTTACTGTCAGTATTAGTAGTGCCACTAGACCTCCAGTACTCTTCCATCATAATTCAGTCCCTAGATGGACTTGGCATGGTCTGGAGATATTTTTCCTTAGATTTAACACCCGTAGCTTCTTAGATTGACTAAATTTGTATAATTTTAATTTTTCTAGAATTAGTTATGAATTTCCAAAATTTATGATAGTAACTTCTAATAGTAGCCCAGATAGCTAAGACCTTGGATATTTTTTGAATGTCAAACATCTTCTACTTGATACCTCATGATCCAAAACTATTTTTATCATAAAGTACACATCTGTAGCTTTTTAGAATGATAAATAAGGTATGATTTTAATTTTTTTAGAATTAGTTATGATTTTTCAAAGTTTGTGACAGAAAGTATGAAATTCTGGCCGAGGCTACACTATGATATTTTGTGTGTTTCTTTCACTTACATGAGTTCTAAACCACTTCCTTGGATCATTTTGAGACGTATTAGTGTAATTAAATATGAAAATGAGTTGAATGAGTTTATATGATCCATGAGACACCGAATTAAAAATTCATCCCCTACATGGTGCAAATTTTGAAATTTTTGGAAATGAGCTTAGATAAGGAATGAGATGAGCTATATAATTATGGTGTTACAAAAACCCACAGGCATCACTCCATGGAGCCCTAACAGCCCTGATTCACCATCTGGCTAATAAATGAGTAATGTAAAATGTAGAATCCTTAGCCTTGATGGTGGGGAGAATATGGAGACAATTGTGGCTCGGATCATATAGCTAGAAAGGATGTACCAGGTGATGATGGAGTGTATTGCAGAATGGAAGGCCTTGTTGGTCATATTCAAGCTATTGTAAGAAATTAACTACTATGGGTAAATTAGAGAACAGAAAGTTAAGGCTCATAGTTTGAACAAGATAAAAGATTCATAAATAACCCACTTAGCAGGCCCATAGAGAATAGATAAGTGACAAAAGAATAATATACCTAGTGTATGAGTCTAAGAAAAAGGCTAACATATTTTATGACTAAGCCCGATGATATTTAAGATTGAGTAGCAACTAAAGTTAGAATGTTAGGCACAGAAGTAGTAAGGTTATAGAGATCTGCCAACAAGGCATTGACTCTAACCTATAATGCTATCATGTGTACTAGTGAATGATGGACTAACATTGTGAGCTCAAGACATGTAGAACATGTTGTGATTATATGTACAAAGAAATAATATAAGAATATAGAATGCATCCATGGTGGGGAGAGTACTACTCCTACTTATATGGCTTTAGCCCAAGATCCTTCTATCCGATGTAGGACATTACATTTCCAACCACTTTTGGGACCACCTTGTCCTCAAGGTGTACACGTAACTAGGCCAACCCTAATACCAAACACTATATAGAGCCTTCGTAGATATTGTCCTGGACTAAAGACATCTCAATTGGTCACACCTCTCTGGGTTTTATTCCTCCCATCACTAGGAAAACATATTCACGGTAGGGAGAGTACTACTCTCACTTATATGGCCTTAGCCTAAGATCCTCCTATTATAACACCATAATTTCTAGCTCATTTCATACCTTTAATTAACTCAATTCCATGAATCATATGAGTTTCCAATAAAAAAGGTAATAAAATAATAAATATTTTTGCATTGCATCGTGTATAAAAATTCCATTCGGTATTATGTAAACTGTGTGAACTTATACAACACATTCTCATATTTAATTACATGGATACAACTCATTGGAATCATCAAAAGTGGCCTATATCTTAAGAAACTTGAAGGGAAGCATGAAATAAACACATATATTTTAGGCCAGCTTTTGCCCCTTTTCTGACTCAACTTTGGAAAATTATAACTAAATCTAGAAACATTGCAATCATGCATTCTTGACCATTCTGAAAAGCTACAGATGTCTACTTCATACTAAAATATGTTCAGATCATAACATCCATCACAGAGGATGTTTGGCATTCGAAATTATCCAGAGGTCAAACTGCCTACAGGTGCTGTCATAGATTTTTGTAGCAAATTAAAAAAATGTCTAATTAATTCCACAAAAATCCAATCCATGAAAATATACCAATATAAAAATTTGTGGATGTTAGCTAGAGGAGAAAAATAACTCTATACTAGCTCATGCGTGTTCAGACCTTAAAATCTAATTAAACAATATCAGAGGTCCGCTAGAGTTCCTGATACTAGACAGCATTTTTAAAAATTCATATCTCCCTCTATAGAGATCCAAATGAGATGCTTCTAATTGACACAAGTCTTTGTGAATGTCTAGTTTCTCTGTATAAAATTTTGTGACAATTGGACATCATTTGAGCCCTGTGTGACATATTTCATTTTTGGACTAGTATGAATAGTAATATGACCAAAATCAGAAAATTTTCCAACTTTGAAAATTCATCAAATATTTTGTAGACCTGCAAAAATTCTGTTCTTTAACTTCCCAAAAAGCTCTCAAGAAACTCTAATTGCATGTCAAATCTTAGATCAAGAATAGCTCATTTGGATAAAAAGTGACATAGGGTTCCATTATGATTAAATTTGGCTCCATATAGGATACCAAAATGTCCAAATGGCTTTCCTTGGGGTTTGGCACCTCTTGGGTAAGTCTAAAAGCATAATTAAGACTTGTGTGAGCTGTCCAAATGGTCCCAAACTCCATGCCTCTTATTTTGGCTATACCACATGCAATTATACATATTCACATCAAACTTCCAAGAAGCATAACTTAGCATTACATACTCAAATTGCATTCTAGTAGTCACATAATACATTCTCTCATTTAAATATAATATATTATCATAATTACATATGTTTAAGAGGTCATAGATGTAATATTCAGTCCTCCAAAAACCAGAGAAAATGTGATAAACGTAACGTACAGTTTCTCTGTAAACGAACGAAATTCACTAGATACAAAAGGAAGTCCCCCAAGATGATGTAGTTAAGGTCCCAAAAAATTTGAGAAGCATTCTAGACTCCTAAAAATGAAAATCCCAGGCTCAGACAGAAGGAAAAATGGAGCTAGAATGAAGAAACAATTTCTGAAGAAAAGCTTATGAAACGTAATGGCATTTTCGTAATTTTGAGCAAATTTTAGAATTCACACAGGAGGGCTTTTTAAATGAAATTTTTGAGTTCTCCAGGGTTCTCAGAGGCCTTGAAAACTATGGGAAACCCTAGGATAGTTAAATCCCTTCCGGTGGACGTTTTCCAACGTCGGTTGACTCAAACTTTGACCAATTCGTTTGGTAAGGTTTTAGCTCCAAATTGAGTGATTCTAAAGGCATTTCATTAAATTGGGAATCTAAATTTTATAATATAAAAAATGGTTGTAAAAAAGGAGCTAAAACAAAGTCGAAACAAAATTGCCATTACGGAAGGATAAAATTGAAATTTTTGAAAAATTGTGTTTCTAGAAGCTCCCACACACTTCCCCTTTCTTCTCCTATCTTCTTCAGCATGAAATTTCTGCCTAAAATACAGAATATGATCTGCTCTCTTAGGCTCACAAGGAAGGGAAGAAAAGGAGGAGAAAAATCAAGAAAAAGGTATGGATTCTTAGTAGTTTTCTATGCTTTCTTCCATCCAAACCTCCTCTCCTCCATTCTTCTTTGTTTCCTATGATTAAAATGAAGTTTACAAATCTATTTTAAGGGAGAAATTGAGGGTAAAATTCGGATTTCAAGAGAGGAGCTCAAAGAACACAAGATTCAAGTGAGAAAAAGCAAGAAAATAAGGTAATTTCTCTTCCTATGGTTACCATCTTTGGTTCCCTTCTCCACCATTTTGCCTCACTTGAGAAAACCCTAGGAGGAGATGATTTTTAGGCAGAACCAAGCATGAATATAAGGAAAAAGGGTGTGGAGATTAAGAATATGCTAAGGGAATTATCAAAAAATTATTAAATTTCAAGATGCAAATTCTAGGGTTTTGTGTGCATCTTCCAAAATCTGATTTCATATGATAATTTCTAAGCCTAATTGAGTGTTTAAATGAGCTCCTAAGATTCCTAAGGTGCTCCCCACATGCTTCCTCTTTCAAGAAAACAAAGAGAATTCCAAGGAGGCCAAAAAAAGGTAGCTAGGGAGAGTTTTAAATTTTTCTAAGGCCATTCTTGAGTTATATTTGATGAATAAAAATGAAGGGAGGCCTTGGAAAAAATTTAGAACTCATAGAAAGTGATTTGGTTCCTTAGGTTCTATATTATGACCTAAAGAAGCAACATGATGTTAGGCTCTTTTTTTAATTGTGTGATGACTCGAAAAGGCTTAAAAGGAGTCAAGAATCATATTTGAAAGAAAAGAATAGAGCTTAGAATTTATTTGAGTAGTGTTGCTTCATTAGGTGCATTTATGGACCATAATGGAGCTCATAGAGCAATCTAGCATCTAAGTAAATTGTATAGCCTTAGAGATTATTTCATGAACCTAATTAGCTCCCATAAATTGTATTTAGGCTAAGAGAAACCATCTCCACCAATTTGTGGGTGTGTGGCCAAAAGAGGAGGCTTGAGTCCAAAGGAAAAAGTATGTAATTGTGTGCAATGTAGCTCTCATCACCTTCTCTCATGCATGGATATGTGTTTAGCTTGTCTTAAAATGTATGTATATGTATTTTCAAGTCATGAAAAGTATGCTAGCATGATTTTAAATGCCATGATTTCATGATGTCATGTTATGTTTTTAAATGAATGCATGATGTTTGTTTGAGTTTGCTTGAGTGTGGAGAGGCCAAGAACTCTTCACTATGGTGAGGATGAGCCAAGAACTCTTGAACTTGGTTGAGATAAAGTAAAGAGTCTCCCAAAAGCAAAGTGTGCTCCCAAAAGTATGGTTGAGTCCAAAGCTCTTAAAGAATGGGTGAGGCAAGTCCAAAATCCATAAGGAGAAGTGTGAGACCAATCTAAACACTTGGTGAGCTCTTGAATGTCTTGTATGATGTGTTCATATGCCAAGCTTGCTTCTTGAATACTTATGAATTGTATTATATCCATGCATGTATTTTTAAAGCTTGCTTTATATATATTATGTATGATTGAAAGGGAGATGAGCTATTGGGATTCTTTAAATCTCATTCCCTCCTCTCCAATGATCTAACATGATAGGTGAACCAAGCGGATATGCTATTGGGAGCCAACAACACTAAAGGAAGGAGATTGACAATCATATGTTTAGCTTTTGCCACTTTAAGATCATGATTGTACCATATGATGTTGTAAATGGTCTATGACCCTTGAGACATGTATAAATATGCTATTATGTGATGTTTAAATGTATGGATATGATGTATGACCTCTAGCATTTATTTTGAGTATGTAATGCCTAAGTATGCAATTTGGAAGTTATGTAAATGTGTATAAATGTGGGTTGAATGGCCAAAATAAGATGCATGAGATTTGGGACCATTTAGGTAGCCTACACAAGTCTTAAATATACTTTTAAACTTGCCCAAAAGGTGCCAACACTAAGGGAAGGCCATTTGGCAAGTTTGGTACCTCATATGGAGCCAAATTTAACCATAATGGAACCCTATATCACTTTTTGGCCAAATGAGTTAGTCTTGATCTGAAATTTGGCATGTAAGTAGATCTCATTGATAGATTTTTGAGAAGCTAAAGAACATAATTTTTGGAGGTCTATAGAATATTTGATGAATTTCAAAGTTGGGATTTTCTATTGATTCTGGTATGTTCACTGCTCACACTAGCAAATTTGTGTTTTATGTCACTCGATGGACAAATGGTGTCCAATGCTTGTAAAATTTTATAGCCATAAACTAGAGGTCATAAGATTTCTGTAGCCACTAAGATCACCTCATTTGGAGGTCTGAGCAAAGAGTTATACATTTTTTAAGTTGGTTGTCAGTAGCAGTGGCGCCCCAAGAGTTCAGTCACTATTCCATAGGATTCCAATGGCTAAACATATCTTTTCATTCTAGAATTATTTTTACTATTGAGTTGACATTTTTAGCTTTCCATAATAACCAAATATGTGTCATTTTTATTTTTATAGAATTAGTTATGGATTTTAGAATTTTGTATCAGTGATTTGAAATAGCAGCCCAAATAGTAGCGACCTTAGTAGATTTTCGGATGTCAAACGTCATCCATGATACTTTTTATGGGATATACGTATTTTTAATTTAGACATCGAGAGCTTTCCAAAATGACCAAGAACACATGTTTTTAATTTTTCTAGATTTAGTTATAATTTTTCAAAGTTTTTCTCAGAAAAGAGGCCAATTCTGGCTGAAAATAAACTCCCATTTTTCATGCTTTATTTCGGTTTTCATGGGTTGTAGGCATATTTTTGGGATGCAAATGGGTTGTAATGATGTAATTAAATATGAGGGTTCATAGCATGAGCTCACACGGTTCACATGACACCGAAATGAATTTTTAGATACTACGCAATACAAAAATACCCATTATTTTCCTTGCCTTTTTATGAGAAAATTGTATTCTTCATAATATTAAGGCATTTAAAGGCATGAGATGAGCTACAATATATGGTGTTACAATAGATCATATACGACCATAGATGATAACATTTGCCACCTTGATGGCCTTAATGAAGTAAATTTCATACATTTCAATGTCATACTCTTATCTCTCAAGTGGTTGGCTTCCATCTCCTTACTCTCTTGGTCTACCTAGCATGTTAGAATATTGGAAAGGAGGGGATGAGATTCAAAGAATCCCAATAATTTATCTCCCATTCAATCATATATAATGGATGCAAACAAGTCTCATAAATGCATATATGGTCATGTTGACTTGTGCAAACATTCAAGAGACATTTTCATCATTTGAGAAAGTTATACATAGTATACAAAGGCTTGCCAAGGAAATGGATTGCCCTCACCCAATTTCTTGTGGATATTAGACTTGCTTCACCCATTCTTTAAGAGATTCTTGGACTCAATCATACTCTTGGAAGCCCATCTTGCTTTTAGGAGACTCTTTGCTTTGTCTTAACCAATCTCAAGGGTTCTTGGCTCATCCTTACCATGGCTAAGAGTTCTTGGCATCACCACACTCAAGCAAACCCAAGCACACATCAAAAACATCATATAAGAGCATATTGTAACAGCATGGGCCATGGAATTAAAGTCATGCTAGAACATTTTTCATGGCTTAAAAATACACATACATATATTCAAGACAAGCTAAGCATACATCCATGTATGAGAGAAGGTGAAGAGAGCTACCTTGTACACAATTATACACTTTTTCTTTTAAATCCAAACTCCTCTTTTCGACCACACACACACAAAAGTGTGGGGATGGTTTTTCTTGGCCTAAACACAATTTATGATAGCCAATTAGGTTCATGGAATTAATTCTAAGGACATACACTCACTTAGACATTAACTTGCTCTATAAACCTCATTATGGTTCCACAATTGCACCTAATGAAGCAACACCCCTCAAATAAATTCTATGCTCCATTCTTTCCTTTCAAATATGATTCTTCACTCTTTTTAAGCCTCTTGGAGTCATCACACAATTAAAATCAAGAGCCTAACTATATGTTGCTTCTTTATGTCATAATATGGAATATAAAGTACTAACTCACTTTCTATAGTTTCTAAATTTTTCTCAAGGCCTCTCCTTATTTTCATTCATCATATATGACTCAAGAATGGGTTTAGAAAAATTTTAAACTCTCCCTAGCTATAAGAACCTCCCTTGGCCGAACCTATGCTAGGTTTTGACACCCATGGACTTTGCTTTGTTTTCTTAAGGGGAGAAGTACAAGGAGAGACTTCTAAAGATCTTAGGAGCTTATTTAAACTCTTATTTAGGCCTAGGAATCATCATACAAAATCAGATTTTATAAAGTGCAATTGAAACCCCAGAAATTGCATCTTGAAATCTAATGATTTTTTGTTAATTCTCTTTGCATATTTTTAAACTCCTGTTTCCTTAGATTCACCCTTGGTTATAACTAAAAATCAAATCCTCCTAGGGTTTCTCATGCTAGGCAAAATTGGGGAGGAGAGGAACCAAAGGTAGCAACCATAGGAAGAGAAATTACCTTATTTTCTTGCTTTTTCTCACTTGAATCTTGTGTTCTTGAAGCTCCTCTCTTCAAATCCAAATTTTTCTCTCAATTTCTCCTTTAAAACAGATCCATATACTTCATTATAATCATAGGAAATAAAGGAGAATAAAGGAGAAGAGGTTTGGAAGAGAAAGAGCATGAAAAACTACTAAATTTCCATACCTTAAGCCTTTGATTTCTCCTTCTCTTTGCCTTCCTCTTGTGAACCACTCTTCCTAGGGTTTTCCTCTAGTTTTGGGCAAAACTTGGTTGTGCAACATGAAGGGAGAAGAAGGGTTCATCATATATATAGGTGGGAGGAAGTTACACTTTTCAAAAATTCTTATTTTGTCCTTCGTTCTTGGCATTTTCATTTCTCCTTCATTTTGGCTCCTTTTTTAGAACCGTCATTTCCATTATGAAATTTAGGTTCCCAATTTATTAAAATTTCTTTGAAATCATTCAAATCGGAGCTAAAACCTTCCTGAACGAATTCGTCAAAGTTCAAGTACATTGACTTTGGACAACATCCACCAGAGGGGTTTTTGCTGTCCCGGGGCTTTCCATAGTTTTCAGGGCCTCTGAGAACCCCAGTGAACTCAAAATTTTCATTTAAAAAGACCTCCTGTGTGAATTCCAAAATTTGTTCAAAATTACAAAAATGGGATTACGTTTCGTAAGTTTTTTATAAGAAATTGTTTCTTCATTCTGACTCCATTTTTATTTTCATCTGAGCTTGGGATTCTCATTTTTAGGAGTCTAGAGTACTTCCCAAATTTTTTGGGACCTTAACTACATCATTTCTGGGGACTTCCTTTTGTATCCCGTGAGTTTCTTTCATTTACGAAGAAACCGTACGTTACATTTCTCACGTTATCTCTTGTTTTCAGAGAACTGGATGTTACACCTATCCGACCAAACACCACATAGACCTTCCGTGGATATTTTCCCATACTAGTTAATTTGTCACACCTCTTTGGGTTTTGTTCCTCCTATTACTGGAAAATTGCATCCAAGTAGGGGGAGTACTAATCCTACTTATATGGCCTTAGTCCAGGATCCTCTTATCTAATGTGAAACATTACATTTCCACCCCCCTTTGGGGTCATCTCGTCCTTAAGGTGCATATGCGGCTAGGCCAACTTTGATACTAAACATTATACAGATCCTCCATAGATATTGTCCCAAACTAGAGACACCTCAATTGGTCACACCTCTCCGGGTTTTGTTCCTCCCATCACTGGAAAAACACATTTATAGTGGAGATAATACTACTCCCACTTATATGGCCTTAGTCTAAGATCCTCCAATATGATGTGGGACATTACAGTTAATGATCAACCAAAGCTCTTAGCTTTACAAGGTAGTTATCTCTTCCTATTTCGCATACATTTGGGTGTATATATGAGCTTAGATGCTTGTATGTTTAGTTATTTGATGATTGCATGAGTTATAGTTTAAATTAGCTTTTGGCATGACTTTTTATGCATATACGATTTAAGCTTGGCTCCAAGCTTAAGGTGGTAGGAAATTGAGTGCAATAGTTTTTTCCTAACCTAAAGATAAGTTTAGTTAGTATGTTTTCATGCTATGGATAGATGAGCATTAAAGTTTCATACCAATTTCATGTTTTAGTTACTTGATACATATAACCTACATGCTTGCATTCCCTCTTATGCATTCATTGCATGCATTTATTTGGAATGAGTTTGGCTACTAAGATTCTCTCAAGAATTTCACCCCCTTTATCTCTCCCTAACCATGACAGGTAGCATAAGCAAAGGTAAGGAACTAGAGAAGAGTTAAAGTATAGGGAGTATAGAAAAAGGCCTTTGATATGTATATATTTGTATAATGTATGGTTGAGACAAACTAGTAGTGAATTATGATGTATAAGATGATGAATTGTAATAGAAAGTTTTGTATAAGTTTGAGACCATGAAGTTATGCTACTTTGATATAGAAATATGAAAATAGAACATGTTATGGTATATGAGAAGTATATGGTTCCATATGTCTAGTATCAAGTGGGGTAGTAAATTTTAGTAGCTAGCCATATTTTATGTAATAACCCTTATAGAAATGAATAATTAATGGAAAGAAATTTGCTCAAGGCAAGAAATTGCACATTAAGCCTCAAATGGACCATTTTAGAACCACACTTTAGTCCAAATAAAACATAAATTGCAAACTTATCCTTAATAGCCTTAATGACCTAGTTTGGAACCGAAGTTTGGTGGACATTTAGAGAACATATAGAGCTTTGCAACAAGCTAAAGTTGATATTTTCCTGAGTTCTATAAAATATTTGATGAATTTTCAAAGTTGCCCAAAAAAAGTTGTCATGGACTATGCACTATTCATTTTGGTCTAGTCTCAGTTTTTGTATTTCTTGAGGGTAAATAAATCCATTTTCACTTGAAGTTTTTACATCAGCAAGGTCAGATCATGAGCTTTCTATAGACACCAAATTTGCATAAATCAAAATTGTGTAGAAAAAGTTATGAATTTTTTGAAGTTTAAGACTCTTTTTATGTTAAAATGGTCAAATTTGGCCATATGACTCCTATATGCAAATGGGACTTGGATTATGATTATATGAGACAAAACATATATATATATATATATATGAAAGTTTTGTAGAGAAATGGAAAGAAATTCTAATTTTGGCCCTCATAGGTTCATTTGACATAGGGGAAGGCTAAAAATCATTGCTAAAAGTTTTGTTACGATTATTTTATTTGCATGTGATAGTAAGATAATATGAGAATGATTAAGTAGAGTATGTTATAACAAATTTCATGCTCACATATAGAAGACTCATAACTTGGAAGTTGTTTGTTATTCAAATTCAGACATAGTAGGATATATTGACACTAAAAAGTCAACATTTGGATACATATTTATATTTGTTGAAGAGAAAAACAATCCTTAACTGCTATTTCCACCATGAAGGTTGATTCATATCCCATTTTAAGGCAAACTCACAAGGAATTAGGTTAAAGCATTTCATCGTTGGGCTTTAAATTGTGGACTCAATTTCTTAGCCCATTAAGATTTATATTGATAATAAAGCTATTGTTTTCTTAGCTAATAATTATACGAGTATAAGTCAAAATAAACATATCAGAATAAAGTATCTATCCTTAAAAGAGCACATCAAAGCTAATCATAGAACATAGAGAGACTAAAGAGATGTTAGTTGATCCTTCAAATAAAAGCATGCATATAAGGGAGTATAAGAATTATGTGTCTCATATGAAACTTAGACCATATTTGTCACTATGATGGTTTAGTGATGAAATTTAATTATCCGCACCCAAAAGCGCGCTGTTGGTGGGGAGAGCTTCGCTCCCACTTATAAGGCCTTAGCCCCAGGTCTTCCTACCCGATGTGGGACATTACATTCCACCCCCCTTGGGGCCAACCCGTCCTCGGGTTGCACATATGGCTAGGCCGGCTCTGATACCAATACCCCACAGAGCCTCCAATAGTATTGTCCCTACTTGCGGCTCCCCGTGGATTCCCACGTGGCAAGGGTTTTGTCCTCTGGGCCGATCCGCCATGCAGGGATCTGCACCCAAATTTCTAGTTTGTTGTCTTTGATTTTGTATACATAATGTGAGATTAAGTTTGAACCCAAACAAATATGTGAGGTTTATTCACAAAGCATCTACCATTTATTAAGTTAAATGAATATGTAAAAGTGATATATGAAAAGAAATGCACATTGCTTAGAGGACTCACAACGAATCCTTGAAATGGAATTTTTGTTTTTGTTCATGGATATGCTATTTGAAAAGACTATATTTAGATTAAGTGAGAGAATGTTGACTTTATTTCAAATTTGAATTTGAAATAATTAAGTGATTTTCATTTTTCTCCACTATTTAAAATCTTGTCCCTTTGATAGTTTTCAAAATAAATTATTTTAGCCCTTGTGTTTACAAAAGGTTTTCTGCATCATTGACGGTAAGGCCAAGGGTATTATGGTCATCTTAAAGGGAAGTGGAAAGTGATTTAATTAGCCAATTTCAAAAAGCATATCCATATATATATATATATATATACATATAAACTATAACATGAAAATGAAAATAAAATATTGCATTAAGAAACTTTTATTATATTTATCTTCCATTGTTGACATAATAACACCCCACACAACAACAAAGTCGTACGACTGATTCTTAAAATGATCCAGTTTAGTTGTAATACTCCATGATTCCTAAGATGGATAAAGCACGACAAACAAGCTTAAAGCCAGCAAAGCCAGATCTCTTGCAAAGAATCTCAAACTCCTTCTCAGTTCTTTCCATTCCACCACTTTGGCACAACATCACATTGTCAAAGGTGCTGAGGTACTTGCCAGCATTGCTTTGCTCTGGTTCTTCTGGCATTATCATGTCAATTACTATCACCTTTCCACCTTTCTTCAAAGCTTTATGGCAGTTCCTAAAAAGTTGCAGGCACTTTTCATCCGACCAATTATGAGTTATACCCTAGCCACAAATTAATCCAAAAGCATATACGTATAATTTAGGAATACATAAAACAATGATGGAAAAAATATATCCCCAAGCATATACGTAATAAATATTGTACAAATTATTTATATCTTGTTTTCTATGATCTCATCTCCTCCTGCATCATGATATCAAACATAGGCTAAGGACTAATTAATTATCACTTTGGTACATTAATTTTAGAATATAACAAAATAATTTTGTATTAAAAAAAAACATAAAACACCACCTATTCAAGATATTTTGCTTTTTTTTGACTGAGAGTAAGAAATTTTTGGATTACATTTTAAAGTTAACGCACCGAAACTATCATTAAGCATTAATTCAATAAGATAAAACGTATTTTTAACAATAATCAATTAACTCAAGGACTTGAGCTATTTAGGGTTTATAATTTGCTAAGAAGCAGTAACTAATTACCTTTATCATAATAGCATCTCCTTCTGGTACTCTCTCGAACATGTCCCCTCCTACATGTTTTATTCCTTCAAAATATTAAAGAATTCGTCAGTACCAATTAGAAATTGTGTCTAAGATATAACAGAGCCTGTGTTGGCTGTGGTGCAAAAGTTCTATTTTGAATTAATTTTTTAAAAATCACTTTGATTAAGTGTGGCAAATTTTTTTATTTTATTTTTTAAAAGAGCGTAGACTGTATCGTTTGATCCAATTCTTTCAGAAATCACTCTTAGCACTACTAATTAATATTTAGAAAAATCACATTTATCCACCTTAATCTTTGGTTTTAATTGTAATATCCTCCTAATCTACAAAATTTGCTATTGACCCCGTAATCCTTTAGTCCAATTGTAACGAATTCCTATAATTTAGATTTATAACTATACAAAATTATTAAAACACCCTTCCTATTAACTAATAAAACTATTGTCTCCGCTTCATCTTCTCCAACATGTTATTCATGGCCTTCCAATTTTACAGGCTCTGAAGTTTGTCTTTGGGAACTAGTCCAAGGGTTTGTTAGTTGATGTTTGCCAGCAGAATGCTGAAGAACTTTTAGCATTTTCCTCCTTTTTCTACCCTGAAAGAAACGGTACATCTTGGAGGAGTATAAAGAAGAGGAGTGCGTCTACATAAAAAGGCCAAGATGATGAGGGAGCTACTGACTTATTTGTTGGGACTTTTGAGCAACTGGTAGTGAGTTTGAGACTTGTTCATATCTAAATTCTTTTCTTTTTGATTCTTTAGCTTTGTTTCAGTTACCCGCTTCCATGTTGTGTGTTCGACTTACCCTGGATTCCAATTTTGCAATAGAATCCATCATTTTAAAATTTGATATGGCGCAAAAATGCTGACCATGAACTTGTTCCTGAAGAATAGCTTTGGGTTTGTCAAATTTGAAGGCCATGAATAAATTGGTTAGTCGAAGAAGATGAAGAGAGATACATGAGAAATTAATTAATATAAAGGTGTTTAAATTTAAATAATATGGCAGTTATTGACAATTACACCAATAGATAGGGGGTCGATTGTGTCATTTTTTCATGATAAAAAACATTACAATTGAAAGAAAAGATTAGGGTTAATAATTGAAATTTCTTCTTAATATTTGAAATAAAGTTTGTAATTTTTTCATTTGAATGAAGATATATTTTTTCTTTTTGCTTCTGATTTTGTTTTATAGAAGAAGTTCCAATTGCTTGCTTTTCTCCAGATATGTTAAAAAATAAATTATGCTCTCATATAGACAAAAATAAAAAATAAACCGAAAAGCCTATAAGCTCCACTTAACATGTGTTCACCATATAGTCTAATTTAAATTACAATAATTAAAATGTTCATTTAGTAACGTACTGGGGACGTAATTAGTGATCAAGAAAGTTTGAATAAAGTATTAATTAATTTCTTGTTCTTGATAGAGATCATGGAAGTACGTACCTGGGTAGGGTGGGGCATCTAGCACGACATGAGGCAAATCAAAATTTAAACCCTCTATGGAAGGGTACATGGAGATGATCGTTTCAAGGCTTTGGCCAATACTACCTCCCACATCCACAAGTTTTGAAATTCCTTCAAATCCTTTGTACACTTCAAGAATTTTCTCCATGTGCATAGCAGAGATATCAGCCATTGTTCTCTGAAACATGTCTTTCAGTTTTAAATCCTTCTCCACGCACTGGTACATTGTCTGCCCATGAACCTTCATGAATAGCTCAATCCCACCCTCAAGAATTGCATTCTTGAAGTTCAGCCTATATACGTGGTAATAATAAGATAAATAGTAATTGGCATGGATCATAAAAAGATATACACAATCAAGTAAAATTTAATATTAATTTCATCATCAATTGGAAGCATATATGTATAATCACAAGAAACATATATACAAGGATATATATATATATATAATCACATAATTAAGTAAAATTAAATAATTTAGTCGTTGCTAACAAAGTTTGATAAAGGGACTTGATTAAATCTTGGTAATCACAAACTTCCTACATTAAGAGTTCATTTAGTGGTCAACTCTTAATAGATTGCTTGGTATACAAAATTACTAGGTATACAAATAGAAAAAGAATGGAAAGGTGAATAGAATGGATGAGAAATTACTATCATACTTCTACCTAAAAAAAATAATAAAAGGAGACGGATACTATTGAATAATAATAACAAAAGCATAATAAACATTACAAAAAATATTACCTCTCTTTTTCATTTTCATTTTCTTTTTTCATTATGCAACCAAACAAAAAATGCCTAAATTACATTACTCTTCTATTTATTTTGAAAATATACACTTACTCCTTGAGACCAAAGTGTAACTAAAATATTTTTAAAAATAATATTAATTTTTTATTAAAAATAAATTGTAAAAATTATTTTTTAAAACTTTTATTTCAATATTATTTATTTTGGATAAAGAACCATAAATTTATTTTATTCCAAAATTTTATTAAATTTATAGCCATACTTATATTTATTAATATATATTTAATACATATGTTGTTCTTGAAATTAAATTCTTAACTATAAATTAGTTAAATTTTAAAAATTCTTTTGTAATATATTCTTTTATTAATAATTTATTTTTTATCAAATAACTTTACAATTTCCTAAATTTATACAAGTATAATTATAGTTTATTTTTTTATTGTAGGAGAAAAGAGTTTAAACATCTTTTAGGTTAAAAAAAAGTATATATTTTTAAAACAGAGAAAAAAATTGAGTTAAGCGTCTCTAAAAAAAACGGAGTAATTTGCCCGAAAAAAATCATTTATTAATTTAAGTCATTTTCCCAAAAAAAATCATTTATTAATTTAACTTACCAAATCTCAGACATGAACGGGTGGAAGGCCAACTTTGGAAACAAGGAAGCCCAAGTGGGAGAACCATTCTGATTGGAGACAAAGTATTTTCCTGTGGGAGAGAGTCCATAGAGCCTCTCAATGCTTCCATCTGCATTGGTGCGAGCAGAGCAAGTGAGAAGTGAGAAACTCACTAGAAAACGCAGCATGCGATCGAGCCTTATGGGTGTGGATTCGTTCGTATGAATAGGAAGCTGAGAAGCAATCTCAGGGGGAGAAACATAGGCACCGCCATGGCTTCCCTTCGCAACAATATCAAACAGATTCAGATCAATGGCTGCGTTTAATACTGCAAAGTATACCTGGCCACTTGTTAGTAGCAAGGCGTGCACGTGGCGGAGGGAAGGATCATAATGATCATCACTGCCATCTTGAATCTGGGGAAAGGTTTTCATTTTGATCTATCGGCTCTATGGATATTTGAGTTAGCTATTTTCTATACTTCAGCTCTCCGGGTTTGATAGAATTTGCAGATCCAAGCTACATCTGTCGCGTATATAAGGCGGGGAAGGAAAAGTTCTTCCGTTGAAGTTTCTGTGTCTTTAAATATGTACTATTAGTTTGACTTTGCGGTTAATATTATTTGAATGAATACATTATAAATCATTTTCATATAAAAGACAAAATCAGTTATGCAGTTAGAAATAATTAAGACTCAGTCTAACTCAATCAGTCTAATCCAGCCTAGTTCTTAAAATAAAAATTTGCTAATTAAGACAAATTACATGACTGGTCAGATTAATTATATTGACTAGTTTAACCCAATCTAACTAAATTTTATTAATTATAAAATTTATTTTTTGTAAGAACTTATATAAAACTTTTTTAAGAACAAAATGTAACTGTATGGAGACATGAAATTTTTATTTTTTTAAGAATTATTTTATAACTTGTGTGAAAAAAAAAAAACATAAAATGTCTTAGCTAGCCTAAGGACCTAGTCTGACTTAACTTGGTATTCGAGTGGGTTAGACACTGAGTTAGACTAGTGTTCAGCTCAACTAGAGGTTTGTGCAGCCCTAATGGGGATACATAAGTTATTTTCATGTAAAAACATAATTATTGTATGGATATTTAAATCATTTTCCGTTTTATAAGGCAACGACTTGAACATTTCTACATTATTTTTCCTTTTAATGAAAAAGTATAAGATTTTAAAAACAAATGTAGATATTACTAACTTTCGCAAGCGCCTGTATGTACACACGCATCTATACGAATATTGCCCTTGGGATAAATACTCGCGTTGGAGAACGGGAGTACGATGATGATTTTGTATATCTTCCACTAAAGTTTGAGATTGAAATTTTATATAGTTAAATAATAAAAATGATACATTTGATAAATTTTACATCGTTATAGTTATTAAATTTAAACGGTTAGCACCTTATTGCAATGATATTAATAAATCAAGAGATTGATTAAAAATTTTTTAAAATAGAAATATATTGCAATTAATAACAAAAATAAAGATAATTAAATAAATATAATTTTTCCAAAATTTTGATACATATGAAATTGCAATTGAAGTCATAAAATTATTCTATAGAATATGGGTAAACTAGCTGGTGGATCTAAAGTGGTTATTTTCTTTGAGTTGTTTACCCTGATTTTAATTCAATCTTCCCTTGATTTTTCTTTAAGTTCAATATTTTAGATTAAATAAGGTTTACATGGTAAACTATGTTTTGGACCAAGCCTTAACGAATCAGCTTAACCTCCAGACCCAACACGTTGAGGCCCATCTTAAGCATCTCATAAGTCACCATACAATAATATTCTATAACTATCCACTATGGGCCCTATTCCCCGCGTGATATGGAGAATTTCTCGCACTTGCTTAGAGGCTCATAACCAAATAATAATTACTACTCAACGACGAAAACAAGAGTCTATTTCGCTTATAGATAAAATACTCTTCAACAAAGTACTCTCTTGATACAGTTACTCTGCCAAATTTATCTGAGGACTCTACTAACTTAGTCATAAAAAAAGACAAATCAAAACTCTGCCTGTCGCGTTTACGTGCCCTAATCGCTCGTTTAACCATCGCAAATGGACGATTGACCAAGATATCTTTTATCAATATATATGAAAAGAAAGGGTGACCATTTTTTCCTTATTCTATTTTCTTTATATATTACTTAACCCGAAAATTTCTTTGTTGTCTCGATCACTTTCAATTTTTTAAAACTCTATCTCTAGCAATTTCATACTGATTTATTTATTCATCAAGTTAAGGCTTCATTAAATCAAATCAAATATCTATTCATTAACCTCCAAAACTAGAATCGTAAGTAAAACAGATTTAGTTTCGAGCAAAGTGACACTCTTAATTCCAATATATATATATATATATATATATATAGGCACACAAACACACAAAAGAAAAACAAAAATTCATTCATTAACCATCAAGGTCCCCATCCTTATTTATAACATTAGAGAAATGAAAACGATAGCAGAATATGTAATTAATATTCAAAACTTGAGAGTCAACAAAATTACCAAGCATACATTGCTGTTCTAGAAGCAATTCCATGACTGCACCAATTATTAATTAATATCCAGATTTGTTAATGGTAAGAGTTTGGACTTTCATGTCACCAATTTAAAAGTAGACAAATCTTATAAATAATTTTTAGATTAGATTCAGTGTAAAAAATGACTATTTAAATTTTGGTTGTCGTGAAATTTTGCATTAGATTAAAATAGGGTGGGGTAACTTTGAATGTATTGAATTTTTTGTTTAATAATATTTAAATTTTAATTATTACAAATAATATATTAGATTTAGAGAAAAATGGGTATCCTTCAAAGTTTTAATTTTTGTAGAAGAATTATTTTGAAAAAAATGGAGGAACAATAAATATAAGAATAATGGTTATAATTCAGATAAAGTTAGAATCAAGTCAAGGATTAGGATTTGAACAAATTAAGAAACAATAGTTGGGGTTTAAATAAACCCAAAAAAAAAAAAAAGAATGAAGGCTAATATATTTTAGGGTTTAGAAGATTTAGGGTAGAAATTAGGTTTAGCAATATAATTACTGTTACGATTTTGAATTCATAAAAGTAATTAGTAAACGTTTAATTTAAGGAAAGAAAAAAAAGTGAAAAAAGATAACACAGTATGAGATTTTCAAATTTTAGATGTTTCACATTAGGTTGTTTTAGAATTGTCAAAATAAATCAGTTTCATCCACACAAACTAATCTATCACGAATTAAATAAGTTAGTCTATTTAAATCTGTAACATTATATTTATTTAGCCTATCTTTTCTCATTTCTAGTCAAGTCTTCTTGAATAACACAAGTTCTTAAGAAAAGTCCATTAAAATAATAGATTATTTTGCATTACATTGCAGATAAAAATTTCATTTTGTGTCCCATTGACCATATGAACTCATCTATCTCATTCTCCTATTTAAATACACACATACAACTCAAAACCATCTCAAAATATGACCAACAACTTGAGTTCATAGCATATATACACAAAATATTACATAGTTGTCTTAGGTTCTGCTATCAACTTCTGAGTGCCAATTTTAAAAAATCATAACTAAATTTAAAAAAATCAAAATCATACATACTATACCATTCTAAAAAGTTATAGATGTCTACTTTATGTGAAAAATAAGTCCAGACCCAATCAGGAATATCTAAATACTAGAAATCAATGAAACAATACCTAAACTCAGCTAGTGCTATTGGTACTAATACAGAAATGCAAAAATTTATATCTTTATGCTCAGACATCCAATTGGGGTGATCTTAGTGGCCATAGAAATCTTATCATGTCTAATTTATGCCTGTAAGATTCATGAGTATTGGACACTATTTGTCCCTTGAATATAGAAGAAAAAACTGACCATATAAACAGTAACTATACCAAAATAACAAAAATTTGGTAACTTTGAAAATTCATAATTAATTCCTTAGAATTCCAAATAATCTAGTCTTTAGCTTTCCATAAAAATCTAGATGAGATCTATATCCATGCCCAATTTCATAAGGAAATTCATTCATTTGGTTAGATTGTGCTATAGGGTTCCAAAATAGCCATTTGTGTGCTTCTTAAGGGTCATAAAAGGTTCAAATTTACTTCCAAGGCTTTTATGACCACTTGAGGACGTGGGAAAGTAGCAAAATGGTCTACTAAATATGTCTCAAATGTCCATAAATCTAGATTTCACAAACTCACTCTCCTACTTTAAGGCATACACAAGAACATACAAGCTTTATCTTGCCATTCAATATCAAGAACTTGTTATACCATTCACATAGAATCAATTCTCATATATACATTAAGTATCTATATAATTATATATGTTCAAATGGTTATACAACATATTTATCATAAAGTTACATCATATGCCATCAAAATGGTTACAAAGTGAACAAATTAACACATTTCTTTGTTAATCTTTCTCCTTCAAGCTTGGTGCCTTCTATTCCTTTGTTCACTTAGTCCACCTAGACATGTTAGGCAATGAAGAGGAAGGAATGAGATTCTAGGAATCCCAATAGCTCTTCTCCCCTTCAACCATACATAAAGGATGCAAATTCAACTCTAAAAATGCATGCATGGAACATTTTTTGCATTCAAGAAGTCACATAAAACATACATAGAATTTTCAAGAAAATGGTTTAGCCTCACCCATTCTCTTTAGGATTTTGAACTTGCCTCACCCATTTTCTTAAGGGACTTTTGACTAAGTCTCAATCTTTAGAGACTTTTGGCTTTGTTTCACTCTTTTTTGGGGACTTTTGGCTCATCTTCACCCTAGCTAAAGGGCTTTTGGCTTCAACATACTCAAGCAAACCAAAACATGTTCATAAAATACCATTCAAGTACATAATAAAGTATCATGGTACCATGGTATATAGATACATGCTAAAATATCGTTCATGGCTTAAAACATACACACACACATTCAAAGACAAGATAAACACCTACTCATGCATGAGAGAAAGAAGAGAGAGCTACCTTGGTAGTAAATGCACACTTTTTCCCTTTGAAAATGCTTCCTCTCCCTCGTCCACACACTCACGAGGATGTGGAACTTGATTTCTTTGGCTTAAACACATTACATGGAAGCCAATTACACTCTTGGAATAATTTCTAAAGTTACACATGCACTTGAAAAGTTAGATTGCTTCTAAGGTTCAATTATGGTTCCATAAGGCACCTAATGAAGCAACACCAATAATTCATGATCTTGGCTCCATTCTTTCTATCTATCTATGGTTCATAACTCCATTTAAGCCTCTTGGAGCCATCACACAATTGATTTAAGGAGTCTAACTACATGTTGCTTCTTTAAATCACAATATGGAACCTATGCTACCATTTCACTCTCAAGGGTTCTTAAATTTTTTCCAAGGCTTCCTCTCATACTCTCCCATCATATATGATACAAAACCAAGCTAGGAAAAAATTAAAACTATCCCTTAGTGCCTCTTCCACCTTAGGTTGAGGCTATGCTTTTTTAAGGGGACCAAGAAGTTGTTTTGATTTCTTTGATGGACAAAGCATGTGGGAGGCTCTCTTAATGTCTTAGAAACTCATATGAACTTTTAAACTTCTTAATTTATAGCTAGTACTCATCTTACAAATCAAGGTGCAATTAAAACCCTAGCTTTTTTATCTTACAATTTCATGGCATTTTCTTTGTTACCTTTGCATATTCTTATTCTTCTCACTCATTTTTCTATGATTCATCCTTGGTTTGGTTCAAAATTCAACTCTTATTGGCTGTCCATACATGGGGTGAAACACTCAAGAAGAGGAACAAGGAAGAGCAAGCCTAAAAGTAGTAAAATACATTGTTTTCCTAGCCTTTCTTAGATGCTCTTTCCTTTGCTTGGATTCTTCTTTCCAAACTCAAAATTTCTCCCTTTGGTCTGACCTCAAAATAGACCTAAATGCATTAATAAATCGATAGAAAGAAGGAGGAGAAGGAGGAGAGCAAGTTTATTAGAGAGAAGACTAGGAAATTCCATGAAAATTATAACTTTCTTGCCTTGTTTTTCCTCTTCCTCTTCCCTTCTCTTCTGTGCCTCTCTCCCTAGGTCTCACTTCTATTTTAGGGTAGAAATAAACCTAACCAAATGAGGAGAAGAGTGGGGCACACCATATATACAGGAAGGGTTAGAAGTTGTTTCAAGAAAATTCCATTTATGTCCTGTCTTTTTGGCATTTTCATTTTAGATTTGTTTTAGCTCCTTCGTGAGAACCGTCCTTTTCATCATAAAATTTGGCTTGTCAATCTTATAAAATGCCTTTGGAATCTCTCAATTTGAAGCTAAAACCTTCATAAATGAAAGGGTCAAAGTTTGGATTAATCAACATTAGAAAACGTGCATCGGAGGGGTTTTAACTATCTCAGGGCTTCTGAGAACCCTAAATAGCTCAAATTTTCCATTTAAAAAGCCCTCCTATGAGTATTCTAAAAATTTTCCAAAATTACAAAAATGCCATTACATTACATAACAATTTTGTTAAATTTCATCTAGTTATTTTAGCTTCTGTTTTAGGACACCTCTGGCCTTCTATTTTCATTACTTAATGTCTAGATTATTATTCTAATTTTTCTAGACCTTAACCAATTTATTTCAGAGGACTTACTTTTAAAACGTTTCAATTTCCATCGTTTTTACAAAAACCAGATGTTACAAAATCCATCTAATTAAAATCTTGAATCCAACTCATTAACTCATTTAATCTATTTAAAAAAACAATTGAAGCAATTCTAGAAAACTAATTCATCATAATTCATATAAGAAACAAATCCACAAAAAGTATAAAAGAATCAAGGTTGGGTATTAAATCAAGCACCAACAATCAAATAAAAGGATAAGTATTGGACATCGTTAATAATTTTCCATATGGAAAGTGAATTAGTGTTAAACAAAATTTGCTTCAAGAAGTAACAAATTAAGGGTGTCTCCCGACTCCAGTAGCAAAACAATCAAAATAGGGAGAAAACAACCCTATGAGATTGATCATATCAACTCTAAAGTATTATACATCAATCAAAATCCAAGACACCCAACATGAAACTTATTTGATGGAATTCTTATAAAATCCATAAGATTATGAGAAATTTTACAACTTGCAGGACAAATTATTATTAAGCATTAGTTATGAAGCAAGGATTTATTGGGTATTTTGCTTGTATTAGTAAGGGTAGTAGTGTCAGTTTATAGTAACAGTTTCTATTAGGGAATATTTTATATTTTGCCAACAGCTCATACGTACGATTAGGGAATGAGTATTCAATTTCTTCTTCACTCTCTTATCTTTGTCTCCCATTCTCTTCTTCTTCATCTAACCTCCTCTATCAATTCTGATTGCCTAACCTACTTATCCCATTTTTTGAATCTTAACATCTGGTATTAGAGTAATGATCTTTGGCCATGGCAGATGCTAGGAGATAAAAAATAAACAACTATGAGCTGGAAGAACAAGGAAGAACAGAGGTTGAATAGCGGATGCTAGTGATGGAGCACTGATTAATGGATTACAAGAATTGGTATGCGATTTGTCCTTCCAATTTATTGAAGTGGTGAATCATGGACGAACATATTGAAATGCAGATTACCAAGTTCCAACCTAATTTACCAAGGTGGAGTTTCCCAAATTTACGTCGACTGATGTGAATGGCTGGGTGTCTAGATGTAAATGGTTCTTCCTATTAGATAGAACTCCAAAAGATCATAATGTAATGTTGGTAAGCTTATCTATGGATGAGTTTGCTTACCACTGTTTCAAAATTTTGAAAAAGGGCAAAATGGAAGGGTTAGTTGGGTGGAATTAGTGGAAGCTATTAAGATATAGTCAAGACAATCTATGAGGATCCAATGAAGGAGCTAATGCAACTAAAGCAAAAGGGGGGCTTGATGAATTTCAAAAAGCCTTCGATTAGTTAGTATGCCATGTAAACTTAATTGAAGGACAGAAACTTAGCTACTACTTGGCTAGTCTCAAACCAGAACTATTAGTGGGAGTCAAATTATTCCACCCACAGACGTTACTGGATGCCACTTGATTGGCAAGATTATAAGAGCTTAATATAGGAATGATGCAAAGGAAGCCTAGCCCACAACTGCCATTAATAAGAAATAGGAGTGGTGCTGGTCCTGCTAAACTGATCAGGAGTGATGCTAAGAGTAGGAAGAGCTCTCATGATAAGGTTGTAGAGAGCTCACCTGCAAATCAGAAGGGGATCCTTGGCAAACCCATGATAAGGTTCCACCAACATTTAATGCCTGAGGAGATTAAGGAGCATCGAATGAAAAATCTCTATTACTTTTACCATGAAAAGTATGAGCCTAGACATAGTTGTCCTCATAAGAAAAAAATGTAGTTGTACTTGATGATAGTAGATGAAGACACTGAATCACCCAAAAATGACACAGCCTCTAGTTCTTTGAATGATAATGAGATGAAGGTGATAAAAGCAACAGATAAACTAGTATCATTATTAATGCATTATTTGGACACACATGGTAAGGCATAGGAAGTGATTCGATGTATCCTACCATTAGACTTAAGGCCAGGTTGGAAAGAGGAAACTACATATTTTGGTGGATATGAGCAACACTCATGTAACATCCGGTTCCCTGAAAACGATAGAAAACATGAGAAACGTAATGTATGGTTTCTCCGTAAATAAACAAGATTCACTGGATACAAAAGTAAGTCCCCCAAAATGACTTAGTTAAGGTCCCAAAAAATTTGGGAAGCATTCTAGACTCCTAAAAATAAGAATCCCAAGCTCAAACGAAAAGAAAAAAGGAGCTAGAATGAAGAAACGAATTTGAACAAAAGGTTAATGAAACGTAAGGGCATTTTCGTCATTTTGAGCAAATTTTAGAATTCTCACAAGAGGGCTTTTTGTATGAAATTTTTAAGTTCTCTAGGGTTCTTAGGGGCACTGAAAACTATGGGAAGCCCTGGGACAATTAAAGCCCCTCCAGTAGATGTTTTCTAATGTCAGTTAACCTGAACTTTAACTGATTCGTTTAGAAAGGTTTTAGCTCTGATTTGAGTGATTCTAAAGGTATTTTACTTGGGAACCTAAATTTCATAATGGAAAAGATAGTTCTCAAAAAGGAGCTAAAACAAATTAGAAATGAAAATGCTAAGAATGAAGGGTAAAATGGGAATTTTTGAAAAGTCTTATTTACTCCACCTATATATATAAGGCGCCCCATCTTCCTCTTCATTTAACCTCATATGTTTCTGCCCTAAACTAGAGAAAGAAGCCCTAGGATGAGGCACACCAAGAGGAGGATGAAGGAAGGAAGAAAACAAGGTAGAAAGGTATGAATTTTCATGGTTTTTCATGCTTTCTCCTTTCCAAACCTCTTCTCCTCCATTCTCCTTTGTTTCCTATGATTATAATGAAGTTTTTGGATCTGTTTTGAGGGAAGAACAGAAGGGAAAATTCGGATTTGAAGAGAGAAGGCCAAAAAAGACAAGATTTAAGTGAGAAAACAAAGAAAAACAAGGTAATTTCTTCTTCTATAGTTGCTACTCCTTGCTTCCTTTCTTCTTATGTTTCGCCCCACTCAAGAAGTCCTAGGAGGGCTTGATTTTTAGGTAGAACCAAAGGTGATTCTTAAGAAAAAGGGTGTAGAGATTAAGAATATGCAAAGAGAATTAACAAATAACTATGGAAATTCAAGATGCAAATTCTAGGGTTTCATATATTCCTTGTAAAATATGATTTAATACCTTGATTTCCATGCCTAAATGAGAGTTTAAATGAGCTCCAAAGATCCCTAGAAGTCTTTCCATGTGCTTCCTCCATCAAGAAAACAAAACAAACTCCATGCAGAGCAAAATGCTTCCTAGGTTCAGTTAAGAGGAGTTTGTGTACCTAAAGAGAGTTTAAAATTTTTTTAAACCTATTTTTGAGTCATATATTATGAGTGAAGATGAGGGGAGGCCTTGGAAAAAATATAGAAGTCATAAAAAGTGAGTTGGTGCCTTATGTTCCATAATATGACCTAAAGAAACAACATGTGGTTAGGCTCTTTATTTTAATTGTGTGATGACTCCAAGAGGCTTAAAAGGAGTCAAAAATCATATTTGAAAGGAAAGAATGGAGCCTAGAATTTATTTGATAAGTGTTGCTTCATTAGATGCATTCTTAGAAACATAAAGGGGCTAATGAGCTAAGTTAATGTCTAAACAAGTTGTGTGGCCTTAAACTTTGCTTCAAGAATATAATTAGCTTCCATATGATGTGTCTAGGCCAAGAGGAATGATCTCCACCTTTTTGGGTGTATGAGGTCAAGGGAGAGGATTCAAGGCTTAAGGAAAAAGTGTACAAATGCTAGGAAGGTGGCTCTCTTCATCTTCTCTCATGCATAATTGCTTGCTTTACTTGTCTTTGAATGTGTATATGTATATTTCAAGCCACGAAAAATGTTCTAGCATGATCTCTTACTCCATGGTACCATTAAGATGTATTATGTTTTTAAATAATATTCATGATGTTTGTTTTGGTTTGCTTGAGTATAGTAAGGCCAAGAACCCTTAGTCATGGTGAGGAGGAGCTAAGAACCTTTAAGATTGGTTGAGACAAAGTAAAGAATCTTTCAAAAGTGAGGTTGACTCCGAAGAGCAAGGTTGAATCCAAGAACCTCTTAAAGAATGGGTGAGGCAGGTCCAAAATCCACAAGTGAATAGGTGAGGTTAATCCACTTACTTGGCAAGCTTTTATATGCTATATGTGACTTACTCAAATGTTAAAAATGCTTCTTGAATGATTACACATGTCTATATGCCTATGCATACATTTGTAAGACTTGTTTTGCATCTTTTATGTATGATTGAATGGGAGATGAGCTATTGTGATTCTTTGAATCTTTTCTCCTCCTTTCCAATGTTCTAATATGTTAAGTGGACCAAGAGAACTAGCGAATAGAAGCTAACCACATGAGAAATGAAAGTATGACACTAAAGTGTTGGAATTTTTTTACTTTGAGGCCATATAAATGGTAAATGTTGTAACCAATGGTTGTATAGATCCCATGATGTTATGAACATGTATAACTATGTAAATGTGTCATGTATAATTGAGAGCTAAGGTTGTATGAATGGAAATGCACATTTTAGTTATATAATGGCAAGTCTATATTATGGAAGTGTATATATAAATGAAAGTGGAATGGCCAATTTGAGATGTATGAGGTTTGGGACCATTTGGGCAACTCATACAAGTTCTAATTATGCTTTTAGACTTGTCCAAAAGGTGTCAAACATCAAAGGAAACTATTTGGACATTTTGGTATCCTATATGGAGTATAAATTGACCATATTAGAAACCTATACAATTTTTTGTCAAAATGAGCTCTTCTTGATCTAAGATTTGGCATGCAATTAGAGCTTTTTTAGAGTCTTTTGGGAAGCTAAAAAACAAAATTTTTAGAGGTCTAGAGAATATTTGATAAATTTTCAAAGTTGGGAAAAATTCTAGTTTTGGATTGATATATTGTTCACTTGGTCCGAAAATGATTTCTATTAGACAAGGGACAAATGATGTTCAATTGCTACAAAATTTTATGTGGAAAAACTAGACATTTCCAATTACTCCTACCAACTAGAAGCACCTCATTTGGAGGTCTAGAGAAGGAGATATGAATTTTTAAAAATTCTACCCAGTATCAAGCACCCTAACTAACCTCAAGTAGTGTTTGATTAGGTTTTGAGGTCTAGACATGCCTAAACTGGTCTAAAGTTATTTTTTTCCTCTAGCTAACATCTTTAGCTTTCCATATTGAAATCATTTGCATAGATTGGATTTTTGTGTAATAAATTGGGCATTTTTGAAGTTTGTTGTAGAAACTTATGATAGTACCAGTGGATAGCCAAACCTTTGGACCTTTTCGAATGTCAAATGTTTCTTGTGTTGTGATTTCAATTTTTCTAGAATTAGTTATGATTTTTCAAAATTTGTGACAGAATTGAAGAAATTCTGGCTGAAAATGCATATATGCATTTTATGCTTTTCTTTAGTTTCCACGAGTTGTAGGGCACTTTTAGTGATGGAAATAAGTTGTATCCATGTAATTAAATATGAGAATATGAGAATATGATATATGAGCTCACATAGTCTACGTGACACCGAGTGAAAATTTTATACACGACACAATGCTAAAATAATCAATATTTTAATGCCATTTTCTTGCCTCTCATATTAATTGCTTAATATGAGGCATATAGATAGCATGAAATGAGCTAAGAAATTATGGTGTTACAACTTATAACTTCATAGATTAAAGGTTTTCAGCTAAAAAGGAATGGAATATTAAAGAGATTGAATCCCTTAATGTCATAGTAGTGATTGGAGGCTTACTATAGGGAGGAAAATGTGTGAGGGGCTTAAATGGGTAACATAGGAATGAGAATTTGTGGCAGATGTTATCTTCATTCCATTAGCTGGGTGTGATATGGTCCTAGGCATGAAATGGTTAAGAACCCTCGAGGTGATACACCTAGATTGTCTTAATATGTGGCTACAGTTTCAGAAAGAGGGACAATTGGTGAAGTTACATGTGGTGAAGAAGCATAATAGTAAAGCAGTGAAAAGAACCACATTATAGAAAATAGTAACCAATAATTCTAATGCAACCTTGATACAGATTTCTTTATGGAACTTAACCAATAACCTCTATGCCATTGAAGCAGTGACGGGCTTGTCGCGCAACCCTCAAAATAAAACTAGGTTAATCTAAAAATATAGCAAGTGGCACAACCTAGGTCATCTCCCTTGGAATTGGAATTCAATGTTCAATTAGGTTCTCTAAGTGTTCTAAGATTCTAGAACTATCTAGTTTGGGGGGGTTTTGAATGAATTAAACTATCCTAAAACTAAATTGAATCAAAATTCCTAAATTCTACTTAATTGTGTGAATTGTAAATGATAATGGCTTGTGACTAGCTTAGGAATTGTCTCTTGGTATCCACTATCCTTATCCTATTCCAATTTTGATTAATTCTGGCCTAAGAATTTCTAATTATGTTCATTACAAATTATCTTGAATAACCATTCAAGATTCAAGAGATTAATAATCTAATATTGAATTGAGACCTCAATCCCACATTAAACCGTTAACTCTTGTCCTTAAGATCAATGAACATCCAATTTGATTGATTAACTAATTAATTATCTTTTGATTCATCATCCAAAATGTTTAATTAACCAACTAAACACCCAGGAATTCTCAAATAGACATTTAAACACATAACCTCACTCATGCAATTCATCAAACACCTTCGTGGCATACATGGAAGATTAGAGAGAATAATGAAAAATCAGATTCAAATTCAACCAATTAATCAACAAAAATAATTCCTAATCAGTGTCTAACCAGCCACCAATTAATTACACAATTTCCTAATCAAATACAACTCAACCGAGATTATACAGAATGAGAAAAAGTGTAGGAAAATTAAGGAATCTTAGCCAAAATTCTGCTTCTTCTCCAAGGATTCAAGCTTCTCCAAGAGCTTCTTCCTAGCTAGCCTCAAGTTGAATCAAAGCTTCATTGTGGTGGTATGGAGATGGAGATGGAATGGAGAATGGCGTCTCGGATGGACGAAGGGGTGGAATGTGTGGATGGAGGCGTGATGAGTGGTTGATGAGGCGTAGGTATCTGACGGCTAGGGCTTTTGTATGAATAAATAGACGATGGAATGGGGAGAAGACGTGAATGGGCTGGAATGTGGATGGAGGCGTAGGTGTGTATGGAGGCGTCTGGTGAATGGAGATGTGATGATAAATAACCTCCCCCGAATGTAGCGTCTGGATATGTATTTCTGCTCCCTTTCACGTGCTATTCATTAATCAATTCACGTGCTCAGCTTTTGTTCCAATTGCCTGAAGCTATTATGCATGAGATGGGCCCCACTTTACTATTCAGCTCATTCACCCACGTTACTGCTTTCCAGACGTAACTTCTGCAGCTTCTTCGTGGCTTTGGTTCTGCATGACTTGTGGCTTTCTTCCTCAGCCAAACGTTAAAGTCGTAGCTTCAGCTTTGTTCAGCAGCTTCATTCCTTCTCAAACCAGACTTGCACCGTGGCTCTGCATGTGTTTTAAGTGTACAAACGTGGGACCCACTGTGAATATAATAACCCACATTTTGCTGTAGCGTTTCTTCGTTCGTTGCTGTCCAGATTTTCTCTTCATGCAGCTGCTCTTTGTTGCTCTGTAGCTGCTGTACAGACTTCAACTCATTGCCTTTCACTCTTAGCTTCAGCTGCCTCTTCGTTGCCTCTCTTTGTTCTGCCCAGCTCGTCACTTTCACCACGTGTTTGTTCTGTTCTGCATGAAAGCTCCTTCTCTCATCTCTCTTCCTCATCCAGCGCTGAAGCTTCTCGCGTTTCTCGTTCTCTCCCTTGTTCTGCCTTTTGCTTCGTGCATGTTTAGCTACTGCCCCCATGTGATTTTCTTCCTCTTTTCTTTTCGTGTTTCTGCTTCGCTGTTTTCGTGCTTCTTCCTCAAACCAGAAACCACAGCTTCTTTCGCCTTCTCCTTCAACGTCAGCTCCTTGCTCTTCTTTAAACAGCGTCTTCCATGGTTCTGTTGCCAGCCATGCAAACCCATGCTTCATACTTCTTTATTCTTTGTTCACGTTGGCCTTGGCTTCCCTTTCCAGCTATTGTTGCTTCGTCTAGCTTAATCTGAACCCATGGCTTCTTCTCTCCAACACCATTTGTTTTTGCATGGTATGAAGCTCGTTGTTTCTTCTCAAAGAACCAGAACCATTAGCTTCTTCATTTATTCTGTGTTGCTCCTGAACCTCCTCTGTTTATTCATTCCATCTTCATGCTGCCTTGAGCAAAGACATGTGCTTCCTCGTCCTTCTTTGATATATTCATCCAAGGATCCATGCATGATCACTTCAACTCCATTCCTTCTTTTCCATTGCCCAAAATCTGCATAAAAACAAAGGAGAAAAATCACAAAATTCATTTAAAATGATTTATGCATTTAAAATCAATTATTTTGCCAATTAATTCATAAAGTGTAGAGAATGGCTACTAAAATGAAATTCCATCTAATTGAACCCCTAAAGTCATATTTGGACACTAAAATACTTAAGTTAGGAGAATAAAATAAATAGAAATACATGTTTATCAAATTCCCCCACACTTAGACCTTTGCACTCCTGGGCAAAGCTTAAAATCCAAGATAAAAGAATGATTTGAACACCCGGCTAGTAGAATGGCAAGTAGGAAATGAAAATGGGAAAGGGAGTGTAAAAGTCACAAGTTAAAGACTAATCATAACTTTTCTTCATTTCAACAATCCAAGCAAACTTCAATTGCATTAAGAAATCAAATTCCATGGCAATTTCATTTGAAAAGAATGAATTGAAATGCATAGCCTCTCACATGGATTAGTGTTTACTCTCAACTTTCCAATGTTTAAAGGGATGTGTTTCGCTCAATCTTCACCTATCCAAGCTCACTACCATAAGCTTGTCAAGCTTCTAAATCTCCACCACCCATGCTAGATGCAATACATAAATCAATAGGACTTTATTTAGGGCTGTAATGGGGCTAAGGAATGAAATGAATAGATAACAAAAACAAGGAAAATACAAAACAAATGGATACCTTAGAACCTCAAGAGCACTCAATGACAATCTAGGATAGAGAAGAGTGTGCATTCAAGGCCTTATTTTCCACTAGAACAGCAACTATAATCCCAATTTGAAACACTTTTTTTTTTTTGACTTTCCATGGCTTCCTTTTCTTTCTTTTTCTTTCTTTTTTTTTTTATCTTTTCTTCTCTTTGCATTTTTTTTTTTCAAAACAAATTCTTTCACTAACAATGGCCTTAATGGATGCAAAGCACACATTCTCTCATCCCAAACAAGTGCAATGCTCCTTGAAATCTCTAAGGCATCTTAAAACAAGGTGGAGATTTTTTTTTTTTTTTATTTGGCTATGGTTTAACAAGAAAAGAAAATCAAGGCTCGAAGTGGCTAAAACAATGGATAAAATGCATATAGGGTTGGCTTTTTGGCTCACTAGCTAAAATAGAAAGGAATGCCTTATCATTTTCATGCATGCAAATGCAATTATGGTCTCAACAAAGAATCAAGACAAGTTCTAGAGTGAAACAAAGATAGGTGAAAACACACTAGAATTGAACAATTAAGGTTCAAATCCTCACCAGCTAATGGCTATCAAATAATTCATTGAAATCAAATTCATTGCCACTTCACTTGAATCAAGACACAAGATCCATCACTTATCATGTCTAAGTGAATCCAAGCTAATGATCATCTCAACTTGCAACTTTCACAGAAAAACTAAAAAGAATCATACTATTTTTCAAAAAAAAAATTTCTCAAAAATTTTCAATTTTTTTTTTTTTTTAACAAAGCAAGGAAAAGATGGTGGATGGAATAGAATGACTCTCCCCCCCACACTTAAATATTGCATTGTCCTCAATGCCAGCACACAGTCCAGTAAACAGATGAACAACCCAATATAAAGAGTGAAAAGAGAGAATACAACTGGATGAACTTGAAAATGGAGAGTCTCAAGGTAGGCTAAGATTTCCATGTAGCTGGTTAGCAGTTTATTTCCTACAAAATAGAAACAAAAGAAACTGTAATGCGATAAAGAAAAGAAAACTACATCCTAAACTAAGAAGAGCTCTATCAGTAACTAACTAATCATACGTATCAAAAACCAAAATCAAAACTATTTTATTCCTTCTTAACTGAACAAATTTGAGTCTCACTACTTTAAAACATTTTGATTGATCATTCAATGATGACTCATGGACTTTCTCAACCATCAGTAGTTTCAGAAAGTTATTTTCAGCATATTCAGGACCAAGAAAAGAAGAAAAATCAAAATTAGAAGATTGAAAACTAAAGAAAGAAAATCTAAAATCAAACTTAAAAATACTAGACTTTAAACTCTCTAAATATCTATCAAAGCCAATAAAATCTACTTGACTCTTATCAGTAAGAGTCACTACATCAACAGGAAAATCTAATTGCAACTTCTCACAGTCCTTTAAGTTCAAGGTGTCCAAGGTATTCGGCAGTTGCTTCATCTCAGTTGGGAGAGTCTGTGGCTTGTTGGGAACTACTTCACCAACCTCAGGAATCTGTTCAGGACTCTCAACAATAAAGACAGCATCTTCCCTGACCAAAGAGACATCAGTAGGCTCACAAGATTCTAAACAATGATCTACAACAAAATCAAGTCTCCCACTAGTATCAACAAGAGTACAAGGATCAGCAGAATTTTCAATATCAACAGTATCACTATGCATGCCCTCATCAATACTAGTATGATCAGAAGAATCAGTCTTATCAATCATTTCAGTGCAGGCAAAGGATTCTTTAGATTCAGTAGACTTATCAGACTTTAGAAACTCATTAATCTCAACACATACAGGACATGTATGCATATCATCACATAAGCATTGCAAATTAGAGTCTGAATTATCAACAAGTTGTCCAATAATTTCAATGTCTATATTCTCATCACATGCTACATTCACTATTTCATCAGTCACATCATGACATGCTAGCGAGGAATCATAATGATCAGTATATGTGATAGACTCACTAGTCTCAATGGAAGAATTATTTTGGGAACATCTATCACACATAGTGGATCTAGCACACACACAATCAAGAGATGCATCCAAATCAGCTATGTCACATGATCTAGATAGTATGCTGTCCCTAAACTCAGAAGGCGCATCATCAACAGATTTATCAACTAATCCCACACCATGAACAGAATTATCATCACATTCTAAGTTGCCCCCACACTTATCTACTACCCTAGGCTCAAGAGATTCATCATTAACAGGTTCAGAAATAGATTCATCATTATAATCACTGCTAAGTGTAGACAATCCAAGTGCATCAGTACACAAGGGTTCATTAACATTAATAAGTGTGTCAGTTTTGCTCAATGAACTACCACAATCAACCATATCAGGAGATTCAACAATTATTTCCTCATCAACATCATTATCATACAATCCAGAATCAACAACATCATTTGCATTAGGAATCACAATGCTATCAGGCAAACTAGAGTCAGTTCCAACAAATTGTAAAACGTTAGAAGATGGAAGGATATTACCCAATGAATAGGACTCTTCCTCCTCTATACATTCCCTTCTAATTTGCTCTTCAGTCAATTCAATAGCACTTGAAGTCGGTTGATTCAATTGTATTCTTGAATCCTTCATCATGTTGTCAAGCCTTTGTTGCATTTCAAGATACCACCGTTCATGTTCTTGTTTGAATTGAAGATGTTCGGCATCCCTTTGTTGGATTCGAAGATCTAAGGCTTCCATTAACTGCATCATCCTTTCTTTCGAACTTGGTTCCCTTTGAGGCTCTTGTTGCATGTACCCCTCATGGTAGTTGTAAGGATGATATTGTGGCTCTTGCCTATGGTAGTCATGGTATGGTTCATGATGATGGTGGTAATTTGGGTGAATCTCATATGGATGGTGGTATGGTTGGTAGTTGGGGTGAACTTTATAGGAATGATGGTGTGGTTGGTAGCATGGTGGTTGGATTTGTTGGTATTGTTGGCTTTGTTGATTTTGCCTTTGTCTTTCAAGAACGCCTTGAAGCATTGTCTTGAGATCATCCAACTGCCTGGAAGTCCCATTATTTGCATAAGGATCATAAACACCTTGATTAGAAAAATATGGATTCATTTAAAGCAAAAATAAAATGAGAAGTACAATTACTTTTAGCACAAAGCAAAATCACAAACAACTATAACTAAAATTAACTCAAAATTAAGAAAATCAAATCAAATAAAGATAAGAAGTTCCTAACAATGAAAAACACTCTAAAACAGAGCCTAATGACACAAAACAAACTCACAAAAATTAAAGAAGATAAATCCAGAAAAATTGAAAAATTCCTAAAAAATTCGAGAAAATACTAAACAATTAGAAAAAGTGCCTCAAACGTTGGAATTTGGCCAAAAAATGGTACACCTAATAGCTATGCTATTACTTTTGCTCAAAACACCCAAAAACCTTGAAAAACAAAGTATGAGAATTTTCTGGGCACTTTGAACGAAAATTCCAGCAAGCACTCAAATTAATACGCAACACCGAAATTACCCGATTCCAAGTTCAGAACAAAACGAAAATCAAATCAAAATAGAACTAAAACAGAGATAAAACAAAACAAAAACACTTAGAAAACTTTCTTAAACAATTGAAATTCCAATTCCCCGGCAACGGCGCCAAATTTTGACGGGCTTGTCGCGCAACCCTCAAAATAAAACTAGGTTAATCTAAAAATATAGCAAGTGGCACAACCTAGGTCATCTCCCTTGGAATTGGAATTCAATGTTCAATTAGGTTCTCTAAGTGTTCTAAGATTCTAGAACTATCTAGTTTGGGGGGTTTTTGAATGAATTAAACTATCCTAAAACTAAATTGAATCAAAATTCCTAAATTCTACTTAATTGTGTGAATTGTAAATGATAATGGCTTGTGACTAGCTTAGGAATTGTCTCTTGGTATCCACTATCCTTATCCTATTCCAATTTTGATTAATTCTGGCCTAAGAATTCCTAATTATGTTCATTACAAATTATCTTGAATAACCATTCAAGATTCAAGAGATTAATAATCTAATATTGAATTGAGACCTCAATCCCACATTAAACCGTTAACTCTTGTCCTTAAGATCAATGAACATCCAATTTGATTGATTAACTAATTAATTATCTTCTGATTCATCATCCAAAATGTTTAATTAACCAACTAAACACCCAGGAATTCTCAAATAGACATTTAAACACATAACCTCACTCATGCAATTCATCAAACACCTTCGTGGCATACATGGAAGATTAGAGAGAATAATGAAAAATCAGATTCAAATTCAACCAATTAATCAACAAAAATAATTCCTAATCAGTGTCTAACCAGCCACCAATTAATTACACAATTTCCTAATCAAATACAACTCAACCGAGATTATACAGAATGAGAAAAAGTGTAGGAAAATTAAGGAATCTTAGCCAAAATTCTGCTTCTTCTCCAAGGATTCAAGCTTCTCCAAGAGCTTCTTCCTAGCTAGCCTCAAGTTGAATCAAAGCTTCATTGTGGTGGTATGGAGATGGAGATGGAATGGAGAATGGCGTCTCGGATGGACGAAGGGGTGGAATGTGTGGATGGAGGCGTGATGAGTGGTTGATGAGGCGTAGGTATCTGACAGCTAGGGCTTTTGTATGAATAAATAGACGATGGAATGGGGAGAAGACGTGAATGGGCTGGAATGTGGATGGAGGCGTAGGTGTGTATGGAGGCGTCTGGTGAATGGAGATGTGATGATAAATAACCTCCCCCGAATGTAGCGTCTGGATATGTATTTCTGCTCCCTTTCACGTGCTATTCATTAATCAATTCACGTGCTCAGCTTTTGTTCCAATTGCCTGAAGCTGTTATGCATGAGATGGGCCCCACTTTATTATTCAGCTCATTCACCCACGTTACTGCTTTCCAGACGTAACTTCTGCAGCTTCTTCGTGGCTTTGGTTCTGCATGACTTGTGGCTTTCTTCCTCAGCCAAACATTAAAGTCGTAGCTTCAGCTCTGTTCAGCAGCTTCATTCCTTCTCAAACTAGACTTGCACCGTGGCTCTGCATGTGTTTTAAGTGTATAAACGTGGGACCCACTGTGAATATAATAACCCACATTTTGCTGCAGCGTTTCTTCGTTCGTTGCTGTCCAGATTTTCTCTTCATGCAGCTGCTCTTTGTTGCTCTGTAGCTGCTGTACAGACTTCAACTCATTGCCTTTCACTCTTAGCTTCAGCTGCCTCTTCGTTGCCTCTCTTTGTTCTGCCCAGCTCGTCACTTTCACCACGTGTTTGTTCTGTTCTGCATGAAAGCTCCTTCTCTCATCTCTCTTCCTCATCCAGCGCTGAAGCTTCTCGCGTTTCTCGTTCTCTCCCTTGTTCTGCCTTTTGCTTCGTGCATGTTTAGCTACTGCCCCCATGTGATTTTCTTCCTCTTTTCTTTTCGTGTTTTTGCTTCGCTGTTTTCGTGCTTCTTCCTCAAACTAGAAACCACAGCTTCTTTCGCCTTCTCCTTCAACGTCAGCTCCTTGCTCTTCTTTAAACAGCGTCTTCCATGGTTCTGTTGCCAGCCATGCAAACCCATGCTTCATACTTCTTTATTCTTTGTTCACGTTGGCCTTGGCTTCCCTTTCCAGCTATTGTTGCTTCGTCTAGCTTAATCTGAACCCATGGCTTCTTCTCTCCAACACCATTTGTTTTTGCATGGTATGAAGCTCGTTGTTTCTTCTCAAAGAACCAGAACCATTAGCTTCTTCATTTATTCTGTGTTGCTCCTGAACCTCCTCTGTTTATTCATTCCATCTTCATGCTGCCTTGAGCAAAGACATGTGCTTCCTCGTCCTTCTTTGATATATTCATCCAAGGATCCATGCATGATCACTTCAACTCCATTCCTTCTTTTCCATTGCCCAAAATTTGCATAAAAACAAAGGAGAAAAATCACAAAATTCATTTAAAATGATTTATGCATTTAAAATCAATTATTTTGCCAATTAATTCATAAAGTGTAGAGAATGGCTACTAAAATGAAATTCCATCTAATTGAACCCCTAAAGTCATATTTGGACACTAAAATACTTAAGTTAGGAGAATAAAATAGATAGAAATACATGTTTATCATGCAGAAGAGGAAAAGTAATTGCCAGAACCAATTGAGGAGTTGATCAATGAGTTTTGGGAACTATTTGAAGAACCATGGTCTTTTCCCTTGCATAGACCCCACCTCAACCATTCTATAGTACTTAGAGAAAGGTCTAACCCAGTCAACATTAGACCATACTATTACCCTGCTCAACAGAAGGACATCATTGAAGGAATCATTAAGGATATGCTAGCACAGGGGGTTATACAAAAAAGCTCATCTCTCTTCACTTCTCTCGTGGTATTAATGAAGAAGAAGGATGAAAGTTGGAGGATGTGCATTGACTACAAAGCTCTTAACAAGATTACACTAAGGAGTCATTTTCGCCATTCCCTTAGTAGAAGACTTATTTAAAGAGTTGGCTCGAGTTACGATCTATTTTAAACTAGATTTGTGGTTGGGATACCACCAAATTAGGATAAAGACGTTTATAAAATCGCTTTTCAGACACATTCAGGTTAATTTGAAATCTTGGTAATGCCATTTAGTTTAACCAATGCCCTTTTGATGTTTCAGAATGTTATGAATACTATATTCAAAGCTCATCTCAGGAAATTTGTTCTTGTATTTTTTTATGACATTCTAATCTACAATAACAATGAGGCTGAGCATTGTGTTCATTTGTAGGAAGTGTTTTAGATTTTAAGGAAACATAAGTATTTCATTAAGCACAGCAAGTGTACTTTGTAGTATTTAAGATTGAGTATTTGGGCACTTCATTTCAGCTGGGAAGGTAGCTACTAATCCTTCCAAAGTTAAGGTAGTAGAAGAATGGCCTAGACCATCTACCATCAAACAACTGCAAAGTTTTTTAGGATTAGCAGGTTACTATATACACTTTATACAAAATTTCGGTATGATAGCTAAGCCACTAACTAGCATGCTTTGAAAAGATGCTTTTGGATGGTCTAATGATGCTAGTGAAGCATTTCAGAACCTTAAGGCTGCATTATCTAGTGCCCCTATTCTGACTCTTCCCAACCTATCTCAACCTTTCCAAATTGAAACTGATGCATCCGATATGGGTATTGGAGTTATGCTATTACAAAACAAACACCCAGTAGCTTACATCAGTAAAGTTCTTTCCTCACGGTACAGGAGGCTATCTATATAAAAACAGGAATTATTGGCAGTAGTATACGTAGTGGAGAAATGGCAACAATAGCTTTCCATTGAACCCTTCACTATTTTAACTTATTAACATAGCCTCAAGTATCTCCTTGAACAAAAGCTTTTTACCCCAGCACAGTATAATTAGTAACCAAATTGATAAGGCTGAGGTATGAGATTCAATATAAGAGAAGAAAGGAGAATGTCATTATTGATGCATTATCTCAATGTCATCATGGAGAAATTTTGCATCTTACCACTTCTTCCATATTTGCTGACTTACGGAGAGAATTTAAGAAGTAGTGGGTGAAGGACTCTGCTTTAAGGGATCTAATTGAATAGCTGCAGAGAGATGCTAGCTCATTTCCAAAATTCAGATGGAACATTGAAGTGTTAACTAGGAATAATAAGATTGTTGTTAGTAAACAAAGTCAATTTAAACAAGAAATACTAAAGTGGTTGCATTCCTTCCCTCAGGGTGGACATTCTAGAATCAAAGCCACTTGGCATAAGATCCGAGCTATTTTCTACTGGAAGGGTATGTTGGTAGACATCAAAGAGTTTATTGGCAATTGTGAGACATGCCTTCATTGCAAATATGAAACCACAACTACCCCTAGGCTTTTACAACCTTTATTTGTTCTAACTAGCATATGGCAGAGCATCTCAATGGTCTTTATTGAAAAATTGCCCAAGTCAGATGGTAAGGATACAATCTGGGTTATTATTGACCAGTTGAGCAAATATGTTCATTTCCTCTCTTTGGCTTATCCATCCACAACGTCCTATTTAGCTTAGGTGCTCCTAGACAATATCTATAAACTCCATGGCTCTCCCGCCAACATTGTCAATGATAGGGATCCTGTGTTAACTAGTCGATTATGGCATGAATTCCTCCGAAAGCTTAGAGTTACACATAACCTTTCTTCTACTTATTATCCACAGTCTGATGGCTAGAGTGAGGTTTTGAATCAGTGTTTGGAAAATTACATGTGTAGCTTAGTTTGGCAAACTCCCTAAGAGTGGAATCGATGGCTACCATTAGCAAAATGGTAGTATAATACCACTTTCCATTCTTCCATTGGTACCACTCTCTATAAAGTCCTCTATGGTCAACTGCCTCCAATCTATATCCCTTATATCCCTCATAATTCTATGATGGAAGAAGGTGATAGGACTTTTATAGCATGAGAAATTATGTTATAGAAGCTGCAGCTTAATCTTGAGAAGGTAGTATAGTGTATAAAGCAATAGACTGATAAACATCATTCTGAGAGAGAATTTCAGGTTGGTGATTGGGTGTTTGTCAAGCTGCAACCCTTCCAACAAAAATTTGTGGAGCATAGATCATATGAAAAACTCTCTTCGTGTTATTTTGGCCCATATCAAGTTATTGAAAAGGTTAGGGTCATTACGTATACCCTCCACTTACCACCTTCTTCTAAGGTATACCCCACCTTCCATATGTCCTTGTTAAAATGTTGCCCAGATGCTTCTGTCATACCACAATAGCTACCTAAAGTGTGGGGATCCATTACATCCCCGAGAGAACCTGAGCACATTCTTGATCATCATATTGTTCAGAAGCGTAATCAAGCTATTACTAAGGTATGATCAAATGGAAAAATGAAATGGAAGAGGAAGCCACATGGGAGATATGGTTTAAGATCCAGCAATATAGTTCTCAAACTTTATTCGAGCACTTCATCCTTGGGGATATGGACGATGTTATCAGGGGACAAATGTTATGCATCAGTTATGAGGTAGGGATTTATTGGGTATTTCACTTGTATTAGTAAGGGTAGTTGTGTCATTTTATAGTAATAGTTTCTATTAGGGAATATTTTATATTTTACCAGAAATTCACACGTACAATTAAGGAATGAGTATTTAGTTTCTTCTTCACTCTCTCATCTTCATCTCTTGCTCTCTTATTCTTCATCTAACCTCCTCTATCAATTCTGATTGCCTAACCTACTTATCCCATTTCTCAAATCTTAATAATTATATATAGCTATCAAAATCAGCAGCAGCTCAAAGACTATATATTACAAATTCACCATTTGCTGTCGTAATCGATGACTTTAGGCTCCATTTGGTTCACAAAATCCTAAATGCATTCCCTTTACATAGCATGTGTAATGTCTATTATGCTCTTATATTTATTATTCTATCTATCAAATCACCTTTAAAAAAGTAAAGGTAAAACAGTCATTTTTTACCTCACCTACCCCTATCTACTTGCATTTTACATTCCCCTTCACTATTACATCCTCTAACCAAACATACCCCTAGTGTCCATGATAGAGAGCAAGTGTTGAATTATGGAGTGTAATATCCGATTTTTTGAAAACAAGGAAAAACATGAGAAACGTAACATATAGCTTCTTCATAAACACACAAAATTCATCAGATAAAAAAGGAAGTCCCCTAGATAGAGTGATTTAAGGTTCAATAAAATTAAAGTAATATTCTAGACCTCAAATAATAAATTTAGAAAGCCAAAGGTGCCCTGAAATAGAAGTTAAAATAATCAGACGAAATTTAACGAAATAGCTACATAATGTAATGACATTTTTGTAATTTTAGGTAACTTTTAGAATACTCACAAGAGGGCTTTTTAAATGAAAATTTTGAGTTCTCTATGATTCTCAGAGGCCCTGAAAACCACAAGAACCCCTGAGACAATTAAAACTCTTTCGGTGGACATTTCCCAACAACAGTTGACCCAAATTTTGACCAGTTTGTTCGAAAATATGTTAGCTTTAAATTGAGTGATTCTAAATGAATTTTAAAAAATTGAGGATCTAAATTTTATGATAGAAAAGATAGTTCTCAAAATGAAGCTAAAACGAACCAGAAATGAAAATGCCAAATTTAAAGGACATAAATGGAAAATTTGTGAACAATTTGCTTCTTGAACCTTCTTTGTAATTCATGCCTCTTCTTCGTCCTTCTCCACCATCTTTATTTCTATCCAAAAACTAGAGAAAACTCAAGAGAGGGAGGTGCACAAGAACAAGGAAAAGAGGAGGAGAAAAGCGAAGAAAAAGGTGAGAAATTCATGGAAATTCTTATTCTTCCTTTAGAAAAATTCTTCCTCTCCTTTCCTCCTCTCTTCCTATGGATTTAGTGAGATGTTTGGTTCTATTTTGAGCCCAAAACAAAGGGGGTTAGTTAAAATTCTTGGAGAAGAAGCCAAACAAGGAGAAGAGCATTTAAAGGAGACCAAGAAAACTAAGGTATTTTGCTATGTCTCAAGTTAGCTTTTCTTTTGTACTTTCTTAAGTGTTTCGGCCATAATAGGGGTAGCCATTAGGGGTTAAGTTTTGAACCAAATCAAGAGTAAATCTTAGAAAAATGAGGGAGAAGAGCAATAATAAGCAAAGAAAGCAACAAAACAACTATTGAATTCGAAGATAGCAAAGTTAGGGATTCAAATGTTCAATTAAAATTCTATTTTGATGCAAGGGTTTCTAGGCCAAATTAAGTATTTGCATGAGCTCTAGAGATCCTTAGAAAGCTCCCCACATGCCTCTTCCATCAAGAAAATAAAGCAAACTCCTTGCTCCCCTTTAATGTTCATCATCTCAACCTAGACCCAAAAAAAAGCCTAGAGGTAGTTTTAATTTATTCCAAGCTTGGCTTTGCATCATATATGATGGGAGAGGATGAGAGGAAGCCATGGAAAAATTTTAGAAGTCATGGATAGTGAGATGTAGTTATAGGTTCCATATTGTGACTTAAAGAAGTAACACCTAGTTAGGCTACCTAAATTAATTGTATGATAACTCCAAGAGGTTTAAAAGGAGTCAAGAATTATAAATGGATGGAAAGATAGAGCCAAGACTAAGTTTTACTAAGGTTGCTTCATTAGGTACATTATGGAACCGTAAATAAGCCATAAGAACAAGTTAGCTTTTCTAATGAATGTATGGCTTTAGAAATTGGTTTAAGAGTATAATTAGCTTCCATATGATTTGTCTAGGCCAAAGTTCCACCTTCTTATGAGTGTGTGGCTGAGGGAGAGGAACCAAATTCAAGGAGAAAAGTGTGTTGTTGTGATAAAGGTAGCTCTCTCTTCTTTCTCTCATGCAGGAGTAGATGTTTATCTTATTTTTGAATGTGTGTATATATGTTTTAAGCCATGAAAGATGTTTTAGTATGAATTTATATGCTATGGTACCATGATATTATGTTATGCACTTAATTGATGCTTTATAGACATGTTTTGGTTTACTTAAGTGTGGTGAAACCAAAAGTCCCTTAACTAGGGTGAGAGTAAGTCAAAAGTCCCCAAAAATAGTTGAGACAAAGCCAAAAGTCTCCCAAGAGTGAGGCTTAGTCAAAAGCCTTTAAGAAAATGGGTGAAGTAAGTCTAAAATTCCCCAAGAGAAGTGGGAAAGGCTAAACCATCTTCTTGGAAAACCTATGTATGTTTTGTATGACTTTTTGAATGTTAAAAATGTTCCATGATTGATTATGAAAGCCATGATGTCCATGCATACAATTTTAGACATAGATTTGCATTCTTTATGTATGGTTGAAAGGGAAAAGAGTTATTGCAAATCCTAGAATCTTATTCCTTCCTCCTTATTACTTAACAATTCTAGGTGGATTAAGAAAGCAAGGAAATGGGAGCCACCAAGCTTAGAGATGGAAGCTTGACACAAGAACTTGCTACTTGTCTATTATGTAACCAAAGTAATGTCAAGTGATGTAATGTAATGATGTATAATCCTTTGAATATGTATGAATGTATGAATATGTGTTGTACATATGAGAATAGATAGCAATTGAATGATATCACATGTTCTTGGTATTGACTGGCAAGGTATACCATGTATATTCCATGTGTATGTTAGCAAGTGGGAGAGTGAGCTTGTATGGTCTGGATTGTTGGACCCTTGAAACATGTTTAGTAGACAATTTTGATGCTTTCCCATGTGCTCAAGCAGCCCTAGAAGTAGAAGAAGCAAACTTGGACCCATTGAGACCCCTTTAGAAGCATAAAAGTGACCATTTGCAACCCTATGGCAAAATTTGACCAAAATGAATGAATTTCCTTATGAAATTTGGTATGCATATAGATATTGTCTAGAGATTTTTGGGAAGATAAAGTGCATATTATTTAAAGGTCTAGAAAATATTTGGTGAATTTTTAAATTTGGCAATTTCTCATGGTTTGGTATTGTCACTGTGCAATTGGTCAGAATTTGCATTTCTATTATGCGTGGGGCAAATGGTATCCAATGACTATGAAATTTTATATGGAGAAACTAGACACTCATAGTGACTTATGCCAACTAGAAGTGCCTCAATTAGAGGTCTATAGAAGGAGAAACGATTTTCTAAATTTCTATGTCAATACTAGGGATGACAGCAGACTTTGGTTACTGTTCTATTGGTTTTTAAGGTCTAAAGGATTCTAAACTGATCTAGAACAATTTTTCTGCTAACATCTTTATCTTTCCAAATTTATATAGTTATATTGAATTGGATTTTTTTGAAATTAGTTATACATTTTTGAAATTTATATCAGTAAGCTGTATCAGAAACATTGGATTGTATGACCTGTGTCACTTTCATGTTGTCAAACACAGTCCAAATGATGTTCTCATGGCTTGAGATTATTTTTAACATAAAGTTAACATCTATATTTTTTGAGAAAGCTATGGGTTGTTTGATTTTAATTTTTCTATATTTAGTTATGATTTTCCAAAGTGGCACAAGAAATCTACCAAGTTAGACCTGAAATAAACTTGCATTATTTTGTATATATATGCTAAAAGCTCAAGTTCTTGGTAACATTTTGAGATGATTTTAAGTTGTATTCATTTATTTAAATAGGAGAATGAGATGGATGAGTTCATATGGCCCACAGGACACGAAATGAAATTTTCATCTACGACGTAATGCAAAATAATTGAATATTCAATGGGATTCCCTTTGGAAATTTGTGAGATTCAAAGAAGTAAATCTAGAAATAGGTTGAGGTGAGCTAAATGACTATGGTGTTATACTTTATTGGTATCAAAGCAAAGTTCCAGGCTTTCCAAAGTTGAATGTGGCTTGAGGATATGGCTATAAGGCTATGTAAAAGCTTGTGGAGTATGAAAAACCTTCTATAAGGTATTTTAGGTGTGTGAAGGTGGTTTATGACTATGTTCATGATGCGGAATGGTCTTGGAGTAGGTGGTGAACATCGGAAAGTGTTGGCCTATAGAGTTTTCAGAGTAGAGTTAAGTGATCCAATGACTGGAGCTTTATAAGCTACAGTAGCTCGTCAAGATTAGTGGCAAGCTTTATGTGTTAATAGCAAGAATGATTGTGTACCTACTAGAAAGGCTTGCTTAGAGAAGTTATGAGTGGCCTAATTTCCTTGGTTACCACACTCAGAGCATTCAGGATAGCCTGCCCGATGTAGGGGCAAGTAATAAGGCAGAGTAGAATGAAATGAAACTGTTGCTGTACAGAGTAAGTGTTGAGGAAGTTATTCCCCCTAGCCATGATACCTAGATGTTATGATGATGTGAAGAGCCTAGCAAGCTATTCCCTCAAGCTAGAAGTTTGAATTATAAGTTATACTTCATAGAGCCTTAACAACCCAGAGGTGGCAATTAGTTATGCATGAACCAAGCAAGAGGTGGAACCTTCTAGCTGGTTGAAGGGCTGCATACAAAGGTAGTGAGGCTCTTAGTCATAATGGAGTGTATTGTGGTATAAAAGGCCTTGTTGATCATATTCAAACCAACTTGAGGAATGAATTGTTTTAGGGGTCAATTGAAATTTAGAGAATAGAGGCCCCTAGTATAAACAAAGAAAAGAGCAGTACATAATCCATTAGCAAACACAGAGGACCAGTAAGCAACAGATGAGCAGTGGGTGTAACACCATAATTTCTAGCTTATCTCATACTTTTAAATGGCATAATATCATGAATCATGTTGGTTTTCCATGGAAAGGCCAAAGAAATAATGATTATGTTCACGTTGCGTCATATCTAAAAATTTATTTTGGTGTCACGTGGACTGTGTGAGCTCATACTATGCATCCTCATATTTAATTACATTATTACAACTCATTTGCCTCCCAAAAACATGTCTACAACCCATGGAAATCGAAATGAAGCATAGAAAATGGGAATTCATTTTCGGCTAGGGTTGGCCTCTTTTCTAGGCAAACTTTGGAAAATCATAACTAAATCTAGAAAAATTGAAATAATGCAATCTTGGTCATTTTGGAAATCTTAGGATATCTACTTCACATTAAAAATGCCCAGATCATAACATATATCATGAATGACGTTTGACATCTAAAAAGCTACTGAGGTCATTGGCTACCTGGGCTGCTATTTAGATTACTGATATAAACCTCTAAAATTTATAACTAATTCTATAAAAATTTAAATCACACAAATTTGGTCATTCTGGAAAGATAAAAATGTTAACTTGATATTAAAAATAATTTCAGAATGAAAAAGATACGTTTGGTTATTCGAATCCTATGGAATAGTGGCTGAACTCCTATGGCACCACTACTACTAAAAGCCAATTTCAAAAATGCATAACTCTTTGCTCAGACCTCCAAATGAGGTGATCTTAATTGCCATAGAAATCGTATGACCTCTAATTTATGCATATAAAATTTCATAAGCATAGGACACCATTTGGCTATCGGGTGACACAAAACACAAATTTGCCAATGTGAACAATGCACATACCAGAATCAATAGAAAATCCCAACTTTGAAAATTCATCAAATATTCTCTAGACCTCCAAAAATTATTTTCTTTAGCTTTTAAAAAATATCTCAATAAGACCTAATTGCATGCCAAATTTTAGAGCAAGACTAACTTATTTGGCCAAAAAGTGACATAGGGTTCCATTATAGTTACTTTTGACTCCATATTGGGTACCAAAGTTGCCAAATGAATTTCCCTTGGTCTTGGCACCTTTTGGGCAAGTTTAAAAGCTTATTTGAGACTTGTGTGAGCTACCCAAATGGTCCCAAACCTCATGCATCTCATTTTGGCCATTCAACCCATACTTATGCATATTTCCATCAAACTTCCATAATGCATAATTGGACATTCAAAATTCAAATTGTATTCTAAAGCTCATACATCATATCCATGGCTCTAAACATTACATAATAGTATATTTACATATGTCTCAAGATTCATTATACATATACAACATCATATACAATATGAACCATTATTATGGTTCCAAAATGGACAAAACCATGCATAAGCTTGTCAATCTTTCCTCTTCAAGGTTGTTGGCTCTCATTGGCATATCCACTTGGTCCACCTAGCATGTTAGATCATTAGAGAGGAGGGGATGAGATTTAAAGAATCCCAATAGCTCATCTCCCATTCAATCATACATAATATGTACAAAGCAAGCTTTCAAATGCATGCATGGAGGAAATAGAAGTCATGGACATTTTAAAAGCAAACTTGGCATGTGAATCAATCATACAAGACACTCAAGAGCTCACCAAGTGCTTAGATTGGCCTCACACTTCTCCTCATGGATTTTGGACTTACCTTACCTATTCTTTAAAAGCTTTAGACTCAACCATACTCTTGGGAGCCCACTTTGCTTTTGGAAGACTCTTTTGTAACACCATGAATTCTAACTCATCAAGTACCTTTACATAACTTAATATCATGAGTCATGTGAGTTTTACATGAAAAAGGCAAAGAAATAATGCTCATTTTAGCATTGCACTGGGTTTCAAAATTCCATTCGGTATCACGTGGACCGTGTGAGCTTATACTATACTTCCTCATATTTAATTTCATCATCAGAATTCATTCGCATCACAACAACATGCTTACAACCCATGGAAATCAAAATGGGGCATGGAAACTTAAATATCATTCTCGGCCAGAATTGGTCCTTTTTCTAGGCAAACTTTGGAAAATCATAACTAAATCTAGAAAAATCAAAACTATGCAATCTTGGTTATTCTGGAAAGCTTGAGATGTCTACTTCACACAAAAAATATTTCTAGGTCACAATATTTATCACCCAAGATGTTTGATATCCAAAACACTATAGAGGTCCGACTGAAATCTGGAACTGTTACAGAATTTTACAGAAAACTTTGAAAATATCCAATTAATTCCACAAACATCCAATCCATGTAAATGATACCAATCTGGAAAGATGAAAATGTTAACTAGAGAGGAAAAATATCTCTAGATCAGTTCATCAAGCCCAGACTCTAAAATTCAATAGAATAGTACTTCTGGTCGGGTAATATCACTGATACTGGACAGAAATTTCAAAAATTCATATCTCCCTCTCTTGACCTCCAAATGAGGTGCTTCTAGCTGCCACGAGTCACTATGATTGCCTAGTTTCTGTGTATAAAATTTTGTCACAATTGGACATCATTTGTGCCTTGTATGATAGAAAACAATTTCGGACCAAATGAATAGTGCAGCAGACCAAATCCATAAAATTTGCCAACTTCGAAAAATCATCAAATATTTTGTAAATCTTAAAAAATTATAATCTTTAGCTTCCCAGAAAGCTCTCAATGAGATCTAATTTTATGCCAAATTTCAGATCAAGACTACCTCATTTGGCCAAAAAGTAACATAGGGATCCATTATGGTCAAATGTGGCTCTATATGAGGTACCAAATTTGCCAAATGGTATTCCCTTGGTATTGGCACCTTTTAGGTAAGTCTAAAAGCACATTTAAGACTTGTGTGAGCTACTCAAATGGTCCCAAATCTCATGCATCTCATATTGGCCATTCAACCCACATTTATACACATATTCATCAAACTTTAAACTTGCATACTATAGCATTACATTCTTAAAACATGTGCTAGTAGTCATATTTCATTTTCATACATCTAAACATCATTTAATAGTATCTTTACATATGTCTCAATGTTCATAGTACATATACAACATCATATACATGATAAACCATCATTATGGTTCCAAAATGGCTAAAACCAAGGCATAAATTTGTCAATCTCCTTCCTTTAGGGTCGTTGGCTCCCATTAGCATATTCACTTGGTTCACCTATCATGTTAGATCATTGGATAGGAGAGGATGAGATTCAAAGAATTCCAATAGCTTATCTCCCATTCAATCATACATAATATGTGCAAAGCAAGTTTCATAAATACATGCATAGAGAAGGTAGAAATCATAGACATTTTAAAATCAACCTTGGTATATGAATCAATCATACAAGACATTTAAGAGCTTACTAAGTGTTTGGATTGGCCTCACACTTTTCCTCATGGATTTTGGACTTGCCTCACCCATTCTTTGAGCACTTTGGACTCAACCATACTCTTAAGAGCCCACTTTGCTTTTGAGAGACTCTTTACTTTGTCTCAACCAAGGTCAAGGGTTCGTGGCTCATCCTCACATAAGGGAAGAGTTCTTGGCCTTTCCACACTTAAGCAAACTCAACCACACATCATATATTCATTTAAAAGCATAATGGGGCATCAAGAGTCATGGTATATAAGAGCATGTTAGCATACTTTTCATAGCTTGAAAATACACATACACACATTCTAAAGCAAGCTAAACACACATCCATGCATGAGAGAAGGTGGAGAGAGTTACCTTGCACACAAACACACACTTTTCCTTTAAGATTCAAGCCTCCTCTTTCGGCCACACACCCAAAAATTAGTGGAGATGGTGTCTCTTGGCCTAAATACAATATATGGGAGCCAATTAAGTTCATGAACTACACTCTAAGGCTACACAACTTTATGAAACACTATATTGCTTTATAAGTTCCATTATGGTCCATATTGGCACCTAATGAAGCAACACTCCTCAAATGATTTCTAGGCCTCATTCTTTCTTTTCAAATATAATTCTTGACTCCTTTTAAGCCTCTTGGAGTCATCACATCATCAAAACAAAAGGCCTAGCACCATATTGCTTCTTTAGGTCATAATATGGAACCTAAGGCACCAAATCACTTTCTGAGTTCTAAATTTTTTCCAAGGCCTCCCTTCATTTTCATTCATCAAATATGACTCAAGAATGGCCTTAGAAAAATTTAAAACTCTCCCTAGCTGCCCCAACCTTGCTTGGTTGAGACTATGCCCCTTTTTGGCCTCCTTGGAATTCTTTTTCGTTTTCTTGAAGGATGAAGCATGTGGGGAGCATCTTAGGGATCCTAGGAGCTCATTTAAACTCTTAATTAGGCCTAGGAATTATCATACAAAATCAGATTTTACAGGGTACAATTGAAACCCTAGAATTTGTATCTTGAAATCTAATGGCTTTTTGATAATTCTCTTTGTATATTCTTAATCTCCACACCCTTTGTCCTTAGATTCATGCTTGGTTCTGCCTAAAAATCATCTCCTCCTAGGGTTTTCTCAAGCGGGGCGAAATGGTGGAGAAGGGGACCAAAAATGACAACCATAGGAAGAGAAATTACCTTGTTTTCTTGCTTTTTCTCACTTGAATCTTGTGTTCTTTGAGCTCCTCTCTTCAAATCAGAACTTTCCCCTCAATTTCTTCCTTAAATCAGATATATAAACCTCATTTTAATCATAGGAAACAAAGGAGAATGGAGGAGAAGAGGTTTGGAAGAGAAAGAGCATGAAAAACTACTAATTTCCATACCTTAAACCTTTGATTTCTCCTCCTTTTCTTCCCCTTCTTGTGAGCCTCATCCCCTAGGGTTTTCTTCTGGTTTTAGGCAGAAGATGGTTGACGGGCTTGTCGTGCAACCCTCAAAATAAAACTAGGTTGATCTAAAAATATAGCAAGTGGCACAACCTAGGTCATCTCCCTTGGAATTGGAATTCAATGTTCAATTAAGTTTCCTAAATGTTAAAAATCCTAAAAGCTATCTAGTTTAGGGGTTTTTGAATGAATTAGACTAATCTAAAACTAAATTGAATTAAAATTTCTAATTTCTACCTAATTAGATGAATTATGGTGAATGATGAGCTTGTGACTAGCTTAGGAATCGTCTCTTGGTATCCACTATCCTTATCCTATTCCAATTTTAATTAATTCTGGCCTAAGAATTCCTAATTATGTTCATTAGCAAATGATCTTGAATAACCATTCAAGATTCAAGAGATTAATAATCTAATGTTGAATTGAAACCTCAATCTCGCATTAAACCGTTAACTCTTGTCCTTAAGATCAATGAACATCCAATTTGATTGATTAACTAATTAATTATCTTCTGATTCATCATCCAAAAATGTTTAATTAACCAACTAAATATTAAGGAATTCTCAAATAGACATTTAAACACATAACCTCACTCATGCAATTCATCGAACACCTTCGTGGCATACATGGAAGATTAGAGAGAATAATGAAAAAACCAGATTCAATCCAACTAATTAATCAACAAAAATAATTCCTAATCAGTGTCTAACCAGCTACTAATTAATTGCACAATTTCCTAATCAAATATAACTTAACCAAGATTATACAGAAAAGGGAAAAGTGTAGGAAAATTAAAGAAATCTTAGCCAAAATTCTGCTTCTTCTCCAAGGATTCAAGCTTCTACTCAAGAGCTTCCTCCCTTGCTAGCCTCAAGATGGATGAATTAAAGCCTCATTCGGTGGATGAAAAAATGGATGAGAATGGAGTTGTGAATCTGGACGAAGGCGAAGGAGGCGAAGGATGGGTATGTGAGAGGAAGCGTGGAGTGAATGCGTATGTATATATAGACGGAGGTGTGGGTGAATGGAGACGTGTGGTGAATGGAGACGTCGTGAATTACGTGATGATAAATAACCTCCCCCGAATGTAGCGTCTGGATGTATATTTCTCCTCTCTTTCACGTGCTTCATTTATCAATTCATGTGCTCAGCTTTTGTTCCTCATTTGTACGCTGAAACCACGTTTAAGTTTCTTCTACTATGCATGAGTGTGGACCCCATTGTTAATATAATAATTCACGTTGGCTTCAGCGTTTTCTGATTCATGCTTCGTGCTTTGTTTCTCTCTTAAACCCAGCCCACATTTTCTTCTCTGCTTCTGCTGGTGTAACTTGCATTTCAGCTCTAAACCCGTGGTTTGTATATGTTTCTTCCTCTTTTCTCAAGCTCCAGCAACGTTGCTTCTTGTTTCAGCTGGCACAGCTTCTTCGTCTTGCTTCGTGAACTTTCTCTCCCCTTCTCAAAGCACCAGAACCCGTGGCAAGCTCCTTCCTCTGTTTCTGCATGTGGCTTCTCTCGTGCAGCTCATTCCAAACTTCAACTCGTTGCTTCCTTCATTTAACACAGCCCTCGAGTTCAGCCTCTGTTTGTAGCTTGTAACTGGTGCTTTGTTTCTGTTTGTAGCACGTTAGCAATCACGTCAGCTTTCTCTCCTTTACCCGTAGCTTTCCACGTTCTCGAGCTTCTGTTTACAGACCATGAGCTGCTTCCTCTCTTCTGTTCTTCATAACCAGCTCTGTAGCTTGTATTGTTTCTTCTTCTTGATGTGGCTCTTCTCTCTGTTCTTGCTGGCACATTCTGCCTCTTAAACCCGAGACTTGCTCCTTCTCGTGTTTCTGTTCAGCTACTTTATGTGAGCTTCTTTGTGTTCTTCATATAAGTGTTGCCTCGTCACTCTTCCCTGTAGCTACGCAAGACACGAGAGAAAGTTCTGCTCACAAGCCACCTTTAACCCAGCCTCTTTTCCACGTGATCTCCTCCCATGCATATCCCTTGCTTCTTTCTCCCACACATACATGCCTTCATCTCTTCTTCTTCTTTGCTCTTCAAAACAAATGCTCATTCAAGCTCCAAATTCATATTAAACTTCTGCACAAAAGAATGGGAAAAATCAAATAGGCATATTCACAAAAAATTATTTAAGATAAAATGAGTATTAAAAACTAAATTTTGCAATTAAACTCTTAAAGTATAGAAATGGCTATTAAAATGAAATCTTATCTAATTAAAGTTTTAAAGCCATATTTGGACATTAAAATGCCTAAGTTAGGGGATTAAAATATATAAAATATCATACTTATCAATGGTCGTGCATAATGAAGGGAGAAGAAGGGTGCATCATATATATAGGTGAGAATAAGTTACACTTTTCAAAAATTCCTATTTTGCCCTTCATACTTTACATTTTCGTTTCTCCTTTGTTTTAGCTCCTTTTTGAGAATTTAGGTTCCCAATCAAGTAAAATGTCTTTGGAATCACTTAAATTGGAGCTAAAACCTTTCTGAACGAATCTGTGAAAGTTCAGGCACACTGACGTTGGAAAACATCCACCGGAGGGGCTTTACCTGTCCCGGGGCTTTCTGTGATTTTTAGGGCCTCTGAAAACCCCGAAGAACTCAAAAATTTCATTTAAAAAGCCCTCCTGTGTGTTTTTTAAAAAGTGCCCATATTTACAAAAATTCCACTGGTCTTTTGGCAAATTTTTCAAATCACTCTGGTCTTGATTTCTGGGCAACTCAAGGCTCAAATCCTTATTTTCTAATATTTGAAATTTTATCATAATTTTAGTTGGCCCCAATTCCTTCTATTTCAGGGACTTCCTTTTGTATCTGGCCCATTTCTGCTGTTTATAGAGAAACCGAATATTGTATTTCTCAGGTTTACGGAAAGGCCAGATAATACATTCCTCCCCTTTTAAATAAATTTCATCCTCAAAATTTAGGGATACACTTCCTCTTACTCTTTTCTTTTCTGGCTAACTATTTTGTTTTTTCCCTTCTTCCTGGCTCTATACGCTTTCTCAGTGATTTCATTCTTTCGAATTTTCTCTTAGCCAGGGAACTTTTATTACTAGCTCTTAATGAAGGCTCTACTGCTATAAAATACTAGCTAATTTTTTCTCATAAGGGAAAGAAATTTCTAACTTTAGAGGCCTATCCTGGGAGAGCTTACTAATCATGTCAGGTGAGTGTTAACCCCATCGCAGGATTAATGTTCTTTCAGTGGACTCATTTACACATCTCAAGAGGTAACTTATTTCATATCACGTCTCCCGCATCCTCTCTGAATGACTTCTCATAACATCTCATCATCTTTTCTAATCATTAGAGCCATCAGAGGTTTCTATCTGTCGACTTATTTACATGTTCCGTCCACTATTTATCTTTGCGTTCTTTCTCACTAGCTCATCCCATGATTATAATTTACATTTCTTTTTGTCATAAGCCTAACATCTTAGTTACTTATTAGGATTACAACTCCTTTGAGGAGTTTCTGTTTTTATGATCCTAATTTCTCTGTTTACTACTACATCTATTTTTGTAGGCCGAGACTTTTCTTACTTTCTTTACTCACTTGCAGTGGCATTTTATAGTCCCTCATTTCAACACTGATAGGCCTAACTTGTATGTCTCATACTGGCACTAAAGAGCTACTACCATTGACTACTGCTGGGCTCTGATGGGATGCTAGTTGTTCTCACAGTTTTGCTCACTGGAGATATAATATACCACTTACCTCATATAAAAACTGCACCTGACCCTTTTCTGAATACATAAGCTAGCATACGGGGATTTCTCTATCCCTTAGTCAAGGCCACTGTCTGCGAGGTAGTGGTTCATCTAACTTTAACTCTGGAAAGCTTATTTCTTGCTTTCCTCATCCTATATACTATGCTCATCTCTGAAGAGAGCTAGTTAGTGGTCTAACTGTCTGAGTAAAGCCTTTGTATCTCTGTAGCAACGGTCTACTAGACTCAGGAGATATGTAGTCTCTGAGACAAAGGCTAGTTGAAACTATACTGGTCTATGAGACTAATTGCTGTGTAAAAACTATCTCAGGCTGTCATCTCTACCAGAGGTCTATCATGCTATGACTAGGGCTCTCTGTAACTCTGTGGGATCTATTGTGACCTTTAGGTCTATTGTGACCTCTCAGAGCCCTGCTAGGATTTACTGCAACCTGCTATACTATGCTGAGATCTACTGTGATCCATCTCTAACAGATGTTAGAGCCTAAGATTACTGTATCTGACAGTAAAATACATGCTCACTAAGTCCAGTTACTATCGCTCATAATAGTTGAGGCTAAACTCAGAAGTACATCATGCTCTTCGTGCGAAGTGGGTTCTGTATCATCTCATTCTCTAGGATCTTGTCATATTAATATTAGAGAGCATTTTAATTTTCATTCATCACTCCTTATAGGATCCTTACATTTCCACTTCAACCCCTTTTTCATTTGAGCTTTCTTTTCTTACTCTATTAGCTTATTTACTTTACATATACTCGTTTTAGCCTTCCTCTCATATCCTGCAGTTGTCACTATGCCCATGTTTTGCTTTTAAGTGCCTTGACACTAGGGCATCTCACACACTGAGTGTAGTAAACATCTCTTATAGGAGAGAGGCTATACATTGGTCCCTATTCATTTCATTTACATATACTATAAGGGACTCAGGCTATGCATATTGAATCTAAACATTTTCTACTAGGGATTTCTTTCTGCATGCTTTTCTCATTATTCTGATATTATTGGAATCCTTTTACCTTTCTTTTCTGACTTATCTCATTCTTTAACTAGGATATCTTTCGATTATTGGGACACTTTGGTGATTGATATCATCGTTTGTTATGCATTTAAGCCACATTACTACTAGGTTGGCCAGACCTAATATCATGTAGCCTCTGTTGCAAGGAAACCATAACATCAAACACTAATACACAAGCGCCTCATGACTGAGCTCAAAGCCATTATTGCCTGTATATTGCAAATTTTCCAATAATCTAAAGTATCCTTCTCTTACTTTTCTCTATCTGTCCTATCCTTGTAGAGTACTTGGGAAAAGTAGGATTCTTCCTATACTACATCCTGAGATTTCTTAGTATTGCCTGGCTATTTATACTTTGGGCAATATCATGCTAAAAGGGCATCTATGCCAAGGACAAGTGTGCTTAATTAGGAGCTCATTTAAACTATTAATTAGGCCTAGGAATTATCATACAAAATCAGATTTTACAAGATGCAATTAAAACCCTAGAATTTGTATCTTGAAATCTAATAGCTTTTTGATAATTCTTTTTACATATTCTTAATCTCCACACCCTTTGTCCTTAGATTCATGCTTGGTTCTGCCTAAAAATCATCTCCTCCTAGGGTTTTCTCAAGCAAGGCGAAATGGTGGAGAAGGGGACCAAAAATGACAACCATAGGAAGAGAAATTACCTTATTTTCTTGCTTTTTCTCACTTGAATCTTGTGTTCTTTGAGCTCCTCTCTTCAAATCCAAACTTTCCCCTCAATTTCTTCCTTAAATCAGATATATAAACCTCATTTTAATCATAGGAAACAAAGGAGAATGGAGGAGAAGAGGTTTGGAAGAGAAAGAACATGAAAAACTACTAATTTCCATACCTTAAACCTTTGATTTCTCCTCCTTTTCTTCCCCTTCTTATGAGCCTCATCCCCTAGGGTTTTCTTCTGGTTTTAGGCAGAATATGGTCATGCATAATGAAGGGAGGAGAAGGGTGCATCATATATATAGGTGGGAATAAGTTACACTTTTCAAAAATTCCTATTTTTCCCTTCATACTTTGCATTTTCGTTTCTCCTTCGTTTTGCCTCCTTTTTGAGAATAATCTTTTCTATTATAAAATTTAGGTTCCCAAACAAGTAAAATGTCTTTGGAATCACTCAAATTGGAGCTAAACCTTTCTGAACGAATCCGTCAAAGTTCGGGCACATCGACGTGGAAAATATCCACCGCAGGGGCTTTAGCTGTCCCGGGGCTTTCCATGATTTTTAGGGCCTCTGAGAACCCCGGAGAACTCAAAACTTTGCTTTAAAAAGCCCTCCTATGTGTTTTTCAAAAAGTGTCCATATTTACAAAAATGCCACTGGCCTTTTGGCAACTTTTTTGAATCACTCTGGTCTTGATTTCTGGGTAACTCAAGGCTCAAATCCTCATTTTCTAATATTTAAAATTTTATCATAATTTTAGTTGGCCCTAATTCCTTCTATTTTAGGGACTTCCTTTTGTATCTGGCCCATTTCTGCCATTTACAGAGAAACTGAACATTGTATTTCTCAGGTTTACGGAAAGGCCAGATGTTACATCTTTACTTTGTCTCAACCAAGCTCAAAGGTTCTTGGATCATCCTCACCAAAGGGAAGAGTTCTTGGCCTCTCCACACTCAAGTAAACTTATACAAACATCATGTAAACATTTGAAAACATAACATGGCATCAAGAAGGATAATATGTAAAGGTGTGCTAGCATACTTTTTCATAGCTTGAAAATACACATACACACATTCTAAAATAAGCTAAACACACATCCATGCATGAAAGAAGGTGGAAAGAGCTACCTTGCACACAATTACACACTTTTCCTTTTGGATTCAAGCCTCCTCTTTCGGCCACACACTCACAAATTGGTGGAGATAGTTTCTTTTGGCCTAGATACAATTTTTGGGAGCCAAATAGGTTCATGAAACATTCTCTGAAGCCATACAATTTGCTTAGATGCTAGATTGCTCTATAAGCTCCATAAATGCACTTAATGAAGCAATACCCCTCAAATGATTTCTAGGCCTTATTCTTTCCTTTCAAATATGATTTTTGACTCCTTTAAAGCCTCTTGGAGTCATCACACCATTAAAACAAAAGGCCTAGCACCATGTTACTTTTTTAAGTCATAATATGGAACCTAAGGCACCAAATCACTTTCTAAGAGTTCCAAATTTTTTCCAAGGCCTCCCTTCATTTTTATTCATCAAATATGACTCAAGAATGGCCTTAGAAAAATTTAAAACTCTCCTTAGCTACCCTAACCTTGCTTGGCCGAGACTATGCCCTTTTTTGACCTCCTTGGAATTCTCTTTGTTTTCTTGAAAGAGGAAGCATGTGGGGAGCATCTTAGGGATCTTAGGAGCTCATTTAAACTCTTATTTAGGCCTAGGAATTATTGTATGAAATCAGATTTTGGAAGGTACACACAAAACCCTAGAATTTGCATCTTGAAATCTAATAGTTTTTTGATAATTCCTTTTGCATATTCTTAACCTCTACACCCTTTTTCCTTATATTCATACTTGGTTCTGCCTAAAAATCATCTCCTCCTAGGGTTTTCTCAAGCAAGGCGAAATGGTGGAGAAGGGGACCAAAAATGACAACTATAGGAAGAGAAATTACCTTGTTTTCTTGCTTTTTCACACTTGAATCTTGTGTTCTTTGAGCTCCTCTCTTCAAATCCGAATTTTCCCTCAATTTCTCCTTTAAAACAGATTTATAAACTTCATTTTAATCATAGGAAACAAAAGAGAATGGAGAAGAAGAGATTTGGAAGAGAAAGAGCATGAAAAACTACTAATTTCCATACCTTAAGCCTTTGATTTCTCCTCCTTTTCTTCCCCTTCTTGTGAGCCTCATCCCCTAGGGTTTTCTTCTGGTTTTAGGCAGAACATGGTCATGCATAATGAAGGGAGGAGAAGGGTGCATCATATATATAGGTGGGAATAAGTTACACTTTTCAAAAATTCCCATTTTGCCCTTTATACTTTGCATTTTTGTTTCTCCTTCATTTTAGCTCCTTTTTTAGAACTGTCTTTTTCTTTTTAAAATTTAGGTTCCAAATTTAGTAAAATGCCTTTGGAATCACTCAAATTGGAGCTAAAATCTTCCCAAATGAATTCGTCAAAGTTCAAGCACATCGATATTAGAAAACGTCCACCGAAGGGGCTTTAGCTGTCCTAAGGCTTTCCATGATTTTTAGGGCCTTTGAGAACCTTGGGGAACTCAAAAATTTCATTTAAAAAGCCCTCCTGTGTGAATTCCAAAATTTGCTCGAAATTACAAAAATACCATTACGTTTCGTAAGTTTTTCATAAGAAATTGTTTCTTCATTTTAACTCCATTTTTCTTTTTGTCTGAGCTAGAGATTCTTATTTCTAGGAGTCTAGAATGCTTCCTAAATTTTTTGGGACCTTAACTATCTCATTTCGGGGGACTTTCTTTTGTATCCGGTAAGTTTCGTTCATTTACGGAGAAACCGTATGTTATGTTTCTCACATTTTCTCTTGTTTTCAGAAAACTGGATGTTACAGTGAGCCTAGTAATTGAGACTGAGAAAAGGCTAACATAAGTGGGGGCTTAGCCTGAGAACGTTTGTAGGTGGGTAGCAATTAAAGTTAGAGAATGTCAAGCACAAGAATAATGAGGTTGTTGAGACCGACCTACCAGGCATCGACTCCAACCTAGAATGCTACCCTATGTAGTTAGAACGACAGGCTAATATGTTTAGTTCAAGATCTTGCTGATAGGATATTAATATAATTTGAGGTTAATGATAGTGTGTTATACAGTGAATATACGAGCAAGATGTACCTTATAGGTGACACTTAAAAATGAGTATGATTAGTCCTGCATCAAAGGCCCAAAAAAGGGAATGATAACAATTTAAATGTATCAATCATAAGCCTATATAACTTAGTGGGGCTTACCGTAAGCTATAGATTGATGGGATAGGTAGCCCAGGTTAAGTATACATAGAAGTTTAAGAGTCGTGACTAGTAACATTTCTAGGTAAGGTAAGATGAAAAGGAAGAGAGCATAGTGAAAAAGGAGAAAGTGACCAGACTGAGAGCTCAGTGAAGGTCCTCCCTTAATTGATAAAAAGAATATAAGATATCTTAAGTTGGGGGAGGCCACCCAGTAGTGGTGAGCAGAAATCCCTATAGGTAGACCCCTAAATTGTAAAGTCCTGTGATAAAGGGAAGCGAGGAAGAACTAAAAGCCTAGTCCACAGAAGAGATGCCCTTGCTTTAGTCATGACTAAATGAATAGATTGAATATAAAAAAGTAAACAAATAGGGGTCCAGTAGTTAGCAAGATAAGCTCCTTAAGGTGAGTCTTTATATTATACAAAAAAGGAGTGTAAGCCAAGAGCACTACAGAATGTAACTTCTAGGAATCACATGAAATAAAATTTTCTTACAGAAGGATGATCTAGTTAAGAGCAAAGCGAAAGTATAAAAGAAATTAGACCTTCCTTGATGTTACAAAAAGTGAGTAAACAAAGGAACCCAGAAAAGATGTAAATGCTTTTGAGTGTAAAGAAATATGAAATAGCAAGGGGATAAATAAGTAATAGAGTACCTTTTTACCTAAGTAAAAGGATAGAAAAAGTAAAAAGAGAGAGAATATGTAATGGTGTTAAAGTCGAGGACATAATAGATTGAAAATAAAACTTGAGTTGATGTGATTGAGTGCTCGAAAAGCATGTTTGGCCTTGGCATATATGTCTATTTGACATGATAATACCCAAAAACAGAGACATTTGGGTAATGTAAAGTGACCTTAGGATGAACAAAAAAAAAATTCATAAGGAAGTAGAGGAAGAGTCTTCTTTCCCCCATGTGTCCTATAGAAATGAGGCAGATAAAGAAAAGTAATAAAGGAATACTTTAGACTATGGGAAAACTTGTAATATACTAGTGATAGTGGCTTTAAGCTCAGTCATGATGTGCCTATATATTGGTGTTTGATGCTATGGTTTGCTTGCAACGATGGTTACATGTTATTCGGTCTAGCCAACCCAGTAGTAATGTGACTTAAGTTCATATGAAACAATGGCATCAATCATAAACGTATCCTAATAATTAAAGAGTATCCTAATGGGTAAGTGATGAAGTCAGTTAAGAAAAGTAAAAGGATTCCAATAATATTAGTACAATAAGAAATGCATGTAAAAAAGAATCCCCAGTAGTGAATAATAATATAGAAAAGAACATGCTAATAATGTAGAATGTTTCAATTTAGATAGCATGAGTTCAGTATACATAGCATGAGTCCCTTATGATATATGTAACTAAATAAGGAGGGACCAATGTATAATCTCTATCCTGTGAGAGATGTCAAGCACACTCAGAATGTGAGATACCCAAGTACTATATATACTCAAAAGTAGAATGCGTGTGTAATAAAAAATTATAGGATATGAGAGAAAAGATAGAATGAGTATAGAGGAAATATGGTAAGTCAGTAAAGGTAAAGAAGAAAAGCCTAAGTAAAAGAGCTAAAGTGGGAACCTGAAGATCCCATAAAGAGCTATAAACAAAAGTTAAAATGCTCTGAGTATTAGTATGATGGGATCCTAGAGAATTAGATGACACAGAACCTACTTAGCATGAAGAGCATGGCATATATCTAAGTTAAGCCTTAGTGTTTATGATCGACAGTTACTGGACTTAAGTGAGCATGTATTTATTGTCTGATACAGTGATCTTAGGCTTTGACAACCCCTAGAGGCAGATCGTAGTAGATCCTAGCATAGTATAGTGGGTTGCAATAGACCCTAGCAGAGCTCTAAGAGGTCACAGTAGATCCTATGGAGATATTGTAATATCCAGGTCTCTAAAAATGAGATAAACATAATGTACGGTTTCTTCGTAAATGAACAAAACTCACCAGATACAAAAGGAAGTCCCCCAAAATGTAGTTAAGGTCCCAAAAAATTTAGGAAGTATTCTAGACTCCTAAAAATGAGAATCCCAGGCTTAGATGGAAAGAAGAATAGAGGTAGAATGAAAAAATAATTTCTCACAAAAAACTTATGAAAATAATGATATTTTTATAATTTTGAGCAAATTTTGGAATTCTCATAGAAAGGCTTTTTAAATGAAAATTTTTAGTTTCCCAGGGTTCTTAGAGACCCTGAAAATCATGGGAAGGCTCGGGACAGTTAAAGCCCTTCCTGTGGACGTTTTCCAATATTAGTGTATCCAAACTTTGACAAATTCATTTGGGAAGGTTTTAGCTTCAATTCGAGTGATTCCAAAGGCATTTTATTAAATTGGGAACCTAAATTTTATAATGCAAAAGATGGTTATAAAAAAGGAGCTAAAATGAATTAAAAATGAAAATGCTAAGAACGAAAGGCAAAATGGGAATTTTTGAAAAGTGTTTCTTCCTCCCACCTATATATATGATGCACCCTTTCTCCCCCTCCATTTTAGTTGACCAAGCTCTGCTCAAAACTAGAGAAAACCCTAGGGGATGAGGCGCACAGGAGGAAGAAGAAAAGGAGGATAAATTCAAGCTAAAAGGTAAGGAAATTTAGTTGTTTTTCATGCTTTCTTCCTTCCAAACCTCTTCTCCTCCATTCTCCGCTATTTTCTATAATTATAATAAAGTTTATAAATCTATTTTAAAGGAGAAATTAAGGGAAAAATTCGGATTTGAAGAGAGGAGCTCAAAGAAGGCAAATTTCAAGTGAGAAAAGCCATGAAAATAAGGTAATTTCTTCTTCCATGGTTGCTACCCCTTACTCCTCTTCTCCCACTATTTTTTCCCACTCAAGAAGTCCTAGGAGGGCTTGGTTTTAGGTAGAACCAAGGGTGACTCTTAGAAAAAAGGGAATGGAGATTAAGAATGTGCAAAGAGAATTAACAAATAACCATGGAAATTTAAGATGCAAATTCTAGGGTTTCAAGTGTTCCTTACAAAATCTGATTTGATCTCTTAATTCTTATGCCTAAATGAGAGTTTAAATGAGTTCCTAAGATCCCTAGAAGTCTTCCCATATGCTTCCTTAATCAAGAAAACAAAGCAAACTCCATGGAAGCCAAAGTCTTCCATAGCCTCAGCCTAAAGGGGTTTATATAGCTAGGGGTGGTTTTAAATTTTTTTTAAGCTCATTTTTGAGTCATATATGATGAATGAAGATGAGGGGAGGCCTTGGAAAAAATTTAGAAACCATAGAAAGTGAGTTGGTGCCTTATATTCCGTAATATGACCTCAAGAAGCAACATGTAGTTAGACTCTTTATTTTAATTGTGTGATGACTCCAAAAAGCTTAAAAGAAGTCAAGAATCATATTTGAAAGGAAAGAATGGAGCCTATAATTTATTTGAGGGGTGTTGCTTCATTAGGTGCATTTTGAAACCATAAAGGGGTTTATAGGTCAAGCTAGAATTTAAACAAGTTGTGTGGCCTTAGACTTTACTCTAAGAGTATAATTAGCTTCCATATGATGTGTCTAGGCAAGAGGAATGATCTCCACCTCTTTGGTTGTGTGGGGTCAAGGGAGAGGATTCAAAGTTTAAAGAAAAGTGTACAAATGTTAGCAAAGTAGCTCTCTTCACCTTCTCTCATGCATGGTTGCTTGCTTTACTTGTCTTTGCATGTGTGTATGTGTATTTCGAGTATTGAAAAATGTTCTAATATGAGCTCTTACTCCATGGTACCATGATGATGTATTATGTTTCTAAATAATGTTTATGATTTTTATTTTAGTTTGCTCGAGCATGGTGAAGCCAAGAACCCTTAACCATGGTAAGGATAAGCTAAGAACCCTTGAGATTAGTTGTAACAAAGTAAAGAGTCTCCCAAAAGTGAGGTTGACTTCCAAGAGCAAGGTTGAATCCAAGAACCTCTTAAAGAATGGGTGAGGCAAGTCCAAAATTCACAAGTAAATGGGTGAGGCCAATCCACTTCCTTGGCAAGCCTTTGTATACTATGTATGATTTGTTTAAATGTTGAAAATTCTTCTTGAATGTTTGTATATGTTAATATGCCCATGCATGCATTTGTAAGACTTGTTTTGCATACTTTATGTATGATTGAATGGAGATGAGCTATTGGAACTCTTTGAATCTCATCCCCTCCTCTTTAATGTTCTAACATGCTAGGTGGATCAAGATAGCAAGGAAATGGGAGTCAATCACTTGAAAGATGAGAGCATGACATTGAAAATGCATAAAATTGGCTTCTTTAAGGCCATCAAAGTGGCAAACATGTAATCTATGGTTGTATATGAAAAATGACTTTATGAGCATATATAATTATGATAATATGTCATGTATAATTGAGAGATTATGTTACGTAACCATTAGAATATAAAATGAGTATGCTATGACAAACTAGCTTCTTGAATGTCATTATGTAATTGTGTACAAATGGAAGTGGAATGGTCAAATTGAGATGCACAAGGTTTGGGACCATTAGGGCAGTTCATAAAAGTCCTATTTATATTGTTAGACATGCCCAAAAGGTGTCAAACCCCAAAGAAAGCTATTTGGACATTTTGGTATCCTATATGGAGCAAAAATTGACCATAATAGAACCCTATATCACTTTTCATCTAAATAAGCTCTTCTTAATGTGAGATTTGACATGAAAATAGAGTTTGTTGAGAGCTTTTGGGAAGCAAAGAACATAATTTTTTAAGGTCTAGAGGATATTTGATGAATTTTCAAAGTTGGCAAAAATTTTGATTTTGGTCATATCACTGTTCACTTGGTCTAAAAATGAAATCTGTCACATAGGACTCAAATGATGTTCAATTGTCACAAAATTTTATATAGAGAAACTAGACATTCCCAGAGACTTGTGCCAAATAGAAGCACCTCATTTGGAGTATAGAGAGGGAGATATGAATTTTCAACGATTTTGTCCAGTATCAGGCACTCCAACTGACCTCAGATACTATTTAATTGGGTTTCGAGACCTAGACGTGCCTGAACTAGTCTAGAGTTATTTTTTCCTTTAGCTAACATCCATAACTTTCCAAATTAGTATCATTTGCATGAATTAGATTTTTCTGAAAATAATTGGACATTTTTTAAATTTGCTGTAGAATTCTGTGATAGTATCAGTGGACAACCTGATCTCTAGACTTTTTCGAATATCAAACGCCTTTTGTGTGGTGTTTCATGGTTTGGACATATTTTTCGTATAAAATAGATATATGTAGCTTTCCAAAATGGCCAACAATGCATGATTTCAATTTTTCTAGAATTAGTTATGATTTTCCAAAGTTTGTAACAGAAATGAGGAAATTTTGGCCAAAAAATACATATATGTACTTTTTGCTTCCTTTTGGTTTCCACGAGTTGTAGGATACTTTTGGTGATGCAAATGAGTTGTATCTATATAATTAAATATGAAAATATGATACATAAGTCCATATGGCTCACAAGATTCTAAAGGAAAATTTTATACACGATGTAACACTAAGAAATATATTATTTAATGTTATTTTTCCTTGCCTCTTTGTGAATTGCTTGATATGAGGCCTAAAGATAGTATGAAATGAGCTAAGAAATTATAGTATTATAAATATAGAGAGCCCACGGTTACAGCACAGTAGTTCTTTGGGGAGATGATAGCTTGAGATAGTTTTTATAGAGTAATTAGTCTCAGAGACCAATATGGTTTCAGTTAGCTTTTGTCTCAAAGACTAGAGATCTCCTAAGTTTGGTAGACTATTGCCACTAGTGGCAGTAAGGCTATACTCAGATAGTTAAACTGTAACACCCCGAAATTAATTAAAGTGTTAATCATGGATTAAGATTAATTAAGGATAACTAATAGAGCATAATTGGGCAAGTTAGTGAAAAGGTATTCTAGAGAGATAAATTGTTAATATGGGTTAAGAATTTATTTAGGATAGAGATTTACCTCTAGGCCTAAATTAATTAAATCATGATAAGAGGCTAATAGAGGCCCAATGAATTAGGGGCAGACCCAAACTAATTTAATGAAATAGAGGCCCAAGATTTATCTTGTATAGGCTCAATTAAGTGGCCCAATTACTCTTATGCAGACCCAAGCCCTTGAGCTCATCAAATTAGGCCCAAATCCCATTAAACTTTAGCAACCCAATGTGTGAAAGCTGGCCCAACAGAATTATGTAGCCCAACAATTAAAAAACTAGCCCAACAAGCAAAATCTGAAACCCAATTGGATTTGGACCTGGAGCAACCCATGACCCAACCCCTTGACCCAACTTAAACCCACCTAAAACCCTAATGCTTCAGCCACACCTTCATTTTTCTGAAACTCAAGAGGCAAATTCGGAGGTTAGGGTTTGGGGCAAGATTTCTGTATTTTCTCATACTTAGAGCAAGATTTGGCCAAGGTAATAGTTATACAACTTAATCCCCTCATCTTCCTCTTTAATTTGGTCCGATTAGTTTTTCAATTGGAGAGATTTCATTATACCCAAAATCTGAAAAGTGAGTGTTTGGGGGTTTCCTTGGTGAAATTCGTAGGTTGAGGTTGGGGTTGGTATTTGGTGACTTTAAACCCCCCATTTTGATGCTTTCTTTGTTGGTTTGAGACCCGCATAGCTTATTTATATTATGGGTATTAACTTGGTACGAATTTGCTTAGGATTTTGGGTGAAACATTGAGAATTCTGGTGGGAGATACTTGAATCCGAATTTGGGATTTGTGGTGGCTATTGTAATTGTCTGCAAGTGAGGTAACTGGGGTTTACATTAATTCCATGCATGTATCAGTTTTAATTTCATATTTACTGTATATGAATGATTTGAAATGTTGAATGAATTGGTTGGCTATATGTTGTATCATGATTGGACCTTGTGAGTCCATGGTGGAGCTATGGTGCGGCTGCCACCCGTGCATGTGCCACAATCGGGCACCAGGTTATGATCAAACCCCAGATGCACTGAGCCCTGGTGTGCTTAATGGGGAGTAGGTGCCGTGGACGGGCCTCTCCCAGTGTTAATGGCCTTTAACATGTGATAATATGATTGCTAGGATGGGATAGTAATCATGATAGCCTAATTGTTTCATTTACTGAAATGATTGATATGATTCTGATATGGATTTTGATTCATGCATATATATTGATTAAACTGGATTATATGATGGAATTGTTTTGGTTACTGGGATTTATATCTCACCCTGTGTTGTGGGATTAATATTTTAGGTGAAAGTTCCTCGGGTAAGGATAAGGGTAAGCAGGTGGATGAGAATCCATGAGTTCCCACCTATGGGGAGATGGCTACAGTTGGGCTGACTTAGCTAGGATAGATGCTAATTTTGTATTCCTTAATGTATAGCATCATCATGTATCTGCATTGCCAAGTGTAGGCTTGAACATTTGATTTATTGAGAATGTATGTACTAAAGGGTTAGACCCCCTCTTGACTTAGTATTTGATGTATGGATTCATATAATCTGCTGTAAACTTTGTTGACCTATAATATGGTTGTCAATGGAAATGTAACTCTTGAGATATTGGTATGAACCCCTATTGTATGGAACCCCTATTGATTGAGTATTAAAGGATAGTTGCTGGGAATTCATGTATATTCTGTTGTTGCTATTTTATAAACTTGCTAATAGAGGGTAATTAGAGAACAGAAATGGGCATATAAGTTTTGAATTGGTAATGGAAGAATAGCTAAGTAAATAAAGTAGATAAATGCCATTAGAACTATATAAAATGAGGGGAAGTGACCTTAGAGTGTCCCTAAGAAGAGAAATGGAGTGTAGGGGGCGAAATATAGTGAAACCAGTGACAGAAGGGAATCACGCCACGGCCAAGAAGGCTTCGCCGCGGCCTAGGAGGTGACAGTGGCGAGGGACGCCGCGGCTTGAGAAATCTCGCCGCGGCGCGGAGTGAAAATAATCACCCAGGGGGTGACAGGACGTAACCTCGCCACGGCGCAAGAAGTCTCGCCGTGGCGCGAGTCGAGAAAATTAATTAGGGAGGTTACAGTAGCAAAACTCGCCGCGGCGAAAGTCAGGAAAATTCCAGAGAGCAACTTGGTCGCGGCGCAAGAGTTCCAGGCCACGGCGCAAGTTTAAAAACTCAGTTTTCGAGCTCCAGAACCTAACTTAGCCGCGGCGGGAAAGTTCCAGGTCGCGGCGCAGGTCCTCAAACTCCTATATTTGACCTAGAAACCCGAATTTCTTTAATGCAAATGTTAGGAGATGGTGTAGGAGCACTTGTGGGAGGTTTTTGTGTGTTGAAAGTGATGGATAGATGAATCACCAATCTTCAATGATGGTACAAACCTTCTTATGCATGTTTCCATTTATGGTTGTTAGTTGATGGCTCTAATAATATCAAGGTTTAAATTTTCCTATGTTTCCGCATAGTAATTAATTGTAGCAACCCCAAAACCTTGATCTTTAACTATTAATCATGTATTTAACCATAATTACCGATAGTAAAAGTTAGGATCGTCACATAAACCATTGACTATACCTTTGTTAAATGAGCGTAGCATGTGGGATGAGGAAAGCAATGAAGTAGCTTTCCAGAGTTAGAGTTAGATGAACCACTACCTAGTAGATATTAGCCTTGACTAAGGGATAGAGAGATCCCTATATGCTAGACTATGTATTCAAAAAGGAGTCAGGTGCAATTTTTAAAATGAGGTAAGTGGTAAACTAAGTCTCTAATGATTAAGACTGTGAGTATAGTTAGCATCCCACCAGAATTTGGCGTTAGGCAATGGTAGTTGCTCTTCGATGCTAGTATGAAGAATACAAGTTATACTAACTAGTATTGAGATAAGGGACAATAAAATGCCCATTTGTAAGTTAGCAAAAAGAGTAAGAAAAAGTCTCAGCCTATAAAGGCAAATATGTTAGTAAACAGAGAAATTGGGATCATTAAAAGTGGAAACTCCTTGAAAGAGCTATAATCCTAGTAAGTAATTAAAATGTAAGGCCTATGATAAAAAGAAATAAGAATTGTGATTATACGATGAGTTAGTAAGAAAAAACACTAACATGAACAGTTAATATATATTTAAATAAGTAAGTAAATAGACAATATCTCCAATGGTTGTGAGGATCAAAGAAAAGTAATGAGACTTTATGGGAAGCCATTAGGAAAGGATACAAAAGATTTGATACTAAGTAAGTAAGTTACCTCTCGAGGTATATAAATAGGTCCACTGAGAAGAACCTTAACCCCTGTGAATGGGTTAAGAATAATTAGATATGAGTAGTAAGCTCTCCCAGAATAAGGCCAAAATCATATAAGTGTGATTCTGAGTCAAAAACCCCTTTCCCTTATAAGAAGAACTAGCATATACCCCATAACAATAGAGCCCTCTTTAAGGGCTAGTAATGAAAATTTTCTAGTCGAGAGAAATTTAAAAGAGCATAATCGCTAAGAGAAGCACCTAAAACCAGTAAGAAGGGAAAGAAAAGATCAATTACCAGGAGTATAAGAAAGATTATGAGGAGGTTGTACCCTTAAATTTCGAGGATGAAATTGGAAGGGAGAAATGTAATATTCAGTTATTTGAAAATGAGAGAAAACATAATAAATGTAATGCACGGTTTCTCCATAAACACATAAAATTCATTGGATAAAAAGAGAAGTCTACCAAATAGAGTGATTTGAGTTCCAAAAATTAAAGTAATATTCTAGACCTCAAATAATAAATTTAAGATGCCAGAGGTGCCCTGAAATAGAAGCTAAAATAATCAGACAGAATTTAACAAAATAGCTATGTAATATAATGGCATTTTGCGTCATGGCATTTTCATAATTCTAGAAAACTTTTAGAATACTCATAAGAGGGCTTTTTAAATGAAAAATTTGAGCTTTTCGGGTTTCTCAAAGGCCTTGAAAATCACAGGAAGTCCTGGGGTAGTTAAAACTCCTCCAATGGATGTTTTCTAACAATGGTTGACCCAAACTTTAACTGGTTTGTTTGGGAAGGTTTTAGCTCCAAATTAAATGATTTCAAATGCATTTTATAATATTAAGGATCTGAATTTTATAATAGAAAGGAAAGTTCTAAAAAAGGAGCTAAAATGAAATGGAAACAAAAATACCAAATTTAAAGGACATAATTGGAAATTTTGTGAACAATTTGCTTCTTGAACCTTTTTTATAATTCACGTCTCTTCTTCCTCCTTCTCCACTGACTTTATTTCTATCTAAAAACTACAAAAAACTCAAGAGAGAGAGGTGCATAAGAACAAGGGAAAGAGGAGGAGAAAAGCCAAGAAAAAGGTGAGAAATTCATGGAAATTCTTGCTTTTCCTTTAGAAAACTTCTTCCTTGCCTTTCCTGCTCTATTCCTATGGATTTAGTGAGATTTTTGGTTTCATTTTAAGCCCAAAATAGAGGGGATAGTTCAAATTCTTGGAGGAGAAACCAAACAAGGAGAAGAGCACCCAAAGGAGACTAAGAAAACTAAGGTATTTTGCTATGTCTCAAGCTAGCTTTTCTCTTGTGCTCTCTTAAGTGTTTCGGCCATAATAGGGACAACCATTAGGGGTTAAGTTTTAAGCCAAACCAAGAGTAAATATTAGGAAAATGAGGGAGAAGAGCAAGAATATGGAAAGAAAGCAACAAAACAACTATTGAATTTCAAGATAGCAAAGTTAGGGATTCAAATATTCAATTAAAATTCTGTTTTAATGCAAAGGTTTCTAGGCCAAATTGAGTATTTGTATGAGCTCTAGAGATCCTTAAAAAGCTCCCCACATGCCTTTCCATCAAGAAATTAAAGCAAACTAAAGAATGGAGCCAAAATCATGTTTTCCCAAGATTACTTCATTAAGTGCATTATGGAACCATAAATGAGCCATAAGAATAAGTTAGCTTTTTTAATGAATGTGTGGCTTTAGAAATTGGTTCAAGAGTATAATTAGCTTCCATATAATGTGTCTAGGCCAAAGAAATCACGTTCCACCTTCTTGTAAGTGTGTGGCTGAGGGAGAGGAACTAGATTCAAGGAGAAAAGTGTGTTGTTCTGGTAAAGGTAGCTCTCTCTTATTTCTCTCATGCATGAGTGGATGTTTATCTTGTCTTTGAATATGTGCATGTATGTTTTAAGCCATGAAAGATGTTTTAGAATGAATTTATATGCCATGGTACATAATGTTATGTTATGCACTTAAACGATGCTTTATAAACATTTTTTGATTTAATTAAGTGTGGTGAAACCAAAAGTCCCTTAACTGGGGTGAGGATGAGCCAAAAGTCCCTGAGAATGGTTGAGATAAAACCAAAAGTCCCCCAAGAGTGAGGCTTAGTCAAAAGCCTTTAAGGAAATAGGTGTGATAAGTCTAAAATCTCCCAAGAGAAGTGGGAGAGGCTAAACCATCTTCTTGGCAAACCTATGTATGTTTTGTATGACTTTTTGAATGTTAAAAATGTTCCATGATTGATTATGAAAGCCATGATATCCATGCATGCATTTTCAGACATAGATTTGCATTCTTTATGTATGGTTGAAAGAGAAAAGAGTTATTTGGAATCCTAGAATCTCATTCTTTCCTCCCCATTACTTAACATATCAAGGTGGATTAAGAAAGCAAGGAAATGGGAGTCACCAAGCTTGGAGATGGAAGCTTGACACAAGAACATGCTACTTGTCTATTATGTAACCAAAGCAATGTCAAGTGATGTAATGTAATGATGTATATGATGTATAATCCTTTGAACATGTATGAATGTATGAATATGTATTGTATGTATGAGAATGGATAGCAATTGAATGATATAACACGTTCTTAGTATTGAATGGCAAGGTATACCATGTATATTCCATATGTATGTTAGCAAGTGGGAGAGTAAGCTTGTAAGGTCTGGGTTGTTGGACCCTTGAGACATGTTTAGTAGCCCATTTTGATGCTTTTGCCATGTGCTCAAGTAGCCCTAGGAGTAGAAGAAGAAAAGTTGGACCCATTGACACCCCTTTAGAAGCATAAAAGTGACCATTTGCAACCTTATAACAAAATTTGACCAAATGAACAAATTTCCTCATGAAATTTGGCATGCATATAGATATTGTCTAGAGCTTTTTGGGAAGCTAAATTGCATATTATTTGAAGCTCTAAAACATATTTAGTGAATTTCTAAAGTTGGCAATTTTTCATGATTTGGTACTGTCTGGTCAAAATTTTCATTTCTGTCATGCTTAGGGCAAATGATGTTCAATGGCTATAAAATTTTACAGAAAGAAACTACACACTTACAAAGACTCATGTCAACTAGAATCACCTTAATTGGAGGTCTGTAGAGGGGGAAACGAGTTTCTAAATGTCTCTGTGAGTACAAGAATGACAGCATACCTTGGTTATTGTTCCATTAGTTTTCGAGGTCTAAAGGATTCTGAACTGGTTTAAAATTATTTTTTTCCTCTAGTTAATATCTGTAACTTTCCAAATTGTGGTTTGCTTGAATTGGATTTTTATAGAATTAGTTATGTATTTTTGAAATTTTTATAAGTAAGTTGTATCAGAAATGCTAAACTATCTGACCTATATCACTTTCCTATTATCAAACGTGGTCCAAATGATGTTTTCATGGCTTGAGAATATTTTTAGCATAAATTTAACATCTAGAGATTTCCAGAAAGTTATGAGTTGTTTGATTTTAATTTTTCTAGATTTAGTTATCATTTTCCAAAGTGGTACCAGAAATCTGCCAAGCTGGACCCTAAATAAACTTGCATTATTTTGTATATATACGCTATAAGCTCAAGTTCTTGATAATATTTTGAGATGGTTTTAAGTTGTATGAATGTATTTAAATAAGAGAATGAGATGAATGAGTTCATATAGCTCATGGGACATGAAATGAAATTTTCATCTATGACATAACACAAAATAATTAAATATTTAATGAGATTCCCTTTGGAAATTTGCGGGATTCAAAGAAATAAATCTAGAAATAAGATGAGGTGAGCTAAATGACTATGGTGTTACATGGAGTTGATCTGCTTCTCCTTCTCCTTGTTGGTGTTGGTGATGAAGTACATGATGGTGTGGGTAGTGGATAGCTTGAAGGTGCAGGGCTTGTGGATGACATCCTTGGTGCCCTTGGTGGTGAGGCAAGAACTGACGGGACATTGAAGTTTAAAGGAGAAAGGCATAAGAAGAATAGAAAGAAAAGGTAGAGGATTTGGAAAAATGCTATGTATGGGCCATGGCATTTTAGGCATTTAGGTGTTGAATTTAAAAATAATAATAATAATAATAAACAAGTTCATTTGCGAACAAGCGAGTTAACCAAGCAAGATTAGAGTGATAATAGCAAAATGCGATCTCAAATAACATGCAAATTCAACCCACCAAAATTGTGGTTAAATGAGTTGACCAGTTGCTTTGGCCCATGATAATGGCTTCAGGCTGCTTAATTGGGACGTCCCCAGTTGACACAGGTATTAAATAAAAAATAAAAATAAAACAAATTTGGGACAGTCCAAACCTAAATAAATGAGGGAAAAAATGGTTTGCACTCAAATTTTTGGAATTTGTATATACAAAAATCTGACCTTTTATTTAAAAAAACTTAATTAGTGATTAAGTCTAATTGAGACCATTAAAAATTTAATAAAATTAACAGCAAATAAATGGTGAAAAGCTTTTGTAATATATATAAGATATCAGAGGAATAGAGTGTATTTTTATAAAAGAAAAATATTGAATGTAAGTTAGTTAAACTTCAACAGAGATTAATATAATTTATTTTTAAATAAATAATTATAGTTTGATGAAAGTCAACCACGTGTGATTGTAGTTAATTAACTGCTTTGAGTAATCTGTGATTCAATGGAGGTCCATTAATGAAAGAAATTCAAACTTTCCTTTTCTTTCTAATCTGCTGATGTAATTCTTTACAAAAAAATAATGTAATATTGTTATATATATATATATATATATTGGTATTATTGTGTGGTTTTGTACGTTTCCTGAATGATCCTTTTAATTAAAATGCATGTAAAGGATACTGACTCCCTGCTGCTTTAAGATCAAGATGCTAGTGTCCCAACAACAATTTATGAGTCAAATGTTATAACGTAGAAAACTTATGCAATGATGTTATACTTTATTCAAATTCGATGACTAAACAATTTCTCTTTTTTTTTTTTTATAAAATTATCTTATTTATTTATATCAAATGACTTGCAAAATATACAATATTTATAAATATAACAATAATTTGTCATTTAGACCTAGAATGAGTTATTATTATATTTTTAAACACTATATATCTTACAAATTGTATGATGTAGATAAATAAAATAATCTTATAAATGAAGAAAAAAATTCCTTATATTTGTGGCATTGTCATCAAATTTGAAGCAAAAATCTTTAAACTTGGTTGTAGTGGTACCAAATTTAAAGAAATATATTTCAAATTGGATGGTGTGCCACCGAGTTCAAAAATAATATATCATATGAATGCACAAATTTTTACACTATGTCATTTGACAGATTTTCTTTTTATAATACATTGCTCAAATTTTAGATTTCCTACGGTCATGATTTAACTTTAAATTTTACTCAGGGTCACAAGCCACAATATGTTTTTGCAGCACTTTGAGGCGATCCTATTTTAATTTTTAACAAAAGGTAATTTTTAATTTGGATTTTAAAAAATTCACTAATATACATTTACTTAAAAAAGGTTTAAAATATTAGAAAAAATTATGTTTAAGGACCAAAAAATGAAAAAAATTATTCTTAAGGACCTTTACCACTAGGTTCAATGATTTGTTGTTAAATTCAATGGTAATCAGTCTAAAATAAGTAACAATAGGTTCTTAAGAATATTTTTTTTATCTTTGGGTCATTTATTATAATTCTCTCAAAATATTATCTAAAACATTAATAATATTGATAATAATGCTTGTTGAAAAACTTAGTCCAATATTAAATGATTTTCTTTGTTATAATGCTCCATAAAAAATCGTTTTAAAAAATTAAAATAAAAATTTTGCAACACAATCTAATAATAATGATTTCCCGATAATTTAAAATACTTTAAAGAAAATTTTATATTTAAGTATCAGATTCGAGTTACGAAAAAAAAAAGTATTAGATCTATAAAAAATTTTATAGAAATAAATTAAAAAGCTGAAGCAAGATATGTTTGCAAATTCTACATAAGCCATCTAGGACATTTTGGTTGTGGAAGGAAGTCTTAGTTGTTGGAGATTGTATCCTAGGCCAATCATTGTATGGCGAACATTATTTTTATTACGAAATAAGAGTTTTTTTTATTATATTATTATATTATTTGTATGTTTATATATAATAATATCCATGGATAAATTATTTTTTGGATTATCCAAAATGTCCCTAGTTAATCATCCTTGTGGGAGTAACGATGAATTAAGACTAGTATGATTTTGATTGATTAAGTGTTAATCATGTATGATGATATGAATCAAAATCATAGTCGTATGTTAGAAAACAGGACGCTAGATAGACCCGTAATGAGATAAACTATATGAATTAGGTCATAAGTTTATTTCATATATAATCGTGTCATTGATCCCTTGGACCTGAGATCACCATAGATTCTTACATGAAGGACACTGTACTTTGGCATAGTCTAATGTCACCTTTAACTGAGTGATTATAAAGGCTATGATCGGGTATAGTGAAATCCATGCAGAGGAAGATGAGTGGTCAAGATGGAATTTGTCCCTCTGATTAATAGAGAGATATCTCTGGGCCCTCGATGAGTGTAACTGAAAAATGTATGACCATGTTTAGATGGGAAGGGTTTCATCTTATATCAGTCTATTTGGAGATCGAGAAAGTTACAATCGAGCAAGTTGAGTATGACATTTCCATGCCTCATATTCGATCTAGATGTCATGTGACAAAAGGGATATGATAGGGTTATAAGATAGGTTACATCGGATCATTGATCCTATATGATTTGGGTAGTCACAATGTCTTGCTAGAGGCCGCTTGTGACTTGTGAGTCAAACAGTGCAATTGGCCCACTGCCAATATCATATGGGCCTGCAGGCTCACACACAAGAACAGACCAACTTGAGCTAAAATATCTACATTCATTGAATCAGAAATGTGTCTAGATTCAATAAATTTAATTTTTAAATCTAGGATGGAGGAATTATTTATATATATATAACTAATTAAATTCAAAAAATATATATTATATATATTATATTTGATATTTTATATATATATATATATGAATTAGTTTAAATTTGATTCTATTAGATAGATTTAAATTTAAACTAATAAGATAATTTAAATTTAAATTAAACTCTAGATATTGTTAGTTTAAATTTAAATTATAGGATAGATTCGAATTTAAACTAATAAATATATTTAATGATATATTTAATTAATTTTGATTAATTAAATATATCTGAAACTCTAGTCTATAAATAAAGTTTCCATATTAGAAAAGCTTTTTTTAGAGTTGCCTCCAAAAATCTTAGAGAGAGGGACACTGTACGGAATTGTACAGAAATTGTATGGTCAGGTGCTAGCGCACTATTCGAGTTGCTGAAGCCTGTTTGTGTGGATACCAGTAGAGGGAGCCGATCTGCGGTCAGTTCTTGTGATCCAAACGAAGAGTAAACAACAAATTCAATCGACAGAAAAAGGTAATTCTCTGAACCTATTCAGTTTAAGCGATTTTGATAAATCCTTAGTGGGAATTGGGATCAAAATTTTAAACGTTTCCGCTATATGCTACCCATGATTCCCAATATTAGTAACTAAGACGACGGGGCCACCATTATTCAATATTCATAAAGGAATGGAAGAAACTTACCATAAATCAGAAGACTTGACAGCATCAGCTTTTGTTTTGCTGTTGTTTTTTATTTGTTTTTGTTTTAAATAGTTTTGAGCCTATTTTGAGCTATTCCTTCTTCAAGCGATCTTTAAAACATACTCCTCACATTTAGTGCATTTATGATTTCCAATCCTTAAAGCATAGCAATGTTGTTATGGAGAAATATTATCTCGTACTAGCATGTTTGGCCTTGTCTTGAATTTCTACTTATTTAAAACTTTCTAAATGTAGTTTCAAAGAAAGCACTGAAACAAAGAAACACAAATTGAGAAAATTATGTAATAAATATTTCTATTAATATTATTGCATTTGACCACTCTTTAAAAAAAATAATTTTTACTATCAAACTATTAAAATGAACATACATAGAAATGATTTTACAATCATTGCTGCCTGTTCGTATGGATACCAGTAGAGGGAGCCGATCTGCGGTCAGTTCTTGTGATCCAAACAAAGAGTAAACAACAAATTCAATCGACAGAAAAAGGTAATTCTCTGAACCTATTTAGTTTAAGCGATTTTGATAAATCCTTGGTGGGAATCGGGATCAAAATTTTAAACGTTTCCGCTGTATGCCTCCCATGATTCCCAATATTAGTAACTAAGACAACGGGGCCACCATTATTCAATATTCATAAAGGAATGGAAGAAACTTACCATAAATCAGAAGACTTGACAGCATCAGCTTTTGTTTTGCTGTTGTTTTTTATTTGTTTTTGTTTTAAATAGTTTTGAGCCTATTTTGAGCTATTCCTTCTTCAAGCGATCTTTAAAACATACTCCTCACATTTAGTGCATTTATGATTTCCAATCCTTAAAGCATAGCAATGTTGTTATGGAGAAATATTATCTCGTACTAGCATGTTTGGCCTTGTCTTGAATTTCTACTTATTTAAAACTTTCTAAATGTAGTTTCAAAGAAAGCACTGAAACAAAGAAACACAAATTGAGAAAATTATGTAATAAATATTTCTATTAATATTATTGCATTTGACCACTCTTTAAAAAAAATAATTTTTACTATCAAACTATTAAAATGAACATACATAGAAATGATTTTACAATCATTGCTGCCTGTTCGTATGGATACCAGTAGAGGGAGCCGATCTGCGGTCAGTTCTTGTGATCCAAACAAAGAGTAAACAACAAATTCAATCGACAGAAAAAGGTAATTCTCTGAACCTATTTAGTTTAAGCGATTTTGATAAATCCTTGGTGGGAATCGGGATCAAAATTTTAAACGTTTCCGCTGTATGCCTCCCATGATTCCCAATATTAGTAACTAAGACAACGGGGCCACCATTATTCAATATTCATAAAGGAATGGAAGAAACTTACCATAAATCAGAAGACTTGACAGCATCAGCTTTTGTTTTGCTGTTGTTTTTTATTTGTTTTTGTTTTAAATAGTTTTGAGCCTATTTTGAGCTATTCCTTCTTCAAGCGATCTTTAAAACATACTCCTCACATTTAGTGCATTTATGATTTCCAATCCTTAAAGCATAGCAATGTTGTTATGGAGAAATATTATCTCGTACTAGCATGTTTGGCCTTGTCTTGAATTTCTACTTATTTAAAACTTTCTAAATGTAGTTTCAAAGAAAGCACTGAAACAAAGAAACACAAATTGAGAAAATTATGTAATAAATATTTCTATTAATATTATTGCATTTGACCACTCTTTAAAAAAAATAATTTTTACTATCAAACTATTAAAATGAACATACATAGAAATGATTTTACAATCACTGCTACCTAGATGGATAAATTATTTAAAATATTCATTATACTTACTTTTTATTCAAATTTAAAAGTTTTTGATATAATTGAAATATAAAAAATAAAATCACAATAGATATATGAAACATTTTAATCAAAATAAATATGTATCATGTGATTATAATTAAACTTTTACGAATCAAATATAGTATTTTTTAAATAAAATATTTTTATTTCGATCATAAATAGGGGAGAAAGGAGATCCCTAACGCAAATGTCATAAAAGATTAGTTTGTAATTTATAATTTTGAGTGAGAATATTTTTATCATATAAAAATAACTTTTGCCTCTGCTTATACATCAAAAGAAAACTTTCAAATTTCTGTTTTCTTTCTCGCATAAAAAAAAATAAATTTTGCTAACACTCAAGCGCAGATTTACATAAGGGCCAAACACAACAAAAAATTAAAAATTTTACTATTTTTCATATTAAAGAAAAATCCCCCAAACAGAAAAAAAAAACACAAAAACAGGCGAACACGGGCCCTGGTTGGGCTAACCGTTTTAAGATCATTATTCTGCAATGGTACCACTATCTATTTTGTCTGTACATATCTTTCTTAAAATAAATAAAATAATTTTTGAAGAATTTTTTCTTAAATATTGTAAGTTAGATTTTATCAAGACTTATTGCAAGATCCTGGAATTTGATATTGGTTTCGTTTGCGTAACCTTGAGGAAAAATGATCCTTAATGCAACTAATCTTCGACTTACTTCATTATTAGCAAGACTGTTTTTAGGAAAAAAAAAAGATAATTATGGAAACATGAAAAATGCGTTGACTTTTAATTGAGGGACGTTGCTTTGGAAAGGTATAGTTTAGGGATACGAATATAATTTAAAAGAAATAAGCAGATTATATTGATAAATTAATTTGCAATCTCTTTTAACCTATAGTAGAAGAATTTTCTAGCCTTGAAATAAATCATTTTCTCGGGTACGACCGCGTCACTTAAAAATGTTGCGTTGCATTTCTTCATTTTTGTAAGAAAAACTTGTCATTGATCATCTCATTTTCAAGAATATCAATGTATCTTTTGTTAATTAGAATAAATCATACAAAAATATTGTGACATAATTATTTTGTTTGTTTTGTTGAAAGAGAATTTTTTATTAAATGTATTACATTAATTAATAACCTAAATAAAGATTTTTAAAGAATAGTAAATAAAATAAATATATATTTCTATTTTTTTATCACAACACATTTGCTGTTACTATTATCGTTGACATTATCACCGACAACGTATAGTACATGTTTTGAATCACTAGTATTATTTGTCTGATTTTGAAATGTTTAGAAATTTTTTTTTCATATATTGTATGATAATATTATCAAAACAGACCACAGGCCAAGTTGTTAAACCATCTATTGGTTGGGCTTGAATTTTAAACTTTTTGAACTTTCTAAATTTGAGTTGGAGCGGCTTGATCCATTTAATTGGGGAGCAGAAATAAATCGTGCAGGAGGATGCTATGAAAATTTGGAAGAATAAAATTTGTTTTCTTAATAAAAAGGTTAAAGAGGTCAACTTCAACTCGACAAATTGCATTTTTATTTTTAAATTTCTTATAAAATTATTTTATCAACATAATTATGTATATAATTTTTTTAGTGAAATTTATCATTATTTTTGACTCATAAGCATTTTTTAATAAAAAAATGTTTAAAAATATATACATAATATGGGGTTAAAAATGTACTAGCCATTTGTAGGCCCTTTAAGTTCTAACTTTCAGATGGCTGTGCCTCTCTCTTGAGAGAATTGCCTCAGTCTCTCTCCTTGTGGAGAAATTTGAGTGTCTTGGCTTTGTAGCCACTTTTTCTTTCCCTTCTACTCCTCCCACCCTCTCTCTCTTCTAATCTTGTCTTTAATGCTTATTGGTTTTTGGTTCCTAGCTTTCCATGCGTCTTTTGGAGCTCCAGAAGTGGAGTGGTGTGTCATACCTAAATTTATCAAGCTCAATCATACCATTTGGGGAATTTGAGACAAAGTTTTCAACTAATTTTAAATTTTTTTTAAACACCAAAAACAACCTACTTATGTGTCATATGAAGCTATAGGGGTCTAAATTCAATTCTTTCTTCTCCTTTAGTCATATTTATCATAAACAAACTTATTTCAACCCATTAGATCAGACTTCATGCATGGGAAGGTCTAGGAATGCATGTAACCCGAGATGACATGGATTCTACCATTTTGTATAAATTTTAAAAATTCATAAAATATTCTATAAAGCTTCAAAAATTTTGTTCTTTAACTCTATAAAAGTTCTAGATGAGCTCTATTTGCTTACTAAATTTCACCCAAAAGTTCGTCCATTTGAATTGTTTTTGGTTTAGGGATAGAATATAGCTCAAAAGTTGTCAATTACGGTAGCAAATGTTCCATTTTGAGCCATCTTCTACCAAGGGTCATTTGAACATGTTTTAAATGTTAAATACAACATGTATAACTGATCCAACTTGTCCCAAAAGCCACACAACTTAAAACCACTATTCCACTTACTATAATACACATGGAAATTCAAGGACTCATAGTCATTTTGCACATTACCACATGTTTGCATTCCAAAATGGTTTATACATCATTATCTCATACTTTTGGGTGTAAGGAATTGGTTAGATCTCATAAAATACATATACATAAATGTGTGTCCAATATTATACATTAAATTATAAACTATTGTCAAAGTAAGGCTTTTCAACCTCTTTGCTCACCACTTTTGCTTCCTTGATGACTACCTAAACATGGTTAGGAGGAATATGGAAAAGAATGAGATTAAAAAATTTTCAATAACTCATTCATTATTCAAGTACACATATAAGGCATTTTCAAGGTCAAAGAACGCATTTATGCATATTACCCAATCAAGTATCAATCATATTCAGGCATTAGGGATCACATAGCTCTACAAAAGAGTAAGAACAAGTTTTAGGGACTTTTGGTCTAGTCCCACCCTCTTTTAGGGACTTTTAACTTAGCGTCACTCACATTTGAGACTTTTGGCTTTGTCTCACCTACATTTAGGGACTTTTGGCCTTATCCACCAATTCTAAGGGACTTTTGGCACAACCTCACCTATTCAAGAGCTAAATTAATTCCAAATGCAATCAAAGATTATGTAATTGTATATAATCATTAACCAATTAATACTACACATAATTTATAAACAAGACATATAAGCAATCCAAGACCATTCAAACAACCAACATACAAATGCAAGAATAGATGAAGAAATACCTTAACACAAGAAATCAAGTTAACTACATTTTACTTCTTAGCTTTGTCTATTGGCCTAAGCATATTAAATGAAGCACAAAATTATCAATGGAACTATATTTGTATTCATTTAAACCTTATACAAGTCAATTAGGCTATTAAGTTCTCATATGGTTCAATTAAATAGCATAATGAAGCAATTCTTATAATTCATATCTTGGCTCTAAGACCTCACCGAAAATAAGTCATAGGACTCTATTAGAACTCATAAGAGCTATCACAAACTCAATGCAAAGAGCTTAGCACCAAGTCACTTCTTTATACATAATTGAATCCTAAATTTTCACATTTCAAAATAAGGCTTCTAAATTCAAACCAATGGCTCCCTTGGTGTTTATAATTCACATCTAGACCATTTATAACCTTAGAATAAAAAAAAAAACTCTCCTTAGGCATGACTTCTAACTCTAGGCTGAGACAAGATTCCTATTAGGCTTCCATGGAGTTTTCAATTCATTCTTAGAGAAATTGGCACCTATAGGAGTTCTTTAGCTTCTTCTTAACTCAATTATGCTCTTACATGGTTTGAAATATCATTTTAAGGTTTCATGCTTTATAAGATACAATCAAAACCCTAGGTTTCACTTCTTGCAACCTACAACTTTCTATTTGATTCTTTTGGTTCCATATCAATCTCCATGCTTCAAAATTCCATTTCCTATCAAGTTTAAGCCAAGACCAAGATCCCTCTAATCTAACCTTAGTTAGGCTGAACCAAGGAGAGCATGGAAAGACAAAAGAAGCCATCATTGTATATCATATCATATATCAAATGAAAAGGCTTTAAATCGAGTTTAATATGGCATATCTAGTTTCCTTGAAAGAACCTTTCCCTCCAAGGTTTCAACCATAAAGCTCCACCTTTTAAAAACTAAAACTATAGAAAGAAGGAAGAGAAAGAGTGGGAAAGAGCTTACAAGAGCATTATAGGCAAATTCTACATATTTGATTACCTTAGGTGCCATCTTTTTCCCTTGGTTCTTCCTCTATCTCCCTCCATGTTTTGGCTCTAGTTCAAGCCAGAAATAGCTCGGTTTTGGTGTGTCAACCCTAACTTCTAGACTCTTTCCTTTAATATGTGATTCTTTACTCTTTTTAACCCTTTTAGAATCATCACATAATTAAAACAAAGAGCCTTACTACATAGTGCTTCTTTAGGCCATATTATGGAACATAAGACACCAATTCATCCCCTAGGCTTCCTAAATTTTTTCCAAGGCTTCCTCTCATTTTCATTAATCATATATGACTCAAAAATGGGTTTGAAAGAATTTAAAAATTCTCCCTAGGTGTCTCAACCCCCTTTGGTCGAGACTATGCACCATTTAGCCTCCATGGAAGTTTGCTTTGTTTTCTACATCGAATATGCATATGGGGAGACTCCTAGGGATCTTGGGAACTCATTTAAACATTCATTTAGGCTTAGGAATAATTATACCAAATCATATTTTCAAGGGAACCCATGAAACTCTAGGTTTGCCACCTTGAAAATCAATGGCCTTTTCTTGGATTTCTTTGCATATTCTTACTCTCCTCCCTTAAATTCATAAAATTCACCATTGGTTCTGCCTAAAATTCAAGCTCTCTTGTATCTACATAAATGGGGTGAAATAGGGAGAAGAATGGAGAAGGAGTAGCTATTATAGGATGGAGATTTTACCTTGTTTTCTTGCTTGATTCTCACTTTCTTGGGCATCCTCTCTTCAAATCCTAATTTTCCTTTTTGTTTCTCTCTTAAAACAGATCCTTATACTTCAATAAAGTCATAGGAAAGAAAGGGAAATGGAGGAGATGAGGTTTGCTAAGGAAGGAGCATGAAAAACAACAAAAAATCCATACCTTTTGCATTTGATTTCCCTCTCCATAGGTTTTTTCTTTGGTTTAGGGTAGAAACATAATGGGCTGAATGAATGAAGAGGTGGGGTGCCACTTATATATAGGTGGGAGGAGAAAGACTTTTTAAAAAATTTCAATTTTATCCTGCATCCTTGGCATTTTTGTTGCTAACTCGTTTTAGCTCCTTTTTAAGAACCGTCTTTTTCATTATGAAATTTAGATTCCTAATTTAGTAAAATGCCTTTGAAATCACTCAAATTAGAGTTAAAACCTTTCCAAACGAATCTGTCAAAGTTTAGGTTCACCGTCATTGGAAAACATCCACCGGACGCGCTTTAGCTATCCTGGGGCTTCCCATGGTTTTTAGTGCCCCTGAGAACCCTAGAGAAATCAAAACTTTCATTTAAGAACCCCTCCTGTATGAATTTCAAAGTTTGCTCGAAATGACGAAAATGCCCTAATGTTTAGTCAACTTTTTGTTATAATTTGTTTCTTTCTTCTAGCTCTATTTTTCTTTCTGTCTGAGCCTGGGATTCTCATTTTTAGAAGTCTAAAATGCTTCTAAAATTTTTTAGGACCTTAACTAAGTCATTTAGGGGACTTCCTTTTGCATTGGTGAATTTTATTTGTTTACGAAGAAATCGTACATTACATTTCTCACGTTTTCTCTCATTTTCAGAGAACTGGATATTACAAAGCATGGATGGATAGATCAATGTGTTATTCACGTGCTAAAGAATGAGATGATGTCTGAGTGTATTCTCTTCTTGTCTCCACATGTGCTTTCCTCATGATGAGTATTTAATCATTTTAATGTGTTGCTTCTTCTCTAGCTCACCCCATGTTAGCTCCTTCACTTTTGTTTACCACCAAGCTTCATGCAGCTACTGTATTACATGTTCATGTGATGAGAGCTTCTTCTCTCTAACCCATAGCAAAATTCCAGCTTCTGTTCATAGCATATAAAACTTGAGCTTCCCATGTGCTTTTTCTTCTCCACATATGCTGCTCCCTTTTTCGTGTCTCTGCTTTTACATTTTTCCCACATTGGCTCCCTCATGCTTCTTCATGTCTTGTGTTGCCTCTTAAACCTGTTGCCTCTAACATGTTTGTTTCATGCAGCTCCTTCATTTAAACTTCAGCCCAAGCTTCCTTTTAAGCTTCTTCATGCATTGTTCTCTTATCTCCGCTCTTCCTATTTTGCTCTCTAAAACAGAGGATGTTTCCTTCATAAAGTCCCTAGCACATAGCTTCTTCTTTTAAGCTCATTCCATCCCTTCATGATTATCTTCCATGCAATTAAGTACTGTTTAGGACCCTCCAACCTCTTTCTGGCCTAGTGCATGTGTTTTGCTTCGGCTCAGCTCCTTTCTCCTTCTACTTAAATGCTTCTTCAACTAATGGGTGTAACTTTAGAGTTGAACTTGTGGCTTCATGTGTTCTATTGTTGGTGTGTTCTGCTCTACATTGAGGTGAAAAGTGTGAGAGATGTGATTATATGCCACATGAGGGAGCCCAATTCTTCTCCTTCTCTTCTTCAAATCAATTTGTCATTCAAAGCTCCAATTGCCCATTGAAATTCTACACAAAAGAGTGGAAATCAAATAGGGATATTCATAAAATTATTTAAGATAAATGTATGCATTAAAATCAATCATTTTGTAATTTAATTCCTGAAGTGTAGAAAATGGCCATTAAATTCAATTATCATCTAATAAAATACAATAAGCCATATTCAATTATTAAAGTGCCAAAATTAGGAATAAGTATATGAAAATTAGCAATTATCACTAGGCCAAGTGAATCAAGTCCCTCCTAGGTATGGGTGTGAGGCCGAGTCAAGGAAGTGAGGAAATAAAGGAAGAATTTGTCTTCTTGAACTAAGGTAGCTTTCAATCCTTTCTTATGTGCATTTTATGGTTGTATGATTGTCATTGGATGCTTGTTAAGAGTTGTGTCATGTAACCTTAAATAAAACTAGGCTAGAAAATGCTTGTAGCTAATAATGCCACCTAGGTCATTTCCCAATGAGTTTTTACCTCTAATTATTTGTGAAAGAGTTTTCCAAGTAACATCAAATGAAAATTGTTTACAGGGTTTTTAAGTTATTGAATTTTGATTGAATTAAAGAAAAGTAACAAAAACTAAAAGCTTAAGAATAAGTGTAGTTAACAACTAGGAAAGTATGGTAACTAGCTTTTAGATAGACTCCTTAGAATTCAATTATCCTTGTTCCCTTTTTAATGCTCCAAAATTGGATTTAAACTTGTACTTCTTAATGTATTCTTTATAAGAATTCTTGAATTACTATTCAAGACTCAATTCACTAATGATTCAAGGACTTTGCAACCACAAGAAACCTTGAACAATTAATCAATTGAATTAAGAATAAAAAAACACCAAAACAGAACCTAAATGCTCCTTCAAGTAGCTGAAAAATCCACTTAAAAATGCTAATCAACCAATTAGATAAATAAATTCCTAAAGCACAATAATTGTAACACCCTAAAATTTATTAAGGCATTAATCATGGATTTAGATTAATTAAGAATAATTAATATGGGATGACTGGACAAGCTAAGTGAATAGGAATTTTAGAGAGATAAATTATTAATATGGGTTTGAGAATTAATTGGGATAGAAACTTCACCTAGGCCCAAATTAATGAATCATGATAAGAGGATAATGGAGGCCCAATGAGCTAGGTGTAGACCCAACCCAATTTAATGTGATAGAAGCCCAAGATCCACCTTGTATAGGCTCTTATAAGTGGCTCAATAACCCTTGTGCAGACCTAAACCCTTGAGCTCTTCAAACTTGGCCCAAACCCAATTAAACTTCAGCAACCCAATGCATAAGAACTGGCCCAATAAAATCCTGCAGCCCAACACTTTAAAACTGGCCCGACAAGCTAAAGTCTGAAGCCTATGTAGAGTTGGACTTAGAGCAACCCATGACCCATCCCTTAACCCAACTTAACTCCACTAAAACCTTAAAAAAAAAAAACTGACCAGCCACCTCCCACATTCAGCAAAACACAAATACACAAAGCAAATTCGGAGGTGAGAGGGAGAGGCTAGGGTTCTTGGCATAATTCCACATTTTCTCACATTTGGAGCAAGATTTAGCCAAGGTAATAGTTATACAACTTAATCTCCTCATCTTTCTCTTTAATTTGGTCTAATTAGTTTTTCAATTGGAGTATTTTCATCATACCCAAAATCTAAAATGTGGGTGTTTGGGGATTTTCTTGGTAAAATTCATAGGTTGAGTTTGGGGTTGGTATTAGGTGAATTTAAACTCCCCATTTTGATGCTTTCTTTGTTGGTTTAAGACCCCCATAGCTGATTTATATTATGGGTATTAATTTTTTTACGAATTTGCTTAGGATTTTGGGTGGAATACTGAGATTTCTGGAAGAGGGCACTTAAATCCGAAATTTGGTATTTGTGGTAGCTGGGTAAGTATTCTTTAGGTAGTTAATAGCATTTAAATCCCTTGGGTACTTGTTGTAATTGTTAATGATGAATTAGAGTAGTAATTATCTGATGCTATGATTATAGGGAGACTCTGTACCATTGGTGGCTGTTGTAAATTTGTCTACAAGTGAGGGGGTTTACATTAATTCCATGCATGTATCTATTTTAATTTCATATTTGCTGTATATAAATGATTTGAAATGCTGAATGAATTGGTTGGCTATCTATTGTATTATGCTTGGACCTTGTGAGTCCATGGTGGAGCTGTGGTGCGGCTACCACCCGTGCATGTGCTTAGATCGAGCACCAGGTTATGATCAAACCCCAGATGCACTGAGCCCTGGTTGTGCTCAATGGGGAGTAGGTGCCGTGGACGGGCCTCTCCTGGTGTTAATGGCCTTTAACATGTTAAAATATGATTGCTAGTATGGGATAGTAATCATGATAGCCTAATTGTTTCATTTGCTGAGATGACTGATATGATTCTGATGTTGATTTTGATTCACGCATATATGTTAATTAAACTGGATTATATGATGGAATTGCCTTGGTTACTGAGATGTGTATCTCACCTCGTTTTTGTGGGATTATAATTTCAGGTGAAGGTTCCTCGGGTAAGGATAAGGGCAAGCAAGTGGATGAACATCCATGAGCTGAGGCCTAGTGTGGGGAGGCTGCACTTGGTCTGAGTGTAATAGGGTAGATACTAATTTTTGTTAAGTCTTGTATAGCATCATCATATATCTGTATTGCCAAGTGTAGATGGTCATATTTTGGTTTCTGAGGATGTATGTATTGAGGGGTTAGACCTCATCTTAATTTGGTAATTACTGTATGGATTCATGATATCCACTGTAAACTATGTTGACCTATAATATGGCTTATCAATAGAAATGTAACCCTTAAGATATTGATATGAACCCCTAATGTATGAAACCCCCATTGATTGAGTATTAAAAGATAGCTACTGGTAGTTCATGTATATTCTGTTATGGTAACTTTACAAACTTGCTGATAGAGGGTAATTGGAAAAAAGAAATGAGCACATAAGTTTGAATTGGTAATGGAAGAATAGCTAGGTAAATAAGGTAGATGAATGCCATTAGAGCCATATAAAATGAAGGGAAGTAACCTTAGAGTGTCCCTAAGAAGAGAAATGGAGTGTAGGGGACGAAATGTAGGGAATATAGCTACAGGAGGGAGTCACGCTGCGGCTAGGAAGGCTTCGCCGCGGCGTAAAGAGTGACAGTGGTGAGGGATGCCGTGGCTTGAGAAATCTCGCCGTGGCGCAGAACGAAAAAAATACCCAGGAGGGTGACAGAATGAAACCTCACCGCGGCGCAATAAGTCCCGCTGCGGCATAAGTTGAGAAAATTAATTAAGGAAGATACAGTAGCAAAACTCGCCGCGGCGCAGATCCATAGCTGCGGTGAAATTCAAGAAAGTTACGCCTGATTCCCGAGAGCAACTTGGCCGCGGCGCAAAAGTTTTGGGCCGCGGCGCAAGGTTAAAAACTTAGTTTTCAAGCTCCAAGACCTAACTTAGCCGCGGCAGGAAAGTTCTAGGTCACGGCATAGGTCCCCAAACTCCCACCTTTGACCTAGAAACCCTAATTTCTTTAATACAAATGATAGGCAATGATGTAGGGATACTTGTGGGAGGTTTTTGTGGGTTGAAACTGATGAATGGATGAATCACAAACCTTTAATGATGGTACAAACCCTTCTATGCATGTTCCTGTTTATGGTTGTTAGTTAATGACCCTAACAACATCAGGGTTCAAATTTCCAGATATTTCTGCAAAGTAATTAATTGTAGCAACCCCAAACCTTGATCATTAATTATTAATCTTGTACTCAACCATAATTACCAGGATTAGAGGTTAGGGTCATCACAATAATCACACAAAAATTCTAGCTACTTAATTTAATAACCATTGCACTAATTGGCCTGAAAACAAAAGGAATTTAAGAGCAAATTAAACAGCCATTAATTTTGGATTTTCTACAAACACTTAGGCATCAAGATTAATATTCAATTATGAGATTACAATCAAATCATAGATTAATTTAACTCAGTAAACTCTAGCCACTATATTCCCTAATTAACAAGTTAAACCTAGTCAAATTAACAATGACTTAAATGCTAAAAATAAAGGATAAAGAAAAGAGAGTTTATCCAATTTGGAGATACAATCTTGGAGTTCAAATCTTCATCAATAGAGGTTCAATCTTCAACTAGCTACCAAGAAAATTTCAAGCAATCATGGAGAAGATGAATAGAGGAATTTTGATGGAAGGATGAGCCATTCTTGATCACATTACGTTCAATTGTTTACCTCCCTAGAGCTACGTCAAAACCCAGAGCCTCATTGATTCCTCTTGCATTATTCTCTAGCCTTTCCCTCATTCATTCCTCTCATGCATTTTGCATTTATCTCCTCTTTAGCACGTTCTGCCCGTGTGTGTTTATTCTTTCACTTAATAATCATGTGCCTTATTAAAATTTGCTCACATGTTTCTTCCTTTTATTCATAACCAAGCCTCCTTCTCCCACATCATCTTCCACATCTACCCATGCTCTTTTTAATCACATGAGAGTCTTCCATTCATTCTAACATGTTCTCTTGGTTCTGCCTGAGTAATGATCACATTTTACCTCCATCTTAACTTTCCTCTTCAATCAAATGCTTCATGCTAGTGCTTCCACGCAAAAGTGGATATGAATGTGAGCTGCCTTCTCATGCTTGAGCTTTATTTTTGTACTGTTCACATATTCTGGTGCTATGTGTATGTTTGAGCTTCAGCCTTCTTCATCAAAACCTATAGCTTTTCATGTGTTCTTCCTTGCTTAGCTATTCTTCTCAAGTCCTTTCACGTGAGAGTTTCTTTTCTAGCTTAGTTCCCTTCTCCCTACTAAACCATGGCTTTATGCTCATAACTTCTGCCCAATTTCTACCTCATTCTCTTCTCCTTAAACTTATAGCATGTTCTGCCTCTTAAACCTATATGTGTTTAGTGTGTGTTTATGCAATAGCTAGAGCTTGCAAGGACATGCAAGTAGGGAACGAGGGATATGTAAACCATGCAAATAAATGAATGTGAAGCTATCCATGTGCTTGTGACATGGAGAGTGGAACAGTGAATGATTTGCCAGCTACTTGAAGGAACCATGGTTATAAACTAGACATGTAGAAGCTACATGGAAGTGTATGGAGTGCATGCTACATGTTAGAGTGAAAGAATGATGTGTGCATAAGAGTGAAGTGAAGTGCTTGTGTAAATAGAGAACCTGCAGCTTACTCATGTAAGGAAGTGTGATTTGGTGAATGTTAATATGAAGCTTCTACATGTATGTGTGCCACGTGAATGAGCGTATGTGTGATTGAATTGCTAGAGTGTATTTAATAGTGGAGAAGGAATGACATGGGTGTATGCATGTGGCATTTTTCTTCTTCAATTATTCTTCCATAACTTCTCCAATATTGAGATTTAATTTGCCCAAAGTTTATACAAAAAAAAATAATGGGGATAATTAAGTAGGAACAATTTTACAAAATTATTTAAAGAAATTAATGCATTAAAACTAATAATTTTGCAATTTAATTCTTAAAATACAAAAATGGCCAATTGTAACGACCCCAAATTCTAATCATAGTAATCAAGGTTAAAGATGCGATTAATAGTCCTAAATCAAGGTTTAAAGTCATTATGATTACTTACATTAGGAAAAAGTGGAGAAATTTAAACCTTGATATTGTAGAGTCATTAATTAGTTACTCATAACCATTTATGCATATGAGGGAATCAAACCCACAATTATAAGCCCTTAATCCTTTCAGTCATTAATTCTAACTCATAAGAATCTTTTACAAGAGTTTTTAATTTATTCCTTAACATTTCCATAGAGAAAAGCAAGCTTTCTAGGTCATTATGAGGAATTGAGTATCTTCACCGTGGCTAAATACTCTCACGCTATGGCTAGAGGACCTCCTGAAGCTTCCTAACTTGCTCCTCAATATTGGCCATGATTAACTATCCTTTTAGCCATAGCTAATTACCCTTTATTACTCTACCTGGGCAATTTCGTCACTTTTAGCTACAGCCAATTAACTTTTGTTACTCGCCCTGGGCAACTTCATTGCTTTTGGCCGAGGCCAATTAAATTTTGGCTGTGGCCAATTACTTTCTGTTCCTATAACTCCCAAAGTTTCATCTCATGCTTTCCAATTTTCCCTCTAATAACACTCTAGGCCACTTTAACTTAATTTATGAAGATTTAGTGTCATTCCCTTACTTAATCTACCCAACACATCTATCATTACCCATTCAAAACTTAAATGTGGATCTCTAATCCTCTAGCCACCATAAACCAGTGAGTTTAAAGATCAATGATAGTAAAGAGTTCATAAACTACTCATATTTCCATTCAAACATAAATCCCAATAAAAGTTCCATATATTACTAGTTTAAGTTGACATCTATTATATCATATGATTATAGTCCCTATACTTGGCAATGCATGATGCAATGTGGCAATTACATAAAATTAGTAATGTATTTACATAATACAATCTGACAAGGTTTTCAAACCTATGTGCTACCATATTATATAGAAAGCTTCCATTAGTTTCTCTTTGCCACTAAAAGGTCTAGCGCCTGAAAATGTTAGCCCACAACTGGGGTGAGATATACAATCTCAGTAACAAGAGGAAAATTTCATATATATATATATATATACAGATTAATCAAAACAATGTAATTTCATATCATCAATACCAAAATCATCAATTCAATTTGCAAATATACTAATTGAGCTACTAATGACTACTGTCTCATACTAGTAATCACACACAACATGTTAATAGCCAATAACATTGGGAGAGGTCCATCCACAATACCTACTTTATAATGAGTATAACTAGGGCTCAGTGCATCAAGGGTCTGATCACAACTCGATCCCTGATCAAAGCACATGCATAGGTAGCAACTGCATCACAGCTCCACTATAGACTCAAAAGATCTAATGACAATCGTAATTCAAGTAGTCAACCAATCATTTAGCATTTCAAAATTAAGCATGTGTAACAAATATTAGATTAACATGAGCATATACATGGAATTAAGAAAAATAACTCCGGTTACCTCAATGAAGCCAATTACTTTGCCTCTAGCTACCATTATAATTCAAATGCACACTAAGCTTAAAAAAAGTATAGTCATCATCATTTCTAGCAATAAATCATATATCCAAAGGGCTAAGCCACCGATGGCTACCTAAAAGTTACTTACCTATTTTCTTAAAGAGTTAATTGCACTAATTTGAGGTCACAACACTAAGGACTCATAAAGGGTCACTCCTAACATCTCCAATTTTGCATATGTAAAAGCCTTACACCAAAAGTCAACCTAAATGATGAAAATTCAACACATACACCTTATAAAAGCAGAGGAAACACTTACCTATACATCTAGGAGGTCAAATAGACTGAGTTGAGTCTCAACTACCAAGAACACATCATGAGATATTCCAAAATTTGAATTTGAGTCATCAAACCTAGAAACCTTAGTGTTTTACCTTCATTTCCTTATAATTTCACATAATAGCAGAACTCATTATAAAAATCAATGCTTAGGGACATTTTCTAGTATATTATACACAAAATAGAAAGGAAATACTTACCTAATTACCCCTCTATCTTCTAACTTTAAAAATCTTGTAATAATCATCCAAAAACCATATTTCATGTTAAAAAGAGATGAAAATTCTCTAAATGATAAACCAATCAAACCAAAATGTAGAGAAAGATAAGATGGTCAAGTTATATGAACTTACCTTGGCTAAATCGCCCTCCAAGAGTGCAAATTTGAGCTAAAATGTTGATAAACCTTAACCCCTCTTCTAACATGCGAATTTCTTCTTCTTGTTCTATAGAAAATGAATGCCTTAACAGCCAAATAGGTGTAAAGAAGATTTTTTAAGGTTTTAGTACAAAAAGGCTAGTTTAATGGACCTATTATTCTTGGTAGGTTGATGCTTAACATATTAGGCCAAGGTTCATTAGGTTGGGCTATAGGATTTTTAATGTTAAGGATGGAGTATATTGATCCAATAGCCCAAGACCTATTTGGACTCACTTTCTCAAATTTAGGCTAAGGCTAAATGGGTTCTTGTCTTACTTAAATTCACTCATAAGTTTTGGGCTTCTACAAAATATAAGTTAGGCTTACAAGAAAGTTAGTATTGGGCTCTCCTATAAGAAAGTTAGTATTTGATATTAGGCCTCAAACATAATTGAACTAATCATAAGGCCCTGATTAAGTACAAATATTTCTTAATTGATTTTGCTAATTAATTCATGTCAACTCCTTAATCACCAAAATTAGTCTTAATTAGTTTCGAGGTATTACACTAATAAACTCAATTATCTTCTAAATGAAATCCTTTACGCCACAATTATCATAGAAATACCTAATTAGAGGGGAAAAAGTATATCAAAATTAGCAATCATCAAATTCCCCCATCTTTAAGCTTTTGCACTCTTGGGCAAAAGAAAACCAAATTTCTAAGAAAAGGCTACTAGAAAAGAAATAAAAAATAGAAATATGTGGGTCACTTAGCACAAGGAAGCTCATAGCAAATCAATAGCTCAATTTTTCTAGTCATATCACTTACATCAATGCAACAAGAACCATGGCAATACACTTAACAAGAATGAAATGTAATGATAGTCTGTCACTTGGATTAGTGTTTATCACTCTACTCTTTAGTGTTTAGGATGAAGTGCTTACTCTCAAATTCCATCATATCTAACTTTACTACCATAATCTTGGCAATTATCTACATCTCCACCACCAAAAACAAATGCCAATGAATGAATCAAAAGGTCTTTATTATGGCTGTAATGTAGACCAAGGTATGAAACATATAACACCATGAATTTATAGTCTTTCTGTAAATTTTATGCCTCATGCCATGCACTTCTTAAGAATCACAAGAAATGGCATATAAAATAATAAGTATTTTAGTATTGCGTAACGTATAAATTTTTTGCTCTGTATCCCGTGTACCATGTGAGCTCATATATCACATTCTCATATTTAAATATATAGATAAACTCATTTCCATCACCAAAAATGGTCTACAACTTGTGCAAGGCAAGGGAATACATATGGTAGCTACCTTAGCTAGAATTTTCCCTTTTCAGTCACAAATTTTGGAAAATCATAAGTAATTCTAGAAAAATCAAAATCATACAGTCTTTGCTATTATAGAAAGCTACACATGTCTAATTTGTACTAAAAATATATCCAAGCCATAAAACATCACACAGAAGAAGTTTGACATGTGAAAAGGTGTAGAGGTCTGACTAGCTACTGGTACTAATATAACTTTCTGCTATAAAATTCAAAAATATCCAATTAATTACAAAAAATTCAATCCATGCAAATGATACCAATCTAAAAAGCGATGGATGTTAGATAGAGGGAAAAAATAAATTTAGACCAGTTTAGGCACATCTAGGACTCAAAAGCTAATCAAACAATAACCTAGATCAGTCTAGACACCTGATACTGGATAGAAACTTCAAAAATTTATATCTCCCTCTCTAGAAATCTAAATGAGGTGATTCTACTTGAAATAAGTCAGGGAATGTCTAGTTTCTTCCTATAAAATTTTGTGGCAATTGGACATCATTTGCCTCTTGAGTGATATAATTCATTTTTAGACTAGTGTGAATAGTACCTTGAACCAAAATCAGAATTTTTTCTACCTTTGAAAATTCATCAAATATTCCATAGACTTCCAAAAATTTTGTACTTTACCTTCCTAAAAAGATCTCAACAAGCTCTAAATACATGCCAAATCTCAGATCAATAAGAGTTCATTAAGATAAAAAGTATTATAGGTTTATAATATGGTCAATTTTAGTCCATATTAGATACCAAATGCATCCAAATGGTCTTTTTTGATGTTTGGCACTTCTTGGAAAAGTTTAAAAACATGAATATGACTTGTATGAACTACCCAAGTGGTCCCAAACATCATGCATCTCAATTTGGCCATTCCACTTTCAATTACACATACATTTCCATAATGCAAGTTTTCCATTACATGTCCAAATTGCATATTTCCATACATATAATCTTAGCTCTCATTTATACATGATATATTAACATAATTACACATGCTCAAGAGGCCATAGGTCATATACAATAATGGATTACAATATTTTCCATTCATATAGCCTTAAAGTAACAAAATCTATGCACTTTGATGTTATATTCTCATTTCTCAAGAAGTTAGCTCCTATTTCCTTGTTCTCTTAGTCCACCTAGCATGTTAGAATATAGGGACTAAGATTCAAAGAATTCTAATAGCTTATCTCCCTTTTAATCACACATAAAAGACATAAAACAAGTCTTACAAATGCATGCATAGGTATATTAACATGTACAATCATTCAAGAGGCATTCTTGGCATTTGAAAAAAATCATACATGGCATACATAAGCTTGCCAAGTATATGGGTTAGCCTTACCCATTCATTTGTAGATTTTAGACTTGCCTCACTCATTCTTTGAGTGGTTTTTGGACTCAACCTTACTCTTAGGAGCCAACCTCACTTTTGGGAGACTCTTTACTTTGTCTTAACCAATTCTAAGGGTTCTTGGCTTATCCTCATCATGGCTAAGGGTTCTTGACTTCACTACACTCAAGAAAATCCAAGCACATATAATACACATCATATGAAAGCATATAGTAACATCATGGCACCATGGAATAAAAGTCATGCTAGAATACTTTTCATGGCCTAAAATCACACATACATACATTCAAAGACAAGTCAAGCATATATTTATACATGAGAGAAGGAGGAGTGAGCTACCTTGCTTGCATTCACATACTTTTTCCTTAAGCCTTGAGTCCTCTCCCTTGACCTCACACACCCAAGAAGGTGTAGATCACTTCTCTTGGCCTAAATACATTATATGGAAGCTAATTATACTCTTGAATGAAATTCTAAGGCCACACAATCACTAAAAAAGCTAAGTGACTCATAAGGCTTTTTTATGGTTCCATAATGCACTTAATAAAGTAACCTTTGGAAAACATCATCTTGAATCTATGTTCTCCATCTATTTATGATTCTTGACTCCATTTAAATCTCTTGGAGTCATCACACAATTAATTTTAGGAGCCTAATTAATTGTTGCTTATTTAAGCCATATTATGGAACATATAAGGCTATCTCACTATCTGTATTTTCTAAAATTTTTCTAAGGCTTTCTTTCATATTATCCCATCACACATGATGCAAAACTAAACTTAGAAGGAATTAAAACACTCCTTAGGTGCATGAACTCTCCTTGGCCAAAGCATGTACTCTTTTTGGCACCCTTGGAGTTTCTTTGCTTCCTTTGATGAGAGAAATATGTAGGAAGCTTTCTTGGTGTCTTAGGAACTCATATGAACACTTAAACATTATAAAATATGGCTAGGGTTCATGATAGAGTTCAAGGTACAATCAAAACCCTAACCTCCCTATCTTGCAAATCCATGGCTTTTACTTGAATTTCTTTGCATATTCTTATTCTCCTCCCTTAAATTTCTAACATTCACCCTTGGTTCTACCCAAAATTTAAGCCCTCCTACAGCTACATACATAGGGCAAAATAGGGAGAAAAAGGGGGAGGAAGTGGCTACCATGAGATGAAAGATTTACCTTGTTTTTCCTTGTTTTCTTACTTGATTCCCATTTTTCTTGGCCTCCTCTCTTCAAATCCGAATTTTGCCTTCTTGGTCTGACCTTAAAATAGTCCCAAATACATAAAAAATTCTATGGGAAATAAGGGAAAGTGGGGGAGGATGGATTTGCTAAAGATAAACCAAGAAATCCTTACCTTTTCCTTACCTTTTCTTCCTCCAAAGCTTCTTCTCTTGGTGTGCCTAGGAGCTAGCTCTCTTTTTTGGTTTTGAGGCAAAATTTAGTCGACCTAAATGAGGGGAGAAGAAGGGAACCTCATATATATAAGAGGTTCAAGAAGGACTTTTCAAAAATTTCCATTTTACCCTTTGTAACATCCGATTTTCTGAAAACAACAGAAGACGTGAGAAACATAACGTATGGTTTCTCCATCAACAAATGAAATTCACCGAATATAAAAGGAAGTCCCTAGAGATGATGTAGTTAAGGTCTCAAAAAATTTGGGAAGCATTCTAGACTCCTAAAAATGAGAATTCCAGGCTCAGGCGAAAAGAAAAACGGAGCTAGAATGAAGAAATAATTTCTTATAGAAAACTTATGAAACGTAATGGTATTTTCATAATTTTGAGCAAATTTTTGAATTCATATAGGAGGGCTTTTTAAATGAAAGTGTTGAGTTCTCTGAGATTCTCAGAGGCTTTGAAACTATGGGAAGCCCCGGGACAGCTAAATCCCTTTCGGTGGATGTTTTCCAATGTCAGTGTACCTAAAATTTGACAGATCCGTTTGGGAAGGTTTTAGCTCTGATTTGAGTGATTCCAAAGGCATTTTACAAAATTGGGAACTTAAATTCATAATGAAAAAGATAGTTCTAAAAAAGGAGCTAAAATGAAAGAGAAACAAAAATGCCATGAACAAAGGGCAAAATGAAAATTTTTGAAAAGTGTAACTTCCTCCCATCTATATATATGATACACCCTTCTTTTCCTTTCATTTTACATGAACAAGTTCTGCCCAAAACAAGGGGAAAACCCTAAAGGATGAGGTGCTCAAGAGGAGGAAGAAAAGAAGGAGAGATTCAAGGCAGAAAGGTATAGATTTTCATGCTTTCTTCATTCCAAACCTCTTCTGCTCCATTCTTCTTTGTTTCCTATGATTATAATGAAGTTTATACATATATTTTAAGGGAGAAATTGAGGGGAAACTTCAGATCTGAAGAGAAGAGCTCAAAGTACACAAGATTCAAGTGAGAAAAGCTATGAAAATAAGGTAATTTATCTTCCTATGGTTGTCATCCTTGGTTCCCTCCTTCCCCATTTCACCTAACATGAGGAATCCTAGGAGGAGTTGATTTTTAGGCAGAACCAAAGATGAATCTAAGGAAAAAAGGTGTGCAGATTAAGAATATGCAAAGGGAATTAACAAAAAACTATTAGATTTCAAGATGCAATTTCTAGGGTTTCAATTGCACCTTATAAAATCTGATTTTGTATGATGATTCTTAGGCCTAAATAAGAGTTTAAATGATCTCCTTAGATCTCTAAGAGGCTCCCCACATGCATCTTCCCTTGAGAAAACAAACCAAATTCCATGAAGGCCAATAAGCTCTATAGCCTTGGCCTAAAAGGGATTATGTAGCTAGGGAGAGTTTTAAATTTTTCTAAGCCCATTTTTGAGTTATATATGATGAATGACTATAAGGGGAAGTCTTGGGAGAAATTTAGAAATCATAAAAAGTGAGTTAGTGCTTTAGGTTCCATATATGACCTAAAGAAACAACATGTAGTAAGGCTCTTAGTTTTAATTGTGTGATGACTCCAAGAGACTTAAAAGGAGTCAAGAATTATATTTGAAAAGAAAGAATGGAGCCTAGAATTTATTTAAGGGGTGTTGCTTCATTAGGTACAATTATAGAACCATCATGAGGTTTATAGATCAAGCTAGAGTTCAAACGAGTGTGTGGCCTTAGAATTAATTCCATGAACCTAATTGGCTTCCATAAATTGTGTTCAGGTCAAGAGAAAACTTTTCCACACTTTTGTGTGTGTGTGTCCAAAAAAGGGAGCTTGGATTCAAAGGAAAAAGTGTGTAATTGCGTACAAGGTAGCTCTCTCCACCTTTTCTCATGCATGGATGTGTACTTAGCTTGTCTTTGAATATATGTATGTGTATTTTTAAGCCATGAAAAGTGGTTTAGCATGACTTTGATTCCATGGTGCCATGATGTTACAATATGCTCTTATATGATGTTTTTGATGTGTGCTTGGGTTTGCTTAAGTGTGGTGAAGCCAAGAACCCTTGAGATTAGTTAAGACAAAGTATAGAGTCTCCTAAAAGCAAAATAGGCTCCCAAGAGTATGGTTGAGTCTAAGATTCTCTTAAAGAATGGGTGAGGCAAGTCTAATATCCACAAGAAATTAGGTAAGATCAATCCATTTGCTTGGCAGCCTTGGTATTCTATGTATGATATTCTCAAATAATGAAAATGTTTCTTGAATATTTGCACATGTCAACATGATCATACATGCATTTATGAGACTTGTTTGCATCTATTATGTATGATTGAATGGGAGATAAGCTATTAAGATTCTTTGAATCTCATCCCCTCCTCTCCAATGTTCTAACATGCTAGGTGGACCAAGAGAGCAAGGTAATGGAAGCTAACCACCTTGAGGATGAGAGGATGACAACAAAGTGCTTGAATTTTGTTACTTTAAAATCATACAATTGGCAAATGATGTAATCCATAGATGTATATGTATCATGATATCATGAACACATGTAATTATGATAATATATCATGTATAAATGAGAGAATATGTTATGTAGCCATTAGAATGCAAATTGAGTATGGGATAGCAAATTAGCTTCATTGATGGTTTGATGAAAATGTGTATAAGTGTAGATGAAATGGCCAAAATGAGATGCATAGAGTTTGGAACCATTTGGGCAACTCACACAAGTCTTAATTATGCTTTTAGACTTGCCCAAAAGGTGCCAAAACCAAAGGGAAGCCATTTGGACATTTTGGTACCCTATATGGAGCCAAAATTGACCATAATGGAATCCTATATCACTTTTTAGCCAAATGAGCTCTTCTTGATCTGAGATTTGGCATGAAATTATGGCTCTTTGAGAGCTTTTTAAGAAGCTAAAGAACATAATTTTTGGAGGTCCATAGAATATTTTATGAATTTCTAAAATTAGAAAATTTTTTGATTTTGGTTTGCAACACTATTCATTTGGTCCGAAAATGAAACCTATCACACAGAGCTCAAATGATGTCCAATTGCTATGAAATTTTATACAAAGAAACTAGATATTCATAGTGACTCATGACAACTAAAAGTACCTCATTTGGATGTCTAGAGAGGGAGGTATAAAGTTTTAAAGATTCTATCTATTGTCAGAAATTCTAGCTAACCTCTATTACTATTTGATTGTATTTCGAGGCCTGGTGTGTCTAAACTAGTCTAGACTTATTTTTCCCTCTAGCTAACATCCACAGTTTTCCAGGTTGGTATCATTCGCATGGATTGAATTTTTGTGGAATTAACTGGATATTTTTGAAGTTTGCTATAGAAATCTATGATAGCACCAGTGGATAGCTTGACCTCTGAACTTTTTTGGATGTCAAACGTCCTCTATGATGGAGGTTATAGTCTAGACATATTTTTAGTGTGAATTAGACATCTTTAGCTTTCCAGAATGGCTAAGAATTCATAATTTCAAGTTTTGTAGAATTAGTTATGATTTTTCAAAGTTTGTGGCAAAGTTGAGCAAAATCTGGCCGAAAATGAATATGCCTATTTCATGCTTCCATTCGAGTTTCTTAAGATGTGGGCCACTTCTAGTGATGCAAATGAGTTGTATTCATGTAATTAAATATGGAAATTTGTTGTATGAGTTCACATGGTCCACATGGCATCGAATGGAATTTTTATACATGATGCAACGCAAAGAAAGGTATTATTTTTAATCCCTTTTTCTTACTTCTTCATGGGATTAATGATGTACAGCATAGGAATGTTATAAAATGAGTTAGAAATATATGGTGTTATATTTATTAGTATCAGAGCAAAGTTCTAGGCTCTCTCAGATTGGAGTTAGCTTGAGGATGTAACAATAGAGCTATGTAAAGGCTTGAATAGATAAGTAAAGTCTTAAAAGAGACATGTTGGGTGTATAAGGATAGGTTGTGGCTTTACTCATGATGAGTAAGTGGTAGAGTGGTCTTAGAGTAATTAGTTGACACTAGGAAAGAGTGGCCTCTAGATTAGCTTGAGCAGAGCTAAGTTTAAGTAAAATTAAAGGATCCAACTGCTAGAGCTCTATGAGATATAATAGCTTATCGGGATTAGTGGCAAGTCCTAGATATAAATGATGAGAAATGATCTCATTGATACAAAGAGGCTTGCTAGAGAGAGTGTGTGAGGCCTATTTCCCCTGGTAGTCATACTTAAGCCATTCTTAGTTATCTCGCATAATGTAGAGATGAGCAGTGATGCAACACAGTATGAAATGAGACTGTGGCTACACAGGATTAGTTTAGAGGGGAAGTGAGAAAAAGAATTGTCCCCTAACCAAAACACCCAAATGTCTAGACAGTTATTAGAACCTAAAAAGTTAATTCCCTTAGGCCAAAGGTTAAGTTGAGCTACACCCCTAGAGCCCGACAACCTAAAGATGACTGTAAGTTATGTATGAGTGAAGTAAGAGGTAGAATCCTCTAGCTTGATGATAGGCTAGATATAGAGGCAATGAGGCTTGGGTTGGTAGCTAAAGATGAAAATCCAATTCCTGAAAAAGTAAGTAAATTAGAGGCAGTTAGTCGTGGTACAAAGAAGCTTGCTAAAGAGAGTGTGTGAGGCCTAATTTCCCTAGTAGTCATACTTAAGTTATTCTCAGTTATCTCACATAATGCAGAGACAAGCAGTGATGCAACACAATATGAAATGAGACTGTAGCTGCACAGGATTAGTTTAGAGGGGAAGTGAGAAAAAGAATTGTCCCCTAGCCACAACACCTAAATGTCTAGATAGTTATTAGAATCTAAAAGGTTAATTCCCTTAGGCCAGAGGTTGAGTTATGAGCTACACCCTAGAGCCCGACAGCCCAAAGATGACAGTAAGTTATGTATGAGTGAAGTAAGAGGTAGAATCCTCTAGCTTAATGATAGGCTAGATATAGAGGCAATGAGGTGTTGGTAGCTAAAGATAAAAATCCAATCCCTGAAAAAGTAAGTAAATTAGAGGCAGTTAGTCGTGGCCAATTAATTGCTTAGCAGTGGCCAATTGTTCTATGAAACAACAAGGCAATCCAAAGAGTTCCTCGCCAAGGCCAATTAAGAAATTAGCCGCGGCCAATATTTAGATAGGAAAACTAGGGTGAACTCGAGGCTGATTAGCTACGTCGAATGATATGTTAGCTACGACAAATGGCACCATGAATGCCTTCTTGGTCATATTCAGGCCAACTTGAGAAAGGAGTTAATAAAGGGTCAAACAACCTATGGTGAGTGGGAACCCTTAGTATAAGTAAGGAAAAAGAGTAATGAATAGTTACAAAAGATTAGTAAGAAGTCTGTGGGCTTAGCAAATGAGACTGAGAAAAGAGCTCAGCATAGAGAAAGTTAAACATAGGGATGATAAGGTTGTTAAGACCTGCCTTCAAGGCGTTAACTCCAACCTAGGGTGCTACCCTGTGAGACACTAAATGATAGAAGGTTAGTGCAACCTCAAAATAACGTAGGATAAGACTACTAGCAGTGAGGCACATGATGAGCAGCCTATAAAGGTGTACCTTATCGGTGACACCTAGAGATAAGTATGAGTAGCCCAGTAATAGAGGCTAGGAAAAGAATGAGAATAGTTAGTAAGCTACATATCCAATGAGATGGCTAACCTAAGCTGAGCATAAGCTAAAGCCTGGAGGAAATGACCAGTAGCATCGTTTCAGGTGAGATATGTGAATGAAAGGCTCAGTGAAAGTTTTCCCTGGACCAAGAAAGGAAAGATAAGACATCCAGAGTTAGGGAGATGATTCAATGGTGGTTAGCAAATTCCCCTAGATAGACGCCCTGAGTCTTAAAGTATAGTAATAAAGGAAGCGAGGAAGAGCTAAGAAACTAGCTATAAAAAAGATGCCCTCGCTTTAGTCATGATTAGATGAGTAAATTGAGCCAAAGAGGTAAATGGATAACGGTCCAAAAGTTAGTTAGACGAACTCCCTAATATGAGAATAATATAGAGTTAAAGCATGTGTGTGATTAGAGCACCCAATAGAGCATAAGCTTTCAGTAAGGTGAAATCTGGACAGTGAAAGTACATATCCTGGATAAGGTTAGTAAAACCTTAGAATAGTATATTGTGCTCTTAGGGATGAGGCTAAAGAGGTTAAATAAAGAGAAAGTCTAGCTTTGATCCGAAGGTAGAAATAAGCTGAGACAGACAGTTAGTGCCTCAATACCCTTAGGGAAGCTCGAGGAAGCTAAAGACCGCCTAAGAAAGCGAGCCTTGTATTATGTAGAGAAAGAGTGTAAGCTAAGAACGCCATAGAATGAAATTCTTGGGATTATATAAAATAGAATCCTTCTTACTAAGGGATGGTCTAGCTAAGAGCAGAGTAAGAGTATGAGCGAAAAATAGACCCTCTTGATGTTAAAGAGAGTAAATAAGTAGAGGAACCTCGGGAAAATGCAGGTGCTCTTGAGCATAGAAAAACTTGAACTGGCAACAGAAACAACCAGTAGTAAAACATCCTTTTACCTAAGTAAGAGGATAATAAAGGCAGAAAGAAAAGATATGACAGTGTCCAAGCTGAGGACATACTAGATTGAGAATAAATATTTAGTTAATGTGCTTAAGTATTTAAGAAAGCACATATGTCCTTGGCATAGATGCCCTTCTAGTATGATAGTGCCTGAAGTAAAAATAGTTGGGCAATATAGAAAGATCTCAGGATGAAATAGAGGAAGAATCCTATTTTCCCTGAGCACTCTACGAGAATAGGACAAATAGAGAAAAGTAAGAGAGGAATACTTTAGATTATTGGGAAACTTGTAATATACAGGCGATAGTGGCTTTGAGCTCAATCATGAGACACTTGTGTATTAGTGTTTGATGTTATGGTTTGCTTGCAACAATGGTTACATGATATTGGGTTTGGCTAACCTAGTAGCAATGTGACTTGATTACGTAGCAAACGATGGCATCAATCATCAAAGTGTCTCAATAATTAAAAAGTATTATAGCTAGTAAAATGATGAGATAAGTCAGAAAAGAAAGGTAAAGAGATTCTAGTAATATCAGAATGATGAGAAAAAGCATATAGAGAGGAATCCCCAATAGAGAATGTTTAGATTCAGATAGCATAAGCATAGTATGTATAGCCTGAATCCCTTATAGTATATGTAAATGAAATGAATAGAGACTAGTGCATAGCCTCTCTCCTGCCAAACATGTTAACCACATTCAGTGTGTGAGATGCCCTAGTGCCAAAGCACATAAAAGCAAAACATGGGCATAGATAGAAATTACAGGATATGAGAGAAAGGCTAGAATAAGTATATGTAAAGTAAGTAAGTCAATAAAGTAAGAAAAGAAAGCCCAAGCAAAAAAGGCTAAAGTGGGAATCTAAGGATCCCATTAGGAGTGATGAATGAAAATTTAGATGCTCCTGAGTATCAATATGAATGGATCCTAAAGAATCAGATCACACAGAACCCACTTCGCACAAAGAGCATGATGTACTTCTAAGTTTAGTCTTAGCTATTATGAGTGATGGTTACTGGACTTAGTGAGCATGTATTTTACTATTAGATACAGTAATCTTAGACTTTGACATCTCTCAAAGATGGATTGCAGTAGATCTCAACATTGTATAATGAGTTCTAGTAGACCTTAGCAAGGCTTCGAGAGGTCGCAATAGACCCAGGGTTCATAGTAGATCCCACAAAGTTACAGAGAAACCTAGCCACAACATGATAGTTCTCTAGTGAGATGACAGCCTGAGATAGTTTTTACAAAGCAGTTAGACTTGGAGACCAGTATAGTTTTAGTTAGCCTTTGTCTCAGATATTAGAGATCTCTTGAGTCTGGTAAACCGTTGCCGTAGAGATATAAAGGTGATGAATGCTAGTTTTATATACATGAATCCTCCTAATTTTGGGCTTTTAATGATTAAATATGGCTTTTAGATTTTAATTAGATGAGATCTTATTTTAATAGCCATTTCTGTACTCAAGGTATTTTATTTACAAAACTTTGAATTTTAATGCATAAATTTTGTAATGAATTTTGTAAAATCTTTCCCACTTAATTTGGTCTATTATTTTGTGCAGATTTTCAATGGAAATTGGAGCTTGAATAGAAAATTGAATTAAGAAGAAGAAGAAGAAGAAGGCTTGAGAGGAAGATGAGAACAAGTCATATGGAATAAGGGATTTGAGAAAGAGTCAGCCACATGCAAAAACAGAGGAGAAGGAAGGTACGGCTTGATAGCTTGAACAGAGGAAGAGCAACACATGATCAAGAGGAAGGAGAGCCACAAACTAAAAGGGTTGCAGCCACATAAAGAAGAAGCAAGGAACAAAACGTGATAAGGCTTGGGACTAGAAGAAAAGAACCATGCATGGGATTATATCAAGAAGAAGACATGAGAAATTGGCCACGGGATGAGTAAAGGAATCACGTTTAAATGAAAGAGCTGCAGCAACATGATTTTGAAGAAGAAGATAGCCATGAGTTCTAGCTAAAGGGCAACATGGGATGGATAGAGTAACCTAAAAAGAAGAAACTACAGGTTGAATGAAGAGGAAACAAGCAAAGAACGTGGGAAATAAATAAAGAGGCTCACATGGAGACAAGTGCATAAATATATTTGGCTAAGAATAAATGATGCAAAGAACCATGTGATTGGAGGAACATGTCGAAGGAATGATAAAGAATTAAGGACTTAAGCAAAGGGCGGAACGAGATGAGAAACAAAGAGCATGATGGGTTGAATGAGCTGTGAGTCCAGGCAAAAACAACATGTTGGGGCTAGAAGAAATAAGCTGTGCATGTGAATAGTACCACGAAGCAGAAACACAAAAGAAGCTTGCATGGAGAATAAATGGGAGCTGGAGAAGCTTACGCGAGAACCAGATTATTATGTGGAAGAATACACACTCGAGCAAATGGATGGAGAAGGTAGCACCAGCTACAGCATGTAGGGAAGGAGAAAAAGACATCAAATAGTGAAGAGAAAAGCTACTATAGTCAATAAAAGGAAAAAGCTATAGGTTCTTAGAGCCACGAGCAATACAAAGCACAAGCTGGGCATGTGATCACTTAAATAAAGAAGCATGTGATTCAGGAGGCTCAGGCAAGGCAACATCCAGCAGTAAAGAGTGAAGAAATAACCACGAGTAGCAGCACACTCTTTCAGGTTTTGAAGGAATAAAGAGGCATAAGTTGCTGGTTAAAAAATGCTGGAGCTACGTCTGGAATTCATGTGGAATATAATAAAATAAAATGAAGTGAGGTCCACTCTTATACACATGAAGTAGCTTTAGACAATTAGAATAGGGTGCTGAGCACGTGAAATTATTAAAATTCATATGAGAAGGGCATCAAACATTCGGGGAGAGGCTAAATCACGAAACTCATTCCATACGCATTCAGAACGTCATTCATGCCTTCATTCCACTCCTTCATCTAGCAGCCATTCACCACACCATTTTCCTCCATTCTCCACCTCCATCCACTTCCATGAAGCTCTAATCTCCATCTTGAGGCTAGCTAAGAGGAAAACACTTGGTGTAAGCTTGAATCCATGGATGAACACAGAAATTTTTGCTAAGACTTTCTTAATTTCCTATACTTTTTCTTTTTCTTGTACAATCTTGTTTAAGTTGTATTTGATTAGGAATTTGTGTAATTGTAATTAGTGGTTAGTTAGACACTGATTAGGAAGCCTTTTTGTTAATTACTTGATTAGATTGGAATCTGATTTTTCATTATTCTCTAATTTCCCATGTGTGCCACGAAGGTGTTCGATGAAATGCATGAGTGAGATTATGTGCTTGATTGGTTTATTTGAGAATTCCTTAGTATTTAGTTGGTTAATTAAACATCTTTGGATGATGAATCTGAGGCTAATTAATTAGTTAATTAATGAAATTGGGTGTTCATTGATCTTAAAGACAAGAGTTAACGATTTAATGTAGGATTAAGGTTTCAATGCAATATTACTTTGTTAATCTCTTGATTCTTGCGTGGTAACCCAAGATAACTTGTAATAAACATAATTAAGGACTCTTAGGCCAGAATTAATCACAATTGGATTAGGATAAGGATAGTGGATACCAAGGGACGAATCCAAAGCTAGTCACAAGACCATAATTCAACCATAATTTGCATAATTAGGTAGCAATTAGGAAATTTATTTCAATTTAGTTTTAGGTTAGTTTAATTCAATCAAAAACCCCCCAAATTAGATAGCTTTTAGGACTTTTAACATTTAGAAAACTTAATTGAACATTGAACTCCATTTCTAAGGGAGATGACCTAGGTTGTGCCACTAGCTACATATTTAGTTCAACCTAGTTTTATTTTGAAGGTTGCGCAACGAGCCTCCCAGAAGGTTTTACTCAAATAGTTAGACCACTGACTAGATTTCTTTAGAGATAAGCATAGTGCATGGGATGAGGAAAGTAAGAAATTAGCTTTCTAAAGTTAAAGCCAAATGAACCACTACCCAACAGACATTTGCCTTGACCAAGGGATAAAAAGATCCACACATGCTAGCTTATGTATTCAGAAAGGGGTCAGGTGCAGTTTTATATGAGGTAAGTGGTACAGTATATCTCCAGTGAGCAAAACTGTGTGAATAGCTAGCATCCCATCAAAGTTCAACAGTAGTCAGTGGTAGTAGCTCTTCGGTGCCAGTATCCTTCAAGAAAACAAAGAGAATTCTAAGGAGGGCAAAAAGGGGCATAGTGTCGGGAAAGCAAGGTTGGGGTAGCTAGAGAAAGTTTTAAATTTTTCTAAGGCCATTATTGAGTCATGTATGATGAATGAAAATGACGGGAGGCCTTGGAAAAAGATTTAGAACTCATAGAAAGTGATTTGGTGCTTTAGTTTCCATATTATGACCTAAAAAAGCAACATGATAGTAGGCTCTTTGTTTTAATTGTATGAGGACTCCAAGAGGCTTAAAAGGAGTCAAGAATCATATTTGAAAGGAAAGAATGGAACCTAGGATTTATTTGAATGGTGTTGCTTCATTTGGTGCATTTATAGACCATAATGGGATTTATAGAACAACCTAGTGTCTAAGCAAGTTGTGTGGCCTTAGATTTGTTTCATGAACCTAATTGGCTTCCATAAATTGCATCTAGGCCAAGAGAAACTATCTCCACAAGTTTATGGGTGTGTAGCTAAAGCAAAGGAGGGAATTTCAAGAGAAAAAGTATGTGATTGTGTGCAAGATAGCTCTCTCCACTTTCTCTCATGCATGGATGTGTGTTTAACTTGTCTTAGAATGTTTGTATTCAAGCCATGAAAAGTATGCTAGCATGATTTTATATACCATGGTTTCATGATGACATATTATGTTTCTAAATGATGTTATGATGTGTGGTTGGGTTTGCATGAGTGTGGTAAGGTCAAGAACCCTTAGCCATGGTGAGGATGAGCCAAGAACCCCTTGAGATTGGTTTAGACAAATCAAAGAGTCTCTCAAAAGTAAGATGGGCTCCCAAGAGCATGGTTAAATACAACAATCTCTTAAAGAATAGGTGAGGCAAATCCAATATCCACAAAAAATTAGGTGAGGCCAATCCACTTGCTTGGCAAGCCTTTATATGCTATGTATGACTTTTTTGAATGATAAAACTTATTCTTGAATGTTTGCACATGTCCACATGCCATGTATGCATTTATGAGACTTGTTTGTATCCATTATGCATGATTGAATGGGAGATGAGCTATTGGGATTTTTTGAATCTCATTCCCTCCTCTCCAATGATCTAATATGCTAGGTGGACCAAGTGGACAAGATAATAGAAGCCAACCACCTTGAAAGAAAGAGTTTGACAACAAAATGCTAAGGTTTTGGTTCTTAAGGCCATAATTGTGTTAAATGATGTAATCCAATGATATATATGGTCTATGACCCTTTGGACATATGTAATTATGATATTATATGAGGTAGGAATGAAAGAATGTGTTATGTGAATGATGGAATGTAATTTGAGTATGTTATGACATTTTAGTCTCATGAATGGCTTTATGAAAATATGCATATGTGTGGATGGAATGGCCAAAATGAGATGCATGAGGTTTGGGACCATTTGGGTAACTTACATAAGTCTTAATCATGCTTTTAGACTTGCCCAAAAGGTGCCAAACCCTAGGGAAAGCCATTTGGTTACTTTGGTACCTCATATAGAGCCAAAATTGACCATAATGGAACCCTATATCACTTTTTAGCCAAATGACCTCTTCTTGATTTGAGATTTGGCATGCATTTAGAGCTTGTTGAGAGATTTTTGGGAAGCTAAAGGCCATAATTTTTGGAGGTCTATAAAATATTTGATGAATTTTCAAAGTTGGCAAAATTTTTTATTTTGGTCTGCTGCACTATTTATTTGGTCCAAAAATAAAATCTATCACATAGGGGACAAATGATGTCCAATTGCCACAACATTTTATATAGAGAAATTGGACATTCATAGTGACTCATGTCAACTAGAAGTACCTCATTTGGAGGTCTAGAGAAGGAGATATAAATTTTTGAACATTCTGTCCAGTATCAAGAGTTTTACCCGACCTGAGTTACTATTCTATTGAATTTTGAGGTCTGAGTTGCCTAAGCTGGTCTAGAAATATTGTTTCCCTCTAGTTAACATCCCAAGCTTTCCAGATTGATATTATTTGCATGGATTAGATTTTTTGGAATTAATTGGATATTTTCAAAATTTACTACAGAAATTTGTAATAGCATCAAGAGGCAGTTTGACCTTTGGAATTTTTTGGATGTCAAACGACCTCTGTGATGGATGTTATGATCTAGACATATTTTTACTATGAATTAGACATCCGTAGATTTCTAGAATAACCAAGAATGCATGTTTTTAATTTTTCTAGAATTAGTTATGATTTTTCAAAATTTGGACAGAAAAGAGACAAAATCTATCCAAAAATAAACATCCATATTTTATGCTTTATTTCGGTTTTCTTGAGTTGTGAGCCTCATTTTATGATGCAAATGAGTTGTATTCATGTAATTAAATATGATAATGTATGATATGAGCTCACATGGTCCACGTGATACTGAATGCAATTTTTATACACGACGCAACACATAGAAATGTATTATTTTAATGGATTTTCTTACTTCCCCTCATGTAATGCATCATATGATGAAGTGCATGATCATTCATATCATTTTCCTTACATTCAAGAAGTCATATAAAGCATACATAGGTCTACCAATAAGATGGTTTAGCCTCACCCACTTCTCTTGAGGGATTTTGGACTTCTTAAGGGATTTTTGACTAAGCCTCACTTGTTAAAGACTTTGGCTTGGTCTCACCCATCCTTAGGAACTTTTGGCTCATCCTCACCCTAGCTAAAGGATTTTTGGCTTCACCATACTCAAGCAAACCAAAGCATGTTTATAAAAGCATCATTTAAGTGCATAACATAACATCATGGTACCATGGCATATAGATACATGCTAAAACATCTTTCATGGCTTAAAACATACATACACACATTCAAAGATAAGATAAACATCCACTCATGCATGAAAGAAAGAAGAGAGAACTACCTTGAAGCAAGGGTTCAACCCTTTTTCCTTAGATATTGCTCCCCCTTTTTGGCCACACACTTGCAATGAGATGGGGCTTCATTCTCTTGGTCTAAACATATTAAATAGGACACAGTTACATCATAGAAGTAAGCTTTAGCATCAACCACTCACTATAGAAGCTCACTTTATTCTATGGTTGTATAATGGTGTCATATAAGACCTAATGAAGAAAGTGCTAGAATTTAAGGTCTTGGCTCCATTTTCTCCTTCCATCTAGATCTCTTGACCCTTTTTAAACCTTTTGGAGTCATCACAATTTCATTCTCAAGATCCTAGACCTAAGTTACTTCTTTAAGCCTTATTATGGAGCATACACTTGCATCGCACAAACCAAGGCTTTTAAAATTTTCTAAGCCGTTCTTTGATGTTCTCTTATCATGTTTAGTCCCTTTCTACCCTTAGAAAAATTTTAAAAGTCTTCCTAGGCACAAAACTAAGCTTGGGTGAGACATATGCTAGGTTTTAGACCCATGGAGCTAGCTTTGTTTTCTTAAAGGAAATGACACATGTAAGGCTTTCTAAGCATCTCAAGAACTCATATACATTCATAGACAATTAGAAATATCACCAGAAAGCTTCATACATACTATGGTGCAAAGGAAGCCCTAAGTGTTGGAAGCTTGAAAACTAATGGTTCTTTTTGGAATTTCTTTACATCTATTTGTTCCTTACCCTTAAAAACCTAGGTTTCATGCTTGGTTTAGGTCAGATTTTTCTCCCTCTTACTTGTTCTACATAAGGCCAAAAATCACTCATGATGGAGCAAGAAGAAAGAAGCAAGGAAAACCATGAAAATACCTTGATTCCTTCGCCTTTTCAAGAGCTTTCTCCCTGGCCTTCACTCCTCCTTGAAATTTGGAACTTCTCCCCTCTGAATAAGGCTCAAAATAGATCCAAATCATGTATCAAATCCATAAAAAGAAATAGGAGAAGAAGAAGAGCAGGTTCAATGAAGGAAGGAGCAAGAAATTCTTTGATTTTCTATACCTTTTCTTAGGTATTTCTCCTCCCTTGAAGCTCCCTCTTGTGTGCCACTTTTTACAGAACTTCTCCCTAGTATTAGATGGAATTTAGGTTAGCAAAATGTACAGGAAAAGTAGGGTGCCACCTATTTATAGCTAGGGACTCTTAAGGAGCTTTTTAAAATGCCAATATTATCCTTTATTCTTAGCTTTTTCATTTTAGGCTCATTTCTACTCCTTTTCAAGAATCATCTTTTCCATCATAAAATTTAGGTTTTCTAACCTCTAAATAGTCTTTGGAATCACTCAAATCAAGTCTAAAACTTTCCCAAATGAAAGGGTCAAAGATTAGGTTCACCGACATTCAAAGTCATACATTGAAGGCGTTTTGACTGTTATAAAGGTTCCTATAGTTTTTAAGGCCTCTAAGAACCTTGGGAAACTCATTTTTCTCATTTAAAAATTCCTCCTATAATTTTTTTTAGAAGTGCCTGAAATTACAAAAATGTCACTACATCTTCATTGAATTTCATTTGGTCATTCTAGCTTCATTTTCAGGGCATCTTTAAACTTGGATCCTTATTATTTGAGATCTAGATTATCACTCTAATTTTATTAGATCTCAAATCATTCTATTTAGGAAATGTCTTTTTTTATTTGGTGAATTATGTACATTTACAAAAAAATTGGGTATTACGTTTTTTACGTTTACGGAGGTACCAAATGTTACAACTACTAAGAGAATTTCAAGCAATCATGGAAAAGATGAATAGAGGAATTTTAATGGGAGGATGAGCCATTCTTGATCACATTACATTCAATTATTCTCCTCCCTGGAGCTGCATCAAAACTCAGAGCCTTTCATTGATTCCTCTTATGTTAATCTCAAGCCTTCCCCTCGTTCATTCCTCTCGTGCTTATCACGATCATCTCCCCCTTTACACATTCTACCCTTGTGTGTTTATTCTTTCATTTAATAATCATATGCCTCATTAAAACTTGCTCACATGTTTCTTCCTTTTATTCATAACCAAGCCTCCTTCTCCCACATCATCTTCCATGTCTGCCCATGCTTTTCTTAATCGCGTGAGAGTCTTCCATTCATTCTAACATGTTCTTCTTGTTTTGCCCGAGTAATGATCATGTGCTATCTCTATCTCAGCTTTCCTCTTCAATCACATGTTTCATGCTAGTGCTTCTATGTAAAAGTGGACATGAACATGAGCTACCTTCTTATGCTTGAGCTTCATTTGTGTACTGTTCATATGTTCTGGTGCTCTGTGTGTGTTAAAGCTTTAACCTTCTTCATCAAAACCTATAGCTTCTCATGTGTTCTTCTCTCTTTTAGCCATTCTTCTCAAGTCCCTTCATATGAGAGTTTCTTCTTTAGCTCAGCTCCCTTCTCCCCATTAAACCATGGCTTCATGCACGTAACTTCTGCCCAAGTTCTACCTTATTCTCTTGTCCTCAAACTCATAGCATGTTCTACCTCTTGAACCTATGTAAGTTTATGCAGTAGGTAGAGCTTGCAAGGACGTGCAAATAAATGTGTGTGAAGCTACCCATGTGCTTATGACATGGAGAGTGGAACCATGAATGATTTGCTAGCTACTTGAAGGAACCCATAGCTATGAGCTAGATGTGTGAAAGCTATGTGGAAGTGTATGGAGTGCATGCTATATGTTAAGTGAAAGAATGATGTGTGCATGAGAGTAAAGTGAAGTGCTTGTGCAAATGGAGAACCTGTAACTTACTCGTGTGAGGAAGTATGATTTGGTGAGTGTTAATATGAAGCTTCTACATGTATGTGTGCCATGTGAATGAGTGTATGTATGAGTAAATTGCTGGAGTGTATTCAAGAGTTGAGAAAGAATGACGTGGGTGTATGCATGTGGCATTTTTCTTCTTCAATTATTCTTCCATAACTTCTCCAATAGTGAGATTTCATTTGCCTAAATTCTACACAAGAAAAAAAAACAATGGAGACAATTAAGTAGGAACAACTTTAGAAAATTATTTAAATAAATTTATGCATTTAAACGAATAATTTTACAATTTAATTCCTAAATTACAAAAATGGCCAATAAACTCAACTATCCTCTAAATGAAATCTTTTAAGCCACAATTTATCATCAAAATGCCTAATTAGAGGAGAAAAAGTATATGGAAATTAGAAATCATCACTTGTATATGTGCGTGAATCTTGAGACATGCCATTTGCCATTGCTTGATTAATATGGTACCATTTTGTTTCTTAGAGTGGCTTTTGTTTGTGAAATTTTTCTTTGTGGGTGAGGTTGTGCCAAAAGCTTCTTAAAATGGATGAGGTGAAGCCAAAAGTCCCCAAAAATGGGTGAGACAAGGCTAAAAGCCTCAAGAATGAGGGAGGCTAAATCAAAAATCCCTAGAAAAAAGGTGAGGCCAGTCCAAAAGTCCCAAAAATAGGGTGAGGCTAGACCAAAAGTCCCTAGAGCTTGATCTTAACCTTAACATGTTTTGATAATATGAAAATTGTGGTTTTCATGATTCTTGTTTACATTAGGTGTATACTTGTGTTCCTTGACATAATTATATGCCTATATACTTACTTGAAAGGGTGTATAAACTATTGAGATTCCTTAATTCTTACCCCTTCCCTTGTCTATCTAACCATATCTAGGTGGAGCCTAAGAAGGTAAGAATGGGAGCCAAGGAGCTTAGGAAGCTATCTCTTGACAATAGCTTATTTTTTTTAATGTAATTAAATATCAAAGTTTGTAAAGACATGATGTATATGAGATGTATCCACTTGAAAAAGTTTACATGTATGTAATTATGATATATATATATATATCAATCTTGAAGCTAAATGAATGCTTATGTAGGAGATTGACATCCTAGCACCCTTATGTTCATGTGTATGAATGCATGTGGTATGGTGAGATTGAGCCCTATGATAATTTGAATGATTTGGCATGTTTCCCTAGGCAATGTTTATGCTTTTGGACATGCTCATGTAGTTGTGGAAAGATGAGAAGAGCATTTGGTACATATGAAACCTAATATGGACTTCAAATTTGACCAAATCTTAAACTGAACCAAAGTCTAACTAAATGGATGAGTTTTTGCATGAAATTCAGCCAACAAGTAGGTATCATCTAGATCTTTTCACATAGATAAAGATCACTCAATTTGGAGCTTTAAAGAATTTATTATAATTTTTTAAAGTTGGCCAAATTATGTAAAATTAGTATGTATACTATTTATATGGTCAATTTACTTCTTTGTGTCACACGTAGGTCAAATGAAGTCTAATCCTCATGAAATTTTACAAGAAAAAATTAGACATTATAAGATTTCCATAGCTACCATTATCACTCATTTGGAGCTCTGTAAAAGCATAACCAAAATTTTAAAGTTTTAGGTCCTAAAGCTATTACGGCACGACCAGAGTTACTATTCTATTACTTTTCATCAGATAAATACTTATGTCTTGGTTTGGAACTATTTTTAATCACTATTTAACATCTAGAGCTTTCCAGAAAGCTATCATATATATGATTTTGAATTTTTTTTAAAATTAGTTATAAATTTTTAAAGTTTATATAAAAACTTGTGATAGCAAACCCAAGAGTAACTTTGCTTATTCTTGAATTTTGGTTTCAAATCCGTAGAGGATGAGATGAGTTGTGATGTTTATGACTTAAATGGATATGTTATGAATAGGAAATGATATGGATGAGTTCACATAATCCCTAAAGCTATGAATCATATATAAGGCTTCCCAATTATGCAATTCTCCATGTACAAAAGTATATGTTTTCTTACAAATACGTTCTAATATGGTTGACATGGGTTGGGATAGCCAATGTGACCATTGTGTAAGGGCTAAAAGATTAAGGTATTACAAATCTATCTTACAAAGAAGTTAGAAGAGAATATCTCTAAGAAAGTGTATCAACCACAATATTTTCTTTCCTTTGTTTATATCTAATCACATAAGGAAAAGTTTTAATAAATTCTAGTCACCTAGCATCTCTTTTGTTTAATTTACCTTAAGACTTTAAAAACTTTAAACTTTCATGATCAGAATGAATGATAAATTCTCTTGGCCACAAATGATGTTGCCAAGTTTTTAAAGTCCTTTTCAAAGCATACAACTCTTTATTATAAGTGGAATAATTTAAAGCAACAAGACTCAATTTTTCACTAAAACAAGTATTGGGTTTAGAATCTTGCATTAAAATAGCCCTAGTGCTTATACCAAAAGCATCACAGTCAACTTCAAAAACTTTAGAAAAATCAGGGAGAGTAAGAAGTAGAGCATTAGTTAATTTTTCTTTCAAAGTATTAAAGGTAATCTCTTGTGCTTAACCCCATTTAAAGGTCACATTCATCTTCACCAATTCATTTAAAGGTGTAGCAATTGTGAAGAAGTCTTTCATAAATCTTTTATAGAAGCTTTCCAAGTCATGGAAACTCCTCACCTCATTTAAATTCTTGGGTGTAGGCCATTCTCTAATTGCCTTGACTTTCTCTTCATCAACTTGAATTCCTTTAGCATCTATAACAAAACCAAGAAACATAATAGTATCCATACAAAAAGTACACTTTTCTAAATTTGCATAAAGTGTATTTTCTCTCAAAGTAATTAACATATCATGTAAATGCTTTACATGGTCATTTAAACTCCTAGAATAAACAAGAATATCATTAAAATAAACAACCACAAATTTTCTAATAAAGAGACAAAACACATGGTTCATTAAACTCATAAAAGTGCTAAGTGCATTAGTCAAACCAAATGGCATAACTAACCACTCATACAATCTAAATTTAGTTTTAAAAGCAATTTTCCATTCATTACCCTCTTTCATGCGAATTTGATAGTACCCACTTCTAAGATCAATTTTAAGAAAGATAAAAGCACTAAGCAATTCATTAAGTATATCATCTGAACAAAGGATAGGGTAAAGATATTTCATTATTATTTTGTTAATGGCCTTACAATCAACATTCATTCTCCACTTGCCATCTTTCTTAGGCACAAAAATAACCTATACAATACATAGATTCAAGCTTTCTCTCACAAAGCCTTTTCTCATCAATTCTTCAACTTATCGTTGAAGCTCTTTTGTTTCTTCTAGATTGGCTCTATATGTTGGTCTATTTGGGATAGAAGCTCTAGGTAGGAAGTTAATGCGATGCTTAATGCCTCTCAATGGAAGCAAGCCATCGAGAATTTCTTCTAGAAACAAATTACCAAATTCCTGTAACAAAGACATAACACTGGAAGGTAAAGATTGATCAAGACCATTAATGGTTATGTAAACATCTTTATACAGAAGTACATAAGATTCCTCACTCAACAAAGCTCTCTTGGTCTCTCCTTTTCCAACAAACAAAATCACTCCTTTCTCATCAAATTTTTCACTCTTATGCTTTTTTGTTTCACTCACTTTCTTTTCTCTCTTTTGCACTCTCTTTTCACTTAACTCATCATTCTCTTTCTTTTCTTTCTTTAACACACCATCTCTGTCTTTCTTTTCTTTTCTTCCCTCTCATTTTGCATTCTTTCTTTATTTTCACTTGATCCTTATAAGCTTGAATGGGTCTAAAAGATTTAAGTACAACATTTAAACCACTGAAAGGAAAAGAATAATAATTCTTATGGCCATCATGCCTAATTTTTCTATCAAGTTGCTAAGGCCAACTAAGAAAAAGATGTCTAGTATACATAGGTGCTACATCACATAGAATATCGTCATGATATTTTCCAATAGAAAATGCAACCATACCTAGCTTGATAACTTTAACTTCACCATAATCATTCAACCACTGTAACTTGTGAAACCTACGATGTTTCAAAGTAAGCCAATTCAATTTTTCCACAAGTAAAGTAGTAGCAACATTGGTACAGCTACCACCATCAACAATCATGCTACATACTTTACCATTGATGATACATCTAATATGGAAGATGAGCTCACATTGCTCTTCTTCAAAGTCTTCTTTTGATTGGATATTAAGAGCATGCCTAGCCACTAGGGCTTCATTAATTTTAGCATTAAATTTCTCATCAGAGGCTTCCACTAAATGGGGCATACCATCATAATCTTCATCATCACTATCATCGTTACCAATAGCATCACCATTCTCAAGCAAAATCATAATTCTTTTATTTAGAGACTATGAAGTAATATGACCAAAACCCTGACATTTAAAATATTTATTTTTAAATGGAATAGAAGAGGAAGAAAGTTTAGAGTCATTTTTACCCTTAGAAGTAGGGTAGCAAATTTTGACTTGTTCTCTTCCTTTAGCTTGGTTTCACCTTTAGATTTGAAGGAAGTTTTAAGATTCTTTAAATTTTGCCTCCATGAACTCAAACCAGCCACTACTTTCTTTTGTTGCCTCTACACTTGGATGGCTTTATGCAACAACTCATCTATGTTAAAGTAGTTTTGTAGTTTAACTACTCTAGCTATCTCAGGACATAATCTTTCAATGAATTTTGTCATGGTTTCTTTCACATCTTCCTTAATGTTTTCTCTAATTATGAGGATCTCCATCTTTTTGTGGCATTCCTTAACACTTATAGAGTATTACCTTAATCTCTGTAGCCCTTTGAACAAGTCCCTATAGTAGTGGCTATGGGACAAAGCATTTCACATGATAGTCTTTATCTTTTGCCATGTTCGTATTAGCCTTTCACCATTCCACCTTTTATCAATCTATAACTAGTCCCACTAAATGCTAGCATAATATGAAAATTCAATAGTAGCAAGTTTAATCTTTTATCCTTTAGTATAAGAATGACATTAAATACATGTTCCATTTTTCTTTCTCATTCTAAATAAAGTTTAGGGTCATTCTTCCCTTGAAAAGAGGGAATTCTTAATTTAATGTTCCTAACCTCATTTCAAGAAGGAGCTTGCTTTCCTATTCTAATAGTGGACTCTTCAAAGTGTGATTCATCATCTCCATTATCTCTTTCAATAACACGAACCTTGCCCTTAAGTTGTTTAGAGCTTGATGGGGATTGGATGGTGTTAATCTTGTCATTCTACAACTTCTCCATCTTGTTTTCTATGGGTTGCATAAAAGCCTTTGGATCAAAGTGGGGCTCACTAGTTTGAAACATACCTTCAAAATAAGGCTAATGCAAATAAAACAAATAGGACCTCATCACTCTTCCACATGTGTTTACACTCAAAGATGTTAATTCACTTATGTTTCGCTCTAGTAAGTGATTTTTTCTTTAATGTAAACTCTCTTGCCTTTTACCACTCAACTTGCTTCCTATAGTGTTCTTAATCAAATCACAATTAATCAAAAGAAGCAATTAGTAAAAATGGCAATCGCAAAAAAAAACTAGAATCCCAAAATTCAAATTCCCAAAGAATCAAACACAAAAGGAAAAAAAAAGGGATATGTAAATTAAAGTGAAAGAAGAAAGGAAGATGAGTAGGAAAGGGAAAATTCTAGGCAACAAAGGGAAGAAGAGAAGGAGAAGAAGGAAAGGAACATGTGACAAGTGAATAGGAGAAAGAAAAAATAAAAAAGAAACTGGACTTGAGGTGGAAGGAGAAAAGAAGAGGAAGGCTCAACAAGTCTAAAACACAGAATAGAAAGTTAACACAAGGAGAAATTGGAAGGAAACAAAATAAAAAGGTGAGAAAAACTTGGAACCTAGAAAGAAAAGGAAAGAAATTGAGTTCAGGAAAGTTGTTGCCTTAATGGAGGGATTTGGAAAGTACCAAACTTGAAACTCAAGAAAGATGGATTAGGAAAGAATCAAAATAGGAAAGTAATAGAAAAGGAAAAGTAAGGAATTTAGAAAAGTAGGGAAATAGGAAAGTTTGGAAACTTACCACCCAAGTTTATAGAATTAGTAAACCTCTTGTGATTTGTAATGTAAGTTCTTCACATTAGGATATTTCCTCACTTGAATACAAATAAAAAAGTAGTAGCAACTTGAAACTTTCTTCAACTAAAAATAGGAAGTTTACCAAATAATCAACAACCTCAAATGTTCTGAATTGAAATTTTTTTAATTTTCTATCTTTTTTGTTTGAATTTTGATTTTCCTTGGGAATCTGACTCTATTTTTTAATAGGCAAGACACACAAATAGAATAGCAACATTAAGAATATAAAGATACCAAATCAAACTAGGCAAAAAGAACAAACTAAAAGACTTGAAATCAACACAGATCAACAAAGACAAAGGAAAACATTGAGCAAAGATAAGGATAGGAACTTGATTTCTAGAACCAAGGCTTTGATACCTAATGATGTAAGACCCACCAGGAACTTGTCCTAAAGAACATCCAATAATTTGCACCATACTCAGAACTAGCTAAAAACAAGAAGCACAAATATAAAATGTTAAATGTAGGTCAAGAGAGAAGACCCTAATAGAACCCGTCTCTTAAAACTTTAGCCTTGGGATGCCACAAAGGATGACCACTCCTTTGATAAGTTAAGTATTCTCTTAAGAATATAAGGAATGCAAGAGAGCTCTCACATAATATAGAAAAAATGTAACTCTTATTATATATATATATATTTCTAAGTACATATGAGGCCTTTATATAGGCAATGAAAGACCTAAGATTTTCTAAAACAATTCCCAAAAGGTGGCACCATCTATTACATGAATTTGAAAGGTTAAGAATGGCACCACACAAAAGAAAAAGGAAAAAAACTAACTTACTCTTCAAGCTAAAGTCTTGACCACATGGCCTTATTCAAACAACTAAAATAGAAACTTCCTATATGATTTGGAAATTGATGATCACATTTTAGTTATATAAGGCTTCAAGCGAGCTCTTCAAATTGAACTCCTTTTAGGCCTTTAACTTTAGCATAATCTTAGGCTATTTAAGAGCATATTAACACACCACTTAGAACTCTTTAGGAAGCCATTAGATTCTCATAAATGGGCTTTAAGTCTTACAATTCATGGATTAAACAATTAAGAGCTTTTTTCATTGCTTTGGGCCTTACTCTTATCATTAGGCCTCCAACACCTTGTAATGGATCTTTGGGCACATTAGATTTAAATTCTTGGGCTTTAATAGATCAATTTTTTTATGCTCCTTGGCCCTCATGTTTAGACCTCATTTCAGCTCCAACATCATGCTCTATATGTCCCAAATCATGTCTCACACATTCAGCAACTTGTTCAAGCTTTCCTTGATAGTCAAACCATGCATTGTCTCCTTAAAGGTGGTTATAAGAGCTCCATGATACTCTATCACATAGGTTACTTGTGTAGCTCTACATGGCTATGTCATAGACAAACATGACCAGGCCATATGGAGTCACATAGTTGTGTGTTGTATCTTGTGTAAGGAAGTATGAATTTTTTTTATGCCTCTTTCTGAGTTTTTCCCCCTGAAGTCTTAGTTAAGTTAAATTGAGGTTTCTAAGTTTTTCTTAGATGTCTTTGGTTAAGCTAAAGTGCTTGTAATAGTTATGGATATTGCTTGTAGGTTATGAATTGTAGTTAACTATCTTATATGTGTAATTACTTGTGATGTTTAAAGGTTTTAATCAGGTTCACATTTCTTTCCATTTTAAAAATTATACGTCCATGAGGGTTTTAATCAAAGTTCGATTAATGAAATCTTTTTAGTTTAGCTATTTTTGGAATAAGGAGTTATATTTTTTGTATTAGAGTAATGGCTCAGGAAAACCTTGTTTTAAGTTAGAATTCTAGTTAGATACTTGGCATTCGTAATGCATACATGGCACAACATTAGCCTAGAGGAGTAGCTAGTTGTGTAAACCCTTTTATATGCTTTAATTTTTCTTCAAGTAAGATGATTGAACATTATGGTGGGTATTTATGGCCTAATTGGGATTATATTATTGTTTCATGTGGAATTCTAGGACCTCATGGCTACTAAGAGGGAAACAATGGATGTTTTTCAATAAATGTAAGAAACCATGATCATAATGGCCAATTGACAAGAACAAATGGAAGACAAGATGGTCACTGATAATGCAATTACCAACCAATTATAAGAATAGGCTAAAGCTCATGTGGGCGTGAAAGGGATGAAAATGGTATAACTCTATGGTTAACATAATTTAGAAAGGTGGATCCACCATCCTTTTTGGGGAAACTTGATATGGATAAAGTTAAGAAAAGGCTAATGTAGCTTGAGAAAATATTCAGAGTTATAAAGTGCATGACCAAACAGAAAGCTAAGTTAGCCATATATAAACTTTAAAAGGAGGGGGAAGCATAGGTGGCAAAGTGTTAAGAGGCTTTTAATGTCTAGAAGGACACCTTTCACTAGGAAAATTTCTGAACTACTTTTTACAATAAGTACTTCTTAGCCTTTATGATCGATGATAAGGAGACAAAGTTCAATTTGTGAAGAGATATGATTGTAGACCAATATATGGCACAGTTCATTCAATCATCCTAATTCTCATCATACTTGAAGAGATATGACAATGAACCTTGGAAGCTAATCAAGTTGGAAATAGGACTTAGGCCAGAGCTTAGATAAAAAATATGGCCTTACAAAAAAAGAACTTTGATGGGTTACCAAATAGATGTAGGGTGGCAAAAAGGGGTATGTTAGATGTAGAGACTTGAAGAAAGAAGTAATAAGAGGGAAAGAGAGAATGAGAAGTGGAATTCTCTAGGTGTAGTAACAAAAAAAGAGGAAGTAATAATGGATCTTAGAATAGGAGGCCAACTAGGAGGAATAAACCACAAAGAAGGAATATAGGTCCCCTAAGAAATTTTGTGAGCATCCTAATGGTATGCAACCAATGTGGGAAAAGCTATAAGAGTAGACCACATTAGGTATATTACGATCACTACAAATTAGAGCACTTGGCTAAAAATTGTTGTGTGCCGCCAGAGTCAACCTTAGTTGCTAAGCCACTAACCTAAGGTCAAGTGTTTGCTTTTTCACAATAGGAGCCTAATGAGTCTTCTATTTTGATTAGAGGTACACTCTTAGTGTATAATTGTAATATAGATGTCTTGTTTGATTCTGGTGCCACACATTCTTTCATCTCATATAATTGTGTTAAAGGTTCAGGTCATAAGATTAGTTCATGACCATTTGACTTGTCTGTATTACTCCTTGGGAGGTTCTGTGATAACATCTTAAGTTTGCTTAATTATAACAATAAGTCAATTTCCTTATTGACTTACATCTTGAATCCTAATCATTGATTGAGCTTACTTGTTTGTTTACTACCTAAGCTAAGAGATATCTTAAGCAAGGTTGCCAAAGATTTCTAGTTTTCTTTCCTTGCATATTAAGGTAAAGGATAGGCTAACATACCAATGGCTAGGGAATAAGCTCAAGCTTTCCCTAAAGAAATTAATGGCCTTCCTCTAAAGAAAATTCTTTACTGATTTAGTACTCGATATAGGTATGATCTCCAAGGTCTTATATAAAATGGCACTTGCAAAATTAGTAGAGCTAAAGAACCAAATTAAGGAATTGTTAAATAGCGGGTTTATTAGGCTGAGTGTGTCTACTTGGGGTGTACCAATATTGTTTGTAAAAGAAAAAAGATGGTAGCCTTACACTTTGCATTGATTATAGATAGTTGAACTAAGTGACAATAAAGGACAAATATCCATTGTCTAAGAATGATGATTTACTTGATCAATTAGTGAGAGCTTTAATTTTTTCAAAGATTGACCTAAGGTTAGATTACCACTAGCTTAGGATAAGAGTTGAAGACATACCTAAAATAGCTTTTTGGATTAGATGTGATGACCCAAATTTCTAATTACCATGATTAGACTTGATTATGTGGTTAATAATCATAAATCAAGGCTTAACGTCATATTACAATTAATTATATTAGGAAAAAGTAAGAAAATTTAAACCTTGATATCATTAGAGTTATCAGCTAAACAACTGCAACTAATCGAATCCATAAGTGATCATAAATAGCAATTAAGGCCTTGTATTCATCTTACTACTTAGTGCAACTCATAAAACCTCTAATACATATTTTTAAGTCATTACACAACAATGTCATGATGAATCTTAACATTTCTAAGTCAAAATAAGAGTTTAGGGACCTTTGTTCATGTTTCACGATTCTCATCACTATGCTTGCTGCGGCTAGTGACTCGAATCTAACTGCAGCGAGATACATCCTAGTACTCACCCTAAAAGGCTTCGAATTTTGCTGCGGTGAAATACTTCCTAAGCCACAATGAATTTAGTTCTGTTACCCTCTTTGGGTAGAACCTCACATTACATCGTAGTGAAATTTACTCACATCATGGAAAATTCAATTTTGATTGACCCCCTGGCTATGACTTATGATATTTGGCTGCGGCTCATCCTCCTATTGCACCTATAATTCCTAAATTTCATCTTAAACACTCCAACACTCCCTCTAATAGTACTTTAAGGCCACCTAACATTAATTTGTGAGGCCCTAATGGCATTAATCTACCTAATTTACCTAACCTACCTATCATTACTACTTCAAGACATAGGGGTTCATTCCTACTCATCGAATTATTGCACATTTATATATATTAAGGACAACAAGAAGGATTCATGATGATTAACAATTATCATCCAATTATAAACTCCAATATAGGTTCCCTGCATTACTAGTCTGTGCTAACAATTAAGGTATTGTAAGATTTTATGTTAATTATAAATAAGCACATACATCAAATTCCAAGTTTCATAAAGCCTATCTCCTTATTAAATACATTATAGTTCACCAAAATAGAAAATTCCTACACTTAGCAATGTGATTACATTATAATGCTATACAAAAGAATAACAAAAATTAGAATCTATCTCAAGTTAGGTTAATCCAAGTGCAGCTTCCCCACACATGGTTTCCACTCATGGATGCTCATCCACTTGCTTACCCTTATCCTTATAAAAAGATCCTTCACCTAAAATAGTTAGCCTATAAAATATGGTGAAAGCAAATCTTAGTAACTAAAGGGAAATTCCATTCATATATTCTAATTTAATTAACATATGTGCATTTAATTATTAAGCATAAGAAATATCAGTTATATTAACAAATGAACCAATTAGGCTATCCATGATTACTATCCTACACTAGTAATCACATTTGCACATGTTAAAGGCGAATAATATCGGGAGAGGCTCGTGCACCGCACTTACACCCTAATGAGCACAACCAAGGCTTAGTACATTTAGGGTCTGATCATAACCCCAGTGCCCGATCGAAGCACATGTGTGGGTGGTAGTTATAACACAACTCCACTATGGACTCACAAGGTTCAAACACAACATAATAGATAGCCAACCATTAATTATGCATTCAAAAACATAATTATGTAGTAGATATAAAATTAAAATGAACATATGCATGGAATTTAATATGAACCCTGGTTACCTCACTTGCTGACAATTCTTTAAGAGCCAACAAAATGCTATTTTAGCCTATGAATACAAAACCAAACTATTACTATCCCTAATTATTATTTATATTAGTGAACCCATTACTCAAGGAGTTAAACTACAAAAGACTATTTAGAAAACACTTACCCAATTACTACAAGAACCAAATTCATATTTGATTATTCCCATACTGGAAACTTCAGAATATCACCTCAAACTCTAGGCAAATTCGCATAAAATTAATACCCATACTATAAATCAACTATGGGGGTCTCTAACTAGAAGAAAAAGCATCAAACTGAGGAGTTTATGTAACACCCTGAAATTAATTAAGGTGTTAATCATGGATTAAGATTAATTAAGAATAATTAATATGGGATGATTGGGCTAGTTAAGGAAATAGGGATTTTAAATAGATAAATTAATAATATGGGTTTGAGAATTAATTGGGATAAAAATTGCATCTAGGCCCAAATTAATGAACCATGATAAGAGGCTAATGGAGGCCCAATGAATTAGGTGCAGACCCAAACCTTTGAGCCCTTCAAATTAGGCCCAAAACCCATTATACTTCAGCAACCCAATGTATAAAACTGGCCCAATGAAATTCTGCAGCCCAATAATTGAAAACTGGCCCAATAAGTAAAATCTGAAACCCAATTGGATTTGGACTTGGAGCAACCCATGACCTAGCCCCTTGACCCAACTTAAACCCACCTAAAACCCTAATGCTTCAGCCACTTTCCCCCCATTTGCTGAAACATAAAGAAAATTCGGAGGTTGAGAAGGAGGCTAGGGTTGAGGGCAAGAATTCTACATTTTCACACACTTAGAGCAAGATTTAGCCAAGGTAATAGTTATACAACTTAATCCCCTCATCTTTCTCTTTAATTTGGTCCAATTAGTTTTTCATTTAGAGGATTTTCACCTTAATCAAAATCTGAAATGTGGTTATTTGGGGTTTTCTTGATGAAATTCGTAGGTTGAGGTTAGGGTTGACATTAGGTGAGTTTAAACCCCTTATTTTGATGCTTTCTTTGATGGTTTGAGACCCCCATAGCTTATTTATATTATGGGTATTAATTTGGTACGAATTTGCTTAGGATTTTGGGTGAAACCTTGAGAATTCTGGTGGGAGATACTTGAATCCGAATTTGGGATTTGTGGTGGCTGTTGCAATTGTCTGCAAGTGAGGTAACCGGGGTTTACATTAATTCCATGCATGTATCTGCTTTAATTTTGTATTTGCTATATATGAATGATTTGAAATGTTGAATGAATTGGTTGGCTATCTGTTGTATCATGATTGGACCTTGTGAGTCCATGGTGGAGCTGTGGTGCGGCTGCCACCCGTGCATGTGCCACGATTGGGCACTGGGTTATGATCAAACCCCAGATGCACCGAGCCCTGGTTGTGCTCAATGGGGAGTGGGTGCCGTGGACGGGCCTTTCCCAGTGTTAATGGCCGTTAACATGTTAAATATATGATTGCTAGTATGGGATAGTAATCATGATAGCCTAATTGTTTCATTTGCTAAAATGACTGATATGATCCTGATATGGATTTTGATTCATGCATATATGTTGATTAAACTGGATTATATGATGGAATTGCTTTGGTTACTGAGATTTATATCTCACCCCGTGTTATAGGATCAATATTTCAAGTGAAGGTTCTTCGGGTAAGGATAAAGGCAAGCAAGTGGATGAACATCCATGAGCTGAGGCCTAGTGTGGGAAGCTTCACTTGGTTTGAGTGTAATAGGGTAGATGCTAATTTTTGCTAAGTTCTGTATAGCATCATCATGTATCTGTATTGCCAAGTGTAGGCTTGCACATTTAATTTCTAAGGATGTATGTATGGAGGGGTTAGACCTCATTTTAATTTGGTAATTGTTGTATAGATTTATGATATCTGCTGTAATTTATGTTGACCTATAATATGGCTTATCGATGGAAATGTAACCCTTGAGATATTGATATGAACCCCTAATGTATGGAACCCCCCATTTATTGAGTATTAAAGGATAGCTGTTGGTAATTCTTATATATTCTGTTGCTGCTACTTTATAAACTTGCTGATAGAGGGTAATTAGATAACGGAAATGGGCATATAAGTTTTGAATTGGTAATGGAAGCATAGCTAAGTAAATAAGGTAGATAAATGCCATTTGAGCCATATAAAATGAGGGGAAGTGACCTTAGAGTGTCCCTAAGAAGAGAAATGGAGTGTAGGGGGTGAAATATAGTGAAAACAGTGGCAGAAGGGAATCACGCCGCAGCCAGGAAGGCTTCGCCACGGCCTAGGAAGTGACAGTGGTGAGGGACGCCACGGCTTGAGAAATCTCGCCGCGGCGCAGAGTGAAAATAATCGCCCAGGGGGTGATAGAACGTAACCTCACCGTGGTGCAAGAAGCCTCGCCGCAGCGCGAGTCGAGGAAATTAATTAGGGAGGTTACAGTAGCAAAACTCACCGCGGCGCCACATAGGTTGGCCGCGGCGCAGATCCAGCTGCGGCGAAAGTTAGAAAAATTCCAGAGAGCAACTTGGCCGCGGCGCAATAGTTCCAGGCCGCGGCGCAAGGTTAAAAACTTAGTTTTCGAGCCCAAAACCCAACTTAGCCGTGGCGGAGAGATCCCAAGTCGCGACGCAGGTCCCCAAACTCCTATATTTGACCTAGAAACCTTAATTTCAGTAAGGCTAATGTTAGGGAATAGTATGAGTACATTGGTGGGATGTTTTTGTGGGTTAAAATTGATTAATGGATGAATCCTAAACCTTTAATGATGGTACAAACCCTTTTATGCATGTTCCTGTTATGGTTGTTAGTTGATGATCCTAGTAGTATCAAGGTTTAAATTCCCTTATATTTTCTTAATGTAATTAATTGCAACGACTCCAAACCTTGATCATTATTTATTAATTGTGTATTTAGCTATAATCACCGATATTAGAATTTAGGGTCGTCACAGTTTATACTTACCTAACAATACCTCTAGCTTCATCCTTTGAAATTTCACCATGGACACATCAAACAATAAGTTTCAGATTTTGGGTATGGGTAAAATGCTCTAAATAAAAAACTAATTAGGTCAAATTGAAGAGAAAGAAGAAAGGATTAAGTTATATCGTAATTACCTTGACTGATTTTGAGTCTAGAAATAGGAAATGGTGGATTTGTGCCAAGAACCCTAGCCTCTCTCCAAGACCTCTGAATTTTACTTTGCCTCTTATGTTTTTTTTTGCAGAATGGGGAGGAGACTGAGTGTATTTAGGGTTTAGACAGGTTTTAGTTAGGTTATGAGCTGACCCAAAGATCTAATTCCAAGTGGCTCTAGACATTTGGTTGGGTTAGGCCAAGGTTTAGGTATTAAATGGGTAAAATGTGAGTTGGGCCTGCACAAGGTAAATATTGGGCTTCTAAAAAAATAAAATGGAGTCTCCCTAAAACTAAGATTGGGCTTCTACATTTTGCCTAAGGCATAATTAAGCTAATCTTGAGACCTAATTGTAAATGTCCAAATTAATTATGAGCCTAAATAAATCCCTATCCTAATTGAATTTTAAGTCCATATCAATAATTTATTTCTCCATAAGTTCTATCTTCCCTTTCCACTTACTTAGTTTTACTAATTACCTAGATTAATTCCCTAATTATCATAATTAGTTTTAATTAATTTTATGGTATTACATTTTCCCCTCTCTTTAAAAATTTTGTCCTTAAAATTAGACATACCTTACTCGAATTGTGCTTCTCTCATTGCTTCTTCCGTCTCCCTAGTTGCTTCATTAAGAGTAAGTCCCCTCCATACCACCTTTACCAAGAGGATGCTCTTTTTATGCATTTGTTTGACTTTTGAGTTCACAATCCTTTTTAGCTCAACCATATATGACAAATCATCTTGTAGATACACATTCTCATGCTCAATGACATGTGAAGGGTCTGGGTGATACTTTTTCAATTGGGACACATGGAACACATCATGTAATCTAGCCAGGTTTAGAGGTAAAGCGACTATATAGGCCATAGGTCCTATCCTCTTAAGGATTTGGAAAGGACCAAGATAACAAGGACTGAACTTTCTTGTCTTGATAGACTATCCTACACCTGTCACTGGAGTAGCCTTAAGGAACACATGGTCTCCTGCCTTAAATTCTAAGGGTCTCCTTCTCTTATCTACATAACTCTTCTGCCTACTCTAGGCAGCTAACAACTTCTTTCTGATGAGCTCTATTTGGTGGGTGGTTTAGTCTACTATATCCAGTCCTAAAAGACTCTTCTCACCGAGCTTTACCAAACACAAGGGTGACCTGCACTTTCTCCCATAAAGTGCCTCAAAGGGTGTTATCTGGATACTGGAATGGTAACTATTATTATAGGCAAACTCAGCTAAAGGCAACTACATATCCCAGTTCCCTTTCGACTCTAACACACTGGCTCTAAGCATGTCCTCAAAGGTCTGAATAGTTCTCTCAGTCTGTCTATATAACTAAGGATTATAGGTAGTGCTAAAATTGTGACTAGTACCTAAAGCTTCTTATAAAGACCATCAAAATTTCAACGTGAACCTTAGGTCTCTATCTGACACAATGCTGTTAGGGATACCATCTAATCTACCAATCTCATGAACATTCAATTAGGCTAGTCCATCTAAAGGATAAATAGCTCTAATAGGTAGAAAGTGGGCAGACTTCATCAACCTATCCACAATTACCCATATAGCATTATAACCTGAGGATGTTCTAGGCAAACCCATCACTAAATCCATGGATATGCTATTCCATTTCCATTTTATAATCTCTAAAGGGTGTAATAATCCTGTAGGTCTTTAGTGTTCAATCTTAACCCTTTGACATACTAGACATTGAGCAACAAATTCTACTATATCTGACTTCATCCCAGGCTACCAAAACCTCTTTTTAAGATCCCTATACATCTTAGTGGTGCCCGAATGAATGGTGTACCTACTCCTTTATCATAGGTATATCCTCCAATCCATCATCAATCTTAATATACATTGAAAAGAATATTAGAAACCCTTGGCAACCATGCCTAAGGCACCTCCTAACTTGGGCAGTAGACACGTTTAGTCGCAAGACAAGTTTTAGGTATATTTGTAGAAGGAAACAATCTTACAGTTACAATTAAGTATCATATTATTAGCCAACAACTAGTCCATACCAATGATTACATCAGAGTCACACAAAGGGATATGAATTAGGTCAAGGGTAGTACAACAGTGATCCAATTGTATAATACAATTCAAGAACACATCAGAAATAATCATAGAATATCCAGTAAAGGTGGACACAAATAGTTCAAATGGTAAAAGGCTAATTTTTAGACCCAAATGCTTAACACAGTCATATAAGATGAATGAGTGGGTCACACTCGAATCAAATAATGCATCTACAATATGATTATAAACAAGTAAAGTACCTCGGATTAGACTAAGGGATCTACTAGTATCTTGCTGCATAAATATGAACACCCTTCCTTATGCAAGTGGTTTAACAGATGAGGCTGACTTTCGTGACACTGTGCAAGTTCGCATATAGTGTTCAGGCTTCCCATAATTATACCATACTGGACATAGTCCATTATCATGGCTCTTTCCATATTTGCCACAAACTGATGGGACACTAGTTGTCCTCTTTGGAGGTCCCATACTCCTTCTTTGAGGAACGTTCCTTAGGGTTTGTCTCTTACCCCAAGAGCCACTACTACTGCTAGCTCCCTTCTTGATTTTGCCCCTAAAGGGCTCTATGCCTTAGTCATACTTACCCTCTATGGTCTTCTTCCATTTGGCCTCACTTTCAATCATGGCTCTCTCTGTTACTTTACACTTCTCTACAGATTCATTAAAATTGTAGATCTGTAGATATACAATTTTTTCCTTTAACTCCAGTTTCAGGCCTCTTTCAAATTTCTTAACCTTCCATAGCTCATTATCAAATCATTTGAAGTAGGAGGAGAAGTAAGACAACTGAATAAACTTGGCTGTATACTGATCTACATTAATGTCCCCTTATTCAAGGAAGTTAAATTTGGCTTCCTTGTTAGCCTTTACTGAAGGTGGGAAATACTTGCCCTTAAAGGCATTTTGAAAAATTTCTTAAGTCAAAGGTATCCCCCTTAAAATTAACAATTTAGAGGCACTCCGCCACCAATGTTTGTCCTCACCCTCTAGCTTCTAGATGGCCAACTTTGCCTTTTGCTTGTGGTGTGTGTCATAACCTCAAAGATCTTCTATAGTTGCATCAACCACCTTTTAGCTTTTTCAGTGTCCAACTCCCCTAAGCACAATATAGGGTCAGCCTTTCTAAACTTGGCCAACATAATACAGAGGTCACCATCCTCCTTTAGTGTCCCACACTAAGGTTCTGATAAGCACTAACACGATTCTCCACTGGCATTTCCTGATTCTGCTTGTTCATGGTCTTATGTAACTATTGTAACAGTTGAATAGTGGCTGCAGGGGCATCATCTTACTTTTAAAGCTAGTTAGTTATTGCCCTAACTGTAGCTTATAATGAATTTAACTTTCATAAAATAACGAAATGAGTTGTTTAAAAGACAGTTCTTTGAAATAAGCTAGATAATGTCCTAAAAAATTTGGGTAGAGTCCTAAGCTCTTAAAAATGATAATTCCATGCTCAAACGAAAAGAAAAATGGAGCTAGGATGGTAAAACAAATTGTGACAAAAACTGACGAAACATAATGGCATTTAAATAAATATGTGTAACTTTTGGAAAAACACATAGGAAGGCTTTTTAAATAGAAAAATTTGAGTTGCCTAGGATTTTTAGAGGCCTTAAAAATGATGGGAAGCCTCGAGATTAGTAAAGCCCCTCCGGTGTATATTTTCCAGTGGCGGTGAACTCAAACTTTGAAGGATTCATTCAGGAAGGTTTTAGCTCTGATTTGAGTGATTCTAAAGAGGTTTTATCAAATTGGGAATTTAAATTTTATAATGGAAAAGATGGTTCTCAAAAAGGAGCTATAATAATGCCGAAACGAAATTGCCATTACAAAAGGATGAAATTGAAATTTTTGAAAAAGTGAGTTTCTTAAAGCTTCCACACACTTCTCCCTTTTTTCTCCTCTCATATAACATGACTTTCTTCTACCCAAAATATAGAAAAAGGATAGCTCTCTAAGGTACATAAGAAGAGGAGAGAAAGAAAGGAAGAAACCAAGGAAATGGTGAGAAATTTCATGGAATTTCATGCTTCTCCTTCTTCCAATCTTGCTCTTCTCCTTCCATGCTTTCTTTCTATGTTTTTCTTGAAATGATTGATTCTATTTTTGTTCCACAACTTAAAAGGCAATTTGAAAATTTTAAGAAGAGGCGAACCAAGAAGAAGAAGCCTTAAAAGCATACTTGAAACTAAGGTAATTGTTTGCTGTTTTTGCTTCTTCTCTTTACTCTATGTATGTGTGTATTTTGGCCAAGAATAGAACCAAGGGAAGGGAGGTTTTTTTTACCAAAAACAAGAAGAGAACTAGGGTTTTAGACCATAAAGAAGAGGAATATGGCAAGAAATTGCAAGAAAAACCAAAGGAAACTAAGATAGGAAAGTGTAGGCTTCTTTAGGGTTTTATGAAATTTGATTTTGTGTGAGTGTTTCCTTGGCCATCTAAGTGTTCCCTTGAGCTCCTAAGACTCCTAGAAACCTCCCCAAGTGACTCTCCTACCAAGGAAAAATCAAGAACCCAATGAGCCTCATTCTTGTCCATAGGTTTGGCCAAGCTAGGTTCATTGGGTTAGGAAGTGTTTTAATTTGTTCTAATCTTGGTTTGAGACTTTATACGATGTTAGAAGAGGGGAGTAACCATTAGGAAAAATTTAAGAGCCATAGATTGAAAGATAGGATAATGGTATCCATAATGGTGCTTTGTGAAGCAACTTGATTCTAAGCTTATGCAAATGATTGTGTGAGAGCTCCAAGGACTTTAAATGAGGCCAAGAGACCTAAAAATGTAAAGAGATGGGATCCTAGAGCTTGAATTGTGAAGGTTACTTCAATAGGCCATTTATGGGATCAAGTGTGTGTTTAAGAATAAATTTGGTATCTTGGCTTGCTTCAAGTACATAATTGTGTGCTATTTATGGTATTTAGGCTAATAGAACATCCAATCACCTAGGTGCACTTGTAAGGCCAAAAAAAGGGAAGGATAAGATAAAGGAAGCTGGCATAAATCCAAGGTAGCTCTCTACCTCATTCTCCTTACATTCTTATGCATGTGTATGTCTTTGTGTACATGTATGTATTTATGTGAGTTATGAATATGCCACTTGATACCTTAAGATTGCATTAGTACCAATGTATTTTTTTAAATGACTTTGATTGTGAAATTAGCTCCTAAGGGTGAAGTGATGCCAAAAGTCCCTTAATATAAGTAAGGAGGTGCTAAAAGTCTCAAGACATGTAATTAAGGCCTTTTATTCATCCTACTACTTATTTCAACTCACAAAACCTTTGATAAATATTTCTCTCACAAAACCTCTGATAAATATTTCTAAGTCATTACATAACATTGTCATGATGAATCTCAATGTTTCTAAGTCAAAATAAGAGTTTATGGACCTTTGTTCATGTTTCACAATTCTTATCGCTGTGCCTAGCATCCCTTGCATCGTGGCTAGTGATTCAAGTCTCACCACTACTAACTTATGTAGCACCATGGTGAGATACCTCTTGGTACTTGCACTAAAATGCTTCAAATTTCACTATGGGGAAATAACTTTTGAGTCACGATGAATTCAGTTCTATTACCCTCCTTAGGTAGAACTTCACCTCGGGCCGTGGCAAATTCACTTTTGACTGACCCCCTTAGTAGCGACTTATGATATTTGGCCATAGCTTATCCTCTGCTGCACCTATAGTTCCCAAATTTCATCCCAAATACTCCAACACTCCTTCTAGTAGTACTCCAAAGCCACTCTACATTAATTTATGGGACTCTAATGGCATTAATTTACCTAATTTACCTAACCTACCTGTCATTACTACTTCAAGACATAAGGGTTCATTCCTACTCATCGAATTATCATGCATCAGCAACTTATATATATCAAGGATAGTAAGAAGGATTCATGACTACTAACAATTATCATCCAATTATAAACTCCAATATAGGTTCCCTGCATTACTAGTCTGAGCCAACAATTAAGATATCACAAGATTACATTCTTAAATGATGAATCAAATCTCAAAGTCAACAAGATTTTATGTCAATTACAAATAAGCGCATACATCAAATTCTAGGTTTCATAAAGCCTATCTCCTTATTAGATACATCATAGTTCACCAAAACACAAAACTCCTATACTTGGCAATATGATTACCTGATGATGCTATACAAAAGAATAACAAAAATTAGCTTCTATTTTAAGTTAGGTCAATCCAAGTGCAGCTTCCCCACACATGGTTTCAGCTCATTGATGCTCATCCACTTGCTTACCTTTATCCTTACCAGAAGATCCTTCACCTGAAATAGTTAGCCCATAAAACAAGGTGAGATGCAAATCTCAGTCACCAAAGGAAAATTTCATTCATATATTCTAATTTAATTAACATATGTGCATTTAATTATTAAGCATAAGAAATATTAGTCATATTAGCAAATGAAATAATTAGGCTATCTATGATTACTATCCCATACTAGTAAACACAGTTTCACATATTGAAGGCTAATAATATCGAGAGAGGCATGCCCAAGGCACCTACTCCTTAATGAGCACAACCAGGACTCAGTGCATTTAGGGTCTGATCATAATCCAGTGCCCAATTGAAGCACATGGATAGGTGACAACTGCACCACAACTTCACCATGGACTCACAAGGTCTAAACACAATATAATAGATAGCCAACCATTCATTATGCATTCAAAAAACATAATTATGCAGCATATATAAAATTGAAATGAACATATGCATAGAATTTAATATGAACCCTGGTTACTTCACTTGTAGATGATTCCTTAAGAGCCAATAAAATGTTACTTTATCCTATGGACATAAAACCAAACCATTACTATCCCTAATCATCATTTATATTAACAAACTCATTACTCAAGGAGTTAAACTACAAAGGACTATTTAGAAAATACTTACCCAACTATTACAAGAACCAAATTTGGATTTGATTATTCCCACACCATAAACTTCATAATATCACTTTAAACTCTAGGCAAATTTAAATAAAATTAATACCCATACTATAAATCAACTATAAGGGTCTCTAACTAGAAGAAAAAGCATCAAAATGAGGAGTTTATACTTACCTAACAATACCTCTTGCTCCAACCTCTAAAATTTCACAGTGGATACATCAAATAGTAAGTTTCAGATTTTAGGTATGGGTGAAATGCTCCAAATAAAAACTAATAAGATCAAATTTAAGAAAAAGAGGAGAGGATTAAGTTATATAATAATTACCTTGGCTGATTTTGAGTATAAAAGTGGGAAATGGTGGATTTGTATCATGAACTGTAGCCTCTCTCTAAGACCTTCAATTTTTGCTTTGTCTCTTGTATTTTTTCTGCAGAATGGGGAGGACGCTGAGTGTATTTAGGGTTTAGATAGGTTTAAGTTGGGTTGTAAGCTGACCCAAAGGCTCAATTCCAAGTGGGTCTAGACTTTTGGTTGGGATGGACTAAGGTTTAGGGGTAAATGGGTTAAATGTGAGTTAGGCCTACATAAGGTAAATATTAGGCTTCTAAGAAAATGAAATTGAGTCTCTCTAAGGCTAAGATTAGGCTTCTATACTTTATCCAAGACATAATTAAGCTAATCCTGAGGCCTAATTGTATATGTCCAAATTAATTTTAAGCCCAAATAAATCCTCATCCTAATTGAATTTTAAGTCCACATCAATAATTTATTTCTCCATAAGTTCCACCCTTCCTTTCCACTTACTTAGTTTTACTAATTATCTAGATTAATTCCCTAATCATCATAATTACTCTTAATAAATTTTAGGGTGTTACATTAGATATAGTCATTATGAGTTCCTTTACATGCCATTTGGCTTGACTAATGCTCTAGCCATCTTTATGGATTATATGAACTTGATCTTTAAGTTGTACCTTAACCAGTTTGTGCTAGTCCTTATTAATGATATACTCATTGTAATGTTCGGTTTCTGTAAACATAAAAAATGGGCAAGATATAAGAGGAAGTCCCCTAAATAGAAAGATTTGTGGCCAATTAAAATTAAAGTAAAATTATAATAATGGAAAATGAGGATTTGAAGCTTAAGATGCCTGAAAACCAGAGCTAGAAGAGCTCAAAAAATTTACCGAAGAAAGTAGGGGCTTTTTTGTAATTTTTGAAAAATTTTGAAAATTCATAGGAGGGCTTTTTAAATGAGAAATATGAGCTTTCCAAGGTTCTCAGAGGCTCTAAAAATCATAGGAATCCCCAAAATAGTTTAAACCCCTCTGGTGAGTAATTTAAGCCATCGGTTGGCTGAAACTTTGATTGAATGATTTGGAATAGTTTTAAATCCAATTAGGGTGAAACCAAAGTCATTTTATGAATTAAAGGACCCAAAGTTTATGATGGGAAACATGGTTCTAAAAAAAGAGTTGAAATGAGCCCAAATGGATAAAACTAAGAAGAAGGACTAAATTGTAAATTTTAAAAGTTACTTAAATGAACCCCTAGGCTTATAAACATGTCCCCACTTCTACCCCACTCCTTATGACTGAATTTTTTAAGCTAAAACAAAACCAAGGGCAGATGAGAATGGCACACAAGATGGAGGAAAGAAGGAGGAGAGAAACCTAGCAAAAAGTGTAAGAATTTCATGGTTTTTCATGCTTTCTCCTTCACCAATCTTATTCCCCTCTTTCTCCTCTTTCTTTCTATGGATTTATTGAAGTTTTTGGGTCCATTTTGACCTCAAACTAGAGGGGAAATTTTCAAAATTGAGGAGGAGAATCAAAGGAAAAGGAAGGGCATTTAACAAAATCTTGAATTCAAGGTAAAATTATTAGTTCCATGCCTCTTTTCCCTTGTTCCTCTTCTTGAAAGTTTTGTACCATATATGGCCAACCAAGAGGGAATGAATTTTGGGCAGAACCAAGGATAAATTATATGAATTAAGGTGTGGGGAGTAAGAATGTACAAAGAAAACAAACAAAAAACCATGAAAATGCAAGATAGGAAAAGCTAGAGATTGTGAGCACAACTAAAATTTTGTTTTGATACAAGAATTCCTAGGCTAAAATGAATATTTATATGAGCTCTAGAGATCCTTAAGAAGCTTTCCACATGCATCTCCCATCAAGAAAACAAAGAACATTCCGTAGCTCCCTTAATGGTGCATAGCTTTAGCCTAGGAAGGAGGAAGCACTAAAGGGTAGTTTTAATTTATTCCAAGCTTGATTTTGAGGCATATATGATGGAAGAGGATGAGAGAAAGCTTTGGAAAAGTTTTAGAAGTCATGGATAATGAGATGGAGCTATAGGTTCTATATTGTAGCATAATGAAGCAATACCTAGCTAGGCTCCTTAAAATAATTGTGCAATGGCTTCAAGGAGTCTAAATGGAGTCAAAAGTCATAGATTAAGGAAGAGAATGGAGCCAAGATAATGTTTTCCTAAGGTTGCTTCATTAGGTGCCTTATGGAACCATAATTGAACCATTTGAGCAACCAAGTTGTTCTAGTTGGTGTATGGCTTTAGTAATTGTTCTAAGAGTATAGTTGGATCTCATTTCATGTGATTAGGCCAAGGGAGTCAAGCTCCACCTCTTTGTGGATGTTTAGCCAAGGTAGAGGAAGAGAATTCAAGAGGTGAAAGTGTTATGCATGTAAAGTTGCTCTCTCTCCTTTCTCTCATACAGACTTGGATGTTCTTTTGTTTTTGAATGTGTGTGCATATGTTTAAGCTATGAATTATGTTTCTAGCAAGTATTTAAATGTCATGGTACCATATTGCTATGTTTATGTGTTTGTAAGATGTCTTATGTATGTCTTTGGCTTGCTTGAGTGTGGTGAGGCTAAAAGTTCCTTAGTTAGGGTGAGGATGAGCCAAAAGTCCCTAAATGTTGGGTGAGACAAGCTAAAAGTCTTTAGAAAGAGTGAGGCTTAGTTAAAAGTCCCTTGAAAGTGGGTAAGGTAAGTCCAGAAATCCCAAAGCGAATGGGTGAGGCCAAACCATTGTTTTGGTAAGCTTATGTATGATGATTATGTATACTTGAATGAAAGAAATGCTTTATATATGTTCATGATTTTCAAGAAAGCTTTGCATGCATTTTTAAACTTGAAAATGGCATCCATTATATGTGTTTGAAAGAGAGAAGAGCTATTGGGATTCCTAAAATCTCACTCTTTCCTCCCTATTACTTAATATGCCAAGGTGGATTAAGAGAACAAGGAAATAAGAGCCACCACACTTGGAAGCAAGAAGATTAGCAATGGAGTTGTAAAATATTTGTATTATAGCTATATGGTTGTCACGTGATGTATCTCTATAACGTATATGATGTATGAGCTTATGAATATTTGTAAAAGCATGGGTACATTGTATATGTATGAGAACTAGACCTATGTGAATGACATTGCATGAATTTGACTTAGATATGCAAAGTTATACAAGTATGGCTCTTATGTATATCTTAGTGTGGATGAGTGATATTATGGAATCTGGGTCATTAGCCCTTTGAGACATATTTGATAGAGTATTTTAATGCTTTCCTACATGCTCATGTGGCCATAGAATGAGAAGAACCAAAAATGGACCCTTTACGACCCCATATGAAGATTAAAAGAGGCATTTTGCAACCCTGTGTCACAAATTGACCAAATGGACAAATTTCCTCATGAAATTTGGCATGCATATAGAACTTGTCCAGAGATTTTTAGAAAGATAAAGTTTACATTATTTGGAGCTCTAGAGAATATTTGGTGATTTTCTAAATTTGGCAACTTTTTATGGTTTGGTATTGTCAAAATTTGCATATCAGTCATGTGTGGCCCAAATGGTGTCCACTGGCTATGAAATTTTACGAGAGAAATGAGACACTCACAATGGCTCATGCCAACTAGAATCACCTTAATTGGAGGTCTGTGGAGGGAGAAATGGTTTTTTAAAGTTCTGTGTTAGTACTAGGGATGATAGCAGACCTTGGTTACAGTTCCATTGATTTTCGAGATCTAAAGGCTCTTAAACTAGTCTGGAATTATTTTTTTCCTCTAGTAACATCTATAGCTTTCCAAATTGGTATAATGTGATTGAATTTGATTTTTTTAAAATTAGTTATGAATTTTTAAAATTTATATTAGCAACTTATATCAGAAACTCTGGACAATTTGACCTTTGCCAATTTTTTATTGCCAAACATGGTCCATATGAGGTTTTCGTGGCTTAAAGTTATTTTTCATATAAAGTTGACATCCAAAGCTTTTCAAAAAGCTATAGTTGCTGGATTTTAATTTTTCTAGATTTAGTTATGACTTTCCAAAGTTGCTAGCAGAAATGAAATTTTGATCTAAGGCTAAAATGTGAAATTCTTGGTTTTTGGCTTCTAATCCATGGTTTAAGGATTTTTTAAGGATGTTTATGATTTGTTTAGATGGAAAATAAATAGAAAATGTTATTGGGAAGTTCCTGGGGCTCACAAATCAAATTTTGAATTTTTAAACCCAACGTAACGCAAGGAAATGATAATATTTTATTCCGTTTTATTGGTTTTCTTTGGTTGCACATGAAAGTCACCTTGAATATAGGAATATGGAGTCTAATAAAGTGTGGTGTGACACTCATTACTCTAAGAGCCTTAGGGAGCACGAGAAACACCTTAAGATAGTTCTTCAAACCTTTTAGGAATATTATTGTATGTCAACTTCAGCAAGTGTGAGCTTTAGTTAAATGAGTTAAGATTCCTAAGTCATGTGATTTTGAGCAAAGGGTAGTGGTTGACCCTAGTAAGGTAAAGGTTATGCTTAATTGGTAAAAACTTAAGTGACTAAAATTTATAGTTTCTTATGTTTAACAGGTTATTATAGGAGGTTCGTCAAGGGGTTTTCTCAATTTCCTTTCACTAAGCTAACTTGGAAGAATTAACCTTTTATTTGAGATAATAAATGTGAGAGTGCCTTTCAAGAGTTAAACCTAGGTTGACTCTACACCTATTTCAGTAATACCCACCCTAATAAGACTTTTATGTTTTATAATGATGCATCTAAGAAGGATTTCGATGGTGTTGATAGAACAAGGTAGAGTAGTAACTTATGCATCTATGTAGCTTAGGCCCCATAAGGAGAATCACCATATACATGACTTAGAGCTAGTCATAGTTATCTTTGCCTTCAAGTTTGGAGGCATTATTTATATGGTGCAAAGTTTGAGGTTTTTAGCAATTATAAGAATTTGAGCAAAGATAGTAGAATATAAGATAACGGAGATGGATGTAGTCCTTTAAGGACTATGATTTCTCTCTAAAGTATTATCTAGGAAAGGCAAACATAGTTGTCGATGATTTGGGTAGGATATCTATTTATATGCTTATGATGATGATTAGAGAATAAAAGCTAATTGAAGAATTGAGAGACATGAACTTGTCCATCTCCATACACCTTGATAATCTCTTTTTGAGTGAGCTTTAAATATAAAGTAATCTTAGAAGGCAGATTAGAATTAAACAATTTTTTGGGTGGAATTAAAGAATAGATAACACAAGGTGAACCAAGAGAATTTTATTTTTCTAAGGATAGTTTGATAAGGTATCAAGAAAGGGTGTTTATACATAGGGATGCACAGTTATGAGATATTATACTATTAAAAGCCCATAAGATTATATATATGATTCATTCGGGAACCTCCAAGATGTATATGGACCTTAAGAAAAGTTTTTGGCAGCCTATGATGAAATTAACATAGCAAATTATGTTACAAAATGTTTAGTTGGTCAAAAGGTGAAAATAAAACATCAAAAGCCCCAAGTTTGTTACAAACATCCCTAAGTGCAAATGGGATAATATATCTATGAATTTTGTCTTGTGTTTGCCTAAGACATCCTCAACTTATGACTCCATTTGGGTGATTGTGGACAAACTGACAAAGTTTACCCACTTTTTACTTATTAAAGGCACACAAACACCTTAGATAGACTAGAGTAGTTGTGCATCCATAACATTATATTGTAAGGTTGCATGGTATTCTAAATAGTATTATATCAAATAAGAATCCCAGGTTTACATTAAAATTCTAGAATTCTTTGTTAGAGGCTTTAGGCATTAGGCTGAATTTTAGTACCACCTATCACTCTCAATTATATAAACAAAATGAAGAAAACAATCAGACTCTTAAGCATATGTTAAAGGCTAGCATGTTAGAGTCTAAAGGAAATTGGGATGTGTACCTACCATTAGCTGAGTTTACATATAATAATAGCTATCATTCTAGTATTCAAATGGCACCTTTTGAAAGCCCTTTATGGGAGGAAATATCAATCTCTTTTATGATAGGTCGAGCTTAGAGAGAGGAGTCTCCTAAGCCTTGATATAGTATACCAAACCATTTGGTAGATTGAGATTATTAGCAAAAAAATTATTGATTACCCATAGTATGGAAAATAGTTATCCCGATAAGAAGAGACCCTTAGAATTTGATGTGAGTGACCAAGTCTTCCTTAAAGTCACTCCAGTGATGAGCATAGAGCACTCTTTGTAATTGAAAAAACCTCAATTTTCATATCTTAGTCCTTTCTAAATCTATGATTGGATTGGATAAGTAGCCTGTAGAATTGCCCTACCTCTAAATTTGTCCTAGATACATAATGTGTTTCATATATCCTAATTGAAAAGTATGATATAGACCTTTCACACATCATTAAGCATGAAGTTGTGCATCTACAAGATAATTTATCTTATGTGGTTAAACTTAAGAAAACCATAGAGACCAAGATTAAAGAGTTGTGTAGTAAGGATATTTTCATAGTAAAAGTGGTGTGGAAGGGGCTAACTCTTGGTGACATGACATAAGAGATGAAAGAGGATATTAGGAAGAAGTATCCTAAGCTTTTTGAGTGAGGTATGTGAATTTTCAGAACAAAATTCCTAAAAGAAGAGAATAATGAAACACCTGATAATTATTTAATGGAGATTATCAGAAAAATGGGATTTATTATAATTTAAAATAGACATAAATCAAATTAGTGGTTTAATTAATGAATTTGGAAAATTTAGTAAATTTTTACCCTTAAAATATAATTAATTTGAGTTAAATATAATGTTAATAATGAGACCTCCCATTTCTTTAATTTTTGACTAGAGACCCAACACTCAAGCTAACTTCTCCTTGGCCTAAAATGTGACCTATTTTAGCCATACACAACACTTAGCACATTTCATTTCTTTACTCTAGCCTTTTCATGCATGATTAAAATAAAAAGAAAGGACAACTTTATGATGGTAATGTTTAAGACTTGCTTGAGGAGGGATGAGAAAGATTTAGCTTATATAACCTTAGAGAAACTTCATCTACCTTTTTTCTTTTTCATTTTGATCTATTTGGTTTGTGATTTCTTTGTCATTTATGGAACCATAAGGTTGGAGCTTTGAAGATTTTGGGGAATTTTGAAGGAAGATGTTGAAGGAGAAGTGAAGCCATGCTTGAGGTAAGTATTTCCCTTATATTTATGGTTGTTTTTCTCTTAAATCTCTTATTGAAGCTTGAGTTTAGTGTTTGGCTTTGTGCATGTGCAAAAATATGAAGACCCATTTGGAAAAATTGGAGTTGGCATTTAAAATTGAAGATTTGTGAACTTAGGAAGTTTGATAAGGTAAGTAGTTTGGCTTAGTAGGATTTAATTTGTTAGAGATATGAAATTCCTTATGTTGAATATGATTGGTTGTAAATGGACATTCTAGACTTAGGTTACCCACTTGGAATGTGTCAATAGCTCATTAGAAAGTGGAAAGCATCTTTGATAGGTAACAAGTGTTCCATTATATTTATAATTATAATGGAATCATATTAATAACTCGTATATATATATATGATGCTATGAATAAGGTTGACTACCTTTACTTGTTGATTACTGTAGACCATGAATAGTGTGATAGTAGATGAAACCATGAATATGTGCTCAAGAAAGTTATTGGCTATGAATTGTGTTTTGACTACTTTTGGTAGCCTTAAATAATACTCAATAAATCATGAACTGTGAATTGTGTCTTGATTAGCTTAAGGAAAGTCATGGATCATGAATGGTGTCCTGATTATTTGTGAAGCCTTAAATAATGTTCAATTGCAAGAGTAGTTGTCGTGAATGTGCCCTTCCTAAGTTATTAGCCAATAACTATATATGAGATAGTAATTATGTTATAGTCAAACTTGCTCATTCAAATTATGCGTGCATTATTCATTTTATGACTGTCATATGTAAAGTATCAAGGTTGGTTACTCTATTAAATGTGAATGAGATTTTATACTAATTACTGAGATTTTATATCTCACTATGTTGTAGACTATACTTTTCAAGTGAAGGATCTTCTAGTTGCAAAATGTAAATGGGAAACTAATTCTAGTGTTCTAGTTACTATATAGGCATCGTATTTTATCTTTTGGCTATGTATGGTGGTAAAATGTTGGATATTGTATATATGTATTTTGTATAGCACACCATGATGTATCATGTATTGCCAAGTGTGGGTTTCTTATGCTATGTACTTATAGGATGTTTATTCTACTTAGATGCCCTTTTTGACTCTTTCATATAAGGATTCTTTTGTATAAATATGGTTCATGTATGAAATGGATTGTATATTTACCTTTGGTTATGTAGCCTTACTTTTCTTCTAATGTTTAAATATAGTTATTATGGAATTTTGTAGCTTGTAGTGGCATGTGGTACCTCTGGATGAATAGTGATTAAATTTGATAGTGTTTTAGGAATGGATTATGGTATTAGTTTATAGGGTAACCTAGAAGATTCAAGAAGTCACCAGGTTAATTATTAATCTAAAAAGATCTAGGTCTTGGTTATATCAATTTTAGGAAGTTTTGGTCAATTGAATTTTTTCTCAATAGTTTTTTATTGGGTTTGTAAGGTTTATAATGGTTTAAAGGGTGTGGTTTTGGCTTTGGTGCAAAATCAAGTAGTTTCAAGAATGTGTGCATTTGAAGGCCCACATGATTAAGTTTTAGGATAAGCTTTGGCATGCCTTTAGTCCTTGTATAGATGTTCTTGCATGCCAAATTGGGTGAATTTTGAAGTAGGATAGGATACCAATTTGCTAACCAAAGTTAGAAGAATTTTCATAGGTTTTATGGTTGCTCTACAACCTATACAACCTGCTTAAGTTGTTATGCATGGCCATTTAGACTCTTTCTTTCAAAATGGGGTTCCAACTAGGCACATAGGCTACCATGTCGCTGCACACATCGATGTTAAAGATGGACACAGCTAGGCCATATGCAGGCATATAACTTTATGCTATGTTAGGGAAGTATAAGTTTTTTTTATGTCCTTCTTATATTTTCTTCCCTTTAACTCTTACCTTAAGTCTTCATTAAGTTAACTTGAGGTTTCTAAGTTTTCCTTGGGTGTCTTTGGGTAAGCTAAAGTATTTATAATAGTTGTAACACCCCAAAATTTATTAAGGTGTTAATCATGGATTTAGATTAATTAGAAATAATTAATATGGGATAATTAGGCAAGTTAAGTGAATGGAGATTTTAGAGAGATAAATTATTAATATGGGTTTGAGATTTAATTGGGATAGAAACGTCATCTAAGTCCAAATTAAATTAAGTAGGCCAAGGTTAAGACTAATGGAGGCCCAATAATTGTAGGTGTAGACCAACCTATTTATTGTGATACTTGGCCCAAGAGCGAGCACCTAGTGATGGCCTAATAACCCTTGTGTAGACCCAAATCCTTGAGCTTTTCAAACTTAGCCCAAATGCATAGGAGCTGGCCCAACAAAGCTCAAATCTGAAGCCCATTAGGAGTTAGATCTTTAGAGCAACCTATGACCCATATTTGACCCAACTTAACCTAACTAAACCCTAAACACTTTAGCCACTTCCCTGTTTTTCTAAAGCACAAAGGAGAAAATCGGAGGTATGAAGGGAGGCTAAGGTTTGGGGCAAGAATTCCACATTTTCTCACATTTAGAGCAAGATTTAACTAAGGTAATAGTTACATAACTTAATTCCCTCATCTTTCTCTTTAATTTGGCCTAATTAGTTTTTCTTTTGGAGTATTTTCACCATACCTAAAATCTAAAATATGGTTGTTTGGGATTTTCTGAGTGAAATTCGTAGGTTGAGGCTAGGGATAACATTAGGTAAGTATAAACCCTCCATTTTGATGCTTTCTTTGCTAATTTGAGACCCCCATAGCTGATTTATAATATGGGCATTAATTTTGTACAAATTTACTTAGAATTTTGGGTGAAATATTGAGGTTTCTGATAGATGACACTTCAATCCAAATTTGGGACTTATAGTGGTTAGGTAAGTGTTCCCTAAGTAGTCATTAGCATTTTAAATTCTTTGGATACTTATTGCAACTGTTAATGATGAATTAGAGTAGTAATTCTCTGATACTATGGTTATAGGGAGATTTTGTACCCTTGGTGGCTGTTACAATTGTCTACAAGTGAGGTAACCGAGGTTTATATTAATTCCATGCATATATCAATTTTAATTTCATATTTTTTGTATATGAATGATTTGAAATGTTGAATGAATTGGTTGGCTATCTATTGTATTATGATTGGACCTTATGAGTCTATGGTGGAGCCGTGGTGCGGCTGCCACCCGTAAATGTGCTTTGATTAGGTACCGGGTTATGATCAAATCCTAGATGCACTAAGCCCTGGTTGTGCTCAATGGGGAGTAGGTGCTGTGGATGGGCCTCTCCCAATGTTATTGGCCTTTAACATGTGAAAATATGATTACTAGTATGGGATAATAATCATGATAACTTAATTATTTCATTTACTAATATAACTGATATGATTCTGACGTTGATTTTGATTCATGCATATATGTTAATTAAACTAGATTATATGATGAAATCACCTTGGTTACTGAGATTCATATCTCACCCTGTTTCATGGGATTAATATTTCGGGTGAAGATTCTTCGGGTAAGGATAAGGGGAAGCAAATGGATGAAAATTCATGAGCTCTAACATGTGAGGAGAAGGCTACACTTAGGCTGATTCATTTAGTATAGATACTAAATTTTGTATTCCCTTCTTTATAGCATCATCTTGTATTTATGTTGCCAAGTGTAGGCTCTTATTTTTTATTACTTAGGATGTATTTATTAAGAGGTTAGGCCTCATCTTAATTTGGTATTGGATATATGAACTTATAATATCTGATATGTAATCCTTGTTGAACTTATGATATGGCTTACCATTTGGGAATTGTAATCATATGATGCATTAGATATTGATGTAAACCATGGATGTATGAAATCTCTAACGGAATAGGTATTGAATGTTAATTATCAATAGTGCATGAATTTTGTTGTTGTTACTCCATGGACTTGCTGATATAGGGTAGCTGGAGGAGTGGAAATTTACATTTAAGTTTTGAATTGGTAATGGTAGAATAGCTGGGTGAATAAGGTACATAAATACTATTAGAGTTGTATAAATTAAGGTAGAATGACCTTAGGGTGATTTTGGAGGGGGAGTGGAGAGTATGAGACCAGATTTTCAGAGTTATAGGATCAGAAGGAATTTCGCCGCGGCTAAAATGGAGTTATCCATGGCCAATAGAGGTGAAGTTGCCCAGGGAGAGTGCCAGAGAGGAATTTGCCGTGGTGAAATGTGTAATTAGCCACGAAAAAATATGAGAGGCAAAACTGGGAGTCGTCTAAAAGGAAATTTGGCATGGCGAAAGGGGGAATTGGCCTCGGCAAACTTTTATGAAAATAAGCCAGGCATTCCAGAGAGGAATTGGCTACGGCCAATAGCGAGAGGCAAGCGAGGGAGGTTCTAGAAGGCTTCTTCACCACAGTACCATATAGGTTAGCCACAGCGAAGGTCTAACTCGCCGCAGCTATCGCCGCGGTAAAATCAGTAAGAAAGTAAGAGGTGAACTGAGAGGAATTGACCGCGGCTAAAGGGAAATTGGCCATGGCGAACATTCTGGAACACATATATTAATTAGGAAACCTTGGTTTTTCACATGGTAATCTTAAGGGATGATTTAGAGACATTAGGATGAGTTATAATTGATGGGTAATAGAATCAAAGGCTTATAAATAAATGTTTATTTCCCTTATGTACATAAATGCTTGTAATTGTATGGTTGATGACTCTAATAACATTAAGGTTCAAATTTTCCTGTATTTTCATAATGCAATTGGTTGTAATGCCTTGTAACCCCAATCTATGATTATTAATCACGTATTTAACCTTAATTACAATGATTAGAAGTTAGGGTCGTTACAAGAGTTATGCATAGTGTGCTTGTAGGTTATGAATTATAGTTAACTATCTCCTATGTGTAATAAATTGCCATGTTTAAATGTTTTAATTAAGCTTAAATTTCTTTACGTTTTAACAATTATACTTCTACAAGGGTTTTAGTTAAATTTTAGCAATGAAACCTTTTCTTAGTTTGCTATTTTTAGAATAAGGTGTTGCACATCTCCAAGGCATCTGATAAAATTTCTTGGTACTTCTTAAAAGTAGTCCTGAACTTAATAAACTTTTTAGAGGTTTGGATTAATGTGATCATGCAGTGCATCTCCACTATCTCCTATCATATCACTCTAAATGAAACCCTTTGAACCTTGTCTTTCCATCTAGAGTCTTGAGACAAGGTCACCTTTTTTCTTCATATCTTTTTATTCTTTACTCTCTAACATCCTATCTTATCTCATTGCCAAGGTAGAATAAGATAAGACTTGGAAAGGTATTAAAGTTTATAGAGCCTTTAAGCCTATTTCTCATCTTATGCATATTGATAATACCATCCTTTTTGTTGAAGGCTTAGCAAAAGCATGTAATAAGGCTAATGAGACCTTTTCCCTCTATATCTTTGTCTTAGGCTAGGAAATAAATAAATCAAAGTCTTATCTAATTTTTGGGTGGCTTTAAATAGGATCAAGCTCGTATGCATATCCTTAGTTAGAAAAAGAATGTGTTCTAATTTCATCTAGTGGTCTTGGTTTTCATGATGTGAATCTAGTTGATAAAGCCTTGCAAGCTAAGTAGGTTTAGAGAATCATTGACTTCAAACAAGATTTCTCGTGTACTAGATCTCTTTGGGTCAAATATGGAAATGTTCCCTAGGTGAACTCTACAATCACTCTAATTCATCTTGGACATGAAAAGATATCTCCAAAAAATCTTTATCATTCTCTTTCATCTCTAGTGGCAAATTGATATTGGTGAATGTATCCTTATCAACCACCATTTATGATAGGCTATTTAGCTAGGTTTGTCTCCTTTAAATCTTCTGCATGGCCAATTGAGTTGGGATTCCTAGCTTTTAGCTCATTATTACCTTGCTCAAGTTAGAGAAGTTATCCTTCAACAACCTATAACACCCGCTTGTTCTAAAAGCCTAAAACTAAGCAGATTACTAAATGAAGTCCCTTAAATTGAAAGATTTAAGGCTAAATAAAATTAAAGTGATAATCTATACATTTAAAAATAAGGATACAAGGCCTAATATGTCCAATAATTGGAGTCAAAATAGCTAAATAAAATTAGACGAAAATGTAATAGCATTTTTAGTAATTTTGGGTAACTTTTAGGAAACTCAAAGGAAGGATCTTTAATAAAAAAAAAATTGAGTTTCTCGAGGTTCTCAGAGGCTCTAAAAATCATAGGAACTCCTAAAATGTTTAAAACTCATCCGATTTACATCTTAGAGTGTCGATTAACTGAAATTTTGACTAATTCACTTGGAAAGGTTTTAAATCCAATTTAGGTGAAACCAAAGATATTTTATGAATTAGAGAGCCTAAGTTTCATAATGGAAAAGATAGTTCTCGAAAAGGAGTTGAAATTTGTCCAAATGGAAAGAACGAAGAAAAGGGATAAAATTGGGATTTTGAAAAAGTCTTAAATGAACTCCTTGCTACTTATATAACACGTCCCACACTATCCTCTCATTTCCACGAACCTTGTTCTATCTCAAAACAGATTTCCACTCATCTCAAAGTGGCACATAAGAAGGGAAGAGAAAACCAAGCAAAAAGGTAAGAAAATCTATGGTTTTTCATACTTCTTCTTTCACCAATCTTGTTTTCCTCTTTCTCCTCTCTTTTCCTATAGTTTTAATGATTGATTTAAGGATGATTCATGGTTGTTTTAGTGAAAAGAGGAGAGACTTTGAAGGAGAAAGTAGAAGCAAGTGAAATTCTTCTTGAAAAGCCTTAAAACAAGGTAAATCTTCATGGTTTTCTTGCTTCTTCTTGGTTGCCTCTCCTATGTGTAGTTTCAGCCAGACCTAGGCCCACATAGGAGAGAAGGAATTTAAGCTAAAACAAGGTAGAAACAAGGGTTATCAAGTATGAGGAACAAGAATATATTATTAGATTTAAAATAAAAGCATTAGAAATCAAGTTATGTGACTTAGGGTTGTTGTTGCACCTAGCCATTTTTTAAGCCTTCTAAGGATAGTCTAGCCTATGTAAGAGTATGTATGAGTTCTTAAAATATCTAGAAAGCTTCACAAGTGCCATTTCCTTAAGAAAAATCAAGCAAACTCCATAGGCTCTCCTTTTAGCAAATGTCTTGGCCAAAGCTAGAAATAACATCTAAGGAGATTGTTCTTTGATTCCAAGGATAGAAATGGCCTAGATTAATAAATACTAAAGGAAGCATTAGTTTGAATTTAGAAACCATGGTTTATGAGATAGAAGTTTAAGTTCCTTTTTAAGACATAAAGAAGTAACTTGAATTTAGGCTCTTTGAATTAAATTGCAGATGACTCTAATCAGCTTAAATGGATTCATATGACTTAGATTGAATGAGAAATTGGTGTCAAGATCATGAATCCTAGGGGTTGCTTCATTATGCACTTATATGGAACCATAATGATGTCATAGGATCAAGTAAGCTTGTATAGAGTTTGTGTGAGGCTAGAACTTGTTCCATGGCATAATTGTGTCTCATTTGATGTGTCTAGGTCAAGTAAAGCAAGCTTCTCCTAGTTTTATGCGTGTGGCCGAGAAGGAGAAAGAAAAACTTAAGAGGAAAAGTATGCTTCTTGACTTGAGGTAGCTCTCTAACCTTTCTTATATGCATTTCTTGGATGTTTGATTGTCATTGGATTCATGTGTGTGTGTTTGAACCATGAGATATGTTTATAGTCATTGATTACATGTTATGGTACCATTATACTTCTTGAAAAGGATCTTGAATGCAAAATGGCCTGAATGGGTGAGGTTATGCTAAAAGCCCCTTAGAATATGTGAGAAGATGCCAAAGGTCCTTAAGAATGGGTGAGACAAAGCCAAAAGCCTCAAGAAAGAATGAGGTTAAGTCAAAAGTCCCTAAAATAGGTGAGGCAAATCCGAAAGTCCCAAAGAAATTGGGTGAGGCTAGACTAATATTCTTTAAAGCCTATGTTTGATGAGTATGAGTTCATGTGACATGGAAATATATTCATGTATGTTCTTAGGAGCTTTTATGACATGCTTGCATTCTTTGACATGAAAATGTGCCACATATGTATGCTTGAAAGGGCAAGAAAGCTATTAGGATTCTTTGAATCTTACTCGTCCCCCTATATGCCTAATCATGTTTAGGTGAGCCAAGTGGAGCAAGAAATGGAGGCCAAGTACCTTGAAGAATAAGCTTTTGACAATAGAATAGAAAATTATACATTTTTATGTCAAATTTTGTACCTATATGATGTATATGCGATGTAAATACTTGAACATGTATCAAAGTATGCGATTATCATATATGAATGGAATTTGGAAGTAAATGCATGAATATGTATGTTTTTGCCATCCTAGACCTATATATTACATGTGTATAAATTCAAGTGGAAAGGTGAGAATGAGTTCCATGATAATTTGAACCATTTGGAATGCTCCTATATGTTGCATTTATGCTTTGGGGCGTGCTCAAATGGTCATGGCTTGGTTGGAAGGCCATTTGACACCCATTGACCACCATTATGGTTCCAAAGTTTGACATAATCTTGGGTTGAACAACAAACTAATCAAATGAACAATTTGATGCATAAAATTTGGCATGAATATAGGTCTCATCTAAAGCTTTTCACAAAGCTAAAGAGCATTATTTTTGGAGCTCTAAAGAATTTATTATGAATTTTTAAAACTGGCCAAATTATGCACAATTGTCCCAAATACTGTTCATATGGTTAGTTTGCTTCTATGTATCACTCAAGAACAAAATGATGTCTAATGCTCATAAAATTTTACCATATAGTAGGTATCATAAGCTTTCTATAGCTACCAAGAGTACCCCATTTAGAGCTCTGTAGAGAGATATATGAATTTTTAAAGTTTAGATTTAGCTACAGGACATATCAATGGCCAATGTTACTATTCTATTGAATTTCATAGGGTAAACCTAGTTATTTTGATCTAAAATTTTAATGGCAGCTAGATAACATCTTGAGCTTTCTAAAAAGCTATCATTTGCATGATTTTTTTAAAATTAGTTATGATTTTTCAAATTTATATCAGAATATGGAATGTATGACAAAAATGCAAGATGAAATGCAATTTTGAGTTCTATGGCTTGGACCCAAATTGTGAGCTTCAATTTGTGATAATTCTAATTGAATAAATGTGTTATAGATAAAAAATGAATTTGGTAAGCTCGTATGGTCTATTTAGCCAAGGATGAATTAATTGAGCTTTTAATGATGCAAATTTCAACCACTAAAAGTGCTATTTACATGAGAATAAATGTTATAAGCCAATTGTGTCATGTATTATGTAACATCCAGTTTTCTGAAAACGAGAGAAAACACGAGAAAAGTAATGTACGATTTCTCTGTCAACAAACAAAATCTACCGAATATAAAAGGAAATTCCCATAAATGATTTAGTTAAGGTCCCAAAAAAGTTAGGAAGTATTCTAAACTTCTAAAAATGAAAATTACAAGCTTAGCCAGAAAGAAAAACGGAGCTAGAATGAAGAAATGAATTTGACCGAAAGGTTAAAGAAATGTAAGGGCATTTTTGTCATCTTGAACAAATTTTGGAATTCTCATAGGAAGACTTTTTAAATGAAAGTTTTGAGTTCTTTAAGATTCTCAGAGGCCCTAAAAATCATGGGAAGGCCCAGGATAGCTAAAGCCTCTTCGGTGGATGCTTTCTAAAGTCAGTTGACCTGAACTTTGATTGATTCATTTACGAAGGTTTTGGCTCTGATTTGAGTGATTCCAAAGGTATTTTACTAAATTAGGAACCTAAATTTCATAATGGAAAAGACAGTTCTAAAAAAGGAGCTAAAACGAATTAGAAACAAAAATGTCAAGAACAAAGGGCGAAACGAGAATTTTTGAAAAGTTCTTCTTCCTGCCTTATATATATATATGTGGCACCCCACTCTCACTCTCATGTAGCCTCATATGTTTCTGCCCTAAACCAGAGAAAGAAGCCCTAGGCTGAGGCGCACAAGAGGAAGAAGAAGAGGAGGAGAAATTCAAGCAAAAAGGTATGGAATTTTGGTAGTTGTTTATGCTTTCCTCCTTCCAAACCTTTTCGTCTCCATTCTCCTTTGTTTTGTATAATTATAATGAAGTTTATAAATCTGTTTTAAGGAAGAAATTGAGGGGAAAATTCGGATTTGAAGAGAGGAGCTCAAAGAACACAAGATTCAAGTGAGAAAAAGCAAGAAAATAAGATAATTTCTTCTTCCATGGTTGCTACGCCTTGCTCCCCTTTTCTACTATATCGCCCCACTTGAGAAGACCTAAGAGGATTTGATTTTTAGGCAGAACCAAGGATGATTCTTAGGAAAAAGGATGTGGAGATTAAGAATATGCAAAGAGAATTAACAAATAGCCATAGAAATTCAAAATGCAAAGTCTAGGATTTTATATGTTCCTTGCAAAATATGATTTGATACCTTGATTCTTATGTCTAAATGAGAGTTTAAATAAGCTCCTAAGATCCCTAGAAGTCTCCCCATGTACTTCCTTTATCAAGAAAACAAAGCAAAGTTTAAGGAGATCATAAGGCTTCCTAGTCTCGGCCTAAAGGAGTTTGTGTACCTAGGGATAGTTTTAATTTGTTCCAAGCCTATTTTTGAGTCATATATGATGAGTGAAGATGAGGGAAAGCCTTGAAAAAAATTTAGACACCATAAAAGTAAGTTAGTGCTTTATGTTCCATAATATGACCTAAAGAAATAATATGTAGTTAGGCTCTTTATTTTAATTGCGTGATGACTCCAAGAGGCTTAAAAGGAGTCAAGAATTATATTTAAAAGAAAATAATGGAGTTTAAAATTTAATTAATAGGTGTTACTTCATTAGGTGCAATCTTGGAAATATAAAGGGGTTTATAAACCAATCTAAAGTCTAAGTAAGTTATGTGGCCTTAGAATTAATTCCATAAACCTAATTGGTTTCCATAAATTGTGTTTAGGCCAAAAGGAATGATTTCTACCTTCTTGGATGTGTGAGGTCAAGGGAGAGGATTCAAAACTTAAGGAAAAAGTGTACAAATGCTAGCAAGGTAGCTCTCTCCACCTTCTCTTATGCATAGATGTGTGCTTACATTATCTTGAATGTGTGTATGTATGTTTTAAGCCATGAAAAGTATCCTAGCATGATTTTATATGCCACATGATGATGCATTATGTTTTCTAAATGATGTTTATGATGTTTGTCTTAGTTTACTTGAGTGTGGTGAGGCCAAGAACCTTTAAGATTGGTTGAAATAAAGTAAAGAGTCTCCCAAAAGTGAGATTGACTCCCAAGAGCATGGTTGAGTCTAAGAACCTCTTAAAGAATGGGTGAGGCAAGTCTAAAATCCACAAGTAAATGGGTGAGGCTAGTCCACCTACTTGGCAAGCCTATGTATGCTATGTATAACTTTTCAAATGCTAAGAATGCTTCTTGAATGATTGCACATGTTCATATGCCATGCATGCATTTGTTAGACTTGTTTTGCATGCTTTATGTATGATTGAATAGGAGATGAGCTATTGGGATTATTTGAATCTCATCGCCTCCTCTCCAATGTTCTGACATGCTAGGTGAACCAAGAGAGTAAGGTAATGGAAGCCAACCACCCTAAAGATGAGAGCATGACATCAAAGTGTCTTGAAATTGTAACTTTAAGGCTTTATGGATAGCAATTGATAAAATCTCTAGTTGTGTATGACCTATGATGTTATGAGCATGTGTAATTATGTTAATGTATTGTGTATAAATGAGAGCTAGGGTTTTATGTATGGAAATACTCATTTTGATTATGTAGTGGCAATTTTACATTATGAAAATTCATATATGAGTAGAAGTAAAATAGCCAAAATGAGATGCATGAGGTTTGGGATCATTTTGGCAGTTCATAGAAGTCTTAATTATACTTTTAGACTTGTCAAAGAGGTGCTAAACCCCAAGGAAAGCCATTTGGACATTTTTGTATTCTATATAGAGCCAAAATTGACCACAATAGAACCCTATATCACTTTTTATCTACATGAGTTTTTGTTCATCTAAGATTTGGCATGAAATTAGAGATCATTAAGAGCTTTTTGAGAAGCTAAAGAACAAAATTTTTAGAGGTCTAAAGAATATGTGATGAATTTTCAAACTTGGCAAAAATTCTGATTTTGGTTTGATGTACTGTTTACTTGGTCTGAAAATGATTTCTATCACACAGGGTCCCAATGATGTCCAATTGCCACAAAAATTTATACATAGAAATTAGACATTCCCAGTGACCTGTGGCAACTAGAAACACTCCATTTGGATGTCTAGAGAGGGAGATATGAACTTTTAAATATTTTGTCCAGTATTAGGAGCTCCAACTGACCTCAGGTACTGTTTGATTAGGTTTCCAGGTCTAGATGTGCCTAAAATGGTCTGGATTTATTTTTTTTCCATAGCTAACATCCACAAATTTCCATATTGGTATCGTTTGTATGGATTGGATTTTTGTGGAATTAATTGGATATTTTTTTAATTTACTACAGAACTCTGTGATAGCATCAGTGGATAGCCTGACCTCTGGACATTTTTGAATGTCAAATGTCCTCTGTGTTGAATGTTATGATCTGGACGTATTTTGAATATGAATTAGACATGTGTAGCTTTTGAAAATGGCCAAGAATACATAATTTTGATTTTTCTAGAATTAGTTATGGTATTATAAATTTTGTAATAGAAAAGAGGAAAATCTGGCCAAAAATATACACAATGTATTTTATACTTCCCTTTGAGTTCCACAAGATGTAAGCCATTTTTTATGATGCAAATGAGTTGTATTCATGTAATTAAATATGAGAATGTGATGTATGAACTCACATAGTCCACGTGACACTGAATGAAATTTTTATACGCAATGCAATGCTCAAATATTCATTATTTTATACTATTATCTTTGCTCTTCCATGAGTTACATGATGTGAAGCATGAGAATAGTATGAAATAAACTAGGAAATTATAGTGTTACATATTAAGTCCTATATAGATATGGTATTACACAACCTTTCTTCCTTTTCGATGTCGTGGATCAATTAGCTTGGACCAGCAAATGTTCAAGTGACTACTAGGCTAAAGATGGTTTTAATATTATTTAAAAAGAGTGGATAGATCGTAATAGTTTATGTTAGGAATCATGGGAGGCACACAGCGAAATTTAAAATTTTTTATCCCAATTCCCACCAAGGATCAGTCAAAATCACTTAGAGCGAATAGGTTCAGAGAATTACCTTTTCTGTCGATTAAGTTTATTGTTTACTCTTCGTCTGGATCACAGGAACTGACTGCAGATCGGCTCCCTCTACTGGTATCCACATGAACAGGTTCAGCAACTCGAACGGTGTGCTAACACCCGTCGTACGACATCCGTACAGCTCCGTGCAATGTCTGTACACTGTCCCTCTCTCTAGGGTTTTTGGAGGCAGCTCTAGCATTACTTTTTGATATGGAAACCCTATTTATAGACTAGGGTTTCAGATATATTTAATTAATCAAAATTAATTAAATATATTTATTAGTTTAAATTCAAATCTATTCTGTAGTTTAAATTTAAACTAATAATATCTAGAGCTTAATTTAAATTTAAATTATTTGATTAGTTTAAATTTAAATCTATCTAATAGAATCAAATTTAAACTAATATATATATATTTCGAATTTAATTATTTATATATATAAATAATTCCTCCATCTTAGATTTAAAAATTAAATTCATTGAATCTAGACACATTTCTGATTCAATGAATGTGGACATTTTAGCTCGAGTTGGTCCATTCTTGTGTGCGACCCTGTAGGCACATATAATATTGGCAGTGGGCCAACTGTACTGTTTGACCCAGAAGTCACAAGTAGCCTCTAGCAAGACATTGTGACTACCCAAATCATACGGGATCGGTGATCTGATGCAACCTATCTTACAACCTTATCATATCCCTTTTCTCACATGACATCTAGATCGAGTATGAGGCATGGAAATGTCATCCTCAACTTGCTCGATCGTAACTTTCTCAATCTCCGAGCAAACTAATATAAGATGGAACCCTTTCCATCTGAGTATGGTCATGCATTTCTCAGTCACACTCATCAAAGGACCCAGAGATATCTCTCTATTAATTAGAGAGATAAATTCCATCTTGACTACTCATCTTCCTCTGCATGGATTCCACTATACCCGATCATAGCCTTTATAATCACCCGGTTAAAGGTGACATTAGACTATGCTAAAGTATAGTATCCTTTATGTAGGAATCTATAGTGATCTCAAGTCTAAGGGATCAATGACACTATTATATATGAGATAAACTTATGACTTAATCCATGTAACTTATCTCATGATGGGTCTATCCAGCATCCTGTTCTCTAACACACGCCTATGATTTTGATTCATATCATCATACATAATTAACACTTAATCAATCAAAATCATACTAGTCTTAATTCATTGTTGTTCCCACAAAGATGATTGACTAAGGATATTTTGGATAATCCAAAAAAATGATTTATCCATAGATATTATTATATATAAACATGCAAATAATATAATAATGTAATAAAAGAAAACTCTTATTTCTTAATAAAAACAATGTTTGCAATACAATGATTGGCTTAGAGCACAATTTCCAACAGTTTAAACTTCTCATCTTGGGAAAATATCTAGTCTCTTAAACTTCCATTTAGATTTTCCTTTCTAATATGAAAGTTTCTTAATAAGGCCATCCCTATTTCGAATGTTCTTAAGGAAAACCATATCTAGGTAGACAACCCCTACCCTTTTTGTTCAGAAAAGCCAAAATCTATCAGCTACATCTTAAAGTGTGATTTTACTTAGGCTGTAGGGTTTGTTTCCCCCCTTGCTATGAGGATTGATCACTTTTTAGAATCAAGATATTATAAGGTGGCTTAGGATTTGGTTTGCTTATAAAGCTAAGATCTTTTCTGAAGCCATAGTTCATTTCTAAAAACATGGTTGCTACCCGTTACTATATTTGGCATCTCAGAAATTGAATCTTTTATAGGCTGGTCAAGCTAATCCTTTAAAAATTTTAGATCCAATTAAATCTATACTGCATCAGAATTCAGTTGCTTAGAAGCATTTTGACTCCAGACCCTAGTCACAATGTAGTTACTTGGCTTCAATCATTCTCCCCTTAGGAACCACATTCCCAATATCAACTTGAGGGAGGTAATGTGACGATCCTAGTTTCTAATCATTGTAATTAAGGTTAAATACGTGCTTAATAATCATAGATTGGGGTTACAAGGCATTAGTCCAATTACATTATGAAAATATGGGGAAATTTGAACCTTAATGTTATTAGAGTCATCAACCATACAATTACAAGCACTTATGTACATAAAGGAAATAAACATTTATTTATAAGCCTTTGATTCTATTACCCATTAATTATAACTCATCCCAATGTCTTTAAATCATCCCTTGAGATTATCATATGAAAAACTAAGATTTCCTCATTAATATAAGGGTTTTAGAAGTTGACTGCGGCAAAATTATCCTTAGCCACGGCCAATTCCTTTCAGTTTCACCCCTTACTTCATCACTAGTTTCGTCGCGGCGAGTTGGACCTTTGCTGCGGCTAACCTACTTGGCACCGCGGCGAGGAAGCCTCCTGTAACTTACCTCGCTCGCCTCTTGCTATTGGTCGTGGCCAATTCCCTTGTTAGCCGCAGCTAATTCCTTTCTGGAATGCCTGGGACATTTTCCCAAAAGTTCGCTGAGGCCAATTCCCCTATATGCCGCGGCAAATTTCCCTCTGGGCAACTCCTAGTTTAGCCTCTCACATTTTGCTGTGACTAATTACACATTTTGCCGCGGCGAATTTCTCTCTGGACTCTCCCTGGGAAAATTCACCTCTATTGGCCACGGCTAATCCCAGTTTGGTGGCGACGAAATTCCTTCTAATCCTATAACTCCGCAAATTTGGCCTCACGCTCTCCACTCTCCCTTCAAAATTACCCTAAGGCCATTCTACCTTAATTTATGCAACTCTAATAGTAGTTATGTACCTTATTCACCCAGCTATTTTACCATTACCAATTCAAAACTTAAAAGTCAATTTCCACTCCTCCAACTACCCTATATCAACAAGTCCATGAAGTAACAGCAACAAAAATTCATGCACTATTGACATTTAACATTCGATACATATTCCATTAGAGACTTCATACATCCATGGTTTATATCAATATCTAATGCATCATGTGATTATAATTCCCAAATGGTAAGCCATATCATAAGTTTAACATGGTTTATATATCAGATACTATAAGTCCATACATCCAATACCAAATTAAGATGAGGCCTAACTCCTCAATAAACACATCCTAAGTAATAAAAAATGAGAGCCTACACTTAGAAACATGAATACAAGATGATGTTATATAATAAGGAATACAAAATTTAGCATCTATACTAAATAAATCAGCTTAAGTGTAGCCTTCTTCCCACATGTTGGAGCTCATGGATTTTCATCCACTTGCTTCCCCTTATCCTTACCTGAGGAACCTTCACCTGAAATATTAATCCCATGAAATGGGGTGAGATGAAAATCTCAGTAACAAAGGCAATTCCATCATATAATCTAGTTTAATTAGCATATATGCATGATTTCACATGTGTATCAGAAAATATACAATCATATCGGTAAATGAAACAATTAGGCTATCATGATTACTATCCCATACTAGCAATCATATTTCCACATGTTAAAGGCCAATAACACCAAGAGAGGCCCGTCCACGGCACCTACTCCCCATTGAGCACAACCAAGGCTCAGTGTATCTGGGGTTTGATCATAACCCAGTACTCGTGTAACACCCCAAAATTAATTAAGGTGTTAATCATGGATTAAGGTTAATTAAGGATAATTAATAAAGGATAATTGGGCAAGTTAGTGAATAGGTATTTTAGATAGATAAATTATTTATATGGGTTTGAGAATTAATTGGAATAGAAACTTCCTTAGGGCCCAAATTAATGAATCATGATGAGAGGTTGATGGAGGCCCAATGCATTAGAGGCAGACCCAAACTAATTTAGTGAGATAGAGGCCCAAGATTTATCTTGTATAGGCTCAATTAAGTGGCCCAATTACCCTTGTACAGACCCAAGCCCTTGAGCCCTTCAAATTAGACCCAAATCCCATTAAACTTCAATAACCCAATGTGTGAAAACTGGCCCAAAAGAATTCTGCAGCCCAACAAGTGAAAACTAGCCCAATAAGCAAAATCTGAAACCCAATTGGATTTGGACTTGGAGCAACCCATGACCCAACCCCTTGACCTAACTTAAACCCACCTAAAACCCTAATGCTTTAGCCACACCTTCATTTTTCTGAAACTCAAGAGGCAAATTCGGAGGTTGAGAAGGAGGCTAGGGTTTGGGGCAAGATTTCTGCATTTTCTCATACTTAGAGCAAGATTTGGCCAAGGTAATAGTTATACAACTTAATCCCCTCATCTTTCTCTTTAATTTGGTTCGATTAGTTTTTCATTTGGAGAGATTTCATTATACCCAAAATCTGAAAAGTGAGTGTTTGGGGGTTTTCTTGGTGAAATTCGTAGGTTGAGGTTGGGGCTGGTATTTGGTGACTTTAAACCTCCCATTTTGATGCTTTCTTTGTTGGTTTAAGACCCCCATAGCTGATTTACATTATGGGTATTAATTTTATGCGAGTTTGCTTAGGATTTTGAGTGAAACATTGAGAATTCTGGTAGGAGACAATTGAATCCGAATTTAGGATTTGTGGTGGCTAGGTAAGTAATCTTTAGGTAGCTAATAGCATTTAATTCCTTTGGGTACTTGTTGTGACTGTTAATGATGGATTAGAGTAGTAATTATTTGATGCTATGATTATAGGGAAACTCTATACCATTGGTGGCTGTTGCAAAGTTGTCTACAAGTGAGGTAACCGGGGTTTTCATTAATTCCATGCATGTATCTGCTTTAATTTCATATTTGCTATATATGAATGATTTGAAATGTTGAATAAATTGGTTGGCTATCTGTTGTATCATGATTGGACCTTGTAGTCCATGGTGGAGCTGTGGTGCGGCTGCCACCCGTGCATGTGCCACGATCGGGCATCAGGTTATGATCAAACTCCAGATGCACTGAGCCCAGGTTGTGCTCAATGGGGAGTAGGTGCCGTGAACGGGCCTCTCCCAGTGTTAATGGCCTTTAACATGTGATAATATGATTGCTAGTATGGGATAGTAATCATGATAGCCTAATTATTTCATTTTGCTGAGATGACTGATATGAATCTGAATGATGATTTTGACTCTTGCTAATATGTTAATTAAACTAGACTATATGGTGGAATTGTTTTGGTTACTGAGATTCATATCTCACCCCATGTTATGGGATTACCATTTTAGGTGAAGATTCTTCGGGTAAGGATAAGGGTAAGCAAGTGGATGAACATCCATGAGTTGAGGCCCGGTGTGGGGAAGCTACACTTGGTCTGAGTAGAATAGGGTAGATGCTAATTTTTGTTAAGCTTTGTATAGCATCATCATGTATCTGTATTGCCAAGTGTAGGAGTCTATATTTTGAGAATGTAATGTGTGTCTATGAAGGAGTAGACCTTACTTTAAATTAGAGATTGATGTATGGATTATGTTATCTAAATGAGCCTTGTGGGATTCATATCATTATTGTATTATGAATTGTGGATGTATGGAACCTCTAATGGAAAAATGTATCAAATGTTAAATGTCAATGGTGTATGAATTTTTGCAGCTGTTATCCCATGAACTTGCTGATATAGGGTAGTTGGAGGAGTGGAAATTTACATTTTTAGAATTGAGTTGGTCATGGTAGAATAGCTGGATGAATGAGGTTCATAACTACCCTTAGAGTTGTATAAATTAAGGTAGAATGACCCTAGGGTGTTAATGAAGGGAGAGTGGAGGGTGAGAGGCAAAAATTTCAGAGTTATAGGGTCAGAAGAAGTTTAGCCGCGGCTAAAATATGGTTGGCCGCGGCCAATAGTGGCAAAGTTGCCCAGGGAGAGTTCCAGAGAGGAATTCGCAGCGGCGAAATTTGAGAGGTCAAACTGGGAGTCATCCAGAGGGGAATTTGCCGCGGCGAATTATGGAATTGGCCGCGGCGAACTTTCAAGAAAATGTGCCCGGCATTCCAGAGAGGAATTGGCCGCGACGAAAGGTAGAATTGGCCACGGCCAATATCGATAAGCGAGTGAGGGAGTTCCAGGAGGCTTCTTCACCGCGGCGCCATATAGGTTGGCCGCGGTGAAGGATAGCCACGGCGAAATTAGTGATGAAGGAAGGGGTAAAACAGAAAGGAATTGGCCGCGGCTAAGGGAAATTTGGTCGTGGCTAACATGCCAGAATACATATATTCACTAGAAAACCTTAGTTCTTCATAGGTTAATCATAAGGGATGATCTAGAGTCATTCAAATGAGTCATAATTGATGAGTAATAGAATCTAAAGCCTATAAATGGATGTTTAGTTCCCTTATGAACATAAGAGTATGTGATTGCATGATTGATGACTCTAATCACATTAAGGTTTAAATTTTCCATATTTTCATGACTTATGATGATTAACCGCATGTTTAACCTTAATTATTGAGATAAGGGATTAGGGTCGTCACAACTCGATCAAAGCACATGCATAGGTGGCAGTCACACCACAGCTCCACCATGGACTCACAAGGTCCAATCACAACACAATAGATAGCCAACCAATTCATTTAGCATTTCAAATCATTCATATGCAGCAAATATGAAATTAAAACAGATATATGCATGGAATTAATGTAAACCCCAGTTACCTCACTTGTAAATAAATTTGCAATAGCCACCAATGCTACAAAAATCCCCCTATAACTATAGCATCAGAGAATTACTACTTTAATTCATCATTTGCAATAGCAACAAGTACCCAAAGAATTTAAAATGCTAATGACCACCTAGGGAACACTTACCTAGTCACTATAAGTCCTAAATTCGAATTAGAATGTCCTCCACTAGAAACTTCAATATTTCACCTAAAATCCTAAGCAAATTCGTACAAAATTAATACCCATACTATAATCCAATCATTGGGTCTCAAACCAACAGAAATACCTCAAAAAGAAGAGTTTGTACTTACCTAATGTCAACCCTAGCCTCAACCTACGAATTTTCACCATAGAAACACCAAATGGCAAGCTTCAGATTTTGCATGTGGGTGAAAATACTCCAAATAAAAAACTAATCAGGCCAAAATGAAGAGAAAGATGAGAGGATTAAGTTATATAACTATTACCTTGGCTGAATCTTGCTCTAGAAGTGGGAAATGATAAATTTCTTGCCCCAAACCTTAGCCTCCCTCCAAACCTCCGAATTTCTCTCTTGTGTTTCAGCAAAATAGGGAAGAGGCTGAAGTGTTTAGGGTTTAAGTTGGGTTTTCCATGGGTTATAGGTTGCTCTAAGATCCATCTCCAAATGGGCTTCAGACTTTAGCTTTGTTGGGCCAGTTTTAAGGTGTTGGGCTCAGAATTTTATTGAGCCAGACTTAGTTTTAAGAACTCCATAGTCTTGGGTCTGCACAAGGTTTATTGAGTCACTTATAAGAGCCTATAGAAGGTGGATCTTGGGCTTTTATCACATTGAATTGGATTGGGTCTGCACCTAACTTATTGGGCCTCCATTAGCCTCTTATCATGATTTATTAATTTGGGCCTAGGTGAAGTTTCTATCCCAATTAATTATCAACTCATATTATTAATTTATCTCTCAAAATTTTTATTCACTTAACTTACCTTATTATTCCATATTAATTATTCTTAATTAACCCAAATTCACGATTAACACCTTAATTAATTTTGAGGTGTTACAGGTAAGGTGGTCAATTCTTTTTTGGTTTAGTCCTAAATTACATTTAACATTTTCATAAACAAATAATTAGTCAAAAATTGGGGTTGGGAAGTGATTTGTCGTAGCAACAGAAATCAAGCCATGCTAAATGCTTTGGTGGATTCTTCTCTGGGTTTTAACATTGATTTGATCCCTCTTCCTAAGGGCAGTGCCTTGCATCTCATTTTTTCTTGAGGAGAAGCATTTTCGGGTAGTAACTTCTTTAAAAGACAGGCATTTGCATTTTTTAAGTGTTGATATTCACAATTGAATATCTGGATTTCACCCTTTTGAAATTGATTTGGTCCCAACAAGGAAGCTTGGTTAGGCACCTTCAAAGCAGAAGCACCCTTTTATTCCCTAAATAGTTTTAATATTGTCTTGTTGTTTAATTCTTTTGTCCCAGTATTAAAAAAAATAAAGTTCTAAGTTTCAGGCAGACTCATTTAACTTAGGCTAAAATAAGTGGTCTTGGACACTTTTCAGCTTGTTTTATAACAAGCAGCTTATTTTGGACGGTTTGACAGTACTAAAATCTAATAAGGAACCTTCATTAAGAGCACTTGTAATTAAAATAATAAAAAAGTCACAAAAGTCTAATACCAATTAAATTATAGATTTTATACGATGGAATTTTTAAAACATTATTTTTATCTAATTCATCACTCAGATGAAAAACTATAATTAAAAGAAAAAATAAAATTCAAATCAAAGACATAAATCTTTTAAAGTTGTGAATAAAATAAAATGAAAGAAAAAAAATTCGAATATGCAATGTATTTTGGTAAACCAAAAGACTAGATAAATATAAGAATACGGAGATTTATGAAAAAAAAATCAAATAAAACAATGCCCATCAAATCTATGACAGATATGGAAAACAAAAAAAGGTATTTATTAAAAAAAGGAAAAAGTGGAGAATGAAAGACGGAATGCCGTCTGTTACTACTGGCCGTAACCTTCTAGGAGCTGCAGCATTAGAAAAAGAGAAGCTGATAAATTCTTACATTTAAAATCGGTCCAATAAACTAGCAAAATTCATCAAATATGTGTGTAAATTTACTATTTAAACCACTAACTTCGATAAATGTTTATTTTTTATTTTTTACTAGGCACAGGAAGACCAAAACATCTAATACGAGTGTTAATCCTACTTCAACTTATATATCCAACACATATATCTTTACTATTACCAAAGTGGAGACTAAACCCCACCCTATTGACCACAGCAAAGGCCACCATACATCTCTTTGCACACACACGCAACAAGTTTTTTTTTTTTTTCTTTAACCAAGCACAAACAATTTAAAACACCTAGTGTGGAAATTAATCATACCTGCAAAATGTCGATTTGAGGACTGAACCCCACCTAACCACAACAAAGGTCACCACACATGTATTATAACTTTGATAAACTTTTATTAACTCTAATATGCATACAAAATGAGCTCCTAAAATTTTTTTAGCACAAAACTAGAATAAAACTACATCATGCACGGAGGAATTGACCTTGTGATTGCAGCATATTTTTTTGTTTTAATTAAAATACTCATTTTTTTAACAAGAATAAAATAAAATTCCTTTTTTCAAAAACGAAAAAGAGAGTTCTTTTTACTCTTACAAGACGTTTTCAGATGTTTTGCCAAAAAAAAAAAGTCTTAGAATATATTTTTTTAAAAGTTTCTAAACAAAATTCATCCAAGTGGGAGAGAAAAATAACATGCGTCAAGACAAAAGAGGCAGAAAAATTAGGTTATATTTGATAGAGTGAAAAGGTTTTTAAGGGAAAAGATATAAGAATGGAATGAAATTTGAAATCCTAAATTATATTTGATATGACATGGAAATGAATGGGAATATATTTTCATTTGCAAATTTGGAAAAGTAAAAATAATGCAAGAATAAAAAGAAAAGTTGTACAAAAAATCATAATGCCTCTAATTAAAAAAAAATTAGAATATTATTTTTTGGTACAAAATAATAAAATATTCATCATTTATTTTTTAAATTAAAAATTTTTTCATGTACCAATAATAGAAAAATATTATCATAGAAATATTGTTTAGTCATAATAAAATATTATCATGGAAATATGAACTGAGCGCAACATAGACATTTTATCCACCATTCTATTGAAAATTTGCTCATTCCATCTGCCCAGTAAAAGAATACTCATTCCCTCACATTCTGGCAAATTGATTTTTTACAGAAGCCTACGTCAACTTACTAAAAATGCGTAGTCACGAGGAGAGAGAAAGAGGTGATTGAGGAAATGAGCAGCAAGTATATTTGGGATACCTCTCTCTCTCTCTCTCTCTCTCTCTCGTTTCACTTTACTTGAAGTACACTTCAAGTAATCTAAATTTTGCTTTCCTCATTTTTCTTTAAAGTCTATCAAATAGATTGTTAGAAAGATGACATGACAGTATTGTCAATCCAACGAGCAATTTTTTTTTTTTTGGGCCATCCAATCCAACAAGTTAAATCTTTGTGATTGTGAACCTTGAAACAAGATTACTCGTTGCCAAAAATGGCACCATCAGTGATATGTTAAAACACTATATTATATCCCAAAGTCAGTTTAGAGAAGGGAATAACAAATTGTTTTCAACAGGAAGGGAAAATTTTCAATAACAAAATTGTCACTCCGAAAAAAAAAATTGCAAGCATGGAAAATGTAGTGTTGCTATAACAATCAACGTCATTTTCACTTTATCATTTTATAATTTTAATACTTGTGAGATGATTGTTATGTTAGAAATAATTAGTTCAAAGAAACAATATTTTTGTGTATGTCTCTGTCTTCGTATAATTATGGCATCGATGAGAGGATCTAAAATATTGAATCAATAGCTTCATATAGCCGATAGCTATTACGTATGAGATATAATAGTATAAGAGATCATTATATTTATGATATCTATATTTAATGTAGTAATTTGTGATATTTTATATATAAGTTATGTAAGACATGAATATTCGCTTGCATATGCTAATTAATGTCATTTACTTCTTAAATTTACAAATATACCCTTTTAAGTTCAAATAAATTACATTGTAAAAATTTATACTGGTTTTACCATTTGTGAATGAAAATATAATTTAAAATTTTTAAATTTTTAAGTTCATATTTAATTTATTCCCTCTTCTTCATATAAAAAATAAAATACAATATAATTTTTATTGATTTATATATATTATATGTTGCATGCTAATAATTTTTTATAAATAAATTTATTTGTGGAGTTAGTTATCATAAAAGAAAGGGGGTAAAATTGATAATTAGAAAAAAAAATTAATTTCACTCAACCCTGTGATATGAAATGACTAAATATTTTGGCTGTCATCAAATGTAATATTTGAGTGATATCTTGTATGCCACCTTTCTTATCACATAACAACATACCAAATAGTGTCATCTAATATACCATAATATATGAGATAATAGGGACAAGATTGTTGTACCAAACGTCTCCCATTATATTCCTATGTTGGTTTGGTTGCTAAACCAGGTTTGACTTAGAACTTTGTTATTGGCAGCTTCCTAGTTTAAACACCAATTAGGTTTAATTGCAAACTTTCAATTTGGCTTCTTTCACATTCTAAATTGAAATTTTAAAATATCAACTTCTATTATAAACTTTGTTATGGTTTAACGATGGTTTTACCAACTGTTGGTGAAAAACTATCATTAAACCTTGCCACAAGGGATGATTTGTCGACTAGTGTTGTAATTGTTGCTAAAATCATTTTTTTTAATAATGAGAGTATCCCAGAATTGGTGAATATTTTCTGAGCAGAGCAGAATGGAAATTCATACTGAAAATATTGGACACTATATTGAGTTCAATTCTCATGTTAAGGCGAATGTCATGTCAAATGCTTGATCTCTACCCATATCTTTTCCTCACAAGTTCTATTACAAGCTAGACTATTGGACTAAGGGAGGCAGAACAAAATGAGATGGGCTCAGTTGGAGAATTAAGGAAGGTTAGTAGCAAAACCCCCAAAAAACCTTGGTGGATGAGTGACCTCATGGTGCCTGAGTGAGATCTTTTTAAAACTATGGGCTGAGCCATTAGTGTCAGGGAATATTGGCACTGAATTTAATAAATTACATATTAGGGTCTTTAGGTAGTAGAGTTTGTTATCCCTTACCCAACTAGGTTTACTTTTAGATGTTTAGTTGTAAGGACGCTTTTAATTTTTCGTTTTGTGGTATTTCGAAAGTAGAGAATGATGATAGAGGCTTAGCTACCAAGGAGATTTTTTCCTATTAAGGAGAGCTCTTGATTATCATTAAAATATTGTTTGTTTCATTCTTTTCCTTCCACTGTTCCACTATTAGGTACTAAGCTTCATGTGTAGCCAGCATCGGTGCATTCATTTCCTTTACTGTTCCATTATTTGAACTTAGAATTTTCAGTGTCAAAGTGAATGAGAATTGAGATACCCCTTTTGATGACATTGGGACTCAGGATTGGGTTTTTAAGAACCAAGAGTTCCTTGATGCTTATAACACTCCAATTCAACACCACATCAAGATTACATCCTTCCATATGAGTGGGGCTACCAATACGTGGTATAAATGGTTGGCTAAAGGAGATGTTGTAACATCCTTAAAATTAGGATCTTCTAATTATTTAGTATTTTATGTAATGAATTTATTAAGCTTTAATAAAAAGAATTTGAACAAAATAGCCTCGTATATGAGAAGTATAAGTTGAATAGGACCCATAAGAATTTTTGAAATTTTAGAGGGTCCAGGGGGGCCCAGGGGCAAAATTGTCATTTGTCACCTGGACGAACTTTGATAATTTTTCTAGAAGGAAGGGAAATTCAGGACTAGTCAAATATATATATATATGTATCAATAAATAGGGAATAATGCGTAGAAAATTATAAAATTCATTGCATGAAATTCTAGATTCGTTAGGGCTAGAAAATGACCTTGAATGATTATAAGTTTATACGGAGACAAACTAAAACCCTAAACCCGTGTTAGCTGTCTCAAAAAATTCTATGCAAAAAAATCTACCAGGTAGTGGTGACAAAATCCAGAAATATGGAGTTATGGAGAAAATATAAATGAAAAACAAACAGATGTGCTTGTCTATCACGTCACTACTATGGGCAAAACGATCATTTGAACCTTAAAATAATAAAATATTAGATAAATAAATAATATTTAAATACATGTTTGGAAACATTAAACAAGACTTACATAGGGCTAAATAATATTAAAATATAGCAAAGAACTTAGAAAATGAAGATTAAATAAGATATTATAGAAAACTTAAGAAAACAGTGGCAATTTTGTAAGTCTAGCCGGGGAAGAGCTGACATGGCACTAGGGAGCTGGCAAGGTACTGATGTGGTGCTATATAGAAAGGAGAGAGATAATGTGGCACCATGTATGAAGAAGAAGCTAGAAGTTGGAAGAGAATTCTAGAAGTTGCACAAACTATGGAGCAATTGCATAGGCTTATGTCAGCAAATCTTAGAAATCTCACACATTATGAAAAAGTTACTATTGATTTCAACATGACATAAATGCTGATTTAAGCGACATTAAATGCAATCTTATCTTCACATATTACAAAAAAGTAACTAAGGTAATCCAAAGGTTAATATTCATCCGTAAAACGTGATACGATCTAAATCGTTGATGCAATCTAATGACTTAGATTTCTTCACCTTTTTAAAATCAAACCGTCACCTTTGATCTAATTCTAAGGCCTACATTTTATCTCTTATTTTAAGGTTAAATCTTGACCATTCATGTAATCTAAAGGCCAAGATCTTCCACCTTAAAGTTAATTAAATCTTAACCATTCATAACTAGTATATATATGAACCACACACATACTTTCATACCATTCTCACACACAAAATACACACATCAAATTCAGCCAAGACAAAGAGAAGGAGAAGGAAAGGGAGCTTGGCCTAAGGAAGAAGAAAAAGGAGAAGGAAGAAAAAAAGAAAAGCTGCTGAGAAAATCAAACACTACAAAACTAAGGTAATATAGATAGACTTTCTTCTTCTTAGTTTTCCTTCTATTTTTCTCCAAGAATTTTCTCTTCTCTTTTTCTTTAACTTTCGTACATGGTAAGAGGAGATGGAAAATTTTGTTGTTTCCATGAATTCTAGCCAAGAAAAGATGGAGAAATCATATATATGGCTTATGGATTCATGTGATTCAAGAAAATTTCTAATCTTGGCAATTTTTCTACAAATCAAGAAGCTTTGTAACTCAAGATGCCATGGGAGAAATTGAAGAAAAAATAAAGGGAGAAGTGACGGAAGAAAGCCTAAGGAAGAGGAAGATTAATACAACTTTGATTTTCATGAAGAAATTGGCAAGGAACCCTAGAATCTTAACTTGAGAAAATTGTATAATACATATGAAATCTCTAGAAATTGATTAAGGACTTTTGTTTATCATTCTTGAATATGTATGTGTGGCTATTTGGTGACATGAAAATGAAGCAAAATCATATGTCTTCCTTGATGCTTAAATTCGGCCAACACATGTACATATACCTAGGGAAGAGTTTTTTTAAATCCAACTAAATTAGGGTAATCTACATCAAAAGTAAGGCCTATGGTGAAATTTTAGTGAATTATGGGTTATTATATAAAAAGTCAAATTTTTGAGAAAAAATTGTTGACCAAGAAGTTCTTGAATTTTTCCCGATGTTATTTGACATATTCTAGATGACTTTTGAGGCCTAAAATATTATACATGCTGCTTGGATTATGCTAATATTTATTTTGTTAATTTTAGAGCCCATTTACGATAGTTGGAAAATTACGTAGTGTTATGTCAAGAATGGAATATGTGATAACATGTGTTATGGAATTGCACTGTTTACTATGTTGATATACTATCTGATTTCTTAACATGGATAATATGTTGTGTACTACCTGATTATATGAGTATGGGTTATTTGGTAAAGGACAAACTGATATATATAGGGCAGACAGGGGGTGAGCCTAAAGAACTGCCCAATATATAGGGTGGACAAGGGGTGAGCCCTATGTATGTGCCAGAGTTGACCATTGGGTAGCTGTTATTGTATTAGATGTCTAATCTCAAAGATACTTAAAAATATCTAAACCATTAATATTTAGACTCCAATACGCAGCTATGCTACCGAGATTATTTATACACAAAGTTGTGCAAGGCAGTTCTTTTCCAAATATACCTGTCATGCCCTGATCAAATGATGGCTTAGATGACATATTATTGTGGTGTTTTATATGACTTTCCTTGGGTACCCACTGGGGGACGTCTCAGTAAAGGAAGCAAGGGTGAACTTGCTATGTCATGTGTAACATCTGGCCTTTCCATCAATGTGAGAAACATAATGTTCGGTTTCTTCGTAAACGACATAAATGGGCCAGATACAAAAGGAAGTCCCTGAAAAAGAAGGGATTGGGGCCAACCAAAATTATGATAAAATTTTAAATATTAGAAAATGAGGATTTGAGCCTTGAGTTACCCAAAAATCAAGGCCAGAGTGATTCGAAAAATTTGCCAAAAGGCCAATGGCATTTTTGTAAATATGGGCACTTTTTGAAAAAACACACAAGAGGGCTTTTTAAATGAAAATTTTGAGTTCTCTAGGGTTCTCAGAGGTTCTAAAAACCATGGAAAGCCCTGGGACAGCTAAAGCCCCTCTGGTGGATGTTTTCCAATGTCATTGTGCCTGAACTTTGACAGATTCATTTGGAAAGGTTTTAGCTCCAATTTGAGTGATTCCAAAGATATTTTACTTGATTGGGAATCTAAATTTTATAATGGAAAAGACGGTTCTCAAAAAGGAGCTAAAACGAAAGAGAAACGAAAATGCAAAGTATGAAGGGCAAAATAGGAATTTTTGAAAAATGTAACTTATTCCCACCTATATATATGATGTACCCTTCTCCTCCCTTCATTATGCATGACCATCTTCTGCCTAAAACCAGAAGAAAACCCTAGGGGATGAGGCTCACAAGAAGGGGAAGAAAAGGAGGAGAAATCAAAGGCTTAAGGTATGGAAATTAGTAGTTTTTCATGTTTTTTCTCTTCTAAACCTCTTCTCCATTCTCCTTTGTTTCCTATGATTAAAATGAGGTTTATAAATCTGATTCAAGGGAGATATTGAAGGGAAAGTTCGAATTTAAAGAGAAGAGCTCAAAAAACACAAGATTCAAGTGAGAAAAAGCAAGTCGCATGGCCCTAGAAATTGTTTCATGAACTTAATTGGCTCCCGTAATTTGTATCTAGGCCAAGAGAAACTATCTCCACCAAGTTGTGGGTGTGTGGTCGAAAGGGGAGGCTTGAAAGCTAAGGAAAAAGTGTGTGCTTGTATACAAGGTAGCTCTCTCCACCTTCTCTCATGCATGGATGTGTGTTTAGCTTGTTTTAGAATATGTGTATATGTATTTTCAAGCTATGGAAAGTATGCTAGCATGCCTTTATATGTTATGATTCTTGATACCACATTATGTTTTAAATGAATCAATGATGTTTGTATGAGTTTGCTTGGGTGTGGAGAGGCCAAGAACTCTTCCTTTGGGTGCGGATGAGCTAAGAACCCTTGCTTGGTTGAGACAAAGTAAAGAGTCTCCCAAAAGCGAAGTGGACTCCCAAGAGTATGGTTGAGTCCAAAGTGCTCAAAGAATGGGTGAGGTAAGTCCAAAATCTATGAGGAGAAGTGTGAGACAAATCCAAATACTTAGTGAGCTCTTGAATGTCTTGTATGATTGATTTACATGCTAAGGTTGCCTTTAAAATGTCTATGATTTTTATTTTCTCCATACATGCATTGAAAAGGCTTGCTTTACACATATTATGTATGATTGAATGGGAAATGAGCTATTGGGATTCTTTGAATCTCATCCCCTCCTCTCCAATGATCTAACATGCTAGGTGAACTAAGCGGATATGTTAATGGGAGCCAACAACCTTAAAGGAAGGAGATTGATAAACTTATACCTTGGTTTTAGCCATTTTGGAACCATAATGATGGTTTATCATGTATATGATATTGTATATATACTATGAATGTTGAGACATATATAAAGATACTATTATGTGATGTTTAGATGTATGAAAATGATATATGACCACTAGCACATGTTTTGAGTATGTAATGCCATAGTATGCAAGTCTAAAATTTGATGAATATGTGTATAAATGTGGGTTGAATGACCAATATGAGATGCATGAGGTTTGGGACTGTTTGGGTAGCTCACACAAGTCTTAAATGTTCTTTTAGACTTGCCCAAAAGGTGCCAATGCCAAGGGAAGACCATTTGGCAAATTTGGTACCTCATATGGAGCTACATTTGACCATAATGGAACTCTATATCACTTTTTTGCCAAATGAGCTAGTCTTGATCTGGAATTTGGCGTGCAATTAGATCTCATTGAGAGATTTCTGGGAAGCCAAAGACCATAATTTTTGGAGGTCTATATAATATTTGATGATTTTTTGAAATTGGCAAATTTTATGGATTTGGTCTACTGCACTATTCATTTGGTCTGAAAATTGTTTTCTATCACACGAGGCCCAAATGAAGTCCAATTGCCACAAAATTTTATATACAGAAACTAGGAAACCACAGGGACTCGTGCCAACTAGAATCACCTCATTTGGAGGTCTAGAGAGGGAGATATGAATTTTTGAAGTTTCTATCCAGTATTAGTGAAATTTCCTGACTAGAAGTACTGTTCTATTGAATTCCAGAGCCTGAGCTTGATGAACTGATCTAGAGATATTTTTCCTCTCTAGTTAACATTCACAGCTTTCTAGGTTCATACATTTGCATGGATTGGATTTTTGTGGAATTAATTGGACATTTTCAAATTTTTCTGCAGAATTCTGTGTCAGTTCCAGATTTCAGTCAAACCACTGTAGTTTTTTGGATGTAAAATGCCTTGGGTGATAAATATTGTGACCTAGACATATTTTGATTGTGAAGTAGACATTCCAAGCTTTCTAGAATGACCAAGATTGCATAGTTTTGATTTTTTTATATTTAGTTATAATTTTTCAAAGTTTGCCCAGAAAAAGGACCAATTCTGGCTGAGAATGATCTTTAAGTTTCCATGCCCCATTTTCGGTTTCCATGGGTTGTAAGTATGTTTTTGTGATGCAAATGAGTTTTAATGATGAAATTAAATATGATAAAGTATAGTATGAGCTCACACGGTCCACGTGACACCGAATGAAATTTTGAGACCCAGTGCAATGCTAAAATGAGTATTATTTCTTTGCCTTTTTCATGCAAAACTCACATGATTCATGATATTAAGTTATGTAAAGGCACTTGATGAGTAAGAATGAGTTAGAATTTATGGTGTTACATTTATTGGTATCATAGCAAAGTTCCATGCTCTCTCGAATTGGATTTGACTTGAGGATGTAGCCATTGGTCTTTGTAAAAGACTTGTATGACTATAAAAAGTCCTCTATAGGACATTATGGGTGTGTGAAAGTAGTTTGTGGCTTTATTCATGATAAGTAAGTTGTAGAATGGTCTTAGAGTAGTTATTGGACACCGAAAAGAGTGGCCTCTAAAGTAGCTTGAGCAGAGTTGAGGGATCTGACGGCTAGAGCTTGATGAGATATGATAGCTCGCCGGGATCAGTGGCAAGCTCTAGATATGAACGATGAGAATGATCTCGTTGATAGGAAGAGGCTTGCTAGAGAGAGTATGTGAGGCTTAATTCTCTCAGGTAGTCATACTCAAGCTATTCCCAACTGTCTCGCATAACGTAGAGACAAGTAATAATGTAGTGCGATATGAGATGAGACTGCAACTGCACCAAACTAGTCTAGAGGGGAAGTGAGAAAAAGAGTCACCCCTTAGCTACAACACCCAAATGACTAGATAAGTATTAGAGCCCAAAAGGTTAGTCTTCTTAGGCCAAAGTTTAAGTTATAAGCTATACCTTGGAGCCTAACAGCTTGAGGGTGATAGCTAGTTATGCCTGAATGAAATAAGAGGTAGAACCCTCTAGTTTGATGATGAGCCAGTTATAGGGGCGGTGAGGCTCGGGTTGGTAGCTAAAGATAAAATCTAATCCTTAGAATAGTAAGCCAATCAGAGGCCGTTAGCCGCAGCGAATGATGTGTTAGCCGTGGCAAATGGCAGTGTAAATGCCTTGTTAGTCATATTCAGGCCAACTTGAGAAATGAGTTGATAAGGGGTAAGACAACCCACAGTTAATGGGAACCCTTAGTATAAGTAGGGAAAAGGAGTAATAAATAGTCATGAAAAGTTAGTAAGAAGTCCGTGGGCCTAGTAAATGAGACTGAGTAAAGAGCTCAACATAGAGAAAGTTAGACACAGGGCTAATGAGGTTGTTGAAAGCCGCCTATGAGGCATTGACTCCAACCTAGAGTGCTACCTAGTAGGACACTGAATGATAGAATATTAGTATGGCCTTGAAATGACATAAGATAAGACTACCAGTAGTAAGGCACCTCACAAGTGGCCTAGAAAGGTGTACCTCATAGGGAATACCTAGAAGTAAGTATGCATAACCAGTAACAGAGGCTCATAACAGAATGAGGATAGTTCATAAGCTACGAGTCTGATGAGATGGCTAGCCGAGCTAAGCATAAGCTAAAGCATAGAAAAGATGACCAGTAACATCATTCCATGTGAGATATGTAAATAAAAAGCTAAGTGAAAGTTCTCCCTAAAGCGAAAAAAGGAAGATGGGATATCCTCATATCAGGGAAACCACCCAGTAGTGGTTAGTAAAGTCCCCTAGATAGACCCCCCAATTGTAGAGTATAGTGAGCAAAGAAGCGAGGAAGAGCTGAGAAATTAACCATAGAAGATATGCCCTCGCTTTAGTTACAACTAAATGTATAGATTAAGCTAAAAAAGGTAAATGGATAGAGGTCTGATAGTTAGTTAGATGAGCTCCCTAATTATAAGAATAGTACAAGGTTAAGGCATATACGTGGTCAGAGCACCCAGTAGAGCATGAGCTTCAGTGAGGTAGAATCCAGCCATTGAGAATATGTGTTCAGGATTGAGTTAGCATAACCCAAGAAATAGCATACTATGCTCCTGGGGATGAGGCTATAGAGGCTGAATAGAGAAAAAGCCTAGATCTGATCTGAATGTAGAAATAAGCTAAGACAGACAGTTAGTGCCTTAGTACCCTCAAGGAAGCTCAAGAAGCTAGAAACCACCTAAGAAGGCATGCCCCGTCTTACGTAGAGAAAGACTATAAGCCTAGAGAAAGAATGTAAGCTGAGAGCACTATAGAATGACATTCTTAGGATTTTATGAAATAGAATCCTCCTTACCAAGGGATGGTCTAGCTAATAGTAGAGTAAGAGTATGAGTAAAAAGTAGACCCCCTTGATGTTATAAAGAGTGATTAAGTGGAGAAACCTTGGGAAAATGTAGGTGCTCTTGAGTGCAAAGAAACCTAAACTAGCAATAGAAACAACCAGTAGTAGAATATCCTTTTACCTAAGTAAGAGGATAAGAAAAATAGAAAGAAAAGATGTGGCAGTGTTCAAGCCGAGGACACATTGAATTGAAAATAAATATTCAGCTAATGTGCTTGAGTACTTAAGAAAGCACACTTGTCCTTGGCGTAGATGCCCTTCTAGCATGATAACGCCCGAAGAAAAATAACCAGGCAATACAGAGAAATCTCAGGATGTAGTAGATGAAGAATCCTACTTTCCCCGAGCACTCTATGAGAATAGGGCTGATAGAAAAAGGTAAGAGAGAGGTACTTTAGATTATTGGGAAACTTGCAATATACAGGCGATATGGCTTTGAGCTCAGTCATAAGGCGCCCATGTATTAGTGCTTGATGTTATGGTTTGCTTGCAATAATAGTTACATGATATTGGGTCTGGCCAACCCAGTAGTAATGTGACTTGAGTGCGTAGCAAATGATGACATCAATCACCATAGTATCTCGATAATCAAAAGGTATCCTAGTTAGAGAAAGAGAAGAGTTAGAAAAGAAAGATAAAGGGATTCTAGTAATATTAGAGTAGTAAGGAAAGCATGCAGAAAGGGGTCCCTAGTAGAGGATGTTCAGATTCAGTATGCATAGCTTGAGTCCCTTATAGTATGTATAAATGAAATAAGAGGGACTAGTGCATAGCCTCTCTCCTGCCAGAGATGTTAACCACACTCAGTGTGAGATGCCCTTATGCTAAAGCATTTAAAAGCAGAATGTGGGCATAGTTAGAAACTGCAGGATATGAGAGGAAGGATAAAACGAGCATATATAAAAGTAAGTAAGTCAATAGAGTAAGAAAAGAAAGCTTAAGTGAAAAGAAGCTAAAGTGGGAATCTAAGGATCCTATGAGGAGCGATGAGTGAAAATTAAAACGCTCCCTAGTATTAATATGATGGGATCCTAGAGAATGAGATGACACAGAACCCACTTCGCACGAAGAGCATGATGTACTTCTGAGTTTAGCCTCAGCTATTATAAGCGATGGTAACGGGACTTAGTGAGCATGTATTTTACTGTCAGATGCAGTAATCTTAGGCTTTGACATCTCCTAGAGATGGATCGCAGTAGATCCCAACATAGTATAGCGGGTTGCAGTAGACCCTAGTAGGGCTCTGAGAGGTCGCAGTAGACCCTAGTAGGACTCTGAGAGGTCACAGTAGACCCAGGGGTCACAATAGATCCCACAAAGTTACAGAGAGCCTTAGCCACAGCATGATAGACCTCTGGTAAAGATGACAGCCTGAGATAGTTTTATAGAGTAGTTAGTCTCAGAGACTAGTACAGTTTCAACTAACCTTTGTCTTAAAGACTAAAGACCTTCTGAGTCTGGTAGACCATTGCTACAGAGATATGAAGGAATTACTCAGACAGTTAGACCACTGACTAGCTCTCTTTAGAGATGAGCATAGTATATGGGATGAGGAAAGCAAGAACTAAGCTTTCTAGAGTTAGAACCAAATGAACCACTACCTAGCAGACAGTAGCCCTAACCAAGGAATAAAGAGATCCCTGTATGATAGCTTATGTATTCAGAAAAGGGCTTAGGTGCAGTTCTTATATGAGGTAAGTGGTATAGTATATCTCCAGTGAGCAAAATTGTGAGAATAGCTAGTATCCCATTAGAGCCTAGCAGTAGTCAGTAGTAGTAGCTCTTCAGTGCTAATATGAGACATACAAGTCAGGCCTATCAGTGTTGAAATGAAGGACTATATAATGTCACTGCAAGTGAGCAAAGAAAGTGAGAAAAGTCCCGCCCAGCCTACAAAAATAGATGTAGTAGTAAATAAAGAAATTGGGATCATAAAAGCAGAAACTCTTTAAAGGAGTTGTAATCCCAGTAAGTAACTAAGATGTGAGGCCTATGACAGAAAGAAATGCAAATTATAATTATGGGATGAGCTAGTAAGAAAGAATGTAGAGATAAATAGTGGACGGAATATGTAAATAAGCAGACAGATAGAAACCTCTTATGGCTCTAATGATTAGAAAAGATGATGAGATGTTATGAGAAGCCATTCAGAGAGGATACGGAAGATATGATATGAAATAAGTTGCCTCTCGAAATGTATAAATGAGTCCACTGAAAGAACGTTAATCCTGCGATCGGGTTAACATTAATCCAACATGATTAGTAAGCTCTCCTAAGATAGGCCTCCAAAGTCAGAAATTTCTTTCTCTTATAAGAAAGAACTAGCTAGTATTTTATAGCAGTAGAGCCTTTATTAAGAGCTAGTAATAAAAGTTCCCTGGCTGAAAGAAAATTCGAAAGAACGAAATCGCTGAGAAAGCGTCTAGAGTCAGGAAGAAGGGAAAGAAAAGAACAGTTAGCTAGACTATAAGAGTAAGAGAAAGTGTACCCCTAAATTTTGAGGATAAAATTTATTTAAGGGCGGAGGAATGTAACATCTGGCCTTTCCATAAATGTAAGAAACACAATGTTCGGTTTCTCCATAAATGACATAAATAGGTCAGATACAAAAGGAAGTCCTTGAAACAGAAGGGATTCGGGCCAACCAAAATTATGATAAAATTTTAAATATTAGAAAATGAGGATTTGAGCCTTAAGTTACCCAGAAATCAAGGGCAGAGTGATTCGAAAATTTTGCCAAAAGGCTAGTGGCATTTTTGTAAATATGGGTACTTTTTAAAAAAACACACAGGATGGCATTTTAAATGAAAGTTTTGAATTCTCCAGGGTTCTCAGAGGCTCTAAAAGCCATGAAAAGCCCTGGGACAGGTAAATCCCCTCCGGTGGATGTTTTCCAATGTCATTATGGCCGAACTTTGACAGATTCGTTTGGAAAGGTTTTAGCTCCAATTTGAGTAATTCCAAAGATATTTTACTTGATTGGGAACCTAAATTTTATAATGGAAAAGACGGTTCTCAAAAAGGAGCTAAAACGAAAGAGAAACGAAAATGCAAAGTATGAAGGGCAAAACGGGAATTTTTGAAAAGTGTAACTTATTCCCACCTATATATATGATGCACCCTTCTCCTCCCTTCATTATGCACGACCATCTTCTGCCTAAAACCAAAAGAAAACCCTAGGGGATGAGGCTCACAAGAAGGGGAAGAAAAGGAGGAGAAATCAAAGGCTTAAGGTATGGAAATTAGTAGTTTTTCATGCTCTTTTTTATCCAAACCTCTTCTCCTCCATTCTCCTTTGTTTCCTATAATTAAAATGAGGTTTATAAATCTAATTCAAGGGAGATATTCAAGAGAAAGTTCGGATTTGAAGAGAAGAGCTCAAAGAACACAAGATTCAAGTGAGAAAAAGCAAGTCGCATGGCCCTAAAAATTGTTTCATGAACTTAATTGGCTCCCGTAATTTGTATCTAGGCCAAGAGGAACTATCTCCACTAAGTTGTGGGTGTGTGGTCGAAAGAGGAGGCTTGAAAGCTAAGGAAAAAGTGTGTGCTTGTATACAAGGTAGCTCTTTCCACCTTCTTTCATGCATGGATGTGTGTTTAGCTTGTTTTAGAATATGTGTATGTGTATTTTCAAGCTATGGAAAGTATGCTAGCATGCATTTATATGTTATGATTCTTGATACTACATTATGTTTTAAATGAATCAATGATGTTTGTGTAAGTTTGCTTGGGTGTGGAGAGGCCAAGAACTCTTCCCTTGGGTGAGGATGAGCCAAGAACCCTTGAGCTTGGTTAAGACAAAGTAAAGAGTCTTCCAAAAGCGAAGTGGGCTTCCAAGAGTATGGTTGAGTCCAAAGTGCTCAAAGAATGGGTGAGGCAAGTCCAAAATCCATGGGGAGAAGTGTGAGGCCAATCCAAACACTTAGTGAGCTCTTGAATGTCTTGTATGATTGATTCATATGCCAATGTTGCCTTTAAAATGTCTATGATTTCTATTTTCTCCATACATGCATTTAAAAGGCTTGCTTTATACATATTATGTATGATTGAATAGGAGATGAGCTATTAGGATTCTTTAAATCTCATCTCCTCCTCTCCAATGATCTAACATGCTAGGTGAACCAAGTGGATATGTTAATGGGAGCCAACAACCCTAAAGGAAGGAAATTGACAAACTTATGCCTTGGTTTTAGTCATTTTGGAACCATAATGATGGTTTATCATATATATGATGTTGTATATATACTATAAATGTTGAGACATATATAAAGATACTATTATGTGATGTTTAGATGTATGGAAATGATATATGACTACTAGCACATGTTTTAAGTATGTAATGTCATAGTATGCAAGTTTAAAGTTTGATGAATATGTGTATAAATGTGGGTTGAATGGCCAAAATGAGATGCATGAGGTTTGGGACTATTTGGGTAGCTCACACAAGTCTTAAATGTTCTTTTAGACTTGCCCAAAAGGTGGCAATACCAAGGGAAGACCATTTGGCAAATTTGGTACCTCATATGGAGCCACATTTGACCATAATGGAACTCTATATAACTTTTTTGCCAAATGAGCTAATCTTGATCTGGAATTTGGCATGAAATTAGATCTCATTGAGAAATTTCTAGGAAGCTAAAGACCATAATTTTTGGAGGTTTACAGAATATTTGATGATTTTTCGAAATTGGCAAATTTTATGGATTTGGTCTGCTGCACTATTCATTTAGTCTGAAATTGTTTTCTGTCACACGAGGCCCAATGTTATCCAATTACCACAAAAGTTTATACATAAAAACTAGGCAATCACAATGACTCATGCCAACTAGAAGCGCCTCATTTGGAGGTCTAGAGAGGGAGATATGAATTTTTGAAGTTTCTGTCCAGTATTAATGAAATTGCCCGACTAGAAGTACTGTTTTATTGAATTCCGGAGCCTGGGCTTGATGAACTAATCTGGAGATATTTTTCCTCTCTAGTTAACATTCACAGCTTTCCAGATTGGTACATTTGCATGGATTGGATTTTTGTGGAATTAATTGAACATTTTCAAAGTTTTCTGTAGAATTATGTGACAGTTCCAGATTTCAGTCAGACCTCTGTAGTTTTTTGGATGTCAAATGTCTTGGGTGATAAATATTGTGACCTGGACATATTTGTATTATGAAGTAGACATCCCAAGCTTTCCAGAATGACTAAGATTGAATAGTTTTGATTTTTCTAGATTTAGTTGTGATTTTCCAAATTTTGCCCAGAAAAAGGACCAATTCTGGCCGAGAATGATCTTTAAGTTTTCATACCCCATTTCGGTTTCCATGGGTTGTAAGTATATTTTTGTGATGCAAATGAGTTGTAATGATGAAATTAAATATGAGGAAGTATAGTATGTGCTCACACGGTCCACGTGACACTGAATAGAATTTTGAGACCCAATGCAATGCTAAAATAAGCATTATTTCTTTACCTTTTTCATGCGAAACTCACATGATTCATGATATTAAGTTATGTAAAGGCACTTGATGAGTTAGAATTCATGGTGTTACATCATGACAGTGCAATATGAGTTGGGCTTGAGCCTGTCAAAGCTAGTGTGACACAGTCTGAGTGTTGGGCCTAGTGGTTTGCAAGGCCTAATAGTCAAGAGAGAATAAATATTGTTTGTGATATCTTCTATATTCTATGGATGTAGAAATTTCTTGAATATCTTGCAATTGCTAAATATCAATTATGTTGAGACAATTCTTGCATTTTATTAATGTTCTATCTTTAGATGTAATGTGTCTGTTCACTTTACTATTTCATATTCATGTTAGATATTGCCAACAGGTATATCTCCCCATTTATATTGTTTAATAAATTTACTTTCTTGCCATTATATTGCTTGTTGTCTGTTAAAAGTACTTGACTCTTCTTCATGGATATTATATGGTATTAATCCTATCTATGTTACTGAAAAAATTATTTCTTGCTCTATTGTGGTTTATATTTTTCTTAGATGCTGAATTATCAAGTGACCCTAGAACTCTAGGCGAAGTGGATCCAGTTCCTACTCTGGGGATGAATCTTCGTCATCCAAAATATACACATCATATCATGTGATGATGTTGCACGTGTTGTACTAGTGTATTTTGTGTTCCCAGGAGAGTTGGAGTGCCACACATTCTGTAACACCATAATATACTAACGCTATCTAGTCTCTCACTGGGCTCGGTTCCATATGATTTCCAAAGAACCAATACCAATCCGTGGCATTTTTATGCTATGAAACGGGGTTTCAAACACTCATCTTCTACCCCGTGGGTCCCGTGAACCCATCATTCACATTCTCTCCTCACACTACATTTATACAACTCATACATAGCATAAAACAAGCCATAAGCCATGGGTATGGAGTCAAAAACCAGAAAATGCAATTTTCTTAAACGGACCCAAAAGTCAGATTTTTGGCTCTAACTTTGGAAAATCATAACTAATTGGAACAAAATGAGAATCTAGCAAACCATAGCTTTCTGGAAAGATCTAAGTGTTATCTTTACACTAAAAATAATTCCCAATCATAATCTCAGCGTTTGGACCATGTTTGACATCGAATATGAGACAGAGGTCCGACTGTCCCTGTTTCTGGTGCAGCTTACTATCATGAACTTCAAAAATTCAGAACTAAATACACAAAAATCCAATCTAGGAAAACTATACCAATTTGGAAATCTACAGATGTCTAATAGAGTATAAAAATAAGTCTAGATCAGTTCAGCAGCTCTTACACCCCGAAAACTGATGGAACAATAATAGAGGTCAGATGGGCTCCCTGATGCTGATATAGAACTTCAGAAGATTTGTTCTCTCTCTACAGACCTCCAATTTAGGTGATTCTAATTGGTATAGGTCACTGTGGTTATCTAGTATATGCCCATAAAATTTCATGACATTTGGTCACCGTTTGGTCTATGAATGACATGGATTTATTTTCAGACTAATGAAACAGTACATGACCAAACCATCAAATTTTCCCAATTTCAACAATTCACCAAATATTCTTTAGACCTCCAAATATTACACACTTTAGCTTCCCAAGAATCTCTCTACAAACTCTAGAGGCATGCCAAATTTCATAGCAAGAAGAGCTCGTTTGGTCATACTTTGACGTAGCTTACAAATTTGGCGGTTTTGGCACCCAAAATGGTCAAAGTGGGTCCAAATGGCCTCCTACATGTTTTTACACCTCATGGACAAGTTTGAAAGCATAAACATAGTCTATATAACATGTCCAAGTGGTCCAAATCATCATACATTTCAATCTCACTATGCTACGAGCCAAAATACACTATCACATATATTCAACAAAAGGGGCAAAACCCACATTTCTATTAATTTGGCTCTCTACATAGTTTGTACATCATGTTTCCTTACACTTATACTTGTTACAACATGTACATCTCAAAAATAAAAGGTGCATATTCATTTTGGCACCACTTTACATCAAAAGACCAAAATAATCTAAAGTCTAGCTAAGCATGCTTCTAGGCTCCTTGGTGTGCACTTAGTTCTCCTTAAGCTCCACCTAGCATATTAAGATGGGAGGGGGAAGGGGTGAGATTCATGGAATCTCAGTAGCTCATGCACTCATTCAAGGAAGCAATCAAGGCATATAACACGTCAAAGCATGCAATTTAGCATCCAACCATTCTCATTCACATAATACATGTTGTACATGCCATGGAGATCACAACAATACCACAAGTAAGCTCTAGGGACTTTTGGTCTAGCCTTACCCGAGTTTAGGGACTTTTGAATGGCCTCACCCGAGTTTAGGGACTTTTGACTTGGCCTCACTTGGTTATGAGACTTTTGGCCTTGTCTCACCCATCTCAAGGGACTTTCGGCTTTACCTCACCCATCTCAAGGGACTTTCGGCACTACCTCACCCGAGCAATTCTCACAATCTATCACACAAGCACATTGGTAACAATGCATTAAAGCAACAACATATGGCATATCTCACACAACAAGCATATATATAAACATACAATGACTATTACATCCAAGAATGCAACAAGAAAGAGTGGAAAGAGAGCTACCTTATAAGCCAACACAAGCTTTTCCTTTCAATTCCTCTTCTCCCTTCTTGGTTTCACACTCACACCTTGATGGAGGTGCTTCACTTGAGCCTAGACACATCAAAGAGCATAAATTACTCTCTCATAACTCAACAACTCTTAGGAGTTCTTCAAAGCAAACCTTGCTAACATATAAGAACCTAGGGGTTCTCTCTCTCTCTAGAATGTCACCAATTCTTCCTCTCTCTCAAGTTCTCATGGTAGTGGAAACAACATTTTCAAGGAAAACAAAGAGGTTCAAGGGTGTTTTTCACTTTCCTTCTTCTGACCCATGCTTAAAATCCAACTAATCTCTCAAGTAAAACCATAGAAAGAGAGGGTAAAGAGAGGAGATCAAGATTCTAAGAAGAAATGAGATAAACTTGCTTACCTTTCCTTTGCTCTTCCTCCTTCTCTTGGTCTCTTTCACTCTCCACGCCTCTTTTCTCTCCTTGGGTCGAAGTCTAGGGCAAATAAGAGAGAAAGAATGAATTGGGTCATGTAAAGAAGTCAATTTCTCGCTTTGTACACTTTTCCGGACTGACTTTCGCTACAGCGAAAATTAACCTTCGCTACGGCGAGCTCGTATTAGCTACCTTCGCTATGGCGAGGTTTAACTTTCGCTACGACGAGCACGTATCAGTTCTCTTCGCTATGGCGAGGTTTAACCTTCGCTACGGCGAGCTTGTATCAGTTCTAGAGCCCCACTTTCGCTATGGCACACGCTACGATGAGCAGCCCCCTGGTTTTTGTATGGAATGCCCGCACTCGCTATGGCTAGAAGCACTTTTCCTATTGCGAACAGGCACTCTCACTATAGTGAGACCATTTCTCGCTATTGTGAGCAGACTTAGGAAAATTTCAGGATTTCGAAAATTTTCAGCTTTCTTCTTTCTTTCCTTTTTCCTTTTTTCCCGATTGTTACACATTCCCAGTGGATGGAGTTGACCCTCCCACTCCTCCATTTGCATGAACAAAGACCCAATCGCTAATACTGACCCTTTTGTTGTCTGGGAATTTTCTTTTTGAATGGTTATATGATAGATTCCTTTTTGATGTGATGTGACTTGTATGTCTCTATTCCCTTATAAGGGAACTCTTAAACTAGTTTGTATGAATTATAGTGTATTTTCATTATTATCATATTCCGCTATGCCATTAATTAGATTTTATTGCGAAGGAATAATTAAAATAAAAAAGTAATTAAACTCTGATAAGGAATTCCTTACAAATATATAAAATAAAGAAGGGTATTAGAAGAGACATTACAGATGTAGTCTTTACATGGGATGCTTTCTTAAATGCCATGCTTCTACATTTTGGATTGTCTCTGTTTGAGGAGCTGAAGGATGCTCTCAAGAAGTTAAAATAAGACGCAACAATGGACGCCTATTAAGTGAAATTTAAAAAGTTGTCTACCAAAGTCCACGGCCTTCCTGAAGCCTGGATCATAAGTCTTTTCATTTAAGGATTGAAAGATTATTTGCGTCATGAATTGCTTCCGTCACAACCTTAATCATATTTGCATGCTGTCTCACTTGCTAAGTTGCATAGAAAGAAGCATTTCCATCTTCAAAAGTCATTCCATTCTTCCCACTTTCAAACTAACCATTTTCCTAATGGTTTATCTTTTGCGCATTTGACCTTGACCAACAACCAAACACTTGCTGTATCTCCATTCCATCCCCATAAAATAGCTCCCTCTACATCCCTGTTACCTCCCACTTACAAAAAACTCTTAACATCTGAAATAAGACAAAGGAGGGCTAAGGGACTTTGCTACTACTACAATAGTAAATATTCTCCCACCCATAAGTTTCCCAACTCACTTTATTTGCTCTTAGACTAGGATGAATTTTCTGAACTTGTGTCATCACCTTTTTGCTCTCCATTTGATACCATGGCTCTTGTTGATGCCCCAATTAGAAATGAGGTCCCTGAAATAAGTATGTTAGCTTTCCATGGGAAGTTCCATACCAACATAATCTGGCTACTGGGTTGTCACAATAATGTCAGTGTGCTAGTCTTAATTGATAATGGGTCAACCTCCAATTCCATCTTTGGCTGCCACCCTCAGGTTACAACCAATAGCCATTACTCCTTTCCAATTCACCCACCAATGTGCTCGGGTTCCTCTATTTCTATAGGGCCAGAAATTTGAAATAGATTTCCATTTACTAGACATTCAGAGGGCTAACTAGTACTGGGGGTTAATTGGTTGATCATTTTGGGTCCTTTTACCACTAAATTCCAAAATCTTGCTATGGCATTTTCCTATGCCAATAAACCAATCATCCTTCTAAGGCAATTTCCTTCAGGACACAAGCTCTTTTCACCCTCAGAATTTCATTTACTTTGTTCCACATAATCTATTACTTACTATTATTTCATCACTCCTATGGAACACCTAGTCAACTTGAACAAAGCTACCATTCCCCCTAACATTGCTTACTTGCTATCCTGATAGGTGACTATATTTTAAGAACCTACTACCTTGCCTCCCTCACATGCATGAGTGGAAGTCTATCTTGTGGTAAAGCCAAGAATGCTCTAGCAAGTATCTATTACCTTGCCTTGAAAAAAATTTAGAAAGCCTAGAAAGTGTAATGGAGATATAGGTTCCATATTATAGCATATTGAAGTAACACCTACCTAGGCTCCTTGAAATGATTCTGTGATAGCTCCAAGAGGTCTAAATGTAGTCAAGAGTCATAAATTAAGGGAAAGAATAGAACCAAGATTATGTTTTCCTAATGTTGCTTCATTAGGTACTTTATGGAACCATAATTGAACCATTTGAGCCATCTAGCTTTTCAAATGCATGTGTAGCTTTAGAAATTATTCCAAGAGTGTAATTAGCTTCCATATGATGTGCCTAGACCAAAGGAATCAAGTCTCACATCCTTGTAAGTATATGGCCAAGTGAGAAAAACCAAGTTCAAAGAGAAAAGTGTAAATTTATGACAAAAGTAGCTCTCTCTTCTTTCTCTCATGCATGAGTGGAAGTCTATCTTGTCTTTGAATGTGTATATGTATGTTTTGAGCCATAAAAAATGTTTTAGCAAGTATCTAGAAGCCATGGTACTATGATGTTATGTTATGCATTCAAATGATGCTTTCTGAAATTGCTTTGGATTGCTTGAATGTGGTAAAGCCAAGAATGCTCTAGCAAAGGTGAGGGTGAGCCAAAAGTCCCCAAGAATGGTTAAGACAAAGTCAAAAGTCTCCCAAGAGTAAGGCTTAGTTAAAGAGCCTTTAAGAAAATAAGTGAAGAAAATTCAAAATCCTTAAAGAGAATGAGTGAGGCTAAACTATTTGCTTGGCAAGTCTTTGCAAATTTTGGAAAAACATACAAAGGGGCTTTTTAAAGGGAAAATTTGAGTTGCTCAGAGTTCTCAGAGGCCATAAAAATCATAGGAAGCCCCAAGACTGGTAAAGCTCCTCTAGTGTATGTTTTCCAGTGATAGTGAACCCAGACTTTGATGGATTCATTCAGGAAGGTTTTAGCTCCAAATTAAGTGATTCTAAAGGCATTTTATTAAATTGGAAACTTAAATTTTATAATGAAAAATACAGTTCTAAAAATGGAGCTAAAACAAAGCCAAAACGAAATTCCTATTACAGAAGGATGAAATTAGAATTTTTGAAAAAGCTAGTTTCTTGAATGTTCCATAAGCTTCATGCCTCTTCATCTCCTCATTTAGGCTGACATACCTTTTGCCCAAAAATAGAAAAGGAATCTCTCTATTAGATGCATAAGAGGAGGAGAGAAAGGAGGAAGAAAACCAAGAAGAGGTAGCCAATTGCATGGAATTTCATACTTTTCCTTCTTTCAATCTTGTTTCTCTCCTTCTTAACCCTCTTTCTATGGTTTATTTGAATGGATTGGTTCTGTTTTAAGCCCAGAACAAGGGGGAGTAGTTTGAATTGCTTAAGAAGAAGCAAACCAAGAAGAAAAAGTATTGAAACTACGCTTGAATCTAAGGTAAACTCTTGTTTTGGTTGCTTCCTTCCCTTGCCCTTCCTTTGTCCCATTTTCGGCCAAAAACATAACCATTTAGGGGAGGGATTTTCTGTCTAAAAACAAAAGAGGAACTAGGGTTTTAGACCATGTGAAAGTGGAATATGCCAAGAAATTGCAAGAAAAACCAATGGAAATCAAGTTAGGAAAGTGTAGGACTCTTTAGGGTTTTGTAAAATCTGATTGAATACATGAATTTCCTAGGCCATTTAAGTGTTCCATTGAGCTCCTAAGACCTCTAAAAAGCCTCCCAAGTGGCTCTTCCATTAGAGAAAAATCAAAAGCTCCATGAACCTCCTTTTATATGCATTGTTCAGCCAAGGCAAGAGCATAAAGTTAGAGGATGTTTTAGTTGATTCTAACATTGGTTTGGGACTTCATATGATGTTAGAAGATAGGAAGAATCATTGGAAAAAATTTAGGAGGCTTGGTTTGGAAGATGGGATGATGGTGTCTATAATGATGCCTTATGAATCAACTTATATGTAAGCTTGTGCAAATGAATGTGTGATGGCTCCAATGACTTTGAATGATAACAAGAGACCTAGAAGTGAAAAGAGAATGGAGCCTAGAACTTGAATTGTGGAGGTTGCTTCAATAGGCCATTTATGGAACTATTATGCCACCTATAGAATCAAGCATGTGTTTAAGAATGAATTTGGTATCTTGACTTGCTTCAAATGTGTAATTGTGTGCTATTTATAGTGTTTAAGCCAAGAGAATACCACCCCACCTAGGTGTGCTTGTGAGGTTGAAAAGGGGAAAGAGTAAAGTAAAGAGATCAAGGTAGCTCTTCACCTTATTCTCTTTGCATTCTTGTGTGCATATGTATGTCATTGTATGTTTGTGTGTACTCTTCTAATTTGAGAACATGTCACTTGATGTCTTGAGATTGCATTGGTACCAATGTGTTGTCTTGAATGCCTTTAATGTTGGAAAATGGCTCATAAAGGTGAGGTAATGCCAAAAATCCCTTAATGAAGGTGAGGAGATGCCAAAAGTCTCATGGCATAGGTGAGACAAGGCCAAAAGTCTCTTGGATGGGTGAGGCCAAGTCAAAATTCCCTAGGCCAAGGGTGAGGCAAATCCAAAAGTCCTAGAAATAGGGTGAGGCAAAACCAAAAGCCCCCAGAGCATGTTCTGGACTTGAATGTGAATTGGTGGTATGGAAATTGTGACTTTGCATACTTTATGGTTGTCTCACTTTCCACACTTGTGCTTTGGTATGCATATGCCTTGAATGTGTGTGTGAATAGTTGTGTGAGCTATTGAAATTTCATAAATCTCATTCCCCTTCCCTCTTCCTTCTTAAAATGTCTAGGTGGTGTTTAAGAACTAAAGAATGCAAGCCAAGGGAGCTGAAAAGCTATATTTAGATCATTATGTAGTTTTTTTTTGTAATTGAATGTCAAAGTGGTTATGTAAATATTATTTTTGAGATGTAAGACTTTGAGCAAATGTAAAATGATGTATGAACCTTTGATGGCACCAAAGTAATGTACATATGTAAATTGACTCTTTGGTGGCTTATGTGTATTAGTGTATGAATGGATATGGAATGGTCAAAATGAGATGCAAGAGATTTGAGACTATTTGGGTGGTCTATATAAGTTGTATTCAACCATTTAAACTTGCCCAAGAAGTGCCAAACCATAATAGAAGCTATTTGAACCAAGTTGATGCATTATGGGAGCCAAAATTGGCCAAATTGTGAGACTGTATTACTTTTTATCCAAATGAGCTCGTCTTGGTTTAAAAATTGGCATGAATTTAGACTTTATTAAGAGATTTTTGGAAAGATAAAGTACAGGATATTTTGAGGTCTATGGAATTTTTGGCAAATTTTTGAAGTTGAGAATTTTTTTCATTTTGGTTAGTGTTATTGTTCATCTGGTCTAAAATGAAATTCTGTCATTCATGAGTCAAACAATGTTTAATTGTTGTGAAATTTTATAAGAGATACTAGACCTTCATGGTGACCTATACTAATTGGAAGCACTTCACTTGGATGTCTATATATAGAGATATGAAGTTTTGAAATTTCTATTCTGTTCTAGGCATACATCTAGACCCTCAATATTGTTCCATCAATCTTCTAAATCTGAATGCTCTTGGATTGATCTAGAACCATTTTTTCCCTCTAGTTAACATCTATATCTTTCCAAATTGGTATAGTTTTTATGAATTGGAATTTTGTAAAATTAATTATGAATTTTCAAAATTTACATTAATATGTTGTGTCAGTATTCTAGGCAATCTGACTCTTATGCCTTTTCTATTGTCAAATGTGTCAGATGTGATTTCTATGGTTGAAAATTATTTTTATTGAAAATTTAACATCCAAATATTTCCAAAAATCTATTATTTTCTTAATTTTGAATTTTTTAGATTTACTTATGATTTTTTAAAATTGCCACAAAATCTGCCACCTTGGAACCCAAGGCAAAATGTGAAAATTTGTAAATTTTAGTTCTTGATCTGTGGTTCAAGTGATGTTTTGAGATGTTTATGATTTTTAGGAATGGAACAAAATTGGAGAATGTTGTTGGTAAGTTTTTGGGGCCCACGAATCAAAATTTGAATTTTTAACCCTGACATAATGCTATTAAAGTCATGGTTTTAAAGCTTATTTCTTAGGATTTCTTTGCTAATTTGTGTAATCCCACTTTGATAGAGCAAAATTAATGCTAGAAATAGTATGGTGTGACATTAGGCTTCTTGAATTGTGTTTGTGATGACTCTAATGAATTTAAATGAAGTCATATGACTTATATTGAGTGGGAAATTGGAGCTAAGATAAAGACTTATATGAGTTGTTTCATTATGCCACTAAATGGAGCCATATGGAAGCCTAAAGCTAGAATTAGCTTATGTAAGGCTTATGTCAGTTTAAAGATGGTTCCATTGATATATTTGTGCCTTGTTTGATATGTCTAAGTTAAGCAAGTGAAGCTCCTCCTAAATGTGGGTGTAAGGTTGAGAAAAGTAACTAAGATTCGAAGGAGAAATTTGTGTTTCTTGAGTAAAGTTAGCTCTTAATCCATTTTTGTATATTTATATTGGTTTTTTGAGTATCATTGATTGCTTGTGTGTGTATGAATGATGAATTATACTTGTAAATATTTGTTTGATAACTTTATGCAATTATGTGATATTAAATACATTTGAAATATGAAATGGCTCTTAATGTAACAACCCTAACTTCTAAACACATTAATTAAGCTTAATTAGTTTCTTGACCATGAGTACTTAAGGTTAAACATTATTATTAATTCAATAATGGATGAAAATATGGGAAAATTTGAACATTTTCAATTATTCCTAATCAGCAAATAGGTAAGCAAGGAGATCAATAACTAAAGGATAATAAAATTCTTATATAAGATCTCTATTCCATTCACGTTTAGTTATAAGAAGCATAAAACTCATCTACATTGATTTACCAATCTATACATGTTGTTACCATAATAAAAAGACTAGGGTTTCTATTCTAAAATGGGAGTTCGGAGACTTAGGCAGCAACTAAGAGTAACTTTGCCATAACCAAACTGGTTTCTGGAACTATAAAACACAAATTTTAATCTTGCACCACAGCCTAAAGTACCTACAATATGACTTAACTAGCTATCGGAACTTAGAAGTGAGAAATTCCCATATCTTACTATGACTTAAGCTTTTTGCACTGTAGCAAGGTTATCTTCTGGACCTTACTTTTGGAAAAGCTCCCATGTCTCATTACAGCAAGCCTGAATGGTGTTATGGTGAGAGTGCTTACTGGTACACTTGTAACAAAATGCCTAATTCTCATTGTGGCACATCCATTTTGTCCTCTGGAGGACTTTCCCTTGGTTCTCTTGGTTTGGCCACTACTCAAGGACATCTAAATCGTAGCTCAACCCTATATTGACCTCCCTAATGTAATATCTGGTTCTTTGAAAATGAGAGAAAATGCAAGAAATGTAACATACGATTTCTCTATAAACAAATGAAATTCAATGGATACAAAAGGAAGTCCCTCAAAATGACTTAGTTAAGGTTCTAAAAGATTAGAGAAGCATTCTAGATCCTAAAAATGAGAATCCTAGGCTCAAACAGAAAGAAAAATAGAGCTAAAATGAAGAAATGAATTTGAACGAAAAGTTGACGAAACAAGAGGGCATTTTTGTCATTTTTAATAAATTTTGGAATTCTCATAGGAGGGCTTTTTAAATGAAAATTTTGAGTTCTTTAAGGTTCTTAAAGGCCCTGAAAACCATGGGAAGCCCTTGGACAGTTAAAACCTCTTTGATGGACATTTTCTAATGTCAATTGACCTGAACTTTGACTGATTCATTCATAAAGGTTTTACCTCTAATTTGGGTGATTCAAAAGGCATTTTATAAAATTGAAGGCCTAAATTTCATAATAGAAAAATGGTTCTAAAAAAGGAGCTAAAACAAGTTAGAAACGAAAATGCCAAGAACGAAGGTCAAAATTAGAATTTTTAAAAAAAGAAGCTTCAAAAGCCCCTCCTTAAATCATGCCCTCTTTCTCTCCCTCTTAGAACCAACCTTATTTCTACCCAAGAATAGAAGGGAGAGCAAAGGGAAATGGTGCACAAGAGAAGGCAAGAAGAAAGGGAAAAGCAAGCCAAGAAAGGTATAAAAATCTTAGTTTTTCAAGCATTTTCCTTCATCAAAATTCTTTTCCTCCTTCTCCTCATTCTTTTGATGGTCTTATTGAGGTTTTTAGTGTTGTTTTAAGGTCAGAATAAAGGAGGAAAATTTGAATTTGAAGAGAGGAGACCAAGGAAAGTGAGAAACAAAAAGCAAGAAAAGCCATGAAAATAAGGTAAAATCTTTATCTCATGGTAGCTACTCCTTCCCCCTTCTTCTCCCTATTTCTCCCCATATATGTAGCTACAAGAAGGCTTGAATTTTGAGGAGAACCAAGAGTGAATTCTAGGAATTTAAGAGAGGAGAGTAAGAATATGCAAAGAAATTTAAGTAAAAGCTATGAATTTGCAAGATAGGAAGGTTAGGGTTTTGATTGCACCTTGAACTCTATCATAAACCCTAGCCATATTTTATGATGTTTAAGTATTCATATGAGTTCCTAAGACACCAAGAGAGCTTCCTACATGATTCTCCCATCAAAAGAAGCAAAGAAACTCCATTGGTGCCTTATGGAAGTATAACTTTGCCAAGGAGGGTCCATGCACCTAGGGAGTGTTTTGATTCCTTCCAAGCCTAGTTTTGCATCATGTATGATGGGAGAGTATGAGAGGAAGCCTTGGAAAAATTTTAGAAACCATAGAAAGTGAGATGGACTTATATGTTCCATAATATGGCTTAAAGAAGCAACACCTAGTTTAACTCCTTGATTTGATTGTATGATGACTTCAAGAGGTTTAAATGGAGTCAAGAATCATGAATAGATGGAGAGAATAGAGCCAAGATAATATTTTCTTAAGGTTGCTTCATTACGTGCATTATAGAACCATAAAAGAGCCTTATGAGTCACCTAGCTTTCCTAGTGGATGTGTGGCCTTAGAAATTGATTCAAGATATAATTAACTTCCATATAATGTATCTAGGCCAAGAGAAATGATCTCTACCTTCTTGGGTGTGTGAGGTCAAGGGAGAGGACTCAAGGCTTAAGGAAAAAGTATGTAAATGCAAGCAAGATAGCTCTCTTCACCTTCTATTATACATAAATGTGTGCTTACATTATCTTTGAATATGTGTATATGTGTTTTGAGCTATGAAAAATATTTTAGCATAAGCTTTTATCCCATGGTACCGTGATAATGTTTTATGCATTCAAATAATGTTTTATATACTTGTCTTAGTTTGCTTGAGTGTAGAGAAGCCAAGAATCCTCTGGCCATGGTGAGGATGAGCCAAGGACCCTAAAACTTGGTTAAGACAAAGTAAAGAATCTCCTAAAAGTGAGGTTGACTTTGAAGTAAGGTTGAGTCAAGACCTCTTAGAGAAAATAGATGAGACAAGTCCAAAATCCATAAGTGAATAGGTAAGACTATTCCACTCACTTGGCAAGCCTATGTATGTTATGTATGACTTGTTCAAATCCCAGTGCTTCTTGAATGCTCATATATGCCAATATGCCTGTAATGTCCAATTTTCGTTAAATGACGAAAATGGACATGTTTTCAAAGTAAGTCTCCTGAAATGAATTAGTTAAGGTCTCAAAAAATTTGAGCAACATTCTAAACTCTTAAAAATGAGAATTCTAGCCTCAAACAAAAGGAAAAACGGAGCTAGAATAATGAAACAAATTTTGACAAAAAACCTATGAAACGTAATGGTATTTTTGTAATTTTGAGCAATTTTTTGGAATTCACACAGAAGGGCTTTTTAAATGAAAATTTTGAGTTCTCTGAGATTCTCAGAGGCTCTGAAAACCATAGGAAGCCCTGAGACACTTAAATCCCTCTAGTAGACGTTTTCCAATGTCAATGTATCGAACTTTGATGGATTCATTTAGAAAGGTTTTAGCTCCAATGTGAGTGATTCCAAAAGCATTTTATTTAATTGGGAACCTAAATTTTACAATGGAAAAGATGGTTCTTAAAAAGAGCTAAAACGAAGGAGAAACAAAAATGCAAAGAACGAAGGGCAAAATTAAAATTTTTGAAAAAGTCATTTTCCTACTCCTATATATAAGTGGCGCCTCACACTCTCCTTCATTTAGCTTCAGATTATTCAGCCCCAAACTAGAAGAAAAACCCTGGGAGAGAGTTGTACAAGAGAGGAAGAAGAAGGAGAAGAAAATCCAAGCTTAAGGTAAGTTTCCATAGTAGTTTTTTATGCTCTTCTTCATCCACACCTCCTCTCCTCCTTTCTCCTTTATTTCCTTTGATTAAAATAGATTTTATAAATCTGATTCAAGGGAGAAATTCAAGGAAAATTTCGGATTTGAAGAGAAGAGCTTGGAGAAAGCAAGATTCAACCCAAAATGGGTAAAATTTCATCTTATGGTTGATATCTTCACTCACCCTTCTTCTCCATTTCGCCTAACCCTAGGAGCCATAGGAGGATCTGATTTTTAAGCCCAACCAAGCATGAATCTTAGGTATTTGAGGGAAAAGAATAAGGATATGCAAAGAAAACAACAAAATAACTATTAGATTTCAAGATGTAAATTTTAGGGTTTTTGTGTACACCTTGTAAAATATGACCTTGTGTGATGATTCCTAGGTCTAATTAAGAGTTTAAATGAGTTCTTGAGATCCCTAAGATGCTCCCCACATGTTTCCTCTTTCAAAAAAACAAAGAAATCTCCAAGGAGGCCAAGGAAGCCCATAATCTCGGCCTAAGCAAGTTCTTATAGCTAAGGAGAGTTTTAAATTTTTCTAAGGCCATTCTTGAGTCATATATAATGAATGAAAATGAGGGGAGGCCTTGGAACAAAATTTAGAACTCATAAAAAGTGATTTAGTGTTTTAGGTTCCATATTATGACCTAAAGGAGCAACATGTTGTTAGGCTCTTTGTTTTAATTGTGTAATGACTCTAAAAGGCTTAAAAGGAGTCAAGAATCATATTTGAAAAGAAAGAATGGAGCCTAGAAGCTATTTGAGGGGTGTTTCTTCATTAGGTGCAATTATGGATCATAATGGGGTTTATAGAACAACCTAGAGTCTAAGCAAGTTGTGTGCCCTTAGAATTCTTTTCATGAGCCTAATTGGCTTCCATAAATTGTGTTTAGGCCAAGAGAAACCTTCTCCACACTTTTGTGTGTGTGTGGCCGAAAGAGGAGGCTTGAATCCAAGGGAAAAGTGTGTAATTGTATGCAAGGTAGCTCTCTCCACCTTCTCTCATGCATGGATGTATGTTTAGCTTGTCTTAGAATGTGTGTATGTGTATTTTCAAGCTATGAAAATATGCTACTATGATTTTATATGCCATGATTTCATGATGACATATTATGTTTTCAAATAAATATATGATATTTGTTTGAGTTTGCTTGAGTGTGGAGAGGCCAAGAACTCTTAACCATTGTGAGGATGAGCCAAGAACCCTTAAGATTAGTTGAGACAAAGCAAAGAGTCTCCCAAAAGCAAAGTAGGCTCCCAAGAGTATGGTTAAGTCCAAGAATCTTCTAAAGAATAAGCGAGGCAAATCCAAAATCCATAGGGAAAAGTGTGAGACCAATCCAAACACTTGGTGAGCTCTTGAATGTCTTGTGTAAATTATTTACATGCCAAGTTTGCTTCTTGAATGTTCATGACTTCCATGATATCCATGTATGCATTTTTAAGGCTTGCTTTGCATATATTATGTATGATTGAATGGGAGATGAGCTATTGGGATTCTTTGAATCTCATTTTCTCCTCTCTAATAATCTAATATGCTAGGTGGACCAAATGGACATGGTAATGGGAGCCAATTACCTTGAAGAAGAGGGATTGACACCAATATGCCTAGTTTTTGTCCTTTTAAAGTCATAATGATGCTTAATGATATATATTATTATTTTAAATGGCCTATGACTTTTGAGACATATGTAATTATGATATTATACTATGTAGGAATGAAAGAATGTGTTATGTGAATGATGGAATATAAATTGAGTATGTTATGGCATCATAGTTTCATGAATGGCTTCATGAAAATATGCATATGTATGGATGAAAAGGCCAAAATGAGGTGTATGAGATTTGGGACCATTTGGACAACTCACACAAGTCCTAAATGTGCTTTTAGACTTGCCCAAAATGTGCCAAAATCAAAGGAAAGCCATTTGGCAATTTTGGTACCCTATATAGAGCCAAAATTAACCATAGTGGAACCCTATATCACTTTTTTATCCAAATGAGCTCTTCTTAATCTAAGATTTGGCAGAATTTTAGAGCTTGTTGAGAGCTTTTTGGAAAGCTAAAGACCATAATTTTCAGAGCTCTACAGAATATTTGATGAATTTCCAAAATTAGTAATTTTTCTGATTTTGGTCTACTGCACTATTCATTTGGTCCGAAAATGAAATCTGTCACACATGGCTCAAATGATGTCCAATTGCTGTGAAATTTTATAAAGAGAAACTAGATATTTCTAGTGACTCGTGTCGATTGGAAGCACCTCATTTGGAGTCTAAAGGGGGAGATATGAATTTTTAAAGATTCTGTCTAATATCAGGGATTTCAGTCGACCTAAGTTACTATTCTATTAAATTTCGAGGTCTGGGCTGCCTAAGATGGTCTAAAAATATTTTTCCCCTCTAGTTAATATCCACAGATATTTAGATTAGTATCATTTTCATAGATTATATTTTTTTGGAATTAATTGGACATTTTCAAAGTTTGCTATAGAAATCTATGACAACATCAGGAGGCAATTTGACCTCTGGAACGTTTTGGATGTCAAACATTCTCTGTAATAGATGTTATGGTCGGACATATTTTTAAAGTGAAGTAGACATCTATAACTTTCCAGAATGACCAAGAATGCATGTTTTCATTTTTTCTAGAATTAGTTATGATTTTTCAAAATTTGGACAGAAAAGAGGTAAAATCTGTCTGAAAATAAACATCCATATTTTTTGCTTCATTTCGATTTTCTTAAGTTGTGACCCACATTTTATGATATAAATGAGTTTTATTCATGTAATTAAATATGAGAATATATGATATAAGCTCATATGGTCCACATGACATCGAATGAAATTTTTATACACGATGCAGCATAATTAAATGCATTATTTTAATAGACTTTTTCTACTTCCTTTATGGATTTGAGAATGTGATACTAAAAATGTTATGAGATGAGCTAGAAATTATGGTGTTACAATGCCTATGCATGCATTTTTAAGGCTTGTATTACATACTTTATGTGTGATTGAAAGGGAGATGAGCTATTGGGATTCTTTGAATCTCATTCCCTCCTCTCCAATGTCTTAACATGCTAGATGAATCAATTGAGCAAGGTAATGGAAGCTACCAAGCCAAGGAGAAGGAGATTGACATCAAAATGTATGAAATGGCCTAGTTATATCTGTCTTATAGCCATACACATGGATATGATATAATCCCATGATGAAATTGTTATGTAATCATATGAACATATGTAATTACTCAAATGTCTGATGTATGAATGATATTTGATACTAATTGTATGAGATAACATATTTTCAATATTGAATGGCAAGAGCTAGCATGTGTAATCTTATGTATATCACGGGATGGATGAGTAAGTTTGAGAAATTTGGGTTTATACATCTTTGAAACAAGTTTAGAGAGTCATTTTGGTTCATTTCCATGTGCACAAGCTTGGAAAGCAAAATTGGACACTTTGATGCTAGTTGAGACTATAAAAATGATTGAACTGGAACCCTATAGCACAAACTAACCAAATGGATGAATCTTCCCATGAAATTTGGAATAAATGTAGAGATCATTGAGAGCTTTTTGTAAAGCTAAAGTGCAAAAAAATCGGAGCTCTATAGAATTAATTATGAATTTTCAAAGTTAAGATTTTTTTGCTATTCTAGTGCATGTACTATTCATACGGTTAGTTTTGTATTCTGTGTCATTTGAGCACAAAATGGTGCCTAATGCTTGTGAAATTTTATCAACGTGAACTAGAGGTCATAATCTTTCTGTGGCCACCAACATCACCTCAATTTGAGGTCGGAGTAGAGAGTTATGAATTTTTGAAGTTTAATGTCAGTACTAGTAGCGCCACTTGATCTCTAGTACTTTTCTATCAGAATTTAGTTCCTAAGTGAACTTGTCATGGTCTAAAGATATTTTTCTCTTATATTTAACATCTGTATCTTCTCAAATTAACCTAATTTTAATATTTTTGTATTTTCTAGAATTAGTTATGAATTGCCAAAATTTATGAAAGTAACCTGTGACAATAGCCTAAACAGCTAAGACCTTGAGTACTTTTTGAATATTAAACGTCTTCTACTTGATTTTCCATAACCTGTAATTATTTTTGGCATCAATTAGACCTCTATAGCTTTCTATAATGGTAAAGAATGCATGATTTTGATTTTTTTAAAATTATTTATGATTTTTCAAAATTTTTGACAGAAAGCATGCAATTCTAGCCGAGGCTATACTATGGAATTTTGTATATTTCTTTCACTTGTATGAGCTCTAGGCCACTTTTGGTGATGGAATTGAGTTGTATCTATCTAATTAAATATGAGAATATGATACATGAGCTCACATGGTCCACAAGACACTAAGTGAAAATTTTATATGCTACGCAACATAAAAATACTCATTATTTTAATGTCACTTTCCTTGCTTCTTCATAAAATATATGATGTGAGACATGGAGATAGCATGAGACAAGCTAGAAAGTTATGGTGTTACATTTATTGGTATTAGAGAAAAGTTCCAGGCTCTCTTTAAGGTTGGATTTGGCTTGAAGATGTGGCTACAAGTCTATGTAAAGGCTTGTATAGTTATGTAAAGCCTTGTATGAGACATTATAGGTGTGTAGAAGTAGTTTATGACAATGTTTATGATAAGTGAGTTGTAGAATGGTCTTGAAGTAGATAGTGAACATCAGGAAAGGTTGGCCTCTAGAATAGCTTAAGCAGAGCTAAGTAATCTGATAACTGGAGCTCTATGAGATATGATAGCTCGTCGGGATCGATAGCAAGCCTTAAGTATGAACGATGAAAAGTGATCTCGTTGATATGAAGAGGCTTGCTAGAGAGAGTACGTAAGGCCTAATTCTCTATGGTGGTCATACTCAGACCATTCTAAGATGTCTTGCGTAATACAAAAATAAGTATTGATGTAGTACAGTGTGAGATGAGACTGCGGCTACATAGGACTAGTTTAAAAAGTAAGTGAGAATGAGAGTTATCTCCTAGCAACAACACTTAAATGTCTAAATGAGTCCCAGAACTTGAAAGATTAATTCCCTCAAGCCAGAAGTTGAGTTATAAGGTACATGCCATAGAGCCTTGATAGCCCGGAGGTGACGAGTAGCTATGTATGAATGAAGTAAGAGGAGGAACCCTCTAACTTGTTAAGGGGCTAGATATAGAGGCAATGAGACTCGTGTTTGTAACTAAAGGTGAAGTTCTAACTCATGAAAAAGCAAGCCAATCAGAGGCCGTTAGCTATGGCCAATTAACTACTTAGCTGCGACCAATTAAGAAGTTAGCCATGGCCAATACTTGAATAGGAAACTAATGTAAACCTTAGGCTAATTAGCTATGACGAATGATGTCTTAGCCACGGCAAATGGCAATATGAATGCCTTGTTAGTCATATTCAAGCCAACCTGAGAAATGAGCTGCTATGGGGTCAGTCAACCCACAGAGAGTGGGAACCCCTAGTATAAGTAGAGAAAAAGAGTAATAAATAATCATGAAAGATTAGTAAGAAATCTATGGACCTAATAGTTAAGACTGAGAAAGAGCTTAGCATTAGAGAAAGTTAGATACAGGGATGATAAGATTGTTAAGACTTGCCCCTAAAGCATTGATTCTAACCTAGGTGTTACCTTATGAGACATTGAATGACAAGATGTTAGTGTAGCCTCAAAATTAACATAAAGTAAGGCAACCAATAGTGAGAAATATAGTGAGTGCCCTAAAAAGGTTCCCCACAAAGGTAATGCCTAGAGGTGAGTATGATTAGCCCAGTGGCAGAGGCTCAGAACAGAATGAGGATGGTCTAGAAAACACTAAGTTATTGTAAGCTATAGGTCTGATAAGATAGGCAGCCCAGGCTGAGAATAAGCTAAAGCCTATAGAAGGTGACCAGTAACATCGTCCAAGTGAGATGTATAAAAGGAGAAATTAATTTGACTAAAAGCTTAGTGAAAGTTCTCCCTAGATTGAGAAAGGAAAGATAAGGCATTCTAAGTCAGGGAGGCCACCTAGTAGTGGTTAGCAAATTCCCCCAGATAGACCCCCTGAGTCGTAAAATATAGTGATAAAGGAAGCAAGGAAGAGCTGAGAAATTAGCCATAGAAGAAATACCCTCGCTTTATTAATACTAGATGAACAGACTGAGCCCAAAAAGGTAAATAGATAAGGGTCTAATAGTTAGTCAGATGAGCTTCCTAATATGAGAATAATATAGTGTTAAGGCACGTGAGTGATTAGAGCACCCAGTAGAGTATAAGTTTTTAGTAAGGTAGAATCTAGACATTCAAAGTACGTGTCCTGGGTTGGATTAGTATAACCCTAAAATTAGTACACTGTGCTCCTAAGGATGAGATTGAAGAGGCTAAATAGAGAGAAATAGCTCTGATTTAGACGTAGAAATGAGTTGAGATAATAGTTAGTGCCTTAGTGCCCTGAGAGAAGCTCGAGGGAGCTGGAGGCCGCCTAAGAAGGCGAGTCTTGCATTATATAGAGAAAGAGTGTAAGTCAAGAGCACCATAGAATGTAATTTCAGGGATTATATGAAATAGAAATTTCTTATCGAGGGACGGTCTTGTCAAGAGCAAAGCAAGAGTATAAGAGAGAGTAGACCCCTTTGATTGTTTAGATCAAAACGATATCATTTGACCCATAAAATGCCAATGGATGAATTTTTGCATGAAACTTAGTAGGCATATAAATCTCATCTAAAGCTTTTCATAGAGCTGAAGAACACAATTTTCGAAGCTCTAGAAAATTTATTATGATTTTTCAAAATTAGCCAAATTATGCAGAAATTGTCACTGCTACTATACATATAGTTAGTTTAGTTTTTAATGTCATTTAAGGGCCAAATAAAGTCCAATGCTCATAAAATTTTACAACCATATAGTAGACATTATAAGCGTTCTATAGCCACTGAGAGCAACCAATTTACAGCTTTGTAAAGGGAGATATGAATTGTTGAAGTTTTTGGTTTACTATAGAATGTCCTCTAGACCCAGTTACTATTCCATTAGATTTTCACAAGACAAATGATACTATTTTGATCTAAAATTTTATGGTAGTTAGAGGACATCCTGAGCTTTTTACAAAGTCATAATTTACATGATTTGGATTTTTCTAAAATTAGTTATGAATTCCCAAAGTTCTAGATAAAATATGGATACCATGGAAAATCAAAGTGTATTCTTGAAATTGAGATGCTTGATCCAAACCTAAATGTCATGCTTCAAATTGTGATATTTCTAGTTGAATAAATGTGTTAAAGATGGGAGATGAAAATGGTAAGCCTAAATGGCCTATTTGACTAAAAATGAATTATTTTGGCCTTTGATAACGAGTATTTCCGCTACTAAAAGTGTTAATTTGGTGAAAATGGATATAATTGCCATTTTAACATAACTTAAGGGATATCTTGATATGGTATGACATTTAGTAGGAGAAAGAAAGGAATTGAAGGAAAACTTGGAAGCTTTAGAAAGTTCCTTTGAAAAGCTTGAAAATAAGGTAAGACACCATGGACTATATTGCTTCTTCTTGACTTTGCTCCATGCTCATGTTTCAGCAAGACCTAAGCCCATTTAGGAGAGGATGAAGCCAAGTCAGAACAAGGGTTTTAGAGCATAAGGAATAAGAATATGCAGTTGGAACTAAAAAAAACTTTAAGATTTAAGTTATGTTACTTAGGGTTTTAGTTGCACCTTAAAAAGTTTAAAGCTTTCTAATAATAATCTAGCTTGTACAAAAGTATATACAAGTTCATAAGAGGTCTAGGAAAATTCATATATGCCAAATTCTCTAGAGAAAGCAACAAAACTCCATGGGCTCCCATTTGATACTATGTCTTGACCAAGAGAGGAAACAAGTACCTAGAGAGAGTTTTCTTTGATTCCAAGGATAGAAATGGTCTAGATATGAATAATAAATACCAAAGGAACCATTAGTTTGAATTTAGAAACCATAGTTTGAAAGATGAAAGTTTAGGTTCCTTTTAAGGTTTAAAGAAGCAACTTGGTATTTGACTCCTTGAATTGAGTTTGTGATGACTCTAATGAGTTTAAATGAAGTCATATAACTTAGATTGAGTGAGAAATTAGAGCCAAAATCATGAATCATATGAGTTTTTTCATTATGCCCTTATATGGAACTATAATCATGTTATAAGATATAATAGCCTTGCATTGAGTTTATGTAAGGTTAGAATTAGTTCTAATGATGTGTTTATGTCTTATTTGATGTATCTAGGCCAAACAAATCAAGCTCTTCCTAGGTGAGTGTGTGAGGCCGAGAAGGGTAAGGAAACTTCAAGAAAGAAAGTTTGTGATTCTTGAGTCAAGGTAGCTCTCCATCCTTTTTTGTAAGCATTGCTTGGTTGTTTGATTGCCATTGGATGCTTGTATGTATGTTTGAATCACAAGATATGCTTATAGCTATTAATTTAATGTTTTGATGCCATTATACATCTTAAATGACAATTTGAATATGTATGGCTCTTAATGAGTGAGGTTGTCTAAAAGTCTCTTAGAATTGGTGAGGAGAAGCCAAAAGTCCTTAAGAATGGGTGAGATAAAACCAAAAGTCTTAAGAGTGAGTAAGACTAAGTCAAAAATCCCTAATATAAGGATTCTTGGGACACACATAGTGAAAATTAAAAAAAAATTTCTCCTATGGATTTGTCAATGTCATTTAAATAGAGTAAAGCTAGAGATTTACCTTTGTCATGTGATTCTTTAGATTCTCTTTCTATAATTGAATCTCAGGAACTGACGCTTCTGACCAGTTTCTTCTACCAGTATCCACATGAATGGCCATTGTAACTCGAATGGCATACTAACACCACTAAACATAAACGTCTGTACATTCAAAGAGAGAAGACGTCCTTCTCTGTCTCTCTCTATACATTTGTACACTTTCTCTCTTTAAGTGTTCATAAACTTTCTCTCTCTACGGTGGGAGGTGGCTCTCTAAAAAAAATATCATCGTAGAAAACCCTAGCCTCTCTATTTATAGAGATGTGTTATATTAGGGTTTTATGATAGATTTGATTAATTTAAATACATTATTTAAATTAATTGAAATCATAATTAAATAAATTAGTTTAAATTTAAATCTATCCTATAGAATAAATTTAAAATAATTATTTAATCTAAATTTAGACTAAATTTAAATTTAATTTATCACATAGATTAAATTCAAATTATCATACTAGTTTAAATTTAAATTTATCATATAGAATTAAATTTAAAACTAATTTATTTAAATTAATTAAATGATATATATATTTCAAAATATAATATATCAAATATAGAATTTTTTTAATTTTATAAAATATGTATATCAAATATATTTATAAAATTCATCCACCCTAAATTGAACGTTACATTCATTAAATCTAAACACATTTTTAGGTTCAATGAATCTAGACATTTTAACTCGAGTTGGTCCGTTCTTGTGTGTGATCCTGTAGGCCCATATGACATTGGCAGTGGGCTAATAACGTTATTCTACCCATAAGTCACAAGTGGCCTCTAGCGAGATATTATGAGTACCCAAATCATATGAGCATTGGTGATCTGATGCAACCTATTATACAACTCTGTCATAACCCTTTTGTCACACAATATTAAGGTCAAGTATGAGACATGGAAATGTCATCCTCATTTACTCAACTGCCACTTTTTCGATCTCCGAGTAGACTGATAGAATAAATGGAAAAGCTTTCCATCCAAGCATGGCCATGCATTTCTCAATCTCACTTATTGAGTAACCCAGAGATATCTCTCCACAAATGAGAGGGAAAAATTCTATCTTGACTACTCATCTTCCTCTACATGGATTCCACTCTGCCTAATCACAACCTTTATAATCACCTGGTTAACGGTGACTTTTGACTATGTCAAAGCATAGTGTTCCTCATGTAGGAATCTATAGTGATCTCAGGTCTAAGGGTTTAGTGACATGGCTATATATAAGATACACTTATGATTTGATCTATGTAGTTATCTCATGATGGGTTGATCCAGTACTTTATTTCCTAATAAGTGCCTATGATTTTGATTTGTATCTTTATACATGACTAACATATAATCATCAATCAAAATCATACTAGCCTTAGTTTATCATCATTCCCACAAAGATGATCGACTAGGAATATTTAGGATAATTAATATAATTTATCTAAGGATAATATTATTACTATTATAGTAAACATGCAGACAATATAACAAATGTAATAAAAGAGAAACTCTTTTTTCTTAATGAAATACAATGTTCATTATACAATGCTTGGCTTAGGGCACAATCTGTAACACCTAAAAGTAGGTGAGGCTAATCCAAAAGTCCCAAAGAATTAGGTGAGTCTGGACCAAAAGTCCCTAGAGCTCATGTTTGAATTGGAATGACTTCATGTGACTTGAAGATATGAGTATGTATGTCTTTTAGAAGCATTTGTAGCATGCTTGCATTCTTTGACATGAAAATTTGACATATATCTTTGCTTGAAAAAGTGAGTGAGCAATAAGGATTCTTTGAATCTCACTCTCCCCCACTTTATGTCTAACTATGTCTAGGTGAGCCTCATGGAGCAAGGAATGAAAGCCAAGGAGCATGAATGATAATACTTTGATAATAGGATAGTTTTTTATGTAATTTAATGTCAAAGTATGTATAGATGTATATGATATTTATGAGATGTAAACCTTTAATTATATGTAAGAGTATATGAATATGTTGTATGTAATGGACATAGAGCCAAATGTATAAGAATGCAAGTTCTTGACACCCTTGAGCCTTGATATGTTTGTATATATGAACAAGTGGAATGATGGCTTTGAGTTCCATAGTGATATGAGCCTATTATGATGCTTCTATATATTATGCTTGAGGTTTTAGACGTGCTCAAATGGCCATGGTTCATATGGGAAGCCATTTTGAACCATTTGATGATAGAGCCATAATCTTGCCCTCAATCAAAACTAGACCAATTGGATGATTTTTGGCATGAATGTTGGCAAGCATTTTGATCTCATTTAGTGCTTTTCATAAAGACAAAGAATAGAATTGTTAGAGCTGTAGAAAATTTATTATGATTTTTCAAAGTTGGTTAAATTATGTAGAAACTATCAGTGGTATTGTTCATTTGGTTTGTCTAGTTTTTTGGGTTTTTAAGGGGTCAAATGAGGTTCAATACTTAGACCCAGTTACTATTTCGTTAGCATTTTGTGGGTCAAATGATATTGTTTTGATCTAAAATTTTTACAATAATTAGATGACGTCCTGAGCTTTCTAGAAAGTCCTAATTTGCATGATTTGGAATTTGTTATGAATTTTCAAAGTTCGCATTAAAATATGGAACATGTGAAAAATGCAAGTGTGATGTTCAATTTAAGATGTATGCCTCCAACCTGAAATTTAAGCTTCAAATTATGATGTTTCTAATTAAACAAGTGTGTGATAGATGGAAGACGAGTTTGGTAAGCTTAAATGCGTTATTTAGTCAAAGATGAATTATTTTGGCTTTTAATAATAGGAATTTTCACTGCTAAAGGTAATCATCTTATGCCAAATGAATACTATAAGCCAATTATGCTATACGTTAAGTGTTATACAGATATGGTGTTACATTTATTAGTATTAGAGCAAAAGTTCAGGCATTTTAGTGTTAGTTATGACTTAAGGATGAAATTTGCTTGTTGTATATGAATGATAAGGATGAATTGAGTGCCAGTTATGACATATATTCATGTTTTATGTTGAACCATGTTTAAATTGTTTCGAATAAGATTGTGAACATCAAGAAAGGTAGGCCCTCTAGAGAGATTAGAGTAAAGCCAGAGCCTAGTGATCCTATGGCTAGAGCCTTACAAGCTATTATGATTTGCCTAGATCAGCAGCAAGCTATGATCATGTAATTACAAGAAAGGCTTTGCTCAGAGAGAAAGTGAGAGGTCTACTCCTCCTCAGCTACAACACTCAGATCATCCTAAGAATTCAAAGGCAATTCACTTTGACCAACAATGATAGAATCAACAAACTTCTCAAACTCTATTAGCTCAAATACCTCCTACTTAGTAGTAGCCTTCTATTTAGCATACTATAGCATAGTTCAAAAATTCCGAGCCTCCCACCTTTGATGGTGAACTAAATACAAAAAATGTAGAGGTCTAGATTATGCATTTAAAGAAAATTTTGAGAGTTACGGAGTGCATATCTGAGTAAAAAGTAGTGATGGTAAGTTTTTAGCTAGAAAAAAAAAGTTGATTACTGGTGGAGGAGCACTAAACCAATTATAAAGCCAGAGAACCTCTTGATCAATTGGAAAACTTTCTTACAGGCATTTTATGAACAGTATTTTCCCAGTTTCATTCGAGATAAGGAGGAGTCAAAATTTATCCTCCTCAGGCAAATATAAAGAATGTCAGTTGACCAGTACGTGGCTAATTTTCTAGAGGTCTTTGGATATTCATCTTACCTCCAGAAGCATGATGATGAGAGGTACAGAGCAGATGAGTTAGAGAAGGGGCTATTACCAAAGATCAGAGATAGAGTGGTGCACTAGAGGATTAGGGACTTCAATGCACTATTGGAGGCTTACAGAGTCACAGGAGCAAACTTAACAATGATGCATATAGTCCTTAGTGCAAAGTCTCCCATCCCTAATAACAAAAGGCCACGTGAAGAGGTACTAGCCACTAGTAGCAGTAAAAAAGGTGGCAGAGGACAGTGGAACTAAAAAGGAAAAGGTAGAAAGAAACCAGCTTAGTCCAGTAGAAGCAATTTCACTCTAATAGCTTGTAGTCATTATGGTAGAAATCATGGAGGTAAACCATGTTATGCAGGCCATAATGTTTGTTACAAGTGTGGTAAACCAGGACATATAGCGAGAGATTGCACACAGCAGAAGGAGCTACTTCCTACGCCTAAGTACTATTAAGATTAAGGATTGTACTGTAAATGCATTATTTAATTCGGGTGCTAGTCATTCTTTTATATCCTATAACTGTGTTAGGAGGTTGGGTCTGAGCATATATGCATTACCCTATGATTTGCACGTATCTACTCCTATAGGGAACCGAGCCATTACTTCTCATGCATGTTTGAATTTTGTAATCCAATTTAACCATTGTTTTATCACAGTTGACTTGATTTATATGCCTCTTATTGATATTAGTTTGATTATTGGAATGAACTAGATGATTGCAAATAATGCCATACTTGATTGCCATCACAGATGTATTACTTTACCTGAATGTGGGACTGTACCTAGTACCAAGACTAAGCTAGCTTTTATGACCACCTCCTAGGCTGATAGATTTTTAGAGCATGATTGTCAAGGGTTCCTAGTTTTTTTTTTTTGTACAAGCTGAAGTAAAAAAGTTTATAGATGAGATACCTATAATAAGAGAGTTCTTAGAGGTATTCCTTAAGAAAATTAGTGGACTACCCACTAATAGAGAAGTAGAGTTTGCTATATACATTGTGCCTGAGGTAGGTCCAGTGTCTAAGGCTCTATATAGGATGGCTCCCATCAAGCTAGCTGAATTGAGGAAATAGATAGAAGAGCTATTATAGAAAAGTTTTATCAGACCTAGTGTCTCACTGTAGGGAGCTCCACTCTTATTCATAAAAAAGAAGGACAGGAGTCTTTGACTGTGTATATACTATAGAGAACTCAACAAGATTACCATTAAGAATAAATACCCCCTTCCTAGGATAGATAACCTCCTAGATCAATTAATAGGAGCATCAGTGTTTTTTGATATTGATCTCAGGTCAGAATATCATCAGCTTAGGATTAAAGCTAAGGATATTCCTAAGATAGCTTTTAGGATAAGGTATAGGCATTATGAATTCTTAGTTATGCCTTTCAAGTTGATGAATGCATCTGCTGTTTTTATGAATTACATGAATAGAGTGTTTAGTCCATACTTAGACAAGTTTATAGTTGTCTTCATAGATGATATTCTCATTTATTTTAAGAACAAAGAAAAGCATGAACAGCATTTGAGATTAGCCTTGGAAACCTTAAGAGAAAAGTAATTATATGTTAAACTTAGTAAATGTGAGTTTTGGCTTACTAAGGTGAAATTCTTAGGCAACGTGATCTCCCAAGTAGGGGTTGCAGTAGATCCCATAAAGTAGAGGCAGTACTTAAGTAGGAGAGACCTAGGACAGTGACAAAGATCATAAGTTTCCTAAGTATGGTAGGTTATTATAGGAGGTTTATCTAGGGCTTTTCTCAAATTGCAATGCCACTGACAAGGCTCACTAGAAAGAATGTGTCATTTATGTGGGATGAGAAATGCAAGTAGAGTTTCTAGAAATTGAAGCATAGATTAATCACCACCATAGTCTTAGTGATTCCTTACCCTCGAGAGACTTTTATATCTACAGTGATACTTTCAAGAAAGGGTTAGAATGTGTGCTTATGCAGAAATATAGAGTGGTAGCTTATGCTTCTCGACAATTAAAACCACCTGAGAAAAACTATCCCATTAATGATTTAGAGCTAGCAACAATGCTGCTTGCGCTTAAAATATGGAGATACTACCTATATGGTGCAACTATAGAGATATGCAATGATCATAAAAGCCATAAGGACTTGTTTGAGCAAAAAAAGTTAAACATGAGGCAGAAGAGATTATTAGAGCTTTTAAAAGATTATGATTTCACTATGAAATACCATCCAAGAAAGGCTAATGTGGTTGCTAATACACTAAGTAAGAAATCCATACATATGGCCTACATGATGTTAAAAGAGTAGGAACTCATTGAGAGATTTAGAGATATGAATCTCACATGGCAAGTGTATTCTAGGAAGTTATCAATGAGTGAAACCTAAATAGAGAATGACCTGGGGGATCAAACAAGAGAAGCGTAGCAAGTAGATGAACATGTGAGAAACGTTAAAGCTCAGATGTCCCAAGGTAGCATTTTATACTTCAATCTGCTTGACGATGAAATAATGAGGTATAGAAATAGGCTGTATGTATCTAGGAACTTAGAATTGAAGGAAAGGATACTAGAAGAGGCACATAAAAGTAAATAAACTATTTATCTAGGTAGTAATAAAATGTATCATGATTTAAAGAAAATGTTTTGACGGCCTAGAATGAAAATAGATATAACTTAGTATATCTCATGATGTTTAGTATGCTAAAAAGTTAAAATTAAACACTAGAAGCTAGTAGAGTTACTTCAACCCCTAGATATCCCTGAGTGAAAATAGGATAACATAGTTATGGATTTTGTCATGGGATTACCTAGGACATCATCGAGACATGATTCTATATGGGTGATAGTGGACAGATTAACTAAGTCATCTTATTTCTTAGCAATTAGAGCCATATACACCCTAGATAAATTAGCCCAGCTATACATAAAAGAAATAGTGAGACTACATGATGTACTTAGGAGCATAGCATCAAATAAAGATCCCAATTTCACTTCGAATTTTTAGAGATCATTATAGGATACCTTAGAAACCAAATTAAGATTCAGTACAACCTATCACCCTTAGACAAATGATCAAACAAAAAGAACCATCCAAACTCTAGAAGACATGTTGAGGGCATGTGTTTTAGAAATGAAATGTAACTGGGATACCTATTTGCCTCTACCAAAATTTGCCTATAACAGTAGTTATTAGTTTAGTATTCAAATGGCACTATATGAGGCATTATATGGGAGCAAGCGTAGGTCCCTAGTATGTTGGGTTAAATATGGAGAGAGGAGCCTTATAGGCCAAAAATTAGTGGACCAAACTTCAAGACAAATTGAAACAATTGAGAAGAAACTTCTAATGGTACAAAGTAGACAAAAGACTTATACAGATAAGAAGAGAAAGCCATTAGAGTTTGAGGTTGGAGACCATGTATTTATTAGAGTGTTTCCAATCACAAGGATAGATAGGTCCATAAAGAGTAGAAAGCTCAGTCCAAAGTACATAAGTCTATTCCAAATTCTTAACAAGTTAGACCTATGGCCTACAGACTTACTTTTCCCCAAAACCTGAGCCAAATATATGATGCCTTCCATGTATCCCAACTCAAAAAGTACCAGCCTAACTCCTCACGTGTCATAGAGTATGAAAATGTGCATTTACAGGACAATTTATCTTATATGGTATGACCAGATCAAATTGTGGATGCTAAACTAAAGTAGTTAAGGAACAAGACTATACCATTAGTAAAAGTGGTTTGGAAAGGGCTATCTCTTAAGGAAACTACCTGGAAGCTAGAAGAAGAAACGAGAAAGAAATATCCAGAGTTATTTTAATAAGGTATGTATCTAAATTTTGAAGACAAAATTTTATTTAAGAAGGGAAGAAATATAATACCTGGTTTTCTAAAATAACTTGTGTAGCACTATAAATTTCTAGCTTGTCTCATGCTATTTCCATACCTTATGCCATGCATTTCACAAGAGGGCAAAAGAATGGCATTAAAAATAATGAATTAATTTGCGTTGCATAGTGGATAAACTTTTCATTCAGTGTCCCATGGACTATATGGAGACATCCATCTCATTCTCATATTTAATTACACAATTACAACTCATAACCATCCCAAGAAGTGGCCTAGAACTCGTGCAAGTGGATGGTATACATGAAAATCAATGATGCAGCCTCGGGTTAAATTTTCTAAGTTACTATCATAAATTTTGAAAATTCATAACTGATTTTAGAAAAATTAAAATCATGCATACTTTACCATTTTGGAAAGCCACAGATGTCTAATTTATGCTGAAAATATATCTAGACCACAACAAGGGTGATATCCACCAAAAATTGATAGAACAGTACCAGAGGTTGTTTACCATTATTAGTACTATCTTCCAATTTCAAAAATTCATATCTCTCTGCTCAGGATCCAATTGGGATGATCTTGGTGGCCATGGAAAGATTATCATGTCTGTTTTATACTTATAAAATTTTATTAGCATTGGACATCATTTGTCTCTTAAATGACACAGCCCAAGAAACTGACCAAATGAACAATGTCTGCATCAATTCAACAGAAAAATGCCAACTTTGAAAATTTATAATTAATAAAGAGCTCCAAATAATATGATTTTTGGCTTCCTAAAAATCTCTAGATAATATCTATATGAATATCAAAGTTCATGGGCAAATTCGTTCATTTGATTAGATTTTGACATTTTGTTGCATAATGGTCATTTTTGTGTCTCATAAGGGGTTCAAATGGTCTATTTTAGCTTCTAAGGCAACCATGGCCACTTGAGCACGTGAGAAAGCACCAAGATGGTCTACTAAAATTGTTTCAAAGGTTCATAAACCCAGAAATTAAAAAGTCACTCTCTCACTCCATGCCATACACAAGAACATACAAGTCAAGTCTTACTCTCTAATGTCCAAAATGCACAATATCATACATATAACATTAAATCTCATGTGTACATGATAAATTTGCATATTTACATATGTTCATAATTTCATAGGACATTTATAATAATGTATTACATCATGGACCACTCATATGGGTACAAATTGAACAAAACAATACATCTTGCTGTCAATCTTTTATCTCCCAACTTAGTGGCTTCCATTACCTTTCTCATTTGGTCTACCTAGTATGTTAAGATGTAACACCCTGAAATTAATTAAGGTGTTAATAATATATTTGGACTAATTAAGAATAATTGTCATGAATTAATTGGGTAAGCTTTATGAATGAAAATTTATAGAGAAATAAGTTATTAATATAGGTTTAAGATTTCATTTAGGTTAAAGCTTAATTGGGGCCCAAAATTTAATTTGAATAAGCCATGGATAAGGATTTATAGAGGCCTAATAATTTTTGGGTGTAAGCCTAACTCCTTATCATAAGACTTGGGCCAAGAGAGATTGCCTAGCAATGACCCAATCTGATTTAGTAGAATAGGGGCCCAAGACCCAATTTATGTGAGTTGGCCTAACGCACATTATGTAGGCTCAAATTAGATTGGCTCTTGAAATTTGGCCTGACCCAACTACAACTCTGAAGCCCACCTCATGAGATTTAGCCCAACTAACACCAACCTTTGAACCCACGAGAATTTGGGCCTTAAGGTCAGCATACTTCACTTAAACTCAAAGTGTTCTGCAGCCCACCTCATCAAACAAAGGCCCAATAAGTACATATCTGAACTTCAGTGGATTTTGAGCTTTAGGGTTGGCCAAAACCCATTTAAAACCCTAACTTACTTAGCCCCTTACCCTCTATTCTATAGACCAACTCAATCTTAGGCAAAAGAGAACTCCATTTTCGCATAAGAAGAGAGGAGAATAGGGTTTTCTGCATTCCTCCACCATTTCTCACTTCTAGAGGAAGATTTAGCCAAGGTAATCTATATAAAACATGCCCCTCCCATTCTCCTCTTCATTGTGGTCCAATTAGTTTCTGGTTTTGAGCATTTTTCATCTTCTTCTCAAATTTAAAACTTGGTATCGGGTGATTCCTTGCAAGATTTTTGAAGTTAGAGTTAGTGGAACCATGGGGTAAGTGTCCTCTTTCATTTTGTGGTATAATCTTGCCTAGATTTCATGTTGTTAGCTAACTTTGGTATATGGCTAATTTCATGTGTGAAAATGGAGTTGTGGGGAATGACTCATGGTGAGCTTTGATGTATGGACCCTGAATTAATGCAATAGATTATTAAGAAGCTTAGGTAAGAAGTTCTTAATAACTTCTTGTTAAGATTAATCTGTAGATAGCAAGAATTTCTTCACTAATGATGGTTAAATGATGATAATCATGCTCATGTTAAGCTTGGTATGATTTGGGTCATAGTGATAGTTAGGGGAAGAGTAATTGGTTTCATTGAGGTAACTGGGGTTATTTTCCTAATTCCATGTATATGCTCATGTTAATCTGATATTTGTTACACATGCTTAATTTTGAAATGTTAAATGATTGGTTGACTACTTGATTGTTATTATAATTGGACCTTGTGAGTCCATGGTGCAATTGTGGTGCGACTGCCACCCGTGCATGTGCTTCGATCGAACACTGGGTTATGATAAGACCTTAGATGCACTGAGCCCTGGTTATGCTCATTATGGAGTAGGTGCCATGGACGGACCTTTCCTGGTGTTATTGACCATTAACATGTTATGTATTACTACTGGTATGGGACAGTAGTTATTGGTAGTTCAACTAGTTCATTTGCAAATTGAATTGATGATTCTGGTATTGATGACATGAAATTGCATTGGATTGATTAACTTGTACATGTATATGGAAACTGTCCTTTTGTTACTGAGATTATATATCTCACCCCATTGTGGGCTAACATTTTCAGCAACCGGACCTCTTAGTGGCAAGGAGAAAATTAACAGGAGCTTATTAAATAGATTGGTAGCACTTAGGTTTTGAAACCTTGACAAATTGTATTGTTACTAGATTACAAGTTTTGTACCATTGCGGCATTGCATCATGAATTGCTAAGTGTAGGAGTTGTATTTTATTAACATAGAATGTAACCATTAAGAAATAGGCTCCATGTTAGCTGTTGATGGATGTATAAACTTTGACACTTATTTTGGCTTGTGAATTTATGATATAACTAACTATTTAAGTAATGTAATCCCATGATATGTTAATTATAGAATTGACTATTGATGCATGAAATACCCAATGAAAGTATGTTTGAATGACCATTGTGGGAAATTTATAAATTTGCTGACGTAAAACCTATGGATGAGTAGGGAAATCCACATTTAAATGCTAGATGGGTAATGTTATGATGGCTAGGGTAAATCAGCTAGATAAATGTTATTAGAACCTCATAACAAGTGAGAGAGTGGCCCTAGAGAGTCCCTAGATAGAGAGTGGAGAGTATGAGGTAAGTTCTTAAGAGTAGTAGGATCAAAAGGCATTTGGCCGCAGCCAAAACATTGTTAGCCACGGCCAATAGTGGCGAAGTTGCTCAGGGAGAGTACCAGAGAACAATTCATCGCGGTGAAATGTGCAATTGGCTGCAATGAAATGGAAGAGGCAAAACTGGGAGTCCTTCAGAGGGTAATTCACTGCGGCTAAATGGGAATGGGCCCCGGCGAACTTTTACGAAAAGGAGCCAGGCATTCCATAGAGGAATTGGCCGCGACGAAAGGAGGTATTAGTCGTAGCCAATAGTGAGAGGCGAGCGAGGTAGGTTCCAAGAGGCTTCCTCACCGCGGTGCCATATAGGTTAGCCGTAACGAAGGTCCAACTCGCTGCGGCGATAATTAGTAACGATGCGAGGGGTGAGGCCAAAGGGAATTGGTTGCGGCAAACATCCTGAAACCCTTATATTGGCTAGGAAATCATAGTTTTTCATATGGCAACCTCAAGGGATGATTTATAAATAGTGATAGAAGATTCATATGGGTTGAAATTGATAGGTAATAGAATCAAGGCTTATAAATGAATGTTAGTTTTCCCTGATATACATAAGTGTTGGTAATTATATAGTTGATGACTCTAATAACATTAAAGTTCAAATTTCCCCACATTCCCATAATGTAATTAGTCTTAATGTCATGTAACCCTGGTTTATGGTTATTAAACACACATTTAACCTTAATTATAATGAGTAGAAGTTAGGGTCGTCACATAAGACATTAGAGAGGAGGGAATGAGATTTAAAGAATCTCAATAGCTTTTCTCCCTTTCAATCATATATAAAGAATGCAATTCAAATCTTATAAATGCATGCATGAGCATAATGGAATGTATGATCATTCAAAAAGCATTCTTAACATTTGAACAAGTCATACAAAACATATATAGGCTTGCCAAGTGAGTGGATTAACTTCACCCATTCTTTTCAAGGTTATTAGACTTGTCTCACCATTTTCTTAAAAGTCTTGAACTAAGCCTTACTCTTAGGAGACTCTACACTTTGTCTTAACCATTCGCAAGGGTTCTTGGTTCATCCTCACCATGGCTAGAGGGTTTTTGGCTTCACCACACTCAAGCAAACCAAAACAAACATATTAGGTATCATTTGAAAACATAATACAACATCATCATACTATGGGATATAGGCATGTACTAGAACAATTTTTATGGCTTAAAACACACATACACACATTCAAAGACAAGGTAAGCACACATTTATACCTAAGAAAAAGTAGAAAGAGTTACCTTTCCCATACAAGCACACTTTTTCTCTTGGAATTGCAGTCCCTTCCTCGGTCACACGCTTACAATGATGCGAGATTTGTTTCTTTTGTTTCTCTTAGCCTAAACATAATATATGGAAGCCAATTAAGTTCTTGGAATTATTTCTAAAGTCATACATCTTTTTTAAATACTAACTTGGTCTAATAGCCCCTTTTATGGTTCCAAAATGCACTTAATGAAGCAACACTCCTTAATTAAATTCTAGACTCCATTCCTTCCTTTTATTTATGATTCTTGACTCTTTTTAAGCCTCTTGGAGTTATCACACAATTAAACCAAAGAGCCTAACTAGGTGTTGCTTTTTTAGGTCATATTATAGAACTTATATTACCAATTCATTCCCTAGGCCTCCTAAATTTCTTCCAAGATTTCCCCTCATCTTCACCCATCATATATGACTTAAAAATGGGTTTGGAAAAATTTAAAACTATCCCTAGGTGCCTTAGACTCTTTAGGCCAAGGCTATACTTCTTCTTAGCACCCATGGAGTTTGTTTTATTTTCTTGGTGAAAGATGCATATAGGGAGCCTTTTAGGGATCTTAGGAGTTCATCTAAACACTCGTTTTGGCTTAAGAATTATTGTGTCAAATCAAATTTTACAAGGGACACTTGAAACCCTAAGTTTTCTATCTTGAAATCTAATGGCTAGTTTGTTGTTTCCCTTGTATATTCTTATTTTCCACACTCAATTCCTTAAGATTCACCCTTGATTCAACTTAAAATCTATGCCTTCTTGGAGCTCCCTAGGCTTGACAAACCAAGGAGAAGGTGTAACACCTTAATCTACTACTGCTACCTAGCCTCTCACTGGGCTCGGTTCCATATGATTTCCAAAGAATCAACACCAATCCGTGGCATTTGCATGCTATGAACCGGGGTTTCATACACTTATCTTTTGCCCCGTGAGTCTTGTGAACCCATCATTCACATCCTCAACTCAAACTTCATATATACAACTCATACATAGCATAAAACAAACCATAAGCCACGGGTATAGAGCCAAAAACCAGAAAAATTACATTTTCTCACTTGTGCCCCAAAGTCATATTTTGGCTCTAACTTTTGGAAAATCATAACTAATTATAGGAAAATGGGAATCTAGTGAACTTTAGCTCTCTAGAAAGCTCTATGTGTTTTATTTACACTAAAAATAATTCCCAATCGAAATCTCCACATTTGGGCCACTTTTGATATCGAAAATGGGAAGGAGGTCCGGCTATCACTGTTTCTGGTCCAGTTTACTATCATGACTTTCAAAAATTCATAACTAAATCCAAAAAAATTCAATCTGGGCACACTATACCAATTTGGAAAGATACGGATGTCTACTAGAGGAAAAAAATAATTCCAGATCAGTTCAGTCCTACTCCCTGAAAACCGATGGAACAGTAACGGGGGTCAGATGAGCTCCCTGATGCTGATACAGAACTTCAGACGGTTCGTTCTCTCTCTACAGACCTTCGATTTAGGTGATTCTAGTTCCTATAAGTCACTGTGATTGTCTAGTTTATGTGTATAAAATTTCACCACATTTGGAATCCATTTGGTCTATGAATGCCACAGATTTCATTTCTAGTTTATATGAACAGTGCATGACCAATCCATTAAATTTTCCCAAATTCAACAATTCGCTAAATATCCTCTAGACCTCCGAATATTACCAACTTTAGCTTCTCAAGAAGCTTTCTACAAACTCCAGAGGCATGCCAAATTTCATAGCAAAAGGAGTTCATCCGGTCACATTTTGATGGAGCTCACAAATTTACCAGTTTTGGTACCCAAAAGGTCCAAAACGGGTCCAAATAGCCTCTCACATATTCTAGCCACTCATGCTCACAAATTCCATGAAGTCGCACTATCTCTCTGATATACAACTGGGCCAATCTATCCAGTGTATGAGTAGCCCTGACAGCTAAAAAGTGTGCAGACTTCGTCAGTCTATCCACAACTACCCAAATAGCATCGTGTCCAGAGGATGTCCTGGGTAACCCCATGACAAAATCCATGGCTATACTATCCCACTTCCACTCAGGGATATCTAGAGGTTTCAACAACCCAGCCGGTTTCTGATGTTCTATCTTTACCCTCTGACACACTAGGCATCTAGCCACATACTCCGTCACCTCACTTTTCATCCCTGGCCCCCAGAAAATTCTTTTCACATCATGATACATCTTGGTGGCACCTGGGTGGATAGTATACTTACTCTTATGTGCCTCTTCTAAAATGCTTTCTCTCAACTCATTCTGACTAGGCACACAGATTTTATCTCGGTATACTATCATACCATCCTCAGATACCTTAAAATCTGAGGTCTTACCTTGGGTGATCTCATTCCTGATCCATTTCAGGAACTCATCCTCTCTCTGGGCATCTAAGATCTGGGTTCTCAAGATATTCTCAATTTGGGTTTCACTCAAACACAATCTACCCGATACCACGTGACAAGAGAGGTTCAAATCTCTGAACTTCTCTAGGAGCTCCTGCTTCCTAATCATCATATGGGCTACATGGATGGATTTTCTACTCAGGGCATCCGCCACCACATTGGCCTTGCCCGGATGATATTTCAACACATAATCATAATCTTTCAAGAATTCCATCCATCTCCTCTATCTCATATTGAGTTCTTTCTGATCAAACAGGTATTTCAGACTTTTGTGGTCACTATAGATCTCTATGGTCGCACCATACAGATAGTGTCTCCAAATTTTAAGAGCAAACACTATGGCAGCTAACTCCAGGTCATGTGTGGGATAATTCTCCTCATGAGGCCTCAACTGCCTCGAGGCATATGCCACTACTCTACCCTGCTGCATCAACACACATCCTAACCCTTTGCCCGAAACATCACAATAAACCACAAATGGTTCACTAGGGTCAGGGATAATCAGTACAGGGGCAGTGGTTAAATAGAGTTTCAACTCCTGGAAACTCTTATCACATCTCTCATCCCACACAAAAGGTGTATCTTTCCTAGTTAGCCTCGTCAGTGGTAAGGCCATCTGAGAAAAGTCCTGAATAAACCGTCTATAGTACCCTGCCAAACCTAGGAAACTCCTAACCTCGGTGATTGTTCTAGGTCTATCCCACTATAACACTTTATGGGGATCCACCGCAACCCCATCCCATGAGATCACATGACCTAAGAATCGCACCTCGGTCAGCCAAAACTCACATTTACTAAGTTTGGCATACAACCTTTTCTCTCTCAAGGTGTCTAGGACTAGTCTCAAATGCCTCTCGTGCTCCTCAAAAGATCGGGAGTACACTAAAATATCATCAATAAAGACCACCACAAACTGATCTAGATAAGGTCTGAATACCCTGTTCATGTAATCCATGAATACAGCAGGCGCATTCGTCAACTCGAATGGCATCACAAGGAACTCATAGTGCCCATATCTCGTTCTGAAAGCCATCTTAGAGACATCTTCAGTTCTCACTCTCAACTGGTGGTAACCAAATCTAAGATCTATCTTGGAAAACACAGATGCCCCAGCCAACTGATCTAACAAATCATCAATTCTAGGGAGAGGATATTTATTCTTGATGGTAACTTTATTCAACTCTCTGTAATCTATATACAAACGCAAGCTACCATCTTTCTTTTTCACAAACAACACCGGAGCACCCCAAGGTGAAATACTAGGGCAGATAAACCCTTTCTCTAACAATTCCTCTATCTGCTCTTTCAACTCAGCAAGCTCGGTGGGAGCCATCCTGTAAGGAGCCTTGGACACCGGTCCAGCCCCAGGCACTATGTCTATAAGGAACTCTAATTCTCTCTCAGGAGGTAGGCCACTAAAATCAAACTCTCTAGGGAAAACCTCCGAAAATTTCCTAACAACTGGGATCTCCTCTATCCCTTCTTCTACCTCAGCCCGAATAGAGAAAAAGACTAGAAACCCTTGACATCCACACTCTAAATATCTCTCAGCTTGGGTAGTAGTCATAAAAGATAACTCAGCTCCTACCCTAGGTATGGTCCCACAAGCAGGTAGGGAAATGGTTCGGTGTTCACAATCAAGTATGGCATTATTTGCAGCCAACCAGTTCATACTAATAATCAAATCAATTTCATGGAAGGGCATACAAACCAAATCAATAGTGGTATGACAATAGTTAAATTGAACAGTGACATTTAAGCAAGTATGGGAAGTAATCACGTGGCCTCTAGTGGGTGTAATGACAGACAAGTCAAATGGCAAGACACTAACGACCAGACCCAATCTCCTCACACAATCATAAGATATAAACGAGTGACTAGCACCCGAATCAAACATAGCAACTACAGGAAAGCCATTCACTATCAGCGTACCTCAGATCAAACTGGGAGATGCGCTGGCTTCCTGCTGAGTAAGGGCGAACACTCGGCCCTGGGTCTGTGGTCTAGGAGGAGGCGCTGTCTCCATCTGAGGACAGTGTCTAGCAATGTGCCCCGGCTTCCCACACTTGAAACATGTCACCAGAGACTGCTAGAAGGATGACTGGCCCCGAGGAGGTGGCACACCTCGCTGCGGCCTTCTATTCCATGGCCCTTTGCCTCTCTTCTTGGTACTAGGGGTCAAACTAGAACCCTCTTCTGGTTTCGACCTCTTCAGGTCCAGAACCCTCTTCTGATAACTTGCAAGTTGGTCTCAATCACCCTGCTGACCTCCACCAGAGTATTAAATTTTCTAATCTACTGTGGAGTGACTCTATCGCTAATCAGGGGCCTCAAACCAGTCTCAAACTGCTCACATCTCCAGGGTTCATCATCATACCTCTGGAGGTAAGAGGAATACTGAGACAGCTCAATAAACTTGGCCACGTACTGATCCACAGTCATCTCATCCGTCTGTCTCAAGCCCATGAATTCCATCTCTTTCTTCTTCCTCACCGAACTCGGGACATATTTTTCATAACGTTCGACCAAGAAAGTCTCCCAAGTTATCTATATGTTCTTGGTCTCCATAAGAGGTTTCGCGCTATCCCACCATCTATCGGCTTCCTTTTCTAGTATGAAGGTGGCTAGCTGGGCTTTCTGCTCAGTGGTACAATCCATCACTGAGAATATCTTCTTAAGCTGCATCACCCAAGCCTCCGCCTTATCCGCATCCAACTCCCCATCAAATGAGGGTGGATTGTTTTGCCTAAACTGTTTTAATACTTTTTGGATAGGCGTCAGGGTCTGTGGAGCAGCAGGCTCCTGGGAAGGTACAGGTGGAATGCTAGATGTAGATGGCTGAGGTATAGGGGCATCTCTTCTGGCTTCTTCTTGCCTAGCTAGGGTGTCTTGCAAATGCATGATCATATCATGCTGCTGCTGGGCAATGTATCTCTGTTGTTCCAGCATCTCTTGATGCTAGCCCATCATGTCCTCATAACGATCAAGCCTCTCCATGATGGCCCGCAGAGGATCCTCAGTCTCAACAGGAACCTCTGGCTCAGCTCTCTGAGCCCTGGGCGGTCTGCCTCTGCCTCTACCCCTGCCCTGTCTAGTCTTAACCATGTCTGAAAGAAATAGCAATCCTCAGTTCACAATAATATCACATCACATATGCATAAGGATGCTACAACTTCCATGACCATTCACACCAAACATAAGCAAATCTCATCATTCAAGAGCCTAGCATTGAGCAAAAGTGCCTGAACCATTGCTCTGATACCAAAAATGTAACACCTTAATCTACTACCGCTACCTAGCCTCTCACTGGGCTCGGTTCCATATGATTTCCAAAGAATCAACACCAATCCGTGGCATTTGCATGCTATGAACCGGGGTTTCATACATTTATCTTTTGCCCCGTGAGTCCTGTGAACCCATCATTCACATCCTCAACTCAAACTTCATATATACAACTCATACATAGCATAAAACAAACCATAAGCCACGGGTATAGAGCCAAAAACCAGAAAAATTGCATTTTCTCACTTGTGCCCCAAAGTCATATTTTGGCTCTAACTTTGGAAAATCATAACTAATTATAGGAAAATGGGAATCTAGTGAACTTTAGCTCTTTAGAAATCTCTAAGTGTTGTCTTTACACTAAAAATAATTCCCAATCGAAATCTCCACATTTGGGCCACGTTTGACATCAAAAATGGGAAGGAGGTCCGGCTGTCACTGTTTCTGGTCCAATTTACTGTCATGACTTTCGAAAATTCACAACTAAATCCAAAAAAATTCAATCTGGGCACACTATACCAATTTGGAAAGCTACAGATGTCTACTAGAGGAGAAAAATAAGTCCAAATCAGTTCAGTAGCTCCTACTCCCCGAAAACCGATGGAACAGTAACGGGGGTCAGATGAGCTCCCTGATGCTGATACAGAACTTCATACGGTTCGTTCTCTCTCTACAGACCTCCGATTTAGGTGATTTTAGTTCCTATAAGTCTCTGTGGTTGTCTAGTTTATGTGTATAAAATTTCACCACATTTGGAATCCATTTGGTCTATGAATGGCACAGATTTCATTTCTGGTTTATATGAACAGTGCATGACCAATCCATTAAATTTTCCCAAATTCAACAATTCGCTAAATATCCTCTAGACCTCTGAATATTACCAACTTTAGCTTCTTAAGAAGCTTTCTACAAACTCTAGAGGCATGCCAAATTTCATGGCAAAATGAGCTCATCCGGTCACATTTTGACAGAGCTCACAAATTTACCAGTTTTGGCACCCAAAAGGTCCAAAACGGGTCCAAATAACCTCTCACATGTTCTAGCCACTCATGGACAAGTTTGAAAGCATACAACTAGTCTATATAACATGTCCATATGATCCAAATCAACATACATTCCAATCTCACTATGCTACGGCCAATTACACATTATTCCATTCATTCATCAAAAGGGGCAAAACCCTCATTTCCATTACTTTGGCTATCAACATAGTCTATACATCATCATTTCATACATTTACACTTGTTACAACCTTTACATCTCAAAAATAGAGGGTGCATACTCATTTTGGCACCTCTTTACATCAAAAATACATCAAAATATCCAAAATAAACTACTATCTAGCTAAGCATGTTTCTAGGCTCCTTGGTGTGTACTCGGTTCTCCTTGAGCTCCACATAGCATGTTAAATTGGGAGGGGAAGGGGTGAGATTCAGGGAATCTCAGTAGCTCATGCACTCAATCATGTAAGCAATCAAGGCATATAACAAGTCAAAGCATGTGAATAAGCATTTAGCCATTCTCAAACATCCAACACACATTGTACATACTATGGAAATCATAACAATGCCAAAAATGGGCTCCAGGGACTTTTAGTCTAACCTCACCCGAGTTTAGGGACTTTTGGATGGCCTCACCCGAGTTTAAGGACTTTTGACTTGGCCTCACTCGTTTGAGACTTTTGGCCTTGTCTCACCTATCTCAAGGGACTTTCGGCACTACCTCACCCGAGCAATTCTCACATTTCAACACACAAGCATATTGGCATTCAATGCATCAAAGCAATAGCATATGGCATATTCCACACAACAAGCATATACATAAACATACAATGACTATTGCATCCAAGAATGCAACAAGAAAGAGTGGGAAAAGAGAGCTACCTTATGAGCTAAAGCCAACACTAGCTTTTCCTTTCAATTTCTCCTCTCCCTCCTTAGGTTCACAATCACACCTTGATGAAAGTGTTTCTCTTGAGCCTAGGCACACACAAAAGCATGCAATTACTCTCTTATAATGTAATCTCTCCGATCAAACTCTCCTAACATACCAGAACCTAGAGTTCTCTCTCTCTCTCTAGAATGTCATCACCTCTTTCTCTCTCTCAAGCTTCTATTGTAGTGGAAACAACATTTTCAAAGCAAACACAAAGATTCAAAGGTGTTTTCCACTTTCCCTCTTCTGACCCATACCCAAAATCCAACCATTTTCACAAACAAAACCGCAGAAAGAGAGGGCAAAGAGAGGGGATCAGAGTTCTAAGAAGAAATGGGAGAAGTTTCCTTACCTTTCCCTTGCTCTTCCTCCTTCTCTTGATCTCTCTCACTCTCCACGCCTCTTTTCTCTCCTTGGGTCGAAGTCTAGGGCAGAAATGAGAGAAGAAATGAGTTTGGGCGTTTAATGAAGTCTAATTCTCGCCTTTTACTCTCTTCCGGACTGACCCTCGCTACGGTGAAAATTAACCTTCGCTATAGCGAGCTCGTATTATCTGGCTTCGCTATGGCGAGGTGTAACCTTCGCTACGGCGAGCTCGTATCAGTTCCCTTCGCTATGGCGAGTTTCGACCTTCGCTATGGCAAACTCGCGTTAGTTCCAGACCTCACTGTCGCTATGGCACACGCCACGGCGAGCAACTCCCTGGTTTCTGTATGGACTGCTGCCCGCACTCGCTATAGTTAGAACCTCGTTCACTATTGTGAGAAGACATTCTCGTGACAGCGAGACCATTTCTCGCTATTGCGAGAAGACTTAGCACAGTTTCTGGACTTCGAAAATTCCCAGCTTTCTACTTTCTTCCTTTTCCTTTCCTTTTCTTTTTCCCTGTTGTTACAGAAGGGGGATAGAAGCAGTAGCTACCATGGAATGAAGATTTACCTTGTTTTTCCTTAATTTCTTGGATGATTCTTCCTTTCCTTAGCCTCCTCTCCTCAAATCTGAAAATTCCACCTATGTTTTGCCTTCAAAATAGATCCAAGAACTTTAATAAAATCATAGGAAAGAAGGGAAGATGGAGGAGAAGGAGTTTGCTAAAGAGAAAGTATGAAAAATTAAGAAAATCCAAGAGGTGGGGCATGACATATATATATATAGTTAGGTTAGGAAGAACTTTTCAAAAATTTCAATTTCATCCCTTTGTCTTGCCATTTTCATTTCTAATTTTTTTTAGCTCCTTTTTGATAACCGTCTTTTCCATCATGAAATTTAGTCCTCAATTTACTAAAATGCCTTTGGAATCACTCAAATCAGAGCTAAAACCTTTCCAAATGAATCCGTCAATATTCGAGTCAATTGACATTGGAAAATGTTCACCAAAGGGGTTTTAACTATCCTAAGGCTTACCATGGTTTTCAGGGCCTTTGAGAACCCCGAAGAATTCAAAACTTTCATTTAGAAAGCCCTCCTATGAGAATTCTAAAATTTTCTCAAAATTACAAAAATGCCATTGCGTTTCGTCAACATTTTATTACAATTTGTTTCCTTATTCTAGTTCCATTTTTCTTTCTATTTGAGCCTGCGATTCTCATTTTTAGGAGTCTATAATGCTATTTAAATTTTTTAGGACTTTAACTAATTCATTTAAGGGAACTTGCTTTGAAAATGTATTTGTTTTTGTCATTTTAATGAAAATCGAACATTACAACTTGAAGCTAATGAGTTATAAAAGGAAGTCCCTAGATGCCAATGATTAGAGGATAAATAAAATTAGACTAATAATTTAAACATCAAAAAATGAGAATACACAGCTAAGGATGCCTGAAAATTGGACCCAAAATGGCTAAATAAAATTAGATGGAAGGGGCAGTGGTGTAACACTATAATTCTCTAGCTCATCTCATATTATTTGTGGACTCATTCAGTGAATCACATAATATTCTTAAGGGAAAACCATTAAAATAATGAATTAAATTATGTTGCGTCATGCATAGATTTTTCATTCCATGTCCTGTGGACCATATGAACTCATCCATCTCATTCTCATATTTAATTACACAAATACAACTCAAAACATTTCAAGAAGTGGCCTAAAACTCGAGCAAATGAAGTAGATGTATGAAAATAGTAGGTGCAGCCTTGGACTGAAATTCTAGATTTCTGTCATGAATTTTGGAAAATCATAACTAATTCTAGAAAAATCAAAATCAAGCACACTATACTATTTTGGAAAGGTATAGATGTCTACTCTATGATAAATGTAATTTCAAACCACAACAGAGACATTTAGCCACCAAAAATTGGTAGAAGAGTAACAAAGGTCGATTGTCACTATTGGTATTGTTCCTCAACTTCAAATATTCATATCTCCCTACTCAAATGTCCAATTGAGGTGATCTTAGTGGTCATAACAATATTATCATGTCTAGTTTATTTTTGTAAAATTTTATGAGCATTGGACACCATATGGCTCTCAAATGACATAGCCCAAGGAACTAACCATATGAACAGTGTTTGCATCAGAATAATAGAAAAATGCCAACTTTGAAAAATCATAATTAATTCCCCAAAGGTCTAAATAATTTGGTCTTTGGCTTTCCAAAAAGCTCTAGATAAGATCTATATGTGTGCCAAATTTTATGGGAAAATTCATTCATTTATTTAGATCTTGACATTAGGTTGCATAATGGTCACTTTTATGTCTCATAAGGGGTCCAAATGGTCCATTTTGGTTTCTAAGGCAGCCATGGCCACTTGAGCAAATGGGAAAGTGCTAAAATGGTCTTCTAAACTTGTCTTAAAGGTGCATAGACCCATATTTCTCAAACTCACTCATTCACCCGATGTTATACACAAGAGCATACATGTCAAGCCTTGCCATCCAATGTCCAAAATGCACTATATCATACATATGGCATTAAATCTCATTTGTACATGATACATTTACATATTTACATGTGTTCATGAAGTCATACAACATATATAATAATGGATTACATCACGTGCCACTATGGTTACAAATTGGCATTTTTACACACTTGATTGTCAAACTTTCCTCTTTAAGCTTGGTGGCTCCCATTTCTTTACTCACTTAATCCACCTAGACATGTTAGACATGGAGAGGAAGGAATGAGATTCTAGGAATCCTAATAGCCCTTCTCCTTGTCAATCATACATAAAGAATGCAAATCCATGTCTAAAAATGCATGCATGAATATTATGGAACATATGATCTTTCAAGAAGCAATTTCTAGCATTCAAGAAGTCATACAATACATCCATAGGCTTCCCAAGTAAGTGGCTTAGCCTCAGCCATTCTCTTCGAGGATTTTGGACTTGCCTCACCCTTTTTCTTAAAGGCCTTGAACTAAGCCTTACTCTTAAGAGACTTTAGACTTTGTCTCAATCATTCTTAAGGGTTCTTGGCTCATCTTCACCATGACTAGAAGGTTCTTGGTTTCACCACACTCAAGTAAACCAAAGCAAAGTCACAAGACATCATTGAATACATAATGCAACCTCATAGTACCATGGCATATAAATACATGCTAAGACATTTTCTCATGAATTAAAACATACATACACATATTCAAAGACAAGACGACATTCATCCATGCATGAGAGAAAGTAGAGAGAGCTAACTTTATTATAAATGCAAACTTTTCCTCTTGGATTGGACTTCTTTTCCTTGGCCATATACACAATAAGCTGGAGCTTGTTTCTCTTGGCCTAAACACATCATATGGCAGCCAATTACACTCTTGGAATCATTTCTAAGACCACATATTCATTGGAAAAGCTAGATAGTTCATATGACTCTTTTATAGTTCTATAATGCACCTAATGAAGCAACCCTATGAAAACATGATCTTTGCTCCATTCTCTTCATTCATTTATGATACTTGACTCCTTTTAACCCTCTTAGAGTTATCACACAATTAAATTAAGGAGCCTAACTAGGTGTTGCTTCTATAGGTCATAATATGGAACGTATGATACCATCTCACTATCTATGGCTTCTAAAATTTTTCCAAGATTTCTTCTCTTCCTCTTCCATCATATATGACTCAAAAATAAGCTTGGAATAAATTAAAATTACCCCTAGGTGTCTCAACTACTCTAGGCCGAGGCATAGCTTCTATTTGGCACTCTTGGAATTTACTTTGTTTTCTTGATGAAAGATGCATATGAGGAGCCTTCTAGGGATCTCAGGAGCTCATCCAAACACTCATTTAGGCCTAGAAATTATTGTATTAAATCAGAATTTCAAGAGTACCCATGAAACCCTAACTTTTTTATCTTGAAATATAATAGCTAGTTTGTTGTTTCTTTTGCATATTCTTATTCTCCTCCCTTATTTTCCTAAAATTCATCCTTGGTTTAGCTAGAAACTCAAACCCTTAGGTTTGGTCTTATCTAGGTCGAACAACACAAGAAGGAGAACAAGAAACATCAAGCTTAAGACATCATGAATTACCTTGGATTTTTGCTTTCTTTGATTTGTTCTTCATTTGGTTGGCCTCCTCCTTTGAATTTCAAAACTTCCACCTCTATTTTGCCCTCAATACATGTAGCACCATATATTTCTAGTCCATTTCATCATGTTTCCTAGCTTTTCTCATGCTATTCTCATGTTTCACATCATGTAACTCATAGAAGAGCAAAGAAAATAGCATAAAATAATGAATAATTTAGCGTTACGTCGCATATGAAAATTTTGTTTGGTGTCATGTGGACCGTATGGGCTCATATTGTAACACCATAACTTCTAGCTCATTTCATGCCATTTATAAGCTTTGTATTATTAATCCCACAAGAGCATATGAAAAGGGGATAAAAATAATGGACTTTTTCCACATTGCGCTATATCTAAAAAATTCAATTTGATGTCATGTGAACCGTGTGAGCTTATACTATACTTCCTCATATTTAACTTCATTATTACAACTCATTTGCATCACAAAAATATGCCTACAATTCATGGAAACCGAAATAAAGCTCAAAATAAACAAGCATATTTAGTTATGATTTTCCAAAGTTAGGTCAGAAAATGGAGCAAATCTAGCCGGGGGCTTCCCATGGTTTTTGGGGCCTTTGAGAACCCTGGGCAACTCAAAATTTCTATTTAAAAAACCCTCCTAGGTACTTTTCCAAATTTACACTTATTTACGAAAATGCCACTGGCCTTTCCGCAAATTTTTCAAATCACTATGACCCTGGTTTCTGGGCAACTCAAGGCTCAAATCCTCATTTTCTAATATTTAAGATTTTATCTAAATTTTATTTGGCCTTGAGTCACTCATCTCAGGGGGCTTGCTTTGAAAACGTGCCATTTTCCGTCGTTTAACAAAAATTGGATGTTACACATATCATACATGCTCATATTTAATTATATAAGTACAACTCGTTTGCATCATAAAATGTGGCTCACAACTCAAGAATCATGAAAGGAAGCTTAAAATATGCATATTAAAATTCGGTCAGAATTTGCCCCTTTTCTGGCTAATTTTGAAAATTCATAACTAATTCTAGAAAAATTAAAATCATGCATTCTTAGCCATTCTAGAAATCTATGGATGTCTACTTCATAATAAAAATATTTCTAGGCCACAACATCCATCATAGAGGACATTTGATATCTGAAAATGTCCAAAGATCAAACTACCACTGATACTATCACAAATTTCTGCAGCAAATTTTGAAAATATCTAATTAATGCTAAAAAATCCAATCCATGCAAATGATACCAATCTAGAAAAGTGTAGATATTAGCTAGAGGGGAAAAATAACTTTAGACTAATTCAAGTAGCCTAGGACTTGGAATTCAATGGAACAATAACTAAAGTCGGGTAAGGTTCCTGATACTGGATAGAATCTTTAAAAATTCATACCTCCCCCTCTAAACCTCCAAATGAGGTTCTTCTAGTTGGCACAAGTCACTGTGAATGTCTAGTTTCTCTATGGATAATTTTGTGGCAATTGGACATCATTTGAGCCCTATGTGACAAATTTCATTTTTAGATCAAATAAATAGTGCAGCAGACCAAAACCAAAAAATTTGCCAAATTTGGAAATTCATCAAATATTCTGTAGACCTCTAAAAATTATGTTCTTTAGCTTCTCAAAAAGCTCTCAACAAACTCTAATTATATGCCAAATCTCAAAGCAAGAAGAGCCCATTTGGCTAAAAAGACATATAGGGTTCCATTATAGTTAATTTTGACTCCATACAGGATACCGAAATGTCCAAATGGCTTTCCTTAGGTTTTGACACTTTTTGGGCAAGTCTAAAAATATAATTGGGACTTGTGTGAGCTGTACAAATGGTCCTAAATCTCATACATTTCATTTTGGCCATTTCATCTACACATATGCACACTTACATCAACTTTTCAAGAAACATAACTTGGCATTACATACCCAATTTATATTCTAGGGTTCACATATCATATCCATTCATTTATACATCACATATTATCATAATTACACATATCTAAGAGGTCATAGGTCATATACAACCATGGATGACAACATTTGCCATCTTGATGGCCTTAGAGAAGCAAATTTCATACATTTCAATGTCATACTCTTAACTTTCAAGTGGTTGGCTTCCATCTCCTTGCTCTCTTGGTCCACCTAGCATGCTAGAACATTGGAGAGGAGGGGATGACATTCAAAGAATTCCAATAACTCATCTCCCATTCAATCATACATAATAGATGCAAACAAGTCTCATAAATGTATGTATGGTCATATGGACATGTGCAAGTATTCAAGAAGAATTGTTATCATTTGAAAAAGTCATACGTAGCATACAAAGGCTTGCCAAGTAAGTAGATTGGCCTCACCCAATGTCTTATGGATATTGGACTTGCCTCACCCATTTTTTAAGAGATTCTTAGACTCAACCATACTCTTGGGAGCCCTTATTGCTTTTGGGAAACTCTTTGCTTTGTCTTAACTAATCTCAAGGGTTCTTGGCTCATTCTCACCATGGCTAAGGGTTCTTGGCCTCACCATACTCAACCAAACCCAAGCATACATCAATAGCATCATATGAAAACATATTATAACCTCATGGCACCATGGAATCAAAATCATGTTAGAACACTTTTCATGGCTTAAAAATGCACATACACACATTTAAAGACAATGTAAGCACACATCTATGCATAAGAGAAGGTGGAGAGAGCTACCTTACTTGCATTTACACACTTTTTCCTTGAGTGTTGAATCCTCTCCCTTGACCTCACATACCCAAGAAGGTGGAGATCACTTCTCTTGGCCTAGACACATTATATGGAAGATAATTATACGCTTGAATCACATTCTAAGGCCACATAATCACTAAAAAAGCTAGGTGACTCATAAGGCTCTTTTATGGTTCCATAATGCACTTAATGAAGCAACCTTTGGAAAATATCATCTTGGCTCCATTCTTTCCATCTATTTATGATCCTTTACTCCGTTTAAACCTCTTGGAGTCATCACATAATCAATTCTAGGGGCCTAGCTAGGTGTTGCTTCTTTAAGCCATATTATGGAACATATAAGGCCATCTCACTATCTATGGTTTCTAAAATTTTTCCAAGTCTTCCTCTCATATTCCCCCATCACACATGATACATAACTAAGCTTAGAAGGAATTAAAACACTCTTTAGGTGCATGAACTCTCCTTGGTTGAAGCTATGCTTTCATATAGCACCAATAGAGTTGTTTTAATTTCTTTGATGAGAGAAGCATGTGGGAGGATCTCTTGGTGTCTTAGGAACTCATATATACTCTTAGACAATTTAAATTACTACTTGGAAGCATCATCTTAGCCTAGGTGCAATCAAATCCCTAAATTCCATAACTTGCATTCTAAAGCTCCCTTTTCAATTCTAGTTGTATATTCTTAATCCTTACACTCTATAATCTTTGGTTCCATCAAGAATACATAAAGAAAAACTCTTCTCCTCACTTTCTCTCTCTAGACCTAAGCTTAAATGACTTGAAAACACAATATTTTACAAGTGTTTCAAGTGAAGTCTTACCTTAAAATGGAGTTCTCTTCATGTAGATTATTTTCCACTGATTGATTTCTTCAAAAGAGTTCCTTTTTAGCTTGGGTTAAACCTGAATCTTCAAGTTTTCAAGAAAAGAAAACCACCATTAGAGAGCTCTTAGAGAGAGGAACAACTTTCCTAACTGGCGCAGGATGAAACGGGGTCGTTTACTTACCTAAATAGAAGCTTAAACTTCTTATCTCTCCCTCCTCTTAATGTCACACCATTGCTGCCCCTTTTTCTGCAAATGGAAGTTTGGAGAAGGTGATGAGGTCTAATCTTACTTAAGAAACCTCTTTTACAATTTTTCAAAATGACCATTTTGCCCCTACGCGCCTGTTTGCTCTGTTTAGGCTCATTTTAACTCTTTTTTGAGAACTGTCTTTTTCATCACAAATTTTAGATTCCCAATTAAATAAAATTTCTTTGGAATCACTCAAATTGGAGTTAAAACTTTCTCGAACGAATAAGTCAAAGTTCGAGTCAACCAACGTTGGAAAACGTTCACTGAAGGGGTTTTAACTATCTTGAGGCTTCCCATGATTTTTAGGGCCTCTGAAAACCCCAAAGAACTCAAAAATTTCATTTAAAAAGCTCTCTTATTATAATTCCAAAAATTTACTCAAAATGACAAAAATGCCCTTACGTTTCATCACTCTTTCATTACATTTTGTTTCTTCATTCTAGCTCCGTTTTTCTTTCCCTCTAAGCCTGAGATTCTCAATTTTAGGAGTCTAGAATGCTTCTTAAATTTTTTGGGACCTTAACTAATTCATGTTGGGGGACTTCCTTTTATATGCAGTGAATTTCGTTCGTTTACGGAGAAATTGTACGTTACGTTTCTCACGTTTTCTCTCGTTTTCAGAAAATCGTATGTTACAATATAAACCCAAAAACATCATCAAACCCATGAAAATAAAGAAGAGAAGAAGGAGTAGCAACTTGTTAAAGAAAAAGCTTGAATTTCCATAGAATTTCTTACCTTTTCTTAGTTTTTTCTCCCTTTCTTTCTTCTCTCCCTTATGCTCTTAAATTTTCCAGTAATATGAATGGAATACCTATATAGAAAATTAATTTACCAAACATAATACAAACAGAGAGATATACTCCCTAGAAATTTGTATCATGAATACCAAATAGTGAAGCAAACACAAAATAGTAAAGTAAACATACGTATTGCATATAAAATAGAACATGAATAAAATACAAGTAACATATCAACATAATTAATAGTTAGCAATTGCAAGATATCACAAGATTTCCACATGCATAGAATACAAAGAATATAACAACCAATATTTATTCTATCTTGACCATTAGGCCTTGGAGACTACTAGATTCAATACCTAGATCATGTTGCATTGGCTTTGGCAGGCTCAAGCCTTGCTTATGTTGCATTACCATGACATAACAGGCTCAACCCTACTTTCTTTATTAAGGCATCCCTCAGTAGGTATCCAAGAAAAGTCATATAAAAATATTATAATAATATGTCATCCAAGCCATCATTTAATCAAGACATAATAGGTATATTTGGGAAAGAACTATCTTGCATAACTCTGTGTATAATTAAATAATCTTAATAGTGTAATAGTGTATTGGAATCTAAAAAATTATATTTAAAACTTAAAATTATCTTTTCACCTTTTTAAGTCCATATTTGTTTTGGGGCCCATCTGATGTCAAAAAATAATATACAAATTAGGGTCTAATGTTAAGGTATATAATAAAGTCCAACATAGCCATAAAAGGCTCATTTAGGTATATGGTAGGCTCAATAAAGCTCAATAAATCTAGAATAAGTCCAAAATATCTAAATGGCTCTTATTGGTCTTAATTAGTAATTTAGTTATTTTAAGTATCTTTTTTAATTAAAATTGGATATTTAATACAATAGCAACTATCTAGTGGCCAACTCTGGCATGCACAAGGCTCACCCCTTGAATAAGGCTATTCTGCCATATTTTATATATATATATATAAACAAAGGCTAGTCCTTTACCAAATAATCAATATTTATAAAATCATACAGTAAATAGCATATCACCCATGTCAAAAAATTAGACAATATATCAACATAACAAATAGCACAAATTCAGAACATATGTTATCACATATTTCATTCTTGACATAATAATTCATAAGTTCCTAACTATCACAAATGGGCTCCAAAATTCACAAAATAAATATCAACATAATCCAAATAGCATGTAAAACATATTAGGCCACAAAAATCACCCAAAACATGTCAAATAACTTAAGTAAAATTTCAAGAATATCTTGGCCCACACTTTTTTTCAAAAATTTGACTTTTTATATAATGATCCATAATTCACCAAAACTTTACTATAGGCCTTATTTGTTATGTAGATTAACCTAATTTAGTTGGATTTTGAAAAACTCTTCCCTAGGTATATGTACATGTGTTGGCTATGTACCAAGGAAGATATATGATTTTGCTTCATTTTCATGTCACCAAATAGTCACACATGCATATTCAAGGGAGATGAACAAAAGCCCTAAATCAATTTATAGAAATTCCATGTATATTCTATAATTTTCTAAGTTAAAATTTAAGGGTTTCTTGCTAATTTTTTCATTAAAATCAAAGTTATAATAATCTTTCTTTTCTTTAGGCTTTCTCCCATTATTCTCCCAATTATTTTCTCTTCAATTTCTCCCCTGGCTTCTTGGAATACAAAGTTTTATGGTTTGTAGAAAAATTGCCAAGAATAGGAATTTTCTTGAATCTCATAAATCCATAAGCCATATATATGACTTCTCCATCTTTATTGGCTTCAATTCATGGAAACAACAAAATTTCCCATCTCATCTTGCCATGGCTAAAATTCAGAAAGAAAGAGAAGAGAAAAATTCTTGGAGAAAATAGAAGAAAAACTATGGATAAAATTAACAAAGCTTGCACACATTTTAGCGATTAAGGCTACTTATACTTTAGATCAATTAGCCCAGTTGTACATACGTGAGATAGTATGACTTCACAATGTACCTAGTAGCATAGTATCTGATAGAAACCCTAGGTTCACATCAAACTTCTGGAGGTCATTACGGCATGCCTTAGAGACCAGGTTGAGGTTTAATACTGCTTATCACCCCCAAACTAATGGTCAGACTGAGAGGATCATCTAGACCTTAGAAGACATGTTAAAGGTATGTGTGTTAGAGATGAGGGGTAATTGTGATATGTATCTACCACTAGCAGAGTTTGCTATAATAACAGCTACTATTCTAGTATTCAGATGCCCCCTTATGAGACTTTGTATGGGAGACAGTATAGATCTCCACTGTGTTGGGCTGAGCTAAGTGAGAAGAGCTTGCTAGGGCCTGAGATAGTGGACCAGACTACCCAGCAGATAGAAATGATTAGAAAGAAACTCCTTACGGCCTAGAATAGGTAGAAAAGTTATGTCGATAAAAGAAGAAGGCCATTAGAGTTTGAGATTTGAGACCATGTGTAACATCATAGATTCTTACTCATCTCATACTTTTGAATGGCATAATATCATGAAATGTATAAGATTCCCATAGAAAAAGTAAGGAAAATAGGATTAATTTCGCTTTGCGTCATATCTCAAAATTCATTTCAGTGTTATGTGGATCATGTGACCTAATAATATACATTCTTATATTTAATTACATCCAAAAAACTCATTTTCATCATAAAATCATGCCCACAACTCATGGAAACCGAAATGGAGCTCAAAATCACTAAGTGTAATTTCGGCCAGATTTGCTCCTCTCTCTAACCAAATTTTGGAAAATCATAACTAATTCTAGAAAAATTGAACTCATGCAATCTTGGTCATTCTATAAAGCTATGAATATCTACTTCACAGTAAAAATATGCCTATACCATAACATGCATCATGGAGGATGTTTGACTTCCAAAATAGTCCAAAGGTCTGACTAAAATCTGGAATTGTCACAGAATTCTGTAGAAAATTTTGAAAATTTCCAATTAATTCCACAAAAATCCAATGCATGCAAATGATACCAACTTGGAAATATATGGATGTTAACTAGAGAGGAAAAATATCTCCAAATCAGTTCATCAAGCCCAAACTTCAGAATTCAATGGAATAGTACTTCTGGTTGGGCAAATTTACTGATATTGGATAGAAAATTCAAAAATTCATAACTCTCTCTCTAGATCTCCAAATGAGGTGCTTCTAGTTGGCATAAGTCACTGTGATTGTCTAGTTTCTTTGTATAAAGTTTCATGGTAATTGGACATCATTTGGGCCTCGTGTGAGAGAATGCAAATTCAGACCAAATGAATAGTGCAACAAACTAGAAACCATGGAAATTGCCAACTTTGAAAAATCATCAAATATTCTGTAGACCTCCAAAAATTATGGTATTTAGCTTCCCAAAAAGCTCTCAACGAGACCCAATTTCATGCCAAATCTCATATCAAGATTAACTCATTTGGCCAAAAATTGATATAGGGTTCCATTATAGTCAAATTTGGCTCCATATGAGGTACCAAATTTGCCAAATGGCTTTCCCTTGGTTGTGGTACCTTTTGGGAAAGTCTAAAAGTATATTTAAGACTTGTGTGAACTACCCAAATGGTCCCTAATCTCATGCATCTCATTTTAGCCATTCAACCCACACTTAGGCATACTTAGGCATTACATACTCAAAATAAATGCTAAAGGTCATATATCATATTCATACATCTAAACATCACATAATAATATATTTACACATGTCTCAAGGTTTATAGTATATTTACAACATCATATACATCATGAACCATCATTATGGTTCAAAATGGACAAAATAAGGCATAAGCTTGTCAATCTCTCTTCCTCAATGTTGTTGGCTCTCATTGGCATATCCACTTGGTCCACCTTGTATGTGAGATCATTGGAGAGGAGGGGATGAGATTCAAAGAATCCCAATAGCTCATCTCCCATTCAATCATACATAATATGTACAAAGCAAGCTTTATAAATGTATACATGGAGAAAATGGAAGTCATGGACATTTAAAGAGCAAGCTTGGCATATGAACAAAGCATACAAGACATTCAAGAGCTCACCAAGTATTTGGATTGGCCTCACACTTCTCTTCATGGATTTTGGACTTGCCTTACCTATTCTTTCAGAGCTTTAGACTCAACCATACTCTTGGGAGCCCACTTTGCTTTTGGGAGACTCTTTACTTTGTCTCAACCAAGCTCAAGGGTTCTTGGCTCATCCTCACTAAAGCGAAGAGTTCTTGGCCTTTCCACAATTAAGCAAACTCAAACAAATATCATGTACTCATTTAGAAATATAACATGGCATCAAGAATCATAGTATATAAAGGCATGCTAGCATACTTTTCATAACTTGAAAATACACATACAAGCATTTTAAAACAAGCTAAACACACACCCATGCATGAGAGAATTTGGAGAGAGCTACCTTGCACACAATTACACACTTTTTCCTTGGATTTCAAGCCTCTTCTTTCGGTCACACACCCACAAGCTTGTGGAGATGGTTTCTCTTGGCTTAAATACAATTTATGGGAGCCAATTAGGTTTATGAAACAATCTCTAAGGCTATATAATTTGCTTAAATGCTAGATTGCTCTATAAGCTCCATTATGGTCCATAAATGCACCTAATGAAGCAACACTCCTCAAATAAATTCTAGGCTCCATTCTTTCCTTTCAAATATGATTTTTGACTCCTTTTAAGCCTCTTGGAGTCATCACACAATTAAAACAAAGAGCTTAACATCATATTGCTTCTTTAGGTCATAATATGGAACCTAAGGCACCAAATCACTTTCTGTGAGTTTTAAATTTTTTTCAAGGCCTCCCTTCATTTTCATTCATCAAATATGACTCAAGAATGGCCTTAGCAAAATTTAAAACTCTCCCTAGCTATGAGAACCTCTTTAGGCCGAGGCTATAGAGCGTAATGGCCTTCATGGAGTTTACTTGGTTTTCTTGAAGGAGGAAGCATGTGAGGAGCATCTTAAGGATCTTAGGAGCTCATTTAAACTTTTATTTAGGCCTAAGAATTATCATACAAAATCAGATTTTATAAGGTGCAAATAAAACCCTAGAACTTGCATATTAAAATCTAATAATTTTTTTGATAATTTTCTTTGCATATTCTTAATCTCCACACCCTTTTTCCTTAGATTCATGCTTGGTTCTGCCTAAAAATCATCTCCTCCTAGGGTTTTCTCAAGTGGGGCAAAATGGTGCAGAAGGGAACTAAAAATAACAACCATAGGAAGAGAAGTTACCTTATTTTCTTGCTTTTTCTCACTTGAATCTTGTGTTCTTTGAGCTCTTCTCTTCAAATCCAAAATTTCCCCTCAATTTCTCCCTTAAAACAGATTTATAAACTTCATTATAATCATAAGAAACAAAGGAGAATGGAGGATAAGAGGTTTGGAAGAGAAAGAGCATGAAAAACCATGAAAATCCATACCTTTCTACCTTGAATTTCTCTTCCTTTTCTTCCTCCTCTTGTGCACCTCATCCCCTAGGTTTTTCCTTTGGTTTTTGGGCAGAACATGGTCGTGCATAATGAAGGGAGAAGAAGGGTGCATCATATATATAGGTGGGAGGAAGTCACACTTTTCAAAAATTCTCATTTTACCTTTCGTTCTTAGCATTTTTGTTTCTCCTTTGTTTTAACTCCTTTTTAAGAACTGTCTTTTCCATTATGAAATCTAGGTTCCCAATTTAGTAAAATGCCTTTGGAATTACTCAAATTAGAGCTAAAACCTTCCCGAACGAATCCATCAAAGTTCAGGCACGTCGACATTAGAAAACATCCAACAAAGGGGTTTTAACTGTCCCAGGGGTTTCCATGGTTTTCAGAGCCTTTGAGAACCCCAGAGAACTTAAAACTTTCATTTAAAAATCCCTCCTATGTGAATTCCAAAATTTGCTCAAAATTATGAAAATGCCATTACGTTTTGTAAACTTTTCGTAAGAAATTGTTTCTTCATTCTATCTCTGTTTTTCTTTCTGTCTAAGCCTGGGATTCCCATTTTTAAGAGTCTAAAATGCTTCCCAAATTTTTTGGGACCTTAACTACATCATTCTGGGGGACTTCCTTTTGTATCAGTTGAGTTTCGTTCGTTTACGGAGAAACTGTATGTTACGTTTCTCACATTTTCTCTCGTTTCTAGAAAATCGAATGTTACACCATGTATTCATTCGAGTGTCTCCAATGATTGGGGTAGGTAGGTCTATAAGGGTAAGAAAGCTTAGTCCTAGGTATATCGGTCCATTTGAAATCCTTGAGAAAATTGGACCCGTGGCTTATCGAATAACCCTACCTCTTAACTTAGCCCAAACGATAATGTTTTTCATGTCTCCCAATTGAAATGGTACTTACCAGACTTCTTATATGTCATAGAATATAAGCATGTTTAATTGCAAGAAAATCTTTTTTATGTAGTGCAACCAGAGAGGATTGTAGATGTTAAGCTGAAACAGCTGAAAAATAAAAGCATCCCTATGGTGAAAGTGGTCTGGAAGGGTCTGACATATGAGGAGGCAACCTGGGAGCTAGAAAATGAGATGAGACAGAAATATCCAAAGCTATTTTCCTATGGTACATATTTAAATTTTGAGGATGAAATTTATTTTAAGGGGGTGGAAAACGTAACGAATGTAATTTCTGTAAAATAACAAAATGAGCCATATAAAAGCAAGTCCTCTAAAATGAGCCAAATAATATCCCAAAAAATTTGGGTACAGTCTTAGGCTCTTAAAAATGATAATTCTAGGTTCAGACGGAAAGAAAAATGGAGTTAGGATAGTGAAACAAATTGTGACAAAAACTAACAAAATATAATGGCATTTTCATAAATAAGTGCAAATCTTGGGAAAACACATAGAAGGGATTTTTAAATGAAAATTTTGAGTTGTTCAAGATTCTCAAAGACCTCAAAAATCATAAGAAGCCCTAGGACTAGTAAAGCTCCTCCAATGTATATTTTCTAATAGCAATGAACCTAAACTTTGACTAATTTGTTCGGGAAGGTTTTAGCTCCAATTTAGGTGATTCCAAAGGCATTTTATTAAATTAGGAATCTAAATTTTATAATGGAAAAGACAGTTCTCAAAAAAGAGCTAATAAGAAGCCAAAACAACATTGCCATTATGAAAGGACGAAATTAGAATTTTGAAAAAGTTAGTTTCTTAAAGCTTCCACACACTTCTCCCTTTTTCTCCTCTCATATAGCATGACTTTCCTCTACCCAAAATACAGAAAAATAACCAACTTCTTAGGGTACACAAGAGAGGGAGAGAAGGAGGAAGAGAAAGGCAAGAAAGGTAAGGAAATCTAAGGAATTTCATACTCCATCTTCTTCCAATTTTGTTCCTCTCCTTTCCCCCTCTCTTTCCATGGTTTATTTGAGTGACATGGTTCTGATTTTGGTCCAACACTTAGGGGAGGAGTTTGAATTTCTTAAAGAGGAATAAACCAAGAAGGAAGAGCTTTGAATACATACTTGAATCTATGGTAAATTCTTGTTTATGTTGCTTTCTCCTCTTGCTTCTCCTTTGGTATGAATTCGGCTAGACTAGAACCAAGAGAGAGGAGGGAGTTTTGTTCAAAAATAAGAGAAGAACTAGGGTTTTAGACCATGAGGAAGAGGAGTATGGTAAGAAATTCTAAGAAAAACTAATAGAAGTCAAGTTAGGAAAGTGTAGGCTTCTTTAGGGTTTTAGAAAAATTTGATTTTGTGTGAGTATTTCTTTGGCTATTTGAGTGTTTCCTTAAGCTCCTAAGACTCTTAGAAACCTTCCTAAGTGGCTCTCCCATCAAGGAAAAATCAAGAAGCTTGTGAACCCCTTCCTTGGTGTATATCTCGGCCTAGGCTAGCATAAGTAGTTAGGGAGTGTTTTAATTTGTTCTAACTTTGGTTTGGAACTTTATATGATATTAGAAGATGGGAGAAACCATTAGGAAAAATGTAAGAGCCATAGATTGGGAGATGGAATAATGGTGTCCATAATGGTGCTTTGTGAAGCAATTGATTCTCAGCTTGTGTAAATGATTGTATAAGAGCTCCCATGACTTTGAATGAGACCAAGAAGCCTAGACATGGAAAGAGATGGGAGCCTAGAGCTTGAATTGTAAAGGTCGCTTCAATAGGCCATTTATGGAACCATTATGCCACTTATGAAACCAAGTGTGTGTTCAAGAGTGAGTTTAGTATCTTGGCTTGCTTCAAGTGTGTAATTGTGTGTTGTTTATGGTGTTTAGGTTAAAAGAACACCAACCCACCTAGGTGTTCTTGTGAGGCCAAAAAAGAAAAGGAGAAAGACTGAAAAAAGCTTGCATAAATTCCACGTAGCTCTCTACCTCATTCTCCTTGCATTCTCGTGTGCATATGTATGTCCTTATGCTCTTGTATATGCCCTTGTGATTTGAGAACATGTCACATGATGTCTTGAGATTGCATTGGTACTATTGTGCTATCTTGAATGCTATTAATTATGAGAAGTCCCTTAATGTGGGTGAGGAAGTGCCAAAAGTCTCAAGGCATAGGTGAGATTAGGCCAAAAGTCTCTTTGATGGGTGAGGCCAAGTCAAAAGTCCCTAGGCCAAGGGTGAGGCATATCCAAAAGTCCTAGAAATGGGGTGAGGTAAAACCAAAAGTCCTTGGAGTTTCTTGATGACATGATTGTGAAAGTATGGCATGAGAATCTTGAAATTGTGTATTCATGATTCAAGTAGTTTGTTTACTTATACACTTGATGTATGTATGCCTTGAATGTATGTGTGAGTGGTTGTGTGAGCTGTTAAGATTCTAGGAATCTCACTCTCCTTCCCTCCATCATTTTAAAATGTCTAGGTGGTATACAAGAAGGGAGAAATGCAAGCCAAAAAGATTAGGATGCTATACTTTGAACAATTTGTAACTTCTTTTGTATCTAAATTTCAAAGAGGATATGTACATCATATTTTTGAGTTATAAACTATTAAACAAGTGTAAAATGATGTATGAATATGATGTAGACCCTATGTGACACCAAATCAATGGAATTATGCAAATTGGCTCTTGGATGGCTTATATGTAACTATGCATTAATGGATGTGGGATAGCAAAATTGAGATTCATGGTGTTTTGGACCACTTGGGCAATTCATACAAGTCATATTCATGCTTTTATATTTGCCCAAGAGGTGCCAAATCCAAAAGAAAGCCATTTGGACAAAAGTAATGCTTTATGAGAGGTAAAATTGACCATATTATGAGCCTATATTACTTTTTGTTCAAATGAGCTCTTTTTAGTGTAAAATTTAGCATGCATCTGGGGCTTGTTGAGAGATTCTTGGAAAGCTAAAGTAGGTATTATTTAGAAATCTATAGAATTTTTGGCAAATTTTTGAAGTTGGCAAATTTTTTGGTTTTTGGTCAATGTATTATTCATATAGTCTGAAATTTGTTCTCTATCATTTATTAGGCAACTGAGGTCCAATTGATATGAAAATTTATAAGACAAAACTAGACCTTACCAATGACTTGTGCTAATTAGAACACCTCATTTGGATGTCTAAAGAGGGAGATATAAATTTTTGAAGTTACTATTTTGTTTCAGGTGCACCTCCAGACCTGTGTTACTGTTTGATTGATTTTCTGGGCCTAAATGTTCTAGACTAGTCTAAAACTATTTTTTCCCTCTATTTAACATCTGTAGCTTTCCAAATTAGCATAGACTACATGGATTGAATTTTTTTGAAATTAATTATGAATTTTCAAAATTTATATTAGTAAGTTATATCAGATTTCTAAACAGCTCGACCTCCCTATATTTTCTATTATCAAACATAGTCCAGATGAGATTTTTGTGGTTGTGACTTATTTTTAGTGTAACTTTGACATCCATAGATTTCTATAAAGCTATGGTTTGTCTAATTTTAATTTTTCTACATTAAGTTATGATTTTTCAAAGTTTCCTATAAAATCTATCACTGTACGGTAATGAAGAATGAAGGAAATTTTGGGGTCTTTGACACTTGATCCATGGTTTGTGCTATGTTTTAAGAATTTTATGATTCATATGAATGAAAAATAATTAGAAAATGTTGTTGGTAAGTTCATAGGGTCCCAAAGATGCAAAATAAAAAATTTACCTACTACGTAACGTAATTTAACTCATTATTTTAATGTATTTTCTTGGGATTTCTTTGATGAATTGTATAATCCTACTTGCAAGAAGAGGATCAATGTTAGACATAATATGGTATTACATCATCCAAGTGACAAATGATGATTTTGCTCTTGGGCCTCCAAGCCCCTTAAAATCTCAAAAATTTCTATAGGTCATATTCAACTTATAGTTTTCATATACAAAGCTACTTCATTCAAATTCATCTTATTAAAACTTAATAAATTTATTATATAAAATACTAAATAATTAGAAAATCCTAATTTTTAGGGATGTTACATGCTAGATGTCCAATTTTAATCAAGAAAGATATTTTAAAATATCTAAATTACTAATTAGGACCAATGAGGGTCATTCAGATATTTTGGACCTATTTTGGACTTACTAGGCTTTATTGAGTCTTCTGTGTACTTGGATGAGCCTTTTTATGGCTACTTATATTTCATACCTTAACATACTTTAACGTTGGACCTTGATTTATGGATTATTTTGGACACCATATGGGCCGCAGAACAAATTTGTACTTAGAAAAGTGAAAAAATATTTTCAATTATTTAAATATAATTTTTCTAGACTCCAATACGTTATTATGCTATTGGGATTATTTAATTATGCTAGAGTTGTGCAAGGCACTTCTTCCCCAAATATGTCTATTATATCAATCAATTGTTCACAACATACGAATCATATTGTGTGATGACGTTGTTCTTGCCGTACCTATGCGCTTTGTCGCCCCAAGAGAGTTTGAATATTGCTCATTCCCATTGGGTGTATTTAAACCTCTAGCTCCTCCATATCCATGAGTAGTGGCCCAGTCATTAACACTGACTTTTTGTGAATAGGGAATGACCTTTACAGTATCTTTTTGGGTAGTGTAGACTGAATGTCTAGTGTTATATTTTAGTCTATACTAATATGGATCCTGCTCTCCGATGCTGGAACTTTTAATCAATTTATAGTAATTATAGTTTATTTTTGTTACTTTTGCATTCTGCTACACTATAGAGAAGTTTTTATTGTGGAGGAACAATTGAGATAGAAAAAGTAATTAAACTCAAATTAAGTAGAATTTTTCATTAGAGGTAAAAGGAAAAAAGCTAAAAATGGGCAATTAGAAGAGGCATTACATGTGATCTTTATATAGATAAAGTAGACTTATTGAATTATGTTATAATTTAGATGGCATATAAAATTTGATCATGCATCAGAATTATATAAAGATTCATGTGTATGTTAGGTTTATGAGTGTAAGGTCTTCTCATTTTTTGTGCCAATTGTGTTTCCATTTTTAGGGTTTAACCTTTGTTAGTGTGATATAGTATTGTTTTTAGGCTTGATTCTATGCTAAAATATTGTATTAATGTGATTGTTGTTGTTATATATTCATTAGCATGATTTAATAATGTTATTGTTATCCTATCTAAGGTAATGTTAGACCATAACTTGAATACGAGTTCACACCAACTATAATTGGATTGATTAACTCACCATAGTATTGTGACTTAGAGTTTATAATACATTTTGTTTTGATTTGAATTAAGTGCCATGAAGTTAAGATATTAAGATATTTCCTTATTTGCTAAAATGGATAATCCTTGTTAATATTTAAAATTCCATGTTCATCTAAAATACAAAAAGAAATTTGTTTCATCAATTTGTGCCCCTATTTTAAATCTTTATAATTGATTCATAAAAAATTTAATCCTATTCTAAAATAGGACACTATTTTGTGTAGTAAATTTGCCTAATATTTTAGATGAATATGAAATTTCAAATATAAATAAAGAATTTTGTTTATCCATTTTATCACATAATAGAAATGATCATCCATTGTTAGTAGTAGTTGTCTATGAATAGGTGAATAGTTAAGATACTCTTGCTTAGGTGATGAGAGATAGGAAATACCTTTGTGATATAAGGAGTCCTAATATTACCATTAAGGTGTCACAAAAAGAAGGAAAAGTCAACTTTTGGCTTAGGTTTAATTGTTTGTGATTTTGTTGTTGATAAGTGACCACCCCAAGCACAGATCAATCACTTTTAAGGAAACCCAAGTCCCAAAGGCCTTTTAGGTTTCCCCAAGAGTGAATGTCTTTTGTTTGGGATGGTTGCTCATCAGCAATGGAATCAATACCGATCCTAATCAGTAGTTGGAGGATATGCTTTAGAGAAAGCAATATCGTTTCAACTTTTTAAAGCAAATCCTTGAAACTGAAATCAATCTACCAACACAAAGTTAGAAATACTAAAATTGTTTTCACTTCCTTAAACACATTCTTGAAATATTGATATAATTTCACACTGAAATGTTTTTACATCCTCCAAATACACCCACATCACATTGCTTAGGAGATACTTGAACTCTTTTCTCCTTTATCAATGCAAGGTGAGTTACTGAAAGTTCCCAACTTTGATTTATCCCTCCCAAGTTTTGAATAAAAATGAGATTGCCTTTAGTTAGAATGCACATCATGATTATGAATGGCATGGGCACTTAAACTTATGAAAGTGCCATTCAAGATCATGATGTCTGACACAAATAAATGTGCTTTCATTTTAGTTCAAAGCCAAGGAAGAGTAAATCAAAGTTAAGAACATTTTATCACGACCCAATAATTACTTAATTTAGGTTACTAATAGGATAAGATTTATTAAGGATTTAATTAAACAAGTTAAAAGGGAAAAGAAATAAAAACAATTGAAGAGTATATATTGAGGTTAGTACATAATTAATAAGAACTACACAATTAATCCAAGATCCAAACAAACCTATATTACCCATTCAATTACCATTTATGCTACCACACATATATTATACCTAACAAATCAGTTATCCAACATTTAATATGGAGAAAGTGGCATCTAACTCCCACTTAGGCAATTAGCAATTTGGTGTGTTAGCATCTTTTATTCAATTGTGACCATTACTATGCATTGAGAGACATTCCATGAGATATATCACAATATCCTAGCACCACCCTTTAGCATTCTCAGCCAAGTATCTCCATTACAACTCACTTCTTTCACGTTCTTCATAATGAATGAGATAGTGGGAGAGAGGGTTAAATAAATTCAATTTGCATGTAGTTTATTAGAATGAATTAGTAAATTAAAAGTGCATGCCACCTATATAAGCTAACCATATTCAATCCCATGACAACTCATTTTCCACTAACCCACAATTTAGGCATGTTTAGACTTGTGAGTTTTTTTGCATGCCACCTAGTGTAATGTCTGGTATTTCGTAAAAATACCATAATGAGTCAATTTGAAAAGTAAGTCCCCTAAGCTGAATGATTTAAGGTCAAATAAAATTTGGATAAAATTTTAAATAATAAAAAATGAGATTTATGTCTTGAGTTGCCCAAAAACGGGGCCCAGAGTGGTTCAAAAAATTTGTTGAAAGTCTAGTGGCATTTTTGAAAATATGAAAACTTCTTGGAAAACCCATAAGAGGGCTTTTTAAATGAAAATTTTGAGCTTTTCAAGGTTTTTAGAGGCTCTGAAAACTATGGGAAGCCTTAGGACAATTAAAACCCTTTCAGTGTATGGTTTTGAATGTCGGTTGACCTGAACTTTGACCAGTTTGTTTGAGAAGATTTTAAATTCAAATTGAGTGCTTTCAAAGCCATTTTATAAAATTGAGGACCTCAATTTTATGATGGAAAAAATGGTTCTTGAAAAGGAGGAATTGCCAAAGATGCAAAACGTAAATGTCATTTTTTGGGACAATTTCTTCTCTATTCTTTTTTTATAAGAGGCGTCCTACACTCTCTCTAATCTAACCAACTTTTTTTCTGCTCAAGACCAGGGGAAAGCTCTATTAAAAAATACACACAAGGAAAGCCAAGAAAGAGGAGAAAGAAGCAAGGGAAAAGGTAAGAAAATGAGATATTCTCATGGCTTTCCTTCTTGAAATCTTGTTCTTCTCTCTTTGCTCTCTCTTTCTATAGTTTTGAGGGATGATAAGGATATGTTTTGGCCTTGATTTAGAGGAGGAAGATTAGAGATTCAAAAAGAAGGCTAAAGCAAGGAAGGAAGCTCTTAGGATAAGCTTGGAATCAAGGTAATTCATCTACCCTTGTTGCTTTCTTCTTTCTTACTTGTTGAGAGTGAGGTTCAGCCAAGAGGACAACTTATAGGGAGAAGGAAGTTTTAACCTAGAACAAGCAAGAAACCTATGAATTAGTGTGTAGGAACTTAGAAAATGCAAAGGAAATGAAAGAAAAGAAAGTGAAATTCAAGAATAGGAAGCTAGGGATTCATGACTGATCCAAGAGTTCTCTAGCTTATGTGAGTGTTTGCTTGAGTTCCTAAGACCTTTAGGAAGCTGCCCAAGTGCCTCTCCCATCAAGGAACAATGTGAAACTCTATGGGTTCCAAACCACCCCTTAGGTTTGGCCAAGACAAGATGAAGGGGGTAGGGAGTGTTTTAATTTGTTCTAAACTTGGTTTGGGACTTTACATGATGGAAGAAGGTGGAAGGAACCCTTGGGAAAAATTTAGAAGCCATAGATTAAGAGATGGGGCATAGATTCCTTAACGTAACCTCTAAACTCTTGGAAATGAGTTTGTGATGACTTTAAAGAGTCTAAATGGAACTAAAAGTCCTAGATATGAGAAGCAAATGAAGCCAAGAACTTAAATCATAGTAGTTGCTTCATCAGGCCATTAATAAAGCTATTATGGAATTAATAGACCAAGTATGCTTCTTAAGTGTATGTCTAATGCTTTGCTTGTTCCAAGAGAGTAATTAAATGCTATTTGTTATGTCTAAGCCTAAGAAATCAAGCCCCAATTACTTGTGGGTCTATAGCTAAAAAAAGGAAGGAATAGCAAAAAAGACTTGTGTTGGATTACAAGGTAGCTTTTTTACTCCTTCTTTCTTGCATTTATGGTCATATGAATGTCTATGGATGCTTGCATGTGTGATTATATCATGAGATATGCCTTTGGTGTTGTCTTGATTGCATTGGTACCAATATATTTTCTAAATAATGTTTCATTTGTGAAAGTTACTCTTATGGGTAAGGTGAAGCCAAAAGTTCTTAAAAATGAGTGAGATAAGGCCAAAAGTTTCTTGGATGAGTGAAGCTAAGTCAACAGTCCCAAAACCAAGGGTGAGGCTAATCCAAAAATTCAAAAAATGGGGTGAGGCTAGATCAAAAGTCCTTAGAGCTTGTCTTTAGCCTTGACATATTTTTATGGCATGGAAATTTGGTTTTGAATAATTCTTGTTTGTGTTGCATGCATACTTATCATCCTTGACATGTTTATATGCCATGATTGCCTTTTTGAATGAGTATTTGAGCTACTGAGATTCTATGAATCTCACCCCTTCCCTCTTCCATCTCCACTATCTAGGTGGTACCCAAAGAGAGAAAAGTGGAAGCCAATGAGCTTAAAGGGCCATATTTTGACAACTATGTAGCTTTTATTGTATTTAAATGCCAAGGTGGATATGCATATATTATTTTTGAGATATAAATACTTGAGAAAATGTAAAAGTATGTAAGAATAGTATATGAACCAAAGTAGTAGCCTAATTGATGAGAAAATACAATTTGACCACTTGGTAGCCTAGTATGGAACTCTCATGTTCAAGAGTCTAGAATGCTTTCTAAATTTTTTGAGACCTTAACTACCTTATCTTGGGGGACTTCCTTTTGTATTTGGTAAATTTTATTCGTTTATGGAGAAATCGTATGTTATGTTTCTTACGTTTTTTTTGGTTTTCGGAGAACTGAATATTACATTTGTCCCCCCTAAAATAAATTTCGTCCTTGAAATTTAGGGTACACTTCTTTTCCTCTTTTCTTTTCTGGTTAACTATTCTTTTCTTTCCCTTCTTCTTGGCTCTATACACTTTCTCAGTAATTTCATTATTTTCAAATTTTCTTTCAGCTAGGGAACTTTTATTACTAGCTCTTAATACAGGCTCTATTGCTATAAAATACTAGCTAATTCTTTCTTGTAAGGAAAAGAAATTTTTGACTCTAGAGGCCTGTCCTAGGAGAGCTTACTAATCATGTCGGGTTAATGTTAACCCATTCGCAGGATTAACGTTTCTTTCAATGGACTCATTTACACATCTCGGGAGGTAACTTATTTCATATCACATCTCCCTATCCTCTCTGAATGACTTCTCATAATATCTCATCATCTTTTCTAATTATTATAACCATCGAAGGTTTCTGTCTATCTGCTTACTTACTTATAAGTATTGTCCACTATTCATCTCTACATTCTTTCTCACTAACTCATCCCATGATTATAATTTATGTTTCTTTCTATCATAGACCTCACATCTTAGTTGCTCACTAGGATTACAACTCCTTTAAAGAGTTTCTACTTTTAATGATCCCAGTTTCTCTGTTCCTACTACTGTATCTGTCTTTGTAGGCTGGGACTTTTTCTCACTTTTCTTTGCTCACTTGCAGTGGCATTTTATAATCCCTCATTTCAACACTGATAGGCCTAACATGTGTGTTTCATACCGACACCGAAGAGTTACTACTATTGACTACTGCTAGGCTTTGATAGGATGCTAGTTATTCTCATAGTTTTGCTCACTGGAGACATGCTATACCACTTACCTCATATAAAAATTGCACCAACTCCTTTCTAAATACATAAGCTAGCATGCAGGGATCTCTCTATCCTTGGTCAGGGCTACTGTCTGCTAGGTAATGATTCATCTAGCTCTAACTTTAGAAAGCTAATTTTTTGCTTTCCTCATCCCATACACTATGCTCATCTCTAAAGAGAGCTAGTCAGTGGTTTAATTGTCTGAGTAAAGCCTTTATTTCTCTACAGCAATGATTTACCAGACTCAGGAGGTTTCTAGTTTCTGAGACAAAAGTTAACTGAAACTGTACTGGTCTCTGAGACTAACTATTATGTAAAACTATCTCAAGCTGTCATCTCTACCAGAGATCTATCATACTATGGCTAAGGCTCTCTGTAATTCTGTGGGATCTACTGTGACCCTTGGGTCTACTGCGACCTCTCAGAGCCCTACTAGGGTCTACTGCATCCTGCTAAGTCATACTAGGATCTACTGCGATTCATCTATGGGAGATATCAAAGCCTAAGATCACTATATCTAATAGTAAAATACATGCTCACTAAGTTCGGTAACCATCGCTCATAATAGTTGAGGCTAAACTCAGAGGTATGTCGTGCTCTTCGTGCAAAATGGGTTCTATGTCATCTAGTTCTCTAGGATCCCATCATACTAATACTAGGGAATGTTTTAAATTTTCATTCATCGCTCCTTATTGGATCATTAGATTCCTACTTTAACTCTTTTTTACTTGGGCTGTCTTTTCTTACTCTATTGACTTACTTACTTACATATATTTGTTTTAGTCCTCTTCTCATATCCTGTAGTTCTCACTATGCCCATGTTCTACTTTTAAGTGCCTTGGCACTAGGGCATCTCACACACTGAGTGTGGTGAACATCTCTGGCAGGAGAGAGGCTATACACTGGTCCTTATTCATTTCATTTACATATACTATAAGGGACTCAGGCTATGCATATTGAATCTGAACATTTTCTACTGAAGATTCCTTTCTGCATGCTTTCTTTACTATTATAATACTACTGGAATCCTTTTACCTTTCTTCTCTGACTCATCTCATTCTTTAATTGACTAGGATACTCTTCGATTACCGGGACACTTTGGTGATTGATGTCATCATTTGTTACGCACTTAAGTCACATTACTATTAGGTTGATCAAGCCTAATATCATGTGACCATTGTTGCAAGCAAACCATAATATCAAACACTAATACACAGGTGTCTCATGACTGAGCTCAAGGCCATTATATATTACAAGTTTTCAAATAATCTAGAGTACCTCTCTCTTGCCTTTTTCTATCAGCCCTATTCTCGTAGAGTGCTCAGGGAAAGTAGGATTCTTCATCTACTACATCCTGAGATCTCTCTGCATTACCCAGCTATTTTTCTTCGAGTGCTATCATGCTAGAAGGGTGCCTACGCCAAGGACAAGTGTGCTTTCTTAAGTACTTAAGCACCTTAACTAAACGTCTATTCTCAATTTAATATGTCCTCGACTTAAACATTGTCATGCCTTCTCTTTCTGTCTTTTTTATCCTCTTACTTAAGTAAAAAGAAGTCTTACTATTGGCTAATTCTGTTGCTAGTTCAGGTTTCTTTACGCTCAAGAGTACCTGCATTTTCTTGGGATTCCTCCACTTATTCACTCTCTGTGGTCTACCTTTTGCTCATACTCTTACTCTACTCTTAGCTAGACCATCTCTTGGTAAGAAGAATTATATTTCATATAATCTCAGGAACTTCATTTTATAGCACTCTCAGCTAACATTTTTTTTCTATATAATGTAAGACTTACCTTTTAAGGCTGTCTCTAGCTCCCTCGAACTTTTCTGAGGGTACGAAGGCATTATCTATCTCTCTCAGCTTATTTCCACATTCGGATCAGAGCGGGCTTTTTCTCTATTTAATTTCTTTAGCCTTATCCCCAGGAGCACAGTATACTATTTCTACGGTTCTGCTAACCTGACCCAAGACACATGCTCTCAATGCTCGACCTCTATTTTATTGAAAACTTATGCTTTACTGGGTGCTCTAATCACTCACATGCCTCAACCCTATATCATTCTCATATTAGAAAGCTCATTTAACTAACTATTGGACCCCTATCCATTTACCTCTCTAGTTCAATTTACTCATCTAATCACGATTAAAGTGAGGGCATCTTTTCTATAGCTAGTTTCTTAACTCTTCCTCGCTTCCCTTATAACTCAGGGGGGTATATCTAGGGAAATTTTACTAACCACTACTGGGTAGTTTTTCCCGACTTAGAATGTCTCATCTTTTCTTTCTCGATCCAAGGAGAACTTTCACTTAGCTTTTTATTTACATATCTCACCTACAATGATGCTACTGGTTATCTTTTCCAGGCTTTAGCTTATGCTCAGCCTGGCTTGCCATCTCATCGGACCCGTAGCTTACTAATTATCTTCATTTTTTTCTGAGCTTCTATTATTAGACTACTCATACTTACCTTTTGGTGTTACCTATGAGGTACACCTTTCTAGGCCACTTGCTATATGCCTTACTGTTCTTAGTTTTATCTTACATTATTTCGAGGCTACATTACCATTTTATCATTCAATGTCTCACTGGGTAGCACTCTAGGTAGGAGTCAACGCCTTAAAGGCGGGTCTCATCAACCTTATCATCTCTATGTCTAACTTTCTCTATGCTGAGCTCTTTCCTCAATCTCATTTACTAGGCCCATAGACTTCTTACTAATCTTTTATAACTATTATTTTCCTCTACTTATACTAGGGGTTCCCGCTCTTTGTGGGTTATCTAACCCCTTATCAGTTCTTTTCTCAAGTTGGCCTGAATATGACCAACAAGGCATTCATGATGCTACTCACCGCAGCTAACACATCATTCACCGCAGCTAATCAGCCTCGGGTTTGCCTTAGTTTTCCTATCCTAGTATTGGCCGCGGCTAACTTCTTAATTGGCCATGGCGAGGAACTCTCTGGATTACCTCGCTGCTATCTGAAATAATTAGCTGCGGCTAACAGCCTCTGATTGGCTTGCTTTTTTAGGGATTGGATTTTCATCTTTAGCCACTAACCTAAACCTCATAGTTTTATATCTAGCCCATCATTAAGCTAGGGATTCTACCTCTTACTTCATTCATACATAGCTAGTTGTTACCTCTGGGCCATCAGCGCTTTAGGATGTAGCTTTTAACTTAACTTCTGGCCTGAGGGAATTAGCCTTTTAGGCTCTGGAATTCATCTAAATAATTAGGTGTTGTGGCTAATGGTCCTGTATAGTCGTAGTCTTATCTCATACCATGCCACATCATTACTCATCTCTGCATTAAGTAGGACATCTTAGAATGGCCTGAGTATGACTACTAGGGAATTAGGCCTCAACTACTCTCTCTAGCAAGCCTCTTCATATCAACGAGATCACTTCTCATCGTTTATGTCTAGGGCTTGCCACTAATCCCGACAAGCTATCACATCTCATCAAGCTCTAGCTGTCAGATCACTCAACTCTACTCAAAGATAACTCTGCTCAAACTAACTCTGCTCTAACTACTCTAGAGACCATTCTTTCTCGGTGTCCATTAGCTACTCTAAGACCATTCTACAACTTACTTATCATGAATAAATCCACAAACTACTTTCACACACCCACAATGTCTCATACAAAGCTCTACTTATCCATTCAACTCTTTACATAGCCCTAATGCTACTTCCTTAAACCAAATCCAATCTAAAAGAGCCTCGAACTTTGCTCTGATACCAATAAATGTAACGCCATCATTTCTAACTCATTGCATGCCTTTAGGTATCTCATTTTCAAGAATCATACAAGCTTTCAAGGAAAAAGACAATAGAAATAATGAATATTTTCACGTTGCGTAGTATATAAAAATTTCATTCGATGTCACGTAGACCATGTAAGCTTATACAATACATTCTCATATTTATTTATACTAATACAATTCAAACCCATTCAAGAAAGTGGCTTGGAACTCATACAAGTGGGTGAAAGACATTAATTCCCACAGATTTGCCATAGTCAGAATTTCAGTTTTTCTGTCACAAATTCAAAAATTCATAACTAAATCCACAAAAATTGAAATCCAACAAGCTTTACCATTCCAAAAATCTTTGGATGTCTAACCCATGTTAAAAATAATTTCAGCTCATGAATCATTAGGAGGAAGACGTTTGACATTCAAAAAGCTACTGAGATTGCTGCTGCCTGGGCTGCTGTTTCAAATTACTGATACAAACTTTTAAAATTTATAACTAATTCTATAAAAATCAAAATCATAAAAATTTGGTCATTCTAGAAAGTTAAAAGTGTTATCTTATACTAAAAATAATTCTAGAATGAAACAGATATGTTTAGTCATTGGAATTCTATGGAACTTTGACTAGACTCCTGGGACGCCACTACTACTGATAGCCAACTTCAAAAATGCATAACTCTTTGTTCAGACCTCCAAATGAGGTGATCTCAGTGGTCACAGAAATATTATGACCTCTAGTTTATGGTTGCAAAATTTCACAAGCATTGGACACCATTTGACCATCGGATGACATAAAACACAAATTTGCCAGTGTGAACAGTGCACATACCAGAATCAATAGAAAATCTCAACTTTGAAAATTCATCAAATATTCTCTAGACCTCCAAAAAATATCTTCTTTAACTTCTCAAAAATCTCTCAACAAGATCTAATTTCATGCCAAATCTCAGATCAAAAAGAGTTTATTTGGGCAAAAAGTGATATAGGGTTCCATTATAGTCAATTTTAGCTCCATATGGGATATCAAAATTGCCAAATGGCTTTCCCTTGATGTTGGCACCTTTTGGGCAAGTCTAAAAGTACATTTAAGACTTGTGTGAGCTGTCTAAATGGTCCCAAACCTCATGCATCTTATTTTGGCCATTCAACCCACACTTAAGCACATTTCCATTAAACTTCCAAATTACATACTTAGGCATTACATACTCAAAATAGGTTCTAGAGGTCATACATCATATCCATACATTTAACCATCACATAATAGCATATTTACACATGTCTCAAGAGTCATAGACCATTTACAACATCATATACATTGTGAAGCATTATTATTATGGATTCAAAAAGAATAAAACTAGGCATATGCTTGTCAATCTCCTTCTCTCATTGTTATTGGCTCCCTTCACCATACCTACTTGGTCTACCTAGCATGTTAGAGCATTATAGAGGAGGGGATGGGATTCAAAGAATCCCAATAGTTCATCTCCCATTCAATCATACATAATATGTGCAAAGCAAGCTTTACAAATGTATGCATGGAGAAAATGAAATTCATGGACATTTTAAAAGCAAACTTGGCATATGAACAAATCATACAAGATATTCAAGAGCTCACCAAGTGTTTGGATTGGCCTCACACTTCTCCTCATGGATTTTGGACTTGCCCCACCCATTCTTTAAGAGCTTTAGACTTAACCATACTCTTGGGAGCCCACTTTGCTTTTGGGAGACTCTTTACTTTGTCTCAACCAAGTTCAAGGGTTCTTGGCTCATCCTCACCAAAGGGAAGAGTTCTTGCCCTCTCCACATTCAAGCAAACTCAAACAAACATGATGTACTCATTTAAAAACATAACATGGCATCAAGAATCATAGCTTATAAAGGCATGCTAGCATACTTTTCATAGCTTAAGAATACACATACACATATTCTAAAATAAGCTAAACACACATCCATACATGAGAGAAGGTGGAGAGAGCTACCTTGCACACAATTACACACTTTTCCTTTTGGATTCAAGCCTCCTCTTTCGGCCACACACTCACAAATTAGTAGAGATAGTTTCCCTTAGCCTAGATACAATTTTTAGGAGCCAATTAGGTTCATGAAACATTCTTTAAAGCCATACAACTTGCTTAAGTTCTAGATTGCTCTATAACCCCTATTATGGTCCACAAATGCACCTAATGAAGCAACACTCCTCAAATAATTTCTAGGCCTCATTCTTTCCTTTCAAATATAATTCTTAACTCCTTTTAAGCCTCTTGGAGTCATCACACCGTTAAAACAAAGGGCCTAGCATCACGTTGCTTCTTTAGGTCATAATATAGAACCTAAGACACCAAATCACTTTCTTTGAGTTCTAAATTTTTTCCAAGGCCTCCCCTCACTTTCATTCATCAAATATGACTCAAGAATGGCCTTAGAAAAATTTAAAACTCTCCCCCACTACAAGAACCCTTTTTGACCGAGACTATGGGCTTCCTTGGTTTTCTTGGAGTTATCTTAGTTTTTTTGAAGGAAAAAGCTTGTGGGGAGCATCTTAGGTGTCTCAAGAACTCATTTAAACTCTTAATTAAACCTAGGAATTATCATACAAAATCAGAATTTGGAAGGTGCACATAAAACCCTAGAATTTGCATCTTAATTTCTAATGGTTATTTTGTTATTTTCTTTGCATATTCTTAATCTCCACACCCTTTTTCCTTAGATTCATGCTTGGTTCTGCCTAAAAATCATCTCCTTCTAGGGTTTTCTCAAGTGGGGTGAAACAGAGGAGGAGGGAACCAAAGATGACAACCATAGGAAGAGAAATTACCTTATTTTTTTGCTTTTTCTCACTTGAATCTTGTGTTCTTTGAGATCCTCTCTTCAAATCCGAATTTTTCCCTTAATATCTCCCTTAAAATAGATCTATAAACTTCATTATAATCATAGAAAAGAAAGGGGAATGGAGAAGGAGAGGTTTGGAAAGGAGAAAGCATGAAAAACTATGAAATTCCTTACCTTTTCCTTGCCTTTTCTCCTCCTTTCTTCTCCTCCATGGTGTGCCTAAGAGAGCTAGTGTTTTCTCTAGTTTTTAGGTAGAATGGGTCGTGCAAATGGAGGGGAGAAGAAATAAGAAACTTGTGTTCAAGAAGCTTTCACTTTCTCAAAAATTCTAATTTTGCCCATCGTACTTTGCATTTTTGTTTCTCCTTCGTTTTATCTCCTTTTTTAGAATCATATTTTCCATTATAAAATTTAGGTTCCTAATTAAGAAAAATACCTTTGGAATCATTCAAATTAGAGCTAAAACCTTGCTGAACAAATCAGTCAAATTTTAGGTTAACCAACATTAGAAACATCCACCGGAGGGGATTTTACTGTCCCGGTGCTTCCCATAGTTTTCAGGGTCTCTAAGAACCCCAAAAAACTCTAAACTTTATTTAAAAAGCCCTCCTATGTGAATTCCAAAATTTACTCAAAATTACAAAAATGCCTTTACGTTTCGTAGGCTTGTCGTAAGAAATTGTTTCTTCATTCTAGCTCCGTTTTTCTTTTCGTCTAAGCCTGGGATTCTCATTTTCAAGAGTCTAGAATGCTTCCCAAATTTTTTAGGACCTTAACTACCTTATCTTGGGGGACTTCCTTTTGTATCCAGTAAATTTCATTCGTTTATGAGGAAACTGTATGTTACGTTTCTCACGTTTTCTCTAGTTTTCAGAGAATTGGATATTACAGTGATAGATTTGGCTTAGGTACTGTGTAAATGGTTAGAATTTTCATCTTTGTCATTTGTGGGCCAATAGTGTCCAATGATTACAAAATTTTACAAGAAGAAACTAGACATTTATAGTAACCTATATCAATTAGAATCACCTCAATTAGAGGTCTATGGAGGGAGAGCCAATTTTTTGAAATTCTAGATCAGTATTAGGGATGTGGTCAGACCTCAGTCACTGTTCCATTAGTTTTCAAGGTCTGAAGGATCTAAACTAGTCTGAACTTATTTTTTTCCTCTAGTTAACATTTGTAGCTTTCCAAATTGGTATAGTTTGCCTAAATTAGATTTTTGTGAAATTAGTTATGAATTTTTGAAGTTTATACCAATAAACTATATCAAAAACGCTAGGCAGTCTGACCTATGTCAATTTTCTATTATCAAACATGGTCCAAATGATGTTATTATGGCTTGGAATTATTTTTAGTATAAAGTTAACATCTAGAACTTTCCAAAAAATATGGGTTGTTTAATTTTTATTTTTCTAAAATTCATTATGATTTTCCAAAATTGGTGACAAAAATATAAATTCTGGACCTGTGAGAAAAATGCATATTTTCTGGTTTTTGCCTCCAAATCCATGGTTCATGGAATGTTTTATGGTGTATATGAGTTTTATTGATACATTTTAAATAAAAAATGATATGGATGGATTCACATGGCCTACATGGTATGAAATAAAAATTTTAAGCCCTACACAACGCAATAAAATGCAATATTTTTATCCCTCTTTTGTTGGAATTGTGCATACTCTTGTGGGATTAAGCTTCAATATGAGGGTATGGATTTAATAAATTATGGTGTTACACTTAGTCATTAGATCTCTCACCTATTTAAGTCAATTAAACTAGCTTTGCTTCATCTTCCACGTTCGTGCTTCTTGTGATCAAATAGAGAGAGTGTGTGAGAGAGAAGAGAAATAGTGTCCATAGAAGGGGAAGAGAAAAGGAAGAAATTGACTTGCATGAGGTACATTTGGGCTTCTACTTATTTTGATATAGAAGAAAAAGATATGCATAGTTGCAAGGGCTTTCTAGTGACACTATTTCATCTCCAAATTCTATGTTTGGTTTTGATGTGTGTTTATTTTGCCAAATAGAAGAAGGGGTAAGAAGAAAGCTTCGAGGTAATTTTCCCTTCCATCTTGTTCTTTCCTTTAAGACCATGCTTTCATTCTATTTTTCAATGGTGTCTTCCTCCTAATGTTTGGCCAAGAAGATAAGAGACTTATAAGAGGAAGGAAATTGTAATATTATCTAATTTTAACAAGGAAATGGGTAATTCTTTCTTAAAGTAATTTCTTAGAAATTGGGATTATAGTATTTATTATGGACTAGATATTTTGGTTGCAAGATAAGCTACTTGGAAGAAGAAAGTTGAGATGTAAGAAGAAGAGAAAACATTCAAAAACAAAGGTATTTAGTATATTTCTTCTTGCCATATATGTATTTGAATTGAGTTAGTAAAATGAATTATCTTGCTATGTATATAAATTTGGTTGCATGCATGATGTAGGAAGTACATTGAAAACCATAGAATGCATAATGTGGAAGTACATTTGAGAACTAAAAGATGCCAAATCACGCATGCAAGGGGAGCTGTCGCCATTAAAGTGCTCCTCCTAAGTTGTATGGCCATCGACAAGAAAGCATGATTAATTGTAGGTATCAAACTACAATTAATTTAAGAATCAAATTGTAATATAAAAGGGGTGATTCTTACATATATAGCCTATGATACTAATTATTACTTATTGTTGTGTATATAGTACAATGTCTATATGGTTGGAATATTATACTAACTCTTAAGATTTTATATTTTACTTTTTCAATTCCTAACCAACTTTCTAAGGAAAAGTGTGGAGATGGTGTAAGGCAAGCAGATAGGTGGCTAGTGTTTCTAGTTGATGCATGTTACATTTTAGATGTATATATTTGATATTACATATGTATAACAAAGCTATGCAAGGTTTTGTATGAGATTTAATCAAGTTAGCATGGTTTTGAAATTAGCAGTTGTGATTATGTTGTTGTAGAGTGGATGCTCGCAAGTCTAAAACATGTTCATATAATAGGTGTTGTAAGCTAAATTTATGGCCATAAATTTGACGTTCTTTTTTGAACATGTATAAGGATATGTGATAGAAATTTCAACCTAGATCAGTAAACATAACTAGACCTAAAAATGCTGTGAACTTGATGAAAATAAAATGGTGTATGTTGATAGAAAGTTTTGAGTATCATATGTATTTGTACACAAATTAGGTACCAAATCAAGTCTTTTGACCTTGAAAATTTTGTAATATTTAGATAATACTTGATAGATGTGTTTTGGCATAGCTAGGCCAAAAGTTGCTAAAACTATGTTAGAACATACTTGGAATTGAAAATAAGGTAGTTTAGGAAATTGGTGTCATTAACCAAGGAGTCCTTCTAAAAATTTATGATTTTTGAAGGGAATGTGGAGAACATGTTTAGGGCTAAATGCCAAATTTAATAATTTTTTTTAATGTTTAGGTTACCTAGATTAGTTATAAAGAGTGATGGTCAGGGTTGTAAGGCAAACAGGATAGTTTTGCAAATTTAACAAGTTAAAGAGTCAAACAGTGTAGTTTTCATGTGAAACCTAATTTACACCTAGTTAAGACACTAAATATTAGATTTGGAGTGTTACACAATTTTTTGAGTTAGTTTGTTAGCTCAAGTGAACCTAAAAGTGTGCAAGTACAAAATTGGGAGCAAAACTCGATATTAGTAAAAGTGGGTTTAGTTGAGGGCCCAAACAAATAATTTTTTCCTTGAAATTTGGCCAAAATAAATTTAACATGTAAACCTTGTATTTTGAGAATTTTTGGAGCATGTTAGCTATTTCTGTCTAATTTTCTAAAATAGGCCAAAATTAAGGAAACTATCCCAACATTGGATGATGATCTTAAAAGGAAATTATACATGTGTTACGAAATCCACTTAAGCACCATAAGTAAGATACCTTGATCATATAATTTGCGCTTAAGGCTTTAAGTGACAGTTAGTATTTATGAATTAAGATTTAAGCTTAAATGGACCCTTTTTACTAACATTATCTTTAATTTGGTGTTAGATAATTAGTTTACCAACCCTAGTCATGACATATTTAGTAATGCATTATGTGCTAATGAAGAAGAGGAGGAATTTGAGTCTTTTTTTTTTTTGCACAATTTCATATTTTGTAATAGCAAGGGACTTACTCCCTTACTAAATAAAAATAAACTTTCTTTGTAATTACCTTGCTATATAGCGAAGGATATTCCCTCATAGAGAATCAATTAAAAAATTAGCAATATTTTGGTGAGGGGTTTTCCCTCACAATTTGGCCAGTAAGAGAATTTAGTGAGGAATTAAGAGGAAAAAAGTCTCTTGCTAATTAGCGATTGGTGTATAGTGAGGGATAAAATCCTTGTTGTTCCCTTGCCAAACTACCTTCACTAGGTTGCTTTATTCTCTTAATTTGCAATTTCTTGTAGTGATACGCCATAATAAAGATTTGGGACAAGCAAAAGCATGAGTGTTTTAGTGAAAATGAATTTAAATAGAATATTATGCTGACAAAGAAATGAAGGTGAGCTTGTTAAAGAAAACATCGCTTACAAAATTTATTACAATAACAAGAAAATGAAAGCAAGCTTATTAAGAGAAAAACACCTATACAATCTATTATGTTTAGGAGAAAATAAAGTAAGCTTATCGAGCCCAAAACTAGTAGTCTAATGCAAGCACATAGCATGTGGAGTAACTAACTAATATGAACATCTCACTTAATTCAATTCCCTCTAAAGACCATCCAACCAATTCATGTGTATTGGCTTCACACTGATTAGCATCACCCTTCTCTTTTTAGTGGGGCTTCATACCAAGGTGCACTAACAGTTAACAGATGTTATCTAAACAAGGTTTCTTCTCATAAAGCAATTTCAATGATTATATATATATATATAGATGCAATAAGTATAAAGTTTATAAGGAAGCAAAATAAGAGAGAAAAATCTAAAAATCTCCGAGGCATGCAATTTCTTATCAAGCCCATTAACATACTAAAAAAAAATTGCACATCTCCTTTCACTAGCATATTTTTAAATCAAATATCCATTATCAGGACACAGTGAGAACATCATTAAAACTTTAAACACATTACTTATGTAAGTAATTGTAAAGCATTCAATGAGCTTCATATATTTCATTAATGACAACACCACATTTTGATTTTTAAATCAATTCTAATTAGGCAACCATAAAATTCAAATTACTCTTCATTCCTTAAGCTAGATATTCAATTCAAGTATCAATAAAAGAGCTTTTCCCAAGAGAATAATTAATTGAAATAGGAAATTAGAGAACAATGTTTTGAAAACATAAAAATGCATTATATGCATATTATCTACTCATAGACAATTCAAAGTGGATGGTAAGCCTCTATCTCACCTACTCAAAGCTAAAATCTGGTTATGGGGGATTCCACAGAGCTAACATATAAACACAACCAACATGAAGTAATTACTTTGACAATTAATATTTTCAATGTAACTGAATATATCCTCTAATGTCAAATCACCCAATTCTAGCTCAAGTTTATTACACTTATCTCAACAATCATATCTTGACCTATCCTATTACTATTCAAATCAAAAATTAAGTTTGGAAATCACCTTAGGATGCCAAAACTTGCTAACAAAAAGGGTAAGTATTACACTTTGGAAGCTTAAGCCGAAACCCCCTTTCTTGAAGTGCTCTTCATGGGATCAAGATTGGGGGGGCAGGAAAAGGAAGCTTCTGAGCTTGGTTCTTTGGCAACCCAAAGCCTCCAATGGCATCGCAAGGAGAGAAGAGGTTGGGGATGACATTATGGCGTGGGTACGATATTTGAATGCTAAAACATGAGTGCTTCATTCATAAAAAAGCGGTAAGACGTCACAAGGCTAAGTGATGGTGAGGAGATGTGGCGGCGATGGCAGATAGCAATGGTGGCGGGGTTGGGCAACGAAAGAGACAAGAATGTGAGGGAGGGTGACGAAGCTGTGGCAAAGAAATAATGGGGAAGGAGATGGGGGAAAAGATGGGAGGAGAGAGAGAGGACAAAAAAAGAATAAAGAAAAATGAAAGAAAGGAGTGAGGAACCTAGTATTTCCTATTGGCCCTGAAATCAGATGCAAGAAAATATATTTTTAATGCAAAGAAGTGAAAGAAAAGGGAGAACTAAAGTGAAGGACCTAAAGATAAAAATATTTATTCTAAAGAACCTATTATCATTAAGTTTAGGGAAATTTACTTAAAGTTAGTGATAATCTATTTTAAACTTTTAGAGTAAATATTTTTAATTTTAAATCCTTAACTCTAATTCTCCCGAAAGAAAACTTCCGCGTGGGACTATCTAGATTAAAAATATCTCACTTTGAATCATTGAAAAACAAAAAGATCTCATTGAGCAAAATACATATATTGAAGTGGTTCTAAGATAAATTTTCAAGCTAAAAATATTTCTATAATTAGTTGAGCAATATTTTCTATCATCAAATATAATTCTCTTTTGTATTATCGTGCATTATTTCTCAATTTCTCACTAAGTTTCAAATTATGAGGGACTTACTTAAAAATAAAAATCTAATTATTACAATAAAAATGGTCCATGATAGAGGGGAAATGGCCAAAAATAGAGCCTAAATCGCGTTTTCCCGAAGGTATATTGCCCTGTTTGACGATTTTTGTGAAATTTCACTTTAGCCCTTTTTTTAAAATTACATTTTAACCCTCATATTTTGTTCTTTACTATTTAGTCCCTAAAATTCTTTCCCCAAAAAAAAAGTCCCTAATCCTATTCTTCTACCAAATAAAAACCAAACATTTTTATTACACTTTATCATCTTAGAATAATGATCAAAATACTTACTTTCACTCTAACTATTTTTTTTTTTAACTTTTACAAATTAAAAAAAATTAATCTCTTAAAATTAAAATTATCAAATGCTATCCTGAACTTGTTGCAATGAGTGCACTCGGAAATTAAAAAGAAGTGAATCGAGGATTAATTTTATTCAGAATCAATTTTCCTCAGTATTACGTAAACACAACTAATATCAAATTATAGGACATTGCAACAAGTGTTGGTAAAGTCCAACTTCCTCTATAAAACTACAAATTTCTTGATTCAAAAGTTTTATTTTATTTATTTCAAAAAAGAGTCAAAATTTATCTGCGGTCAATTGCAGAATGGTGATCCTTGAAATAGCCAATTTTGAAGTCAAGTCGATTGATTTACGTTATCTTTTTATGGTCAAGCGTAAGATTCTCGGCTGTCGTCTTACTTAAGACTTCCTGAACCAAAAACTCCTAAATAATTCATTTAAACAGCGGCTACGTCATGCTTAGGTGTATTTATTAAATTTGTTTTATGGCACTGATATTTCAATTTAGAAGCTTCTATAAATTATTTAAATTTTCTGAACTCATTATTGTTTGATCGCGTGTTGCAAAATTCTTCCGCTTTTTTTTTTGGTAAATTACACTAAAATATTTTTTAAGTTTATTTGAATTACAGTTATATCTCTTTTGTTTTAAAAATTATACCCAGTTTCTTTAAAATTTGATATATATTACAAAAATCTTTTACTATTTTATTTCTGTCAATGAAATTAACTTTTAATACAGCATGAGACTATTTATTTTTCCTGAATGTAAAAGTATAAAATTAAGTTAATGTTAAGTTCTAATGTGAGATTATGGTTTTATTTTAATATGATAGCAAATGCAATTAAGTAATTTTATTTCAAATAATATTTTGCACTCATCAAATGTCAGGGGAAACAGGTATAATTTTTCAAATAATGAAGATATCAAGTATAATTTAATCAAACTTAAGAAAAAGGGAAGTTTACTCTGTTTATTTTTTCAAATGTTATCGCAAAGAAGATAATTTAACTCAGGACCAAATCGTTTCACTCCTTTCAAATAGACGTCAAGTCTCTCCACAAAATGAGCTATACCTTTTGGGGTATAGTTGACAACCCCATCTTTCCATTTCTGCTATTTTTTTTCTTTTTAATAAATAAATCTCTTCGGATATGTCTTTTATGAGAAATAGAAGTCTTTTGATTTATCTTCTTTCTTGGCATTTTGAAAGATTTTTAGTCTTTTGATTTATCTTTTTTGATAGATCGAGAAGTATCCTACTTTAGTTGGTATTTTTATTCCTGTTTAATGATAGTTTATGTAGTTTTCCTATTATTTGGATCAGGAATCTTATGCAATTATGGAAGTAACGGAATCAGATATATTAAGGAAATAGAGGTGGTTATCTTGTTGCAACATTGATGATGAAGGTGAAATAAATTTAATCCAAAAATTAGTTCAAGATATTAGCAAAGCATTTTTTTTATTTTTGTAAAATATTCATCTTTTGATTCTACAATACAATAATCTATGTTTATTTTTTCATTATAAAATTTAAAATTTTTACAATTATTTAAGTGCCACTTACGGCTGAAATGCCAATAAAGATAGACTCAGTGACAATTAATATCGCCATGGAAATACTATCTTCAAGTCTTTGTTTTATTTTTTTAATTATTCATTTTAATATTATTTTATAATTATGGAATAAATGACCACAAATAAATTCTTTAAACCTTTAAACATATATAATACCATTCCTAGGAATTGAGTTTAAAATACATATAACATTTAATGTAAAATATTTGGCTTCACAATTGTAATAATCAACACCTATATCTACAATAATCAATCCAGAAAATATATTTAATTTCTTTAATTTTTAGAATCATTTGGAGATGCTTCATAGAATTTATATATTGTCTTGTTTATACTATCTTTATAATACAACATACATCTATTAATGTAATCATTAATCTTTTGTATAGATAGACCAAGTTTTGATATTAGTTTTTTCAGTTTGGTACCAATTATTAAATAAACAACTATTTTTCATAAGATTTATAAACAAGTTAAAACCATAATGTAACACATTACTGTCAACTTTAATGCTTAATATTTCTATGACAATAGATAGCTCATAATGATTATCACATTGGCCATATTGGTTGTAGCTATACATTTAATAAATCATAAAATTTGTAGGCATTTACATTTGGAGATTCTTTAATATAACTAATATTATCATTATAATCTACTTCATTAATACTATTAGTGTTAAAATCAAGACCAGTTTACATTAAAGATAATTTGTTCATTGCTATTATTATAGTTTTCATTTACTAATCATGATGATCTACATGTTCTAGCATTAATGTTACTGATTGGCAATGGTCCTACCATGACATGTCTAATACTAATATTTAAGTTGAAACATTTTTTATAAAGATCAATTTTTAATTTATCAATCATAAGATATGCTGTATATTTATATTTAGAATAGGAGCATCTAATTTTTTCTTTTCTTGAACTTGGTTCTTTTTTCACAAGCAAAGCTAATAGAACTCTTTTACTCCTTATAAAAATTCTTCAGAATATTCTTTTTGTCTAAGATCAACCTATTATATATCCACCTTCGATTGTTAGAAATTTTTATTTTTTATAATAATAAATAATTTAAATATTATTTCACAATTCCTGTTAAAAGAATTTATCTTACAAATATTATCAAATAAATAAAATTTTCCTTGCATCACCTAAATTATTATCACTACTACAACTTTTAATATTAATTTATAAATCTTAACTAATAATATTTTTCTACTATATTATCACAAAACAAAAATAAGTATTCAATAAAAAATAAATACTTTCTACATTCATTATTAATCTAAATATGAATACTTACCTCTCATATCTTTAAAGAAAGAATTTAAGCAAATGAATCTCTACAATGAATATCACCAATGTAATTTAAGAAGCAATCTAGTAAAATAAAAAATTAAAAAAAAAAAGATATTTAAAATTGCAAAGAAGAAGAGAGAAAAATAGACTAGCGAGGAATAGAAACTGTGAAGAAGAAGATTTGTCAAATGGAAATATTATATATGCATATATATATATATATATATATATATATATATATATATATATATATATATATATATGTATGTATAGGAAGTATGATCCAACAGCTATCTTGTTCCATCTAACAACTATTCTTCTAAAGACTCTTTTAAACGGTGAGAAAGGAATCCACACGGCAACATCATCATTATTATTACATAGAACATAATTTTGTTTATTATACTATACTACATAATTTATCTAAAATATATTATTACAATATTATTATAAACCTTTATCTTTTTTTAAATAACAAGCAATATGAGAAAAAAAAAATATTTCAAATTTATTCATATTTTTAATAAAAATTTTATTTTTTACTATTTATATATTTATTAAATTGTAATATAATTATAATGTAAATTTAAAAAACACTTAGATTATATTATTTCTAATTTACTATATATTAATTAGTTAAAATTTAAATTCTCTTTAATTTATATTAGATGCTTTTAATTATATATATTATATATGTCATATAATATATTATAATATTATATGTTATTATAGTATATACCATATAATATTATTGATACAAGACCCTTTAGGAACTTTTAACAAGATGACACTTTACCTGGAACTAACTAGAAAACAAGAATATTGGTCAAAGGAAAGACCCTAAGAGAACCCGTCTCTTAGAACCTTAACCTCAAGACGCTACAAAGGAAGACTAATCCTTTGATAAGTCACGTGAACTCTTAAAAAATATAAAGAAGCAAAAGCCTCACAAAGAATTGAATAATACTCAAATTCATTCATAATCTTCTAAAATAAAGTATAATAGAAAGCTTTTTATAGGCATAGTTTCAAAAGGGATAAAATCCTAACAAAAGTAAAATACTAAAATTTAATTAAAAATATTTTAAATTGTGCCTAAAATCAAGGAGCAAGATTAGAATACTAATTTCAACTTAATCTCCAAGATAAGCTTTTTTACCAAGTCCAAAAAATAATAATAAAATAATAAAAAAGGAAATTCATAAAGAATCTTACTCAAAACTAATCAACTCCTTTAAATAGTCATATAGGATGCTCATACTTCATTAAAAATTACATGGTTGACACATGATTCTTAATCTTTTGCAATTGGACTCCAATTGGGCCTTGGCACTCCTCTTGTAGAATGGTTAGTATTATCACACCTTTTACATCTTCTTGGGCCTTCTCTTGACCGAAATAAATGGGTTCTAAGTCATAAAGCTTATGAATCAAACAATTGAAGGCTTCTTTTATTGCTTTGGCCCTAACTCTTGTTATTGGGTCTCCTATGCCTTGCAATGGATCTTTAGGCACATTTAACTTGAACTCTTAGGTTTTAATTTGCAAATCATGTCCTTGGGCTTGAAACTTAGCACTATATCCTTCATCAGGTCCACTTCTATGCTCCGTAAGGTCTCTTAGTGTTATTGCATCATTCCCCCTCTTGAAAGGGATCTGTCCTCGAATCTGCAACATCAAAGGAAGAGAGATTAGCTACATTAAAATTAGCACTAACATTTTCATAAGAACTAGGCAAGTCAATTCCATAAGCATTATCATTAATCCTTTCAAGAACTTAAAAGGGGCTATCGCCGCAAAGTTAGAGTTTTAACTTCCTTTGCTCTAGGAAACATTCTTTTCGCAAGTGAACCCACACCCAATCGCTGGGTTCAAACGCCACATGCCTTCTACCCTTGTTAACTTAGTCGGCAATTTGCTCATTCCTTCTTTCAATGTTGGCTTTCACCTTCTCATGCAAATCCTGCACAAACTTAGCCTTCCTAGTACCATCAAGGTTAGTAAACTCATGTGAAGGTAAAGGAAGAAAATTTAACGGAGTTAAAGGATTAAAGCCATAAACAATTTCAAAAGGAGAGAATTTTGTAGCAAAATGAACAACACAATTATAAGCAAATTCAACATGGGGCAAACACTTCTTCTAATTCTTAAGATTCTTTTGAATGATAGCTCTTAATAAAGTAGAGAGGGTTCTATTAACAACCTTGGTCTACCTGTTAATTTATGGATGTGCTATAGTAGAAAAAAAAAAAGCTTAGTGTCAAGTTTAGTCTACAACATTTTCCAAAAATAATTCAAGAATTTCACATCTCTATCATTAACAATAGTTCTTGGCACACCATGCAACCTAATAATCTCCTTGAAAAACAATTCTGCCACATACATAACATCATTAGTTTTGGAACAAGTAATAAAATATGCAATTTTACTAAACCCATCCACAACAACAAAGACACTATCTTTCCTAGTGGAAGATTTAGGCAAACCCAAAACAAAGTCCATAGAAATATCAGTTCATAGGTGAAAGGGAACTGGTAAAGGAGAATATAAGCCATGTGATTGAATTTTAGACTTAGGATGCTTACAAGTAATACATCTAGGACAAACAACAACCACATCTTTTCTCATGCCAAGCCAATAAAAATGCTCATTCAAAAGAGCCAAAGTCTTTTCTACACCAAAATGACCCATCAATCCCTTACCATAAGTCTCTTTAACAAGAAGCTCATGAATGGAACACATAAGAACACATAACTTATTCTTTTTGAAAAGGAACCCATCAAACCCATAATAGTCATTAGCACCATACAATTTACAAGATTTCCATATATCAGTAAAATCATAATCAGACTCATACATGCCTTTTAACATCTCAAAACTTATCAATCTAGTATGTATGCAAGTAATCAAAGTGTAACGCCTAGACAATGCATTAGCTACAGCATTTTCCTTTCCCTGCTTATGCTTAATCACATAAGGGAAGTTTTCAATAAATTTAAGCTAACTTGCATGTCTTTTGTTCAATTTACCCTAGGACTTAAGAAACTTAAGACTCTCATGATCAGAATGGATAATAAATTTTTTAGGCCACAAATAATATTGCCAAGTTTCTAAAGTTCATTTCAAGGCATATAACTCTTTATCATATCTGGAATAATTTAAAGCAGGACCACTCAATTTCTCACTAAAATATGCAATAAGTTTAGAATGCTGCATCAACACACCACCTATGCTTATACCAGAAGCGTCACACTCAATTTCAAAATCCTTAGTAAAATCAGGCAATACAAGTACAGGGGCATTAGTTAGTTTTTCCTTCAGTATGTTAAAAGCACGCCCTTGTGTGTAACAACCCCAACTTCTAATCATCATAATTAAGGTTAAGTACGTGATTAATAACCATAAAATTTAAATTAGGGTTGAAAGTCATTACAACTAATTCTATTCGAAAAATGCTAGGAAATTTGAACCTTAATGTTATTAGGGTCATTAATTAGATAACCACAATTATTCAAATATGTAAGTGAATTTAATCATTAATAAAGAGCCTTTGATTTTTTCATCCATCAATTCCAATTCATAAAAACCTCTTACAAGTGTTTCTAAATCATTCCTTAGTATTACCATAAAAAAAACTAAGGTTTCTAGGTGAATATAAGAAATTGAGCACCTTCGTCGCGGCCAATTACTCTCAGGTTCAACTCCTTACACCTCTACAAATTTCATGCATTTCGTCGCGGCCAAATACCCCTTTCATAGCGGCCAAATATCCTCTAGAACATCCCTAGACTTGCTTCTCAAACTTAGCCGCGGCTAACCTCACTATTCACTGTGGCTAATTTCTCTCTGTTTTCTTTCCTGACAGGTTCACCACATTTGGCCGAGGCCAATTAAATGTTAGCCGCAGCCAATTCCTCTCTGTTACCATTTGGCCGAGGCTAATTAAATGTTGGTCATGGCCAATTCCTTTCTGTTCCTATAACTCTCAAGATTTCATCTCATGCTCTCCAATTCCCCCTCTAACAACTCTCTAGGCCATTTTAACTTAGTTTGTGATTATTTAATGTCTTTCTTTTACCTAATCTACTTAACACATCTATCATTACCTATTTAAAACTTAAATATAGATCCTTAACCCTCTAGCCAACATAAACCAATGAGTTTATAGATCAATGACAACAAATATATTCTGGTCACAAGATGCATGGGGTCAATGCTTAATGTTCATATAAGATCAAATCACTTATCCATTGTTAGCCAATTACAATCATAATGTTCAATCCTATGATAATTAAATTACATATACAGTCTCTATACTTGGCAACTCATGATGCAATGCAGCAATGATACAAAATTAGCAATCTAGTTACAATACAATTTAATAAGGCTCCTAAACCTATGTGCTACCAAACCATTTAATAAGCTTCCATTAATTATCTTCTTGCCACTAAGAGGTCTAGTCCCTGAAAATGTTAGCCCACAACGGGGTGAGATATACAATCTCAGTAACAAAAGGTAATTTCCATATATATGTACAAGTCAATCAATCCAATGCAATTTCATGTCATCAATACTAAAATCATCAATTTAATTCGCAAATGAACTAGCTGAACTACTAATAACTACTGTCCCATACCAGCAATCATACACAACATGTTAATGGCCAATAACACTAGGAGAGATCTGTCCATGGCACCTACTCCATAATGAGCATAACTAGGGCTCAGTGCATCTGGGGTTTGATCATAACCCGGAGCTCGATCGAAACACATGCATGGGTGGCAGCCGTACTACAACTCCACCATGGACTCACAAGGTCCAATTACAATAACAAACAAGTAGCCAACTAGTCATTTAGCATTTCAAAATTAAGCATATGTAACAAATAGCATATTAACATGAGCATATATATGGAATTAGGAAAATAACCTCAGTTACCTCAATGAATCCAATTACTCTGCCTCTAGCTACCATCATGATTCAAAGTACACCGGGCCTAACATAAGCATAATCATCATCATTTAACTATCATTAATTAGGAATTTCCCTATCTACAGATTAATCTTAACAAGAGTTCATTGAGAACTTCTTACCCAAACTTCCTAATGATCTATTACACTAATTTAGGGTCCATACATCAAAGCTCATCATAATTCGCTCCCCACAACTCCATTTTCGTACATGCACAAACCATACACCAAAAGTCAGTCCAAATGATGGGAATTTAGTACATACGTCTCATAAAAGGAGAGAAATCACTTACCCATATATCTAAGAGTTTAAATGGATTGGGTTGAGCCTCAACTACCAAGAACACATCATGGAACATTCCCAAATTTAGATTTTGGTCATCAAGCCCAGAATTTTCATTGTTTCACCTTCATCTCCTTGTTATTTCGCACAATAGCATAACTCATTATGAAAACCAATCATTGAGAATATTTTTTAGCAAAATAATACACAAAATGAGAGGGAAATACTTACCTAATCACCCCTCTAGCTTCTAACTCCAAAAATCTTATAAGGAAACACCCAAACACCAAATTTTAGATTTGAGAAGGAGATGAAAATGCTCAAAACCATAAACTAATTGGACCAAAATGAAGAGGAGAATGAGAGGGACATGTTTTATATAGATTACCTTGGCCAAATCTTCCTCTAGAAGTGAGAAATGATGGAGGAATGCAGAAAAACCCTAGCCCCTCTTCTCAAGTGCGAAAATTGCTTTCTAAGTCTGCAGAACATGAATTCCTTGGCAGCCAAATGGGTGGAGATAAGACTTCTTAGGGATTTAATGAAGATGGGCTGGTCTAATGGGCCCATTATTTCAAGTAGGCTGGTGCTAGGTAAGATGGGTTGCAGAACACTTTGAATTAAAGTGAAATGTACTAACCTTAAGGCCCAAATTCTAGTGGGTTCAAAGGTTTATGTTAGTTGGGCTAAGTCTCATGTGTTGGGCTTCAAAGTTGTAGTTGGATCAAGCTAAATTTTAAGAGTCAATCTAATCTGGGTCTGCATAATGTGTGTGGGGCCAACTATAAGGGCTTATGTAAATTGGGTCTTAGGCCTCTATTTCACTAAATCAGATTAGGTCATTGCTAGATGAAACCTCTTAGCCCAAGTCTCATGGTAAGGAGTTGGGCTTACACCTAAAATCATTGGGCCTCTGTAAATCCTTATCCATGTCTTACTCAAATTAATTTTTAGGCCCAAATTAAGCTTTAATCTAATTAAAATCTTAAACCTATATTAATAACTTATTTCTCTATAAATTTCCATTCATATAGCTTACCCAGTTTTCTATAATAATTATCCTTAATTAATCTAAATACATTATTAACACCTTAATTAATTTTGGGTGTTACATTGTGCTTCACCCCACTTGAATACCATATTCTTTCTTACCAAATCATTCAAAGAGACAGCAAGAGTAGAGAAATCCTTTATGAATTGCTTATAGAAGCTTGCCAATCCATGAAAGCTCCTTACTTCACTTGCATTCTTTGGAGTTAGCCACTTTTAAATTGCTTTGACCTTCTCTTCATCCACTTGTATGCCATGAGCTCCTACAACAAATCTAAGAAAAAGCATAGAATCTAAACAAAAAGAGCACTTCTCTAAATTAGCAAAGAGTTTATTCTCCTTAAGCACAACAAACACATCATGCAAATGACTCACATGCTCTTCTAGACTCTTAGAGTAAATCAAAATGTCATCAAAAGTAAACCACAACAAATCTACCAATGAAAGGTCTAAAGACATAGTTCATTAAACTCATGAAAATGCTAAGTGCATTAGTTAAGCCAAATGACATAACTAACCATTCATATAACCCAAACTTGGTCATAAAAGTAGTTTTCCATTCATCACCTTCTTTCATCCTAATCTGATGGTAACCACTTCTAAGATCAATTTTAGAGAAAACACATAAACCATGCAACTCATCAAGCATATCATTGAACCTAGGGATAGGATAGTGATATTTTACCATTATTTTGTTGATGGCACAAAAATCCACACACATTCGCCGCCATCCTTTTTGGGCACAAAAATCACCAAAACAACACACGGACTCAAACTTTCCCGAACAAAGCCTTTCTTCATGAGTTCTTCCACTTGATGTTGTATTTCTTTAGTCTCGTTTGGATTTGCTCGATACATAGGTCTATTGGGAATAGATGCTCCTGGGATAAAGTCTATATGATACTCAATGCCTCTTAAAGAGGGCAATCCATTAGGTATTTCCTCTAGGAACAAGTAACATAATTTCTGCAATAAAGATGTAACACTAGCAGACAAAGAGTGATCAAGATCATCGATAATAAGGTAAAAATCTTTATAAAGCAATAAGAAAGAATTTTCACAAATAAGAGCTCTTTGGATGTCACTTTTATTAGAAAATAAACTCACTTTCTTTTCCTCATGTTTTTCTCTAATTTTCTTTTCCTTTCTACTCAGCTATCCTTTCTCTTGCTTTTTCTCATTTTCAATACTCACACTCACTTTACCGTTCTTTTCTTGCTCTCTCTTCTTACACTTTCTTTCAATTTTTAACTGATCCTCATATGCTTGAATAGGACGTAAAGGGGTCAACACAATGGTCTTACCATTAAAAACAAAGGAATAATAATTTTTACGTCCATCATGTTTTACCTTTCTGTCAAACTGTTATGGCCTACCAAGTAACAAGTGACCAGCATACATGGGTGTTACATCATAAAGAATCTCATCATGATAATTTCCAATAGAAAAAGAGATAAGCACTTGTTTTGTTACCTTTACCTCCCTACTATCATTAAGCCATTGTAATTTATAAGGGGTAGGCAAGTTTAACTTTTTCACAAGTAAAGTACTAACTACATTTGTGCAGCTACCACCATCAATAGTCAAACTATATACCTTCTTGTGGATGAAATAAAGAGTATGGAAAATATACTCACGCTGTTCTACCTCGAGATCTTCTTAGGTTAAATATTGAGAGCACGCCTAGCCATAAGGGCTTCACTATTTACAGTTTCAGTTAACTCTAAATCTGAGTCATCAGTCAGAGGTAGCATCTCATCCTTTTTAAACTCACTACTAGCACTAGTCACATTACTATTCTTAAGAATAATCATAGTCCATTTGTTAGGACATTGTGAAGCAATGTGACTAAAACAATTACATTTAAAACATCTAATCTTAGAGGAAAAAGTAGTAGGATTAGAAGACAAGAAAGATTTTAAATCCGTTTTACCCTTAACCTGAAAGGGTTTTACCTTACTTTCCTCCTTACACTTGAAATCGGTCTTTGGCTTGAAGGAGACTTTGGAATCCCTATAAGAACTCAAGCTAGATGTCACTTTCAGCTTTTGTCGAGCCCTTAGTTGCTTTTCCACCTTGATAGCTCTATGTAAGAGCACCTCCATATTCATGTAATTGTATAAATCAACTTAGACAGCTATATTAGGATCTAAGCCCTCAATGAATCGGGCCATGGTTGCTTCACAGTCTTCCTCCACATTTGCCTTAATCATGGCAATCTCCATTTCATGATAGTAATCTTCCACACTCATAGAACCTTGTTTCAACTTTTGGAGCCTCTTATGCAATTCCCTATAATAGTAACTAGGGACAAACTATTTGCGCATGATAGTTTTCATCTCCTGCTAATCACGAATTAGACCTTCACCAGTATGTCTTTTGGTGAGTAAAAGTTGATCCCACCAGATGCTAGCATAGTTAGTAAACTCCACTGCAGCAAGTTTTACTTTCTTCACCTCAGTGTAAGAGTGGCACTCGAACACGTGCTCCACTCTTCTTTCTCAATCTAAGTACTGATCTGGGTCATTCTTCTTGGGGAATGAGAGAATCTTCATCTTGATGTTTCCAATACCACCATCCTTATTGGATGATGATTGTCTGCCTTTCCGAGTATGGGACTCCTCAAATTCAGACTCAACATCATCATCAAGCTCTACCTGAGCTTGATTCTTATAGGTCCTCTTATTGGAAGAAGACTCTCCACATCATCTAATCTGACACTAAGTTTCTCAAGAGTACTTTTAACCCAAACTTTCATGTCAAAGTCACTGTGCTCAAATTCTCTAAACATCTTGAAATATTAGTTTGTACAAAAACAAGCAAAGAAAGATATAAGACCTCACAACTTACTAGCTTACGTGTTTACACTTAAAAATAGTAATTTACTTGTGTTTACTTTCAAAATTTGGCTTTTATCAAGATGGTATACTTAGCCTTTTACAACTCAACAATTTGTTTCTTACAAGTATTCTAAGTAAGTCACAAGCAAATCAAAAGAAGAGATCAAACTAGTGGCAATCAAAATACTAGCATCCTAAAATGTAAATTCCCAAAGAGTCAAACAAAGGAGAAAAAGGGGTGTGTAACTAAATGGAAAAGAGGAAAGGAAAACAAGGAGAAAGGGGAGGTTTGAATGACTTAGAAGGAAGGAGAAGGAAAGGAAAAATAGGAAAATAGGAAACTTTAAGAATAGAAAACTACTTGGGAACCAAGTTAATCAAAATAGGAAACTACTTGCAATTCAAGTTTAGAACAATTAGGAAAGAAAATTCTTACTTGAATGCAAAATAGAAAAGTAGATAACTTGGTAGCTACTCAATGCAATCAAATTAGAAAACTAACTTTAATTAGGAAATTAACTCCAATTAGGAAACTAACTCCAATTAAGAAATTAACTTCAATTAAGAAACTAACTCCAATTAGAAAATTAACTCCAAACTTTAAGCTTTCAACTTTGAATTTACACAACTTGCAATTTTGAATTTTGCAATTTGAATTTTTTTTTGACTTTTTTTTTTATTCTTTTTTTTTGGATTATCACATACTCTTTTATTTTTTTGGGAATGAGAATAGAGGCACACAACAATGGAAGAAGGAAGAAGATAGAAAACAAAGGCAAAGATGAAAAAGGTAACACAAATGGAAGGAGAGAAAGTATGAAGAACAACGGAAGGGAAACATAAAGATATATCTTGTACTAGTGAACCAAAGCTCTGATACCAAATAATACAAGACCCTCTAGGAACTATGTCCTAGGAACCATCAACAACATGACACTTTGCCCGGGACCGACTAGAAAACAAGAATGTTGGTCAAAGAAAATACCCTAAGAGAACCTGTTTCTTAGAACCCTAACCTCAACATGCCATAAAGGAAGACCAATCCTTTGATAAGTCACGTGAACTCTCAAAGAACACAAAGAAGTGAAAGCCTCACAATGAGTTGAATAATACTCAAATTCATTCATAATCTTTTAAAATGGAGTATAATAGAAAGTCTTTTATAGGCAAAGTTTCTAAAAGACTAAAATCGTAATAAAAGTAAAATAATAAAATCTGATTAGAAATATTTTAAATTGTGCCTAACATCAAGGAATAAGATTATGATACTGATTTCAACTTAATTTCCAAGATAAGCTTTTTGACCAAGTCCAAAAAAATTAATAAAATAATAAAAAATGGAATTCATAAAGAATCCTACTCAAAACTAATCAGCTCCTTTAAATAGTCATATAGGATGCTCATACTTCATTAAAAATCACATGGTTGACACATGATTCTTAATCTTTTGCAATTGGACTCCAATTGGGCCTTGGCACTCCTCTTGTAGAATGGTTACTATTACCACACATTTTACATCTTCTTGGGCCCTTTCTTGACTGAAATAAATGGGCTCCAAGTCATGAAGCTTATGAATCAAACAATTGAAGGCTTCTTTCATTGCTTTGGCCCTAACTCTTGTTATTGGGCCTCCTATGCCTTGCAATGGATCTTTAGGCACATTTGACTTGAACTTTTGGATTTTAATTTGCAAATCACGTCCTTGAGCTTGAAACTTAGCATCATATCCTTCATTAGGTCCACTTCTATGCTCAGCAAAGTCTCTTGGTGCTATTGCATCAATTATAGCAACTAATAATGCTATTTTAGCGATAGAATCTTGGTCAATTGTGAGCAACTAATAATATGTCACTATTTCTAATGACAATTAACATTTTATATTTCTAGCTAAATATTTTAAATGTAAAAGTGTTAAAAGAAGTATTTTTATTAAAATTTTATTGCATTTTTTTGTCAAAAATTATTTGCATTGTTGTAATGTTGTATGACCATGGGATAAACTATCAATAAATGCACAATTTCTAGTAGTTTCAAAATTTTGATATGTCATAAAGGTAGCTTTTTTTGTTGTCATATTTTAAAAAATTGTCGCCAAATACAACTTTTTCGTAAATATGGACGTTAACAGATTTTGCAATATAAAATTTGAACATGCTTTGATTGCAAATTGATTGTAGTTTTGTGGTGCATCAAAATATTGGATTGTGATACTCCAATAATGGACCATGCTTTTAGTAGAAATAGTAAAAAAATACAAAAGAAGTGTTTATGGAACCTACTTACTTTCTTTCCATTCACTTCTTATTTTTTGTTTATTTCTCACTAAATACACATTGTGTGTGCACTAGCTAAATATAGAGGATTCAAACCACAAAAAAATTAGTATAGAAGTTTTAAATATGATTATTTAATGACAAAAAATTTTCAAAAATCAAAGTAAAGCAACAGTGTTCGTATTTTGTTTGTCATGTATATCAATTATTATTTTCTAATAAACAATATCCATTTGTCGAGCAAGGAATCTTAGACATCTTTAATTTTGATATAAATTACCTACTTTTTCTTTTTCCATTGCCACTATACACAAATTTTGCTAACAAACACATTTAATTTCTTGCATTTTTAATTGTTGGTTTTAATATTTTATACATTTTTAATGGCTTTTTGATGTAAATATATAAAGAATAAAGATGAAATAAAGGTATAAATAACCAACAAAATGATTTTTGCGGATGTGTAACTTTTACTATTTTACAAATTTTGTTTAAACAAAAATTGGGACGCGCGTCCCTATTAACTTTTTTTTTTCTAAATTTTTTTTGTAACTAACTTTAAAGGGATGCCTGCAACATATATAATTTTTAAAATTTTTTTAATTAATTATAATTTATAATTGATATATTTTTATAAAAATGGTAATAATTTTTTATATTCAATAAATTTTAATATATTTATGTATTTTTTAAAAAATTAATTTTCTTGTTATATCATACCCATCTAAATTTTTAAAAGTTTCACATTTTTAAAATTATAATGTATTTAATTTTTTAATTCATAAAAAATTATTCTTAAAATTTTTGTAATTCATCTATTTTTGAATTTCATATAATAATTTTTTTAACTATGAAGTAAATTATTTTTATTTGTATTTTGAAAAAATAATTTTTAATTTATATATATATATATATATAAAATTTTGTAATCCTCAAATATTTGTATTTTGAGAAATATTAATATATTTTTGTTTTAAACTTGTAAAGAAAATATTTTAATTTTTTATTGTTAATGTTATTTATGTGTGTATGTATATATATATATATATATATATATACTTTTATTAAAATTAAGTAAATTTTTACATAGTCAAATGCTCTAATTTTTTTCCCTGGATAATAAGTTTAAAACCTTTAATTTTTTTCAAATTCAAAATAGTTATTGGTAAAAACTGGTAATGGATAGAATGGTGGAATAATTAAAAGAATGGAATGCGAATTTATATTATTATCTTTTCAACTTTATTATTTTATGTAAAAGTTAATTTTTTAATATTAAAAATAAAAAATAATATTTTATTTATATTAAAATATTTGACTATGTAAAAATTTACTTAATTTTGGTAAAAGTTATATATAAATATATACACACACACACATACACACACATAACATTAACAATAAAAAATAAAATATTTTCTTTAGAAATTTAAAACAAAAATATATTAATATTTCTCAAAATACAAATATTTGAGGATTAAAAATTTTAATATATATATATATATAAATTAAAAAATATTTTTTTCAAAAATACAAATAAAAAAAATTTACGTCGTAGTTAAAAAAATTATTATATAAAATTTAAAAATAGATGAACTAAAAAAATTTTAAGAGTAAATTTTTATGAATTAAAAAATTAAATACATTATAATTTTAGAAATTTAAAATTTTTAAAATTTAGATGGGTATAATATAACAAGAAAATTAATTTTTTACAAAATATATAAATATTTTAAAAATTATTGAATAAAAAAAATTATTATCATTTTTTATAAAAATATATCAATTATAAATTATAATTAATTAAAAAAATTTTAAAAAATATATATGTTGCACGCATCCTTTTAAAGTTAGTTACAAAAAAAAATTTTCAAAAAAAGTTAATAGGAACGCAAAGCCATAGGCTCCCAGTCCCAATTTTTATTAAAAAAATTTGAAAAATAGTAAAAGTTATACATCTACGAAAATTGTTTTGTTGGTTATCTATATCTTTATTTTGTCTTTATTATTTATATATTTATGTCAAAAAGCCCATTTTTAATGGTTGTGCATTGTGATATAAATACTATCATATTGATTTTTATTTTAACGAAATTGTAAATATATTGTAGAATATATAAATTATTACAATAAAATTCATAAACTTACAGCTATATTTACAATTCATTATGAATTAAATAATAATGATAGTCTGCTAGCCATGCACATTTTGCATGAGGGATATACTAGTTAGTTATTAAATAAAATGGGAATTGTAATTAACTAAGACCTGTTTGGTAGTGTGGAAATGTTGGGGATGGAAAAGGAAATGAAATAAGAAAAAACAAAATGTTTATTTGGTATGCTACAATTGGAAATTAGTTTCTAGCAATTGAATAGAAAATTCTCTTCCTTGCAGTTGCAATGGAATCTCAAATTTTTCTTTAGAATTAAGTTTGAAGTTGCCATTTTGGCCTCCCTTCTCATTTACCAATCCAATCTAAGTGCCCTACGTTACCATTTTTTAATCAGGGGTATTTTATTCTTTTGTATCTTTCTATTTTTTCCTACATTATTGTTTCCATCTAATAGAATAGCATTCACATTCCTTTTCGAACATACTAAATATGATTTTGGGCCACATGTTTCCTCTCAATTCCAAATCTCATTCTCATTCCAATTTTCATAAAAATCATTCATTTGCACTAAATAGACTTTTAAATCAAACAAAACTTGAAAATCCCCTTCATCATAATAATGAAAAAAAAAGTGAAATTATTTTTCTATGTTTTTTAAGCTATTCTAAGGTTTTTAAAAATAAAAATTTTAATCTCTTACCTATTTCTATTAAGAAAAAACGGCCTTTTATACTAAAATGAATAATCTTAAACTAGTTTGGCTAGTCTGAGTTCTATAGGTTGCCTATAAACCCACAAATTTTTTATTAAAATTGACTAGTTTAAACATTTCTTCTTTTTTCTGACAAGTTTTTTTGAACTAAATTGTTGTTTAATTCATTGGCTTAATGATTGAATAGGCAATCTAATTTGTTTCCTAAACTAATACTAAAATCATTAGATTACCTACACCAAGTTATTAATTTAACTTCTATCTATTGAACTAGGGAAGGACTTAGCTTTAGTTTGCCATAACATACTTTATATAGCCACTCTCATACCATTTTTACTCAATAGTAGTAAAATACAATCATAGTAAAACTTTAGTAATGGCTTTTAGCCTTTTCATATGTCAAATGGAACTATAAGGGGTCAAATTTTGATTTTCTTTCCATTTCAATTCATAATTGTCATACACAAGTTTGTTTTGACCCACTAGCTCATAGGGTAAGTTGCATTTGCATGAAAGAGTTACATAGCCCATTTTGACCTCTTTTGACATAATATGGTCCAAATATAAAAAAATTATGACTTTGGCTATACAATTCCACTTTATACAAATTAGATGTCTATAAAAATCTTATGATCTAAACTTGTAAAAATTTCAAGTGAAAATGAATTTATTTGACTCCTCTAAAGTCATTAAAATTGAGACCATGATAGTATGAATAGTAACTGGTATAATTCAGCTTTTTAGGACTAAATTAAAAAATTCATCAAATATTATACAAAACTTAGAAAAATACCAACTTTGAGTTGTTGGAAAGCTTTATGTGTTCTCTAATTGTCCGCCAAACTTCAACCTCAAACTAGGTTATTTGGGTTGTCAAGGGTTAGACCAAATTTAGTTCTAAAATGATCTATTTGGTCCTTAATATGCAATAATTTTAATCCATTTATATTTCTTTTCCATAGGGATCAATACAAGAAATATAGCTAGAATAAAAAATTCACTATCTCACTTGCAACTAGCCACATGGGACCACTAGTATATAACATGGCAAATTATATTCCATTCACTTGTAATGACACCTAATTGGCACATATTCATGATCACTTTCTTGAACATGAAGGGCTATCACATACCATCATAGTATACATCATGTTTACTACCCCTTGGTTCAATGATCGAAATTTTGAACCTATTCTTTCCATGACTCCTCTTAATTGAGACATAAGATCCAATGTTGTCATAGCTCTACCCAATCTTTTATTTCATTTCTTCCACAATAATCACAAACACTTTTTGAATTATGGATCCACTAATCAAAATTCAATGCATAATTTTAGCATTCAAAAGATATTCTTAAATAATATTATTTTTCAATTATTAAACCTTTTCATTTTATCAAGTTCAGTGTTAGTCAGATTAGTCAACATTTATATAAAATACATCAAACTACCATATGTCATTTAAATAGAAAAACATGTTCTAGTTTCAAGCTTTTGCATCTAAGTAGCTTATGTCCATTGTCTACCATTTATATCATTAGATATAACATGGTTTACTACTAATCTATCTCATATATTTATCAAATACATAAATACATCAAAAGACTTCTTTTACATCTTTCCTAGAATTATAATTCTTCTCAAGTTCTTTGTCTTTGATTGAGATACCTATCATGATTAGCGGGAGGTAAAAAGGGTGAGATTATTATAAGAATCTTAGTAGCAAATATCAATCCACATCATTATATACAATAAATCTAAATGAGAAAATGCAAGCATGTGGTCATATGCATCAAATAACTCAAACATAAAAATTGGCATGAAACTTTACTTTTCATCTAGCCATGGAGTGAAAACATATTTGCTAGGCTCAACTAAGCTTAACTTTAAGCTAGGAAAAACTCCTGCACTCAACTTCCCACCATCTTAATCTAGGAGCAAAACTTAACTCATGTATGTATAAAAAGTCATGTTTAAAGCCAATTCAAAACATAAATCATGCAATTATCAAATAACTAAATATACAAGCATCTCAACTCATATATACAAATGCATGCAAGATAGGAAAAGATAGTTACCTCTAAAGGGTAGGAACCTTGATGCATCACTAACTGACATGACCTTTCTCTTTTCTTTGGTTTTTTGCCTTGTCCTTCTCAGCTTCATAAACATACAAGTGAAATTGCACTAGCTTGATCTAAAATACATCAAATTTGATACAAGGCAACCAATTAGAACTTGATCTAACCCATCTTATTACTACATAAACTCACTAGAACTTGTAAGGTAGTTTAAGCTACTTTAAGTGCCTTAAAAGAGAACTCTCATAATTCAACCTCTAGGCCTCAAGATCTCACTTGATATGAGCCATATAACTCTAATGGAATTCATTAGGGCCATCATATACATGTTCATACATGTCTAGCTCAAGTTATTCCTTTAGGCCCCTTTTGAACCTTAATTTTTTTAGCTTTCATAATAGGGTTCCTAAATTTATTCCAACAGTTCCATTAGTGTTCATTGTTCATATTTAGGCCGCTTAAAATATTACAACTCATGAAATACATCCCTAGGTGCCTCATCCTTGCTTTGGCTAAGACATGCACTCTTTTGGCTTGCATGGAGTTTTTTGTTTTTTGGCCATTTTCATAGGAAAATTGATAGATATGGAATATTTAAAACTCATTTATAATTCAAGTATGGCCTTAGAGAATTCAAATTATCTTACTAGGATCTTACATCTTCCATGGTTCATTTGGAACTCTAGGTGACTATAACTTGCTTCCTATAGCTCTCTTTGCAATTCTCTTTGCTTAATCTTATTTTCCTTACTTTTATACCCTTGTTTCTATCAAGTTTTCATCAAGAAAAAGCTTTCTCCTCACACTCTCTCTCTAGGTCTAAATATAAAGGAGAAAAAGTCTAAGGAAATAGCAAATTTCCTATCTCATGGCATACCTCATTTGGAAACTCTGTGGATAGTGGTTCTTATGTTATAGTTGGTTACCTCAAATCTCCTCTTTTCTTCAAGTGGCCTTTTAAAGAACTAAAACCATCAATAGAAAGAGGATGAAGAGAAGAAGAAGTTTTCTAACTAGTGTAACATGAAAATTTACCTTTTTCCTCACCTTATTTGCCTTTCTTTCCTTCTCTTTTCTCTCTCTCTTTCATGCCACTTTTATAGTTCAAGGCTGAGATGTCAATTTTAAATGAAGAAGAAGGTTGGCATGTCATAACATACTCTATATGCACATTTTCATATCAATAAAAACCAATAGCAATAAAAATTCTACTATTACCACATTTAAAGCACAATTTTTGGTCCGTTTAAAACATGAACTTGAACTATAAGAGTCAAATTTTTAATTCCTCTCCTTTTATACTCAAATTTATCACATGCAAGTTTGTTTGGATCCATACAACTAAGATACAAAACCCATTTGCATATATAAGCCACATAGCCCATTCTTGACTCTTTGATATAATAAAATCTTAAACTTCAGAAATTCATAATTTATTTTGTATAGCTCCGATTTAGGCAATCTCAGTGGCTATGAGAAGCTTATAATATGAACTTTATACTGTAAAATTTTAAGCAAAAAGGAATTTATTTGACTCCTCAAAAATCTAAAAAAAGAATCTACTATAAGTGAACAATAACAGTACTAAAATTTTAAAAATTTATAAAATATTCTTTAGAGTTCTAAAAATTTTTATTTTGAACTTGTTAGAAAACTCCATAAATTCTCTAATTATATGCCAAATTTCATCCCAAAACTAGGTCATTTTGCCTTTCAAGGATAGAGGCGTAATTTATGACTCATTTGGACCAAAATTTAGTTCTAAAGTGATTTAATTGGCTTTCAAATTACATTCTCCTACTTTGAGCAAATTTCAATTATCTTAAACATCAATTCCATAAGATTCATTGCATGACAGAAGGCTTGGATTAAAATATGACCCTTTTGCACCCAAGATTACATATACACCACATAGCTTGACATACTCAACACATATGTAAGTTTATGTATTAATGGTCATATTCCACCATAAAATGCCATATATTTACATGCTACAGCTTGTACATAAATTTTCATTATAAACTTAGTCATATACAAGAAAATATATCATTCATACTTATGTTTCTAGGAATACAAGCATAATATGTACATTAACAATATTTACATCATAAGAGCCATACTACATCATTTTCTAGAACCTAATTCTTCTTTATCTCTTTCCCTTTGCTTAGAGAGCTTGACATGGTTAGTGGAAATACATGGGTGAGATTTTAGGGAGAATCTTAGTAGCAAATCTCAATCAAATCAATACATACAAGAATGCAATGAGGAAATGTAATGCATGTGGTGCTAAAATGTCATTCATATGCATCATGTAACTCAAACACAACTTTTAGCGTAAAAACTTACTTCTTATCAAGCCATAACATCATAACATTCTAGTTAGACTTAACTAAAACTCAACTTGTGGTCAAGGAAGAGTTGTTGCGCTCAATTCTATGTCATAGGGAGTTAGGGGGTCGAAAAACATATCAAACTTATAATAGAAGGCATATCAAGGCATAGCTCAATCAATATATCAAGTAACTATACACATAATCATTTCAACTCATTTTAACATTCAAAAGTCTACAAAATAAGGATATGACGCTACCTTGTGGAGTTAGGAGCCTCAGGCTACAACTAACTCCCATGACCTTCTCTTTTCTTTAGTTCTTTTCTTTATTTTTCTCAAGTTAATACCTCCCTTAAGTGAACTTGCATTTTCTTAGCCTACAAATAACAATATTATATGCAAAAAGAAACTCATTAAAACCCATTCCAGCTCATATTATCACCACCTAATCATATTAGAACTTAATATGCCATTATAAGTCATTTTTAAGTCCCTAAAAGGTCAACTCTTGGAATTTGTGTTCTAGCCTCCAAAATTTCATTTGCTATGACCCATATAAGTCTAATGGAACTTATTTGGATGATCATTTGCAAGATTATACAAGCCCAGAGCCAACTTACTTCTTTAGCCCCTTTAAGTGCCTTAAAAATTCACTTTTTAGAATTGGGCTTCCAAATTCAATTTAGTGGTTCCATTAGTGTTTATAATTTATATCTTGAGCATTTATAACCTTAGAATCAAAAAAAAATCTTCCTAAATACTCTTTCTAGCTCATGGCCAAACCATGCTCTATGATGAAGCTTAAGGGAGTTTTTGTCTTTCTCTTATGGAATTTGATACCTATGGAGTATTCTTGGCTCCTCTCTAATTTAAATATGATCTTAAATGGCTTAAAACAACTTCTTAGGACTCCATAACTTCCATGGTACAATTGGAACCCTAGGTGGCCTAATTTGAATTCTATAGCTTGTTAATTGATTCCTTCTGCACAATCTTAATCTACTCCCTTCAAAACCTCTAATTCCATCAAGTTTTACCCAACGAATGCTCTCTTTCTAGTTTCTCTCTCTAGGCCAAAGCTATACTAGCATAGGACTCAAAAGAAAATGAGTTTTTCTAATTTGATGCATACCTCATATGAAAGCTCTCTTCTTGTAGTTTCTTGTGGTACCTTTGGCTTCTCTCTTCCCTTTTTCATAAGGCCAGCCTTAAATTTCATCCTCTGAAGAAGTTAATACCACCATTAGAAAGAGCATGAAAAGGAGAACAATGTTTCTAACTAGTAAAGTATGATATTAGGCATCTAAACTTACCCTTTTTGACTTCCTTTTGCCTTCTCTCTCCTCTTGTTCTTGTGGTTCAGGTAGGTTATAAGGGCTGAAGGACGTGGCATGGCTTTAATTAAAGAGAAGCAAGATTTTTTTTAAAACAATTTCAAAATTTCTATTCACATCTCACCAACTTTGACTTCTCTGTTTGGGATTATTATGTGTCTTTTTTGAATATTGTTAATTCTATAAGAAAATTTAGACTCTCTACTTTATTAAAATCATTTACTTTGAAATTTTTTAGATTTAAAAGCATCCTAAAAAGTCTAGTCAAAGTTATAGTTCTAATTGTGCACTATAAGGATTTTAACCATTATATGGTTTTTATGGTTTTTAGGTCTATAAGAACTCTAGTAAGCTCAACTATACCATTTAAAATTGCTTTTCTTGAGTTTCTAAAATTTTATTTGAAATTATGGTTTTGCCACTGGTATGTCAGTTTCTCCATTTAGGCATTCTAACTCTAGTTTTTAGCTATCTAAAGCTTCATAACCTCATTTTTCGATGCTTTGATTAATATCTTACCTTTAATTGTTCTTAATTCATCTGAATTTAAGGCCTTCTTTCATTGTTTATGAGTGTTGGTTCAATTTTAGAAGAATTGAATGTTGCATAGTGTGACTTTAAAATAAAGGAAGGGAAGATATTTTAAACTTTTTCAAAATTTCATTTATGGCCTTATATATTGAGTCTTCCGTTTGAGCTTATTTTGTATCCTTTTCGAAAACTATCAATTTCATATTAAATTTTATAATTTCATTTTCATTAAAAACATCAGCTTTGAAATTTTTGAGATTTAAAACAATATAACAAAATTTAGTAAAAAATATTGCTACTAGAAAGCCAAAATTGTACGTCGTTAGGGATTTAACCATTTTGATCTCATTTGGTTAATTTACTAATCTTATTATATCATATTGTGATGAGACATGTGGGTATCCCATGTTAAATCTCTTTATATTTAAATCCCTACTTTTTACTAATTTTCAATTTGATTAATCCCTTTTTCTTGCTATTTTATGGTTTCTGCCTTTTTTGCTCTTTCCTTTCATCTTATTTGAATCTTTAGTCCTTTATTATCATGATTATTAATTTTTTTTAATATCTAAGTGTTTAGAAAATACTAAGTATGACACAGTTGATGTGGAAGCTAATTTGATGATATCCTTACCGTATGATTTAAAGAAAATTGCATGCAATGAAGGCACCAAAATGAACCTTGGAAGTAAGAAAAGAGTACCGGATTTTTTTTTGGCCTGTAAGAGTAATGGATAAATTAAACAAAGAGATATAATTAAAGAAAACCTTTAATAACTATTATACGATGACATAAAAAGATTCTTAAAATTTATCATTTGGCAATTGGCATAACATGTGATGAAAACCATCATACACTAGAGGGTCAATTAGATGCTCCTGTGGATAAATTCAGATCCTATTAATTTAGAAGTAAATTGAAGTTGTCAATTTAGGAGAGTGGAAGAGAAAAAAGAGAGAAGTGATAGAAAAAGAGGTAGTGAAGCTACACACTCTCTCTCCCTTTGTGTCATTCTCACTTCTGCTACATATGATACAACATTGGTTTTTTGTGTTTTGGTCAGATCACTAAACAACAATAATACGCTTAAAAAGTTCCAATAAGAATGGATATGTAATTTTTCCAAAAAATTATGAATGCTTATATTACTATATTTGAGATTTCTACAATTATATGTAATATGTACGTAAGTGTCGCTTTATTGATGCCTTTGAATGGATTTTTTTTCCTTAAAAAAGTTATTAAAACCAAATTTTTCCACATCAATTTATCTTAATTTAATCTCATTTTATTAGTTTCAAAGTTCTATTTTCAAACATGTACTTTGACCAGTTAACAAGATTTTAACCATACCACACTTGATTAAAATGAAAATAAGACAAAAAGTAATATTTAAAGTATCTTCGACTTTGATCACATCCCACACATTGTGCCATAGCACTGTTCAACTTTTTTTATTTTTAAGTTTCTTCCTGTCATTTTTGACTTTAACAAAAATCGCACTTTGGTATTGGTAGTATCACACAATGTTCTATGAATAAAAAATGAGAACGAAAGAAAGCCACCGCAACTGCAAAATAATATATAACCTTATGCTCTTTCCCTCCTTGTATATACCACACTTGCAAGTTCAATCTGCAAGTTACATGAACCCAAAAGCCCAAAACGCGTAAGTATAGAAAAGCTGTCTCATTTTTTATCAAGTAGGAAAAAAAAGAAAAAAACAGATTTCCATTGCCAAAAGATGAAGACCTTCACTCAGAATGATGGTGAAGATCACTATTATGATGCTTCCCTCCACGCCACGCTACTAACATGTGGGCAGGTATACCCTGCTGTGTTAAACGCAGCCAACGATTTGAACCTCTTTGATATTATTGCAAAGGGAAGCCCTAATAATTGTGGGACCCTTCTTTCTCTCTCTGAGATTGCCTCTCAACTTCCTATTCATACTAACGCATCTACACCCAGACTCGATCGCTTGCTGCGTTTTCTAGTGAGCTTCTCAGTTCTTACTTGCTCTGTTCGCTCCAATGGAGATGGAAGCATTGAGAGGCTCTATGGACTCTCTCCCAGTGGAAAATACTTCGTCAGCTATGAGGATGGTAATCCCACTTGGGCTTCGTTGTTCCTAAAGTTGAGCTACCATCCATACATGGCTAGGGTGTGGTAAGTAATTAATTAAACTGAATAACTCTGATTTGTAGAACTAATTAGTATGAAATTCATTTTTAGCACTTAGTACTTAAGAAATTCATTTTTAGCACTTAGTACTTAAAAAATTCACCTAATTTAGCTTCAAATCATGATTGAGTTTGACTCAATTTTAAGTGAGAATTATTTATCTCACAAAATATAAATAATATTAATACCGAAATTTCTTAGTACAACAATATAAACAATTCCATCAATATATGTTTCTTGTGAATTGTCAATACGCTTGCTATATTAATGCTTAATTAAGTTGGACAGTCCAACTAAATCAAGCATTACTGTTATGATACCAATGGAATGTTTGGGCTTAAGCGACTGCAGACTGCTTCGAGAAGAGTTGATAATGATATATTTGATTTTATTTATGTTTTTGCTTTTATGTCAATCAATTATTATGTCGTCTAGGCTAAACTGCAAGAATGCAATTCTTGATGGTGGAATCGACATATTCAAGAAAGTTAACGGGCAGACAATGTACCAGTACGTGGAGAAGGATTTAGAGCTGAAAAACTTGTTCCAGAGAACAATGGCAGAATTCTCTGCTATGCACATGGAGAAGATTCTTGAGATATACGAAGGGTTTAAAGGAATATCTAAACTTGTCGATGTGGGAGGTGGTATTGGTCAAAGCCTTATGATGATCATCTCCAAGTACCCTTCCATAGAGGGTGTTAATTTGGACTTGCCACGTGTAGTACAGGATGCCCCACCCTCTCCAGGTACACTTCAATCAGATCTACATGAAGTAATCAAGAACAAGAAGAAGAAAAAAAAATTATTCCTTTTTTTCAAAGTGCACGATGACAAGCAAGTTTGAACTTAAGAATGAGTTATAATAAATTATTCAAACATTCTTGATCAATTTTGAATCAAAGCTAAATTAATAATTACTTTCTGGACTTATAACAGTACTGTTTTAAAAGAAAGTTATTTCTAAGAAACTGAAAGAAGAAACAGAGGTCTTTCGACATGGCCAAATTGGCCCTATTTTATCTTAAACACAAATCCTAATTGGTACTAATAAAATTCTATAAGTTTTTTGAAGGATTAAAACATGTTGGAGGGGACATGTTCAATAGTGTCCCAGAAGGAGATGGTATAATGATCAAGGTAACCATGAATTAATTATTCCATGCGTTCTTAAATTATGTATATATATGCTTTTGGATTAATAATTTGTGGTTACATTCATCATGTATAGGGTACAACTCATAATTGGTCAGATGAAAAGTGCCTGCAACTTTTTAGGAACTGCCGTGAAGCTTTGAAGAAAGGTGGAAAGGTGATAATAATTGACATGATAATGCCAGAAGAACCAGAGTTAAGCAACGCTGCAAAATACCTTAGCATCTTTGACAATGTCATGATGTTGCAAGGTGGTGGAATGGAAAGAACTGAGAAGGAGTTTGAGATTCTATGCAAGAGATCTGGCTTTACTGGGTTCAAACTTGTTTGCCGTGCTTTGTCCATTTTAGGAGTCATGGAGTTTTATAAATAAATTTTATCATTTTACGTTCAGTAGAGTTTGGAATTGATCATATATCCTTGGGGAATAGTATATATATAATAATTGTAGTAGTATATTTTATAATACCGTTTGTGTATGTAACGATCATGTGGGACTTTTATTGTTGTATGGATTGTTAAAGAAAAATAACATAAATTTCCTGTATGAATATTTCATTTTCAATATTGTTTTATTTTCATAGACTTATTGCTATAGAATTTATTGATTGTGGAGTGCTCATCGGTCGTGTTGGCATTTTGATTCTCTTAGTTTACTTTCTATCAATTTGAAGAGAGAAAAGATAGGGAGAGAGAGAGTAGGTGGGAGCTACTTGTGGTTCTTATACACTTTCTCATTTCTCCCTTGGATCCTTTCTCTTTCCCCTCCAAATTAATAGGAAATTGATATAAAGTAAATTAAGAGGATCCAAATTTGCTAATATATATCATCAGCGTTACATGTATAAATTTTTGCTTGTTTAGATTAACTTTTCATGCAAATTAAACCTAAGTATTTATTGGGTCCAAAAAAAAAAGTATCATTAAAAGAAAAACGTTTTCGCCAATGACTTTTTGGATGACTAAAAAAATTGTAACTAAAAGTTTAAGTGGCGACAAAGATAAGTCATCACAAAAGGATATCACTAAGTGGCATTCTTTATTTTGTCAAAACTTTCAAGGCAACATAAAAAAATTGCCACTAAGAAGTCTTTATTGACAATAAAAATTTCGTTGCATAATATATTCTAGTGGCAACTTAAGATAAATCACTACTAAAAGTCATTTATTGTGACAAAATTGTTGCCATAAAAAGCCTTTTAATAGTAACTTATCTTTAGTCACCACAAAAGTCTTCAAAATTTTTGTGCCAAAAGGACTTTTTGTGGTGATCCATAGTTGTTACAAAAAGAGCTTTTGTAGCAAAAATGATTAGTTGCCATTAGAAGTGCTTTTGCAGTGACAATGGTTTGCCACAAAGATGGCTTTCATAATGACCCAACTAAAGTTTTCACTAAAACTCTTAAAATTTTTTTTAAATAAAAAAATTTTGATATCAAAACCTTTAGTGGTGACTTCTAAAGATCGCCACTAAAAATGCTATTGTGGTGACATAGGGTTGCCATAAAAGCCATTAATTTGTTTTTGTTTAGAGAAGCCTAAAAAAAATTTCAAGAGATACTAAATTATGACCGTATATAGATATATATATATATATGTAGAGAGAGAGAGAGAGAGAGTACTCTATCATATTTATACTATTATTATATACTAATAATATTAAATTTTTTGTTTCTTATTTGCAATTATTTAAGAAGTGAATTATTTTATTCTATTATGATGCAATGAAAACACACAAAGAAAGTGTAAACACACTTGCATGCAAACAAAACAAGTTAACTAAAATAATTTATCGATTGATTAAATATGTACAAATCAATACATAAGGTATTTCTATAGAGGCCAAAGAAACCTTGGATAAAAAGGAAATAAAATAATGCCATAAAAAGGAAACAAGTGCCTCAAAATAGGAAAATAGCTAAAATGACCCCTAAAACATACAAAAATGAGGGATTTTTGGTTTTGAAATGATCCCAATCAGGTAATGTAAGCCAAAACTCCAATTGGACCAAAAGTTATGACCTCTTAAAGATCTACCAACTATGAGGCCTTTTGAACTTTTGGACTTCTGTTACTCAACCTTATCCATGAACTCCTTAGCTAAGCATTCTACATAAAATTATTATATATTATTAATATTAATTATTATTTCTTATTTTATTATTATAATTATTTTAAACACATTATTTTTAAAAAATTAAAAGCTAGCCAACATGGCTTACTAATTTGTCCTTGTCAAACAAATTTGCTCATGGTTCCTGTAATAATTGGTTTTGGAGGAATTGAATTGAAATTGATAAAATAAGATAGAATTACTCTAAAATAAAGTAAATTGAGCTTAATTGAGATTATAATATTAATTATAAAATCTAAAAATGTAGTTAAGAACCCAAGGATAGCCTGAAAATAGAGCTAAAATGGCTAAACGAATTAAAGGAATAACATAGTAGCAAAATCGTAATTTCGGGTAATTTAATGCCTGTAATGAGATTTTTTCTTAGTTGGGCAAGAGCACTCTAACTTGTCTTTGTATTTAATTTGGAGATAAAGTTGGGAGCTTTAAATAGAAAATTTGAGTTTTCCAGGATTTTCAGAGGTCTTAAAAATCACAAGAACCCTTAAAATGACTAAAATCCTTCAAGTGTACATTTTAGGTCATCAGTTGACTGAAACTTTGACTGGATCATTTAAGATTGTTATGAATCCAATTGATGTGAAACCAAAGACATTTTATGAATTAAAGGACCTAAATTTTATTATTGAAAAAATGATTCTAAAAAAATATTTGAAATGAGTTTAAACAGAGGAACTAAATTTTAAGGGATATAATTAGAATTTTTGAATTGTTATTTTTAGCCTTCCTTCTCCTTATTTAACATGCCAGCCCCCTCCTCCCTATTATTACCAACTCTAATCTATCTTAGAACATAACCAAAACCATCTTGTAGTGGCGCACCAAAGAGAAAGCAAGGGAGAAAAAAAACAAGGCTTAAAAAGGTAAAAAATTGATACTTTTCATGCTCTTCTCTTTACCAATGTTCCTCTCCTCTTTCTCCTCTCCTTCTCTATGGTTTTGAATCTTTGAATGGTGATGTTTTGTGGTTGGTTCAGTAGAGGAAAGAAAGAGTTTGGAGGAAATCTTGGAAGTTTAAGAAAGTTCATCTTGCAAGGAAGCAAATAAGGTAAGATTCTTCCCTTGAATAAGTTCATCTTGAATAACTTTCTTTCTTGATTCTTCCCTTCCATCACCATTTCGGCTAGCCTAGGGAAACCATGTAGGGAGTTTGATCTTGGTCCAAACTTGATAGAAATTGGGTTTTTGAGGCATTAGGAATCACATGGATTCAATAAAATTAAAAAAAAACCTATCGATGGCAACTTATGGAAATTAGGATTTTGATTGCACCTAGGGAAATTTAAAGCTTTAAAATGATATTTAAGGATATGTAAGAGTATGATTGAGTTAATAAGGGGCTAAGGAACCCATATAGGTACCAAATTTGCTAGAAAAATAAGCGTGGTTGTTCTTCCTTGTGGGTGTCTAAGTCCAGCTCCATTCTAAGTACCCAGGGAGATTTTTCTTTGATCCTAAGGATATAAATAGTCTAGATATGAATTATAAATACCAAAAGAGCCACTGATTTGAATTTAGAAGCCATATTTTGAAAGTTTAAAGTTTAAAGTTCCATTATGCATAAAGAAGCAACTTAGTAGTAGGCTCCTTGGTTTGAATTTGTAATGACTCTAATAAGTTTAAGTGGAGTCATGTGACTTAGATTGAGTGATAAATTGGAGACAAGATGATGAATTATATAAGTTGCTTCATTATGCCACTGAATGAAGCCATATGGATGCTTAAAGCTAGAATTAGCTTATGTAGGGTTTGTGTGAGGCTAGAGATGGTTCCATTGATGTATTTGTGTCTTGTTTGATGTGTCTAGACTAAAAAAATCAAGCTCTTCTTATGTGTGCTTGTGAGGCCAAGGCAAGAATGTAGAAACCAAGAAAGGAATTTTGTGTTTTTTGAGAGAGGTAGCTCTTTATCTATTATTGTATACTTATTTTGGTTGTTTGATTGTCATTAATTACTTGTATGTATGTTTAAACTATGATATATGTTTATTGCTATTAGTTTGATGATATGATATCATTATGTTTCTTAAAATGCAAATGGAATGTGAAAGGCTTTTAAAGGGTGAGGTGAAACCAAAAGCCCCTAAACAAGGGTGAGACAAGGCTAAAAGTCTCAAGGAATGAGTGAGGTTAACTCAAAAGTCTCTAAAATGAGTGAGGCTAATCTAAAAGTCTGACATAATTGGGTGAGGATAGACTAAAAGTCCTTAGAGCTTGGTTTTAACTTTCTTGAATCCATATGATTTCCAAAATATGATTATATTTGATACTTGGATGAATATTGTAACACCCTGAAATTAATTAAGGATAATTATGATTAATCAAGATTTGATATGAGTTTAATTAAAAGAATTAATTAAGAGAGGTGAGCATTAATTTGAGCCTTATAATTTATTTAAGTAAGCTTGGGGCCTAATATAGAAGTCCAATTATGCCATGAGTTTAGTAAGAATACAATACTAGTTTTCTTGTAGGACTAACTTAAATTTTTTAGAAGCTTAAAAACTTAGAAGTGAATTTAAGTAAGATAAGAGCCCATTTAGCCTTAGCTCAAACTTAGGGAAGTGAGTCCAAATAGGTCTTGGGCTATTGTATCAACACATTCTACCCTTAATATTAAAATTTTGTAGCCCAACCTAATGAACCTTAGCCCAATTCTGAAAATAAATTAGACCATGGGTAATATTGGGCTCAATGGACTAGCCCACTTACTTTAAAACCCTAAGGGACTTATAACTTCATTATTTAGGTGTTGAAGTTTGAGGGTTTTGTAGAACAAAGGGAGAAATTTCGCACATGTGAGAAGGTGGTTAGGGTTCCTCATCTTCGAGGCTTCAATTCGCAAGTTTAGAGCAAGATTTAGCCATGGTAACTTATATATAAATTAATCCTCTCTTCTTCCTCTTCCATTTTAATCGATTGGTTTCTCATTTAGAGCATTTTCATCTCCCACCCAAAGCTGAAACTTGTTGCTTGGTGCTTTCATGGTGGATTTTCGAAGGTAGAGGCTGTGGGTGTTGTTGGGTAAGTATCCTTTTCCTATTTTGATGCATTTTCTACTAGCTTAAAACCTTTATAGTTTACTTATGATATGGGCTTTGGTTTTATGCAAAACTACCCAGAAAATTGGAATGAACTATGGTGGTTTCTGGTGTGGGGAAGCTAGAGCCCAAAATTTAAATCCATTAGTGGTTAACCTCTAGGTAGTATTGGTAGTTCAACTCTTTAGGTATCTAATTTATTGCTAGGAATAATGATAATTATGCTTGTCATAGGCTTGATATGCATTTGAATTTTAATGGTAGCTAGAGAAAGAGTAATTGGCTTCATTAAGGTAACTAGGGTTAATTTTCTAATTCCATGTATATGTTCATTTTAATATGATATTTGTGATACATATATGATTTTGAAATACTAAATGATTGGTTAGTTACTTGAATTATATTGTGATTGGACCTTGTGAGTCCATGGTGGAGCTATGGTATGGCTACCACCCATGCACCATGCTTCGATCGAGCACTGGATTATGATTAGACCCTTGAATGCCTAAGCCCAGGTTATGCTCATTGGAGAGTTGGTGCCGTGGACAGGCCTTTCCCAGTGTTATTGGCCTTTTAACATATTGTATATGATTGCTAGTATGGGATAGTAGTTTCTAATAGTCCAACTAATTCATTTGTTAATGATATTGATGCCTTCGGTTTGTTTTCTGTATAATTGCATTATGTTGATTAATCTATACATATAGATGGAATTTGCCTCTTATTATTGAGATTGTATATCTCAACCCAATTGTGGACTAATATTTTCAGAGATCGAACCTCTTAGTGGCAAGGAGAAATTAATGGAAACCTCTTGTATGGCTTAGTAGCACATAGGTTTAGAAACCTTGTAAGGTTGGATTTGTGTAACAAGAATATTAGTTTTTATGTACTTGCCGCATTGCATCATGAATTACCAAGTATAGGGGTTGGTTATGTAATATAATTATTATGGAATCTAATGTATCTAATTGCTTACAACCTAATATGGAGCTTCATTAACCCTATGATATGATTTATTATTTGAGAATGAAATCATATGTTGCCTTAAATGTTAACTTAGAATAGCAATGTATGGATCCTCTATTAGGATTTACATTTGAATGATAATAGTTGTGGTTTCTAGTGTCCTTGGTGTCAAAGTCCATGACTTGTTGATATATGGTAGATGAATGGGTAGAGATTAGTTGTTTCAAATTAGGCATGTTAGGAAGTTTAGAGAGTAGAATGTTATTAAAACCTTATAAATTAAGGTAGAATGGCCTTAGGATGCTAATAGAAGAAGTGTTGGAGTGTTTGAGATGAAATTAGGGAGTTTAGGTACAAGAGGTAGTTGAGCCATAGCCAAAATGGGCCAAGTTTGTAATGAACATAATTTCGTAAAACTACAAAATGAGTCACATAAAAGTAAGTCCTCTGAAATGACCTAGATAATGTCCCAAAAAATTTGGGTTGAGTTTTAGACTCCTAAAAATAATAATTCTATGCTCAGATGGAAAGAAAAAGAGAGTTAGGATAGAGAAATAATTTACGACAGAAACTGATGAAACGTAATGGTATTTTCGTAAATAAATGTAAATTTTGGAAAACCACATGGGAGAGGTTTTTAAATGAAATTTTTGAGTTGTTCAAGGTTTTCAGAGGCCCCAAAAACTATGGGAAGCCCCGGGACTGGTAAAGCCCCTCCGGTGTATGTTTTTCAATGTTAGTTGACTCGAACTTTGACCAGTTCATTCAGTAAGGTTTTAGCTCCAAATTGAGTAATTCCAAAAGAATTTTATTAAATTGGAAACCTAAAATTTATGATGGATAAGACAGTTCTAAAAAAGGAGCTGAAACAAAGCTGAAACGAAATTGCCATTATGGAAGGACAAAATTGGAAATAAAAGCTTCTAGAATGTCCTAAACAATTCCACACTTTTCTTCCATCTTCTCCCTTTTATTAAGCACGAAATTTTCCACCCAAAATACAGAAGTTATTCTGCTCTCTTAGGCGCACAAGAAGCAGGAGAAAAAGAGGAAGAAAACAAAGGAGAAACTAGAAAATTTCATGGATTTTCTTGCTCCATCTTCCTCCAATCTTGTCCTCCTCTCTTCCTCCTTTCTTTCCATGGATTTTTTGAATGATTTGATTCTATTTTTGGTCCAGACCTAAGGGGGAAATTCGAATTTGCCAAGGAGAAGGGAACCAAGGAAGAAAAGCTTTGAAAATAAGCTTGAAACTAAGGTATTTTTCTATTCTTAATGCTTCATCTTGGTTGCTCTTCTTTGTGGTAGTTTCGGCCAGCCTATGGGGAGATAGAAGGAGATGAATTTTAGGCAGAACCAAGGGAGAAACTTAAGGAAAAGAGTGCAAGGATTAAGAATATGGTAAGAAATTCCAAGAAAAACCAAAGGAAAACAAGTTAGAAAAGTGTAGTGTTTTCTAGGGTTTTGCAAAATCTGATTTTGTATGAATATTTCTTTGACTATTTGAATGTTCCTTTGAGCTCCTAAGACCTCTAGAAAGCCTCCCAAGTGGCTTTCCCATCAAGGAAAAATCACAAAGTCCATGAACCTCCATTATGGTGCATATTTCAACCAAGCTAGGTTTATTAGGCTAAGGGATGTTTTAATTTGTTCTAGCCTTAGTTTGGAACTTTATATGATGTTATAAGATGGGATGAACTATTGGAAAAAATTTAGGAGCTATAGGTTGGAGATGGGACAATAGTGTCCATAATAGTGCCTTATGAAGCAACTTGGTCTTCCAATGATGCAATTGAATATATGATGGCTCCAAGGACCTTAAATAAGTCCAAGAAGTCTAGAAATAACAAGAGAATGGAGCCTAGAACTTGGATGATATGAGTTGCTTCAATAGACCATTTATGGAACCAATATGCCCATTATGGAACCAAGTGTGTGTTTAAGAGTAAACCTAGTGTCTTGGCTTGCTTCAAATTGTAATTGTGTGATGGTTGTGATGTCTAGGTCAAGAGAACCCTACTCCACCTAAGTGCTCTTGTGAGACCAAGGAGGGAAAGGAATTGGCAAAGTAATCTTGCATAAATTAAAAGGTAGCTCTCCACGTTATTCTCTTACACTCTTGTGTGCATATGTATGTTATTGTATGCTTGTGTGTGTTCTTGTCACTTGATGATATGCCACTTGATGCCTTGACATTGCATTAGTACCAATGTGTCTTCTTGAATGACTATGGTTGTGGAGAGAGCTCAAAAGGGTAAGTGATGCCAAAAGTCCTTTAATGAAGGTGAGGAGATGCCAAAAGTCTCATGGTATGGGTGAGACAAGGCCAAAAGTCCCTTGAATGGGTGAGGCTAAGTCAAAAGTCCCTAGGCCAAAAGTGAGGTAAATCCAAAAGTCTTAGAAATAGGATGAAGCTAAACCAAAAGTCCCTAGAGCATGAAAGTGGTCTTGACATGTTGATGTGGCATGAAATGGGATTTATTGCACACTTTATACTTGCATATTCATATATTTGATGTATGTATGCCTTGAATATAGTGTGAATGGGTGTGTGAGTTATTGAGATTCTTAGAATCTCACTCCCCTTTCCCTCTCATGCTTAAAATGTCTAGGTGGTGCCTAAGGCTAAGGAAATGCAAGCCAAGAACACCAAATGGCTACACTTTGTTTAATTTTGTAGTTTAAATTGTAATGGAGTGTCAAGAAGCATTATACATATTATTTTTGGTTGTGTAAAATCTTGAGCATATGTAATATGATGTATAGACTATATGTATAATGTATGTAGTATTAAATCAATGAAGTTATGTAATTGGACCCTTGAATGGCATATGGGTTTAGTGTATAAATGGATGTTAAGAGACCAAAATAAGATGCATGGGGTTTGAAACCATTTGGGTAGTCTTTACAAGTCATATTTGTACTTTGAAACTTGTCCAAGAGGTGTCAAACAATTAAGAAAACCATTTGGACAAATTGGTAACCCATATGGAGTAAAAATTTACCATTTTAGGAGGCTATACCACTTTTTGTCCAAATGAGCTCTTCTTGGTCTAAAATTTGGCATACATCTAGAACTTATTGAGAGCTTTTTGGGAAACTAAAATTGGTAATTTTTGGAGGTTTGTAGAATATTTGGCAAATTTTTGAAATTGAGAATTTTTCTGGTTTTGGCCCTAGGTATTGTAGCACTGGTCCGAAATTAAATTCTATCACTCATGAGGCAAATGATGTCCAATTGCCATGAAATTTTATATATAGAAACTAGACATTCCTAGTGACTTGTGCCAACTAGAAACACCTCATTTGGAGGTCTAGAGAGGGATATATGAATTTTTGAACATTTTATCTAGTATTAAGACCCTTACCCAACTTGTGTTATTCTTCTATTGTGCCAACTAGAAACACCTCATTAGGCTACTGAGATGGTCTGAAAATATTTTTTCCCTCTATCTAACATCCACCTATTTCTATATTGGTATCATTTTCATGGGTTGGAGTTTTGTGGAATTAATTGGACATTTTCAAAGTTTGCTGCAGAATCTATGACAGCATCAGGAGGCAGTTTGACCTCTGGACTTTTTTGGATGTCAAACGCCCTCTATGATGGATGTTATGGTCTGGGTATATTTTAGGTATGAATTATACATCAGTAGATTTCCATAAACCATAAATGTGTGATTTCTATTTTTTTAGAATTAGTTATGATTTTTCAAAATTTAGCCAGAAAAGGAGCCTAATCTGGTCGAAAATAAACCTCCATATTCTATGCTCCATTTCGATTTTCATGAGTTGTGGGCATGATTTTATGATGCAAATGAGTTTTTAACATATAATTAAATATGGGAAAGTATAGTATGAGCTCACTCGGTCCACATGACACTGAACAAAATTTCTATACGCAACGCAACACAAAAATAATCAATATTTTAATGCAATTTTCTTGCCTCTCACATGAATTGATTGATATGAGGTATAAAAAAAGCATGGAATAAGCTAAGAAATTATGGTATTATAGATTTGTAGCTAGGTGTCAAGCAGAGGTGAGGAGTGCCACAGCGCGAGGTGTTTTGCTACAATGCAAAACAAAAATGTTGCCCAGGTAGGGTAACAGAGAGCAACCTTGCTATGACATAACATGCTCCACTGCGAGGCAAGCTGAGGGAATCAGGTGGAGTGTCCCAATAGCTAGTTTTAACATGGTGCAAGTATAGCCCACCATAGCTCAAATTGCGAAATTTGCTACAGCAAGTTCCAGGGTGTCTTTCCCCCACGACGTTACATAGGCTCACCACAATGAGATCTACGAAAATCTAAGAGGTTGAACCCAAGAGCAACTTTGTAGTGGTGTGAAAATCTTAGGCTATAGCACAAGATGTGAAACTTACTTTTTAGGTTCCAGTAACTAACTTAGTTATAGCAGGGAGGGTCCAATCGCGACAAAGATTGCCAAACTCTTATTTTTGACTTAGAAACCTTGAATTTCACTATGTTAATATTGTGTAATGACTTAGAAGTCTTTATATGAGATTTTTGTGAGTTGAAATTAGTAGCAAGATGAATCCAAAGTCTTAAATGATAACTATGATCATTGGTGGACTTGATTAGTTGTGGTTGTTTAGCTAATGACCCTAATGAAAACAAGGTTCAAATTGTCCCCACTTTCTCCTATTTTTAATTAATCATAATGACTTTAGACCTTGATTTGTGACTATTAATCATGCTATTAAGCCTAATTACAATAATTAAGAATTAAGGTCGTTACAAATATAATGCATGCTTAATTTCTTTGACATGAAAATATACCTTATAAGTATGCTTGAAAGGGTGAATTACCTAATAAGATTCTTGAATCTCACTCTCTCCTATTTTACTTCTAACTATTTCTAAGGAATTTTCAAGGAGAAAAGAATGGAGGCCATCAAGCTTGAATGATATTACTTTGACAATAATTTAGAACTATATGTAATTTAAGGTCAAAGTATGGTTGTATGAGTTATTTATGTAATATAAATCTTCTCACCTATGTAAATGCATAAGATTATGATATATGTACCCCATTTGGAAACATATGTAAATGAAAATAAATTTTTGGCATGCTTGTGGCATGAAGTGTGTGCATCAAGCCTAATGAGGGAGTGTTTTTGAGCTCTATGATATATAGGGCCTGATGAGATGGCCATATATGCTATAATTTATGTGTTGGAGATCCTCAAATAGTCACTTGCATTATATAATCTTATTTTGGACCATTTGGTGCCACTTTGATGCCATTAACTATCTCTAAACCAAAACAAAATTAAATGAATGAATTTTGGTATAACATTTGGTAAGCATTTAGACCTCATTTAGAGTCTTACATAGAACTAAAAAAACACAATTTTTAGAGCTTTATAGAATTTCTTATGATTTTTCAAAAGTTGGCTGAATTATGTTGATTTGCCTATACACTGTTCATTTGGTTAGTTCTAGTATTTCTGATATTTAAGGGGCCAAATGAACTCCAATGCTCATGAAATTTTATAAACATAAAGTTGGCATTATAAAATTTGCATAGCCATTAAGATCACTCAATTTGGAGTTATGTAGCTCAAGAAATGCATGCTCAAAATTTCAGGTCTGTATATGCACAAAATTCTAATAGTGTTACTGTTCCATTATATTTTTGTGACACAAATGAATTTGTTTTGACCTAGAATTTTTATTGCATGTAGTTCGTGCCTTGAGCTTTCCATAGAGTCCTAACTTTGAATGATTTAGTGCTCTCTAGCTCAATATATGAATTTTTTACACTAGTGGATGAATTATGTACCAATGTGAAACTATGGAAATATGATGAATTGATGACCATGACTTAGAACCCAAAATTCTTGCTTTTTTTTTTATGATGTGTCTAGTTAAGTATATTAATAATGAATTTTGAAATTGGTAAGTTGAAGTGGTGCATTTAGGCTAAATTGAAGGAATTGCACCTTTAAGGTCGATATTTTCCACCGCTAAAAGTGTTGAATTTAAGAAAATAGATGTTATAAGCATATTGACATGTAAATTATGGGATATCATATTATGGTATGATAGTTCCTTTGCTCCCCAAGAACAAATTTGCTCATGCCTGACTACTAAGGTAACATATGTACCTCTCTCTCTCTTTCTAATCTTTAATCTTCGGTTTTGCATCACGCAACTATCAAGCTCTATTCTTAGTCTAAATCTCATCTAAATAATTAATTTAAAGAATTGTTTGAAATATTTTGGTTTGTAATCTCATCTTTCCCTCTTTAGCTATAATTTAAGAAATTGTTTGAAATATTATTTTGTTAGCATTCATTGGATAAAGCTTATTAACTTTATTAAGGTGTTCTTTGTTCATGAGTCAAGGGAAATAATTTATGCCTGTCACCCTAGTTTTGGCCTTTTCTTGATTTGTTTTTCAAGTCATTATTATCTGCATAAATGTAAAAAATGTTCAATGGCATGTTTCGTGTTATTTTATGGTAGATCAATAAATTTGACATGTTTTTAAAAGTGTATAATGGGTGAACAGTTGAGGATTTTGAAAGTCATAGTTGTATAAGTGAAACTATTAATGATTTATGATTTTAAACATAGCAATCCTAGTTTGTAATTAAGTTAGGAAATCACATCTTTAATTTTTGACTTCTTTCTCTTGACATCAACATTATGTAGCATACACTAATCTTAAATGTTGTAGACTCATTAAACTATATTAGACAACAAAGATCAAGATAATTAATAATTACTTTAATCCTATTTGGAATGATGAGCTACCTTTTACTTGGACAAAACCCTTAGGAGTTCTTCATTTGCTGACTTTCTTATTTTTTTTCTTTTATAAATATCAATTTTCTAAAAATGTGAAATCTTTATGTTTTCTATGCTTCTTGAATTCATAGATATTACTTGGTAGCTAACATGTTTATTTTTGCCCTCATTGTCTTTAACTTTCTAGCATGGAAGAGAGAGAGAGAGAGAGAGAGTAATCCATGTGATAACTTATGCAAATTTTGATCAAAGTTTTTAGTCAAAGTTATCATCTTAATTTTTCATTTTTGTATGTGGATGGCCCATATATTAGTTAACATGTAAAACATCCTTTATAACCCAAATTTTGTAGAACCATTTGACTTATTGTTGGTTGTGCTTCTTTATTATATTTAGCATAATATTATACTTTCTACAAATGGAAGTTGGAATTGAAGATTGCCTGTTAAATTCAAATTCAACAAAAGCAAGTAAGTTGAATGCATTCATCATTGATATGAAAACCTTACTAGATATGTATATTCACCATATTGAATTGTATGTCACAATTTGGAAAGAATATATTCAAAGTGTTTCAAGGCATGCAAAGTAAGTTGATTATATATATATACACACACTTCGTGTAACACCTTGGGAATAATTAATAGTAATTATTTGGGGATTATGAAATTATTAAGAGGGTTTAAGGGAAGTGAAAAATTTAAGTATCTTAATATAATAATAATTATTAATTAGACCATTTTAAGCAAGTATAATAGTATTTATGGATTTAAATGTAACTTGGGCCTATGATTAAATTATGTGTGTCAAGAACATTATTGGAGGCCCAATTTCATCTAAATATAACCCAACTTTACTCTTATGGAAGCCCAACCCATTTTTCACTCAATTAACCTATATAGTATGGCCCAACTTGTTAAGTATCAGCCCACTTGGAACATAAGGCCCATTAGACCAACTCCTTTGCACTAAAACCCTAAAGAACCTATTTGCTTTTCATTTGGGTGCTGAAAATACAAGGTTCTGCAGAAGAAGGAGAGAAAATTCGGAGGTCTCAGGGGGCTAGGATTCTACCAACATTGTAGCTCCATTTTTGACTTCTAGAGGGTGATTTAGCTAAGGTAGGTTCTATAAAACTTAATCTTCTCCTCTTCCTCTACATTTTGGTTTAATTGGTTTTTCATTTAGGAAACTTTCATCTCTTCTTAATAGGAAATCTGATTTTTAGATGAATATTGCAAGATTTTCAGAGTTAGAAGTTAGAGAGATGATTAGGTAAGTATTTCACTTTCATTTTGTGTATTATTTTGCTAGAAAATGTCCCTTGTGATTGATTTTCATAATAGGTTTTGCTATAGTGTGAAAATACAAGGAGATGGAAGTGAAAAACTATAGTTTCTGAGCTTGATAACTTAAATCTGAATTTTGGGAGTCACTAAAGGATTCAGTAAATGTCTCTTACCATTTTGTGATGCATAAATGATGGAATTTTGCCATTTGGATTGATTTTTGGTGTATGACTTTTGCATGCACGAAAATGGAGGAGTGGGGAGTGATTCATTATGAATTCTTGGTGTTTTGACCTTAAATTGGTACAATAGACTCCTTGGGAGCTGCGTAAGTAATTCTTGATAGATTCTTAATGAAATTAATCAATGGATAGGAAATTCCTTATTATTGATAGTTAAATGATGATAATTATACTTGTCATATGCTTGATGTGTATTTGGATTTTAATCGTAGCCAAAGGAAGAGTAATTGGCTTCTTTGAGGTAATTGAGATTAATTTTCTAATTCCATGTATATGTTTATTTTAATATGATATTTACTGTACATATATGACTTTGAAATGTTAAATGATTAGTTGGCTATTTGAATTGTGTTGTGATTAGACTTTGGGAGTCCATAGTGGAACTATAATATGGCTTGTGCTTTGATCAAGCATTGGGTTGTGATCAGACCCTTGAGTGCATTGAGTTGAGGTTGTGCTCATTAGGGAGTTGGTGCCATGGATGGGGCTCTCCCGGTGTTATTAGCCAGTAACATGTTATATGTGATTGCTAGTATGGGATGGTAGTCATTAGTAGTCTAACTAATTCATTTACTGATGATATTGATGCCTTGGTATATTTTTTGTATAATTACATTATATTGATTAATCTATACATATATATGGAATTTGCCTCTTATTATTGAGATTATGTATCTCACTCTGGTTGTGGGCTAACATTTTCAGGGACCAGACCTCTTAGTTGTAAGGAGAAATTAATGGAAACCTCTTGTATGGCTTGGTAGCATATAGGTTTAGAAATCTTATAAGGTTGGATTTGTGTAACAAGAATATTAGTTTTTATATATCTACTGTATTGTATCATGAATTATCAAGTATAGGGACTGGTTATATAATTTAATTATCATAGAATTTGATGTAACTAATAAGGGGTTAGGTTCTTTACAATTTAGTGTCTAATGTATGCACTAGTTTATATCTGATATGGAACCTTGTTAGATGGATATATATATATATATATATGACTTGTTTCTTGGAAGTATGTTATGGTATTACCATGAAGGATAATGTTAGTGGTTATGAATCCTTCTTGCTGCCATTAATACATAAATTGCTTATGTATGATAGTAGATGAGTAGGAATTTACACTTAGGATTTGAGTTGGCAATGAGAGACATGCAGAGTGAATTAAGTAGTTGAATGCTGTTAAAGCCCCACAAATTAAGGCAGAGTGGCTCTAAAGTACTACTAGAGGGAGTGTTGGAGTATATGAGACAAAATTTGGGAGCCATAGGTATAGTAGGAGGTTGAGCCATGATTAAAATGACTCCAGTCGCAGCTAAGGGTCAATTAGAATTGAGGAGTGCCGCAGTGTGGGATGGAAAATTCACCCAGGAATGTAACAGTGAGCAATCTTGCCATGGTGCAATGAAAGCTCACCAAGGTGAGCGTCAAGAGACAAGCTTGGAATGCTCCAGGAGGGTCTCTCGCCGCGATGCCACGACAAGGCTCTAAACCACTATGACAAAAACATGAACAACAAGTCCCCAAGAGCACTTAGCCATGGTGTAGAAACCTAAGTCGGGGCATAAGGTGCAAAATTTCAATTTTGAGTTATAATAACCACTTACACCACAACGTGGATGTACCAAGTTGCGGTAAGAGTCTTTAAACTTGGTTTTTAAGTTCTAGTAACCAACTTAGTCGTGACGGGAAAGGTCCAAGTCATGGTGAAAGTTCCCAAACTCCTATTTTTGACTTAGAAACCTTGAATTTCACTATGATGAGATTGTATAATGGCTTAGGATCATTAGAAGGGAATTTTGTGAATTGGAAATCAATAGTAACATATGTTAAGGGTTCTTATTTGATAATTAGAATTTCTTATTAACTTAAATAATTGTGGCGATTTGGCTAATGACCCTAATAATTAACTGTATAATTAAGCCTAATCATTGTAATTAAGAATTAGGGTTGTTATACTTCGCTCTTCATATGTGCATTTTTATGGTTGAAGATAATTATGCGATTATGATTATAAATATATGGGTATGGTTAAAGGAGAAAATTGCCATCAGGGTTAAAAGTATTTACACCACTATGTTTGTATCCTATTCATATATGTTTAGAATAACAAATTGAAAAGGTGAGAAAGATGTACTCCCCTCTAACTACATGTGAATAACAAACTATTGAATCTGTAACGTCCCACATCGGCTGGAAGGGGCCTGTGTTGAGGGCTTATAAGCGGGAGCAAAGCTTTCCCCACCAAGGCGCACTTTTGGGCTGAAATTAGAGTAAGCCCAGGGGACAAAACCCTTCCCTTCCCGGGTGAAATGAGAGTAGCCTGACGGGGGACGTAGGGGACAATATCTTAGAGGCTTTGTAAGTTGTTTGGTATCAGAGCCGGCCTAGCCGCATGTGCAACCCGAGGATGGGTTGGCCCTAAGGGGGTGGAATGTAATGTCCCACATCGGGTAGGAACCCTGGGGCTAAGGCCTTATAAGTGGGAGCGAAGCTCTCCCTACCAGTGACGTGTTTTCGGGTGTGACCGATTGAGGTGCCCGAGGAACAAAACCCCTGTCACGTGGAAACCACGGGTGTTGTAAATAGGGACAATATTGCTGAAGGCTTCCTCGGGTTGCACATGTGGCTAGGCCGGCTCTGATACCAATTCCCCACAGAGCCTCTAGCAATATTGTCCCCATTTACGGCACCCCGTGGTTTCCACATGGTAGGGGTTTTGTTCCTAAGGCGATCTGCCATTTAGAGATCCGCCCTCAAAACGCGTCGCTAGAATTTCCACAAAGCCTCCAGCAATATTGGAGGCTCTGTAAGTTGTTTGGTATCAAAGCAATCCTGGCCCATATATGACCCGAGGACGGGTCGGCCCCAAGGGGGTGGATTGTAACGTCCCACATCGGCTGGAAGGGGCCTGTGCTGAGGGCTTATAAGTGGGAGCGAAGCTCTCCCTACCAAGGCGCGCTTGAGGGCGGATCTCTGAATGGCAGATCGCCTCAAGACAAAAATCCAGCCTTGCCGGTGAAATAAGAGTAACCAAGGGGGGCTGGGAACAATACCTTGGGGAGGGTGTTAGCTTCCGCTGTGCTACTCACAAGGCGCGCTTGAAGGTAGATCTCTGAATGGCAGATCGCCTCAAGACAAAAACCCACCCTTGCCGGTGAAATGAGAGTAACCGAGGGGGGTTGGGAACAATACCTTGGAGGCTTTGTAAGTTGTTTGGTATCAGAGCCAGTCTAGCCGCATGTGCAACCCAAGGACGGGTTAGCCCCAAGGGGGGTGGAATGTAATGTCCCACATTGGGTAGGAGACCCTGGGGTTAAGGCCTTATAAGTAAGAGCGAAGCTCTCCCCACCAGTGACGCGTTTTTGGGTGTGACCGATTGAGGTGCCTGAGGAACAAAACCCCTACCATGTGGAAACCATGGGGTGCCATAAATGGGGACAATACTGCTGGAGGCTCTGTAGGGAATTGATATCAGAGCTTTGTGGAAATTCTAGTGACGCGTTTTTGGGTGTGATCGATTGAGGTGCCCGAGGAAGAAAACCCTTGCCACATGGAAACCACGAGGTGCCGTAAATGGGGACAAGATTGCTGGAGGCTCTGTGGGGAATTGGTATCAGAGCTCTGTGGAAATTCTAGCGACGCGTTTTGAGGGCGGATCTCTGAATGGCAGATCGCCTTAAGACAAAAACCCACCCTTGCCGGTGAAATGAGAGTAACCAAGGGGGGCTGGGAATAATACCTTGGGGAGGTTGTTAGCTTCCGCTGTGCTACTCACAAGGCGCGCTTTTGGGCTGAAATTGGAGTAAGCCCAAGGGAAAAAACCCCTCCCTTCTCAGGTGAAATGAGAGTAGCCTGATGGGGGACGTAGGAGACAATACCTTAGAGGGTCTGTAAGTTGTTTAGTATCAGAGCAATCCTGGCCCATGTGCGACCCGAGGACGGGTCGGCCCCAAGGGGGGTGGAATGTAATATCCCACATCGGGTAGGAGACCCTGGGGCTAAGGCCTTATAAGTGGGAGCGAAGCTCTCCCCACCAAGGCACGCTTGAGGGCGGATCTCCGAATGGCAGATCGCCTCAAGACAAAAACCCACCCTTGTCGGTGAAATGAGAGTAACCGAAGGGGGCTGGGAACAATACCTTGGGGAGGGTGTTAGCTTCCGCTGTGCTACTCACAAGGCGCGTTTGAGGGCGGATCTCTGAATGGTAGATTGCCTCAGGAAAAAAACCCTAGCCACGTGGAAACCACAGGGTGCCGTATATCCCACATCGAGTAGGAGACCCTGGGGCTAAGGCCTTATAAGTGGGAACGAAGCTCTCCCCACCAGCGACGCATTTTTGGGTGTGACCGATTGAGGTGCCTAAGGAACAAAACCCCTGCCACGTGGAAACTACGGGGTGCCATAAATGGGGACAATATTGTTAGAGGCTCTGTGGGGAATTGGTATCAGAGCTCTGTGGAAATTCTAGCGACACGTTTTCGGGTGTGACCGATTGAGGTGCCTGAGGAACAAAACCCCTGCCACGTGGAAACCACGGGGTGACGTAAATGGGGACAATATTGCTGGAGGCTTTGTGGGGAATTGGTATCAAAGCTTTGTGGAAATTCTACCGACGTGTTTTGAGGGCGGATCTCTTAATGGCAGATCGCCTCAAGACAAAAACCCACCCTTGCCAGTGAAATAAGAGTAACCAAGGGGGGCTGGGAACAATACCTTAGGGAGGGTGTTAGCTTCCGCTGTGCTACTCACAAGGTGCACTTTTCGGCTGAAATTAGAGTAAGCCCAAGGGACAAAACCCCTCCCTTCTCAGGTGAAATGAGAGTAGCCTGATGGGGGACGTAGGGGACAATACCTTGGAGGCTCTGTAAGTTATTTAGTATCAGAGCAATCTTGGCCCATGTGCGACCCGAGGACGGGTCGGCCCCAAGGGGGGTGGAATATAATATCCCACATTGAGTAGGAGACCCTGGGGCTAAGGCCTTATAAGTGGGAGTGAAGCTTTCCCCACCAAGGCGCCCTTGAGGGCGGATCTCCGAATAGCAGATCGCCTTAAGACAAAAACCCACCCTTGCCAGTGAAATGAGAGTAACCGAGGGGGGCTGGGAATAATACCTTGGGGAGGGTGTTAGCTTCCGCTGTGCTACTCACAAGGTGCGTTTGAGGGCGGATCTCTAAATGGCAGATCGCCTCAGGAACAAAACCCCAACCACGTGGAAACCACGGGGTGCTGTATGTCTCACATCGGGTAAGAGACCTTGGGGCTAAGGCCTTATAAGTGGGAGCGAAGATCTCTCCACCAGCGATGCATTTTCGGGTGTGACCGATTGAGGTGCCCGAGGAACAAAACCCCTGCCACGTGGAAACCACGGGGTGTCGTAAATGGGGACAATATTGCTGGAGGCTCTATGGGGAATTGGTATCAGAGCTCTGTGGAAATTCTAGCGACGCATTTTCAGGTGTGACCGATTGAGGTGCCCGAGGAATAAAACCCCTGCCATGTGGAAATCACGGGGTGCCGTAAATGGAGACAATATTGCTGGAGGCTCTGTGGGGAATTGGTATCAGAGCTTTGTGGAAATTCTAGCGATGCATTTTGAGGACAGATCTTTGAATGGCAGATCGCCTCAGGAACAAAACCCCTGCCACGTGGAAACCACGGGGTGCCGTAAATGGGGACAATATTGTTGGAGGCTCTGTGGGGAATAAAAAACAACTTACAAAGCCTCCAAGGTATTGTTCCCTACGTCCCCCGTCAGGCTACTCTCATTTCACCCGGGAAGGGAGGGGTTTTGTCCCTTTGGCTTACTCTAATTTCAGCCCAAAAGCGCGCCTTGGTGGGGAGAGCTTCGCTCCCACTTATAAGCCTTTAGCACAGGCCCCTTCCAGTCGATGTGGGACGTTACAATCCACCCCCTTGGGGCCGACCCGTCCTCGGGTCGCACATGGGCCAGGATTACTCTGATACTAAACAACTTACAGAGCCTCTAAGGTATTGTCCCCTACGTCCCCCGTCAGGCTATTCTCATTTCACCCGGGAAGGGAGGGATTTTGTCCCTTGGGCTTACTCTAATTTCAGCCCAAAAGCGCGCCTTGGTGGGGAGAGCTTCGCTCCCACTTATAAGCCCTCAGCAGAGGCCCCTTCCAACCGATGTGGGACGTTACAGAATCTATCTATATTGTATCATTTTGTACTATCTTAAAATTAGTTTAGAATTAAGGAATTGATTTTTTTAATATAAATTTTTACTTAGTAACTTATTTAACTATATTTTTCTTTTAGATTATTTTTCAATCAAATGACAAATTATTTGAGGAAACTAAATTTTGAAGAAAATATCTTATCAAATCACTTCTATTGACAAAGAGAATAGGTTGAAAGGCAGAGGTTAATGTAGTAGAGAAATGGGCAATGTACATAGTAGATGTTGCTAACATTGACAAGTTCAAAGCTATTTGTATTCTAGTTGTTGGGACAATTTGTTATATGTTGATATCTTAATATTGTTAATTGTGTATTTGAAGTTTGTTCTAAAAAGGTTAGTATTGAGAATTTATACTATACATCATACACCACTTATAATTACACAAATTCAATTTATTCTTTTCAAATTGTCATGTATGTACCTTTTATTTATTTATGATCATGAAAAATATTTTGTCAATAGTTAGTAGTTGAATATAATTCTCTTAAAAAGTTTAAAAACTTCTTTAGTGGTGACTTTATTTGTTATTAAATTTTTTCAATGGAAAACCCTAACTTTTAGTGGCAACAATAATTACTACTGAAAGTATCTTTTTTTCTTTTTTTTCAAGACCTTTGAAGGTTGTGACTAAAACTTTCTATTAGTGATGACAAAGTCACTACTAAAAGTTTGTATTTAGTGGCCACCATTCTCAAATGTTTAGATGGATGATGCAACTAAATACCTTTAGTGGCAACGTTGGTCGCCACTAAATAGATTCAATATTGGAGGTTCTAATTACAACCTAGTAATACCCACATGACTTTTAGTAGCAACTTTGGGGTTTTAAAGTTGCCACTAAAAGCTTTTTTTTTTTGTAGTGTATTTCTTCCAAAACAATAAACTTTTTGTTTAAATTGATATTTGACAACATGGCATATTGCTATAGTAAAAACTTTGATCTTTCAATCATCTCTTTGAATATTAATGTCACTCAATTAATTGCAATTTTTTTCTATGGCTAAAAATATATAAAAATTAGTATTACACCTATGTGATGTGACAACTTTAACTTTAAAAATTGGCTATAGCTTATAACTAAGTACTACACTGAATAAAAACAAATTGATGCTTTAGTGTGATTATCTCTTACCTTTATTAATAGTTATAGCAAAACTTATTGGGGGAAAAATTGTGTTCGACTAAGTTAAAAAGATTTTCCATTAGTTGAAACGGTAATTTGTCCATAAATGATGTAATTTCTCATACTTGATCACTGTATACCCTTCGGCATACCAATACTTACCATGGTTTAAGATTCATTGTCTAATATTGAATTCTAAAGACCAAAAACTAGCTTATATTATGGGAATCAATATATAGTTAAGGGTTTGTTGTCTATAGCTTAATTTATCCATTACTAATTAATCTCCAAAAGAGTTGGCAATTAGATAGGTTTTGATTCCTTCCTTTTCTCCATCTCTTTTTTGAGTAAATTTTTTTTTCCTCACTCTACCTACAAACTATGGGGATTGTGTTGTCAACTCGTATCTTGTTGAGTTCAACCTATTAAATAAAATTTTACATTAAAAATTAATAATAATGTTTTATATGCTACTTATCTAAACTTTTAAAATTTAGTTTTCAAATATAAAATAATTTTTAAATTTTTTTTACTTTGTAATTATTAAGGTAAACTTTTAACCTTATATCAAAATATTTGTATTTATTTTATTTGCTTAAATCAAGATATAGATTTTTTATTAGTCCACTTAATGAATTCTTAGTAATTCTAAATTATACAGGGCCGTTAATGAGAACTAAATTATAACAAAAATTATTCATCAACTATTTGAATTAATTTTAGTATTCTCTTAATAACAATTATTAACCAATTAAACATGAATTTCATCCTTGCAATAAAATGATTATATATATTATTTATAATAAAATGTTGAATTAAATAAGATTATATGAAAATGATGTCACTTTTTTTTTCTTTAACCAAGGGTAACTTTAACATCTACTTATTTATCATTCTCTTCATAATAAATTAGATAAAATTTCAAGAATATCAAAACACAATTTTTCAAAATTAATTTTTGATAGGTGCTATGTACATATATTCATTTATTCAATAAATTAGATGCTTTTTAAAAATAAATTAATTCATGAAGTCTAATGCCCAACAAAATATGAATAACTCGTCTTACATTGTGTGAAGATATTAAATCTAAATTATTAATTTTAGTACATGTGGCACGACCCAAAATCTTTTACCATGACTAGTTCATGAACTAAGACAACATCAAGCTAATTAGTCTAGTAAGCTTAATGAACAAACACCACACTTTGACAATTTATTTAAAATACACATTCAATTTACATAATTCCAATGGTGATTGCTAAAAATTCAGTCAATTTGTCTTTCGTAAAAACTAGACATTCACAATTTGTATAACTAGTCAGATTTTTAAAGAAAACATTTTTTGAAAAAACAAAAACAATTACAATACACATGGTCATCATAAGGTTCATCAAAAAAGGACTTAGAATGGTGAAAATTAAGGGGTTGCCATAAAAAAATCATCACAAAAGTGTATTGGTTTTATTGTTGAAACTTTTAATGGTGACAAATAAAATGTCATAGTAAAGGTCTTTTGGCAACAAAAAACCCACCACAAAACTCTTTTGTGATGACTAGTTTGGGGTTGGCACAAAAACCTATAAGAATTTTGCCTAAGAACTCCAAAAAGATTTGGTGCCAAGACATTTAATGGCAACACTATTTTATCACCTCAAAAAGCTACTTTTGTAACTGTCATATCATAAAAGAATATACATACATGTCATGTCATATTTCTTTTATAACAACAATGACTCATATTAATATTTTTTATAGCAGAATTTACCATTATTAAAGCATTAATTTCTCTAATTGTGTACAAATAAATATTTCCAGCATAGAAATTCCCAAATTCAAGCTAAACAAGTTTGTTAGGCTTAGAATATCATAAAAAGAAGTACAAAATTTGGATCCCACTTCATATGCTCAATTCACAACTTTGGTACTTAATATGCATCAAATTTTAAAAAATTATAACTTGAGCTACACAACTCTAATTTGTACAAACTCGGTGCTTGCGGAAAGTTTATAATAGGAACTATCTATTATAAAAGTTTTAGATAAATAAGCTCATTGGTCCCCTAAAATCTACAAAAATAGCAACTAGACCAAATGAGTAGTAAACCAGAAAAATCTACATAATTAAGCAAACTTTGGAAATTCATAATAAATTTTACAGACTTCCAAAAATTGTGTTCTTTATGTAACACCATATATTTCTAACTTATTTCTATCACATTTGAATGCTCCTGTGATACATTCTATGAGGGAAGTAAGAAAAATCTATTAAAATAATATATTTCTTTGTGTTGCATTGTATATAAAAATTTTATTCAGTGTCACGTGGACCATGTGAGCTCATACAATATATTACCATATTTAATTACATAAATACAACTCATTTGCATATCAAAAGTGGCCGACATCTCAAGGAACTTGGAGGAAGCATGAAATATTCACATTCATTTTTGGCTAGATTTGGCTCTTTTCTGCCCAAACTTTGAAAAATTATAACTAATTCTAGAAAAATTAAAATCATGCATTCTTGCCCATTCTGAAAAGCTACACATGTCTAATTTATATTAAAAATATTTTTAGACCATAACATCCAACACAGAGGATGTTTGACATGCAAAATAGTCTAGAGGTTAGACTATTCACTGGTGCTGTCATAGAATTCTGCAACAAATTTAAAAAATGTCCAATTATATTCACAAAAATTCAATCTAAGAAAATGATACCAATCTGGAAAGTTTTGAATTTTATCTAGAGGGAAAAAAATAACTCTAGACTAGTTCAGGTATTCCTAGACCTCAAAATCCAATCAAATAGTAACTGAGGTAGGATGGAGTTCTTGATACTAGATAGATTCTTTGAAAATTCATATCTCCCTCTCTAGATATCCAAATGAGGTGCTTCTAGTTGATACAAGTCACTGTGAATGTCTAGTTTCTTTGTATAAGATTTCATGGCAATTGTACATCATTTGGGCCTTGTGTGATAGATTTTATTTTCGGACCTATGTGAACAGTAATATGACCAAAACTAGAAAATTTGTCAACTTTAAAAATTCATCAAATATTCTGTAGACCTCCAAAAATTATGTTCTTTACCTTCCCAAAATACTCTCAACAAGCTCTAATTGCATGCCAGATCTCAGATCAAGAAGAGCTCATTTGGATAAAAAGTGACATAGGGTTCCAAATTGATCAATTTTGGTTCCATGTGGGACACCAAAATATCCAAATGACTTTCTTTGGGTTTTGGCACCTTTTGGGAAAGTATAAAAGAATAATTAAGACTTGTGTGAGCTATCCAAATAGTCCCAAATCTTATGCATCTCATTTTGGCTATCTCATCCACACTTATACACATTTCCATAATGTCCTCCAAGAAGTCATATTGATATAACAAGCTCATTTTACATTTTAGTATTTACATGCCATAATTTCTCACTTATACATGACACATCAACATATTTATACATGTTCATAACTTTATAAGACATATACAACCATGGATTGCAACATATGCCATTCTTATGGCCTTAAAGTAATAAAGTTTCCACATTTTAATGTCATTCCTTCATCTTTCATGTGGTTGGCTCCCATTGCCTTGCTCTTTGTGCCTACCTAGCATATTAGAACATTGGAGAGGAGGGGATGAGATTCAAAGAATCCCAATAACTCATCTCCCATTTAATCATACATAATATATGCAAAACAAGACTTGTAAATGCATGTATGGCATGTAGGCATGTGCAAACATTTAAGAGGCATTTTCATCATTTAAGAAAGTCATATATAGCATACAAAGGCTTGCCAAACAAGTGGATTGGCCTCACCCAATTTCTTGTATATGTTGGACTTGTCTCACCCATTCTTTAAGAGATTCTTAGACTCAACCATGCTCTTAGGAGCCCATCTTACTTTTGGAAGACTCTTTGCTTTATCTCATCTAATCTTAAGGGTTCTTAACTTATCCTCACCATGACTAAGGGTTCTTGGCCTTACCACACTCAAACAAATCCAAGCACACATCAAAATCATATGAAAGCATATTATAACATCATGGCACCATGGAATCAAAGTCATGCTAAAGAACTTTTAAAGGCTTAGAAATACACATACACACATTCAAAGACAAGCTAAACACACATCCATGTATGAGAGAAGGTGGAGAGAGCTACCTTGGATACAATTACACACTTTTTCCTTTGAATCCAAGCTCCCCTTTTCGACCACACATACACAAAAGTGTGGGGATGATTTCTCTTGGCCTAAACACAATTTATGAAAGCCAATTAGGTTCATCGAATTAATTCTAAGGCCACACATATGCTTAGATACTATCTTGACCTATAAACCTTATTACTATCCCATTCATCATTTATGGTAATAACCTAATGCTTAAAGAATTAAATTACTAATAGTTACCTAAGGGACACCTACCCAATCACCAAGAACCTCAAATTTTGGGTTTTGCTTTCTCTAGACCAGAAACTTCAAAATATCACTTCAAACTCTAGGCAAATTTGTACAAAATTAAGGTTCATACTATAAATCTACTATGGGGATCTTTAACTAGCAGAAAAAACAACAAAATAAGGGATTTATACTTGCCTAACAACACCTCTAGCTTTAACTTCCAAAATTTTACCATGGAAACATCAAATAACAAGTTTCAGATTTTGGGTGTGGGTGATGTAATACTCAAAAATTAATTAAGGTGTTAATAATGTATTTGTAATAATTAAGAATAATTATTATGGAATAATTAGGTAAACTATATGAACGAAAATTTATAGAGAAATAAAGCTATTAATATAGGTTTAAGTTTCATTTGGGTTAAGGCTTAATTTGGACCCAAAATTTATTTTAGTAAGTCATGGATAAGGATTTATGGAGGTCCAATGATTCTAGATGCAAACCCAACTCCTTATCATAAGACTTGGGCTAAGAGAGATCACCTAGTAATAGCCTAATCTGATTTAGTGAAATAAAGGCCCAAGGCCCAATTTACATGAGCTTTTATAGTTGGCCCAACATACATTATGCAAACCCAAGTTGGATTGACTCTTGGAACTTGGTCTAACCCAATCAAATTTCTGCAGCCCAACTCATGAAATAAGGCCCAACAAGCATAAAAATTAGAACCCATGAGGATTTGGGCCTTTGGGTCAACCCACAACTCATTTGGGATCCAACTTAAATACAACTAAACCCTAAATACACTTAGCCTCCTCCCTATTCTGCAGAAAAAACACAAGAGGCAAAGTAAAATTCGGAGATTGAGAGGGAGGCTAGGGTTTTTTTGCATTCCTCCACCATTTCTCACTTCTAGAGGAAGATTTGGCCAAGCTAATCTATATAAAGCATGTCCCTCTCATTCTCTTCTTCATAAAAATCAGAACCCATGAGGATTTGGGCCTTCGGGTCAACCCACAACTCATTTGGGACTTAACTTAAATACAACTAAACCCTAAATACACTTAGCCTCCTCCCTATTCTGCAGAAAAAACACAAAAGGCAAAGCAAAATTTGGAGATTGAGAGGGAGGCTAGGGTTTTTCTGCATTCCTTTAACATTTCTCACTTCTAGAGGAAGATTTGGCCAAGCTAATCTATATAAAACATGTCCTTCTCATTCTCCTCTTCATTTTGGTCTAATTAGTTTCTGGTTTTGAGTATTTTCATCTCCTTCTCAAATTTGAAATTTGGTGTTTGGGTGTTTTCTTGTAAGATTTTTGGAGCTAAAAGTTAGAGGCCTGATTGGGTAAGCATTTCCCTTTCATTTTGTGTATTATTATGCTAGAAAGTGTCCTTAAGTAATGATTTTCATAATGGGTTCTGCTATTGTGTAAAATTACAAGGAGATGAAGGTGAAACAATGAAAATTCTAGGCTTAATGACTAAAATCTGAATTTGGGAATGTTCCATGGTGTGTTTTTAGTAGTTGAGGCTCAACCTAGTCCATTTAAACTTTTAGATGTATGGGTAAATGATTTCTCTCCTTTTATAAGACGTATGTATTAAATTCCCAGACTGACTTTTGGTGCATGGTTTGTGCATGTGCGAAAATGAAGTTATAGGGAGCAAATCATGATAAGCTTTGATGTATGGACCCTAAATTAGTGTTATGGATCATTAGGAAGCTTGGGTAAGAAGCTCTCAATGAACTCTTGTTAAGATTAATTTGTGGATAGGGAAATTCCTAATTAATGATAGTTAAATGATGATGATTATGCTTATGTTATGCCCAGTGTGCTTTGAATCATGATGGTATTTAGAGGCTGAGTAATTGGCTTCATTGAGGTAACTAGGGTTATTTTCCTAATTCCATGTATATGCTCATGTTAATATGCTATTTGTTACACATACTTGATTTTGAAATGTTAAATGACTAGTTGACTACTTGATTGTTATTGTAATTGGACTTTGTGAGTCCATGGTGGAGCTGTGGTGTGGCTGCCATCCATGCATGTGTTTCGATCGAGCACCGTGTTGTCATTAGACCCCAGATGCACAGAGCCCTGGCTATGCCCATTATGGAGTAGGTGAAGTGGACGGACCTCTCCCAGTATTATTGGCCATTAATATGTTGTGTATGATTACTGGTATGGGACAGTAGTTATTGGTAGTTCAACTAGTTTATTTGCAAATTGAATTGATGATTTTGGTATTGATGACATGAAATTGCATTGAATTGATTAACTTGTACATATATATGGAAATTGCCTTTTGTTATTGAGATTATATATCTCACCTCGTTATGGCCTAACATTTTCAGGGACCGGACCTCTTAGTGGCAAAGAGAAAATTAATGGAAGCTTATTAAGTGGTTTGGTAGTACATAGGTTTAAGAGCCTTGTCAAATTGTATTATAACTAGATTGCTAGTTTTGTATCATTGCTGTATTGCATCATAAGTTGCTAAGTATAGAGATTGTATATGTAATTTAATTATTATGGGATTGAACATTATGATTGTAATTGGCTAACAATGGATAAGTGATTTGATCTTGTATGAACATTAAGCATTGACTCCATACACCTTGTGACTAGAATACATTTGCTATCATTGATCTATGAACTCACTCGTTTATGGTGGCTAAAGGGTTAAGGATCCACATTTGAGTTTTGAATAGGTAATGATAGATGTATTAGGTAAATTAAGTAAAAGAAAGACACTAAATCTTCACAAACTAAGTTAAAGTGGCTTAGAGTGTTGCTAGAGGGGGAAATAGAGAGCATGAGATGAAATCTTAGGAGTTATAGGAACAGAAGGGAATTGGCCATGGCCAACATTTAATTAGCCTCGGCCAAATGGTAACATAGAGGAATTGGCCGCGGTTAAATGTGCCGAACCTGCCAGGGAAGAAAACAGAGAGAAATTGGCCGTGGCAAATAGTGAGGTTAGCTGCAACTAAGTTTAAGAAGCAGGTCTGGGGGTATTCCAGAGGGTATTTGGCCACGGTCAAAGGCATAAAATTCATGGAGGTGTAAGAAGTTGAACCCAAGAATAATCGGCCGCGGCGAAGGTGCTCAATTACTTATATTCACCTAGAAACCTTAGTTTCTTTTATGGTAATACTAAGGAATGATTTAGAAACACTTGTAGGAGGTTTTTATAAGTTGGAATTGATGGATGGAAGAATTAAAAGCTCCTTATTAATGACTAAATTCACTTGCACATTTGAATAATTGTGGCTGTCTAATTAATGACCCTAATAACATCAAGGTTCAAATTTTCCTATATTTTTTAATATAATTAGTTGTAATAACTTTTAACCCTGATTTATTATTATTAATTACATCTTTAACCATAATTATGATGATTAAAAGTTAGGGTCGTTACAGGTGAAATGCTCTAAATGAAAAACTAATCGGGTCAAATTGAAGAGAAAGAGAATGGGTTAAGTTATATAACACTCACTTTGGCTGAATCTTGCTCTAAGAGTGGGAGATGATGGAATTCTATTGCTAACCCTAGCCTTCCCCTTGGACCTCCAAATTTGCTTCTTGTGTTTATGTTTCAACAGAGTATGGAGGGGGCTGCATGTGTTTAGGGTTTAGTTAGGTTTAAGTTAAGTCCTAAATGGTTATGAGCTAACCCAAAGGTCCAATTTCAAGTGGGTTTCAGATTTAAACTTTGTTGGGCTATGTTTCATGAGTTAGGTTGCAGAATTGTAGTTGGGTTAGGCCAAATTTTAAGAGCTCATTTAGTTTGGGTCTACATAAGGGATGATAGGTCAACTATAAGAGTTCATGTAAGTAGGATCTTAGGCCTCAATTTCACTAAATCAAATTGGGCCATTGCTAGGTGGTTTCTCTTAGGTCAAGTCACCCAATAAGAAGTTAGGTTTGAACCTATAATCATTGGGCCTCCATTAGTCTCTAACCATGGCCTACTTAAATTAATTATGGGCCCAAATTAAGCTTCTATCCTAATTGAACCTTAAACCTATATTAATAATTTATTTCTCTATAAATTTCCATTCATATAGCTTGCCCCAATTATTCCATAATAATTATTTTTAATTAGTCTAAATCTCTAATTAACACTTTAATTAATTTCGGGGTGTTATATCACACACTCTAGGGAGCCTTGATTTCTCATATGATTCAATTATAGTTCCATAAAACACCTAATGAAGTAACTATAAGAATTTATGGTCTTAACTCCATTCTCTCCTTCAATCTATGAGTCTTGGCTCCATTTAGACTCCTTGGAGCCATCACACAATCATTTTGAGAAGTTTAGCTATATGTTGCTTCTTTACATCACATTATGGAACCCACACCTCCATCTCACAATTTAGACTTTCTAAATTTTTTCCAAGGCTTCCTTTCATATTCTCCCATCATATATAGTCCCAATCTAGACTTAAAAAAATTTAAAATACTCCCTAGGTGCATGAACCCCTTTAGGTCGAGGCTATGCTTCCATTTGATACCTCAAATTATGGCTAGAAAGTTTCCTATGAGCCAAGGTGCAAGTGAAACCCTAGGCTTGGTATCTTGAATTTCAATAGTTCTTTCTTGGATTTCTTTGCATTATCTTGTTTTCCCCACTCTAAATCATAGTTTCACACTTGACTTGGTTCAAAAACAATTCTTCCTTGGCTCTCCTATATGAGGCTGAAACTCACCCAAAGGGAAGCAAGGAAGAAGAAGCATGAAAGCATGGCTGTTTACCTTGGTTTCTACCTTATTTCAAATGCTCTTTCAATTAGTGAACTCCTCTCCTTCAAACTCCACCCTTCCTCCTCTGAACTAGACCTAAAATAGCACCAAACAAGTAATTAAAACCATAGGAAGAGAGGTGCAAAGGAGGCGAACCAAATTTCTAAAGGAAGAACCATGAAAAATCATCATTTTTCTTACCTTTTCTTAGAGTTTTCCTTCTTCTTTCCTTCCTTTTTTTGTGCATTTCTCTGGGGCAGAACCTCCTTTGGTTTGGGTAACAACTAAGTCAGTTCCAAGGAGGAGAAGAGAGGGATGCTACATATAAAGCCATGTGTCCTAAAAATTGTTCATAAAAATTTCATTTATGTCCTGTCTTTTTGGCCTTTTTGTTTTAGGCTTATTTTAGGTCCTCTTTGAAAACCGTCATTTCCATCATAAAATTTGGATTCTCTAACTTATTAAATGCCTTTGGCATCACTCAAATTGGATCTAAAACCTTCCCAAACAAAAAGGTCAAAGTTCAGGTGAATCGATATTCTAAATCATAAATCGAAGAGGTTTGAACCATTCTAGGGGTTCCTATACTTTCTAAGGCCTTTGAGAATCCTCATTTAAAAATGCCTCCTTTGAGTTTTCCAAAAAGCACTTAAAATTACGAAAATGTCATTACATCTTCATTGAATTTTGTCTAGTTATTTTGGCTCTGTTTTCAAAGCACCTTTGGCCTTAGATCCTCATTATTTGAGGTCTAGATCATTACTCTAATTTTATTGGATCTCAAATCATTCTATCTAGGGGACTTCTTTTTATATCCAGTGAGTTATGTATGTTTACAGAGAAATCGGACATTATGTTTTTCACGTCTACAGAGGAACTAGATGTTACAGTGTTTATAATTCATATATAGACCATTCGTAACCTTAGAATCAAAGAAAACTCTCCCTAGGTACCCTTGATAGGTCTTGGCCATGACAATGTTCAAGATTGGCTTCCATGGTGTTTTTCTCATTTGTCTTGGGGAATTGACACCAATGATGCTTCCTTAGCTTCTTCTTAGTTTAATTATGCTCTTACATAAGGCTTATACTTCCTAAGGTGCAATCAAAACCCTAACTTCCATATCTTACAATTTATGGTTTCCTAATTGAATCCAATTGTATAATCTTGATCCTTATACTTCAAAACTCCAATCCCCATCATGTTTTAGCTAACAACTAATCCTCCTTATAATATCTTCAAGTTGGTCGAATATAGAGACTCTTGAAGGAGCAAGTGTAATATTTGATCTTTCTCAAGTTGAACTGAAATAGACAAGATACAAAAGAAAGATCTTGGAATAAAAAAAAAAGGCTAAGTAAATTTAGAATAATAATTTAGGTATCCAAAAATGAGGATACCAGATTAATGATGGTTAAAAATCAGAGTGAAAGTAGCTAAACGAAGAAGTTGAAAATGTAGTGGCAAAATTGTAACTTTGGGTAACATTTTAGAAACTCAAAAGAAAAAATTTTAAATGACAAAATTAAGTTTCCTAGGGTTCTCAGAGTCCTAAAAAATCATAGGAATAATCAGAATGACTAAAACCCTTCCGATGGGTGATTTAGGCCGTTAGTTAACTCGAACTTTGATTGGACAATTTGGTAAGGCTTCTTCGAACCCCATAAATTTAAAAGTAATGTTTTTAATAAACTATAGGACTTAAATTTTCATATGGAAAAGGCAGTTCTCAAAAAAGGATTTAAAATGAGCTTAAATAGGGTAGTCAAATTATAGTGGCAAAATTGTAATTATAGAAAAAAGTTAAAATATCTTTTTCTATTTAATTACGATGCACTAGCTATTTCTTCTTCATCCCCATTGACCTGAACCAACACTAAATGGAATGGAAATGGCATGAAAAATAGGAGAAGAAAGAGAAGAAAAAAAAAGCTAAATAGGTAAGCATACATGTAAAATTTCATGTTATGGTAGTTAGTAACCTTGCTCTACTCTACATGCTCTTTTTAAATGGTGGTTTCAACTTCATGAAAAGGATAATTTTAGTGGCTAACCTTATGAGAAAAAGTGAAAGTTTAGAGCTACCAAATAAAGCAAGAGAATCATCATTTAGTAAGCTTTTAAATGTGTAATATTTGGTTTCGTTAAACGATGGAAATGAATGCATTTTCAAAGCAAGCCCCCTGAAATGAATGAGTTAAGGTCTCAAAAAATTTGAGTAACATTCTAGACTCCTAAAAATGAGAATTCTACGTTTAGACGGAAAGAAAAATAGAGCTAGAATGAAGAAACAAATTTTAACAAAAAACTTACGAAATGTAATGACATTTTTGTAATTTTGAGCAAATTTTGGAATTCACACAAGAGAGCTTTTCAAATAGAAATTTTAAGTTCTCTAGGGTTCTCAGAGGCCTTAAAAACCATAGGAAGCTTCGGGACAGTTAAAGCCCCTCTGGTGGACGTTTTCTAATATCGGTATACCCAAACTTTGATGAATTTGTTCGAGAAGGTTTTAAATCCGATTTGAGTGATTCCAAAGGCATTTTACTAAACTAGGAATCTAAAATTTATAATGAAGAAGATAGTTCTCATAAAGAAGCTAAAACGAATTAGAAAAAAAAATGCCAAGAATAAATGGCAAAATAGGAATTTTTTAAAAGTCTTCCTTTCTCTACTTATATATATAGGGCGCCCCACTCTCCCATTCATTTAGATTCATATGTATCTACCCTAGACTAGAGGAAAAGCCCCAGGAGAGTGGCACACAAGAGGAAGAGAAAGAGGAAGAGAAATCAAGGCTAGAAGGTATAGATTTTTGGTAGTTTTTCATGCTCTTTCCCTTCCAAACCTCTTCACCTCTATTCTCCTTTATTTTCTATGATTATATTGAAGTATATGGATCTATTTTAAGGGAGAAATTGAGGGGAAAATTTCGATTTGAAGAGAGAAGACCAAAGAAGATAAGATTTAAGTGAGAAAATAAGGAAAAACAAGGTAATTTCTTCTTCCATGGTTGCTGCCCCTTGCTCCTCTTCTCTCCATATTTTGCCCCACTCAAGAAGTCATAGGAGGGCTTGGTTTTTAGGCAGAACCAATGGTGATTCTTAGGAAAAAAGGGTGTGGAGATTAAGAATATGCAAATAAAATTAACAAATAACCATGGAAATTCAAGATGTAAGTTCTAAGGTTTCATATGTTCTTTGTAAAATTTGATTTGATACCTTAATTTCTATGCCTAAATGAGAGTTTAAATGAGCTCCTAAGATCTCTAGAAGTCTCCCCATATGCTTCCTCTATCAAGAAAACAACACAAAATCCATGACGGCCAATACCATGCATAGTCTAGGCCTATATGAGTTAGGATACCTAGGGATAGTATTAATTTGCTCTAAGCCCATTTTTGAGTCATATATGATGAGTAAAGATGAGGGGAGGCCTTCAAAAAAATTTAGAAACCATAAAAAGTGAGTTGGCCTTATATGTTCCATAATATGACTTAATGAAGCAACATGTAGTTAGGCTCCTTATTTTAATTGTGTGATGACTCCAAGAGGCTTAAAAAGAGTCAAGAATCATATGTGAAAGGAAAAAATGGAGCCTAGAATTTATTTGATGGGTGTTAGGAGCATTCTTGGAAACATAAAAGGGTTTATAGACCAAGTTAGTGTGTGAAAAAGTTGTATGGCCTTAGAATTAATTCCATGAACCTAATTGCCTTCATAAATTGTGTTTAGGCCAAGAGAAATCATTCCCACGTCTTTGTGTGTGTGAGGCTGAGGAAGGAAGCATTATTTCAAAGAGAAAAGTGTGTGGTTGCATCCAAAGTAGCTCACTCCTCCTTTTCTCATGCATAAATATATGCTTAGCTTGTCTTTAAATGTGTGCATATGCGTTTTAAGCCATGAAAAATATTTTAGCATGATTTTATATACCATCGTACCATGATAATGCATTATGTTTCTAAATGATATTATGATGCTTGCTTGAGAATGAGCTAAGAACCCTTAAAATTTGGTTGAGATACAATGAAAAGTCTCTTAAGAGTCAGGTTGACTCCCAAGAGTAAGGTTGAGTCTAAAAGCCTTTTAAAGAATGGGTGAGGCAAGTCCAAAATTTACAAATGAATGGGTGAGGCTAATCCATCTACTTAACAAGCTTATGTATGCTATATATGACTTTTTCAAATGCTAAGATTGCTTCTTGAATGTTCATGTTATGTAATATGCCCATACATGCATTTGTAAGACTTGTTTTGCATCTTTTATGTGTGATTGAAAGGGAGATGAGCTATTGGAATCCTTTGAATCTCATTCCCTCATCTCCAATGTTCTAACATACTAGGTGGACCAAGAGAGCAAGGAAATGGGAGCTAACCATTTGAAAGATGAAAGTTTGACAAGAAAGTGTTTAAATTTTATTTCTTTAAGGCCATATGAATGGAAAATGTTGTATTCAATGGTTGTATATGTCCCATGATGTTATGAACATGTATAATTATGCTAATATATCATGGATAAATAAAAGCTAAGGTTATATGTATAGAAATGTACAATTTGGACATGTAATGGCAAATTAGCATTATGGAAATATATGTATAAATAGAAATAGCCAAATTGAGATGTATAAGGTTTAAGACTACTTGGCCAGTTCATACAAGTCATAATCATACTTTTAAACTTGCCCAAGAGGTGCCAAACATAAAGGGAAGTCATTTGGACACTTTGGTATTTTACATGGAGCAAAAATTAACTATATTAGAAACCTATATCACTTTTTGTCCAAATGAACTCTTCTTGATCTGAGCATTGGCATGCAATTAGAGCTTTTTGAGAGCTTTTTGGGAAGTTAAAGTACAGAATTTTTAGAGGTCTATAGAATATTTGATGGATTTTTAAATTTGGGAAAAATTCTAATTTTGGTTTATGGTACTGTTCACACTGGTCCGAAAATAAATTCTGTTACTCAGGGGGCAAATGATGTCCAATTACCACGAAATCTTTTAATTCGAAATGAGACATTCCCAATGACTTCTACCAACTAAAAGCACCCCATTTGAATGTCTAGAGAGGGAGATATGAATTTTTAAAGTTTCTACTCAGTATCAGGCATTCAGACTAACCTTATGTAGCATTTGATTAGTTTTTTAGGTTTGGACGTACCTAAATTAGTCTAAAGTTATTTGTTCCCTCTAGCTAACATCTGTAGCATTTCAGATTGGTATCATTTGTATGGATTGGATTTTTGTAAAATTAATTGGACATTTTTAAAATTTGTTGTAGAAACCTGTATCAATACTAGTAGCCAGTCAGACCTCTATACATTTTTGAATGTCAAACATCTTCTGTGTTATGTTTCATGGGCTTTACATATTTTTAGCATAAATTAAACATCTGTAACTTTCTAGAATAGTAAATAATGCATGATTTTGATTTTTCTAGAATTAGTTATGATTTTCCAAAGTTTGTGACAGAAATGGGAAAATTCTAGCCGAGACAACTATCATGAATTTCATGCATTCTCTTGCTTTGCATGAGTTCTAGGCCACATTTGGTGATGGAAATGAGTTGTATCCATGTAATTAAATATGAGAATGTGATACATAAACTCACATGGTCCACGAGACACCGAATAAAAATTTTATACGCGATACAATACTAAAATAATCAATATTTTATATGCCATTTCTTGTGATTCTGATGAAATGCATGGCATAAGGTATAGAAATTGCATGAGAAAGGCTAAGAAATTATGGTGTTACAAAATGAGATATGTTAGGAAAAAGAAAGATTTGTTTTTTTTTTTTGAATTCCAATGGCTTCCATATTATGCCTAGAGAGAGAAATTAGAGAGAGAAAATGAATTTGGCTAAAAGTTGATGGAATTAAGGGTTTTGAGGCATGAGAAACAAGATTATGCAATTGGAATCAATTGAAAAGCTTTAGAATTCAAGATAAGGAAGTTAGGGTTTTTATTGCACCTAAGAAGTTTTAGAACTATTATAAGGTATTTTAAGCCATATGAAACTATGACTAGATAGAAGAGAAGCCAAGGAACATGGGTATGTATCAAACTCCTAATAAGAACTAACAAAATTCCATGGTTGCCTTCCCTGAGTGGGTGTTTAGCCAAGGGATGGAATAGATAGCTAGAGAGTGTTTCTTTGAGTTCTAATAAATTTAGAGACTTAGATATAATGAATAAAGAAGCATGGAAGTATTGAATTGAATTTAGAAGCCCTAAAATGAAAGTTGAATATTTAAGCCCAAAATTTAGTTAATGAAGTAAGTTAGCTCTAAACCCCTCTAACTAAGCATATAATGATTCAAATGAGTTTCCTTAGAGTTATGATACTTGTAGCAAGCAAAAGTTTGGGATTTAAAAGGCAAAAACCTAAGGTTTCTTCATAAGGGGCCTAAACTAGTCTTAATTATCACCCTGAGTCTTAATGAGATTAAGGATCAAGAAGCCTAGAATGAGTTCTATGAAGTTAATTTGTCTGAAATTGTTATGTGTAGGTTCATCTAACTCAAACACCCTAAAGTGTAAGTGTCAAGAGAAAAGCTAAGATCAAGTGGGTTAGTGGCTATTTCAGTTCTTGCAAGTTTCAAGGTAGCTTTATCTACTTTTCTTGCATGCTTTTGAGTGTTTGAATGAGTTTGAATACTTGTATGTGTTATTGCTTGATGCAATCATAAGATATGTTTTAGTATAATTTCTATAATGAGCTTTATGTATGAGAATGACATGTTTTTTGCCTCCTAGCTTTCCTAAGGTATGAAATTAAATGTAATAGCTCTTCCTTGGCCCTTAGGTTAAGAAAAGTTAAGCCTAGTAAGTTTATGATAATGCCATGGCTAAGAAATGAATGAGTTTTCATATTTTATGATGTATTTGATTCATATGAAGTATAAGAATTGCATTATTGCACCACATGCATGGCATACACTCATGGCATTCTTGTATGTATTGCATTGGTTGAGATTCTCTCGAATCTCACCCCCATGCTTTCACTAACCATTTCAGGGTCACCAGGCAAGGACAAAGAGGTTGAAAGAGCTTAAATGATGAATATCATGCATGTATGTTTTGATTTATGTATCAATAATGACATGAATAAGACTATTGATGTATATATAACCATTTTGATGTAAGTTAATGTATAACATTGTGTTTTGGAGTAGAAATCCATGTATGAGTATGAGAATGTGCATGTGTGGTAGTTTATGTCATGTTATAGGCATTATGGAATTAGATGAACTATAAGGCACCATGGTATATGCGTGTATAAGTAGATGTCAAGGGGTGAAATTTTGATCCCACCACTTTGGCATGATATAGAATGATTACAAATGCCATTTAGGATGAAAGAAATATGCTCAAAGTGGAAAAAAACCAATTGGACATCAAATAGTCCAAATTGGTACCAAAAGTGATCTTAAATTGTTCATAAATTACTCTTATGTCAAAAGTAGCCTAAACAATCTATTTTGAGCCTAAGATTTGGCATGCATTTAGATCCCTTCTAGAGCTTTTTGTCAAGCCAAGAACTATAATTTTTGGAGCTGTACAAAATATTTTACAAAATTTCTGAAATTGTGCAAAATTTTCAATTAGGTCATGGTACTATTCACACACAGAATAACCCTAATATTTAGTGTTTTTCAGAGGCCAAATGAAGTTCAATGCTTATGAAATTTTACAGACATATAGTTTGCATTATAAGCTTGAGCTTAAATAAATAGGAGTTATATAAAGGAAGTTATAAATCTGTGAAGTTAAGAGTTTGATCGTATCTGAGTATTGTAATAGCCATTAATATGCAAGGTTTTTCTTGGGTCAAATGAGCTCAGATGCTCTTGAAATTTTTTTGCCCATATATCTCATCTTAAGCTTTTCATGGCTATTGAGAGCACCTAATTCCTAGTTATGTAGCTTAAAATATGCAATTTCAAAGTTTAAGTCTGCTGCATGTCTCCAATTCTAACCTATAATATTGTTCCATTGCATTTGCTAAGACAAATGGACTTAAATTCACTTAAAATTTTTACAACATATAGTTCACATCCCAAGCTTTTCCATAGACATGTAATTTGCATGATTTGGAGTTATATAGCCTAAGTTATAAATTTTCAAAGTTAGAGCAAATTTTGGAACTTATGCTATCATCTTGGGTTACATAGAGTTCTAAGGTGTTCTACGAGCTAGGCATCATAATTTGAGTATGAAAAAACTTGTTTATGATGAAAATGAATTTAGGGATAAAAAGAATCAAGTTTGGACCCTTATAGCTCAAAATGGCCAGTAAATAGCCTGATTTCGATGTTGAAAAGCATGAAAGTGAATGTAAAGGTGGCCTGGAACTTTTTGCAATATATGAATGAGTTAGTAAGAGCTAGGTATGACAACAAGGAAGAGCTACTTTCTTATGCCATGATATATATCATATGAAAAGGTTTTGAATGAAAAGTATTATGGTGTATTTAGTTCCCTTTAAAGAGTTCATTCTTCTGAGTTCAACTGCAAAACCTTCCCTTTTAAAGAACTAAGACCATAGAAAGCAAGAGAAGAAAGAATGGAAAATAGTTTATAAATACATCATAGGAAAAATATCCATAATTTTTTTACCATAGCTAGCTTTTCTTTTCCTTGATTATTTGGTGGTTCTTGGACACCTCTTAGGTTTGGTTTATAGCTACTCAAAGTCAACCAAAGTGAGGGGAGATGGGTAGGATGTGATATATATAGGAATAAGCTAAGGTTATGATTTTTCTGTATTCCTATTTTGCCGTTGACTACTAATTCCATGATTTGAGCTCATTTCAATTCCTTTTTAAGAACGGTCCTTTTCTATAATAAAATTTAGGTTCTCTAGTTTATTAAAAATATTTTGCTTCAAATTTATGAGATTCAAAATTATCCTGAATGATCATGTCAAAGTTTAGGTCAACTAGCGACCTAAATTGTATATTGAAGGGTTTTAACCGTTTTGATGGTTCCTATGGTTTTATAGGCCTCTAGAAATCCTAGTGAACTTAATTTTTCCATTTAAACTCATTTCTTTAAGTTTTCAAAAAGTTGTCCAAAATTACAATTTTGTAATCATGTTTTCAGTTAACTTTGTTTAGTCATTTTGACTCTGGATTCAGGTTAGTCCAAATTTCCTACCCACACTTTTAAATGATATAATTAGCATTCTATCCTTAATTGGCTTTTATTCTCTTTGCTTTAGGGTCCTTTTATATCACAATATCAGTTTCAGTTTATTTTCTAAAAAATCAAATATTACTTTTCACCTTCTAAAATAAATTTTGTCCTCAAAATTTGAAAACATACCTTACTTAAATGGCTGTGGATGTAGCTTTCTTATATCATTCTCAAGTTCCCAGGTTGTCTCATCAAGAGACAGGCCCTTCTAGGCCACTTTCACCAAAGGAATGCTCTTGTTTCTTAGCTATTTGATATTGGTATCAATGATCTTCTCTGGTGTTACCATATAGGAAGGTTATACTATAATTAAATATGTTTATATTCTATGACATGTGAAGGGTCTGATAAGTACTTTTTTAATTGAGAGATATGAAATACATCATAAATTTAGGCTAGGTTAAGAGACAAGGCTAGACAGTAACCAATATGCTCGATTCTTTTAAGGATTTCAAATAGACCAATATACCTAAAACTGAGCTTTCTTACCTTAATAGACTGACTCACACAAGTGACTAGAGATACCTAAATGGATACATGGTCTCTAGTCTCAAAACTCTAACGGCCTCCTTCTCTTATCAGTATAAATCTTTTACTTACTTTAGGCTGTTAGGAGTTTCTTCCTAATTAGTTCTATTTGTCTGGTGGTCTGGTCTACTATCATAAGCCCTATTAGACTCCTTTCACCTAGCTCAATCTAACACAAAAGTGATCTACATTTTTGCCTATGCAATACCTCATATAGGGCTATTTGTATACTAGAATAGTAACTATTATTATTAAAAACTTAGCTAATGGTAAGTACACATCCCAGTTTGCCTTCATTTCTAAAACACATGTCCTCAACATGTCTTTTAGCATCTGGATGGTTCTTTCTATTTGACCATTTATATAGGGGTGATGTGCAGTACTAAACCTCAAATTAGTTCCTAAAGCTACCTACAATGACCTCCAAAAGTTTGATATAAACCTGGGGTCTCTATCAGATATTATGCTATTAGGTACTTCATGAAGTCTCATTATCTCCTTTATATACAATAGGGCTAACTTATCTAAAGTATGTGTAGTCCTGATAGGTAAAAAATGTATAGATTTCGTTAATCTATCAACTATTATCCAAATAGCATCATGGTCAGAGGATATCCTAGGTAATCCCATAATGAAATCCATAGTTATACTATCTTATTTCTACTCAGGAATGTTTAAGGGTTGTAATAACTCATTAACGATTGTGTCACACAATCACAAATAAAACTAAGTAGACTAATAAAATTTACAGGTAATAGTGCAACCTAGGTCATTGCCCAAGGAGTTTATGCCTCAATTTGTTTATAAAAGAGTATTCCAAGTATTACTAAATGAAAATTGTTTAAGGGGTTTTGGATTACTAAAATTTAATTGAACTAAATTTTAAATGGCAAGAATAAAAAACTTGAGACTAAATGAAGTGAACAATGAAGAAAATGTGGTAGCTAGCCTTTAGATGGACTCCTTAGAATTCAATTATCCTTACTTCCTTTTTAGTGTACCAAATTTGGATTTAAATTTTTGCTTATTAGTGTATTCTCCATAAAAACTCTTGAATGACTATCCAAGATTCAATTCATCAATTATTCAAGGATTTTGCAATAACAAGAAACCTTAAAAATTTAATCAATTGAATTAAGAACAAGAACACACTATAACCAATCCTAATTGATCAATAACATCTACTACACAATCCACTCAAGATACTAATTAACCAATTAGATTAATGAATTCCTTAAACAATTAATTACACAAAAATTCCAGCCACTTAATCCAACAACCATTGTATCAATTAGCCTATAATCAAGAGGAAATTAAGAGTAATTTGTATAGCCACTAATTCTAAATTTTTCACGAACATGTAATGATCACAATTAACATTCCAAAGATCAAATTATACTCAATTTACAAATCAAACCAATCCAGTAATTTTCAGCAATTAAATTTTTAAATTAATAAGCTAAATCTAGTCAAATTAATAAGGGAAATAATACTGAAATTAAAAGATTGAGCAAAGAAATTTTTATCTAATTTGGTGAGAAAATATGAAGCTCAAATATGCATCTGAGAGTCTTCAATATTCAGCTAGCCACCAAGGATGATTCAAACTGCCATGAAAAATTTAAATGGAAGAAAATCGATGATGAGAACTTCAGCCATGGAGAAATTGATGAAAATTCCTTCCTCGTTAGCTCTCTGGAGCTCCAGCGTTTTTACGTCGTTCCTCGCGTCCTGTCCCACAGCTCCCATTCCCAGCCTTCAGCTCGCGTTGCTTCTTACGTTTTTTTCTTCCCTCACGTGTGCTCATGTGTTCATTTTAATCTCTAGCTCTCTCCGTCAATATTCACGCTCCTCCATTTGATGAATGCCTCCAGCGTTTCAATGAATCACATGCCCCTCTCATGCTCCCTCATGCCACACGTGCTGCCTCATTCTATTTCTTTTACTTGTAGCTAAATCCTCCCAGCTCGTGCAAGCTTCGTGAGCTTCTTAATGACGTGGCTTCATAGTAAATTAACCCACAGCTCCTTCCACATTCTGCCCACGTGTTCTATTGTGTGTGCATGACTCACTCATTCCGTCGTTATTTTTCGCGTTACTGTTCAGCCCTTAGCTCCTTCGAATCCAGAACGTGGCTTCTTCTTCTCACTTGCAGCTCTTCTTTTATGTATTCCATGTTTTGCCTCTTCTCCACACTAAACCATAGCTTCTTTTCGAATCTAGACCCAGCTTTTTCACATTAAAATATGCAGCTTCTTCCCTTCATGGACCAGAACCCGCACTCTTCCACGTGTTATTTTGCTGCCAGCTCTTGCTTCACGTTGCTCGGCTCGAGATTGCCTCATGCAGCTCCTTTTTGTATCTCTGAAGCTCACCCAGCCAGCTTTCCCCTTCGTGTGCTCAGCCCAGCTTCATCTGTTGCCTCCAGTCCAGTAGCTGTGCATACAATATTTATGACGTGGCTGTTTTGCATGAGCTTCTTTATCAGAGCTTCTATTCTTCGAGAAGCCTTCCCACTTGTTGCTTCATCTTCACCTCAATTCCCTTCTTCCTCCACCCAAGCTCGAGTCTCTCATGCTTCTTCTCCACGTTCTGCATGTATGTGTTTAGCAACCCTTCGTATTGCTTCTCTCCAGTTCTTACTTCTTTCCTTCACTTCTTCGAGCCAGTAGCTTACCCATGCAGCTCAAACTCCTCATGTAGCTCCTCTTTGTCCTTCTCTACAGTTCATGCTTCTGCATTCTCGTGTGATTCTTCTTCTTTAGTGGAGCTGCTTCATTTAATCTCCACATCAATTTCTTCATGGGTGGCTAGACATGATTCAAAGTGGAAGGGTAGTGGCTGCAGCGTTCTTCTTCCATTACAACGTAAAATCTAAGCGTCATGTGTGTTATGTTTTCTTCATGCAAGGCCTAACCCGAGGCTACTTCTTCTTCACTCAGCTCCTCCTTCTTTGCATTCATTTCTCTTCTCCACGTATGAGTGTATGTTTGCTACAAGTGGAGCCACATGTGGAAGTCCATCCCATGTATGAAACTAAGAAAGACCAATGATCTGCACACCAAGAATGGAAAGAAAAATTAAGTAAGAAAAACTACAAAATTATCTATAGAAACTTATGCATTAAAAATCCAGGATTTTGTGAATTATTTTCTAAAGTGTAAAAAATAGCTAATAAAATCAAATTCTAATTAATTAAACCTCTAAAGCCATATTCTATCATCAAAATGCCTAAGCTAAGGAGAACAAAATATATAAAATTATGCTTATCAAATTCCCCCACACTTAAACCTTTGTACTTCTTGGCTAAAAAAAACTATAGCTCCAAGAAAGAGATAATGGAAAGGAAATCAAGGAAAATGGAATTGTGTAGGTTATTTAGCACAAGGAAACTCAAAGCAAATCAATAGCTTAATTCTCCAAGTCATATCACTTGCATCAGTGCAACAAGTACCATGGCAATACACTTAATCAAAAATGAAATGCAATGAAAGTCCCTCACTTAGATTAGTGTTTATTACTCTACTCTTTAGTGTTTAGGATAAAGTGCTTACTCTCAAATTTCATCACATCTAACTTTACTACCATAAGCTTGGCAATCATCTATATCTCCACCACCAAAATCAAATGCCAATGAATGAATCAAAAGGTCTTTATTATGGTTGTAATATAGGCTAAGGTATGAGACAAGTGGTAAACAAAAGAATAAAGGAAATTTAAAAAAGCAAAGTGGATGCTAAAAATCATCAAGAGCATTAAAATAAGAATAAAGATGGAATGCAAGTGCATTTTAAGGCCCTAATTATCACAAACAAAAATATGCACTAAGAGAACAACTTGTCTTCCGTTTTCCTTCTTCTTTTTCTTTTTTATTATTTCAAATGCTTTTCTTTTGCTTTATTTTTTATTGTTGTTTTTTTTTCTCTCTTTTTCTTGGAATATTTCCAAAGAGGAACAAACAAACGACTTATAAATAATGTGAAAAATGCACCTCCACCCACCTTAACAAGATATATTGCCCTTAATAGTCAAAAGCATCCTAATCAAGGTAGGAAGAACATTTGTCTATTTTCATGGCTAAAAGACTAAAAAAAAGAAACATATATGGCTCAAAAGAGGTAAAGCAAATGGATTAAACACATGTAGGATAGCTTTTTGGCTCTAACTAAAACAAAACAACAATGAATGCCTTAATCCTTTTCATGCATGGCAAATGAATAAATGTGGCCTTGAATAAGATTCAAGCCAAGTTCTAGAGTAAAAGCAAGATAGAGGATACACACTAGAAATGAATAAGCAATAGGTTCAAAAATCTCACAAGGTAAATTAACCATCATCAAATTTCATTAAAGCAAAGCTAATTGCTACTTAACTTGCATTCTCAACACAAGGTCAATTCCTTATCAAATCAAGAAACAACAAAGCTATGATACCCTCAATACTAGCAACTTCCACAAGAGCACAGTTGTTTTTTTTTTCTTCATCTTTTCTTTTCTAAAAAAATGAAAAACAACACAAAACTTCAACACTTCAAAAGTAAAACAAAAGACTAAAAACCTAGAAACTAGAAAAATCAATTAACCAAAACAAAACAAAACTAAAAATTTTATTTGTATCCCCCCTACACTTAAACATTGCATTGTCCTCAATGCTAACACACAATCCAGTAAACAGATAAAGACAATACAATATAAAAGAGGGAAGGGAAAGAGTACAACTGGGGATCAGGGTGGGTCATAAAGTTGGAGCTCCTCCTTGTCATCCCTTGGAACTCCTTCATGAAAGTGCTTGAGCCGATGTCCATTAACTTTGAATTTAACTTCCGTCTGCTCATCCAAAAGCTCAACTGCACTAAAAGGGAAAACATCAGAAACTATGTATGGACCTTCCCATTTAGAACAAAGTTTACTTGGCATAAGCTTCAAGTGGGATTTATAAAGTAGAACTTTTTGGCCAACCACAAACTCCTTTCTTGCAATCATCTTGTCATGGAATGCCTTTGTCTTTTCTTTATAGATCCTTGCATTATCATAGGCTTCCAACCTGATCTCTTCAAGCTCTTGGAGTTAGAATTTTCTATGAGAATCCACTCCATTCAAATTCAAATTGCATTTCTTAACAACCCAGTAAGCCTTATGCTCAACTTCTACAGGTAAGTGACAAGCTTTTCCAAATACCAGCCAATAGGGTGACATGCCAATAGGAGTCTTATAGGCAGTCCTATAGGGCCAAAGTGCATCATCTAGCCTCTTGCTCCAATCTTTCCTATTCGATTGCACTATTTTCTTTAAAATTTGCTTCACCTCCAGGTTAGAAATCTCTGCCTGGCCATTTGTTTGAGGGTGGTACAGAGTAGCTACTTTATGCACAATGCCAACTTGCTAAGCAAGCTGTGCATACTTCGGTTGCAAAAATGAGTGCCCTGGTCATTGATAATGGCTCTGGGAATACCAAACCTACAGAATATGCGAGAGCGAACAAACTCCACAACCACAGAAGAATCATCAGTCCTAGTGGGTTTTACTTCCACCTACTTCAAAACATAATCAACAGCTAATAAAATGCAAGAAAGGCCAAAAGAAGTAAGAAAAGGTCCTATAAAATCAATGCCCTACATATCAAAGACTTCACAAAACAAAATGGGATGCTGTGGCATTTCATTTCTCTTAGATATGCTACCTGTTTGTTGACATCTAACACATCTTTTACAAAAATCAAAGGCATTACGAAATAAAGTAAGCCAATACAATCCACTGTCTAGAACCTTCCTAGCTATGCTTTTTGGACTAAAGTGACCTCCACATGCAAGTGTGTGACAAAAATTCAAAACAGATTGAAATTCTATATCAGGCACACAACGTCTAATCACTTGGTCACTATATAATCTCCACAAATATGGATCATCCAAAATATAATACCTAGTTTCACTCCTAAACTTATTCAACTGATATTTATTCAAATTAATAGGCAGTTTAGAAGCAACTAGATAATTCACTAAATCTGCATACCGTGGGTAGAAACTATGCACAGCACACAAATTCTCATCAGGGAAATCATCATCAATAGGCAAAGAATCTACCTTTGGAGCTTCAATTCTACTCAAGTAGTCTGCTACCAAGTTTTCAGGTCCACTTTTATCTCGGATGTCAATATCAAATTCTTGAAGTAGAAGCATCTATCTGATCAATCTTGGCTTTGCATTAAGCTTCTTCAGCAAGTACGTTAAGGTTGCATGATCAGTAAAAACAATGACTTTAGTATCAAGCAAATAAGATCTAAATTTATCCAAAGCAAAAACAATAGCAAGAAACTCTTTTTTTGTGGTTGTATAATTTACTTGGGCCCCATCCAGAGTCTTGGATGCATAAGCTATCACATAGGACCTCTTATTCATTCTCTGGCTCAAAACTGCACCTATAAAAAAATTAAAAGCGTCATATAAAAGCTCAAATGGGAGGTTCCAATCAAGGAGTTGAATAATGGGTGGGGAAGTTAATCTTTTCTTAAGATCATCAAAAGCTATTTACATGCATCATTAAAATGGAAATCAACATCTTTTTATAATAACTTAGACAATGGCAAAGCAATTTTACTAAAATCCTGAATGAATTTTCTATAAAAGCCTGCATGACTTAGAAAAAATCGAACATCTCGAACACATGTCAGGTATGGCAGAGAAGTGACAACATCTATCTTAGCCATATCAACCTCTATGCCTTATTCAGATATAATATGACCCAATACAATGTCTTTTTAAACCATAAAATGACACTTTTCAAAATTAAGTATAAGGTTCTTCTATATGCATCTTGTTAAGACTCTATTCAAACTACATAAACAATCATCAAAAGAGTTCCCATATACAGTGAAATCATCCATAAAAATTTCTATACAATGTTCTAGAAAATCACAAAAGATAAAAACCATGCATCGCTAGAAAGTTGTAAGGGCAATGCAAAGACTAAAAGGCATTCGTCTGTAGGCATATGTTCCAAATGGGCATGTGAATGTCGTCTTCTCTTGATCCTCCGGGGCTATGCATATATGGAAATATCTTGAAAATCCATTAAGGAAACAGTAGTAAGATTTCCCAACTAGACGCTTAAGCATCTGATCAATAAAAGCAAGGGGGTAATGGTCCTTTCTAGTGACTAAATTAAGCCTCCTATAGTCAATGCAAACCCTTAAACTATTCTGTATATGGATGGGCACCAATTCATTATTCTTATTTCGTACAAATGTGATCCCTAATTTCTTTAGAACCACCTGCATAGGACTAACCCACTGACTGTCAGAAATAGGATATATAATACCAGCAGATAAAAGTTTAGGAACTTCCTTTTTAACCACATCTAGAATAAGTGGGTTCAATCGCCTTTGAGATTGCCTTATTGGCTTTACCCTATCCTCTAATAGGATTTTGTGCATGCATATATAAGGGCTAATGCCAGGTATGTTAGCCAAGGTCCACCCTATTGCTTGGCTTCTCCTCCTCAAGACCTCTGGAAGCTTCTCTTCCTCCTATGGAATTAATGTCACTGGCTATAATCACCAGAAGCTTCTTATCTTTCTCCAAATAGGTATATTTAAGATTATATGGTAGCAATTTGAGCTTTAAGGTAGGAGCTTGCTCAACTGAAGGTATGAGTTGTTTAATTTCAATCTCTTCCATGCCAAATAGCTGTTCAGACAACTCACAGATAAAAGAAACAACTTTCTCATCTTTGGGAACGTCAGCAAAAGGAGTATCAATAAAAGAACCAATAATAGCAGCAACATCAGCATCATTATTAGATGAACTAGTTACACAACATCTAATACCACTATCATTAGGCAAGGTAAGAGTGGAAATAGATGAACTAGCATAATTAACATATCCAAAAGTGATATCAACATGCAACACCTCTAAAGAATCAGGAAATCCAGTAACATCAAAGTAATCAGGGAAAACAATAGCATGCACATCATCTCTCAAACAAGTGGATTGATCTAGACTAGTATATTCATCTAAATCAGTCATAGGCTGACTAATAGTGAAATCGTCACAAATAAAGGAGATCACAGAATCATGATAATCAATACATGTACGGAACTCACTATTCTCAATAAAAGCACTAATCTGGGTACATCTGTGACATATAGTAGTCCCAGAACATATACAATCAAGAGAATCATCCAATTTAGTAATATCATAGGAGTCAGTCAACAAACTATCGCTAAAATTAGCACTAGCACTATCAACTAGCATATCAATCAAGCTGATACTAAAAATAAAGTTATCATCATAGGGGTGCTTCATGGCATCAAATATATTAAATTGTATCACATTGCCAGCAAACTCCATTTGAAGAGTACCCTCATGGGCATTTATAATTGTCTTTGCAATTTTCAAGAAAGGTCTATCTAGAATGAGTGGGGCATGTCCATTAGATCTATATCTATCATCCTCCATGTTAAGGACATAAAAATTAATTGGAAAAATCAAATCCTTTACCATAACTAGAACATCCTCCAACACTCCTGAAGGATAAGTAATACTCTTGTTTGCCAGCTACACAACCACTCTAATAGGTTTCAGCTCTCCCATCTGCAAAGATAAATACACTGATTTAGGCATATCATTTATAGCAGCACCAAGATCAATCAAAGCATCAGAAAACTCAAAATTCCTAATAGTGCATGGGATTGTAAAAGTGCCTGAATCTTGACACTTAATGGGTATTGTTGGCTATATGAGTGCTGAAACATTCTTGCCAAAATTGACTTTTTCATTCCCTCTTAGCCGCCTCTTATTAGTACATAGTTCTTTGAAAAACTTGGCATATTTGGGGATGGTCTTGATTGCATCCAACAAGGGTATATTGACCTTAACCTTCTTGAAAGTATCAAGAATATATTTTTCAATTTCTGCTTTAGTTCGCCTCTTTCCCAAGGTAGGCCTATGTGGGAAAAGCAAGATCTTCTTTAGCTCCTCTTTTTTGTTAGGCTCATCTGGTGTGACATGTGTTTTTGATGACGCTGCCTTATCCATGGTAATGGTATCTGAGGATCCCTGAACTTCCTTTCCACTCCTAAGAGTGATAGCACTAACATTGCTACTATTCCTTGGATTAACAACTGTCTATGAAGGTAATTGTCCTAATCCTTGGTTTTTTACCTCCCTGAGGAAGTTAGCCAACTGACTAATCATATTCCCCACATGCATGTTCTAAGTGTCCAATCTATTTTCCATGTTCTTCATTTCTTGTCTATGTCTAGTCTCACTCTGTTACATCTTTTCCATGAGTTACTTCATCAATAGCTTTATGCTGTTATCTTTTCTGGGTTCCTTTTAGATAGGAACTGATTGCCTAATAGGTTGGGAAGGTTGTACACTAAGTCCTGTAGCATTGTATCTATTTTGCTATTATCCTCCCTCATATCTCAAGTTAGGGTGATCCCTCCATCCTGAATTGTATGTATTAAAATAGGGATCATATTTTTGTTGCCTTTATTGCATTGGCCTGACTGGAAACATCCCAGCACAAGTTTCTACCTTGTCCTTTAACATAAGGCACAATTAATAGCATGTGTGGCCAAACAGCATATATCACATAGGGGTCCCACCAAGGTAGTAAAGATAAATGTTTGCCCACGTGCATAACACTATGGATAAGAATGTGTTTGAGTAGGATAGGACTGTGGTGTATAAGTTTGAGATGGAGTAGAGGATGACTATGGCTACTTCTGAGACAAAGCAAGTTGTTGGAGCATAAAAGACATTGCATCAATTCTTTCATCATAGTGTAAAGCATACAACTCACTGACTCCTCTTACTATCTGCATTGATCTAGAACCAAATTGTTAAGCATTCTGAGCCATCTTATCAATCAGCTCCCAGGCCCTTGTAGGTGTCAGATCACCTAAGGCTCCATTAGAGGCAGCATTAATCATGTTTCTATCCATGTTCAACAACCCTTCATAGAAGTACTGAATAAGTAACTGATTAGAAATTTGATGGTGAGGACAACTAGCCAATAATCTTTTGAATCTCTCCCAGTACTTATACAAGGTTTCTCCACCATGCTATCTGATCCTACATATTTCTTTCATTATTGATGCAGTGTAAAAAGTAGGAAAGACTTTTTCTAAGAAGAGCCTTTTTAATTGGTCCTAAGAAGTGATAGCACTAGGGGGTAGATAGTACAACCAATCCTTGGCTAAACCATCCAAGGAAAAAAGGAATGCTCTGAGCTTAATTTGTTCTTCTGAGACTCCCTGTGGCTTTATTGTAGAGTAAATAACATGGAATTCCTTTAGATGTTTGTGAGGCTCGTCTCCTACAAGTCCATGAAATTTAGGAAGTAAGTGAATCAAACTAGATTTAAGCTTAAATTTTGCAACTAATTCTGGATATTGTATACAAAGATTTTGATAATCCACATTCGGAGCTATTAATTCTCAAATGGTTCTGGCATGCATGTTATCATTCAAATTTACATTTACATTCAAGTTAGCCTGAACATGCATATTCATGTTAGCATTCATTTGATCTTGTTCAACCATATTATCTCCAACAAATTGAAGTACACAATCAATTCCTTCCACACAATCGAAGCAGAAGAAATAGAACTATTGATTCTTACACTATCCTTGTTTTTCTTAATTCTTACTTGTCTTCTAAAGGTTCTTTCAATTTTCAGATCCAAATAAATTAATTTTTCACCAAAGCTCCTTGTCATAAACCAATTAGACAAGCAAAAACTAAGAAGGAACATAAAAAATCAATAAAGAAAAATTAAAACAATAAATCTAGAAAAATTAGAAAAATCCTAGAAAATTCGAGAAAATACTAAAAAATTAGAAAAAGTGCCTTAAACATTGGAATTTGGCCGAAACATGGTGCACCTAATAGTTTTACTATTAACTTTGCTCAAAACACCAAAAAAAAACTTGGGAAACAAAGTTTGAGAATTTTTTGGGTACTTTAAACAAAAATTCCAGCAACCAAGACAATTGATACGTAACACCAAAATGATCCAAATCCAAGCTAAAAATAGGGGAAAACATAACACAAAAATAGAGAAAAATAGAGCAAAAATACTAAGAAACCCTCTTAAACAATTAAGAAACTAAACTCCCTGGCAACGGTGCCAAATTTGATGATTGTGTCGTGCAATCTCAAATAAAACTAGGTAGATAAATAAAATTTGTAGGTAATGGTGTAACCTAGATCATTTCCCAAGGAGTTTGTGCCTCAATTTGTTTATAAAAGAGTGTTTATTACTAAATGAAAATTGTTTAGGGGATTTTGGATTACTAAAATTTAATTGAACTAAATTTTAAATGGCAAGAATAAAAAACTTAAGACTAAATGAAGTGAACAATAAAGAAAATGTGGTAGCTAGCTTTTAGATGGACTCCCTAGAATTCAATTATCCTTGCTCCCTTTTTAGTGTACCAAATTTAGATTTAAATTCTTGCTCATTAGTGTATTCTCCATAAAAACTCTTGAATGACCATCCAAGATTCAATTCATCAATTATTCAAGGATTTTGCAACCACAAGAAACCTTAAAAAATTAAACAATTGAATTAAGAACAAGAACACACTATAACCAATCTTAATTGATCAATAAAATTTGCTTCACAATCTACTCAAGATGCTAATTAACTAATTAAATTAATGAATTCCTTAAACAATTAATTGCACAAAAATTCTAGCCACTTAATCCAACAACCATTGCATCAATTGACCTATAATCAAGAAGAAATTAAGAGTAATTTGCATAGCCACTAATTCTGGATTTTTCACAAATATGTAATGATCATAACTAACATTCCAAAGATCAAATTATACTCAATCCACAAATCAAACCAATCCAATAATTTCCAGCAATTAAATTCCTAAATTAATAAGCTAAACCTAGTTAAATTAATAAGGCAAATAATTCTAAAATTAAAAGATTGAGCGAATAAATTTTTATCCAATTTGGTGAGAAAATATAGAGCTCAAATCTGCATCTAGGAGTCTTCAATCTTCAGCTAGCCACTAAGGATGATTCAAATTGCCATGGAGAATTTAAATGGAAGAAAATTGATGATGAGAGCTTCAGCCATGGAGAAATTGATGAAAATTCCTTCCTCATTTCCTCTCTAGAGCTCCAGTGTTTCTACATCATTCCTCGCGTCCTTTCCTACAGCTCCCATTCCTTGCCTTCAGCTCGCATTGCTTCTTACTTTTTTTTTCCCCTCACGTGTTGCTCATGTGTTCATTTTGATCTCTAGCTTTCTCTGTCAATATTCACGCTCCTCCATTTGATGAATGCCTTCAGCGTTTTAATGAATCACATGCCCCTCTCATGCTCCCTCATTCCACACGTGCTGCCTCATTCTATTTCTTTTGCTTGTAGCTAAATCCTCCAAGCTCGTGCAAGCTTCGTGAGCTTATTAATAACATGGCTTCATATTAAATTAACCCACAGCTCCTTACACATTCTGCCCACATGTTCTATTATGTGTGCATGACTCACTCATTCTGTCGTTATTTTTCGTGTTACTATTCAGTCCTCAGCTCCTTTGAATCCAAAACGAGGCTTCTTCTTCTCACATACAGCTCTTCTTTTATGTATTCCACATTTTGTCTCTTCTCCACACTAAACTATAGCTTCTTTTCAAATCCAGACATAGCTTTTTCACGTTAAAATATGCAGCTTCTTCCTTTCACAGACTAAAACCCACACTCTTCCATGTGTTATTTTGCTGCCAACTCTTGCTTCATGTTGCTCAACTCGTGAGTGCCTTATGCAGCTTCTTTTCGTATCTTCGAAGCTCACCTAACCAGCTTTCCTCTTCATGTGCTCAGGCCAGCTTCATCTATTGCCTCCAGTCCAATAGTTGTGCATGCAATATTTATGATATGGTTATTCTGTAGAAGCTTCTTTATTTGAGCTTCTATTCTTTGAGAAGCCTTCCCACTTGTTGCTTCATCTTCAGCTCAATTCCCTTCTTCCCCCACCCAAGCTCGAGTCTCTCGTGCTTTTTCTCCACGTTCTGCATGTATGTGTTTAGCAACCCTTTGTATTGCTTCTCGCAAGTTCTTGCTTCTTTCCTTCACTTCTTTGAGCCAGTAGCTTACCCATGTAGCTCAAACTCCTCATGTAGCTCCTTTTCATCCTTCTCTACAATTCATGCTTCTGCATTCTCGTGTGATTCTTCTTCTTTAGTGGAGCTGCTTCATTTAATCTCCATGTCAACTTCTTCATCAGTGGCTAGACATGATGCAAAGTGGAAGTGTAGTGGCTACAGTGTTCTTCTTCCATTACAACGTAAAATCTAAGCCTCATGTGTGCTGTGTTCTCTTCACGCAAGGCCCAACCTGAGGCTGCTTCTTCTTCACTCAGCTCCTCTTTCTTTGCATTCATTTCTCTTCTCCATGTATGAGTGTATGTTTGCTACAAGTGGAGTCACATGTGGAAGTCCATCCCATGTATGAAACTAAGAAAGCCTAATGATCTACACACTAAGAATGGAAAGAAAAATTAAGTAGGAAAAACTACATAATTATCTATAGAAACTTATGCATTAAAAATCAAAGATTTTATGAATTATTTTTCTAAAGTGCAAAGAATGGTTAATAAAATCAAATTCCAATTAATTAAACCTCTAAAGCCATATTCCAGCACCAAAATGCCTAAGCTAAGGAGAATAAAATATATAAAAATTTTGCTTATCACTCAGCCAGCCTCTAATGTTGTATTTTGACCCTTTGGCATACCCAATACTTAGCCACATAATTATCTATATCCATTTTCATAACTGGCGACCAAAATAGTCTTTTGAGAGTTGGCTGAAAATTGTAGAAATTATTGGGCACTATTCATATGGTTAGGTTTATGTTTTTATGTATTTCAATGGCTAAATAAACTCCAATGCTCATGAAATTTTATAAACACATAGCTGGCATTATAACCTTTCCATAGCCACCAAGTTTATGTAAAATGGAGCTATGTAGTCAAAGATATGCATGTCTGAAATTTGGGTTATGGTTTGTGTTTAAAAACAATAGTAATTACCGTTCCATTGAAATTTTGTGGCCCAAATGAATTTGTTTTGGCTTCAAATTTTTGTAGCATGTAACTAATGTCCTTAGCTTTTCATAGGCATCTAATTTGCATGAATTGGAATTTTGTATCACAAGATATGAATTTTTGAAATTAGTGTTTAATATGTGGACTTGTGTAAATGTGGTAGCTTAAAGCATAAGGCTTGAGATTTGAAAATTATGCTTCTTTTTATGATTTTCCATATTGAAAAAATTTATTTAGTGTAAATCTTTGAATTTATAAAATGAAGTTATGTAATTATGCCTATTTGGAGAAATTGGGCCTTTAATGTCGATTTTTTTGCTGTTAAAAGTATTAAAGATAAGAAATTGATATAATAAGCTTTGTACAATGTAGAATATGTGCTTATATTTTGATGGTATGAAATTTGTTGGTATCAAAGTAATGGTTTAGGTAACCTAACTTTATGTTTGGATCTTGAAATGTTTGAATGTCTTGTGCTTGCGGTGTGTTTATTAGGGAAACTAATTGTGCTGGTTGTTGTGTTGAATTATAATGAGTACTGAGGTTGTGGTTATTTTTAGACATTATAGTAAATACTAGGAAGGGAAAACTAGCTAAGGCTAAGCCTTAGGATCCTTTGAAGACCATCGTGGATCATCTAGATCAACAATAAGCCATGATGGAACAATAGAGGAAAATTACGCAACAATAGCAAGAAATGATACTATAGTTTCAAAATGCCCTGGCTAAATAAGAGAATGACAAGAGAAATACCCCTAAACCATAGCCACCTACTTTTAGCAATCCATCAGCACCCCCTCAGGATCCAATACAGGCCCAATTGTCTAATTAGAAGCTGCTAACTAGTTTCAAAAGAACTGTCCACTCTCTTTTAATGGAAAGTTAGATGTAGAAAAAACAAAGGCATGGATTATATAGCTATAGATGATTTTCAAAGTGATAGGAGGTACCCCCAAATAGAAAGTAATGCTTACCACATTTATGTTAGAAAAGGAAGCTAACTGTCAATGGTGTAGTATAAAATCAATCATGCAGAAAAGAGTATTTCAATTAATTGGGAGAATTTCCTAGTTGAGTTTTATGAGAAATATTTCCCTAACTCCATTCAAGATCAAAAGGAAATGGAGTTTATGAGTCTGAAACAAATTGATGAGATGTTAATTGACCAATATGTGGTAAAATTCATAGAGTTGTCTCGGTATTCCTCTTACCTTTAGAAATATGATAATGAGAATTGGAGATGTGAGAGATTTGAGAAAGGTTTGAACCCTCTAATAAGAGATAGAGTAACTCCATAGAGAATCAGAACTTTTAATGCTCTTGTAGAGATCAACAAGGTATTAGAGAATAACTTGGGAGATATCTTACCAATAATGATTAGGGCTAGCCAAAAGGGGGTCCAGAGTTGAAAAGATCAAGACAAAAAGATAGTGCCGGTGTGTAACATTTAATTTTCTAAAAACAAGAGAAAATATAAGAAACATAACGTACAATTTCTCTATAAATAAACAAAACTCATTGAATACAAAAGGAAGTCCCCTGGAATAAGATAGTTAAGGTCCTAAAAAATTTGGGAAGTATTCTAGACTCCTAAAAATGAGAATCTCAGGCTCAGACGGAAAGAAAAAAGAAGCTAGAATGAAAAAACAATTTCTTACGAAAAGCCTACGAAACATAATGGCATTTTCGTAATTTTGTGCAATTGTTGGAATTCACATAGGAGGGCTTTTCAAATGAAATTTTTTAGTTCTCTTGAGTTCTCAGAGGCCCTGAAAACCATGAACTTTGACAAATCCGTTTGGGAAGGTTTTAACTTTGATTTGAGTGATTCCAAAGGCATTTTTATTAATTGGAAACCTAAATTTTATAATGTAAAATACGGTTCTAAAAAAGGAGCTAAAACAAAGGAGAAACAAAAATGCAAAGTATAAAGGGCAAAATAGAAATTTTTGAAAAGTGTAACTTATTCCCACCTATATATATGATGCACCCTTCTCCTCCCTTCATTATGCATGACCATGTTCTACCTAAAACCAAAAGAAAACCCTAGGGGATGAGGCTCACAAGAAGGGGAAGAAAAGGAGGAGAAATTAAAGGCTTAAGGTATGTAAATTAATAGTTTTTCATGCTCTTTTTCTTCCAAACCTCTTCTCCTCCATTCTCCTTTGTTTCCTATAATTAAAATGATAAATCTGTTTTAAGGGAGAAATTGAGGGGAAAATTCGGATTTGAAGAGAGGAGCTCAAAGAACACAAGATTGAAGTGAGAAAAAGCAAGAAAACAAGGTAATTTCTCTTCCTATGGTTGTCATCTTTAGTTCCCTCCTCCTCCATTTCGCCCCGCTTGAGAAAACCCTAGGAGGAGATGATTTTTAGGCAGAACCAAGCATAAATCTAAGGAAAAAGGGTGTGGAGATTCAGAATATACAAAGAAAACAACAAAATAACCATTAGAAATCAAGATGCAAATTCTAGGGTTTTATGTGCACCTTCTAAATTCTAATTTTGTATGATGATTCCTAGGTTTAATTAAGAGTTTAAATGAGTTCTTGAGACACCTAAGATGCTCCCCACAAGCTTCCTCCTTCAAGAAAACCAAGAGAACTCCAAGAAGGCCAAGGAAGCCCATAGTCTCGGCCAAAGAGGGTTCTTGTAGTGGGGGAGAGTTTTAAATTTTTCTAAGGCCATTATTGAGTCATATTTGATGAATGAAAATGAGGGGAGGCCTTGGAAAAAATTTAGAACTCATAGAAAGTGATTTGGTGTCTTAGGTTCCATATTATGACCTAAAGAAGCAACATGATGCTAGGCCCTTTGTTTTAATTGTGTGATGACTCCAAGAGGCCTAAAAGGAGTCAAGAATCATATTTAAAAGGAAAGAATGGGGCCTAGAAATTATTTAAGGGGTGTTGCTTCATTAGGTGCAATTATGGACCATAATGGAGCCTATAGGGTAATCTAGTATTTTATCAAGTCATGTAGTCTTAGAGTGTGTTTCATGAACCTAATTGGCCCCCATAAATTGCATCTAGGCCAAGAGAAACTATCTCCACCAATTTGTGGATGTGTGGCTGAAAGAGGAGGCTTGAATTTCAAAGAAAAAGTGTGTAATTGTGTGTAAGGTAGCTCTCTCCACCTTCTTTCCTACATGGATGTGTATTTAACTTGTTTTAGAATGTGTGTATGTGTATTTTCATGCTATGAAAAGTATGCTAGCATGCCTTTATATGCTATGATTCTTGATGCCATGTTATATTTCTAAATGAACACATGATGTTCGTTTGAGTTTGCTTTGAGTGTGGAGGGGCCAAGAACTCTTCCCTTTGGTGTGGATGAGCTAAGAACCCTTGAGCTTGGTTGAGATAAAGTAAAGAGTCTCCCAAAAGCAAAGTGAGCTCCCAAGAGTATGGTTACGTCTAAAGCTCTTAAAGAATGGGTAAGGTAAGTCCAAAATCCATGAGGAGAAGTGTGAGGCCAATCCAAGCACTTGGTAAGCTCTTGAATGTCTTGTATGATTTGTTCATATGCCAAGTTTGCTTTTAAAATGTCCATGACTTCTACTTTCTCCATGCATGTATTTAAAAAGCTTGCTTTGCATATGTTATGTATGATTGAATGGGAGATAAGCTATTGGGATTCATTGAATCTCATCCTCTCCTCTCCAATGATCTAACATGCTAGGTAGACCAAGTAATTATGGTGAAGGGAGCCAACAACAATTAAGAAGAGAGATTGACAAGCTTATACCTTGTTTTGTCTATTTTGGAACCATAATGATGGTTTATGATGTATATGATGTTGTAAATGTACTATGAACTATGAACTATGAATGTTGAGACATGTGTAAATATACTATTATATGATGTTTAAATGTATGAATATGATGTATGACTTCTAGCATTTAATTTGAGTATGTAATGCCTAAGTATTCAAATTGGAAGTTTCATGAAAATATGCATAAGTGTGGGTTGAATAGCCAAAATGAGATGCATGAGATTTGGGACCATTTGGGCAACTTGTACAAGCCTTAAATATGCTTTTAGACTTGCCCAAAAGGTGCCAACACCAAGGGAAGGCCATTTGGCAAGTTTGGTACCTCATATGGAGCCAAATTTGACCATAATGGAACCCTATGTCACTTTTTGGCCAAATGAGTTAGTCTTGATCTAAAATTTGGCATGTAATCAAGTCTCATTGAGTGATTTTTGCAAATCTAAAGATCATAATTTTCAGAGGTCTACAGAATATTTGATAATTTTTCAAAGTTGGCAAAATTCATGGTTTTGGTCTGCTGTACTATTCATTTGGTCAGAAATTGTTTTCTGTCACACGAGGCTCAAATGATATTCAATTGCCATGAAATTTTATACAAAAAAAAACTAGGCAATCAAAGTGACTTGTGAAGCACCTCATTTAGAGGTCTAAAAAGGAAGATATGAATTTTTGAAGTTTTTGTCTAGTATCAGTAATTTTGCACGACTAGAAGTACTGTTCCATTGAATTCTGAAGTCTGGGCTTGATGAACTGATTTGGAGATATTTTTTCTCTCTAGTTAACATTCACATCTTTCTAGATTGGTATCATTTGCATAGATTGGATTTTTGTGGAATTAATTGGACATTTTCAAAATTTTCTATAGGATTTTGTGACAGTTCCAGAATTTAGTCAGACCTTTGGACAATTTTGGATGTCAAAAATCTCTTGTAATGAGTGTCATGATCTGGGCATATTTTTAGTGTGAATTAGACATCCTAAGATTTCTAGAATAACCAAGATTACATGATTTCAATTTTTCTAGATTTAGTTATGATTTTCCAAAATTTTTCTAGAAAAGAGGCCAATTCTGGCTGAGAATGAACTTCCATTTTCCATGTTTCATTTCGGTTTCTACAAGTTGTAGGCATGTTTTTGGGATGCAAATGAGTTGTAATGATGTAATTAAATATGAGAATGCAGAGCTTGAGCTCACACGGTCTACGTGACACTAAAATGAATTTTTAGATATGACGCAAAGCGAAATTAATACCATTTTCCTTGCTTTTGCTATGGGAAACCTATATGGATCATGATAGAATGCTTAAGAATGACATGAAATGAGTTAAAATTTATGGTATTACACAATGTAGCTACTAGCAATAGAAAGAAGAGTAAGGTGCAGCGGAGCATAAAGCCATAAAAAGGGAAAAAAGTGCAACCTAGCAGAGGACAACCATCCACAATGACCGTTTCAGGTATAGGAAGCCTGGGCACCTAGCCAGAAACCACCCTCAAACAAAGATGGTGCCTCCACCCAGACCACAGACATAGGGTAGAGCATTTTCCCTTACTTAGCATGAGGCCAATGTGTTTCCTAGTTTGATTAAAAGTACAATTATAGTGAATGATTTTCCTATAATTGCTATGTTTGATTCAAGTGTTAATCACTCATTCATATCTTATAATAGTGTGAGAAAATTGGATTTGTCTCTTGGTACTTTACCTTATGATCTATCTATTGCTACCCCTATTAGAGGTCATATAATTACTTTTCACATTTGTTTGAATGTCACTATGTAGTTTAACCATTGTTGTATCACTATTGATTTGATTTACATGTCTTTCCATGATATTGATTCAATTGTTGACATGAATTGGATGGCTGCGAATAATGTTATACTTGATTGTGAACCCAAAACCATTACCTTACCTGATTATGGGACCATACCTAGTACTGGGGCTGAATTATCCTTCTTGACCACCGCTTAGGTTGAGAGATACTTGGAATATGAATGCCAAGGGTTTCTAGTGATTTTTTATATACAAGTTGAGGTAGAAGAAGGGATAGATGAGATATCTGTATTTAGGGAATTTCTAAAGATTTTCCTTAAAGATTTTGATTTTAATGATCTACTTCTAGAGAGAGAGCTAAAATTCCTTATTGATATAGTGCTTGGGGCTTGACCAATGTCTAAAGCTCCTTATAAGATACTCTTACTAAGCTAGCAAGTTGAAAAAATAGATTGAGAAATTGCTAGAGATGGGGTTTATACACCCTAGTGTGTCAATCTAAGGAGCTCTTGTTTTATTTGTGAAAAAGAAAGATGGTGACTTGAGATTGTGTATAGATTATATAAAACTTAATAAGGTCACTACTAAGAATAATATCTCCTCCCTAAAATATATGACTTGTTAAATTAGCTTGTAGGGGCATTCTTATTTTCTAAAATAAATCATAGATCTGGATATCGTTAATTAAGGGTTAGAGCTGAAAATGTCTCAAAAATGGCCTTCAAGACTATATATGGATATTATAAGTTCCTAGTAATGCCATCCGATTTGATGTATGCACCGGCTATTTTCATGAACTATATGAATAAGGTATTCAGACCATATTTAGATAAATTTATAGTGGTCTTTATTGATGATATATTGGTATACTCCAGATCATTTAAGGATCATGAGAGACATCTGAGAATAGTCCTAGAAACCTTGAGAAATAAGAGACTATATGCCAAACTTAGTAAATGTGAATTTTGGCTAACTAATGTAAGGTTTTTAGGTTATGTTATATCACAAGCAGGGGTTGCAGTTGATCCCAATAAAGTAAAAGCTATGTTACAATGGGATAGGCCTAAAACTATCATTAAGGTTAGGATTCTTTTGGGTTTAGCAAGGTATTACAAGTAATTTATACAGGGCTTTTCTTATATAGCTTTAGCACTGACGAAGCTAATTAGGAAAGAGACACCTTTTATGTGGGATGATAGATGTGAGATGTGACGACCCTAGATTCTAATATCAGTGATTATAGCTAAATACAAAATTAATAGATAATGATCAAGGTTTGGAGTCATTGCAATTAATTACATTAAGCAAATATAGGGGAAATTTAAACCTTGATACTACTAGGATCATCAACTAACAGCCATAACGGGAACATGCATAAAAGGGGTTTGTACCATCATTAAGGGTTTAGGATTCATCCATTAATCAATTTCAACCCACAAAAACATCCCACCAATGTACTCAAACTATTCCCTAACATTATCCTTACTGAAATTAGGGTTTCTAGGTCAAATATAAGAGTTTGGGGACCTGCGCCGCGACTTGGAACTTTTCCGCCGCGGCTAAGTTAGGTTCTGGAGCTCAAAAACCACATTTTTAAACTTGCGCCACGGCCTGGAACTCTTGTGCCGCAGCCCAGTTACTCTCTGGAATTTTCTTGACTTTCACCGCGGCGATAGCCGCGGCGAGTTGGACCTGCGCCGCGGCCAACCTATGTGGCGCCGCGGCGAGTTTTGCTACTGTAACCTCCCAAATTAATTTTCTCGACTCGCGCCGCGTTGAGACTTCTTGCGCCGCGGCGAGGTTACGTTCTATCACCCCCTGGGCGATTATTTTCACTCCGCGCTGCGGCGAGATTTCTCAAGCCGCGGCGTCCCTCGCCCCTGTCACTCCCTAGGCCGCGGCGAAGCCTTCCTGGCCGCGGCGTGATTCCCTTCTGTCACTGTTTTCACTATATTTCGCCCTCTACTCTCCATTTCTCTTCTTAGGGACACTCTAAGGTCACTTTCCCTCATTTCATATGGCTCTAATGGCATTTATCTATCCTATTTACTTAGCTATTCTTCCATTACCAATTCAAAACTTATGTGTCCATTTCTTTCCTCTAATTACCTTCCATCAACAAGTTTATAAAGTAACAACAATAGATTATACATGAACTACCGGTAGCTATCCTTTAATACTCAATCAATAGGGGTTCCATACAATATCCCAAAAGTTACATTTCCATTGACAACCATATTATAGGTCAACAAAGTTTACAGCAGATCATATGAATCCATACATCAAATACTAAGTCAAGAGGGGGTCTAACCCTTTAGTACATACATTTTCAATAAATCAAATGTTCAAGCCTACACTTGGCAATGTAGATACATGATGATGCTATACATTAAGGATTACAAAATTAGCATCTATCCTAGCTAAGTCAGCCCAAGTGTAGCCATCTCCCCATAGGTAGGGACTCATGGATTCTCATCCACCTGCTTACCCTTATCCTTACCCGAGGAACTTTCACCTGAAATATTAATCCCACAACACGGGGTGAGATATAAATCTCAGTAACCAAAGCAATTCCATCATATCATCCAGTTTAATCAACACATATGCATACATCAAAATCCATATCAGAATCATATCAGTCATTTCAGCAAATGAAACAATTAGGCTATCATGATTACTATCCCATACTAGCAATCATATATTTAACATGTTAAAGGCCATTAACACCGGGAGAGGCCCGTCCACGACACCTACTCCCCATTGAGCACACCAGGGCTCAGTGCATCTGGGGTTGATCATACCCGGTGCTCGATCGAAGTACATGCACGGGTGGCAGCTGCACCACAGCTCCACCATGGACTCACAAGGTCCAATCATCATACAGCAGATAGCCAACCAATTCATTCAGCAAATTTCAAATCATTCATATACAGCAATTATGAAATTAAAGTAGATACATGCATGGAATTAATGTAAACCCCGGTTACCTCACTTGCAGACAATTGCAATAGCCACCAAAAATTCCAAATTCGGATTCAAGTATCTCCCACCAGAATTTTCAATGTTTCACCCAAAATCCTAAGCAAATTCGTATAAAATTAGTACCCATAATATAAATCAGCTATGGGGGTCTCAAACCAACAAGGAAAGCATCAAAATGGGGGGTTTAAAGTCACCAAATACCAGCCCCAACCTCAACCTACGAATTTCACTAAGAAAACCCCCAAACCCTCACTTTTTAGATTTTGGGTATAATGAAATCTCTCCAAATGAAAAACTAATCAGACCAAATTAAAGAGAAAGATGAGGGGATTAAGTTGTATAACTATTACCTTGGCCAAATCTTGCTTTAAGTATGAGAAAATGCATAAATCTTGCCCCAAACCCTAGCCTCCTTCTCAACCTCCGAATTTGCCTCTTGAGTTTCAGAAAAATGAAGGTGTGGCTGAAGCATTAGGGTTTAGATGGGTTTAAGTTGGGTCAAAAGGCTGGGTCATAGGTTGCTCCAAGTCCAAATCCAATTGGGTTTCAGATTTTGCTTATTGGGCCAGTTTTTAATTGTTGGGCTGCATAATTCTATTGGGCCAATTTTCACACATTTGGTTGCTGAAGTTTAATGGGATTTGGGCCTAATTTGATGAGCTCAAGGGCTTGGGTCTGCACAAGGGTAATTGGGCCACTTAATTGAGCCTATACAAGATAAATCTTGGGCCTCTATCTTATTAAATTAGTTTGGGTCTACCTCTAATGCATTGGGCCTCCATCAACCTCTCATCATGATTCATTAATTTGGGCTCTAATGAAGTTTCTATTCTAATTAACTCTCAAACCCATATAAATAATTTATCTATCTAAAATACCTATTCACTAACTTGGCCAATTATCCTTTATTTATTATCCTTAATTAACTTTAATCCATGATTAACACCTTAATTAATTTTCGGGGTGTTACATGAGAAGAGTTTTTATGAATTAAAACTCTAATTGACCACTATCCTTGAATTGATTAAACTTGACCCCAATAAACTTTTTGTGGTTTATAGTGATGCCTTGAGAAAAGGGTTAGGGTGTGTGTTGATGCAATAGGGTAGAGTAGTGGCATATGCCTCTAGGAAGTTGAGACCTCATGAGAAAAATTATCCTACACATGATTTAGAGTTAGCTACAGTAGTATTTGCCCTTAAAATATGGAGGCACTATGTAACACTCTAAACTTTATATTAAGAATAATTATGAAATTATAAAAGGAGACTTAAGGGGATTACAAAAATAATAATTTTAAAGAAAACAATTTTTAGGCATTTTAAGACAAATGATGATACTTGGTCATTATTGGGTAAAATTGGATTAATTATAGTTATGGGCCTTATTAGAGAAATTAATTAATGAAAGTGGATATTAATCTTTGGGCCTTATGATCAATTCATATATGCTAAGAACCAATTATAGAAGCCTACTCTTAGTTTGTAAAAATGGCCCAATTTAATTTCTTAGAAACCCAAAACTCAAAAGAATAGGCCCAAGTGGAGCATAAACCCTTAAGTTAGCCTAAGACCTCACTAAAACCCTAAACTCTCCATAGCCTCTTTCCCATTCTACAAAAAATCATAAGAAGCTCAAGAAGGAATTTCGGATATCCAAAGGGGACTAGGATTTCTTTAGCATATTACCACCATTTGTCACTTCTAAAAGAGGATTTAGCCAAGATGAGTTATATAATACTTAATCCTCTCATTCTCCTTTACATTTTAGTCAGATTGGCTTGTCATTTGGAGGATTTTTATCTTTTTCTTAAATTTGAACTTTGATATTTTGATGGCTTCAAGCTTGATTTTTGGAGGTTAAGGTTAAAAGAGTTATTAGGCAAACATGTTCTCCTTATTTTGATGTATTTTCTGTTAATTAGTAGGCCTAATAGCTTACTTACATAATAAGCTTTGATTTTGTGTAAAAATACCAAGAGATTAGAGTGGAATGTTATGGTTTCTAGTGTGGATGAAGCTCAAGTCCGAATTTATGACTCTTTGAAGATTGGGTAAGTGATTTTAAGTAGTTTTTGGTATCAAGAAGGAATAGATAATTGATTTGTATAGTGAATAATGAGAATTTACCTTTGGCTTCAGAACTTGACTCAAGTGAGTGAGGTAACCGAGGTTTAATTTCAATTCCTTGCATATGTGCTTTGTTAATATGATAATTGCTACATAAATATGTTTTACTGTGCTAAATGGTTGGTTGGTTACTCAATTATTGTTGTAAATTGTGAACATGTCCTTGGTGAAACTATGGTGTAGTTGCTACCCATGCATTGTGTAACATCTAGTTCTCTGAAAAAGAGAGAAAACGTGAAAAACATAATGTATGATTTCTCTGTCAATGAATAAAATTCATCAAATACAAAAGGAAGTCTCCCAAATTGACTTATTTAAGGTCCCAAAAAATTTTGGAAGAATTTTAGACTCCTAAAAATGAGAATCTCAAGTTCAAACGGAAAGAAAAGAATTATGACAAAAGATTGACGAAACGTAAGGGCATTTTCATTATTTTGAACAAAATTTAGAATTTACATAGGAGGGTTTTTAAATGAAATTTTTGAGTTCTCCAAGGTTCTCAAAGGCCTTGAAAACTATGGAAAGCCCCAAGACAGTTAAAACCTCTCTGGTGGATGTTTTCTAACCTCGGTTGACCTAAACTTTGAATGGTTTATTCGGGAAGGTTTTAGCTCTTATTCGAGTGATTCCAAAGGCATTTTACTAAATTGGGAACTTAAATTTCATAATGGAAAAGACGGTTCTCAAAAAGGAACTAAAACAAATTAGAAATGAAAATGCCAAGAATGAATAGTAAAATAGAAATTTTTGAAAAGTCTTCCTTCCTCCACTTATATATATGATGCGCCCCACTCTCCCCTTCATTTAGCCCATTATGTTTCTGCCTCAAACTAAAGAAAAACCTTAAGGAGAGTGGCACACAAGAGGGAGAAGAAGAGGAGGAGAAATTCAAGCTAAAAGGTATGGAATTTTTGTAGTTTTTCATACTTTCTCCCTTGCAAACCTTTCCTTCTCCATGCCCCTTTCTTCCTATGATTATAATGAAGTTTATAAATCTATTTTAAGGGAGAAATTAAGGGAAAATTTTGGATTTGAAGAGAGGAACCTAAAGGAGACAAGATTTAAGTGAGAAAATAAGGAAAAACAAAGTAATTTCTTCTTCCATGGTTGCTACCCCTTACTCCTCTTCTCCACCCATTTCACCCCACTCAAGAAGTCTGAGGAGGGCTTGGTTTTTAGGGAGAACCAAGAGTTATTCTTAGGAAAAAGGGTGTGAAGATTAAGAATATGCAAAGAGAATTAATAAATAACTATGGAAATTCAAGATGCAAATTCTAAGGTTTCATATATTCCTTGTAAAATCTAATTTGGTACCTTGATTTTTATGCCTAAATGAGAGTTTAAATGAGCTCCTAAGATCCCTAAAAGTCTTCTTATATGCTTCCTCCATCAAGAAAACAAAACAAAGTCCATGGAGAGCAAAATGCTTCCTAGGTTCAACCAAGAGGGGTTTGTGTACATAGGGAGAGTTTTAAATTTTTCTAAGCCCATTTTTGAGTCATATATAATGAGTGAAGATAAAGGGAGGCCTTGGATAAAATTTAAAAACCATGAAAAGTGAGTTGGTGCCTTATGTTCTTTAATATGACATAAAGAAGTAACATGTAGTTAAACTCTTTATTTTAATTATATGATGACTCCAAGAGGCTTAAAAGGAGTCAATAATTATATTTCAAAAGAAAGAATAGAGCCTAGAATTTATTTGATGGGTGTTACTTCATTAAATGCATTCTTGGAAACATAAAGGGGCCAATGAGCCAAACTAGTGTTTAAGCAAGTTGTGTGGCCTTAAACTTTGCTTCAAGAATATAATTAGTTTCCATATGATGTGTCTAGGCTAAGAGGAATGATCTCCACCTTCTTGGGTGTGAAGTCAAGGGAGAGGATTCAAGACTTAAGAAAAAAGTGTACAAATACAAGCAAAGTAGCTTTCTCTACCTTCTCTCATGCATGATTATTTGCTTTACTTGTCTTTGAATGTGTGTATATGTATTTTAAGCCATGAAAAATGTTCTAGCATGAGCTCTTACTCCATGGTACCATAATGATGCAATATATTTTTAAATGATATTTATGATGTTTGTTTTAGTTTGCTTGAGTGTGGTGAGGCTAAAAACCCTTAGCCATAGTGAGAATGAGCCAAGAATCCTTATACTTGGTTAAAACAAAGTAAAAAATCTCTTAAAAGTGAGGTTGACTCCTAAGAGTAAGGTTGAGTCCAAGAACCTCTTAAACAATGGGTGAGGTAAGTCCAAAATCCACAAATGAATAGGTAAGGCTAATCTATATACTTGGCAAACCTATGTATGTTATATGTGACTCTTTCAAATGCTAAGATTACTTCTTGAATGTTCATATTAGGAAATATTCCCATGCATGTATTTGTAAGATTGGTTTTGCATCTTTCATGTATGATTGAATGGGAGATGAGCTATTGGGATTCTTTGAATCTTATTTCCTCCTCTCCAATGTTCTAACATGCTAGGTGGACCAAGAGGGTAAGGAAATAGGAGCCAACCACATGAGCGATAGAATTGTGACATCAAAGTGTCTTGAATTTGTTACTTTAAGATCTTAGAATGGCAAATGATGTAACCTATGGTTGTATATGTCCTATGATGTTATGTGTAACATCCAAGGTTTCATAGACATGAGAACTTAAGGTTGTTGAAATTTTTCTAAGTCTGCCAGCTATAGTGAGCATACCTATTAGCTATAGCAAGTGTACCTGATTGCTATAGTGAGAATACTGTTAGCTATAGCAAGTGTTACTATTTGCTATAATAAGAAGCTAGTCAGCTATTGCGAGTTCAGGGTCTGATACAAAATCCAGAGAGTTTCTTGAAATAGCACCAGCTGTAGTAAGCACGAGGGCATCTGGGACTGATAAGAGCTTGCCGTAGCGAGGGTGGATTCTCACTATAGCGAGATTTAGTCCAAAAAAGTATAGAAAAATAGAAATCACTTCTTAAAATGTCCAGAACTTTACCTCACCTCTAGACTGACTTTTAGCTGGTTGAAAGGAGAGAAAGAGAGGCTAAAGAGAAAGGCGCATAGGAGGGAGAGCCAAGAGAGGAAGAAGATATTTTGAAAAGGTAAGAAACCTTGCTCCATTCCTTACTTCTTCTCATACCACATCTCTTCTCTTTTCTTTGAATCTAGAGGTTGATATGATTTAGTTTTGAGGTCAGCCCAAGCAGAAGAAGGAAGTCTCGGAAGGAAAAACTTGTTGTAAGTGGAAGACTCTTAGAAAAACTCACAAACAAGGTAAGCTTCTTGAGTCTTAATGGCTTCTTCATGGATGTTTCTCTTTAGTAAAATTTAGGTCAGACCTAGTCACTTAGAGGAAGATGAATTCTGACCATAGCAAGAGAGAAACAAGTGCTTGAAAGTGCGAGGATTAAGAATAGTTCTTTGGAATCATATGGGAAGTAATGAAGTCCAAGATTTAGAATTTTGGGGTTTTAAGACAAATGCTTAAGTGTAATTTTCCTAGAGTTATTCTAGTATATCTAAGAGCTTGTATGAGTCCCTTAAACCTTTAGGAAGATTGCAAAGAGCCATTCCCACAAAAGAAAAAGTAAGCAACTTCATGGGCTCTTTTTATGTACATATCATAACCTCAAGGGAGCTAGAACATCTAGAGAGCAATTTAAATTATTCTAAAGCTAGAAAAGGCTAATTATGAGTAAGAAACATTAAAGGAAGTCTTGGAATGAAATTAGGAGGCTTGTAAGGGAAGATGGACTTGTGGAGTCCATATTAAAGCATAAAGAGGCATTGTGAGTCAAGTAGCCTAGTTTTGAGTTGTAAGGAGCTAAGTTTTACTTCAATGACTTAGTTATGCTCCATTGATGTTTATAGGCTACGAGAAATGAGTCCCACCTCCTTGCAAGAGTGTGACCATGAAGGGGATGGGAATTCTAAGAGAAAAGTATTGTGATCCATTACAAGGTAGCCCTCTAACCTTTCTCTCATGTATGTATATGGATGTTTTCTTGCTTGGATGCTTGTGTGTGTGATTGAACTATGGAAGGTATGCTTAGCTAGTAGAGACATGTATGGTGCCACTTATGCATTTTGAATTGCTTTCATGTGTGCATAAGACTTGAATAAACTTGGTAATACCAAAAGTCCCTTGACAACAGTAAGGATTAGTCAAAAGTCCCTTAGCATGGGTGAGACAAATCAAAAGTCTCAAGAAGAGTGAGGCTTAGTCAAAAGTCCTAAGAGAAATGGGTGAGGCAAGTCCAAAAGTCCCAAGAAAAGTGGGTGAGGCTAACCAAGGTCTTGATAGTCTCCTTTGATGTAATTGAGACTTTTGAAATGGAAATTATGCTCTTGATATGCACATGTAGCTCATAGACCATGCATAGCATCCCATGCTTGATAATGCATCCATCATGTATGATTGAAAGTGTATAGGGCTATTAGGATTCTTTGAATCTCACTCCTTGCCCATGACCATGTCTAAGTGGAGCAAAATAGCAAGGAAATTGGGAGCCACCCCACTTGAAGTCATGGATGTTGGCAAAGAGGTTGTAAAATGCTTATATTATAGCCATATAGATGTCAAGTGATGTAATGCAATGATGTAAATGATGTATAACCCCTTAGACATATGTAGATACATGTATACGTGATGTATGTATGGAAACTAAGGGTATATGAATGAGAATGAATGTTTTTGACATTGTATGGCAAGAATGCATATAGGTGCTCTTATGTATATCGACAAGTGGGGTAGTGAATTTGTGAGATCTGGGTTTTTGGATCCTTTAATCATGTTTAGAGGTCTCTTTTGATACTTTCCCACGTGCTCAAAAGTCATGGTTAAGGTAGGAAAGCATTTGGATACATTTTAACCCATTTTGGTGCTTATAAAGCTCATTTTGGCACTCTATATCACAAAGTGACCAAATGAACGATTTTGAGGCTAAAATTTTACATAAACATAGATCTCATATAGAGATTTTTTTTGGTCTAAGAACTGTAACATTTGGAGATTTATAGAACTTATTATGATTTTTCGAAGTTCAGCAAATTTTGTATTTTGGTATTAGTTACTTTTCACTTGGTCCAAAATGTTTTTGTATCATCCGAGGCCAAATGAGATTCAATGGTTCTAAAATTTTACATGAAGATACTAGACACCCACAGTGAGCTATAGCCACTAGAATCATCTCATTTAGATGTGCATAGAGAAAGATATGCATTTTTTAACTTGGAATTTACTGTCAGTAGTGCAGCAGGACATCAATCACTATTCCATCAATTTTTGTTAGCTTAATGTCATTTTTTGGATCTGGAGCTATTTTTTTCTTAAACTAAACATCTGTAGCTTTCTAGATTAGTATAGTTTACTCAATATGGATTTTTGTGAAATTAGTTATAAATTTTTAAATTTCATATTATTAAACTATAGCACAACTCCAGGACAGCTGGACCTATGTTAGTTTCCTATTGTCAAACATGGTCCAAACACAGTTGTTATGGCCTAAACGTATTTTTAGAATAAATTTAACATGTAGGGCTTTCTAGAAAGCTATGATTTGTTAGATTTCAATTTTGTTAAATTTAATTATGAATTTTCAAAATTTACCCTAAAAAAATTAAAATCTAGACCCAAAATGAAACTCCTATTTTTCTAATGTGTGGCCTCTAAATACAAGTTGCATGAGATGTTTTATGATGTTTATGACTTGTATTAATGGATTATGAGTAGGAGATGATGTTGGAGAGTGACGGGCTTGTCGTGTAACCCTCAAAATAAAATTAAGTTGAATATTAAATGCAATATAGGGCACAACCTAGGTCATCTCCCTTGGAAATGGAATTCAATGTTCGATTAAGTTTCCTAAATGTTAAAAATCCTAAAAACTATCTAATTTGGGGGTTTCTTTGATTGAATTAAACTAACTAGAATTAAAATTTCTAAACACTACCTAATTGGATGAATTGTGGATAATAATGGTCTTGTGACTAGCTTTGGAATCGCCCCTTGGTATCCACTATCCTTATCCTAATCCAATTGTGATTAATTCTGGCCTAAGAGTCCCTAATTGTGTTCATTAGTAAATGATCTTGAATAACCATTCAAAATTCAAGAAACTAGCAATTTAATGTTAATTGAGACCTCAACTCTCATTAGATTACTAATTCTTGTGATTAAGATCTTTGAACACTTGAATTGATTGATTACTTGATTAATTAGCCTCTGAATCATCATCCAAAAATGTTTAATTAACCAACTAAACATTAAGGAATCCACAATTAGGCACATCAATTTTCACAAGCATTTCATCAAACACCTTGATTGCACACTTAGAAAATTGTAGGAAATTAGGAAAATTCAGTACTAATTCAAACACATAATTAGTCAATCAACATCCTAATTAGTGTATAACCAGCCACTAATCAATTATACAAATTCTTAATCCAATATTCCTTAACCAAGCAAATACAAGAAAGAGAAAAAGTGGTGGAAAAATAAGAAAATCTTAGCTAGAATTTTGCGTTCTTCTCCATGGATTCAAGCTTCTCCAAGAGCTTCCTCCTAGCTAGCCTCAAGGTGGATTAGAGTTTCATATTATGGTGGTTGGAGGTGGAGAATGGAATGGAGATGGTTCTGTGAATGGAGGCGTGAAGGTGAATGGAGTGTGGGTGAAAGGCGGGGGGGGGTCAAGGCGTGAAAGACGGAGGGAGTGTGGAATAAATGGAATGGAATATGATTGAGTGAATGACATTGGATGAATTGAAAATGGACGATCTGGATGAATGGAATAAATGGTGTGAATGAAGCGTGAATAATGACGTGGTGGATGAGTGATTTTTTCTCTTGCTCGAGCTTCAACATTTCTTTCTTAATCAATCACGTGCTCCCTCTCTTTTCCATGCTGAAGCTCCTTCATGTGTGTATAAAGTGTGGGCCCCATTGGTTTTATTTTATTTCAATCCACGTGATTGCTACTGTAGCTTCTGCATGTCTCTTCATTCATGTTCACGTTGTGTTCCACGTTCCTATCTCTGCATGTTCTGTCCGTGTGTAATTTCCAGCTTCTTCTTCTTTGCAAAGCATCAGAACCCGTGGCTGCCTTCTTAATTGAATCACATTACTGTCCAGCTCTTTCTTCACGTAGCTTTAGCTCATGCAATTCGAATCTACTCCTTTTCTTTCCATCATTCAGCTCTATCGTCTTTCTTCCCATTCCAATGGGCAGCTGCTGTACTCTGTAACTAGTGCTTTGTCTCTGTTTGTAACACGTTCTGTATGTATGTGTATTCTTCCTTCTTTTCTGTTCTGCCCAAAGCTTCTATTCGCAGTGCCTAAACTCAAGCATTCTCACGTTGGCTCTGCATTTTCCACATTGAATATGCTCACAAGCTTCTTCTTTACGTTGACTCCAGTAGCTTTTCTCTTTGCTATTTGACGTTAGCTACTGCTCGCTTTGGAGTTGTTTCTGTTCTCTTCTTTCTCATTCATCTTTATGTATTTACAGCCCTTCTTTCAGCGTCACTTTCACTTGCCTACAGATCATGCTTCTTTATGCATTTTGCTCGTGGTATGTGAGCTAAACACGAGTTGTTTCCACGTTAACTTCTGAATGTTTGTTTCTCCATCTTTCTCGTGGAACTTTAACTTGCTGAATGCTACTTGGATGGATTTGTTTTGCTCCTCTCCATGTTAGAACCAAGAACTTGAGCTTCATTTCATTCCAACGTAATTCCTCTCATTCACTGTTGGATGTTGCCTTGCTCGAGCCCTCATTCCTCTCCTCTGTTTCGCATGAGTGGGAGTTCACGTGGGCTGACGTGTGTGTGTATTTTTCTACTCAAAAGTTCCAGCCTTCATGCATGGTTCTGTTCACAACAAATAAAACTTGAGCTTTTCCTCTAGCTTCCTTTGATGCTGCCTCCCTCTTGTATTACACATATGATTTATTTCTCCCATTCAAATTTTATTGCCCAACAAAAAGTGCACTTGATCCCAACTCTTCTCTTCCTCTTCTTCAAAACAAATGCTCATTCAAGCTCCAATTACATATTAAAATTCTACACAAAAAAGTGGGAAAAATCAAATAGGCATATTCACAAAAATTATTTAAGATAAAATGAGCATTAAAAACCAAATTTTTGCAAATTAACTCCTAAAATATAGAAATGGCTATTAAAATGAAATCTTATCTAATTAGAGTTTTAAAGCAATATTTGGAACTAAAATGTCTAAGTTGAGGAGGATAAAAATAGATAAAATATGTGTTTATCACAAAGTCTACAGGGTCTATAGAGAAAAATTTGAATAGTTAAAACTCTATATATACTATTATAAGCCATGACTTAATCCATTTTCTTTTCGAAACCCATGTATAAAGCATGTATGGAGTATACTATATGGGAAACTAAGGCTAAAGTAATATGGCATTACATTTTTGGTATTAGAGAAAAGTCTCTGGCCTTCTAGGGATGTTTAGGGCTTGAGGACATGGCGATAAGACTATGTAAGGGCTTGTATAAGTATGAAAAGCCTTGTATGAGACCTTTAGGGTGTCAAAAGTTGGCATATGGCTATGTTTATGTTATGTAAGATATGGAATGGTCTTGAGCAAGTGGTAAGCCTTAAGTGAGGTTGGCCTCTAGAGTTTCTAGAGTAAAGTTAAGTGATCTAACGGCTAGGGCTCCATACATTGTAGTAGCTCGTCGGGATTAGTAGCAAGCTTGTGTATTAGCAGTAAGGGATAATTGTGCAGCTACTAGAGAGGATATGAGAGGCTGAATGCCCCTGATTGCCATACTCAAACTATTTGGGGGATGTCCTACCTATACCAGGTAAGCAATGAGGCAATGCAGTACGAGGTGAAACTACTACTGCATAGAGCAAGTGTTGAGAGAGCTATTCCCCCTAGCCATGACACCCAGATGTTTAGATGAATTCAAGAGCTTAGAAAGCTATTCCCTCAAGCTAGATGTTAGAGTTTATAGATTACACTGATTACACTCCATAGAGCCTCGATAATTCTAAAGTGCTATTGGGTATGAATGAACAGTGCAAGAGGCAGAACCCTTTAGCTTTGATGATAGGCTGTAGCCAATGACAGTGAGGCTCAGGTCATGTAACTAAAGAAGAAGTATCCTGTTATGATGGAGTGTATTGCCCTATGGAAGGCCTTGTTGGTTATATTCAGGTTAACCTAAATAATGAACTGTTATGGGGTTCATCTGAGCACTAAAAGTTAAAACCCCCGATATAAGTAAAGTGAGAGAGAAGAAAATGATCCATTGGTAGACACAAAGGATCATTAAGCAACAGAAGAGTAGTGGGCATAGTAAATGAGACTGAGGAAGAGATTTCCATAGCTTTTGGTATAGCCTAAGAATGTTTAAGATGGAGCAGTAGCCAAAGGTAAGATATCAGGCACGGGAGTAGTAAAGTTGTAGAGATCCACTTGCTAGGTGTTGACTCCAACCTAGAATGCTATTCCCTATATGAGTGAATGACGGGCTTTCACCGTGAGCTCTAGATAGGCAAGTATGCTATGGATATAGGTGTAAAGGAAGGATACATCTTTCTGAATGAATAAGTGTCATACCCCCACATAGTATATGTTGATACCCACTTTGTGCTAAAGGGGAATGTAGTGAGTATACAAAAAGGGTATATCTCAGAAATGATACCCTACAATGGAAATGAAATGAAATGAGATAGAGTACCCCTCAATTAGTGATCACTAACTCTCCAAGGGCTAGATCCTTGATTTAGTGATTTCAAAGATATGAGAAAGCGAGGAGTCACTGAGAGAGAAATACCTAGTAAGAGGTACCCTCACTTTAGTAGTGACTAAAAGGAGAGCTAATAGAAGGAAGTACAATAAAGGCAAATAGATAAGAATTTCACACTTCATCAGATGAGCTTCCTTGATATGAAACTAATGTAGTGTAAAAGCACACGAGTTGTAAAAGCATTGAGTGGAATATAATAGTTCAGTAATATAGGTTCAGGACGTTGAGAGTGCATGTCCTAATTGGGGTTAGTAAAATCCTAGAATGAGTAGATTATGCTCCCAAAGAGTTTAAGTACAAAAGAGTCCTCAGCTCCTGATTTAACTACAAAAATGAGCCGAGGCAAGCAGTTAGTGCTTCAGCACTCCTAAAAGATTAGAGAAAATACCAAAGGAATGAATGAATAGTAGACCATCCCTTTCATATAAGTAAAGGGGAAGTGCTAGATAGTGACCTCGGGTTGGAGTAGAGAATTCAATAAGAAGTTAGAGGAAGAATCCTCTTTTCCCTGAGTGTCTTATGGAATAAAAGCCAGATAAAGAAGAGTAATAGAGGGATACTTTAGATTGTTGGAAAACTTGTAATATGCTGGCAATAGTGACTTTGAGCTCGGTCATGATATGCTAGTGTATTAGTGATTGATGCTATTGTTTGCTAGCAACAATGGTTACATGATATTGGGTCTGGCCAACCCAGTAGTAATGCGACTTGAGTGCATAGCAAATAGTGACATCAACCATAAAAAGTATCTCGACAATCAAAGGGTGTCCTAGTCAGCTAAATAAAGAGATAAACTAAAGGAAAAGAAGGCAAGGGATTCCAGTGTTGTTAGAATTGCAAGAACAATATTTAAAGAGGAATTCCAATATAGAATAATCAATATTTATAGAATGAGTCCCTTATGATATAAGTTCATAAAATGAAAGAGGGACTAGTATATGATCTTTATCCTACGAGAGATGTTAAGCACACTTGATGTGTGAGATGCCCCGATGCTAAAAGCACTCGAAAGTAGAATATGGGCATAGTCAGAACTTGCAGGATAAGAGAGGAAGACAGAATGAATGTAGATAGAGTATGATAAGTTAGCAAAAGTAGAGAAAGAATAAAGGCCTAAGTAAGAGGCTAAAAGTAGGAAATCAAGGATCCCATAAGGAGTAATAAGTAAATGTTAGAGTACTCCTAAGTATTAGTATGATGTGATCATAGAGAGATAGAAGATACAGAACCCACTTCACATAAAGAGCATTGCAAATACCCGAGTTTAGCCTAAGAGCTTATGAGCAGTAATTGCTAGACTTAGTGAGCACGTGTGTTACCATTTGATGCAATGATCTTAGGCTTTGATGCCTCTCAGAGATGGATTGTAGTAGATCCTAGTACAGTATAGTGGGTCACAGTAGACCCTAGCAGGGCTCTGAGAGGTCATAATAGGCCCAAGGGACACAGTAGATCCCACAGAATTATAGAGAGCCCACAGTTATAGTATAACAGTTTTCTGGAAAGATGATGGCCTAAGATAGTTCTTATAAAATAGATAGTCTTGGAGACTAGCATAGTTTTAGATAGTTTTTGTCTTAGAGACTAGAGATCCTCCTAAGTCTAGTAGACTATTCCCACAGAAATATTTGGAATACACTCAGATAGTAAGACCACTCACTAGACCTTTAGGTAAAAGGAGCATAATATGTAGGAATAGGAAAGAAAGAAAAGAGCTTTCCAAAGTTAAAAATAGATGAACCACTACCCATAAGATGTTATACCTAATCGAGGGATAGAGAGATCCCTATACACCAAAGCCATGTGTTTAGAAAAAGGTTGAGTGCAGCCCTCTATGATGGGGTAAGTGGTAGATCATGTCTTCAGTAGTTGAAACTATAAAAAAGTTAATGTCCCACAAGAATTTAGTAGTAGTCTATGATAATTGCTCTTTAGAGCTAAGGATGAGCTAGTAAGGAAAGAATAAGATTGACTAGTACACTGTATGCTAAAGTAAGATAAGTGAATAGATAGAAAGCCTCAAATGGCTAGTGATAAAGTTAATGATACCTTAGAAGTCATTAGGAGGTAGTAAGGGAGATTTAATACTAAGTAAATTATCTCCTAAGATATGTAAGAGAGTCTACTGAGCAGAAAAGTTAGTCCTTATAAGCAGATTACGCATAATTCGGAGCTCTCCTAAAGAAAGAGGCTGGAGTTATGAGAGTATAGTTATAAGAGTATGATGTAGAGTTAGAAATCCTTTCCCTTATGAGAAGAGCTAGCATATGCTTTATAGAAATAATACAGAGAAAAAGAAGCAAATATAGTAAGCTAGTAATGTAAGTTTCTTGGCAAAAAGAAGCCCAAAAGAGCCTAGTCTCAAAAGAAGTAAATGAAACCAAGAAGAAGGGAACGAAGAAAAAATTAGTTAGCAAGAAATAAGAAAGTTAGAGAAGGTTCTATCCTAAAATTTCGAGGACAAAATTTATTTAAGGGGGTAGAAATGTAACATCCAAGTTTTCATAGACATGAGAACTTAAGGTTGCTAAAATTTTTCTAAATCTGCTGGCTATAGCGAGCATACCTGTTAGCTATAGCGAGTGTACCTGATCATTATAGTGAGAATACTGTTAGCTATAACGAGTGTACTTGTTTGCTATAGCGAGAAGCTAGTTAGCTATAGCAAGTTAGGGGGCTGATAGAAAATCCAGAGAGTTTCTCACAATAACGCCAACCGTAGCAAGCACGGGGGCATCTGGGACTGATAAGGGCTCATTGTAGTGAGGGTGGTTTCCTATTATAGTGAGATTTAGTCCGAAAAAGTGTAGAAAAAGAGAAATCACTTCTCCAAATGTCCAAAACTTTACCCACCTCTGGACTAACTTTTGCCTAGCTGAAAGGAGAGAGAGAGAGGCTAGAAAGAAGGGCACATAGGAAGGAGAGCCAAGAGAGGAAGAAGAAGTTTTGAAAAGGTGAGAAACCTTGCTCCTTCCTTTACTTCTTTTCATGCCAAGTCTCTTCTCTACCTTCTCTTCTATGTTTTTTGAATTTAGAGGTGATATGATTTAGTTTTGAGGTCAGCCCAAGCAGAAGAAGGAAGTCTCAGAAGGAAAGGCTTGTTGTAAGTGGAAGACTCTTGGAAAAACACACAAACAAGATAAGCTTCTTGAGTCTTAATGGCTTCTTCTTGGATCTTTCTCTTTAGTAAAATTTAGGTCAGACCTAGTCACTTAAAGGAAGATGAATTTTGACCTTAGTAAGAGAGAAACAAGTGCTTGAAAGTGTAAGAATTAAGAATAGCTCCTTGGAATCATATAGGAAGCAATGAAGTCCAAGATTGAGAATTTTAGGGTTTTAAGACAAATGCTTAATTGTAATTTTCTTAGAGTTATTCTAGCATATCTAAGAGCTTGTGTGAGTCTCTTAGATCTCTAGGAAGATTATAAAGAGCCATTCCCTTAAGACAAAAAGCAAGCAACTCCATGGGCTCCTTTTATGTACATATCATAACCTCAAGGGAGCTAGAACATCTAGGGAGTAATTTAAATTGTTCTAAGGCTAGAAAGGGCTAATTATCAGTAAGAAACATTAAAGGAAGTCTTGGAATGAAGTTAGGGGGCTTGTAAGGGAAGATGGACTTGTAGGGTCCATATTAGAGCACAAAGAGGCATTGTTAGTCAAGTAGCCTAGTCTTGAGTTGTAAGGAGCTAAGTTTTATTTCAATGACTAAGTTATGCTCCATTGATGTTTATAGGCTAAGAGAAATGAGTCCCCCCTCCTTGCAAGAGTATGACCATGAAGGGATGGGAATTCTAAGAGAAAAGTATTATGATCCATTACAAGATAGCCCTCTAACCTTTCTCTCATATATGTGTGTGGATGTTTTCTTGCTTGGATGCTTGTGTGTGTGATTGAACTATGAAAGGTATGCTTAGCTAGTAGAGACATGTATGGTGCCACTTATGCATTTTGAATTGCTTTTATGTGTGCATAAGATTTGAATAAACTTGGTAATGCTAAAAGTCCCTTGACAACAGTGAGGATGAGTCAAAAGTCCCTTAGCATGGGTGAGACAAGTCAAAAGTTTCAAGAAGAGTGAGACTTAGTCAAAAGTCTTAAGAGAAATGGGTAAGGTAAGTCCAAAAGTCCCAAGAAAAGTGGGTGAGGCTAACCAAGGTCTTGAGAGTCTCGTTTGATGTAATTAAGACTTTTGAAATGGAAATTATGCTCTTAATTTGCACATGTAGCTCATAGACCATGCATAGCATCCTATGCTTGATAATGCATCCATCATGTATGATTGAAAGTGTATAGGGCTATTGAGATTCTTTGAATCCCACTCCTTGCCCATAACCATGTCTAGGTGGAGCAAAATAGCAAGGAAATTGGGAGCCACCCCACTTGAAGTCATGGATGTTGGCAAAGAGGTTGTAAAATGCTTATATTATAGCCATATAGATGTCAAGTGATGTAATGCAATGATGTAAATGATGTATAACCCCTTAGACATATGTAAATACATGTATACGTGATGTATGCATGGAAACTAAGGGTATATGAATGAGAATGAATGTTTTTGACATTATATAGCAAGAATGCATATATGTACTCTTATGTATATCGACAAGTGGGGTAATGAATTTGTGAGATCTGGGCTTTTAGATCCTTTACGCATATTTATAGGTTTGTTTTGATGCTTTCCCATGTGCTCAAGAAGTCACGGTTAGGGTAGGAAAACATTTGGATACATTTTGACCCATTTTGGAGCTCATAAAGCTCATTTTGGCACTCTATGTCACAAAGTGACCAAATGAATGATTTTGAGGATAAGATTTTACACACACATAGATCTCATATAGATATTTTTGCTAGTCTAAGAACCGCAATATTTGGAGATTTATAGAATTTATTATGATTTTTTAAAGTTCAGTAAATTGTACATTTTGGTATCAGTTATTGTTCACTTGGTCCGAAATATTTTTGTATCATCCAAGGGCCAAATGAGGTTCAATGGTTCTAAAATTTTACATAGAGAAACTAGAAACTCACATTGAGCTAGAGCCACTAGAATCACCTCATTCGTAGGTGTGTAGGGCGAGGTATGTATTTTTGAAGTTGAAATTTACTGTCAGTAGTGTAACAGGACATTGATCACTGTTCCATCCATTATTGCTAGCTTAATGTCATTTTCTGGATCTAGAGCTATTTTTCTCTTAAAGAAGACATCTGTAGCTTTCCAAATTGGTATAGGTTACTCAATATGGATTTGTTTGGAATTAGTTATGAATTTTTGAATTCCATCTCAGTAAACTATAGCACAACTCCAAGACAGGTGGACCTATGTCGATTTCCTATTGTCAAACGTAGTTGTTATGGCCTAAACGTATTTTTAGAATAAATGTAACATGTAAGGCTTTCCTAAAAGCTATGGTTTGTTAGATTTTAATTTTTTTAGATTTAATTATGAATTTTCAAAATTTGCCCTAAAAAATTGAAATATGGACCCGAAATGGAACTTCTATTTTTCTGATGTGTGGCCTCCAAATACAAGTTGCATGAGATGTTTTATGATGTTTATGACTTGTATTGATGGATTATGAGTAGGAGATGATGTTGGAGAGTCTACAGGGTCCAAGAAGAAAAATTTGAACAGTTAAAACTCTATATATGCTATTATGAGCCATGACTTAATCCATTTTCTTTTTGAAACCCATGTATAAAGCATGTATGGAGTATACTATATGGGAAAGTAAGGCTAAAGTAATATGGTGTTACCTTATAAACATGTATAATTATGTTAATGTATCATATATAATTGAGAGCTAAGGTTATATGAATGGAAATGCACATTTTAGTCATGTAATGACAAGTTTGTATTATGAAAGTGTATGTATAAATGCAAGTGAGATGGCCAAATTTAGATACATGAGGTTTAGAACCATTTGGGCAACTCATAAAAGTCCTAATTATGCTTTTGGACTTGCCCAAGAGGTTTCAAACCCCAAGGAAAGCCATTTGGACATTATGGCATCTTGTATGAACCAAGAATTGACCAATTTAGAACCTATGTCACTTTTTATCCAAATGAGTTCTTCTTGATCTAAGATTTGATATGCAATTAGAAATTGTTAAGAGATTTTTGAAAAGCTAAAGAATAGAATTTTTAGAGGTTTAAAAAATATTTGATGAATTTTCAAAGTTGGAAAAAATTCTAACTTTAGTCTGATGTATTGTTCACTTGGTCTGAAAAATAAAATCTGTCACTCACCCAAATGATGTACAATTGCCACAAATTTTTATATGGAGAAAAAAGATATTCCCAATGACTTGTTCCAACTAGAAGCACCCCATTTGGATTCTTAGAGAGGAAGATATGAATTTTTAAAAATTCTATCTAATATCAGGCGCTCCAACTGACCTTAGGTACTGTTTGATTGGGTTTCGAGGTCTAGGCATGCCTGAACTGGTCTAGAGTTATTTTTTTCCCTCTAGCTAACATTTGTAGCTTTCCAGATTGGTATCATTTGCATAAATTAGATTTTTTTGGAGTTAATTAGATATTTTTGAAATTTGTAGCAGAAAGCAGTGATAATACCAAGGGACAGCCAGATTTTTGTATTTTTTTTAATGTCAAACATCTTTTACATTATATCCCACAGTTGAGAAATATTTTTAACATATATTAGACATGTGTATCTTTCCAGAATGACTAAGAATGCATGATTTTGATTTTTCTAGAATTAGTTATGATTTTTCAAAGTTTGTGACAAAAGTGAAGAAATTATGGCCAAAAATGCATATATGTATTTTATGCTTCCCTTTGGTTTCCACGAGTTGTAGGCCACTTTTGGTGATGCAAATGAGTTGTATCCATGTAATTAAATATGAAAATGTGATGCATGAGCTCATATGGTCCGTGTGACTCTGAATGCAAAACTTATATGTGATGCAATGCTAAATAATGCATTATTTTAATGGCATTTTCTTGATTATCCATGAATTGCATAATATGAGACATGGAAGTAGCAAAGAATAAGCTAAGAAATTATGGTGTTACACATTGTGCTTCAATTAAGCACTAAGCTATGATCAGACTCATGAATGCACTGAACTCAAAGTGTTCTCAATAGGGAGTTGGTGCCGTGGACAGGCCTTTCCCAATGTTATTGGCCATTAACTTGATACATGTGATTGCTAGTATAGGATAGTAGTCATTACTAGTTTGCTAGTATAGGATAGTAGTCATTACTAGTCTAACTAGCTTATTTATTGAACATGATGATGCTTTTAGTAACTATGTTTCACATGCATTTATGCTGATTAAATCGTACATATCTATGAAATTTTTCTTCAGTTAGTGAGATTCATACCTCATCTTATTTTATGGGCTAACAATTTTAGGTGAAGGTTCTTTAAATGGGGGAAGGGGAAACAAGTAGATGAGTACCTCTAATTTGGAGGCCATATGTAGGCTTTCTACATTGAGTCATTTTCTTCAAGAGTAGATGCTATTATTTTGTAATTTATTTTGCATAGCATCATGGTGCACTCATATTGCCAAGTGTAGGTATTTTGATATTTTGTAACTAAGATTGAATTCATTAGGAAGTCAGATTATGTAGTACTTGAAATCTGATATATGTACTTAACTATTATTTGATATGGATTATTGTTAATGAAGAACCATGACCTTTCCTTTGAGAGTATAATTATACTTTACAATGAATGATCAATTTGAATATTATTGTATGGAATCTTTATTGGAATACTCATTTGAACAATGTTATTAATGGCTTTGTGTAACATCTTATTTTCGTTAAACGATAGAAATAGACGTGCTTTCAAAGCAAGTCCCCTAAAATGAATTAGTTAAGGTTCTAAAAAATTTGAGTAACATTCTAGACTATTAAAAATGAGAATCCTAGCCTTAGATGGAAGGAAAAATGAAGCTAGAATGAAGAAACAAATTTTGACGAAAATCTTACAAAACGTAATGGCATTTTCATAATTTTGAGCAAATTTTGGAATTCACACATGAGGGCTTTTTAAATGAAAGTTTTGAGTTCTCCAGGGTTCTCAGAGGCTCTAAAAACCATGGGAAGTCCTAGAATAGTTAAATCCCCTCTTATGGATGTTTCCCAACATCTGTGTGCCCGAACTTTAATGAATTCATTTAGGAAGGTTTTAGCTCCAATTTGAGTGATTCCCAAGGCATTTTACTAAATTGGAACCTAAATTTTATAATGGAAAAAATGATTCTAAAGAAGGAGCTAAAACGAAGGAGAAATGCAAATGCTAAGAACAAAGGGCAAAATGAAAATTTTTGAAAAAGTCATTCTCCTCCACCTATATATATGAGGCGTCCCACTATCCCATTCATTAAGTCTCATATTCTTCTATCCAAATTCAAAGAAGAAACCCTAGGAGAGTGGCACACTAAGGGAAGAAGACGAGGAGAAGAAATTTAAGCTTTAAGGTATGGCTTCTTCGTAGTTTTTTATGCTTTCTTCCATCCAAACCTCCTCTTCTTCATTCTCCTTTGTTTCTTTTGATTAAAATGAAGTTTTCAAATATTTTTTAAGGGAGAAACTTAGGGAAAATTTCGGATTTGAAGAGAGGAGCTTAGAGAAAGCAAGATTCAAGTGAGAAAAAGCAAAAAAAATAAGGTAATTTCTTCTCCTATGGTTGATGTCTCTTCCTCCTCTTCCTTCTCCATTTTGCCTCACCTAAGACACCCTAGGAAGACTTGGTTTTTAGGCAGAACCAAGGGTGATTCTAAGGAAAAAGGGTATAGAGATTAAGAATATGCAAAACAAATTAACAAAAAATCATTAGATTTCAAGAAGCAATTTCTAGGGTTTCAATTGCACCTTGTAAAATATGACCTTGTACAATGATTCCTAAATTTAAATAAGAGTTTAAATGAGTTCCTAAGATCCCTAGAAGTCTCCCCATATGCTTTCTCCTTCAAGAAAACCAAGCAAAGTCCATGAAAGCCATTAAGCTTCATGGTCTCAACTTAAGGAGGTTAGGGTAGCTAAGGAGAGTTTTAAATTTTTCTAACCCATTTTTGAGTCATGTATGATGAATAAATATGAGAGCAAGCCTTGGAAAAAATTTTGGAAGCTTAGAGAATCAGTTGGTGCTTTATGTTCCATATTATGACCTAAAGAAGCAACATGTAGTTAGACTCTTGATTTTGATTGTGTGATGACTGCAAGAGGCTTAAAAGGATTCAAGAATCATATTTGAAAGGAAATAATGGAGCCTAGAATTTATTAGAAGGGTGTTGCTTCATTAGGTGCAATTATGGAACCATAATGAGATTTATAGGTTAAGTTAGTGTATGGCCTTAGAATTAATTCCATAAATCTAATTGGCTTCCATAAATTGTATTTAGGCTAAGAGAAATCATTTTCACACCACTGTGTGTGTGGCCAAAAGAGGGAGCTTGGATTCAAGAGAAAAAGTTTGTAATTATATCCAAGGTAGCTCACTCCTCCCCCTCTCATGCATGATTGTTTGCTTTACTTATCATTGGATGTGTGTATGTGTATTTTTAAGCCATGAAAAGTGCTCTAGTATGACTTTGATTCCATGGTGCCATGATATTACAATATGCTTTCATATGATGATTTTGATGTGTGTTTGGATTTGCTTGAGTGTGGTGAGGTCAAGAACCTTAGTTATGGTGAGGATGAGTTAAGAACCCTTAAGATTGGTTAAGACATAGTAAAGAGTCTCCCAAAAGTGAGGTTGACTCCCAAGAGCATGGTTGAATCTAAGAACCTCTTAAAGAATGGGTGAGGCAAGTCTAAAATCCACAAGTAAATGGGTGAGGCCAATCCACTTGCTTGGCAAGCCTTTGTATGCTATGTATGACTTTCTCAAATGATGAAAATGCCTCTTGAATGTTTGCACAAATGAGCATGACCATACATGTATTTATAAGACTTGTTTGCATCCATTATGTATGATTGAATGGGAGATTAGCTATTAGGATTTTATGAATCTTATCCCCTCCTTTCTAATGTTCTAACATGCTAGGTGGACTAAGAGAACAAGGAAATAAAAGCCAACCATCTTGAAGAAGAAAGAATGGCATGAAAGTGCTTAAATTTTGCTACTTTAATGCTATGCAAATGGCAAAAGATGTAATCAATGGATATATATGTATTATGATGTTATGAATACATGAAACTATGATAATATGTCATGTATAAATAGAAGAATGTATTATATGATTACTAGAATGTAGTTTGAGCATGTTATGGCATTATAGCTTCTTGGATGGCATTATAGAATTATGTATATGTGTGGATGAGATGACTAAAATGAGATGCATGAGATTTAAGACTATTTGGACAGCTCACATAAGTCCCAATTATGCTTTTAGACTTGCCCAAAAGGTGCCAAAATCTAAGAAAAGACATTTGGACAATTTAATACATTATATGGAGCCAAAATTAATAATAATGGAACCCTACGTCACCTTTTATCCAAATAAGCTCTTTTTGATCTGAGATTTGACATAAAATTAGAGCTTTTTGAGAGCTTTTTGAGAAGCTAAAGAACATAATTTTTGGAGGTCTACAAAATATTTGATGAATTTTCAAAGTTGGCAAATTTTCTGATTTTGGTCATGTTATTATTCACTCAGGTCCGAAAATGAAATCTATCACATAGGACTCAAATGATGTCTAATTGCCACAAAATTTTACATATAGAAACTAAACATTTTTAGTGACTTATGCCAACTAGAAGCACCTCATTTAGATGTCTAGAGAGGGAGATATAAAGTTTTAAAGAATCTATCTAGTATTAAAAACTCCAGCCGACCTCAGTTACTATTTGATTGAGTTTTGAGGTCTGTTTGTACCTGATTGATCTAGAGTTATTTTTTTTCTCTATCTAACATCCACAGATTTCTATATTGGTATCATTTACATAGTTTGGATTTTTGTGGAATTAATTGAATATTTTTGAAGTTTGCTACAGAATTCTATGACAGTACTAGTGGACAGCCTGACTTCTGGACCATTTCGCATGTCAAACGTCTTCGGTGTTGGATGTTATGGTCTTAAAATATTTTTAAGATAAAGTAGACATTTTACCTTTTTAGAATGGCTAAGAATGTATGATTTCAATTTTTTTTAGAATTAGTTATGATTTTCCAAATTTGGAACAGAAAGGAGTCAAAATCTGGCCAAAAATATATGTATATATTTCATGCTTCCTCTTGAGTTCCATAAGATGTAGGACACTTTTGATGATACAAGTAAGTTTTATTCATGTAATTAAATATGAAAATGTGTTATATGAGCTCACATGGTCCACGTGATCCTGAATGAAATTTTTATACACGACGCAACGCAGAAATAATCATTATTTCTATTGCCTTTTTCCTTGAAAGCTTGTATGATTCTTGGAAATGAGATATCTAAAGGCATGAAATGAGCTAGAAATTATGGTCTTACATTTATTGATATCAGAGCAAAGGTTCAGACTCTTGATGTGGGTTGTGACTTGTGTTTTTAAGTTCTAGACGTATATGAGCTATGTTATGGATGAATTGAGTGTGCGATGGTGTGAAGTGTTCCGTTTTCATGTTAAAGCTTGTTATGATTTTTTTGTAAGATAGTAAACACTAAGAGAGGTTGGCCCTCTAGAGAGGCTCGTGTTGATGATGGAGCAGGGCCTAGTGATCTGATTGCTAGAGCCCTACAATCTTATTATGGCTCGCTTGGATCAGTAGCAGGCTGTTATTATGCAGTTACAAGAACGGCTTGCTGAGAGGGATAGCCAAGGCCCTACACCTGCTCCTCCACGGCTACCTCACCACTCAGATCATCCCGAGCATTCAGGGGTGACTCATTAGGTCTGCAGCCACATGTACAGATAGTTGCCCCTATTCCACTAGCTTAGACAGCTCCAGCCTAGGAGCAACACTCTATTAGCCAGGTTATCACTCAGTTCAAAAAATTTAGGCCTCCCACCTTTGATGGTGAGATGAACACAGAGAAAGTTGAGGCCTAGATTATGCAGCTAGAGAAAATATTCAGGGTGATGGAGTGCACGTTTGAGTAGAAAGCCACTATGGCTATCTTCCAGCTAGAGAAGGAAGCAGATTACTGGTGGAGGGGCATAGAGCCTATCTTGCAAGTGAAGAACCTTCTAATTACATGGAAGGCATTCCTCCAGACTTTTTATGAGGGGTACTTCCCCAGTTTAGGTAGAGATGAGAAAGAATCAGAGTTTATTCTCCTGAAACAATCTAAGGGGATATCTATGGACCAATATGTGGCCAAATTTGTAGAGCTTTCTTGATATTCCTCTTATTTACATAGACATGATGATGAGAGGTGGAAAGCAGACAGATTAGAGAAAGGACTGCTCCCTAAGATTAGAGACAGGGTAGTGCCATAGAAAATCAAGCACTTTAATATCCTTGTCGAGATATACAAAGTTATAAAGGTGAATCTCAGGATGATGTAGCCTACCTCTAGTGCTAGACCACCCCTCCCTGAGTCCAAGAGACCTAGAGAGGGTTCACAAACTGCAGTTACCTATCGTAGAGGTTGTAAAGGTTAGTGGAGCCAAAAAGGCAAGAGATGGAGGACTCAGTCTAACTAAGGTAGCTTCACACCTGTCACATATGCCCAGTGTGGCAAGAACCACGGAAATAGATTGTGCTACGTGGGGTAAAATGTATGTTTTAGGTATGGTAGGGCCGGACACATGGCCAGGGATTGCACACAGGTTCCTCTGTGATTACACAATAGAAGGAGATGGTTCCTCCTCCCAGACCATAGACCCAGGGTAGAGCTTTGCCTTATCACAATAAGAGGCTAGCCAGTCTCTCAGTCTGATTCAAGGTACTATTAAAATAAATGATTTTTTTGTAACTGCATTATTTGATTTAGGTGCTAGCCATTCTTTCATATCATATGACTGTGCTAGGAGGTTGGGTCTGAGTATGCATACACTTCCATATGATTTGTATGTATCTACCCCCATAGGAAATCGAGCCATTACCTCCCAAGCTTGTTTGAATTATGTAATCCAGTTTGATCATTGCCTTACTACCCTTGATTTGATTTGCATGCCCCTTATTGATATTGATGTGATCATTGGCATGAACTAGATGTCTGTAAATAATGCCACACTAGATTATAGCCACCAATGTATTACTTTACTTGAGTATGGGACTATGCTTAGTATGAGAACTAAGTTATTTGTCATGACCACCTCTTAGGCGGAGAGATCTCTAGGGCATGGTTGTCAGGGGTACTTAGTTTTGTTTTTTGTTCAGGCTGAGGTAGAAGAGGATATAGATGAGATCCTCGTAGTGAGGGAGTTTCCTGAGGTATTTCCTAAAGAGATTAGTAGACTACCCCTAGAGAGAGAGGTAAAGTTTCCTATAGACATTGTACTTGGGGCAAGTCCAGTGTCTAAGGCCCTATATAGGATAGCTCTCATTGAGCTAGCTAAGCTTAAGAAATAGATAAAGGAGCTCTTAGAGAAAGGTTTTATCAGACCCAGTGTCTCGTTGTGAGGAGCTCTAATCTTATTCGTAAAGAAGAAAGATGAGAGCCTTAGACTATGTATAGATTACTGGGAGCTCAACAAGATCACCATTAAGAATAAGTATCCTCTCCTTTGCATAGATGACCTCCTAGATCAGTTAGTGGGAGTATCAGTATTTTTTAAGATAGACCTTAGGTCAGAATACCATCAACTTAGAATAAAGGCTAAGGATATCCCTAAAATAGCATTCAAAAGTAGATACGGGCATTATGAATTTTTAGTTATGCCCTTTAGGTTGACGAATGCACCCGTAGTATTCATAGATTACATGAATAGAGTCTCCATGCCATACTTAGATAGATTTGTAGTTATCTTTATAGATGACATCCTCATCTACTCAAAAAGTAGAGAGAAACATAAGCAGCACCTGAGATTAGCTTTAGAGACCCTGAAAGAGAAACAATTGTATGCTAAACATAGTAAATGTGAGTTCTGGCTCACTGAAGTTCAATTTCTAGGTCACTGATCTCCTAAGTAAAGGTCGCAGTAGATCCCCATAAGTAGAAGCAGTATTACAGTGGGAAAGACCTAGGATAGTGACAGAGATAAGGAGCTTCCTAGGTTTAGTAGGTTACTATAGGAGATTTATTCAGAGCTTTTCTTAGATAGCAATGCCATTGACCCGGCTTACTAGAAAGAATATACTATTTGTGTGGAATGAGAAATGTGAGAGTAGTTTTTAGGAATTGAAGTACAAGTTAATCATGGCCCTAGTTCTAGTACTCCTTGACCCTAGAGAGACTTTTGTAGTATACAGTGATGCCTCTAAGAAAGGGTTAGGATGTGTGCTTATGCAGAAAGGCCAAGTGGTAGCCTTTATTTCTAGACAATTGAAACCTCATCAAAAAAATACCCCACACATGATCTAGAGTTAGTCACAGTGGTATTTGCTTTAAAAATATAGAGACACTACTTATATAGGACAGCTATAGAAATTTACAATAACCACAAGAGCCTTAAATACCTATTTGAACAGAAAGAATTAAATATAAGATAGCGAAGATGGTTAGAATTTTTGAAAGACTATGATTTCACATCGAAATATCATCCTGGTAAAGCTAATGTGGTAGCTGATGCTCTGAGTAGAAAATCCATATACATGGCCTATATGATTATCTGAGAGTAAGAATTAATTGAGAGATTCAGAGATATGAGTCTCTCCTATGAGGTGTATTCGGGGAAGCTATTAATGAGTGAAACCTAAATAGAAAATGACTTGAGGGATCAGATAAGAGAGGCCCAGTAGATAGATGACCATGTAAGTAAAATTAGAGCCTAGATAGCCCAAGGTAGCATATAGGAGTTCAATCTATCTGAGGATGACATAGTGAAATACAAGGATAGGCTGTTCGTGCCTAGAAATATAGAAATCAAAGAGAAAATATTAGATGAGACACATAAAAGCAAGTACACCATTCATCCAGACAGTAATAACATGTACCAAAATTTAAAGAAAATGTTCTGGTAGCATAGAATGAAAACAGACATAATAGAGTACGTCTCCCAATGTTTAGTATGCCAGAGAGTTAAAATGGAACACCAGAAACTAGCTGGGTTACTTCAGCCCCTAGATATCCTGGAGTGGAAATAGGATAGCATAACTATGGCTTTTGTCATGGGTTTACCCAGGATATCATTAGGGCATAATGCAATATGGGTAATAGTGGATAGATTAACAAAGTCAGCATATTTCTTACCTATGAAAGCCATTCATACCCTAGATAAATTTGCCCAGCTATACATCAGGGAGATAGTTAGATTACATGGAGCACTTAGGAGCATAGTTTTAGGTAAAGATCCCAGATTCACATCGAATTTCTAGATATCATTATAAGATATTCTATGTACCAGACTCAGATTTAGCACAGCCTATCACCCTTAGACGGATGGACAAATGGAGAGAACCATCTAAACCCTGGAGAACATGTTGAGGGCATGTGTGCTAGAAGTGAAAGGAAACTAGGATACATACTTGCCTTTAGTAGAGTTTGCCTATAATAATAATTATCATGCAAGCATACAAATGGCACTATATGAGGCATTGTATGGGAGGAAGTGTAGGTCTCCAATGTGTTGGGTTGAGCTAGGAGAGCAGAGCCTTATAGGTCCAGATTTAGTGGACCAAACTTCTAGACAAATTGAAACCATTAGAAAAAAACTTCTGATGGCCTAGAGCAAATAGAAAAGTTAAACAGATAAACATAGATGGCCGTTAGAATTTAAGATTGGAGACCATGTCTTCATTAGAGTGTCTCCAGTCACAGGGATAGGTCGATTTATAAAAAGCAAAAAGCTCAGTCCGAAATATATAGGTCCTTTCTAGATTCTTGATAAAGTAAGACCTGTGGCCTATAGACTAGCCCTTCCCCCAAACCTAAGCCAAGTACATAATGTAACCCATGTTTCACAGTTGAAAAAGTACCAACCTGACCCCTCACATGTCATAGAATATGAGAATGTACAGTCACAGGATAATCTATCATACATAGTATAACCAGATTGGATCGTGGACGTTAAACTCAAGCAGTTACGGAATAAAATGATAGAGCTGGTAAAAGTAGTTCGGAAGGGGTGATCTCTAAAAGAGGGTACCTGGGAACCAGAGGAAGATGTGAGAAAAAAGCATCTAAAAGATATGAGAAAGAAGCATCAAGATCTCTTCCCATAAGGTATGTTATTTAAATTTTGAGGACGAAATTTTTTAAAGGGGGGAGAATTGTAATGTCCAATTTTCATTAAACGATGAAAACAGACGTGTTTCTAAAGCAAGTCCCCTAAAATAAATTAGTTAAGATTCCAAAAAAATTGAATAATATTCTAGACTCCTAAAAATGAGAATCCTAGCCTCAGACAAAAAGAAAAATAGAGATAGAATGAAGAAACAAATTTTAACAGAAATCTTACGAAACGTAATGGCATTTTCGTAATTTTGAGCAAATTTTGGAATTCACATAAGAGGGCTTTTTAAATGAAAGCTTTGAGTTCTCTGGGGTTCTCAGAGGCCCTGAAAACCATAGGAAGCCCAGGGATAGTTAAATCCCCTCCAATAAACGTTTCCCAATGTTAATGCGCCTGAACTTTGATAGATTCGTTTAAGAAGGTTTTAGCTCTGATTTGAGTGATTCCAAAGGCATTTTACTAAATTGGAACCTAAATTTTATAATGGAAAAGATGGTTCTAAAAAAGGAGCTAAAATGAAGGAGAAACGAAAATGCCAAGAACGAAGGATAAAATAGAAATTTTTGAAAAAGCCATTCTCCTTCACCTATATATATAAGGCACCCTACTCTCCCATTCATTTAGTCTCATATTGTTCTTTCCAAATTCAGAGAAGAAACCCTAGGAGAGTGGTGCACCAAGGGAAGAAGAAGATGAAAAGAAATTCAAGCTTTAAGGTATGGTTTCTTCATAGTTATTCATGCTTTTTTCCATCCAAACCTCCTCTCTTTTATTCTCCTTTGTTTCCTTTAATTAAAATGAAGTTTACAAATCTGTTTTAAGGGAGAAAATTAGAGAAAATTTTGGATTTGAAGAGAGGAGCTTGGAGAAAGCAAGATTTAAGTGAGAAAAAGCAAGAAAACAAGGTAATTTTTCTCCCATGGTTAATGTCTCTTCCTCCCCTCCCTTCTCCATTTTTCCTCACCTAAGTTACCCTTGGAAGAGTTAGTTTTTAGGTGGAACCAAGGGTGATTCTAAGGAAAAAAGGTATGGAGATTAAGAATCTGCAAAAAGAATTAACAAAAAACCATTAGATTTCAAGATGTAATTTTTAGGGTTTCAATTGCACCTTGTAAAATATGATCTTGTACAATGATTCCTATGCTTAAATAAGAGTTTAAATGAGTTTCTAAGATCCCTAGAAGTCTCCCCATGTGCTTTCTCCTTCAAGAAAACTAAGAAAAGTCCATGAAGGCCATTAAGCTTCATGGTTTCAGCCTAAGGAGGTTAGGGTAGCTAGGGAGAGTTTTAAATTTTTCTAAGCCCATTTTTGAGTCATATATGATGAATAAATATGAGAGGAAGACTTGTGAAAAATTTAGGAAGCTTAGAGAATCAGTTGGTGCTGTATGTTCCATATTATGATCCAAAGAAATAACATGAAGTAAGGCTCTTGGTTTTGATTGTGTGATGACTCCAAGAAGCTTAAAAGGAGTTAAGAATCATATTTGAAAGGAAAGAATGGAGTCTAGAATTTATTTGAAAGGTGTTACTTCATTAGGTGCAATTATGGAACCATAATGAGGTTTATAGGTCAAACTAGTGTCTAAGCAAGTGTGTGGCCTTAAAATTAATTCCATGAACCTAATTGGCTTCCATAAATTGTGTATCATTTCCATACTATTGTGTGTGCATAGCCGAAAGAAGGAGCTTGGATTCAAGAGAAAAAGTGTGTAATTGTATCCAAGATAGCTCACTTCTCCTTCTCTCATGCATGATTGTTTGCTCTACTTATCATTGGATGTGTGTATATGTATTTTTAAGCCATGAAAAGTGCTCTAGTATGACTTTGATTCCATGGTGCCATGATGTTACAATATACCTTCATATGATGATTTTGATGTATGCTTAGGTTTGCTTGAGTGTAGTGAGGCTAAGAACCCTTAGCATGGTGAGGATGAGCCAAGAACTCCTAAGACTGGTTGAGACAAAGTAAAGAGTCTCCCAAAAGTGAGGTTGACTCCTAAGAGCATGGTTGAGTCCAAGAACCTTTTAAAAAATGGGTAAAGCAAGTCCAAAATTCACAAGTAAATGGGTGAGGTCAATCCACTTCCTTGATTAGCTTTTGTATGCTATGTATGACTTTCTCAAATGATAAAAATGCCTCTTGAATGTTTGCACATGTCAACATAACCATACATACATTTATGAGACTTGTTTGCATCTATTATGTAAGATTGAATGAAGGATGAGCTATTGGGATTCTTTGAATCTCATATCTCATCCCCTCTTCTCTAATGTTTTAACATGCTAAGTGGACCAAGAGAACAAGGAAATGGAAGCCAACCACCTTGAAGAAGAAAAAATGGCACGAAAGTGCTTAAATTTTGCTACTTTAAGGCTATGCAAATGGCAAAAGATGTAACCAATGGATGTATATGTATTATGATGTTATGAACACATTTAATTATGATAATATGTCATGGATAAATAGAAGAATGTATTATGTGATTACTAAAATGTAGTTTGAGCATGTTATGGCATTATAACTTCTTGGATGGCATTATGGAATTATGCATATGTGTGGATGAGATGATCAAAATGAGATGCATGAGGTTTGAGACCATTTGGACAGCTCACATAAGTCCCAATAATGCTTTTAGACTTGCCCAAAAGGTGCTAAAACTTAAGGAAAGCCATTTTGGATAATTTGGTACCTTATATGGAGCCAAATTTGACCATAATAGAACCCTATATCCCTTTTTGTCCAAATGAGCTCTTCTTGATATGAGATTTAGCATGAAATTAGAGCTTGTTAAGAGCTTTTTATGAAGTTAAAGAACATAATTTTTGGAGGTCTACAGAATATTTGATGAATCTTCAAAACTGGCAAATTTTCTGGTTTTGGTCATGTTATTGTTCACTAAGGTCTAAAAATGAAATCTATCACACAGGGCACAAATGATGTCCAATTGTCATGAAATTTTACACAGAGTAAATAGACATTTCTAGTGACTTGTGCCAACTAAAAGCACCTTATTTGGAATTCTAAAGAGGGAGATATGAATTTTTGAATAATCTATCTAGTACTAGGAACTTCAGCTAACCTCAGTTACTGTTTGATTGAGTTTCGAGCTCTGTGCATGCTTGAATCGATCTAGAGTTACTTTTTTCCTATAACTAAAATCCACAAATTTGAGTGATTCTTAAGGCATTTTACAAGATTAAGGACCTAATTTTATGATGGAATAGATGGTTCTAAAAAAGGAGCTAAAACAAATCAAAAACTAAAATATCAAGATTAAGGGACATAAATGGAATTTTTTAAAACAAATTGCCTCTTGAAGCTTTTATATGTTTCATGCCACTTCTTCTCCTTTCTCCATCGACTTCATTTTTGCCCAAAAACTAGAGACGCACAAGAAAAAGGGAAAAAAGGAGGAGAAAAGCCAAGAACAAGGTGAGAAATTCATGGAAATCCTTGCTCTTTCTCTAGAAAACTTCTTCCTCTCCTCTCCTCTTTTTCTATGGATTTAGTGAGATGTTTGGTTCTTTTTTGAGTCTAGAACAGAGGGGGATAGTTCAAATTTTTGGAGAAGAAGCCAAGCAAGGAGAAGAGCATTCAAGGAAAGCCAAGAAACCAAGGTAAATTACTAAGATTCTAGTATGTTCTTCCATTGTTCTTCTCTTGAGTGGTCCAGCCAAGTGAGGGATAGCCAAGGAGGAGTGATTTTTAAACCAAACCTAGGATGAATCTTAGGAAATAGAGTGTGGGAATTAAAACTATGTAAAGAGAATTAAGTAAAAGTCATTAGTTTTCAAAATAGCAAAGTTAGGATTCAAGTGTTCAATTAAAATTCTATTTTGATGCGAAGGTTCCGAAGCCAAATTGAGTATTTGCATAAGCTCTAAAGATCCTTAGTAAGTTCCCCACATGCATCTTCCATCTAAAAAAAAAGGCAAACCCCTTGCTCCCCTTTAATGTTCATTATCTTGGCCTAGAGTAGAACAAGAGCATAAAGATAGTTTTAATTTATTCCAAGCTTGATTTTAAGTCATATATGATGGGAGAGGATGAAAGGAAGCCTTGAAAAAATTTTAAAAGTCATGGATAATGAGATGGTATCATAAGTTCTATATTATGGCTTAAAGAAGAAACACCTAGCTAGGCTCCCTAAATTAATTATGTGATGGCTCCAAGAGCTTAAAAGGGGTCCAGAGTGTGACATCCGGTCCCTCCATAAATGGGAGAAACGCAATGTTTGGTTTCTCCGTAAACGGCAGAAATTGGCCAAATACAAAAAGAAGTCCCTGAAATAGAAGGAATTGGGGCCAACTAAAATTATGATAAAATTTTAAATATTAGAAAATGAGGATTTAAGCCTTGAGTTGTTCAGAAATCAAGGCCAGAGCTATTCGAAAAATTAGCCAAAAGGCCAGTGGCATTTTCGTAAATATAGGCACTTTTTGAAAAACACATAGGAGGGTTTTTTAAATGAAAGTTTTGAGTTCTCCGGGGTTCTTAGAGGCCTTGAGAACCATGGGAAGCCCCAGGACAGTTAAATCCCCTCCGGTGGATGTTTTCCAATGTCGGTATGCTCGAACTTTGACGGATTCGTTCGAAAAGGTTTTAGCTCCAATTTGAGTGATTCCAGAGGCATTTTTCTTAATTGGGAACCTAAATTTTATAATGGAAAAGACAGTTCTCAAAAAGGAGCTAAAACGAAGGAGAAACGAAAATGCAAAGTATAAAGGGCAAAATAGGAATTTTTGAAAAGTGTAACTTATTCTCACCTATATATATGATGCACCCTTCTCCTCCCTTCATTATGCACGACCATCTTCTGCTTAAAACCAGAAGAAAACCCTAGGGGATGAGGCTCACAAGAAGGGGAAGAAAAGGAAGAGAAATCAAAGGCTTAAGGTATGGAAATTAGTAGTTTTTCATGCTCTTTCTCTTCCAAACCTCTTTTCCTCCATTCTCCTTTATTTCCTATGATTATAATGAAGTTTATAAATCTTTTTTAAGGGAGAAATTGAGGGGAAAATTGGTATTTGAAGAGAGGAGCTCAAAGAACACAAGATTCAAGTGAGAAAAAGCAAGAAAACGAAGTAATTTCTCTTCCTATGGTTGTCATTTTTGGTCCCCTTCTCCACCATTTCGCCCCACTTGAGAAAACCCTAGGAAGAGATGATTTTTAGGTAGAACCAAGCATGAATCTAAGGAAAAAGGGTGTGGAGATTAAGAATATGCAAAGGGAATAAACAAAAAACATTAGATTTCAAGATGCAAGTTCTAGGGTTTCAATTGCACCTTATAAAATCTGACTTTGTATGATGATTCCTAGGCCTAAGTAAGAGTTTAAATGAGCTCCCAAGATCCCTAAGAGGCTCCCTATATGCTTCTTCCCTTGAAAAAACAAAGAAAGCTCTATGGAACCTAATATGCTTCATAGCCTCGGCCTAGATGGGTTCTCCTAGCTAGGGAGAGTTTTAAATTTTTCGAAGGCCATTCTTGAGTCATATTTGATGAATGAAAGTGAGGGGAGGCCTTGGAAAAAATTTAGAACTCATAGAAAGTGATTTGATGTTTTAGGTTCCATATTATGACCTAAAGAAGTAACATGGTGTTAGGCCTTTTATTTTGATAATGTGATGACTCCAAGAGGCTTAAAAAGAGTCAAGAATCATATTTGAAAAGAAAGAATGAGGCCTAGAAATCATTTGAGGGGTGTTGCTTCATTGGGTGCCAATATAGACCATAAGGGAGGTTGTAGAGTAATCAAGGGTTTAAGCAAGTCGCATGGCCCTAGAAATTGTTTCATGAACTTAATTGGCTCCCGTAATTTATATCTAGGCCAAGAGAAACTATCTCCACCAAGTTTTGGGTGTGTGGCCGAAAGAGGAGGCTTGAAAGGTAAGGAAAAAGTGTGTGCTTGTATACAAGGTAGCTCTCTCCACCTTCTCTCATGCATGGATGTGTGTTTAGATTGTTTTAGAATATTTGTATGTGTATTTTCAAGCTTTGAAAAGGATGCTAGCATGCCTTTATATGCCATGATCCTTGATGCCATGTTATGTTCTTAAATGATTTCATAATGATTGTATGAGTTTGCTTGAGTGTGGAGAGGCCAAGAGCTCTTCCCTTGGGTAAGGATGAGCCAAGAACCTTTGAGCTTGGTTGAGACAAAGTAAAGAGTCTCCCAAAGGCAAAGTGGACTCCCAAGAGTATGGTTGAGTCCAAACCTCTTAAAGAATGGGTGAGGCAAGTCCAAAATCCATGAGGAGAAGTGTGAGGCCAATCCAAGCACTTGGTGAGCTCTTGAATGTCTTGTATGATTGATTCACATGCCAAGGTTTTTTTTAAAATGTGCATGTCTTACATTTTCACCATGCATGCATTTGAAAAGCTTGCTTTACACATATTATGTATGATTGAATGGGAGATGAGCTATTGGGATTCTTTGAATCTAATCTTCTCCTCTCCAATGATCGAACATGATAGGTGAACCAAGTGGATATGCCAATGGGAGCCAACAACACTAAAGGAAGGAGATTGACAAACTTATGCCTTGGTTTTAGTCATTTTGGAACCATAATGATGATTCATCATGTATATGATGTTGTATATGTACTATGAATGTTGAGACATGTGTAAATATACTAATATGTGATGTTGAGATGTATGATTCTCATATATGACCACTAGCCCATGTTTTGAGTATGTAATGCCATAGTATGAAAATTTAAAGTTTGAAGGAAATATGCATAAGTGTGGGTTGAATGGCCAAAATAAGATGCATAAGGTTTGAGGCCATTTGGGCAGCTCACATAAGTCTCAAATAAGCTTTTCGACTTGCCCAAAAGGTGCCAACACCAAGAGGAGGCCAATTGGCAAGTTTGGTACCTTATATGGAGCCAAATTTGACCATAATGGAACCCTATATTATTTTTTAGCCAAATGAGTTAGTATTTCTCTGAAATTTGGCATACAATTAGGTCTTATTGATATCTTTTTAGGAAGATAAAGAACATAATTTTTGGAGGTCTAGAGAATATTTGATGAATTTTCAAAGTTGGGATTTTCTATGGTTTCTGGTATGTGCACTGTTCATACTGGCAGATTTGATTTTTGTGTCACCCGATGCCCAAATGGTGTCCAATGTTTGTGAAATTTTATAGACATAAACTAGAGGTCATGGGCTTTCTGTGGCCACTGAGGTCACCTTATTTAGAGGTCTGAGAAGAGAGTTATGCATTTTTGAAGTTTGCTGTCAGTAATAGTAGCATCTCCAGAGTTCGGTTACTGTTCCATAAGTTCCCAATTGCTAAACGTATCCATTTCATTTTGGAATTATTTTTAATATCAAGTTATATTTGTAGCTTTCGAGAATGACCAAATTTGTGTAATTTTTATTTTTATAGAGTTAGTTATGAATTTTAGAAGTTTGTATCAGTAATCTGAATAGTAGCCCAGGCAGCCAGCGACCTCAGTAGCTTTTCAGATGTCAAAAGTTCTCCATGACAAATGTTGTGGTCTGGGCATATTTTTAGTGTGAATTAGACATCTGAAGCTTCCCAGAATGGAAAAGAACACATGATTTTAATTTTTATATAATTAGTTATGATTTTCCAAAGTTTGTGATAAAAAAGAGGAAATTCTGGCCGAAAATGTAAACATGGATTTTATGTATTCCTTTGCTTTCCACAAGTTGTAGGCCAAATTTGATGATGGAAATGAGCTATACTCATATGTTTAAGTATGAGAATGTGATGGCTACATTCATAAAGCCTATGGGACTCCAAAAGAAAAATTTTACCCATAGAGAAATGCATTTTAATTAATAACTCCCTATACCATTATATTGTTTCCATAGAACAAACATAAGATGAGGCATGGGAATTGTATGAATTGAGTCCTAGAAGTATGGTGTTACACAGAGTCATAATTGGATGGAAAGAATGGAGCTAAACTCATGTTTTCCTAAGGTTGCTTCATTAAATGTATTATAAAACCATAAATGAGCCATAAGAATCACCTAGCCTTTGAAATGAATGTGTAGCCTTAGAAATTATTTCAACAATGTAATTGGCTTCCATATGATGTGTCTAGGCCAAAGTAACCAAGTCTCACCTTCTTGTGAGTGTGTGGCTATGGGAGAGAAACCAAGTTGAAAGAGAAAAGTGTGCAATTGTGATAAAGGTAGCTCTCTCTTCTTTCTCTCATGCATAAGTAAATGTCTATCTTATTTTGAATATGTATATCTATGTTTAATCCATGAAAGATGTTTTTAGCATGTGTTTATATGTCATGGTAACATGTTGCTATGTTATGCATTTAAGTGATGTTTTATAAATGTGTTTTGGTTTGCTTGAGTGTGGCAAAGCCAAAAGCCTCCTAACCATAGTGAGGATGAGCCAAGAATCCTCAAGAATGGGTGAGACAAGCCAAAAGTCTTTAAAAAGTTAGGCTAGTCAAGAACCCTTTAAGAGAATGGGTGAGGCAAGTCTAAAATCCCCCAAGAGAAGCTGGTGAGGTTAAACCATCATCTTGGTAAACCTATATATGCTATGTATGACTTTTTGAGTGCATGAAACATTTTGTGAATGATCATACACTCCATGATATCCATGCATGCATTTTTGGACTTGGATTTACATTTTTTATGTATGGTTGAAAAGGAGAAGAGCTATTAGGATACCTAGAATCTCATCCCTTCCTCCCCATTGCCTAACATCTCTAAGTGGACCAAGTGAACCAAGAAATGAGAGCCACTAAGCTTGAAGGAAAGAGATTGACAACAAATATGTAAAACTATCCATTTTGTAGCCATATGAATGGCATATGATGTAATCCAATGTTTTATATGATGTATGACCTTATAAACACTTGTAAATATTTGGATATATTGTATATGTATGAGATTTGATGCTATATGGATGTTCTAGCCAGTTCTTAACATTGAATGGCAAGAAGTAACTTATGTATTCTTGGGTACACCTTGGGGTGAGAGAGTGAGTTTGTGAAATCTAGGTTTGTTCACCTTTGAGACATATTTAGTAGACCAATTTGATGCGTTCCCACATGTTCAAGTGACCATGGATTTCTTAGAAGTGGATTTAAACCTTTTGAGACCCTTATAAGACATAAAAAGTGCCATTTTGTAACCCTATAGCACAATCTGGCTAAATGAATAAAGTTACCTAAGAAATTTAACATAAATATAGATCTCATCTAGATCTTTTTAGAAAGCTAAAGACTAGATTATTTGGAGCTCTATGATATTAATTATGAATTTTCAAAGCTGCCAAATTTTAGCTATTCTAGTATAGTTATTGTTCATATAGTTAGTTTTTTCTCCTATGTCATTTGAGGGACAAATGGTGTCCAATGCTCATGAAAACTTAAAAAATAAACTAGATATAATAACCTTTCTATAGCCACCAAGGTCAATCCAATTTGATGTCTGAGCAAAGAGATATGAATTTTTGAAGTTTTGTGATAGTATCAGTAGTGCTAGGCAACCTTAGTTATTGTTCTATCAATTCTTAGTAGTTGTACATCACTATTATGGTCTAAACTTATTTTTAGCATAAATTAGACATCCTTAGCTTTCTAGAATGGTATAATGTGCTTGATTTTTATTTTTCTAGAATTATTTATGATTTTTCAAAGTTCATGACAAAAAACTAGCACACTAACCCGAGGCTGCACATGCAATTTTTGTATGTATGGTTCATGAGCTCGAATTTTTGGCCACTTCTTGAGATGGTTTTGAGTTATATCCATGTATTTAAATATGAGAATGAGATAGATGAGTTCATATGGCTCACGAGACATAAAATGAAAAATTTATCCATGACATAACACAAAATAATCTATTATTTTTATTGCTTTTTCTTGAGTAAATGTGCTAGACCAAGGAAAGGCAAGCTAGAATGGCATGAGATGAGGTAAATGAATATGGTGTTACATCATGACTGCACATTGTGAAACCATTGAGATGTTAAAAGAGGTGCAAGAGGCCATGACTGCAATGGCCAATTGAATGAGGGAGCAAGCTGAGGCCTATGAGGCTATTGTGAGGCCAATGACTAACCAGGTTTAAGACCAAGTTGAGGCCTATGCAGCCATTATTCAAGTATTGCAATAGCTACATGAGACCATGAACAAGAAGAATCAAAAGGTGCCTAATAAAGTTTATTCTTATATGTTTTATTTTCCCTAATGTAGGCATTATGATAATTAAATATGGCTTATTACATTTAATTAGAGGATATTTAATTTTATTAGCCATTCTTTGCACTTTAGGAATTAATTTACAAATTTTAGGATTTTTTAGTGCATAAATTCCTTTAGATAATTTTGTAAATTTTCCTACTTAATTTTCTTTTCCATTCCTTATGTGCAGATCATTGGGCTTTCTTAATTTCATACATGGACTAGACTTCCACATATGGCTCTTTCCTTTGACACACATCATCATGCATCATTATCCATTTATTCAATGTCCTACCATCCCTTCCCACATGTACAAAATGAATAGAAGATACTAGCTCATTCATGCTTTTTTATCACCAAGTCACATGTCCCACGTTACATATACATTCACTTAAGTTTACTAGGTCCAGAGGAAAGTCCATAAAGCCATAAGACTAGAAGAGAAAAGGTGCTTCATCCATTCCATCCATCTCATATCATTCACACTCACCCACAACCCACTTACACATCCTTCTATTCCATTCACGTTGCCATGTATAGCTTACTTGTACATACACAAACACATGCACAGTAAGTTTCTCATATCACCTCACTCCATGAAGCACTTGAACGAGGCACAAGTCATCACACACTAGCCACGAGTCTAATTCTCGTGTACAACAAAAAGAAGCACGTCCTTACAAGCTCCAGCTCCTTTGTTCAAATGTGGAATGCACTCATATATCACTTGTGGGTCTAAGCATGCACCAGCTCATGTAATCACACACACGTCTAGCTTGCTTCACTCACAACAATAATGCAACCACTATTTTTAGAGTCCAGACATCATTCTTCCAAGTAAACAAAGTGCCAACTCACTCATCCATGTAGTAAACTCTCCTTACACACAACTGCACTCCATTCCCTCGAGTTTATACGCAACACACTCATAACCAACCACATCTTCACGATGTTCTATTTTGGTAAGAAGCTACAGGTTAGTGAGGAAAAGGAAACTCAAACACACACATGCAAAAACAGAGGTAGCCACAAGTTAGAGGAGAAGAAGCTTGTGAGCAGAAGAAACACATAAGAGCATACAGAAGTGAAGGGACTAAGAATGAAGAAGAAACACGAGTTGAACGAGCTAGGGTGGATGAAGAAGGAGCTAACATGGACAGGATGCATAAGCCACAACACGAGCTGAATGAGTAGAAGACGAAGCACATAAAGATCAACGGAAGAGGCTTCGGTTCAAGGAAAATGAATAAGTTGAAGTTGATGTGGATTGAGACAAAGAAACACGTGAGCTTACACACAGGCAGAACTAATAGAGCACGTGGTTATTAATGTCGAGGCAGCACTTGAATAAATGAAGGAAGGCAGAGTACATGGTAAAGGCTGAAGTAAGCACATGATTCATTAAAGGAATAAACACACATTGGGAAAAATGTGAAAAAGGGAAGGGGCTAAAGATTGAAGCGAGGCAATAAAGGGAGAAAGGTTTGGGTTTTGACACAACTCCAGGATGTGAACAAAGGGAAATTCTTCATTCGTCTTCTCTACATGGTCATAGTTCCTTCTATCAAAATCCCTCCATTCATCTTCTTGATGCAAGCTTCAATTTCTCTTGGAAGCTAGCTGAAGATTGGATCTCCCTTAATGTAGATTTGAGCTCTAAGATTGCCTCTCTAAATTGGATAAACTCTCCTTTCTTTATCTTTTAATTTCAGCATTGATCCCTTCGTTAATTTAACTAGGTTTAGCTTATTAATTAAGGAATTTAGTGGCTAGAATTTACTGGATTAAATTGAATTTTGGTTTGATTGTAATCTTATAATTGAATGTTAATTTTGATTCCTAAGTGTTTGTAGAAAGTTCTATTAAATTCCTCTTATTTTTAGGCCAATTAATGCAATGGTTATTGAATTAAGTGGCTGGAATTTTTATGCAATTGTTGTGCTTGAGGAACTTATTAATCTAATTAGTTTATTAGCATTTTAAGTAGATTTTTCAACAAAATTTAATAAGCATTTAGGTTCTGTTTTGGTGTGTTCTTATTCCTAACTCAATTAATTAATTATTTAAGGTTTCTTGTAGTTGCAAAGTCCTTAAATCATTAGTGAATTAAGTCTTGGATGGTAATTCAAAAGTCCTTATAGAGAATACACTAAGAAGCAAGAGTTTAGATCCAATTTTGGTACATTTAAAAAAGAGAGCAAGAATAATTGAATTTTACAAAGTCCATCTAAAGGCTAGTTACCACACTTTCCTAGTTGTTAACTGCACTTATTCTTAAGCTTTTAGTTGTTGTTACTTTTCTTTAATTCAATCAAAATTCAATAACTCAAAACCTCCTAAACAATTTTCATTTAATGTTTACTTAGAAAACTCTTTCACAAATAATTAGAAGTAAAAACTCCTTAAAAAATGACCTAGGTTGTACCATTAGCTACAAGCCATTTTCTAATCTAGTTTTATTTGAGGTTGCGTGACACAACTTTCAAATTTGATGCCGTTGCCAAGGAGTTTGGTTTCTTAATTGTTTGAAGAGGGTTTTTTAGTGTTTTTGCTATGTTTTTGTTTGGTTTTTGTTCTATTTTAAGCTTGGATTTTGGCCTTTCAATTGCTTGAAACAATTGTGCTACTTGTTGGAACTTTTATTTGACATGCCCAAAAAGTTCTCAAACTTTGTTTTCCAAGGGTTTTAGGTGTTTTAAGCAAAAATAATAGCATAGGTATTAGGTGTACCATTTTTTGACCAAATTCCAATGTTTAAGGCACTTTTTGTGATGTAAACCTTTAAGTATGTTCAAATTTATGTAAATATGATGTATGTATCTATTTTGAAACCATATGAATGAATATATGAGTTTTTGCCATCCATATGCTATTGTGTTCATGTGTATAATTGCAAGTGCCAAGGTGAAAATGAGCTCCATGATGATGTAAACTATTTAGCATACTTTTATAGGCTGTAATTATATTTTTAGACTTGCTCAAGTGGTTGTTGAAAGATGAGAAAGGCTTTTAGTACATGTTGAACCCTTTATAGAGTTCAATATTGACCATTTCTTGAGATGAACCAAAGTTTGACCAAATGGATGAGTTTTTACATAAACATTGGCCAACAAGTAGGTCTGATCAAACTTTTTTTACAGAGCTAAAAAGGACTCAATTTGGAGCTCTAGAGTATTTATTATGATTTTTCAAAATTGGCTAAATTATGCAGAATTGTCAAAGTTACTTTTTATATGGTCAGTTTGCATTTCTATATCACTTGTGGGACAAATGAAGTCTAATACTTATGAAATTTTACAAGCACAAATACATCATAATCTTTCCATAGCCACCAAGAGCACCATGTTTGTAGCTTTGTAGAGGGATAAACAATTTTTTGAAGTTCTAGGTCCTGTAACTATCTGAGAACAGACCTAATGTACTATTCTATTATTTTTCGTAGGCTAAATGCTATTATCTTGGTCTGGAATTATTTTTACTCATTTGTTAGCATCTAGAGCTTTCTAGAAAGCTATTATATGCATGATTTTGATTTTTTTGAAATTAGTTATGAATTTTCAAAATTCATATTAGAAATTTAAAGCACCAACCTGAGAGCAAATTCTAGTTTTCTTGAAATGTGGTTCCAAATCCGAGATTTTTTAGATTAATTGTGATGTTTATGATATGAATGGATATGTTATACCATCCTAAAATTAATTAAGGTATTAAACATGAATTTGGACTAATTAAGAATAATTATTGTAGAATAAAGCTATGTGAATAAGAGTTTATAGAGAAATAAATAATTAATGTAGGTTTAAAATTCAATTAGATTAAAACTTATTTTAGGCCCATAATTAACTTAAGTCATTGATAAAGACTAATGGAGGCCCAATGATTTTAGGTGCAAACCCAACTTGTAACGTTTTTTCTAAATACTCATTTTTTTATAGATTTTTTTTTTTAAAAAAAACTTCTTGATTTGAGTTACCCTTTTTCTATTTTAATTATTCCTTCACAATAAAGTCCAAATAATAGTGTAGCGAAATATGACAATAATGGAAATACACTGTAATTCATACAAACTAGTTTATAAGTTCTACCATAGGGGAGGGGGGTCATACAGGTTTGATAATTGCTAATTTTCATATATTTTTCCTCTTTTAATTAGGCTTTTTTATTATAAATTTTGTCTTAAGGGACTTCAATTAGAGGATAATTGAGTTTATTGACCATTTCTATTTTTTAGGAATTAAATTGCAAAATTATTGGTTTTAATGCATAATTTTGTTTAAATAATTTTGTAAGATTGTTCCTACTTAATTGTCTCCATTGTTTTTTTGCAGACTTTGAGCAAATTAAATCTTAATGTTGAAGAAAATATGAAAGGTTAATTGGAGAAGAAAAATACCACGAGCCATTTCATCCTTAGTGCATCCACTCTCCCTCCATTCTCACGTGGCACCTCACCATATACACTCACATGCATGGCTGGCCCACACTCACACTCAATCTCCTAGAACCAGCCATTACACTTCCACCTACTGGAACAGAGCAAAATAGAGGATGTGGTGAGCTTTTGTGATTCAAGAAGAAGCTTGTGAGCTAAAGTGAGTTGAATGAAAAAGAGAAGAGCTAGAACAGAGCTAGAAGCACTAGGTTTCATGCTTGAAAGGAAAAGAAGAAGCAACAGGTTCTTGATGAAAATGCTTAGGTTCTATGTGCATGGAAGGGAAGCTCATAAAGCTAGGAGAAGTAGGACGTGAGGCTTCCATGAAGAGAGCACTGCTGCCACTTCACTCTCATACACATGTAGAAACAAAGAATTAGCTACGGCCGACACACTCAAGCTGCACAAAGAAGGTAAACCTATGGTTTCAATGTTTGAAGAAGCATAAAAGATACAGGTTTAAAGGAACAAAGAAGAGTGCAGCTCCAGAACCGCAGCTCATGTGAACAATAGCTGACGTGAGAAACGTAGAAGCCATGAGCAGAAACATATACACAAAGAAAAGTAGCTCAGGTTTGGAGGCTCAAGTTTCTTAGTTCTAACGTGAAGAAGCTGGTAGCAATGTTTGCAAGGCAAAAACACGAAGAGCAAGACATGGAATATACGTTGAGTAAAACGCGAAGAACTTCTAGCTATGGGCTAAAGAAAAGCAACACGTATGAAGCACGTCAACTTCTATCATGTATGTTGCACCCACAGTAAACTCCAAGAGCACATAAAGAAAAGAAAAAGCATGCAGAATACGTGGAGGAAAGAATTAAAGTAACAGGTTCTAGCACAGTAGCTGCATGAGGGAACACGTGATCATTATTTAGGTAAAAGGCAGCATAAGAGGGAAGCAACTGAGTAGGGAAGAAGCTATGGGTTTTATGTGGAATAATAGCATGAGCTAATGAGCATATAAGAAGCACGTGAATAGAGCATGAAGAAAACATGCAAGGAATGTAGTAGCATCAGCACGCGAATTATGGGAAGATTATAAATTAGGCACATGACTATTAAGTGAGGAAAAGAAGTGAAGAAAGGAAGCTGAAAATTAATGTCAAAATCAAGACGTGAAAGATGATGTGGTTTTGCATGAATCTGAATTGAAGAAGCTGACGTGGGAGAAAATTGCAAGATGAATGAGCTATGGCTGACATGTATTAATGAAGATGAGCTGGAGATTAAGTGACAAAAAGAAAACACGTATAGCGTGAACATGAAGTGGGGGATTAACGCGAGAAAATAGAGCTGGAGGAGAATAGAAGGAACAGGAGGAATAACACGAGAGCTCCAGAGAACAAAGGAAGAAGCATTTTTCATTGGATTCTCTATGGTTGCTGCTCATTCCATCATTTCTTCTCCTATTAAATTCTCCATGGCGACTTGAATCATCCTTAATGGTTAGCTGAAGCTTAGAAACTACCAGATGCAGATTTGAGCTCCGCATTTTCTCACCAAATTGGATAAACATTCCTTGCTTACTCTTTTAATTTTAGCATTAATTCTTTTATTAATTTGACTAGGTCTAGTTTATTAATTTAGAAATTTAATTACTGAAAATTATTGGATTGGTTTGATTTATGGATTATGTTTAATTTGATCTTTGGAATGTTAATTGTGATCATTAGTTTATGAAAATTCCAGAATTAGTACTTGCAAATTACTTTTAAATTCTTCTTGATTTTAGGCTAATTGATGGAATGGTTGTTGGATTAAGTGGCTGGAATTTTTGTGCAATTAATTGTTTAAGGAATTAATTAATCTAATTTGTTAATTAGCATCTTAAGTGAATTGTGCAGCAGATTTTATTGATCAACTGGGATTGGTTATAGTGTGTTCTTATTCTTAATTCAATTAATTAGCTTTTCAAGGTTTCTTGTGGTTGCAAATTCCTTTAATAATTGATGAATTGAATCTTGGATGATCATTCAAGAGCTTTTATGGGGAATACACTAATGAGCAAGAAATTAAATCCAAATTTGGTACATTAAAAAGGGAGCAAGGATAATTGAATTCTAGGGAGTTCAATACAAGGCTAGCTACCACACTTTCTTAATTGTTCACTTCATTTTAGTCTTAAATTTTTTATTCTTGTCATTTAAAATTTGGTTCAATTAAATTTTAATAATCCAAAACCCCCCTAATAATTTTCATTTAGTAATACTTGGAGCACTCTCTCACAACAAATTGAGGCATAAAGACTCCTTGGGAAATGACCTAGGCTACACCATTACCTACAGAATTTATTTTTGCTACCTAGTTTTATTTGAGATTGCGCGACACAATTGTCAAGGTTACATCACATCAAAAGGGGATCTATCTTATAACCATTTAAAGAGAAAATTCCCAGATAACAAAAGGACCAAAAAGGTCAGTCCCCTATGTTCACAAAAAGGCCAGTGTCAGCGACTAGTGTAACATCCAATTTTCTGAAAATGAGAGAAAATGTGAGAAATTAACGTATCGTTTCTCTGTAAACGAACGAAATTCACCGAATGCAAATGGAAGCCCCCTAAATGACTTAGTTAAGGTTCCAAAAAATTTGAGAAGCATTCTAGACTCCTAAAAATGAGAATTTTAAGCTCACATAGAAAGAAAAATAGAGATAGAATGAAGAAACAAAATTTGATAGAAAACTTACGAAACATAATGCTATTTTCATAATTGTAAACAAATTTTGGAATTCATATAGAAGGGCTTTTTAAATAAAAGTTTTGAATCCTCTAGGGTTCTCAGAGGCTCTGAAAACCATGGAAAGGCTCGAGATAACTAAAGCCCCTCCGGTAGATGTTTTCCAATGTCGATGTACTCGAACTTTGACAGATTCATTTGGGAAGGTTTTAGCTTTGATTTGAGTGTTTCAAAGGCATTTTACTAAATTGGGAACCCAAATTTCATAATGGAAAAGATGGTTCTAAAAAAGGAGCTAAAACGAATTAGAAACAAAAATGTCAAGAATGAAGGCCAAAATAGGAATTTTTGAAAAGTTCTTCTTCTTCCCTTATATATATAAGTGGCGTCCCATTCTCACCCTCATGTAGCCTCATATGTTTTTGCCTTAAATCAAAGAAAGAAACCCTAGGATGAGGCGCACAAGAGGAAGAAGAAGAGGAGGAGAAATTCAAGTAAAAAGGTATGGAACTTTGGTAGTTTTTCATGCTTTCCTCCTTCCAAACCTCTTCTCCTCCATTCTCCTTTGTTTCTTATGATTATAATGAAGTTTATAAATCTATTTTAAGGGAGAAATTGAGGAAAAAATTCAGATTTGAAGAGAGGAGCTCAAAGAACACAAGATTCAAGTGAGAAAAAGCAAGAAACAAAATAATTTCTTCTTTCATGGTTACTACCCCTTGCTCCCCTTCTCCACCATTTTGCCCCACTTGAGAAGACCTAAGAGGATTTTATTTTTAGGCAGAACCAAGGGTGATTCTTAGGAAAAAGGGTGTGGAGATTAAGAATATGCAAAGAGAATTAACAAATAACCATAGAAATTCAAGATGCAAAGTTTAGGGATTCACATATTCCTTGTAAAATATGAATTGATACCTCGATTCTTATGTCTTAATGAGAGTTTAAATAAGCTCTTAAAATCCCTAGGAGTCTTCTTATGTGCTTCCTCGATCAAGAAAATAAAGCAAAGTCCATGAAGCCTAAAACCTTCCATAGGTTCGACCAAGAGGGGATAGCATAGCTAGGGATATTTTTAAATTTTTTTAAGCCCATTTTTGAGTCATATATGATGAGTGAAGATGAGGGGAAGCCTTGAAAAAAATTTAGAAACCATAGAAAGTGAGTTAGTGCTTTATGTTCCATAATATGGCCTAAAGAAGTAACATATAGTTAGGCTCTTTATTTTAATTGTGTAATAACTCTAAGAGGCTTAAAATGAGTCAAGAATCATATTTGAAAGAAAAGAATAGAGCCTAGAATTTAATTGATGGGTGTTGCTTCATTAGGTGCATTCTTGAAAATATAAAAGGGTTTATAGACCAAACTAGAGTCTAAGTAAATTGTGTGGCCTTAGAATTAATTTCATGAACCTAATTGGTTTCCATAAATTGTGTCTAGGCCAAAAAGGAATGATGTCTACCTTCTTGGGTGTGTGAGGTCAAGGGAGAGGATTCAAGACTTAAGGAAAAAGTTTACAAATGTTAGCAAGGTAGCTCTCTCCACCTTCTCTCATGTATGATTGCTTGCTTTACTTGTCTTTGAATGTGTGTATATGTATTTCAAGCCATGAAAAATGTTCTAGTATGAGCTCTTACTCTATGGTACTATGATGATGCATTATGTTTTCTAAATGATGTTTATGATGTTTGCCTTGGTTTGCTTGAGTGTGGTGAGGCCAAGAACCTTTAGCCATTATGAGGATGAGCCAAGAACCTTAAGATTAGTTGAGACAAAGTAAAGAGTCTCCCAAAAGTGAAGTTGACTCCTAAGAGCATGGTTGAGTCCAAGAACCTTTTAAAGAATGGGTGAGGCAAATCTAAAATCCACAAGTAAATGGGTGACGCCAATTTACTTGCTTGGCAAGCCTATATATGCTATGTATAACTTTTTCAAATACTAAAAATGCTTCTTAAATGATTGCACATATCCATATGCCATGCATACATTTATGAGACTTGTTTTGCATGTTTTATGTATGATTGAATGGGAAATGAGCTATTGGGATTCTTTGAATCTCATCCCCTCCTCTCTAATGTTCTAACATGCTAGGTGGACCAAGAGAGCAAAGTAATGGAAGCCAACCATCTTGAAGATCAGAGCATGACATTAAAGTGTCTTGAAATTGTTACTTTAAGGCCTTATGGATAGCAATTGATAAAATCCCTAGTTGTATATGACCCATGATGTTATGAGCATGTATAATTATGTTAATGTATTTTGTATAAATGAGAACTAGGGTTATATGTATAGAAATACTCATTTTGGTCATGAAATGGCAATTTTGCATTATGGAATTTCACGTATGAATGGAAGTGGAATAACCAAAATGAAATGCATAAGGTTTGGGATCACTTGGGCAGCTCACAAAAGTCATAATCATGCTTTTAGACTTGCCCAAGAGGTTCCAAACCCCAAAAAAAGCTATTTGGACATTTTGATATCTTATATGGAGCCAAAATTAACCATAATGAAACCTTGTATCACTTTTTGTTCAAATGAACTTTTCTTGATATGAGATTTGGCATACAATTAGAACTTATTGAGAGATTTTTAGGAAGCTAAAGAATATAATTTTTGAAAATCTAGAGAATATTTGATGAATTTTTAAATTTAAAAAATTTTCTGATTTTGGTCATATCACTGTTCATACTAGTCCAAAAATGAAATCTGTCACATAGGGCCCAAATGATGTCTAATTTCCACAAATTTTATAGAAAGAAAATATACATTTACACTGACTTGTGCCAGCTAGAAGCACCTCATTTTGATGTCTAGAGAGGGAGATATGAATTTTGAAAACCTCTGTCCAGTATCAAGAACTCCAGCCGACCTCAATTACTGTTTAATTGAGTTTCGAGGTCTAAGCATGCCTAAACCCATCTAAAGTTATTTTTTCCCTCTAACTAACATCCATATATTTCTAGATTGGTATCATTTATATAAATTTATTTTTTTGAAATTAATTGAACATTTTTGAAATTTGCTGTAGAATTCTGTGATAGTACCAGTGAATAGCCTGACCTTTGGACCTTTTCGAATGTAAAACACCTTCTATGATGGATGTTATGGTCTGAACATATTTTTAGTATGAAGTAGGCATATGTAGCTTTCTAGAATGGCCAAGAAGGTATGATTTCAATTTGTCTAGAATTAGTTATGATTTTCTAAAATTTCTAACAGAAATGTGGAAAATCTGGCCGAAAATATATGTATATATTTCATGCTTCCCTTTGAGTTCCACAAGATGTAGGCCACTTTTAATGATGCAAATGAGTTGTGTTCATATAATTAAATATGAGAATGTGATGTATGAGCTCACGTGGTCTATGTGACATTGAACAAAATTTTTATACGTGCCATAACGCTAAGAAATGTATTATTTAATGCTATTTTTCCTTATTTCTTTGTGAGTTGTTTGATTTGAGGCATAGAGATAGTATAAAATGAGCTAGAAATATATGATGTTACAACTAGGCCTCTATTCATGCAAACAGAGGAGCAAGAAGATTAACTCCAGCCACTGGGAATGTGTGAGACTCAAGCTCCCTTGGGGACACAAATTACACTAGTATAGCATGAACAATGTCATCACATGATATAATGCGTATATTATGGATAACAAAGACCCATCCCTGGAGTGGGAATTGGATTCATTTTGCCAGGAGTTCTAGGTTCACTCGATAAATTGGCATTTAAGAAAAATATAAACCACGATAGAGTGAGAAATAATTTTGGGAGAATTATAATAAAGGAACCAAAAGTAAAGAAAATTATTCTTAAGGACTTGTTATCACTTGTTTTAGGATGATTACCACTGAGTTTAGCAACAAACAATTGAACCTAGTAAAAAGGGTCCTTAAAAATAATTTTTTTTACCTCTTGGTCCTTAAACATAATTTTCCCAATAATTTTCTCAGTAACATAGACAGGATTAATACTGCATAATATCTATGAAGAAAAGGCAAGTAGTAATTTTAATAGATGGCAAGTAATATAAATAGAAGGCTTACAAAGACAGTTAGTTCACTAAATAACAGAAACATAAGGATATGCTTGTTAGTAATATCTAACGTGAATACGAAATATCAACATGAATAAACATATTATATCTAAAATAGAAATGAATAAAATACAATAATTATCTTGATATAATTTATATTCAGTAGTTGCAAGATATTCACGAGATTTTCACATGTATAAAATGTAGAGAATATAACAAACAATATTTATTCCCTCTTGACCATTAAGCATTGGAGATTTCTAGGCCCAACATTCAGACCGTGTCGCACTGGCTTTAAGCCTAACTCATGTTGCATTACTATGACATAACAGGCTCACCCTGCTTCTTTTACTGGGGCATCCCCTAGTGGGTATCCAAGGAAAGTTATATAAAAATATTATAATAATATATCATCCAAGCTATCATTTGATCAAGGCATAATAGGTATTTTTAGGAAAGAATAGCCTTTCACAACTCTGTACATAAATAAATAATCTTGATAGCATGACAGCATACTGAAGTCAAAAAAATTAGTGATTTAGATATTTTTAAGTATCTTTAAGCTTGGACATCCAACATAATAGCAGTTATCCAATGGCCAACTCTGGCACATATAGGGCTCATCCCCTTCCGCCCTATATATATTGGCCAGTCCTTCACCAAATAACATATACTCATAGAATTAGGCAGTAAACAACATATTATCCATGTTAAGAAATTAGATAGTATATCAACACAACAAATAGTGCAATTCTAGAACACATGTTACCATATATTCTAGTCTTGACATAATGCTATATAATTTTCCAACTATCACAAATGGGCTCCAAAATTCACAAAATAAATATCAGCATAATCCAGACAACATGTAGAATATATTAGGCCATAGTAATCATTCAAAACATATCAAATAACATCAGTAAAAATTCAAGAACTTTTTTGTCAACACTTTTTCTCAAAAATTTGACTTTTTATATTATGATCCATAATTCTCCAAAATTTCACCATAGGCTTAGTTTTTATGTAGATTAACCTAATTTAGTTGGATTTAAGAAAACTTTTCCCTAGGTATATGTACATGTGTTGGCTGAACCTATACATCAAGCAAGACATATGATTTTACTTCATTTTTATATTAACAAATAGCCACACATATATATTCAAAGGAGATAAACAAAAGCCCTTAATCAATTTCTAGAGATTTCATATGTATTCTACAATTTTCTTAAGTTAAAGTTCAAGGATTTCTTGCCAATTTCTTCATGAAAATCAAAGCTATATTAATCTTCCTCTTCTTTAGGCTTCCCTCCATTATTTCCCCATTTATTTTCTCTTCAATTTCTCCCATGGCATCTTGAAATAAAAAGCTTCTTGATTTGTGGAAAAATTGCCAATTGGAATTTTCTTGAATCACATGAATCCATAAGCCATATATATAATTTCTCCATCTTTTCTTAGCTAGAATTCATGGAAACTACAAAATTTCTCATCTTCTCTTGCCGTGGATGAAATTAGAAAGGAAGAAAAGAGAAAAATTCTTGGAAAAAAATAGACGAAAAACCAAGAAGAAGAAAGGCTATCTATCTTACCTTAGCTCTGCGGTGTTTGATTTTCCCTGACGGCTTTACTTTGTCTCTTCTTCCTCCCTTTTCTTCTTCCTTAGGTCGAGCTTCTTCTCCTTCTTCTTCTCCTCCTCTTGGATGAATTGGTGTGTGTGTTTTTGTGTGTGAGAGTGGCATGAAAGTGTGTTATATATATATATATATCTTGGTTATAAATGGTTAAGATTTAATTAACTTTAAAGTGAATGATCTTGGCCTTTAGATTACATGAATGGTTAGGATTTAACTTTGAAATAAGAGATAAAAAGTAGGCCTTTAGATTAGATCAAAGGTTGTGGTTTGATCTTGAAAAGGTGAAGAAATCTAAGCTATTGGATTGCATCAATAGTTTAAATCACATTACGTTTTACAGACGAATATTAGTCATTGGATTACTATGATTACTTTTTCATAATATGTGAAGATAGGATTGCATTTAATATTGCTTAAGTTAACATCTATGTCATGCTAAAGTCAACAGTAACTTTTTTGTAATGTGTGAGATATCTAAGATTCATTAATATAAGCCTACATAATTGCTCCATAGTTGGTGCAATTTCCAGAATTCTTTTTCAACTTCCAGTCTCCTCTTTACACATGGCACCACATCATCACTCTCTCTCCCCTTCATGGCACCACATCAGCACCTTCCTAGCTCCTTAGTGCCATGTCAGCTTTTCCCTGGTTAGACTTACAAAATTGCCACTATTTCCTAAGTTCTTCGTAATATTTTATTTAATTAGTATTCTTTGAGTTTTATGCTATATTTTAATATTATTCGACCCTATTTGGGTCCTATTTAATGTCTTCAACCATATATTTAAATATTATTTATTTTCTTAATATTTTATTATTTTAAGGTCTAAATGACCATTTTGCCCCTAGTAGTGATGTGACAAACAAGCACATCTACTTGTTGTTGGCTTATAACTTTTTTGTAACTCCATATTTCTTGATTCTGTTACCACTACCTAGTAGATTTTTCTGCATAGAATTTCCTGAGATAGCTAACACCGCTCTAGGGTTTTAGTTTGTCTCCGTATAAGCTTGTAATCATTCTAGGCCATTTCTTGGTTTTAACGAATCCAGAATTTCATGCAACAAATTTTATAATTTTCTACACATTATTTTCTAACTATTGATATATATAAATATTGGACCAATTCTAAATTCCCCTTCCTTCTAGAAAAATTATCAAAGTTGTCTAGGTGACAAATGTCAATTTTGCCCCTGGGCCTCCATAAAATCTCAAAAATTCCTATGGGTCCTATTCAACTTATACTTCTCGTATACAAAGCTATTTCATTCAAATTCTTCTTATTAAAGCTTAATAAATTCATCACATAAAATACTAAATAATTAGAAAATTCTAATTTTAAGGATCCTACATAACTTCTTATTGTGAGACTTAGCCCATGAGAGACCACCTAGCAATGGCCCAATCTAATTTAATGAATTAAAAGCCCAAAACTATACTAAAATGCTAGAAATTTTGTAGCCCAATCCCTAAGGTCTAGCCCAACAAGCAAAATCTTAACTCTAAATGGATTTGGGCCCATAGGTTAGCCCACAAACCAACTAAACCCATCTAAACCTAAAGTTCCTTCAGCCTTTCCCCTTCCTTATGCAGAAACACAAGAGACATAAAGCATTTTTAGAGGTTTAAGGTGAAGGCTAGGGTTTTCCACATATTTTCACCATTTCCCACTTCTAGAGTTAAAATAAGCCAAGATAGTTATTATATAACTTAATTCTCTTCTCTTTCTCTTCAATTTAACCTAATTGGTTTCTCATTTGGAGCATTTTCACCACACATAAAATTTGAAATGTGTTGTTTGGTATTTGCTTAGAGGATTTTTGAAGGTTGAGGCTAGAGGTGTTGTTAACTAAGTATTTCTTTACTAATTTGAGGTAGTTTCTGTTGGTTTAAGACCTTTATAGTTGATTTTTAGTATGGGTATTAATTTTGCATGAATTTGCCTAAGATTTAGGGTGATATTCTGAAGTTACTAGTGTGGGAACAATCAAATTTGAAATTAGAGACTTGTAGTGGATGGGTAAGTGTTCTTTAGGTAGCCATTAGTATTTTAATTCTTTGGGTACTTGTTTATTGCTATAAATGATGACTTAGAGTAGTAATTTTTTAATGCTATGGTTATAGGGGGATTTTAGTACTACTGGTAGCTTTCCAAATTATCTACGGAATGAGGTAATTAGGGTTAATGTTAAATTCCATGCATATGTCTATTTTAATTTTATATCTACTGCACATGTATAATTTTAAAATGCATAATGAATGGTTGGCTATCTGATATATTGTGTTTGGACCTTATGAGTCCATAGTGGAGTTATGGTGTAACATCCGGCCTTTCCATAAATGTGAAAAACACAATATTCGGTTTCTCCGTAAACAGCAGAAATGGGCCAGATACAAAAGGAAGTCCCTGAAACAGAAGGGATTGGGGCCAACCAATATTTATAATAAAATTTTAAATATTAGGAAATGAGGACTTGAGCCTTGAGTTGCCCATAAATCAAAGCCAGAGTGATTCGAAAAATTTGTCAAAAAGCCAGTGGTATTTTTGTAAATATAAGCACTTTTTGAAAAACACACAGAAGGGCTTTTTAAATGAAAGTTTTGAATTCTCCAAGGTTCTTAGAGGTTTTAAAAACTATGGAAAGTCCCAGGATAGCTAAAGCCCCTCCGGTGGACATTTTCCAATGTCAGTGCGCCGGAACTTTGACGGATTCATTCGGAAAGGTTTTAGCTCCAATTTGAGTGATTCTAAAGACATTTTACTTGTTTGGGAACCTAAATTTTATAATGGAAAAGACAGTTCTCAAAATGGAGCTAAAATGAAGGAGAAATGGAAATGCAAAGTATGAAGGGCGAAATGGGAGTTTCCTCAGTCTCATTTACTAGGCCCTTAGACTTCTTACTAATCTTTCATAACTATTCTTTTCCTCTACTTATACTAGGGGTGCCCATTCTCTGTGGGTTATGTAACCCCTTAGTAGTTCCCTTTTTTTTTTTTAGTTAGCCTAACTATGACTAACAAGGTATTCATAGTGCCATTTGTTGTGGCTAACACATCATTTGCCGCGGCTAACGGCCTCTGATTGGCTTACTATTCTAGGGATTGGATTTTATCTTTAGCTACCAACCCGAGCCTCACTGCCCCTATAATTGACTTATCATCAAGCTAGAGGGTTCTACCTTTCACTTCATTCAGGCATAATTAGCTATCACCTTCGGGCTGTCAGGCTCCAGAGTATAGCTTATAACTTAACCTTTGGCCTGAGGAGACTAACCTTTCGAGCTCTAATACTTATCTAGGCATTTGGGTGTTGTGGCTAGGGGGTGACTCTTTTTTCACTTCCCCTCTAGACTGGTTTAATGCAATTGCAATCTCATCTCATACTGCACTGCATCATTACTTGTCTCTACGTTACTTGAGACAGCTGGGAATGGCCTGAGTATGACTACCCGATAGAATTAGGCCTCACATACTCTCTCTAGCATACCTCTTTCTATCAACGAGATCATTCTCATCATTCATATCTAGGGCTTGCCACTGATCCCGCGCGAGCTATCATATCTCATCAAGCTTTAGCCATTGGATCCCTTAACTCTGCTCAAGCTACTTTAGAGGCCACTCTTCTCGGTGTCCACTAACTACTCTAAGACCATTCTACAACTTACTTATCATGAATAAAGCCACAAACTACTTTCACACACCCACAATGTCCTATAGAGGACTTTTTATAGTCATACAAGTCTTTACAAAGATCAATGGCTACATCCTCAAGCCAAATCCAATCCGAGAGAGCCTGGAACTTTGCTCTGATACCAACACATACAGAGCCCTCACAAGTATTGTCCCTTCCTTCCCGGTTTATGGGTCTTTGACCCTGCCTTCTCGGTTCATTGGGCTTTGTCCTTTCCCGTAGGAAAAGCACTCTCGTGAGGGGGAGGATTCTCCCCACTCATATGGGCTAGCCACAGGCCCCTTCCAGCCGATGTGGGACTTGACAATCCACCCCCTTTAGGGCCGACCCATCCTCGGGTCGCACATGGGCCAGGATTGCTCTGATACCAACGCATACAACCAGAGCTTACTAATCATGTCAGGTTAATGTTAACCTGATCGCAGGATTAACATTCTTTCAGTGGACTCATTTACACATCTCAGGAGGTAACTTATTTCATATCACGTCTCCCGTATCCTCTCTAAATGGCTTCTCATAACATCTCATCATCTTTTTTTTTTTAATCATTAGAGCTATTAGAGGTTTCTATCTGTCTACTTATTTACATGTTCCGTCAACTATTTATCTGTGCGTTCTTCCTCACTAGCTCATCTCATGATTATAATTTGCATTTCTTTCTGTCATAAGCCTCATATCACAACTGCTTACTAGGATTACAGCTCGTTTGAGGAGTTTCTGCTTTTAATGATCCCAGTTTCTCTATTTATTACTATATCTGTCTTTGTAGGCCGGGACTTTTTCTCACTTTCTTTGCTCACTTATGGCATTTCATAGTCCCTCATTTTATTACTGATTGGCCTAATCTGTGTGTCTCACACTGGCACCGAAGAGCTACTACCACTGACTACTGCTAGGCTCTGATGGGATGCTAGCTGTTCTCACAGTTTTGCTCACTGGAGATATACTATACCACTTACCTCATATAAGAATTGCACCTGACCCCTTTTCTGAATACATAAGCTATCATACAGGGATCTTTCTATCCCTTGGTCAGGGCTACTATCCGCTAGGTAGTGGTTCATCTGGTTCTAACTCTGGAAAGCTAATTTTTTGCTTTCCTCATCCCATATACTATGCTCATTTCTAAAGAGAGCTAGTCAGTGGTCTAACTATCTGAGTAAAGCCTTCGTATCTCTATAGCAACAGTCTACCAGACTCAGGAGATCTGTAGTCTCTAAGACAAAGGCTAGCTGAAACTGTACTGGTCTCTGAGACTAACTGCTCTGTAAAAACTATCTCAAGCTGTCATCTCTACTAGAGGTCTATCATGCTGTGGCTAGGGCTCTCTATAACTCTGTGGGATCTACTGTGACCCCTGGATTTGCTGCGACCTCTCAGAGCCCTGCAAGGGTCTACTGCAACCTGCTATGCTATGATGGGATCTACTGCGATCCATCTTTGGGAGATGTCAAAGCCTAAGATTATTGTATTTGATAGTAAAATACATGCTCACTAAGTCCACTTACCATCGCTCATAATAGCTAAGGCTAAACTCAGAAGTATATCATGCTCTTCGCGTGAAGTGGGTTCTGTGTCATCTTATTCTTTAGGATCCCGTCATACTAATACTAGGGAGCATTTTAATTTTCGTTCATTGCTCCTCATTGGATCCTTAGATTCCTACTTCAGCCCCTTTTTCACTTACACTTTCTTTTCTTACTCTTTTGACTTACTTACTTTTATATATGTTCATTCTACCCTTCCTCTCATATCCTGTAGTTTCTAACTATGCCCACGTTCTGCTTTTAAGTGCCTTGACACCAGGGCATCTCACATACTAAGTGTAGTAAACATATCTGGCAGGAGAGAGGCTATACACTGGTCCCTATTCATTTCATTTACAGATACTATAAGGGACTCAGGCTATGCATACTGAATCTGAACATTTTCTATTGGGAATTCCTTTTTGCATGTTTTTCTCATTATTCTGATATTGCTGGAATCCTTTTACCTTTCTTTTCTAACTTATCTTGTTCTTTAACTAGGATACCTTTCGATTATCAGGATACTATGGTGATTGATGTCATCATTTGCTATGCACTCAAGTCACATTACTACTGGATTGGCCAAACCCAATATCATGTAACCATTCTTGCAAGTAAACCATAACATCAAACACTAATACACGGGCGCCTCATGACTGAGCTCAAAGCCATTATCGCCTATATATTGCAAGTTTCCCAATAATCTAAGGTACCTCTCTCTTACCTTTTTCTATTAGCCCTATTCTCATAGAGTGCTCGGGGAAAGTAGGATTCTTCATCTACTACATCCCGAGATTTCTTTGTATTGCCCGGTTATTTTTCTTCGGGCGTTATCATGCTAGAAGGACATCTACGCCAAGGACAAGTATGCTTTCTTAAGTACTCAAGCACATTAACTGAATGTCTATTCTCAATCTAATATGTCCTTGGCTTGAACATTGTCATATATTGTCTTTTTACCTTTCTTATCCTCTTACTTAGGTAAAAGGATATTCTACTACTGGCTGTTTCTGTTGCCAGTTCAGGTTTCTTTACGCTTAAGAGCACCTGCATTTTCCCAGGATTCCTCCACTTAATCACTCTCTGTAACATCAAGGGGGTCTACTTTTACTCATACACTTACTCTGCTCTTAGCTAGACCATCCCTTGGTAAGGAGGATTCTATTTCATAAAATCCTAGGAATGTCATTCTATAGTGCTCTTGGCTTACATTCTTTCTCTACATAAGACGGGGCTCGCCTTCTTAGGCGGTCTCTAACTTTCTCGAGCTTCCCTAAGGGTACTAAGGCACTAACTGTCTGTCTTAGCTTATTTCTACATTCGGATCAGAGCCAGGCTTTTTCTCTATTCAACCTCTATAGCCTTATCCCCAGGAGCACAGTATGCTATTTTTAGGGTTCTGCTAACTCAATCTAGAATGCATATTTTCAATGTCTAGATTCTACCTCACTGAAGCTCATGCTCTACTGGGTGCTCTGACCACATATGTGCCTTAACCCTGTACTATTCTCGTATTAGGGAGCTCATCTAACTAACTATCAGACCCCTATCCATTTACCTTTCTGAGCTTAATCTGTACATTTAGTTGTTACTAAAGTGAAGGCATATCTTCTATGGTTAATTTCTCAGCTCTTCCTCGCTTCTTTGCTCACTATACTCTACAATCGGGGAGTCTATCTAGGAGACTTTACCAATCACCACTAAATGGTTTCCCTAATATAAGGATATCTCATCTTCTCTTTTTCACTCCAGGGAGAACTTTCACTTAGTTTTTTATTTATATATCTTACCTGGAACAATCCTACTGGTCATCTTCTCCAGGCTTTAGCTTATACTCAGCCTGGCTAGCCATCTCATCGGATCATAACTTACTAATTATCCTTATTCTTTTCTGAGCCTCTATTACTAGTTACTTATACTTACTTCTAGGTATTACCTATGAGGTACACCTTTTTAGGCCACTCGCTAGGTACCTTACTACTGGTAGTCTTATCTTACGTCATTTCGAGGCTACACTAATATTCTATCATTCAGTGTCCCACTAGGTAGCACTTTAGGTTGGAGTCAACACCTCATAGGTGGCTCTCAACAACCTCATTAGCCTTGTGTCTAACTTTCTCTATATTGGGCTCTTTCCTCAGTCTCATTTACTAAGCCCACAGACTTCTTACTAATCTTTCATAACTATTCTTTTCCTTTACTTATACTAGGGGTTCCCACTCATTGTGGGTTGTGTTACCCCTTATCAACTCCTTTCTCAAATTGGCCTAAATATGACTAACAAGGCATTTACACTTCCATTCACCATGGCTAACACATCATTCGCTGTGATTAACGGCCTCTGATTGGCTTACTATTATAGGGATTAGATTTTTATCTTTAGCTACCAACCCGAGCCTCACTGGCTCTATAACCGACTCGTCATCAAGCTAGAGGGTTCTACCTCTCACTTCATTTAGGCATAACTAGCTATCACCTTCAGACTGTCAGGCTCCAGGGTATAGCTTATAACTCAAACTTTGGCCTGAGGAGACTAACCTTTCGGGCTCTAATACTTATCTAGGCATTTGGGTGTTGTGGCTAAAGGGTGACTCTTTTTCTCACTTCCCCTCTAGACTGGTTTAGTGCAATTGCAATCTCATCTCATACCGCACTGCATCATTACTTGTCTCTGCGTTACGCGAGACAGCTGAGAATGGCCTGAGTATGACTACTCGAGAGAATTAGGCCTCACATACTCTCTCTAGCAAGCCTCTTTCTATCAACGAGATCATTCTTATTATTCATATCTAGGGCTTGCCACTGATCCCGGCAAGCTATCATATCTCATCAAGCTCTAGCCATTGGATGCCTCAACTCTGCTCAAGCTACTTTAGAGGCCACTCTTCCCGGTATCCACTAACTACTCTAAGACCATTCTATAACTTACTTATCATGAATAAAGCTACAAACTACTTTCACACACCCACAATGTCTCATAAAGGACTTTTTATAGTCATACAAGCCTTTTACAAAGCCTAATGGCTACATCCTCAAGCCAAATCCAATCCGAGAGAGCCTGGAACTTTGCTTTGATACCAATAAATGTAACACCATAACTTCTAGTTCCATTACATGCCATTTATAAGCTTTACATCATCATTTCCATGAGGGCACATGAAAAAGGGCATGAAAATAATGAATTTATTTGCATAGCGTCATACCTAAAAGTTTGCAATCGGTGTCACGTGGACTGTGTGAGTTCATGCTATGCATTCTCATATTTAAATACATCATTACAACTCATTTACATTACAAAATCATGCCCATAACTCATGGAAACCGAATTGGAGCTCAAAATAAGCAAGCATATTTTCAGCCAGATTTGCTCTATTTTCTGGCGCAACTTTGGAAAATTATAACTAAATCTAGAAAATTCAAAATCATGCAATCTTAGTCATTCCAGAAAGCTTAGGATGTCTACTACATACTAAAAATATGCCCAGGTCACAACATTCATCACACAGAACATTTGACATCCAAAAAGCTACAAAGTCACTGGCTGCTTAGGATGTTATTCAGTTTACTGATACGAACTTCTGAAATTCATAACTAATTCTACAAAAATCAAAATCACACATATTCAGTCATTCTGGAAAGCTACAAATGTTAAATTAAAAATAATTCCAGAATGAAACAGATACGTTTAGATGTCTGGAACTGATGGAACAGTAACTAAGCTCCTGGGGCGCTACTGATACTGACAGTTAACTTCAAATATGCATAACTCTCTGGTCAGACCTCCAAATGAGGTAATCTCGGTGGGCACATAAAGCTTATGATCTTTAGTTTATGTATATAAAATTTCATAAGCATTGGACACCATTTGTCCATCAAGTGACACAAAAATAAAATCTGACAGTATGAACAGTGCACATACCAGAAACCATAGAAAATCTCAACTTTGAAAATTCATCAAATATTCTCTAGACCTCCAAAAATTATGTTCTTTAGCTTTCCAAAAAGCTTTCAATGAGACCTAATTGCATGCCAAAGTTCAGAGCAAGACTAACTCATTTGGCCAAAAAGTGACATAGGGTTCCATTATGATTAATTTTGGCTCTATATTGGGTACCAAAATTGCCAAATGGATTTCCCTTGGTCTTGGTACCTTTTGGGCAAGTTTAAAAGCTTATTTGAGACTTGTGTGAGCTGCCCAAATGGTTCCAAACCTCATACATCTCATTTTGGCCATTCAACCCACACTTATGCATATTTCCAAGAAACTTCCATATTGCACACTTTGGCATTACATACTCAAAATAGGTTCTAGAGGTTACACATCATATCCATACATTTAAACATCATATAATATCATATTTACACATGTCTCAAGGGTCATAGCCCATTTACTACATCATATATATCATATGGTACAATCATGGTCTTAAAGTGACAAAAGCTAAACACATGATTGTCAATCTCCTTCCTTTAGTATTGTTGGCTCCCATTAGTATATCCACTTGGTTCACCTAGCATGTTAGATCATTGGAGAGGAGGGGATGAGATTCAAAGAAACCCAATAGCTCATCTCCCGTTCAATCATACATAATATGTGCAAGCAAGCTTTACCAATGCATGCATGGAGACAATAAAAGCCATGGACATTTTAGAAGCAAAGTTGGCATGTGAACAACTCATACAAATCATTCAAGAGCTCACTAAGTGTTTGGTTTGGCCTCACACTTCTCCTCATGGGTTTTGGACTTGCCTCACCCATTTCTTGAGCACTTTGGACTCAACCATACTCTTGGGAGCCCACTTTGCTTTTGGGAGACTCTTTGCTTTGTCTCAACCAAGCTCAAGGGTTCTTGGCTCATCCTCACCAAAGGGAAGAGTTCTTGGCCTCTCCACACTCAAGCAAACTCATACAAACATCATGCACTCTATAGAAAACATAACATGGCATCAAGGATCATAGCATATAAAGGCATGCTAGCATACTTTTCAAAGCTTGAAAATACACATACACACATTCTAAAATAAGCTAAACACATATCCATGCATAGAGAAAGTGGAGAGAGCTACCTTGTATACAAACACACACTTTTCCTTTAGGATTCAAGCCTCCTCTTTCGGCCACACACCCAAAAATTGGTGGAGATGGTTTCTCTTGGCCTAAATATAATATATGGGAGCCAATTAGGTTCATGAAACAATCTCTAAGATCATACAATTTGCTTAGATGCTAGATTGCTCTATAACCCCCATTATGGTCCATATTAACACCTAATGAAGCAACACCCCTCAAATGATTTCTAGGCCTCATTCTTTCTTTTCAAATATGATTCTTGACTCTTTTTAAGCCTCTTGGAGTCATCACATCATCAAAACAAAAGGCCTAGTACCATGTTGCTTCTTTAGGTCATAATATGGAACCTAAGGCACCAAATCACTTTCTATGAGTTCTATATTTTTTCCAAGGCCTCCCCTCACTTTCATTCATCAAATATGACTCAAGAATGGCCTTAGAAAAATTTAAAACTCTCCCTAGCTAGGAGAACCCATCTAGGGCGAGGCTATGAAGCATATTGGGTTCCATGGAGCTTTCTTTGTTTTCTCAAGGGAAGAAGCATATGGGGAGCCTCTTAGGGATCTTGGGAGCTCATTTAAACTCTTACTTAGGCCTAGGAATCATCATACAAAGTTAGATTTTACAAGGTGCAATTGAAACTCTAGAATTTACATCTTGAAATCTAATGGCTTTTTGATAATTCCCTTTGCATATTCTTAATCTCCACACCCTTTTTCCTTAAATTCATGCTTGGTTCTGCCTAAAAATCATCTCCTCCTAGGGTTTTCTCAAGTAGGGCGAAAAGGTGGAGAAGGGGACCAAAAATGACAACCATAGGAAGAGAAATTACCTTGTTTTCTTGCTTTTTCTCACTTGAATCTTGTGTTCTTTGAGCTCCTCTCTTCAAATCCGAACTTTGCCCTCAATTTCTCCCTTAAAAAAGATTTATAAACTTCATTATAATCATAGGAAACAAAGGAGAATGGAGGAGAAGAGGTTTGGAAGAGAAAGAGCATGAAAAACTACTAATTTCCATACCTTAAGCCTTTGATTTCTCCTCCTTTTCTTCCCTTTCTTATGAGCCTCATCCCCTAGGGTTTTCTTCTGGTTTTAGGCAGAAGATGGTCGTGCATAATGAAGGAAGGAGAAGACGGTTCCCAAAATGGAGCTAAAACGAAGGAGAAACGGAAATGCAAAGTATGAAGGGCGAAATGGGAATTTTCGAAAAGTGTAACTTATTCCCACCTATATATATGATGCACCCTTCTCTTCCCTTCATTATACACGACCATCTTCTGCCTAAAACCAGAAGAAAACCCTAGGGGATGAGGCTCACAAGAAGGGGAACAAAAGGAGGAGAAATCAAAGGCTTAAGGTATGGAAATTAGTAGTTTTTCATGCTTTTTCTCTTCTAAACCTCTTCTTCTCCATTCTCCTTTGTTTCCTATGATTATAATGAAATTTATAAATCTGTTTTAAGGGAGAAATTGAGGGCAAAGTTCGGATTTGAAGAGAGGAGCTCAAAGAACACAAGATTCAAGTGAGAAAAAGCAAGAAAACAAAGTAATTTCTCTTCCTATGGTTGTCATTTTTGGTCCCCTTCTCCACCATTTTGCCCCACTTGAGAAAACCCTAGGAGGAGATGAATTTTAGGTAGAACCAAGCATGAATCTAAGGAAAAAGGGTGTGGAAATTAAGAATATGCAAAGGGAATTATCAAAAAGCCATTACATTTCAGGACGCAAATTCTAGGGTTTCAATTGCACCTTGTAAAATCTGACTTTGTATGATGATTCCTAGGCCTAAATAAGAGTTTAAATGAGCTCCCAAGATCCCTAAGAGGTTCCCCATATACTTCTTCCCTTGAGAAAACAAAGAAAGTTCCATGGAACCCAATATGCTTCATAGCCTCGCCCTAGATGGGTTCTCCTAGCTAGAGAGAGTTTTAAATTTTTCTAAGGTCATTCTTGAGTCATATTTGATGAATAAAAGTGAGGAGAGGCCTTGGAAAAAATTTAGAACTCATAGAAAGTGATTTAGTGCCTTAGGTTCCATATTATGACCTAAAGAAGCAACATGGTGCTAGACCTTTTGTTTTGATGATGTGATGACTCCAAGAGGCTTAAAAGGAGTCAAGAATCACATTTGAAAAGAAAGAATGAGGCCTAGAAATCATTTGAGGAGTGTTGCTTCATTAGGTGCCAATATGGACCATAATGGGGGTTATAGAGCAATCTAGCATCTAAGCAAATTATATGATCTTAGAGATTGTTTCATGAACCTAATTGGCTCCCATATATTGTATTTAGGCCAAGAGAAACCATCTCCACCAATTTTTGGGTGTGTGGCCAAAAGAGAAGGCTTGAATCCTAAAGGAAAGTGTGTGTTTGTATACAAGGTAGCTCTCTCCACCTTCTATCATGCATGGATGTGTGTTTAGCTTGTTTTAGAATGTGTGTATGTGTATTTTCAAGCTTTGAAAAGTATGCTAGCATGCCTTTATATGCTATGATCCTTGATGCCATGTTATGTTTTCTAATGAGTGCATGATGTTTGTATGAGTTTGCTTGAGTGTGGAGAGGCCAAGAACTCTTCCCTTTGGTGAGGATGAGCCAAGAACCCTTGAGCTTGGTTGAAACAAAGCAAAGAGTCTCCCAAAAGCAAAGTGGGCTCCCAAGAGTATGATTGAGTCCAAAGTGCTCAAGAAATAGGTGAGGCAAGTCCAAAACCGATGAGGAGAAGTGTGAGGCCAAACCAAACACTTAGTGAGCTCTTGAATGATTTGTATGAGTTGTTCACATGCCAACTTTGCTTCTAAAATGTCCATGGCTTTTATTGTCTCCATGCATGCATTGGTAAAGCTTGCTTGCACATATTATGTATGATTGAACGGGAGATGAGCTATTGGGATTCTTTGAATCTCATCCCCTCCTCTCCAATGATCTAACATGCTAGGTGAACCAAGTGGATATACTAATGGGAGCCAACAACACTAAAGGAAGGAGATTGACAATCATGTGTTTAGCTTTTGTCACTTTAAGACCATGATTGTACCATATGATATATATGATGTAGTAAATGGGCTATGACCCTTGAGACATGTATAAATATGATATTATATGATGTTTAAATGTATGGATATGATGTGTAACCTCTAGAACCTATTTTGAGTATGTAATGCCAAAGTGTGCAATATGGAAGTTTCTTGGAAATATGCATAAGTGTGGGTTGAATGGCCAAAATGAGATGTATGAGATTTGAGATCATTTGGGCAGCTCACACAAGTCTCAAATAAGCTTTTAAACTTGCCCAAAAGGTACCAAGACCAAGGGAAATCCATTTGGCAATTTTGGTACCCAATATGGAGCCAAAATTGACCATAATGGAACCCTATATCACTTTTTGGCCAAATGAGTTAGTCTTGCTCTGAACTTTGGTATGCAATTAGGTCTCATTAGGAGATTTTTGGGAAGCTAAAGAACATAATTTTTGGAGGTTTAGAGAATATTTGATGAATTTTCAAAGTTGGGATTTTCTATGGTTTCTGGTATGTGCACTGTTCATACTGGCAGATTTTATTTTTGTGTCACTCAATAGAAAAATGGTGTCTAATGCTTATGAAATTTTATATGCATAAACTAGAGATCATAAGCTTTCTCTGGCCATTAAGATCACCTCATTTGGAGGTCTGAGCAGAGAGTTATGCATGTTTGAAGTTAACTGTCAGTATCAGTAGCGCCCCAGGAGCTTAGTTACTGTTCCATCAGTTCCAGACATCTAAACGTATCTGTTTCATTCTAGAATTATTGTTTTTGTTAAGTTTACATTTGTAACTTTCCTGAATGACTGAATTTGTGTGATTTTGATTTTTGTAGAATTAGTTATGAATTTCAGAAGTTTGTATTAGTAAACTGAATAACAGCCCAGGCAGCCAGCGACTCTGTAGCTTTTTGGATGTCAAACGTTCTGTGTGATGAATTTTGTGACCTGGGCATATTTTTATTATGAATTAGACATCCTAAAATTTCTAGAATGACCAAGATTGCATGATTTTGAAGTTTCTAGATTTAGTTATGATTTTCCAAAGTTACGCCAAAAAATGGCGCAAATCTGGCCGAAAATATGCTTGCTTATTTTGAGCTCCAATTCGGTTTTCATGAGTTATGGGCATGATTTTGTAATGCAAATGAGTTCTAATGATGTATTTAAATATGAGAATACATAGCATGAACTCACACAGTCCACGTGACACCGATTGCAAATTTTTAGGTATGACGCTATGCAAATAAATTCATTATTTTCATGCCCTTTTTCATGTGCCCTCATGGAAATGATGATGTGAAGCTTATAAATGGCATGTAATGGAACTAGAAGTTATGGTGTTACATATGGTGCGATTGCCACCAATGCATTATACTTTGATCAGGCACCAAATTATAATTAGGCCCTTGTATGCACTGAGCCCAGGTTATGCTCATTGGGGAGTTGGTACCATGGACGGGCTTCTCCTGATGTTAATGGTCTTTAACATGTAGAAATACAATTGCTAATATGGGATAATAATCACTAATAGCCTAATTATTTCATTTGCTGATATGACTGGTATTTTTTTTATGCTTATATGATTTTATGCACATATGTTAAATAAAATAGAATATATGAATGAAATTTGCCTTTGGTTACTGAGATTTGCATCTCACCCCATTTCATGGGATAATACTTTTAGGTGAAGGCTCTTCAGGTAAGGATAAGAGGAAGCAAGTGGATGAAAATCCATGAGCTCTAACCATATATGGGGAAGGCTACACTTGGACTGATTTGAGTAGAGTAGATGTTAAATTTTGTATTCCTTTTTGTATAGCATCATCATGTAATCATGTTGCCAAGTGAAGGAGTTTGTATTTTGATTACTTAGGATGTATCTATTAAGGAGCTATGCCTTATATTAATTGGTATTTGATATATGAACTTATAACATCTTATATGAACTTTGTTAAACCTATAATATGATTTACTATTTGGAAATAAAATCATGTGATATATTAGATGTTGACTTAAACAAGTAATGCATGGAACCTCTATTGGAATATGTATTTGAATGATAAATGCTGGTAGCTTGTGAATCCTTGCTAGCAATAATCCATGAACTTGCTGATATATGGTACTTAAATGATGTAAAAATCAATACTTAAGTCTTGAATTGATGATGATGGGTAGGCTAGGTAAATCAAGTAGATGAAAGCTATTAGAGCCTCACAAATTAAGGTAGAATAACCTTAGAGTGTTTCTAGAGAGAGAATAGGAGTGTATAAGATGAAACTTAGGAAAAAATAGTGCAGAAAAGGATCATACTGTGGCCAAAGTGGCTGAGTCAAGGCCATGTCTCTAGCAGAGGCTAGGAGAGCCGCAGCGTAAGGTGTCTAGCTATGACACAAAGCAAAAATGTTGCCCAAGGAGGATAACAGAAAGCAAACTCGCCACAGCACAACATGTTTTGCCTTGAAGCAAATCGAGAAAATTAGGTGAGGAGTGTCCCAATAGCTAGTTTCACCATAGCGCAAATTGTGAAAATTGCTACAGTAGCTCTAGGATGTGTTTTTCAGTCGTGATGCCATATAGGCTTACTATGGTAAGATTTGTGGCTCAAGATACAAAACTTGGCTTTTAGGTTTCATTAACCAACTTAGCTACAGAAGGGAAGGTCTAAGTTGAGGTAAAGGTTTCTAAACTTTTATTTTTGACTTAGAAACCTTGAATTTCACTATGTTAATGTTGTGCAACAACTTGGGAGTCTTTATATGAGGTTTTTATGAGTTGGAATCAGTAGCAAGATGAATCCAAAGTCTTAAATGATAACTATGATTACTTGTGGATTTAATTAGTTGTGGTTGTTTAGCTAATAACCCTAATGATATTAAGTTTCAAAATTTTCCCCCTTTCTCCTATTCTTAATTAATCATAATGTCTTTAGACCTTGATTTGCAATTACTAGTTATGCTATTAAACCTAATTACGGTAATTAAAAATTAAGGTTGTTAAAGGCCGCAGTAAGCCTATGTGGCATTGTGGCAAGAGAGCCTCCCAGAACTCTCCCAGCTTATCTCCTGATGTTCGTCATAGTGAACTTCCCTTGCGCTGTGGCAAAACTACTCTCTGTTACCCCATGGAGCTAATTTCTCACGTTGTGCTGTGACTCAAATCACCTTGGCCGCACATGCACCTAGCTTCTATTACCCCAAACTTTACTTTTGGCTATGGCTTAAGTCCTTTAAGTCATGGCTTCACCCCTTTTGATGCTATTTTCTCATTTTTATACTTTCTAACCCCTTACCACTCATTCTAGATGAATTCTAAGGCTTCTATTACCAACATGCATGGTTTTCTAGACCTCTCAACTCACAAATATCATGATTCCATAATCCTCATTGTCTAAAGGTCTTGGATTGAATTAAAGCAATCAAACATAATTTCATGTCAGTCAATTCCCATTCCCTAACAACAAAATAGTTTAACCACAAATGTTTATAGGGTTAATGCTTAATGGTCATAAAAGATCAAATCATTCATCAATTATTAGTTAATTACAATCACAATGTTCGATCCCATGATAAATGTATTACATAGATAGTCCCTATACTTGGCAATTTATGATGCAATGTGGCAAATACACAAAATTAGTATTCTCATTACACAAACCTAACCTTACAAGGTCTCTAAACCTATGGTTACCAAACCATACAATAGGCTTCCATTAATTTCTCTTTGCCACTAAGAGGTCTAGTTCCTGAAAATGTTAGTCCACAACTAGGGTGAGATATATAATCTCAATAATAAGAGACAAATTCCATATATATATATAGATTAATCAATATAATACATTTTCATATCATTAAATACTAGAATTATTAATTCAATTAGCAAATGAATTAGTTGAGCTACCGGTGACTACTGTCCCATACCAACAATCACATACAACATGCAAATGGCCAATAACACCGGGAGAGGCCCATCCACGGCACTAACTCCCATAATGAGAACAACCTAGACTCAATGCATTTAGGGGTCTAATCATAACCCAGTGCCCGATTGAAGAACAATGCACGAGTGGCAGACGCACCACAACTCCACGATGGACTTATAAGGTTCGAACATACAATTCAGATAGCCAACCATTTATTATGCATTCAATATCATATTTGTGTAGTAGATATAAAATTAAAGTAGACATATGCATAAAATTTAACATTAATCCCAATTACCTCATTGAAACCAATTACTCTTCCTGCTAGCTGCCACCATGATCCAAAACACACCAAGCATAAGATAATCATAATCATCATCATTTAACTATCATTAGCAAGAAATTTTCCTTATTTACTAATTAATTTTAACAAGAATTCATTAAGAATTACTTACCTAAACTTCCTAAGGGTCTATTGCACCAATTCAAGGTCAAGACATCAAAACTCACAATGGTTCACTCCCCACTCCTCCATTTTCGCACATGTACAAGGCATGCACCAAAAGTTAATCCAAAAGATGGAAATTCAGCATATTCAACACATACATCTCAGAAGAGAAGGGGAAACACTTACCCATATGCTTAAGAGGTCAAATGGACTGGGTTGAGCCTCAACTACCAAGAATACACCATGGGACATTCCAAAATTCAGATTTGAGTCATCAAGCCCAGAAACTTCAATATTTCACATTCATCTCCATGTAATTTTGCACAATAGCAAAACTATTATGAAAATCAATCCTTGGGAACATTTTCTAGCAAAGTAATACATAAAATGGAAAGGAAAGGCTTACCCAATTGTCCTTCTAACTTCTAACTCCAAAATCTTGAAAGGAATCACCTAAACACCGAATTTTAGATTTGAGAAGGAGGTGAAAATCCACTAAATCAGAAACTAATTAGACCAAAATAAAGAGGAGAATGGGAGGGACATGTTTTATATAGATTACCTTGGCCAAATCTTTTACTAGAAGTGAGAAATGGTAGAAAAATGCAGAAAACCCTAGCCCCTTTTCTTCCTATGCGAAAATAAAGTTCCCCCTTGTCTAAGATTGAGTTGGTTTGTAGAATAGAGGATGAGAGGCTGAGTAAGTTGGGGTTTTAGATGGGTTTAGGCCAACCCTAAAGCCCAAAATCAATTTAGGTTCAGATATATATTTATTGGGCCATAAATTGAAAGGTTTAGTTGATAAAATGAGAGTTAGGCTTTTAAGAAATGAGATTGGACCTTCTTATAGACTAGAAGTGGGCTTTCTTATTTAGCTTATGGCATAAATAAATTGATCATAAGGCCTAATTAAATGTCCATCTTCCTTTAGTTAATTCCCTAATTATACCCATAGCCATAATCAATATATCTTCACCCAACAATAACTAAATATGATGATTAGCTCTAAATGTCTAAAATAAACCCATTTCTTTAGAAACCTTGCTTTCCATATTTTTCCCAAATCCTTATATTAATTCCTTAATTCGCCATAATTATTAGTTATAAATTTCAAGGTGTTACAAGAACCATGGCTGAATAGATTTAGGTGGAGAAACACCAATGAGCTGAAGTTTTAATAATGAAGGTTATGGATCAACATGAACTATGCCTCAAGTTTCAAGTTTGAAGTTTCGAGAATCAAGTTTCTTATTTGAAGAGCAAATGAAGTTTCAATTTTCACCTTTCAACTTTCAAGTTTCAATGCCAACTAAAGTTTCAAGTTGCAAGTTTGAAATTTCAAAGTTTTAATACTAACTAAAGTTTTAAGTTTCAAATTAGAAATTTTATTACCAACTAAAATTTTGAGTTTTAAATTTCTTGCTTCAAGCTAGCAAAGTTTCAAGTTTCAAAGGTCAAAAATAGATGAGGTTTCTGTATTGTTAAATTAGAATGAACATTTAGAATATTTTGAACCTAAACATGGACATTTAGTTAGAGAGATTGGTTTATGTTTTTTTGAATTGTAAAGGAATTTTAGAATAGCTTGATGATGTACAATGTAAGTCAATGTAGTTGAAAATTCTATTTGTTATCCACAACTATATTGAAAATTATGTTTGTAACAAAATGGGGTATATAACAAAACATATACTTGTATAATGACTACAAATTACACTACAAAAACACAGCTTGTAACATCTTTGTTACAAAAACATATTAATTAATCTTCATTATTGTTAAGATTTGTAACATCACCATATAGGCCAAGTACTTCAAGTGACTATACAAGATGATCATCTGGTGCTTATATCGTGAATGAAAACAAATAAGAACATCTAACTTTTAAGTAGAAGGAAAAAATAGTTATTAATTAAACTTACCATCAAGTAAGTAGTAAAACTACCAAAACCAAATTGTCTCAAAGTATCTTCCTTATCCTACAAAACAAAGGGAAATGTTGGTTTCTTTCAATGAAGACACATAAGTAGACTAACTGAATGGTGACAAGAATAACTGTACATACCATGGATTGTGAAGGATAAGGAGCACTAACACTAGGGGAAGCTATTTGATTGGGTATTCCATATTGCATTTAACTTTGAGCATTGATGTGGTCTTACAAGGAACAAAAAAAAAAAAAACATGAATTTTTCAGCGAATGAACATAAGTAGACTAACTAGTATAATTTTACCTACCTTGAATTGTTGAATGTAAGGAACATTGACACTTAAGGAGGCCATTGGATAAGGGATCCTATACTATACAAAACTTTGAGCAATGTTGTGATCTTTGTAACAACTGGCTTTTTAATTGAATAGTGACCAGTATGTTAATAAAAGAAGACCCTTAAGTAAATGGAATTAAGGCTAAATAAGGGTAAAATATTAATCAACATATCAAGAAATAGGATTAGGAAAGCATAAATAGAAAGAAAACAAAGCTAAAACAACAAAATAGAGAAAAAGGGGCATATCAGTCAGCAAAATTGTAATTTTGAGCAAATTTTAGGAAACTCAAGAGAAGGAGTTTTTAAGCCTAAAATTAAGCTCACTAGGGTTTTCAGAGGTCTTGAAAATCATAAGAACAATTAGAATCAAATAAGACCCTGCCAGTGTGATGAAAGAGTCAGACAATGCTGAGATTTTAGGCAAAACTATTTTCCACCATTTTAAGCCATCTAAACCAAAAAATAATGTTTTTATATGAAAAAGCACCTAAAAAGTTCAAGGGATCAATCAGATTCTGAAAAAGCCTGAAAAATGAGTTCAAATGAAATGTATGTGCAAGTAGGGGCAAATAGTCATTTTGAAAAATTATAAATGAAGCTTCTTAAGGAAGATACACCTCACCATCTTTTTCAACCTTTTAAAATCATATTTAAAGGTCTTCTATGCCATCACACCTGAGGGAAGAGAGAGGAAGACTTTAAGCTTCTATTCAGGTAAGTAAATGGCCCTATTTCACCTTGCGTTAGTTAGAAAAGTTATTTCTCTTTCTAAAAGCTCTCTAATGGTAGTTCTATTTTCTTGAAAGCTTGAAGATTCAGGTCTCGCCTAAGCCAAAAGGAACTTTTTTTTAAGAAACTAATCGGTGGAAATTAATCTACATGGAGAGAGCTTCAGTTTAAAGTAAGACTTTAGTTGAAACACTTGCAAAATCTTATGTTTCTAGGCCATGTATGGTTCGACCAAGAGAGAGAAAGTGAGGAAGAGAGTTTTTCTTCATGTGCTCTAGATGAAACCACGGGTTCTAGCATGCAAGGATTCCATATATAACATTTATTTTCCTTGAATCATGAAAAGATGCAATTTAGACCATGATTGTGTAATGGTTCAGCTTAAGTTCTTCAATGGCTAGCCATGTTATTTCCCATTCCTAATTAGTATATTTATATGTTTTATAATGCAAGAAACAATAATCTAAACCTATAATTGATTGAAATCTTGAAATTCCCAAGTTAGGGTTTTATATAACCTAATTCGGCCAAGGATGAGTTCAAGGGGTTAGAAAGTTGTTCAATGGATTCTTGGGCTATGGATAGTCCTAAAATGATATAAGAACAATAATGGAAGCATTAGATTGAATTTAGAAGCTAGATTTTGAAAGTTCAAAATTTAGAAGTCAAGAAAGAATAAAATGGAACTAATTGATGTTAAGTTTGTGTGGACAAGCTTATGATGCTTCTAATCAATCCTAATGTGGCTATAGAAAACATCTATGGCAAGATTTTGAATCCTAAAAGTTGAATTTTTGAAGTTACCCCTGAAGGCTTAAGGTTCCATAATGAGTTATATTATATAGAAAAGTGAAAATACCAAATGAATAATGCCAATGACCAAATGAATTGTAAATGTAAAATTTGTAGCTTGAATTATGAATTCTAGAACCATAAGTCAGCCTAGGAATTAAGCTTAATGAAATTTCTAACCTAAAGCCTAAGTGATGAACCAATTATGGGAAGTTAAAATCCAAAAGGGATTTCATACATTTAAGCCCTTGAATATGATAAAATTTTAGCACTTTTAATGCTTAAATTGCCACTCAATAAGCATGCATTTTTTGAAAGTGTGTAAAAGAGGGATTTTAAGTGCACTTAAGTGCCCTAAAGTATAGTTAAAAATCATAAAGACTTAAGAGAAGTAGTTTTGAGTTCTAGATATTAATGATATATTTATGTAATATTTTAAGATAAGCTAGTGAGGCTCCATCTTATTGTAAGTGTATAACTGAGAAAGAAAAGGAAACGGAGCCAAAAGTATAGTGGGAAATTTAGAGATTTATTTGGATTCTATCACCTATACAAGGTAGCTTACTTTTCCTTATCTAGTTACATATTGACTTGTTTGAGCTTGATATGCATTGTGTTATAATGGTTGATTTGCACAGTATATGCTATAGTGCATTACATTAATTATATGTAATGTTTTGCATGTTATGTTTAATGAGTTGAGGCTATAAAATAAAGAGAGGCAATGGGAACAAACATAGTAGTTCTTCCAAGCCTAAGAGAAAAGCCTAAGCTAAGCTTAGATTTATGGCCATGATAAAGTATTTAGCAAACATGTAAAGCATTTATGTCAGTTTTATGTGACCATGCATACTCATTTTATTCTTGCTTAACTATCTCATGATTATTTTGGATGATTTAAGTATAACTACTAAGATTCTCCCGAATCTCATCCCTATCTCTATTTTCCCACTAACCAATGCCAGGTGGAAGTTCCAGTGCTAGCAAAGGAAAAGAGAAAGAATGATGTTTGGATTTACAAAATTATATGACTATTTTGTATTGAAATTTTGTTGTAATATACAAGGAATGTATATGGATTATGTTTGACTCCATGATGATGTATTATGTATATTAGTACACCATAAATAGTGATGTATAACTCCAGCTTGAGTTATTTAATTTCAATTAATGTTTTACGCCCAGGTTACTATATATGACATTATTATTATTTATATTTTTCTATGTTTGTGAGTTTGGGCTGTAATGTGACTAATTGATTAGTTTGGATGGTCAAATTTATAAAGGGAAAGTTTGCTTAATTTTCCTTAGAATGTTATGCACATTTTTACTTTTATGGTTTAAATTGGATGGACATGGAAATTATGAAAAAGGCAAGTGCTTGTATATTGTAAATTTTGGATTTAGTATCTATCAAGAAATGGACTTGCTATTGAACTATAATAAGTAAAGAAAAGCTAGATAGCTAAGACATTACAATCTTACAAGAAAAAATTAAAAAATTAGCACTTGAATCATTCTTGTTGGGAAACCTTGGCAAAGATATATATTCTTATGAAGGGTTACAATTATAAATAAAAAATTATCATAGAATGTTGTTGACTTTGTGAAGTATTAGACTTTATAGTATTGTTTTTCCTTTCCATTGATGCTCAATGATAAGTATGATATTTTATATATTTTAATCCCCTAACTTAGGTATTTTAATGTCCAAGTATGGCTTTAAAACTTTAATTAGATAGGATTTCATTTTAATAGCCATTTCTATACTTTAAGAGTTTAATTGCAAAATTTAGGAATTTTAATGCACAATTTTATTTTAAATGATTTTGTAAATTTTTCTATTGAATTGTTCTTATTTTTTGTGCAGATTTTTGTTGGGCAATTAGAGCTTTGAAGGAAAGCCACAAACTATAAGGGTTGTAGCCACATAAAGAAGAAGCAAGAAACAGAGCCATGCATGGAATAAGAAGAAGAAAAACAACGTGTTGAGGGAGCTTGCCATGGGTTCTGGTGCTTTGAGAAGGGGAGAGAAAGTTCACGGAGCAGCTCATGCAGAACAGAGATAAGCTCGTGGCAACTAAGCAAACATGTGAAGAAGATGAAGCAGAGTGTGTGTGTGAAAGTAAGAATGAAGGAAGCTTGCTGAGCTGGATTGGAAGCTTTCACGTGGAAATGAAACTAAAAGGGCAGCAGAAGTTACTTGGAAAAGGATCTACGGGCTGGGCTTCTCTCACGTCACAGTAGCTCCACATTTCATGCACACAAGGCAGAAACTCAAAACAAAGAGAAGGAGCTAGAAGCAAAACACAAACCAGCTTTGAAACGAAGGAGTCAAGCAGCTCGAGTTAAGCGAGAAGAAGCAGAAGAAGAAGCTGAACCTAAGAATGAGAAGTAACGAGTTGAAGTCTGGACAGCACGAACAGAAAATCGAGGAAGAAGCTTACATGCAGAAGTTACGTGCTATGGCTGGAGCTACGTCTGAATTCATATGGAATAAACTACAATAAAAAAAATAAAGTGGGACCCACACTCACATAAACAAAGTTGGAGAAAATGCTTCGGGTATTTGCACCAGGAACAGCATGTGAAGAGCAAACATGAAGGAGCTTCAGCCGATTGAAATTAGAGATGGGAGCACGTGTTTCTCACAAGGCAATTAAGAAAATGCATTCGGGTAAGTGAGAATGAAGCTGAGCACGTGGAATCAATAAAGGAATCACGTGAGAATGAGGCTGAAGGCAGAGGAGAATTCACGTTAAAACCACACCTCCGTCATTCTAGATACACACACCCATTTCATCTTTTTCCATTCGCCCATTCTCTCCACCCCTACGCCTCCATTCACAGAACCACTCCACTCTCATCCATTCCTCCCATCTCCACCTCCAACCACGCCAGTATGAAACTCTAATTTATTCATCTGTGACTAGCAAAGGAGGAAGCTCTTAAGTTGAAGCTTGAATCCTTGGAGGAGACTGCAGAAATTTTGGCTAAGATTTCTTTAATTTTTCTAGCACTTTTTCTTTTTCTTGTATAATCTCGGTTGAGTTATATTTGATTGAGAATTTGTGTAATTAATTAGTGACTGGTTAGACACTAATTAGGATATTGATTGACTGATTATGTGATTGAATTAGTACTGAATTTTCTCAATTTTCTACAATTTTCCAAGTGTGCAATCAAGGTGTTTGATGAAATGCTTGTGAGAATTGATGTGCCTAATTGTCTATTTGTGGATTCCTTAGTGTTTAGTTAGTTAATTAAACACTTTTGGATGGGGATTCAGAGGCTAATTAATCAATTAATCAATCAATTTAAGTGTTCAAAGATCTTAATCACAAGAATTAGTAATCTAATGAGAGTTGAGGTTTCAATTAACATTAAATTGCTAGTTTCTTGAATCTTGAATGGTTATTCAAGATCATTTGTCAATGAACACAATTAGGAACTCTTAGGCCAGAATTAATTATAATTAGACTAGGATAAAGATAGTGGATACTAAGAGATGATTCCTAAACTAGTCACAAGCCCATTTTCAACCCATAATTCTCCAATTAGATAGAATTTAGGAAATTTAATTCAATTTAGTTTTAGGTTAATTTTATTCAATCAAAAACCCCCAAATCAAGTAGCCTTTAGGACCTTTAACACTTAGAAAACTCAATTAGGCATTGAATTCCATTTCTAAGGGAGATGACCTAGGTTGTGCCCTATAATGCATTTAATATTCAACCTAGTTTTATTTTGAAGGTTGTACGACAAGCCCGTCACTCAACCTATCTATTTTGCATCTCAAATGCTTTATCCTTTCTTTATGCTTAAATCCCTTTGCTCGTGCCATGCATTCAATGCCACTTAAATTGATTGTAAAAGCACCTTAGTCATGGCCCACACTTATTTACTTGTTACAAATATATGATATTTGTATGATTAACTCAACAACAACTTTGTGTAGAAACAAAAATACTTCTTGACTACTAGAAGCTTTAATTGCTATCTTTATAAACTTAGGACAAATTTCTTTGTAGCATTGTGCAGTGGCCAACTAGGAATTTCCTTCTACTACATTTCACCTAACATCATGCATAGTACTGCTTCTTGCTTCTTTTGTCTATCTCTTTAAAATGTATTGTTTGAGCACTAATTTGACATTCATGACACTAAACACTTTCAATGCATGATAACATAATATACCCTTGCTCTTAAAGTTCCTACGAGAGCACGAAATAGCCTTCTGATTAGGGTCAAATGAAACCCTCCAATCTCTCACTATATGGTGGGCCATGGTGATGACATAATCAATGAAGGAGTCTCATTGCTATGCTTTACACAACTAGTTTCATATTTCTTCCACTCTTTTTAGAAGATGTGAAAAATAATTAAGGTATAAATTTTTACGACTGGGCAACATAAGGGAATACTGACTCTTCAATCTCAGTAATTTTTTCTAATTGTCAAGTTCACACTTTAACTTATTATATCGCTTATCTTTCATAACCTTTTCAAAGCGCTTGAAGAACTTCATGATATCTAATGTCAGATTTTTACAACTCTTGATATTTGCATTAACACTTTCACTCATCATATGACATGCTGCCTATTTCTCCTTTATGCTATGCACGTGACTCAACCAAGCATTCTCATATACATTATATTATGAAGCAGGATGCTTTATGCTTCCTCAAATTATGCTTCCTCCTCATAATCATACATGCACTTCTTGAAGTCAATTAAGAAATAAGATTCACCTTTCATCAAATTGCCAAGGTGTTTAGTGCCATTTTGCATCAAGTGCCATGTACATAGCCCATGGCAAATATCAATCATCACCTCTCTAAGTGCTTGGGTCATGGTTTTGTCTTGATCAATAAAAATAGTTTGAGGTCTTTTTTGCTTGTAGCTTTTAAGAAAGTTTCTAACAACCACTTAAATGACTCTATAATTTCATCATCTAGTGAAGTAGCCCCTAAAATCACTACTGATCAATAATGGTTGAATGTTGAGAACACTGCTAGAGATTTGTGTGCACAATTAGTACAATACGTAGCTTCAAGGGAGATAATATCACCAAAATACCTGTAACTAATAAGTATCCTTACATCTACCAAAAACACATTTGTTATTTGTTCGTTTGAATCTATCTGATTTGCATGTAAAAGGATGAATTTTCCTCTAATTACCTTTGAAAGTATTTGCATTAGACAACTTACGTCTCTATATACCAAGCTTTGTTGCCTTCTAATCTGAAGAAAATCATTTTGATCCAAGTAGATATAGCCAAATTACTCTTTTCTCTAGCTTTAGTACTCATTAAGTCAAATAAGTCTCTTTGATGAAGGCTAGCATCATCTACCAACTTAATCTATTGGCATTGAACTTTAGCAATATTTTGCTGACACACCAACATATGGGCTGTTTTTGAAAGATGAAGAATGTGGTTATGTTTTCCCATAAAATCATGCACTTTAAATTTCCCATTTATGTTGATGACACCTAGCCTTGCTTGGCCATTAATTCTGGTCCTATGTTGTTGATTAATTGTTTGATTATCTCTTTTGTTTTCCCTTCACTTACTCTTTTTACAACAAATAAATCTAGTTGTACCAATTGTTTGTTCATATCTTTTGCTCTTATTGACATATTATTTTTGGACTCCAAACCTGGCTCTCCTGCCATACTCAACCTAGAATTTTCAAGTAACATATAAGCTATCAAACATTAGCTTTTTGTCAATTTTCATATTATATCAATAAGCCTGGAATGATGAAAATAAAAATATGAAAAATCATATATCAATAAAATTTTAATTAACAATAAATTTTAGGTGTTATTATTTTTATTACAAATAAATATAATATTATTTCATGGAAAATAGTATTGTGTGTGCAAACAATGACCAAAAAAATAAAAAAAAAATTGCCACTTTAAACAAATATGAGTAACGTATATGTTCAAGTGAAAGAAACTAAAAGAAATAGAAAATAAAAAGCATAGCATGGATCATCTCACTCTTTTATGAAGTAAAAGTCTTATCAAGGAATTTAAAATTTAGCTTTTAAATAAGTCCACAGGAAACTTTTGCCTTTGAAGAGGAAAATGGGAATTTTTGTCCAACTATATGTTGTATTTCAAGCTCAAAGCAGAGAAAAAAAATGGTGCCACTACTTCCAAAACACTAAAAATGAAGGCAAAACAGGATGGAGAGAACAGAAGTCATAAACACCCAATTTCTCTACCCTAAAATGGTCTGTTTTGTCTAGCTTCAATGTCTAAAATTTGCCTACACAAAATGCACCATTTTGGACTTCTGGAATGGTGCATTTTAACAATGCGTGCAACATGTCAGAAGAATGGCCATCGGATGAGTTGAATAGCGGAGATTGATGCATTCAATGAGGGCATTGATAGAAATGAAATTTAAAGGATCTGGTTCGCTTTGACCATTTCCCAAAACCATGCATCAAATGTTCGTTTCAATTCAAGGCTCTAAAAATTATAGTAGACCCACTAATTTACAAATAACTCCCATCTTTGTTCTAAATTCTAATCATTAGTCCATTACATTAACTTCAAAGCTTCCTCTACTTTCTTTTCTCTCACAAGAGCAATTCCTAGTGAAAAAGATAGGTTTTGCAAAAACCCATTTCGATCTAGATGGTAATTTGGCCCTAAATTCCATGGTCGACAATTGGGGCAAGATGTCTTTGGTGCAGTTCCAACATTGGGGTTTTTCTCCTAAACAAATACCTAGTCAACAACTATGGATAAAAGGTGATTTCAGCAAGCATGAAAATGGAAGGGGGTATTAGTCACTTCTAGAATTTGAGGGATATATGTCAATGGATTGAATTAGACTATTTGTATTTTTCTCAAAAATCAAATTAAAAAATGTGAATCTTTAAAAAATTAAAATGTCCTTTTTTTTGGTACAAGTCTATTATATCATGTTTGACAAGATATATTTTGTTTGGTATGTGAAAAAGGAAAATGATACTTATGTTTATATGTTTTTAAGAAAATAAATTAAAAAATATACTATTAAATAATAATTAGATAAGTATAATAGATATTTTTTAAATTTTTTAAAAAACTTTCCTATTTCCTCACGCTGAATGATGCCTACCAAACGAAGCTGATCAGGAGAGTAATGTTACCCACATGAAAATTTCAGGGGCATGCTTTCAGCTTTTACCATTTTACTTTTACATTTTGTTTTTTGTTTTTTTTTGTTTTGCCCCCGTTTGGAGTGACAGGGGAGCACAAAAAAATATGGATTACCAAAACAACAGTAAAATTACCACTTGAAATCAATAGCTACAAGGAAAATATAAATTCTGGACCCATAACAAAGGCGAAAGTTCAAACCTAAAATTTTCCTAAAGCTTGGATTATTATAAAATTAAAGCGCAAGCTCTCTATTTGTTTAAACTTCTGTTTTTATACATAAGCTGCCCAGAAGTAGAAGCAAAAACAAAGAAATAAGTCTTCGCTAGCTAGTTCATGGCATATTTCTGAGTCCAAGAACGGGCTGTACTCTCGTACTTGGCTTTGTCATTCTTGTAGATATGAGCAATCTCAGGCACCAAAGGGTCATTTGGGTTTGGAGCTGTAAGCAGCGAGCATATTGACAGCAGCACCTGCCACAAATTGTGGTATTAGTCGAAGTCTCAAACCTTAAATATCAATAGCCATGACTCAAAAACGAAGAACTTAGTTTTTAAATTGTTAACTTTATATAATTTAGTCCCTAAAAGTTAAAAAAAAGGAAGCACAAATTAATTTTTGAAAATAACAAACTCTCTGTATATTTTTGTCAAGTAACTGAGAAATTAAAGAAAGTCTTAAATGCAATGAGTACTTGGTAATTTTTGCTTTTTAGCCTACTCTAAAAAGCAAACTAAAGTATTTATGAATAAATATAGAAACATGTTAAATATAGTTTATAGTGGGAATCTATTTCTAATATACTTTGCTTATTTATGATTTGTTTGGATCATCTTACAGTAAATCAATTTACTTAAAAATCTCTGATATACATAATAGTCTGAGATGATTAAACTAGGTTGATCATTTAACCTTGATTTTTTGGGTAAAAAATGCAGTTCTCAAGTCTCAATTAAAAATTGCCTCCGTTGTTTAAACTACGTATGTAGCATTATACCTTAGAAACTGTAAGAGCAGGGCTCCACTGCTCTTTCAGAATATCAAGACAGATACTTCCATTGCTGTTAATGTTAGGGTGATATACCTTTGTTCTAAAGGATACCTGGCCAAAACAACAAAACAGAATAAGAATAAGATTCCTTTCCCATTGTAAACAGAATAAGAATAAGATTCCTTTCCCATTGTAAACTTAGATATTTTCAGCCCTTGATCAAAGAAACATACTTGTAAGACGAGAAATTTTAGGTACACTAATTGCATTAGCTGATTGTGTAATAAGTCAATAGAAATTTATCAAAATAGATGAGTAAATGAATCCCACCATCTGAAACACCTATTTAAATGAACTTTCATTGACATTTTTACATAACCAGCTAGTACATTATAAAACCAAGGAAAAGGATGATAAGATAATTCAAATAAATCAGAATGCATAAAACAAAACCAAGTTGTAAATCCATTAGACATATAACAAAGGACAATGACTCAACATTACAAAACTATGGATAGGGTTGAACACAATGTCTTGACATGCCAACATGTGAGTACTTGGCAAAAGACAATTGAATTATTGAAATCTAAAAACAAGCAATTCAAAGGAAACAAAATGGCAAAATAATTCAACAAGTTGATACCTTTCATAAAATAAACGATATATGTCTACAAAATGACCATTGTTATTTACTTAGTAAAATAGATAGTAAGCACTTTAATTGATCATTTTTGTGAGGTCCTTCCAAAATTAAACATTGTTAATTACCTTTGGTGGCTTGAATGGATAATCCGGGGGGAAGTGAATGTTCACCAGGAATACACCACCAGCATAAGGACTGTCTGCTGGGCCCATAATTGTAGCTTGCCAATGAAACATATCTTCACCAACAGGGCCTGCACATATGTAGAATATATAGCTGCCACTAAAACCCCTATATGACTGTTATATATATATAGATAAAAGAAACCTTAGGATGTGCTTAGAACAAATATACATGTCCTGGTACAATTAAAGATCTTTAGATATACCCCATGCACCTAGGATAGGTGAAAAGCCAATGAAATCCATAAAAAATAAGTGTTTCAAGTAATAAGGTCCATCAACACACTCATTTTTTCTGAGCTTTCATTGTTTCATTGCACCTATCTTCAGTGCAAAGAGTGTCACTCCTTATATAATACACTTTTTCTCTATTCCCTTCGATTAAGTAGTAATTCTCCTTCAATAACATAGATGCAATGGAAAACCCTGCAGCGCAAGTTAGAGCATCGTATTCCGCCATGTTCAGAACTTCGGAGAAACAAAAACTAGGAAATTGAGGATAAGAATGTTTTATCACTTCATGGGGATTTCTAAACACAATTTGTAGTAAGTACGATGAAACACTCTCCCACTGAAAACCAAATTCCAAAATGATAAATAAATGCAGTGAGAGAACAGATTACTCTGGGGACTCAAAAATGTATTTGATAAATGCTTCATTAATCATGAAGAATTGATTTATTGCGGAAGATCCAACAGAATGCATTAATTGCATCTATTATACATATAAATTTTGCTCGTGATTGATTACAGTATGTACTACACAAGACTAAGTAAGTGGAAAAAGTGAAAACAAAAGAAAAAAGAAAGAAGAGAAGATGATTTCGAAACGAACCAGCGCTAAAAGAAACAGGAGGTTCCTTCTGCAGGTCTTTCAATTCCTTAGTAATGCGTTTGGAAGCCATCACAAGTATGTGAAATTTAGGTCGCGAATTCAAGGCTTCTCACTCCTAAAATTGCATAACAGAACTGTGAATCTATTGGAGAAATGCTTAATTATAACATGACATATGCCTTAATTTCATTTTCAAATCATAAGGTAAAAAAGGAAATAAAGAACATAATATCATTGGGGAAAATATGATAATTCAATTAGACGCTTAAAAGAAGAAAAGGAAACCTCTTCTCCTCACAATCGCTCTGAAAAAACCTAGCATTCAATTGACACTAATATATACGCTGGCAGCCAAGCAATACCAAAAAAAAAACAAAAAGGTCTGCTCTCTTCCTTTAAGTTTTCCCAAATTAAGTAAATTATTTAATAAGATTTTGTGACAGAGCACAGTGGAAACACTTTTATATTAGTTCTGTTTTGGGACTAACTTTCATATTCAGCAATTAAGAATTTTGCAGAGTCTAGGATAATTTTAAATAGATAAAATACAAAACTAATTTTTTAACTAGCTTATACAATGTCCATAAAATAAAATGCTCTTATAAAACAAAGACAATCATGATAAGTAATAACATAACCCATTCAAGGTAGAAGTATAGTACAGTAATTAAGATAAAAATGGAAAAGAAGGAGGGTGCAAGTAACTAAATAACCTTAAGAGTTGAAAAATAAGGAGACTGGAGGAGGGGTGGGGAACTTGCAATAAAATCACTTGAAAGCCACCATTTAGACAAGCTGGATTGTCTCATTTTTGGGCAGGAAAATGAGACATTTTGCGTAAATTTTAGCCGTACAACGTTTTGCAATGTAACAAATGTGATTGTCCAAGATTTGATTATGATTGTGCTAAAATTTGCCCAAAATAACTCATTTTCTCAAAAAACATAAAAAAAGAGATGATCTGGATTCGACTTAAACATACAGATTCTTTAGTGGCCAAAAATGGGTAATAATACACAGGTAGATGAATAACAGATGTCCGCGTAAGACCATATATGCGTTCATACTGCCTTCGCATAGTACAGCCTTTACATACTCATAGTTACGGGCCATATGAAGATACCATTGTAGTATCTTTTTCGAAAAACAAGCAAAAGCGTTAATGAGCAAATCAGCGAAGTAATACAACGAAACCCAAGAATCCATAATAAAAAAGAAAAGGAACCATAGAATTCAAAAAATTAAACAAGAAAACAGAATTATCAGAATCTCTACCAAAATCTGGAAAAAGATACTGACTTTACAGCTGCTATCAATGAAAACCCACAAAAGCAGTCTCAATAGAATGATTGATCAGTGAAAAAATGATTTGGGTTTTGGGTTTGAGAAACTTGGCTCACCCTGCAAACCCTAGGATTTGATCTTCTTCGATTAGAGGGCCAGCGTCCAGGAGTGAATGAATTGCTGCGGAGGCTCTTTCTTTTGTACCCTCTCTATTGGATGCTTGCCATGCACGTGAGCCGCCATTGGGGAAGCAGCACTCAAACAATTTTCCTATGGTCATGGAAATTACTCTTCTCCCATTAAATTCTCTAATCACATAACGTTCCTTTTGATTCTTAAAATATACATTTAATTTTTTGAAACTTTAATATGACTAAAATAATTTCTTTTTTTATGAAAGATTAAAATACTTTCAATAATAATTTTTTTTACTAAAAATATAATTTATCAAAAAATATTTTTTGAACTTTTATTTTAATATTTTTTGTGTTAAGCACCCTAAATTTAATTAATTTTAAAATTTTATTAAATTTACAACAATAATTTTGTTTACTAATATATATTTAATACAAATATTATTCTTGAAGTTACATTGCTATCCATAAATTAATTAAATTTAAAGAATTATTTTGTGGATATTTTATTGTTTTTAATAGTTTATGTTTTATTAAATAATTTTATAATTTACTAAATTTATAAAATTGACTATTTTACGTTAGTCAAATATATATATATATTTAATATTTGTTATATTATAAAATAATATATATATATATATATATATGGATATTTTAATCAAATAAGTATAATTGTGACTTATTTTTTATTGCAAGAGATATTCTTTTGATTTTAGGAGGGGAAAGTATATATTTTTAAAAAATAGGAAAGGGTCATGTAATTTAAAATTTTATTAAAAGATGACAGAGTAATTTATCTTTCCTTTTTTTAATATTTCCAATTCTAATTTGTCCCTTTCCATGATTTTTTTTAATTTTCTAATATGATTTATTGGTCCTAAAAATTCCTTCAGCATTATTTTAAAATTTGACTTATAGATTTAGTTAGAACCTTTTTTGTGCATTATGTAACCCAAAATTAGGCACTAAACCAAAAAGTTCGAACTAGTTGATTTATTGAATTGAATTTTTTTAATTATGGGCTTTGTTGCATTATTTAATAAAAATGTCTTTTAAAGTCCATATCTAGTGTAACCTATGTGATACATGAAAATGGAGCTTTTTATTTATTTTTAAAATTGATAGTATTAACTTGAAAAATGTTAACCATGAGTCGACGGATAGGGATAACTTTGAATTAGCTTAGTAAGAAATCCCTTCGCTCACAAAGAGGAAAAAGCTTTTGCTTGACTTTCCACTATATTGCTATTGTATGAAATTCTTATTCTTCCTCTTCTCGTCCAGTCTTCCTACTGTTTGCAACCGTGATCTTCTTAGTAAAGTCACTAACGAGCAGACCACAACCTTATCTTATATTCCCTCAATCCTCTCCCACGCAGTCGAGATCTCTCTTCCTCTCCTTATCAGTCTCACTCTGTCCCTCTCCTTTCAGGCAAGCAACTCAGTACCTCTCGCTTCGTTTTAGCTGCTTCGCGCCTGGTTAAAGTTAGGTATGCAACTCGGCAGATTGGAACTGGCAGTGCTCGTTTCAACCCTCTCACTTATAAAGAAATGACAGAGAATAAGCAAGACATTCCTGCCCCCAGAGCTACTTTTTGCTTAAGTTACCATTGAAGTGAACTAACCAAGGAGAGAATCCTTCAATTCCAAGGCAGTAGCTTGCAACTTTCTTCCAAATTGGAATGGAGAATGCTTGCTTTCAAAATCTCAACTGTTCTACAATTAAAAATTTTTCAAGTACAATTTTTTCTCACAGTTAAATTTTTAATTCTTACAATTATAATTTTTACCTTCTATCCTAAACTTTACACTCTAAGAAGCAAAAAATAAAATAAAATAATAAAAGTGGAAATCCACCTACTGCACGACGTGTATTAGGATGGAGGATCCTACTACAATGGTTCTCCACTAGTCACCCTAGCTTTGCCTATGTTTGCCATCCCATTTAAGTAATGGGCTTTACACATTCTTTGTTTATTTGACATTGTTAATTTCTAAGAGAATTTGAGAGGATCCGAACTATATGTGATACATAAGACAAGTGTTTTCTTATTAACATTATATTAATATGATTTATAAATAGTATTCATTAAAAGATATATACATATATATATGTGTGTGTGTGTGTGTGTGTAACATAAAATAAAATAAAATAAAATAAAATGGTTGAGGCAAAAATAAAATAAAGAATTATTAAGCTTCAATATGTTACAACTTTGAACTTTTTCTAAGGCAAAAGTTACATATTATTTCCTACATTCAATCAAAAGTTATAGAAAGAAAAAATATAAATACTTTTCTTTCAACCTTGAAAACTTAAAAAATTCCCCCTCCCAGTTATTACTCTTCAGAATTTAAACTTGCTAAGGATGAAGAATGACAATAGCAAGAGAGAGATTCTTTAGAGGGAGAATTGTTATATTACTTAAAGATGGTGGCATTACAATAGTGAGAGGACAAGAATAAAGGTTATGAGTGTTGTAAAAGGATTAAGTCACATGTGTACATTGATAGGAGGCCTTATTTATAGCACTAAAAAAGGTAAGCTAATTTTGATTCCTAATCAAGTTGGCATGTTCTTATTGATGGAGCCATATTGCTTTTGTAAGGTTCAAAGCAATTTTCCATTTTTAGCCAAAATTCCTTAACAAGTTGCTATTTTAATACATTGTATGTGGCTTGACAAAACTTGGTCATGTGGCCATAGGATCTTTGGCAATGAGGATTTGGCTATTTTGGGCCTATAAGGCACCCAAAACACTTGCTCTTAAATCCATTGGCCAAGTTATAGGTAGACTTAGAGGGAAGCATTCAAAATTTGCAAATTCTTGTGAGATTTATAACCCTCTCTCTCTCTCTCTCTCTCTCTCTCTCTCTCTCTCTCTCTCTCTCTCCCCATCTTCTTTGTTCAAAGTTACCTAAAGTTATAGGGATACTTGGGCATTTTTCACTTTCTATTGATTGCCTTTATGTCTTTTGTTTCCTACACCTAATCCTAATAGTTAATATGCAATGCAAGGTACAAATGTCACACCATATGTAATAACCTTAATTTCTAATTATAGTGATTATGCTTGATTAAGTAATTAATAATCATAAATCAAGGGCTAAAATCAAGATAATTAATTACATTAGGAAAATAGTAGGGAATTTGGACCTTGATATCATTAAGGTTATTAGCTAAATAACTACAACTAATCGAATCCATAAGTAATCATGATTATCAATTAAGATATTGGATTCATCTTACTATTGATTTAAACCCACAAAAATCTCATAAATATTCCCAAGTCATTACATAACACTATCATAGTAAATCTCAGGGTTTCTATGTCAAAAATATGAGTTTAGGAACCTTCGCCGTAACTTGAACTTTCCCCACTGTAGCTAAGTTGGTTACAAGAACCTAGAACCAAGTTTAGGGACTTCTGCAATGACTTAATACATCTGTGCTGTGGCACAAGTGACTACTGGAGCTCAAAATTGAAATATCGTACCTTGTGCCTCAACTTAGGTTTTTCATGTCGCAGCCAAGTGCTCTCGGGGACCTACTGTTCACATTTTCGTGATTCTCACCATGGCAATAGCCACCACAGAATAGCTTCCTAAAACTCACCACTCAATTTATTCAACTCGTGCCGTTATGGACCATCCTTGCGCTACAATAAGCTAAGCTACTCTAACTTATAATTTCTCTTCCCTTGATTCTCGCCACAACTTGACCTCTCATGCTATGACGAATTTACTCTTTGTTACCCTCCCTAGGCAACTTTTTCACTGTGCGCTATGGGGAGACACCTCGCACCACAGTGCTCCTCACCTCTACCTGATGCTTAGCTACGACTTAGCCTATTTTGGTCATGGCTCAACTACCTCCTGCACCTAAACTCTTCCAATTTCCTTCCAAACACTTCATCACTCCTTCTATTGGCATCCTCTAGCCATTCTACCTTAATTTATGATGCTTTAATAGCTTTCATTTACCTAACTTACCTGTCATTACCAATTCAAGACTTAGGTGTTGATTCCTACACATCTAACTATCATATATCAGCAAGTTGAAAGATTAATGACAGCAAAGGATTCATAAATTACCAACATTGTCACTCAAACATAATTCCATTAGAGGTTCCATGTATCACTAGTTTAAGTCAACATCTAATGTATCACATGCTTTTATTCTCAAATAATAAGTCATATCTCAGGGTCTACAAGGTTATAATTTCATTAGAGGTTCCATGTATCACTAGTTTAAGTCAACATCTAATGTATCACATGATTTTATTCTCAAATAATGTCATATCTTAGGGTCTACAAGGTTCCATATCAGGTTGTAAGCAAATGGATACATTAGATTTTATGATAATTATATTACATAACAATCCTTATACTTGGCAATTCATGATGCAATGTAGCAAATACATAAAATACTAATATTCTTGTTACACAAACCCAACCTTACAAGGTTTCCAAACCTATGTGCCATCAAACCGTACAATAGGCTTCCATTAATTTCTCCTTGCCATTAAGAGGTTTGGTCCTTGAAAATTTAGCCCACAACCAGGATGAGAAATACAATCTTAGTAACAAGAGGCAAATTCCATATATATTTGTTGTGACAACCTTAATTTCTAATCATTCTAATTAAGGTTAAATACACTATTAACAATCATAAATCTAGATTAAAAGTCATTATGACTAATTACATTCAGAAAATACAAGAAAATTTGAACCTTAATGTTATTAGAGTCATCAACCATAAAATTACAAGTACTCATGTACATAAGAGAAACAAACACTCATTTATAAGCCTTTGATTCTATTACCCATTAATTCTAACTCACAAGAATCTTTTACCAATGTTTCTAAGTCATCCTTTGAGGTTACCATATGAAAAACCAAGACTTTTATGTTAGAATGAGAGTTTGGGACCATTAGCTACGGCTAAATGTCCTTGTGCCGTGAGCAATTGCTCTTAGGTTCGCCCTTATATCTTCACAGGCTGCGGCGAGTTGGAGCTTTGCTGCGACTAGCCTACATGGCGCCGGGGCAAGGAAACCTCTTGGAGCCTACTTCACTCCCCTCTCGCTATTGGCCGCGGCCAATTCCCCCTTTCGGCGGGGCTAATTCCTTTCGGGAATGTCTGACACATTTTCACAAAAGTTCATCGCGGCTAATTCACATTTAGCCGCGGTGAATTACCCTCTGGATGACTTCCAATTTGGCCTTTCACATTTCATCGTGGCTAACTCCACTTCTAGCTGCGACGAATTGCTCTCTAAACCTCTCCATAGGCGACTTTGCCTCTATTGGTTATGACGAAGTGCCTTATAATCCTACAACTTCTAAAGTCTTGCCTCATGCTCTCCACTCTCCCTCCAATGACACTCTAGGGCCACTCTCTACCTTAATTGTAGGGCTCTTATAGCTTTCATTAGCCTAATTTACCTAACTAATCTATCATTACTAGTTTAAGACGTAAGTGTCAATTTCTACTCCTCCAACTACCCTATATCAGCAAGTTCATAGATTAATAACAGCAGAATTTCATAAGCTTCCAATAATTATCATTCAAATATACATTCCATTAAAGATTTCATACATCACTACTTCAGGTCTATATCCAACGTATCACATAGTTACAATTCCCAAATGGTAAACCATATCATAAATTCAACAAAAGTTCATACATCATATGTTATAAGTTCATACATCCAATACCAAGCTAAGATGAAGCCTAACTCCTCAATAGGTACATCTTAAGAAGTCAAAATATAAACGCCTATACTTGGCAATATGATTACATGATGATGCTATATAAAAGATTAACAAAATTGCATCTACTCTACTCAGATTAGCCCAAGTGTAGCTTCCTCTACACATGGCTAGAGCTCATAGATTTTCATCCACTTGCTTCCCTTTATCCTTACCCGAAGGGCCTTCACCTAAAATTATAATCCCATAAAACGGGGTGAGATGCAAATCTCAGTAACCAAGGCAAATTCCATTCATATATTCTAGTTTAATTGCATATATGCATGATTTCATATAGGCCTCAGAAAATGTACCAACCATATCAGTAAATAAAATAATTAGGCTACCTATGATTACTATCCCACACTAACAATCACAATTTCATATGTTAAAGGCCAATAACATTGGGAGAGGCCCGTCCACGGCACCCACTCCCTAATGAGCATAACCAGGGCTCAGTGCATCTCAGGTTTGATCATAACCTGGTGCCCGATCGAAGCATATGCACGAGTGGCAGCCGCACCACTGCTCCACCATGGATCACAAGGTCCAATCACATATAACATATAGCCAACTAATTTATTTAGCATCAAAATCATAATCATACAGTAAATACAAAATTAAAATAGACATATGCATGGAATTAGCATCAAACCCTAGTTACCTCACTTTGCAGACAATTGAAAAGCCACCAGCAATGCCAAAATCTCTATATAACCATAACATCAGAAGATTACTACTTTAAATCATAATGTACAGCAGTAACAAGTATCCAAGGAATTAAAATACTAATGGCTACCCAGAGGACACTTACCCAGCCACTACAAATTTCCAAATTCAGATTGAATATGTTCTCTACTAGAAACTTCAATATATCACCCTAATTAAGCAAATTCGTACAGAATTAATACCCATACTATAAATCAACCATGGGGGTCTTAAACCAGTAGAAAACATAGTAGAATGGAGAGTTTACACTTACCCAATGTCCCTCCTAGCCTCTACCTCTGAAAATCCTCTAAGAAAATACCAAACAACCACATTTTAGATTTTGGATATGGTGAAAATGTTCCAAATGAGAAACTAATTGGGCAAAAATGAAGAGAAAGAAAAGGGGATTAAGTTATATAACAAGTACATTGGCTGATTTTAAGCTTAGAAGTGAGAAATGGTGGATTTCTTGCCCCAAACCTTAGCCTCCCTATTAAGGTGCGAAAATCCTCTTGTATTTGTGTTTCAGTAAAATGTGGAGGGGCTGATGTGTTTAGGGTTTTAGTTAAGTTTAAGTTGGGTCTAATATGGGTCATGGGCTGACCCAAAGGTCTAACTGCAAGTGGGTTTCAGATTTAAGCCTTGTTAGGCCGACTTTCATGTGTTGGGCTGTAGGATTTTAATTGGGTTAGGCCAAGTTTTAAAAGCTTAATTGATTTAGGTTTACACAAAAGTTGTTGGGCCAATTATAAGAGCTTATATAAGGTGGGTCTTAGGCCTCTATCACATTAAATCAGATTGGACCCTCCCTAGGTGCTCTCTCTCTTGGACTAAGTCTCATATTAAAAGGTTGGATCTGCACATAAAATTATTGGGCCTCAATTAGTCCTTAACCTTGACCTATTTAATTTAATTTATGCCTATATGGGGTTTCTAACTCAATTAAATCTCAAACTCATATTAATAATTTATCTTTCTAAGATTTTCATTCACTTAACTTGCCCAAATTATCCTATATTAATTATTCTTAATTACCCCATATTAATTATTCTTAATTAACCCAAATCCATAATTAATACCTTAATTAATTTTGGGGTGTTACATGTGCAAATTAATCAATATAATGCATTTTCATATCATTAAATACCATAATTCTCAATTCAATTAGCAAATGAACTAGTTAAGTTACAAGTAACTACTATCCCATAACAGCAATCGCATCAAACATGTTAAAGGCGAAAAAACCAGGAGAGGCCTGTCCATGGCACCAACTCTCTAATGAGTACAACCTAGGCTCAGTGCATCCAGGGGTTTGATCATAACCTAGTACCCAATCGAAGCACGATGCATGGGTGACAACCACACTACAGCTCCACCATGAACTCACAAGGTCCAATCACAACAACAATCAAGTAGACAACCAATCATTTAGCATTTCAAAATCATACATGTATAGTGAAATATCATATTAAAATGAGTATATACATGGAATTAGGAAAATAACCACAGTTACCTCAATGAAGCCCAATTACTATTTCTCTAGCTACCATTAAAATCCAAATATACATCAAGCCTATGACAAGTATAATTATCATCATTTTTAGCAAAAAATCAGTTCTCCAAAGAGTTGAACTACCAATGACTATCTAGAGGTTACTTACCTAACCACCAATGAATTCTAATTTCTAAGTAATTTCACATAAAACCAAAACCCATATTATAAATCAACTATAGGGGCCTCAAACTAGTAGTAGATGCATCAAAAAGGGAAGAGGATACTTACCTAACAACACCTATAGCCTCCACCTTCGAAAATCCACTATGGGAATACCAAGCAACAAGTTTCAGTTTTGGTGGAAGATAAAAAGTGCTCCAAATGAGAAACCAATTATGTAAAATTGGAGAGGAAGAGGAGAAGGTTAAATTCCATGAAGGTTACATTAGCTTAATCTTGCTTTTGGTGGGAGAAATAGAGCCAAAATAGTGATAGAAACCCTAACCTCTCCTTAAGATGCGAAAATAGATTTTCACTTCTACAGAACCAAGTGTTTTGCTTTCACAAATAGGTGTGACTACTAAACCTTTAGGATTATTAGTGAGAAATAGGCTGATTCGTCAACCCAAGTCCAAGTGAGGTTTAGATTTTAGCTTGTTGGGGCAGACATTATGGGTTGGGCTATAAAATTTTTATTGTTAAGGATGGGATGTGCTAATATAATAGCCCAAAACCCATTTGGACTCATTTTCCCAAGTTTAGGCTAGGGCTAAATGGGCTCTTGTCTTGCTTAAATTCACTTCTAAGTTTTTGGGCTTCTAAAAAATTTAACTTAGGCCTATAAGAAAACTAGTATTGGGTTGTTACTAAGCTTATGGCATAATTGGGCTTCTATAATAGGCCCCAAGCTTAATTAAATTAATCATAAGGTTCAAATTAATGCCCATCTCCCTTAATTAATTCTTCTAGTTAAACTCATGTCAACTCCTAATTAATCATAATTATTATTAATTAATTTTGGGGTATTACGCCATATATAGCTAGCCTTTAATTTGTATTATAAGTAACTAAAGGTATCAATTTTTACAAAAGAATTACCTTTAGCAGCGGAATATACTGTTATTAAAAGCCAAAATAATTTATCTTTGACTAAATGGACTATGTGGACTTACCAAACTCATTTTCCATCCATAACATATTTGTTCAATCATAAATATCACAATTTGAACCATAAATTTTGGGTCCCAGGCATACATCACAAAATCACATCACATTTGCACTTTTTCCACATGCTCCATATTCTGATGTAAACTTTAGAAATTCATAACTAATTCTAAAAATTTCCAAATAATTCACATTATAGATTTTTGGAAAGCTCAAGACATCTTCTAATTGCCATGAAAATTTTGGATCAAAACAATAACGTTTAGCCCTTGAAATGGCAATAAAACGATAACTGGGTCACTAGTTTGGACAACAGCAGACATAGAACTTCAAAAATTTATTTCTCCCTCTACAGAGCTCCAAATTGGGCACTCTCAATGGTTATGAAAAGCTTACAATATCTACTATATTCTTATAAAATTTCATGAGCTTTGGACTTCATTTGGCCCGTAAGTGACACCAAAAACCAAACTAACCATATGAACAGTGATAATGATAGTTTCTATATAATTTAGCCAATTTTGAAAAATTATAATAAATTCTCTAGAGCTCAAAAATAGTGCTCTTTGGCTCTATGAAAAGCTCTAGATGAGACCTATATATTGTTAAATTTCATACAAAAAGTCATCTATTTGGTCAGACTTTGGTTCAGGGCAAAAATATGGTCAATTTTGGGATCCACATGGCTTCAAATGGTACTAAATGGCCTTCTAACTATACCATTACCATTTGAGCATGTCCAAAAGCTTAAATGCAACATATAGAAGCATCCTAATAGGCTCAAATCATCATGGAACTCAAAATCACTCATCCACTTGTTCTTATACACATGCATACTAAAGTTTAACAATGTCAAAATTTGATTCTCATATATTTAGCTCTAGCCTTGGTTCATACTTCATAATTACATACTTTAACACATGCTCAAGAGTTTATATCTCATAAATATTATATACATACATACTTTGATATTAAATTACACAAAATCCTATTCTATTGTTAAAGTCTCATCACTCAAGCTCTTTGGCTTCCATCTCTTGCTCCACGAGGCTCACTTAAACATAGTTAGATATAAAGTGGGGAAGAGTGAGATTCAAAGAATTCCAATAGCTCATTCACCCTTTCAAGCATACATATATGGCACATTTTCATGTCAAAGAATGCAATCATGCTACAAATGCTTCTAGTAAACATACATCATCACATTTTCAAGTCATATGCAATTATTCCAATTCAAAATGAGCTCTAAGGACTTTTGGTCTAGCCTCACCCAGTTTCTGAGGACTTTAGATTAGCCTCACCCACTTTTAGGGACTTTTGACTTAGCCTTACTCACTTTTAAGACTTTTAGCTTTATCTCATCCATTCTTAGAGACTTTTGACTTCTTTTCACCCATTATAAAAGACTTTTGGCATAACCTCACCCATTAAGAGCCAAAACATTCAAATTGTCATTTAAGAAACATAATGGTACCAAAGTATTAAACTAATGACTATACACATATCTCATTATTCAAACATAAATAAAGCATCCAATGACAATCAAACAACTAAGTAATGCATATAAGAAAAGATGGAAAGTTACCTTAAGTTGAAAATCACAAACTTTCTTCCTTGAGTTTTCTTTTCCTTTCTTGACCTTGCACACACACCTAGGAAAAGCTTGATTTTCTTGTTCTAGACACATCAACTAAGACAATTATATCATTGGAGCCAATTCTACCCTCACATAAACTCTACACAACCATATTCTAACTTATAGTATGCTTGTGGTTCCATATAAGGGCATAATGAAGCAACTTTCATGATTCATGATCTTGGCTCCAATTTCTCAATCAATCTAAGTCTCATGACTCCATTTAAACTTATTAGAGTCATCCTAAACTCAATTCAAGGAGCCAAACACTAAGTTGCTTCTTTATGCTTAAAAAGAACCTAAACATCCATCTTTCAAGCCATGGTTTTTAAATTCAAACTAATGGTTCCTTTGGTGTTTATTATTCATATCTAGACTATTTTCTATTCTTGGAATTAAAGAAAAATCACCCTAGATGCTTGTTCTTCTCCTTAGCTGAAACATGTAGCAAGTAAAGAGCCCATAGAGTTTCATTCAATTTCCTAGAGGTTTTGAAATCCATGAAGCTTCCTAGACCTCTTATGAACTCATGCATACTTTAATATAAGCTAGATTATCATTGAAAAGCTCCAAAAATTACTAGGTGCAACTAACCCTAGGCATCATAACTTGATTTCAAAAGCCTCTCTTTTAATTCCAATTGCATATTCTTATTCCTTATGCTCTAAAACCCTTGTTTCTATCTTGTTATAACCTAAATTCCTTCTCTCCTAGGTAGGTCTAGGTTTGGCCAAAACTCCCAAGAAAAGAAGCAGCTTAGAAGATGTAAGAAGGCCATAGTATTTTACCTTATTTTCAAGCCTTTCAAAGGAGCTTTTTAAAGCTTCCAATCTCTCCTTTAATTCCTCTCATCCTCCTACTAAACCAACCATGAAATAAGTCCAAATAAGTCATCAAAATCATGAGAGAAAATAGGAGAAAGAGGGGAAGAAGTTTGGAGAAGGAGAAAGCATGAGAAAGTGGCATATTCTTACCTTTTCTACTTGATTTTCTCTTCCATTCTTCCTCCCTCTTGGTGCACCAGTTGAAGTAGGTTTTAGTTCTATTTCAGTCCAAAGGAAAGTTAGTTTAGGTGTAAAGGAGAAGTAGGGTGTGATATATAAAAAGCTAGGCCAAGTTATAACACTTTTTCAAAATTCCAACTTAATCATTTTTCTTGGTTCTTTCCATTTGGGTTCATTTCAACTCCTTTTTGAAAATCGCCTTTTCCATCATGAAATTTAGGTCTTCTAATTTATAAAATGCCTTTGATTTCACCCAAATTGGATTTAAAATCTTATTGAACGATCTTATGAAAGTTTTGGTCAACTAACACTCTAAAATACAAATCGAAGGGGTTTTAACATTTTAGGGATTTCTATGGTTTTTAAGGCCTCTAAGAATCCCAAAAAAATTCAATTTTTTCATTCAAAAATCTCTCCTTTAGGTTTTCTAAAAGTTACCAAAATTACAGAAATGCCATTTCCTTTATGTCAAATTTTATTTAGCTATTCTGTTTCTGGTTTTCAGGCATCTTTAACCTTATATTTTCATTTTTAAATGTTTAGATTATCATTCTAATTTTATTTGGCATCTAATCATTCAATTTAAGAGACTTCCTTTTGTAATCTCCTTAATTTTAAGACTTTTAGAACAAACGGGTATTATAATAAAGAAATTACTAAATCTAATACAACCTTGCATGGTAATTTATTACTAATACTTAATCTTTGCATAAAGAGAAGTAAACAAAAAGCCATAGTGATGGACAACAATTTCTCATAACATAAAATAGTAAACAAAATACATTACATTAAAGCAAATTAATATTCAAGGAGTTTTAATTGAGCATACAATACAAATACATTATGTAAAGTCATAAAATACAATAATATAGGATTTCTCATACTAATCAAAGTCACAATAGCTAAAGTTGAACTCTTAAGGGATAGCGAATTTCAGGTGTAAATGGGTGCTTCAGTTATATTTGTGATATTGAACTTTTAAAAGCATTAAGTATAAGCCAATCAATGTTAAAAGCATACTTAAAAGCCATAGTGGACATTAGTAAGACTAATACATCACATGTAATAAGAGAAAGCGCTTTATATTTTGAATCATTTTCTTTCCACCATACTAAGATATCAAAAGAAGGATCATTATTAAGATGTTAACTATCAGACACTCCTTTAACTCTATTTTTTGACATGAAATATTATTTTCTTTAATGACCACCACTTTTCCTTTGGATTTCAAGAACAAAATTCAATGTTAATGCTTCCCATGTATCATATTACCTAAGTAACCACCCTTTTCAGAGATTTCAAGTGCTTCGTTAACAACCTTAGAGAATATTGTTCATACAAATGATACAAGATGTCTTTGACCCTTTTCTTTATGGCCTCACACACTTCATGTAAAAGTAATATTCACATAGCCAAGTGTATACCTACGATCTAATACAACCCTTATAATTAATAAAAGCTCAAGTTGTCTAGCTTTTTCCAAAATATTTCATACTTACTTTACTTATTTTTAGGTATATCCTCAATAAGATGATCTTAATGGTCAACACTTAGTTGCAACATAGTCTAGACATGAGCATGCCATGGAAGCCTACATTTTGATGTCACCTATAAATAAGAAGCATTATCAATGAGAAGTAATAAAAGGACTCATTTGAAGAATATCTTTCCTAAAGTGCACATTATATCTTCCATCCTCTCAAACACCTTTTGAAATTTCATGGCATATTCTAACATCATGTAGGTGGAATTCTATCTAGTTACAATTCCAAGCATAGAAGACTCTTGTACTATATTTTTTCTCTTGTAACAAAAGTTTTGAATCTTTAGAGTCTTGTAAGGAAGACGTGACATATCTAATAACATTCCAAATAGTAGAGATAAATTCATGCAAATCCCTCAACCCATCATTTACAATTAAGTTCATAATACAACACAATGACTCACATGTAGATTATCCCCATCACATACTAACCTATTCTATATTTTCAATAATTTTTTCAAATATGTCATGGCTATGTCATTGGGGTTTGCATTATCTATGATTAATGTGAACACTTTTTCAATCCTCCATCCTAATAAGAACTTCTTAATTGCCTTTCCTATAGTGTCACCTTATTATTTTCAATTATAAAAAAGTTTATGATATGCTTTTGTATCTCCAATGTTCATCAATGAAATAGGTTATAAGATATAAATAGTTAAAATTTTGAACTAATGTCAAAGTGTCTATAATGAGGCAAACACATATATGATTTTTTCTTTTTAAATAGATTCTTCAAGGAAGAGTTTGTAGCAATCTCTAGCAACTATCATTCTTGATAGAAATGAAAATATAGGTTTTAGATTATTGCTATACTTTCAAAACCCATGCCCTTCCACAACCTAGAATGGTATCTCATTGCATATCATAAATTTAGCTAAAGCCTTTCAACATTCATCTAGATTATAGGTATGAAGGTCTAAGGTTTTTGTAGGAGTAACCCCCTTATTTGATCTCCCCTAGATGGCTCTTCTCTTGAGACTTATTATAACATCCGAATTTCTGAAAACGAGAGAAAATGTGAGAAACGTAACGTACGGTTTCTCCATAAACGAACAAAACTCACCAGATATAAAAGGAAGCCCCCCAAGATGATGTAGTTAAGGTCCCAAAAAATTTGGGAAGCATTCTAGACTCCTAAAAATGAGAATCCCAGGCTCAGATAAAAAGAAAAATAGAGATAGGATAAAGAAACAATTTTTTACGAAAAGTTTATGAAACGTAATGGTATTTTTATAATTTTGAGCAAATTTTAGAATTCACATAAGAGGGCTTTTTAAATGAAAGTTTTTGGTTCTCCAGGGTTCTCAGAGGTCTTGAAAACCATGAAAACCCCCGGGACAGTTAAAACCCCTCCGTTGGATATTTTCTAACGTCAGTGTGCCTGAACTTTGACGGACTCGTTCGAGAAGGTTTTAACTCCAATTTGAGTGATTCCAAAGGCATTTTACTAAATTGGAAACCTAAATTTCATAATCAAAAAGACGGTTCTCAAAAAGGAGCTAAAATGAAGGAGAAACGAAAATGCAAAATATGAAGGGCAAAATTGGAATTTTCGAAAAAGTCTCTTTTCCTTACCTATATATAAGTGGCACCTCACACTTGCCCTTATTTCACTTCAGATTTTCCAGCCCCAAATCAGAAGCAAAACCCTAAGGGAGAGGCACCCAAGAGAGGAAGAAGAAGGAGGAAGAAAGCCAAGTGTAAGGTATGTTTTCATGGTGATTTTTCTTGCTTTTCTTCTTCCACACCTCCTCTCCTCCCTTCTCCTTTGTTTCCTTGGATTCAAATGAGGTTTATAAATCTGATTCAAAGGAGATATTCAAGGGAAAGCTCGGATTTGAAAAGAGGAACTTGGAAAAATCAAGATTCAAGCCAAACTAAGTAAGAAAACAAGGTAAAAATGCATCCTATGGTTGTCATTTTTTGTTCCCTTCTACACCATTTCACCCCACTTGAGAAAACCCTAGAAGGGGATGATTTTTAGGTAGAACCAAGCATGAATCTAAGAAAAAAGGGTGTGAAGATTAAGAATATGCAAAGGGAATTATCAAAAAACTATTAGATTTCAAGATGCAAGTTATAGGGTTTCAATTACACCTTATAAAATCTAATTTTGTATGATGATTACTAGACCTAAATAAGAGTTTAAATGAGCTTCTAAGATCCTTAAGACGCTCCCCACTTGCTTCCTCCTTCAAGAAAACCAAGCAAACTCTATGAAGGCTATTAAGCTCCATAGCCTTGGCCTAAAGAGGTTCTCATAGCTAGGGAGAGTTTTAAATTTTTCTAAGGCCATTCTTGAGTCATATTTGATGAATGAAAATGAAAGGAGGCCTTGGAAAAAATTTAGAGCTCATAGAAAGTGATTTGGTGCCTTAGGTTCCATATTATGACCTAAAGAAGCAACATGATGTTAGACCCTTTGTTTTAATTGTGTGATGGCTCCAAGAGATGTAAAAGGAGTCAATAATCATATTTGAAAAGAAAGAATGGAGCCTAGAATTTATTTGAGGAGTGTTGCTTCATTAGGTACATTTATAGACCACAATGGAGCTTACAGAGCAATCTAGCATTCAAGCAAATTGTATGGCCTTAGAGATTGTTTCATGAACCTAATTGACTCCTATAAATTGTATTTAGGCTAAGAGAAACCATCTCCACAAGCTTATGGGTGTGTGACCGAAAGAGGAGGTTTGAAATCCAAGGAAAAAGTGTGTAATTATGTGCAAGGTAGCTCTCTCTACCTTCTCTCATGCATAGATATGTGTTTAGCTTGTTTTAAAATGTGTGTATGTGTACTTTCAAGTTATGAAAAGTATGCTAGCATGCCTTTATATGCTATGATTTTTGATGCCATATTATGTTTTTAAATGAGTACATGATATATGCTTAAGTTTGCTTGAGTGTGGAGAGGCCAAGAACTCTTCCCTTTGGTGAGGATGAGCCAAGAACCCTTGAGCTTGGTTAAGACAAAGTAAAGAGTCTCCCAAAAGCAAAGTAGGCTCCCAAGAATATGGTTGAATCCAAAGCTCTTAAAGAATAGGTGAGGCAAGTCCAAAATCCATGAGGAGAAGTCTGAGACCAATCCAAACACTTGGTGAGCTCTTGAATGTCTTGTATGATTTGTTTATATGCCAAGTTTGCTTTTAAAATGTCCATGACTTCCATTTTCTCTATGCATGCATTTGTAAAGCTTGCTTTGCACATATTATGTATGATTGAATTGGAGTTGAGCTATTAGGATTCTTTGAATCTCATCCCCTCCTCTCCAATGATCTCACATGCTAGGTGGACTAAGTGGATATGCCAATAAGAGCCAACAACAATGAGGAAGAGAGATTGACAAACTTATGCCTTGTTTTGTCCATTTTGGAACCATAATGATAGTTCATGATATATATGATGCTGTAAATGTACTATGAACCTTGAGACATGTGTAAATATACTATTATGTGATGTTTAGATGTATGAATATGATATATGACTTCTAACATTTATTTTGAGTATGTAATGCCTAAGTATGCAATTTGGAAGTTTAATGGAAATGTGCATAAGTGTGGGTTGAATGGCCAAAATGAGATGCATGAGTTAGGGACCATTTGGGCAGCTCACACAAGTCTTAAATATGCTTTTAGACTTGCCTAAAAGGTGCCACAACCAAGGGAAAGCTATTTGGCAAATTTGGTACCTCATATAGAGCTAAATTTGACCGTAATGGGACCCTATGTCACTTTTTAGCCAAATGAGTTAGTCTTGATCTGAGATTTGGCATGTAATTAGTTCTCATTGAGAGATTTTTGGCAATCTAAAGATCATAATTTTTGGAGATCTACAGAATATTTGATTATTTTTCAAAGTTGTCAATTTCCATGGTTTCTAGTTTGTTGCACTATTCATTTGGTCCGAATTTGCATTCTATCACATGAGGCTCAAATGATGTCCAATTGCCATGAAACTTTATATAAAGAAACTAGACAATCATAATGACTTGTGCCAACTAGAAGCACCTCATTTGGAATTCTAAAGAGGGAGATATGAATTTTTGGAATTTCTATCCAGTATCAGTAAATTTGCCTGACCAGAAGTATTGTTCTATTGAAATTTGAAGTCTGAGCTTGATGAACTGATCTAGAGATATTTTTCGACTCTAGTTAACATCCACAGCTTTCTAGATTGGTATCATTTGCATAGATTGGGTTTTTTTTTAGAATTAATTAGATATTTTCAAATTTTTCTACAGAATTCTGTGACAGTTCTAGATTTCAGTCAAACCTTTAGACCATTTCGGATGTTAAACGTCCTCTATGAGGCATGTTATGGTCTGGGCATATTTTTATTGAAGTAGATATCCATATCTTTATAGAATAACCAAGATTGTATGATTTCAATTTTTTCAGAATTAGTTATGATTTTCCAAAGTTTGGTCAGAGAAAGGAGCAAATCTGGTTGAAATTACACTTAGTGATTTTGAGCTCCATTTCAGTTTCCATGAGTTGTGGGCATCATTTTGTGATGCAAATGAGTTGTTTGGATGTAATTAAATGTGAGAATGTATATTATGAGCTCACACGGTTCACGTGACAGCAAAATAAATTTTGAGATATGACGCAAAGCGAAATTAATCCCATTTTTCTTACTTTTTCTATGGGAATCTTATACATTTCATGATATTTTGCCATTCAAAAGTATGAGATGAGTTAGAATCTATGGTGTTACACTTACAGGGGTAGTTTTAACATCTCACTAAGTGCTTCTTTAGGGAATTTGTGCTAAGTTTGTTTAGGTCACAAGTGCAAGAAGTATCATAGTATTTACATGCAATTCTAGTTTCCCTATTAGTATCTTGCAATGAAAATTTTACAAAATGTTTCCAAACATGATATTTGTTTATAGTTGGTTTTCTCTTTACACCAATAATAGTAGAAGTTGCAGCAGTAATAGTAGTAGCAACGTTAGAAGTCAAGGAGTTTGGAGTAGGAATAGTGCTAGCTTGTGGTTAGCCTTAGGTTTGTTAAGTACTTGGGTCTGCCATTTCATTAATGAACTAAACAAAAAATAATATTCCATTTCAAAAATTAGTTCAAACCTAGCATACAACAAAATTTGCACTATTAGCCAAACCAACATATAAATACCTAAGACATAACAAGATAGAAATAAAATTTAGATTTACTACTTTATTGGTTTATGTTTTAGCATAAAATATCTAAGACACACATGCATTAAATCACACAAATGATGAAATCAGGATTAGTATTTCCTACTCTCATTCATAGTAACTTCCAATAGTCCTTTCATAGAATCACACTTAGTCAAAACAAACATTTAGAATTTCCTTCAATACCAAACTCAAATAACATTATATTTTATTGATTATAACATGTAGAAAATTTAGAAACAAAGAGAAATTAATGCCACACATATAAACATAAAAGGTAAGAAGAAAAATGGGTGTTTCCAAAAAATGGTGAGGTAGAGTTTTTTTAAATCAAAGAAGGAATTTCTCAATGATGGTAGTGGCTATCTACAAATCAAACTACTAAAAAATGGAAACAATGGTCAACTTCTTATAATCAAAAGGTACTCTTAAATGTATACTCATATTATCAAAGGAAATGTTGTTGTCTAAGATGAAGGGAGAAATCGCCATTACTTAGAGAAAGGAGCTACTTCTTCGAAGACCAAAGGAGTAGGTTTAATGCTTACTATGACTTGAAGGAGAAGTAGAGCCAAATTTTTCATTTTGTGAAATTTAAGGCCAAAAAATAATGTTTATAGGTAGGGAAACACAAAACAACATCATTTAACATAAAAAAAAAAAAGAAATAATAATCATTAGGTTAGGCAAAACATTAGTGGAAGATCCTTGTGCCATAACCTAGCTCAACCCAATCAAGAACCCTGATTTTTTCTCTCTGTTTTAGGCCTAATAGGCTTAGTTAATGAACAACCTTGGATTTGATAAAGATGCATTGCTATTGATTATTTTTACTCTTCTAACTAGTTAGTGCACATGCTTAAAATTAAGGGAAATTTAGGTTAAATGTGGAAGAGATCCTTAATAATGAAGATGAAGTTGTTGATGAGGATGTTACCTCAATAAGTTAATTGAGGTTGGGGGAGCTAGTTCGAGATCCTATGTTCAAAGGTTGTTCCATGTTAATGATCTTTGGAATTTATCTTTTGTGATTATGAAGTAGCATTATAGGCATAATAGGGCTTAGTCAACCATTTTTCAAAGAGTGCATAGAGGTGCTTCCCTTACCTAAGTCTAATAAGAAGGTGCTAAGGGGATTTTCTCCCTCTAAGTTGTCAATGGCCATAGAAGGTTCCTTTGTGATTGATGTGCATGACATACTTAAGGTAGGTGTTTATTGTAAGACCATATTCATTTACCTCATCTCATGCCATTATAGCTTGCATTTCCTTAGCCAAGCACACATTCTTAAAAAAATAGCATTAAAATATTAGATTATTTTTGCGTTACGTCGTAGATAAAATATTCATCTTATATCCTGTGAGCCATATGAAATCAAGTATCTCGTTCTCATATTTAAATACATAAATACAACTCAGAACCATCTCAAAATGTGGCCAAAAACTCGAGCTCATGGAACATATACACAAAAATTGCATGTGCAGCCTCGGGTTAGTGTGCCAACTTTTTGTCATAAAATTTGAAAAATCATAACTAATTTTAGAAAAATCAAAATCAAGTACACTATACTATTCTGGAAAGTTATAGATGTCTATCTTATGCTAAAAATAAGTTCAAACCACAACAAGGATGTCTAGCCACTGGAAATAAATGGAATAATAACCAAACTCACTTGGCACTACTAGTATTATCATAAAAGTTTAAGAAGTCATATCTCCTTGGTCAAACATCCAATTGGGGTGATCTTGGTGGCCATAGAAAGCTTATCATGTCTAGTTTATACTTGTATAATTTCATGAGCATTGGATGCCATCTGACTCTCGAATGATAGAGAAAAGAAATTGACCATATGAATAGTAACCATACAAGAAGAGCTGAAATTTGGCAATTTTGAAAATTCATAATTGATTCCACAAAACTCTAAATAATCTGATCTTTATCTTTTCAAAAGCTATGAATAAAATATAAATGCATGCCAAATTTCATAAGAAAATTCGTTCATTTGGTTATAATGTGCCATAGGTTTGCAAAATGGTCTATTTATACTTTTCAAAGGGTCACAAAATGGTCAAATTTGCTTCCAAGGTTTCATGGCCACTTGAGCACGTGGGAAAGCACCAAAATGGTCTGCTAAACATGTCTCAAAAGTGCACAAACTCAGACTTTACAAACTCACACTCTCACCCTAAGGTATACACAAGAACACATAAGCTATATCTTGCTATTACATCTCAAGACCTTGCTACAACATTCATATAGCATCAAATCTCATACATATACAATATATCCATATATTTACAAGTGGTCATAAGGTCATACATCATATACAACATTGAATTACATCATATGTCATTCATATAGCTACAAAATGGACAATTTTCACACACTTTATTGTCAATCTCTCTTCTTCAAGCCCGGTGGCTCCCATTTCTTAGTTCACTTGGTCCACCTAGACATGTTAGGCAATGGGGATGAAGAGATAAGATTTTAGGAATCCCAATAGTTCTTCTCCCTTTCAACCATACATAAAAAATGTAAATCAAAGTCTAAAAATGCATGCACGGATATCATGGCTTTCATAATCATTCATGGAACATTTTTAGCATTCAAGAAATTATACAAAACATACATAGGTTTGCCAAGAAGATGGTTTAACCTCACCCACTTCTTTTGAGGGATTTTGGACTTGCCTCACCCATTCTCTTAAAAGGTTATTGGCTAAGCTTCACTCTTTATAGACTTTTGGCTTTGTCTTACCCATTCTTAGGGACTTTTGGCTCATCCTCAACCTAGCTAAGGGACTTTTGGCTTTACCACATTCAAGCAAACCAAAACATGTTCATAAAGTATCATTTAAGTGCATAACATAATATCATGGTATCATGGCATATAGATACATGCTAAGTCATCTTTCATGGCTTAAAACATACATACACACATTCAAAGACAAGATAAATATCCACTCATGCATAAGAGAAAGAAGAGAGAGCTACCTTAGTTACAAATGCACACTTTTCTCCTTGAATTTGGTTCCTCTCCCTCGACCACACACTTACAAGAAGGTGGAACTTGGTTCCTTTGGCCTAGACACATCATATGGAAGCCAATTACACTCTTGGAACAAATTCTAAAGCTGCACATTCATTTCAAAAGCTAAGTAGCTCTTATGACTCATTTATGGTTCCATAATACACCTAATGAAGAAACTTTAGAAAAACATTATCTTGGCTCTATTCTTTCCATCCATCTATGATTCTTGACTCCTTTTAAACCGCTTGGAGTTATCACACAATTAATTTAGAAAGCCTAGTTAGGTGTTACTTCTTTAAGTCACAATATAGAACCTATAACTACATCTCACTATCCATGACTTCTAAGATTTTTTTAAGGCTTCCTCTCATCCTCTCCCATCATATATGACACAAAACCAAGTTTGGAATAAATTAAAACTACCCCTTAGTGCTTCATCCTCCCTAGGACGAGGCTATGCTCCATGAAGACACCAAAGGAGTTTATTTTATTTTCTTGATGGGAGATGCATGTGAGAAGCTTTCTAAGAATCTTAGAAGCTCATCCAAATATCTATTTTGGCCTAGGAACTCTTACATCAAAATAGAATTTTAGTGGAGCACTTGAAACCCTAACTTTGCTATCTTAAAATCTAATGGTTGTTTAGTTGTTTTCTTTGTATATTCTTGTTCTTCTCCCTCATTTTCTTAAGACTTACTCTTGATTTGGCTAGAAATTCAACCCCTTATGGCTGGTCTTATATAGGTCGAAATACATAAGACAAGGAACAAGAAAGAAGCAAGCATAAAAATGGCAAAATGCCTTGGTTTCTTGGCTTCTTTTGCTTGCTCTTCACTTTGCTTGGCTTCTCCTCTCCAAACTCAAAAATTCCCTCCTTGGTCTGACCTGAAAACAACCCCAAAAACTTCAATAAACCATGGGAAAGATGAGAATAAGAAGAAGGAAAAGAAGTTTGCTAAGGAGAAACTAAGAAAATCCATGAAAATCCATACCTTTCTTTGTTTTTTCTTCTCCCTTTCTCTCCTCCCTTGTGCACCTCACTCTCTTTATCCTTTCTCTAGTTTAGGGTAGAAATGAAATGACCAAATAAAGAGAAGAGTAGGGCATGGGATATATATAGCTAGGTTTCAAAAATTATTTCCAAAAATTCCATTTATGTCCCTTAATCTTGGCATTTTCATTTTTAGTTCATTTTAACTCTTTTTTTAGAACTGTATTTTCCATTATAAAATTTAAGTCCTCAATCTTTTAAAATGCCTTTGAAATTACTCAAATTAGAGATAAAATATTCCCGAACAAAAATGTCAAAGTTCGGGTCAACTATCCCGGGGCTTCCTATAGTTTTCAGGGCCTCTGAAAACTTTAGAGAACTCAAATTTTTCATTTAAAAAGCCCTCCTTTGAGAATTCTAAAATTTGCCCAAAATTACAAAAATGTCATTACGTTACATAGCTATTTTGTTAATTTTTTGTTTGGTTATTTTAGCCTCTATTTCAGGATACCTCTAGCCTTTTATTTCCATTACTTACTATATAGATCATTATTCTAATTTTTTTAGACCTTAACTAATTCATTTCTGAGGATTTATTTTGAAACATATCCATTTTTGTCATTTTTATGAAAATCAGACATTACATTTATTGCTATTATCATTTAAATGTGTTGAGCTTATGCTATCATTGAACTAGTCTAATACTTTTTTGAATTGTTGCATGCTTTCTCAAGCTTTATGAGTTTGTTGGCTTACTGTAATGTCTGGTTTTTGTTAAACAACAGGAACAGGTATGTTTTCAAAGCAAGTCTCCTGAAATGAATTAGTTAAGGTCTTAAAAAATTTAAGTAGCATTCTAGACTCCTAAAAATGAAAATCTTAGGCTCAAACGGAAAGAAAAATAGAGCTAGAATGAAGAAAAAAAATTGAACAAAAAACTTACGAAATGTAATAGCATTTTTGTAATTTTGAACAAATTTTAGAATTTTCACAGGAGGGCTTTTTAAAAGAAAGTTTTGAGTTCTTTGAGATTCTTAGAGGCCCTGAAAACTAAGGGAAACCCTGGAATAGTTAAAACCCCTCCGGTGCATGTTTTCCAACGACGGTAAGCTCGAACCTTGATGGATTCATTTGGGAAGGTTTTAACTCTGATTTAAGTGATTCCAATGGCATTTTACTAAATTGGGAACCTAAATTTCATAATGAAAAATACGATTCTAAAAAAGGAGCTAAAATGAACTAGAAATGAAAATGCCAAAACGGAAGGGCAAAATTGAAATTTTGAAAAGTCTTTCTTACTCCCATTTATATATATAGGGTGCCCCACCTCCTCACTCATTTGGACACAATTGTTTCTACCCTAAACTAGAGGAGAGGGCTAGGATTTGAGGCACACCAAAGGGAGAAGAAGAGAAGGAGAAATACAAGGTAGAAAGGTATGGAATTTTTTGGTTTTTTTCATGCCTTCTCTTTAGCAAACCTCTTCTCCTCTATTTCCCTTTCTCTCCTAAGGTTATATTAAAGTTTATGGATCTGTTTTAAGGGAAGAATAGAGGGGAAAATTCGGATTTAAAGAGAGGAGGCCAAAGAAAGGGAGAATCAAGCATGAAAATAAGAAAAAACAAAGTAAAACTTCCATCCCATGGTAGCCACTCCTCCTCCCTCTTCTTCTTTAGTTTGTCCAACATGAGAAGATACAAGAGGGCTTGGATTTTAGGTAGAACCAAGGGTGAATCTTAGGAAAAGGAGTGTGGAGAATAAGAATATGCAAAAGAAATTAACAAATAACCATATAAATTCAAGATAGCAAATCTAGGGTTTTAAGTGTTCCTTGTAAAATTTGATTTGATACATTAATTCCTAGGCCTAAATAAGTGTTTGAATGAGCTCCTAAGATCCCTAGAAGTCTCCTCATATGCATCCTCCATTAAGAAAACAAAGCACACTTCCATGGAGGCTAAATGCTTTATGGTCTCAGCCTAAAGGGGATGAGACAACTAGGGAGAGTTTTAAATTATTCCAAGCCCATTTTTGAGTCATATATGATGAATGAAAATGAGGGAAAACCTTAAGAAAAATTTAAGAGGCCTAAAGAATGAATTGGTATCTTAGGTTCTATAATATGACTTAAAAAAGCAACAAATAGTTAGGCTCTTTGTTTTAATTGTATGATGACGCCAAGAGACTTAAAAGGAGTCAAGAATTATAAATGAAAGGAAAGAATGGAGCTTAGAACTCATTTAATAGGTGTTGCTTCATTAAGTGCATTCTTAGAACCATAAAGGGGTTAATAGATCAAGTTAGTGTTTAAAGAAGATGTGTGGCGTTAGAATTAATTCCATAAACCTAATTGCCTTCCATAAATTGTGTTTAGGTCAAGAGAAACTAATCCCACACCTTTGTATATGTGAAGCCGAGGAAGGGAGCATTGTTTCAAGGAAAATAGTGTGTAGTTGCACCAAAGGTAGCTCACTCCTCTTTCTCTCAGGCATGACTGTATACTTGGCTTGTCTTTGAATGTGTGTATGTGTATTTTAAGCTATGAAAAGTATTTTAGCATAAACTCTTATTCCATGGTACCATGATGATGCATTATGTTTTTAAATGATGTTTATTATGTTTGCTTGGATTTGCTTGAGTATAGAGAAGTCAAGAACTCTTAGCCATGGTGAGGATGAGCCAAGAACCCTTAGAAATAGTTAAGACAAGGCAAAGTGTCTCCCATGAGTGAGGTTGAGCCAAAATCTCCTTAAGAAAATGGGTGAAGCAAGTTGAAAATCCATAAGTGAATGGGTGAGGCTAATCCACTTATTTGGCAAGCCTATGGATGCCTTGTATGACTTACTCATATACTAAGATTACCTCTTGAATGATTATGTTATCTATTATGCTCATGCATGCATTTTCAAGACTTGTTTTTCATTTTTTATATGTGATTGAAAGGAAGATGAGCTATAATGTTCTAAAATACTAGATGGACCAAGTGGACAAGGTAATAGGAGCTAACAACTTAGAAGATAGGAGATTGACAACTAGATTTTGCTTCTTTATGGCCATATGAGTGGCAAATGTTGTAATCCATTATTTTAATGTCCTATGACCTTATGAAAATGTATAATTATGCTAATGTATCATGTACAAATGAAAATTTATATTATGTGAATGTTACAATGCAAATTGGGTATGGAATGGCAAGACTAGCATTATGTAAACTTGTGAATGGCATGGGGTGAGAGTGTGAGTTTTTAAATTCTGGGTTTATGCATCTTTAAGACAAGTTTAAAACGTCATTTTGGTGTAATTATATTTCTAACTTATTTCATATTATCTCTATGTCTCATGCCATGAATTCCATGAAGAGACAAGGAAAAATGATATTGAAAAGTGAATATTTTTGTGTTGCATAAGGAATAAAAATTCCATTCAATGTCACATGGACCATGTGAGTTCATGTATCATATTCTCACATTTAATTACATAGATACAACTTATTTCCATCACCAAAAGTGGCCTAGAACTCGTGTAAGGCAAGGGAATACATAAAATTCATACATATAGCCTCGGCCAGAATTTTCTCTTTTATGTCACAAACTTTGGGAAATCATAACTAATTCTAAAAAAATCAACATTATATATTCTTTATCATTCTAGAAAGATATAGATGTCTACTTTTAAAAATATGTCCAAGCCATGAAACATCATACAGAAGACGTTTGACATTCGAAAAAGTGCAGAGGTCTGACTGGCTACTAGTACTAATATAGCTTTTTATTATAAATTTAAAAATTGTTTAATTAATTCCACAAAAATTTAATTTATACAAATGATACCAATCCAGAAAGCTATAAATGTTAGCTAGAGAAAAAAAAATAACTTCAAACTAGTTTAGGCACGTCTAGGTATCAAAAACCAATCAAACAGTAACCTAAGTCAGTCTAGATGCCTGATACTAGATAGAAATTTCAAAAATTCATATCTCCCTCTCTAGACATCCAAATGAGGTGCTTCTAGTTGCACAAGTCACTGGGAATGTCTAGTTTTTCTCTATAAAATTTTGTGGTAATTGGATATCATTTCCCCCCTGAGTGACAGAATTCATTTTTGGACCTTAGTGAATAGTTCCCAGAATCAATTTCAGAAAATTTTTTAATTTTGAAAATTTATCAAATATTCCATAGACCTCTAAAAATTCTACACTTTAGTTTCCTAAAAATCTCTCAAAAGATCTAAATGCATGCCAAATTTTAGATCAAGAAGAACTCATTGGACAAAAAGTGGTATAAGTTTCGAATATGGTTAATTTTGGGTTTATATTAGAGACCAAATGTGTCCAATGACTTCCCTTAGTGTTTGGCACCTCTTGGGTAAGTTTAAAATCATGATTATGACTTGTACAAATTGCCTAAATGATTCCAAACCTTATACATCTCAATTTGACTTCCATTTATACACTAATGCATCAAGTCTTCAAGAAACTAAACTTGCCATTATATGCTTAATTTACATTCTAACATTCACATAATATAATTTCTCATTTTTACATGATACATTAACATAATTATACATGCTCATAAGGTCACAAGACATATACAACAATAGATTACATCATTTACCATTCATAAGGCCTTAAAGTAACCAAATCCATACACTTTAATGTCAAACTTTCATCTCTCAAGTGGTTGGCTCCCATTTTCTTGCTCTCTTGATTCACCTAGTATGTTAGAATATTGGAGAAGAGGGAATGAGATTCAAAGAATCCTAATAATTCATCTTCCTTTCAATCACACATAAAATATGCAAAACAAGTCTTACAAATGTATGCATGGACATATTAACATGTGCAAGCATCCAAGAAGCATTCTTGGCATTTGAAGAAGTCATACATAGCATGCACAGACTTTTCAAGTAAGTAGATTAGCCTCACCCATTCACTTATGAATTTTGGACTTGCCTCACCCATTCTTTAAAAGGTTTTTAGACTCAACCTTACTTTTAGGAGTCAATCTCACTTTTTAGGAGACTCTTTCCTTTGTCTCAACCAATTCTAAGGGTTCTTGGCTTATCCTCACTATGGCTAAGGGTTCTTGGCTTCACCATACTCAAGCAAACCCAAGCACACATCATAAACATCATATGAAAGCATATTGTAACATCATGGTACCATGGCATAAAAGTCATGATAGAATACTTTTCATGACTTAAAAATATACATACACACATTCAAAGACAAGTCAAGCATACATTCATGCATGAGAGAAGGAGGAGTGAGCTACTTTAGAAGCAACTACACACTTTTTCTCTTAAATTTCCTCTCTCTTCCTCAGCCTCACACACACAAAGGTGTGGGAATGATTTCTCTTGGCCTAAACACAATTTATGAAAGCTAATTAGGTTCATGGAATTAATTCTAAGGCCACACATCTTTCTTAAACACTAACTTAGTCTATAAATCCTTTTATGTTTCCAAAATTGCACCTAATGAAGCAAAGGCCATCAAATAAATTCTAGGCTCCATTATTTTCTTTCAAATATGATTCTTGACTCCTTTTAAGCCTCTTGGAGTCATCAAACAATTAAAATAAAGAGCTTAACTATATGTTACTTCTTTAGGTCATATTATGGAACATATAAGGCCAACTCACTTTCTATGGTTTCTAAATTTTTCCCAAGGCCTTCCCTCATCTTCACTTATCATGTATGACTCAAAAATGGGTTTGGAATAAATTAAAACTATCCTGAGGTACCTAAACCACTCTTGGCCAAAACTAAGAAGCATTATGGCATTAATGGACTTTGCTATGGTTTCTTGATGGAGGAAGCATATAGGGAGACTTCTAGGGGTCTTAGAAGCTCATTTAAACATTTATTTAAGCATAGAAATTAAAGTATCAAGTCAGATTTTACAAGGAGCACATAAAAACTTAGAATTTGCATCTTGAATTTCTATGGTTATTTGTTAATTTCGCATATTCTTATTCTCCACACGCTTTTTCCTAAGATTCATCCTTCATTCTACCTAAAATCTAAGCCCTCCTATGACTTCTTGAGTGGGGCAAAATATGGAGAGAAGAGGAGCAAGGGGTAGCAACCATAGAAGAAGAAATTACTTTGTTTTTCCTTGTTTTCTCACTTGAATCTTGTCTTCTTTGGCCTTCTCTCCTTAGATCCGAATTTGTCCCTTAAAATAGATCCATATACTTCAATATAATTAGAAGAAAGAAAGGGACATGGAGGAGAAGAGGTTTGGAAAGGAAAGAGCATAAAAAACTACCAAAAATCCATACCTTAAAGCTTTGATTTCTCCTCCTCTTTATCTTCCTCTTGTGCACCACTCTCTTAGGTTTTTTCCTGTAGTTTAAAGCAGAAACATATGAAGCTATATGAGTGAGGAGGTGGGCTGCCATCTATTTATAGGTCGAAGGAAGAAACACTTTTCAAAAAAATCCTATTTTGCCTTTTGCTTTTGGCATTTTCATTTCTAATTCGTTTTACCTTCTTTTTGAGAATCTTCTTTTTATTATAAAATTTAGATTCCCAATTTAGTAAAATGCCTATAGAATCACTTAAATCGAAGCTAAAACCTTTCCAAACAAATCTGTCAAAGTTCAGATACACTGACGTTGAAAAATATCCATAAGAGGGGTTTTAACTATCCCAGGGCTTCTCATGATTTTCAGGGCCTCTAAGAACCCCAGAGAACTTAAAACTTTCATTTAAAAAGCCCTCCGATGTGAATTCCAAAATTTTCTCCAAATTACAAAAATGTCATTACGTTTCACAAGTTCAATTTTGTTTCTTCATTCTAGTTTCATTTTTCTTTCCATCTGAGCCAAAAATTCTCATTTTTAGGAGTCTAGAATGTCACTCAAATTTTTTAGGAACTTAACTAATTCATTTTGAGGGATTTGCTTTGAAAATGAATTCATTTTTGTCATTTAACAAAAACTAGATATTACACGAGTGGCCACACAAGCTTGGGAAGTAAAATTAGACACTTTGATGCTAGTAGAGACTATAAAAATGACCAAACTGGAACCTTATAGCACAAACTAACCAAATGGATGAATCTTCCCATGAAATTTGGAAGATATGTAGAAATCATTGAGAGCTTTCTGGGAAGCTAAAGTTTAGAAAAATTAGACCTCTATAGAATTAATTAGGAATTTTCAAAGTTGAGATTTTTCTATTGATCTGGTGCATGTACTCTTTATATGGTCAGTTTTATGTTCTATGTCATCCAAGGTCTAAATGGTGTCTAATACTTGTGAAATTTTACAACCATAAACTAGAGGTTATAATCTTTCTATGGCCACCAAGATCACCTCATTTGGGGTCTAAGCAGAGAGTTATGAATTTTTGAATTTTAATGTTAGTACCAGTAGTGCCACTTGACCTCCTATATTGTTCCATCATAATTTAGTTCCTAAATGAACTTGGCATGGTCTAAAGATATTTTTCCCTTAGAGCTAACATCTGTAACTTCTTAGATTGACTAAATTTGCATGATTTGGATTTTACTACAATTAGTTATAAATTTCCAAACTCTATGATAGTAACTTGTGACAATAGCCTAGATAGTTGAGACCTTGGGTACTTTTCGGATGTCAAACGTCTTCTACTTGATGTTCCATGACCTAGAATTATTTTTAGCATAAATTAAACATCTGTAGCTTTTCATAATGGTAAAGAATGCATGATTTCATTTTTCAAGAATTAGTTATGATATTTCAAAATTTGTGACAGAAAACATGGAATTTTGGCCAAAATTACACTATGGTATTTTATGTGTTTCTTGCACTTCCATGAGTTCTAGGCTACTTTTGGTGATGAAATTGAGTTGTATCTATGTACTTAAAGATGAGAATGTGATACATGAGCTCACATGATCTATGGGATACCGAATGAAAAATTCATACGCTATACAACGCAAAAACACTCATTATTTTAATGTCATTTTCCTTTCTTCTTCATAACATACATGATGTGAGACATGGAGATAGTATGAGATAAGCTAGAAAGTTATGGTGTTACACTCACCCTAATTATTTAGGGAAAATAAAAAGTTGAAGAAGGTTATCACTAAGCTTGAGGAGAAATGTAGGTGCTAAGAGAGAACCTTGGAAAAGATGAGGCTAATGTAAGAGTTATGAAGTCTAAAATTACTAGGCTCATAGAAACCAATGAATCCTTTCAAAAGCATCTTGGAGAGCTCTCATCTACATATAAGAATTTGGTGAAAGAGATCAGGGAACTTCAAACTACTAATAGGGAGAATGAGAAGGAAAAGGAGGCTACGCTTAGCAAGTTGAATATTGAATATCATTGCCTTTGTGGCAAGATCTAGTGTCATCATTGAAACTTTTTAAGACACATATTTAAAGGATCTTAGTGATATTTATGATACTATAATCTCATAGACCTCATACCATAGTAATAAAAAATTTTCATACTTATTTACATGGAATTTGTAAACTTTGGCAACAAAGTTACGTGTATTGGACCTTGAAATAATTCAATTTTTGCCCACATGAGCCATTTAAACTTACCTCAATTCATTTCCAACCATAACATACTCAAACAAATCAAAAGCAACACAATTTGAGGCCTACAACACGGATTAAGAACTATTTCTCATGGATTTGCATTTTTGCTCTCAGGTTGCAGAGATAGTTTACTTATGTGAATTTTGGAAAATCATAACTAATTCTAGAAAAATCAAAATCAAATATATGATAGCTTTTTGGAAAGCTCTAGATGTTAACTAATTCTAAAAATAGTTCTAGACTATGAAAACACCATTTAGACTATGAAAAATAATAGAATAGTACTAGAGGTATTTGCTACATCTTAATATTGACCATAAATTTCATAAATTCAATTCTCTCTCTACAAAGCTCTAAATGAGGTGATCTTAATTGCTACAAAAAGCTTATGGTGTAGTTTGTGCTTATAAAATTTTAACATTATTAGATATCATTTAGCTCTCAAATGACATAGAAACACAAACTGACCACATGAACAGTATACATGCCAAATCTGCAAAATTACTCCAACTTTGAAAATTCAAAATTAATTCTCTAGAGCTCCAAATAAAGTGGTTCTTAGCTAAAAAATATCTCTATATAAGGCTTATATTCATGCCAAATTTTGTGCTCAAATTCGTCCATTTGGTTAACTTAGGGTATAGGTTGCAAAAATGGCATTTTGAAGTGTCAGAAAGGGTCCAAACATGACCAAATGCCCTCCTACTCTAACCATAAGCTCTTGAGCACATGTAAATGGCTAAAATCAGCATACAAAAGCTATCCAAGAGATCCAAATACTCATGCATCTCATAACCACTTCCTAACTTGAGCTCATACACAAGACCACAAGGCCTTAACTAGGCATTTGAATGTCAAAATCATATATACTAGCACATATGGCTCCAATATCCTTTCATTCCTCATAAATAAATGTTTTTACATAGGTTCAACTATTTACATCACCTATACATCATTTACATACAATTCTTGATATTGTTTTACAAAATTTCCTATTCTATTGTCACAATGTCCCTCTTCAAGGCATATGGCTCTGTCCACTTGTCTTTGGACTTCACCTAAGCAAAAATAGACATGTGGGGCAAAAAGTGAGATGCAAAGAATCTTAATAGCTCTTTTACCTTTTCAAGCATACATATATGATGCTTTTTCAAGTCAAGGAATGCAAGCATGCCATAAAACCTTCTAAAAAAACATACATAGCCATTTTTCCATGTTATACAAGTTCATACAATTCAAACATAGGCTCTAAGGGTTGTTGGTTCAACCTCACCCAAATTTTTAGAACTTTTAGATTTTTCTCACCCATTTCTAAGAACTTTTGGTCTTGTCTCATCCACTCTTAAGGACTTTTGGCTCCTCCTTATCCATCTTAAGGAACTTTTGGCCTTACCAAGCCCACTCAAGACATTACATCTTTCAAACAAGTTTAAAAGCACATCATGGTGCCAAGACACTAAATCAATAGCTATAAACAATTCACATAATTCAAACATACGTACAAGTAATCCAAGATAAGTAACAAATCAAGAAATGCATGTGAAAAAGGTTAGAAAGCTACCTCAAGCTAGGAAACATAACTTTTCCCCTTGCTTTTCCCTTACACCTTCTCGGCCAACACACACCAATAGGGGAGTTCTTGGTTCCCTTAGTCTAGACACATCAAATGAGACTCAAATCAATCCTTGGAACTAGTTCTAGCTTTATATAACCTTTATGCTAGCTCACTTGGTCTTAAAACACTAATATAGTCCATACATGGCATAAGGAAGCAACCACTTGAAATCATGATCTTGGCTCCCAACTCTCATTCTTTCTAGGTCATATGACTCTATATAAACTCATTGGAGCCATCATGAACTCAATCTAAGAAGCTAAACTCTAGGTTTCTTCTTTATGTCTAAATGGGACCTAAACTTTCATCTCACAAACCAAGCTTTCTAAATTCAACCCAATGGTTCCCTTGGTATTTATAATTTATATCTAGACCATTCCTAACCTTAAAACCAAGAAAAACTCTCTCTAGGTATACAAAGAGCTTCTTGGCCGAGATAATGCTTTATAAGGGAGCCCATGAAGTTTTGTTTGTTTTTTTATGCAATTAGCTACTTGTGAAGCTTCCTAAATACCTTAGGACCTTATTCATACTCTTACATAAGTCATAGAGCCCTTAGGAAGTTTTAGATTTTCATAGGTATATCAAAAGCCCTAAATGCTAAAACTTGTTATTTCTTGCTTTTTTTTACATTCTATTGCTTCCTTTAGGTTCCTTACGCTTCAAAACCTCTTTCCCTAGCATGTTTAAATTAGAACTAAGCCTCTTACCTAGACCCTTAAATCTAGTTAAAACTCAAGGGAAGAGAAGAAGTAAAAGGAAGCAAAACCACATCATGTATCATACCTTATCTTCAAGCTTTCCAAGAGCTCTTTGTCATACTCCCAAGAGTTCTCTTAAACCTTCTCCTTCATCCACTACCTTAGCCACAAACTAGCACCATATCAAACAATTAGACCATAGAAAGAGAGAGGAGGAATAAAGGAACAAGTTTTAAGAAGCAAAGAGTATGAAAAAACTAGAAAATCTTACCCTTCTAAAAGCTTCCTTCCCTTCTCTCTTGAGTGCCTCTTAGCCTCTCTCTTTAAATCTACCCAGACCATAAAAACATTAGTGGAGAGGTGGGAAAAGTGTTGAACATGTTTTAAGAGCCATAAAATAAAGTTGTCACACTTTTTCAACATTTCATTTTAGTCCCTAAAACATGGTTTTTCTGTTTTAACTCAATTCAACTCCCTTTTGAAATCTATCTCTTCTATCATAATATTTAGGCTCTCAAATTTATAAAATAGCTTTGGTTTCACTCAAAACAAATTTAAAACTATTCTAAACTATTCAGTCAAAGTTTCAGTTAACCCTTCGCCGAAATCGCTCACCAGAGGGATTTCAACTATTCTGTGGCTTCCTATAGTTTTTAGAGCCTCTGAGAACCCTTAAAAGCTTAAATTTTTTGTTTAAAAATCTCTCGTGAGTTTACCAAAATTTTCAAAAATTACAAAAATGCCCTAACTTATTTTTGCCAATTTTCTTAGCTCTTTTAGCTCAGGTTTTGGGGTAACTCAAGCCTTAAATCTTTATCTTTAAGGTTTTAGATTATCACTATAATTTTATTTGACCAATTTTCCCTTGCTTTAAGGGACTTCCCTTGAAAATCACACATTTTTTACCCTTTTTTTAGCAAATCGGGTGTTACAATGTTGACATAAGTTTGGGGGTTATTATAAGATGGTTCAAAGGTTTCACTATAGATTATTGCATGAACACTACTAACTAAATTTTGCAATCTTATCATGAGAGTGGAGACTATGGTTTTAATTTTGTAGGCTCTGATGCTAGGTCTAAGGAAGAGGAAGGTGAGGTTGAGGGAGATGTTCACATTGATAATGAGTAGTTTAATCTTCAGGATTAAGTGTCCAACTTTCTTGGTTTGTAGATTCTCCCCTTCTTTTGTATTTATCTTGTGCACACTTGAGTTAAATTAATGTAAATGACAATTTTGTACCTTTGATTTATTTATGGTAATGGATTTTTCTTTTCCCAAGTTGCCTTAGTTTAAGCTTTAAACTTTCTAGCATTGTATAATTCTAATTAGTTTACTTCTTTCTCCTTACTTTGATTGATAAATTTCATGACATCATAGAGTCTTGTTATGAATGAGGTTGCATAGATCTAATAAGGTCATGTAAACCATTTGTGGTTTAGGTCACTAATCATGCTATTTATATTGATTGATGATAGATCCTTCTTAATTTAGAGATATTTCTTAAAGTTTTCCATGACTAAAAACTTTTTGAGCTCTTCATGAGTGTCTAGCCATAACTCTTTTCATTCACTTCATACATGTGAACTTTGTACATGCATTACTTCTTTCCTTTTGTTTTTCTTGATATGCCTTTCTCATAGGTTACTTTTTGTGGTAATCTTTTCGAACTTTCTTCATCTTCTTTTACTATTAACGAGCACTTTTTGCCTTATGTTTCTTTATTCCTATTCTTTATTTCTTATTTTGTATTGTATTTACAATGTAGCTATGTGCCACCTTTTGATCCCTTTAAACTATCCCTCGATTATTGGGAGTGTGAAATTTGAGTGAGAGGCTATAGTGACAAAATGCTACCTTTAATTTATTCATTCTTTTCATCCTAAGATTGCATTGTATGTGGATTGGACTTTTATGACGTAAACGATGGTAAAGCTCATAACTCTATAATCTCTTCCTTCTAAGGTTATAAAGACCATTATCATTCCTTTTTATAATTATAGGTTCCTAAACCCATACATAGATATATCAAGAGCTAAGAAATTGAATTTAGAAAGGCCTATATCTTTTAAAACATTGTCTTCTAGTATATTAATTGCAATCTTGATGTCACTAGGATTCATTTAACTCTCCAGTGGCCTATGATTATGGTTTTACCTATTGTATCATCTTCATTATTAACCTTTATGTCATACTTGGCTTTATATAGATGTATTTATGCTATTTAACCTTATTAACAATAAAAGATAACTGTCATTAAAACTTTTAAAAGCAGATTCAGTCTGTTTTCCATACTAATTGGGGCTATAGTGGTCAAATTTTGTTTTCTTTCTTCTTCACTCATAATCACCCTAGACAAGTTTGTTTTAGCCCACTTGATCATGAAATCCACCTTAATTGCATAAAAGAGTCATACAGCCCAAAATGCCTTATTTTGTCATATTATACATCAAATTTCAAAAATTCAAAACTTGGATTACGTAACACTGATTTATGCAAACTCAATGGCTACGAAAAGCTTATAATGAAAACTATATGTTGTAAAAATTTTAAGTAAAAACAAATTCATTTGGCCTCTGAAAAATCCATGGAATAGTAACAAGTGCAGTAGCTATAGTACTACACCAAATCCATATTTTTGCACTAATTTCAAAAATTCATAAAAATATTTTGTATAGCTCTAAAAGTTTACATTATTAGCTTGTTAGAAAGCTCTATAAATTGTCTAATTACATGCCAAATTTCAATCCCAAACTAGGTCATTTAGGCTATCAATGGTAGTGGTGTAATTTATGGTTTATTTAGACTAAAATTTGATTCTAAAGTAGCTTAATTGACCTTTAATTTATTTTCTCTCACTTTGAGCAAATTTTAATCATTTTAATCATCACATATCCATAAGCTCTACACCATTTCATCTCACAATTTTATTCATAAACAATTTGTTATAACCAATATAACATGTATAGGGGAATTATACACATAAAGAGCACCATTTGCTCAAAGTTGCCGTGGAACACCTAATGAGGTCTAAATTTAAAAATTCATAATTTGAGCTACACAACTATTTGTTTCTCTTTTGCCTTATCTAAATAACTTTCACCTAAAATTGTTAGCCCATAAAATAGGGTGAGATATGAATCTCAGTAACTTAAGCTACAAATCCTATAATGAACCTTCTATAATAGCCAACTAGACCCAAGAAACTACAAATTTCGGTCACTATTTTGGGTCTCTCTGCTTCCACTTTACTACGATCTACTGTTACTCCTTGTTTCGATATCATATGTCCTAGGGATTTTATCTCTCATAACTAAAACTCACACTTGCTAAATTTCACATACAACTGATGTTCTTTCAAGGTTTGAAGAACTATCCTAAGATGCTCTTCATGTTCCTCTTTACTCTTAGAATAGACAAGGATATTATCAACAAACACTACCATAAACTAGTCAAGGTATAACCTAAAAATCAGGATCATTTAGTCAATAAAAATAGCAGGGGCATTGGCTAACCTAAAGGGCATGACTAGAAACTCATAATGGTCGTATGAAGTCTTAAAAGTGATTTTAGTTATGTCCTTTACTTTCACCCTAAGCTAATGGTATCCCAACCTAAGGTCAATTTTTGAAAAGACCAATGCTCCTGCTAATTGATCAAGTAAATCATCAATTCTAAGTAGAGGGTATTTGTTTTTGACAGTCACTTGGTTCAATTGCTTATAATCAATGTAAGGCCTAAGGCTACCATTCTTTTTCTTGATAAACAATATCGATGCTCCTCATGGGGACACAATTGGCCTAATGAATCCTTTTCTCAAGCAGCTCTTTTGTCTTACTTTTCAACTAAACAAGCTCAGTAGGTGCTATTCTATATGGAGCCTTAAAGATTGGTCATGTACCAAGAACTAAGTCAATGAAAAACTCTAACTCTCTCTAAAGGTAGACCACTAATCTCTTTAGGAAAGACTTTTAGGAATTCCCTAATCATAGGTATATCCTTCAACCCATCCTCAATTTTAACATGCAAGAAAAAGAATACTATAAACCCTTGGTAACCACATCTAAGGTACCTGTAGGCTTAAGCAGCAAACACACAAGCAAGCTCAGTTATAGGACAATTTTTAGGTATATTAGTAGGTAAAGAGATAGTCTTATAGTTACAATCAAGTATCATATTATTAGCTGACAACTAACCAGTCTATACCAGTGATCACATTACAGTCATGCAAGGGGATGCAAATGAGGTTAAGGGTAGTATAATGGCTATCTAATTGTACAGCACAATTTAAGCACACATAAGATGTAATCATGGAATATCTAGTAGGGGTAGATACAGATACTTCAAATGGTAACAAGCTAATTTTAAGATCTAAAAGAATAGGTTACACCTAAGTGAAACAATGCATCTACAGCATGATTATAAACAAGAATAGTACCTTGGATTAAACTAAAGGATTTACTAGTCTCTTGCTATGTAAATGCAAACACTTGTCCTTGTACAGGTGGTTTGACTGATGAAACTGACTCTTGTGATACCATGCAAGTTCGTACATAGTGTATGGGCTTCCCATAATTATAGCATACAGAGCATGGTCCACTTCCGTGACTCTTTCTACACTTGTCATAAGTTCATGAAACACTAGCTAAACTTTTTGAGGGTCTCATACTCCTTCTTTAAGGGACATTTTTTTAGGGTAGCCTCCTATCCCAAGAGCTACTATCACTACTAGTTTCTTTCTTGTTTTTGCCCCTTAAGGGCTCCATGCCTCAGTCATGCTTACCCTCTATAGTCTTCTTTCTTTGGGCCTCCCTCTCCATGAAGGCCCTTTCAGTTACCCTACATTTTTACACCAATTCATCATAGTTATAGATCTACAAGGATACAATCTTGTCCTTCAATTCAAGTTTAAGGCCTCTTTCAAACTTGTTCGCCTTCCATGGTTAATCATCAAATCGCTTCAAGTATAAGGAGAAATGAGATAATTGAATAAATTTTGCTACACACTAATCCACATTCATCTTTGCTTGTTCAAGGAAGTTGAACTCAGCTTCCTTATCAACCCTCACTGATAGTAGGAAGTATTTGCTCTCAAAGGTGATTTGAGAGCTATAACGAACATAATTTTCGTAAAATGACGAAATGAGTTGTATAAAAGCAAGTCCTCTAAAATGAGCTAGATAACATCCTAAAAAATTTAAGTAGAGCCCTAAGCTCCTAAAAATGAAAATTCTAGGCTCAGATAGAAATTAAACAGAGCTAGGACAATGATATAATTTGTGACAAAAACTAACGAAACATAATGGCATTATCGTAAATAAGTGCAACTTTTGGAAAAACACGTAGGAGAGCTTTTTGAATGGAAAATTTGAGTTGCCCAGGGTTTTCAGAGGCCGCAAAAATCATAAGAAGTCCCGAGACTGGTAAAGCCCTTCTGGTGTATGTTTTCCAACATCAGTGAGCTCGAACTTTGACAAATTTGTTCAGGAGGACTTTAGCTCCAAATTGAGTGATTCCAAAGGTATTTTATTAAATTGAGAACTTAAATTTTATAATGGAAATAAGATTCTAAAAAAGGAGCTAAAACAAAGCCGAAACAAAGTTTTCATTACAAAAGGATGAAATTGAAATTTTTGAAAGAGTGTGTTTCTAGAAGCTTCCACATATTTCTCCCTTCTTCTCCCCCTCATATAGCACTATTTTCTTCTACCTAAAATATAGAATATCACCTGCTCTCTTAGGCACACAAGAAAGGGAAGAAAAGGAGGAGAAAAATCAAGGAGAAAGTAAGAAAATCTAAGAAATTTCATGCTCCATCTTCTTCCAATCTTGTTCCTCTCTTCTCCTCCTTTTTTCCTATGGTTTTCTTGAGATGATTGGTTCTATTTTTAGTCCAGCACACAGGGGGAGAGTTTGAATTACTTGAAGAGAAGAGAACTAAGGAGAAAAAGTGTAACACCATATCTATATAGCACATCTCATTCCTTATTTAAGCTCATTTCCAAGAATCATACAAATTCTCAAAGAAAAAGTATTAAAAATAATGAATATTTTTGCATTGCGTAGCATATAAATTTTTCATTCAGTGTCTCGTGGGCCACGTGAGCTCATGTATCACATTCTCATATTTAATTATATAGATAAAACTCAATTCTATCACCAAAAGCGGCCTAGAACTCATGCAAGTGCAAGAAACATATGAAATTCCATAGTGTAGCCTCAGCTAGAATTCTATGTTTTCTATCATAAAAAAATAAAATCATGCATTCTTTACTATTCTAGAAAGCTACAAATTTATACTTTATGCTAAATATAGTTTCAGGTCATGAGTCATCAAGTGAAAGTTGTTTGACATTCAAAAAGCGCCCAAGGTCTCAGCTGTCTAAGCTGTTTTCACAAGTTACTATCATAAATTTTGAAAATTCATAACTAATTCTAAAAAAATTTAAATCATAAAAATTCAGTCAATCTAAGAAGCTAAAGATGTTAAATTTAAGGAAAAAATATCTCCAACCTATGCCAAGTTCATTTGAGGACTGAATTATGATGGAATAATATTATAGGTGAAGTGGCACTACTAGTACTAATATAAAACTTCAAAAATTCAAAACTCTCTGCTTAGACCTCTAAATGAGGTAATCTTGGTGGCCATAGAGATCCCATAATCTCTTGTTTGTGCTTATAAAATTTCACAACCATTAGATACCATTTGACTATTGAATGACATAAAATACAAAACTGACCATATGAATAGTACATGCACCAGAACAACAGAAAAATCCTAACTTTGGAAATTCAGAATTAATTCTGTAGAGCTTTGATTTTTCTGCACTTTAGCTTCCCAAAAATTTATCAATGAGCCTTATATGTTTGCAAAATTTCATAGGAAGATTCATCCATTTGGTCAATTTGTGCCATAAGGTTCTAATTTGGTCATTTTCATAGTCTTAACTAGCATCCAAGTATCCAAATTTGTTTCCCAAGCTTGTGTGGCCACTTGAGCACGTGAGATTACACCAAAATTTCATTTTAAAATTTTCTCAAAGGTGCACATACCCAAAATTTGGAAACTCACACTATCACCCCATGCCATACACACATTTCCATAAAGCTAGTCTAGCCATTCCATACTCAAATTGCACCATACCATTCATATAACATTCAATCTCAATTTTGCATGATACATTAGCATAATTATACATGTTCATAATGTCATAGGATGTAACATCCGGTCCCTCCGTAAATGTGAGGAACGCAATGTTCGGTTTCTCCGTAAACGGCAGAAATGGGTCAAATATAAAAAGAAGTCATTGAAATAGAAGGAATTGGGGCCAACTAAAATTATAATAAAATTTTAAATATTAGAAAATGAGGATTTGAGGTTTAAGATGCTCAAAAACTAGAGCCAAAAGAGATCAGAAAATTTACCGAGGGAAGTAGGGGCATTTTTGTAATGTTTGAAAAATTTGGAAAACTCATAGGAGGACTTTTTAAACAAAAAATTTAAGCTTTCTAGGGTTCTCAGAGGCCCTGAATACTATGGGAACCCCTAGAACAGTTGAAACCCCTTCGGCGAGTGATTTCGGCTGTCGGTTGACCGAAAATTGACCGAACGGTTCGAAATGGTTTTAGATCCTTTTTGAGTGATTCCAAAGGCAATTATTATGCTTAAGAGCCTAAGGAATATGATGGAAAAGACGGATTTCAAAACGGAGTTGAAACAAGCCCAAACGAACAAAACTATGAAAAGGGACTAAATTGCAAAGTGTAAAAGTTGCTTAAGTGAAACCCTAGCTTATAACAACGCCCCTCCTTTGCTCAGATCTCCTCACCCACTCTCTCACACATTAAAACAGAAGTAACAAGGGCTGAGAGTGGTGCACAAGAGGGGAGGCCAAGGAAGGAAGAGGAAGCTTTGAAAAGTGTAAGTTTTAGCCACTTTTTCCTACTCCTTGCCTTGTTAAACTTCTTCCCCTCCTTTCCTCCTCTCTTCCTATGGATTTTGTGAGATGTTTGGTTCTATTTTGAGCCCAGAACTGAGGGGGGAATTTCGAAATTCAAGGAGAGGATTGAAGCAAGGAAGAGAGCTCTTGAGAAAAGCTTGGAATCAAGGTGATTTTTCTATCTTAGTTGCTTCCTTTTTCTTGCCCTTTGTGTGTGGAGTTCTGCCAGGACAGAACCATCTTGGGGGGAGGCTTTTTGTCCAGAAATAAGAAGGAATTGTGGGTTTTAGACCATGAGGAGTTAGTAGATGCAAGGAAATTGGAAGAAAGGCTAATGAAAATCAAGTTAAAAAAGTGTAGAGCACTTAAAGGGATTGTAAAAACTGATTTAATCCATGAGTTCCCTTGGCTATTTAAGTGTTTCCTTGACCTCTTACAACTCTTAACAACCTCCCTAAATGGTTCCCCCATCAAGGAAAAATCAAGAAGCCATGAAATCCTATTTATGCTCTAACTTTCGGCCAAGTAGGGATGGCATAGTTAGGGAGAGTTTTAAATTGTTTCAAGCCCATTTTTGAGTCATACATGATGAATAAATGTGAGGGGAAACCTTGGGAAAAATTTAGGAAGCTTAGAGAATGAGTTGGTGCTTTAGGTTTCATATTGTGACCTAAGGAAGCAACATGATGTTAGGCCCTTTGTTTTAATGATGTGATGACTCCAAGAGGCTTAAAAGGAGTCAAGAATCATATTTGAGAGTAAAGAATGAGGCCTAGAAATCATTTGAGGGGTGTTGCTTCATTAGGTGCCAATATGGACCATAATGGAGGTTGTAGAGTAATCTAGGGTTTAAGTAAGTTGCATAGCCCTAGAAATTGTTTCATGAACTTAATTGGCTCCCATAATTTGTATCTAGGCCAAGAGAAACTATCTCCACCAACTTGTGGGTGTGTGGCTAAAAGAGGAGGCTTGAAAGCTAAGGAAAAAGTGTGTGTTTGTATACAAGGTAGCTCTCTCCACCTTCTCTCATGCATGGATGTGTGTTTAACTTGGTTTAGAATGCTTGTATGTGTATTTTCAAGCTTTGAAAAGTATGCTAGCATGCCTTTACATGTCATGATCCTTGATGCCATGTTATGTTTTAAATGAATCCATGATGTTTGTATGAGTTTGCTTGAGTGTGGAGAGGCCAAGAACTCTTCCCTTGGGTGAGGAAGAGCCAAGAACCCTTGAGCTTGGTTGAGACAAAGTAAAGAGTCTCTCAAACGCAAAGTGGGCTCCCAAGAGTATGGTTGAGCCCAAAGTGCTCAAAGAATAGGTGAGGCAAATCCAAAATCTATGAGGAGAAGTGTGAGGCCAATCCAAACACTTAGTGAGCTCTTAAATGTCTTGTATGATTGATTCACATGCCAAGGTTGCTTTTAAAATGCCTATGATTTCTACTTTCTCCATGCATGCCATTGTGAAACTTGCTTGCACATATTATGTGTGATAGAATGGGAGATGAGCTATTGAGATTCTTGAATCTCACTCTCTCCTCTTAAATGTCCTAATATGCTAGGTGGACCAAGTGGACATGGCAATGGGAGCCAACCACCTTGAAGAAAGAAGATTGCCATCCTTATGCTTGATTTTTGGTCTTTTGATTCATAATGAGACTTCATGATGTAGATTATTATTGTAACTGGTCTATGACCCCTTGGACAAATGTAAAAATGATATTATGTGAGAGATAAATGAATGAGTATGGTGTATGTACTCTAGAACATAAATTGAGTGTTTATGCTAATGTATACACTTGAGAAAAGCTTGGTGTAATGTGTATAAGTGAGGGTGAAAAGGCCAAAATGAGATGCAAATGGTTTGGGACCATTTGGGAAGCTTCCACAAGTCTTAAACATGCTTTTAAACTTGCCCAAAAGGTGCCAAGACCAAAGGAAATCCATTTGGCAATTTTGGTACCCAATATGGAGCCAAAATTGACCATAATGGAACCCTATGCCACTTTCTGGCCAAATGAGTTAGTCTTGCCATGAAATTTGGCATGCAATTAGATCTTGTTGAGAGATTTCTGGGAAGCTAAAGATCATAATTTTCAGATACCTAGGGAATATTTTGTGAATTTTCAAAGTTGGAATTTTCTATGGTTTCTGGTATGTGCACTGTTCAAATTGGCAGATTTGATTTTCGTGTCACTCGATGGCCAAATGGTGTCCAATGCTTATGAAATTTTATGTGCATAAACTATAGGTCATAAGCTTTCTGTGGCCACCGAGATCACCTCATTTGGAGGTCTGAGCACAGAGTTATGCATTTTTGAAATTTGCTGTCAGTAACAGTGGCGACTCCAGAGCTCAATTACTGTTCCATCAGTTCCAGATATCTAAACGTATCTGTTTCATTCGGGAATTATTTTTAGTGTCAAGTTAACATTTGTAGCTTCCTAGAATGACTGAATTTGTGTGATTTAAATTTTTTTAGAATTAGTTATGAATTTCAGAAGTTTGCATCAGTAACCTGAATCACAGCCCAGGCAGCCAGTGAGTCTGTAGCTTTTTGGATGTCAAACGTCCTGTGTGATAAATTTTGTGACTTGGACGTATTTTTAGTGTGAAGTAGACATACTGAGATTTCCAGAATGACAAAGAACACATGATTTCGATTTTTCTAGATTTAGTTATGATTTTCCAAAATTTGTGACAGAAAAGAGGAAATTCTGGACGAAAATGCAAACATGAATTTTAATGTGTTCCTTTGCTTTCCACGAGTTGTAGACCAAATTTGATGATGGAAATGAGCTATATTCATGTATTTCAGTATGAGAATGTGATAGATGCATTCATATGGCCCACGGGACTTTGAAAGAAAAATTTTACCTGTAGAGAAATGCATTTTAATTCATAACTCTCTATGCCACTAGATTGTTTCTATAGAACAAACATAAGATGAGGCATGGGAATTGCATGAATTGAGTCCTAGAAGTATGGTGTTACATAGGACATATACATCAATAAATTAAAAAATTTGCTACTCTTGTGGCCATAAAGAAGCAATTTCCATACATTTTGATGTCGTACTCTCATCTTTCAAGTTGTTGGCTCCTAGTTCTTTATTCTCTTGGTCCACCTAGCATGTTAGACTATTAGAGAGGAGGGAATGAGATTCAAAGAATCCCAATAGCTCATCTCCCTTTCAATCACATATAAAGTATACAATACAAGCCTTGAAAATGCATGCATGGGCATATAGGCATATGTGAGCATTCAAGGAACATTCTTAGCATATGAACAAGTCATCCATAGCATACATAGACTTGCCAAGTGAGTGGATTAGCCTCACCCATTCGCTTGTGAATTTTGGACTTGCCTCTCCCATTTCCTTTAAAAGGTTTTTGACTCAACCTTACTCTTGGGAGTCAACCTCACTCTTGAGAGACTCCTTACTTTGTCTCAACTAACTTTAAGGGTTCTTAGCTCATCCTCACTATGGTTAGAGGGTTCTTGGCTTCTCTATACTCAAGCAAACCAAGGCAAGCACATAAAACATCATTTGAATGCATAAAATATTATCATGAAACCATGGAATAAAAGCTTATGCTAAAATAATTTCCATAGCTCAAAACATATATATACACACATTCAAAAACAATATAAGTATATATTTATGCATGAGAGAAGGTAGAGAGAGTTACCTTGCTTACATTCACACACTTTTTCCTTGAATTTGCTCTCCCTTCCTCGGCCTCACACACACAAAGGTGTGAGTTTAGTTTCTCTTAGTCTAAACACAATTTATGGGAGCCAATTAGGTTCATGGGATTAATTCTAAGGCCACACATCTTCCTTAAACACTAACTTGTCTATTAACCTTTTTATGGTTCTAAGAATGCACCTAATGAAGCAACACCCATCAAATAAGTTCTATGATCCATTCTTTCCTTTCATATATAATTCTTGACTCCTTTTAAGCCTCTTGGAGTCATCACACAATTAAAATAAAGAATCTAACTACATGTTCCTTCTTTAGGTCATATTATGGAACATATAAGGCCAACTCAATTTCTATGGTTTCTAAATTTTTTTCCAAGACTTCTCTTCATCTTCACTCATCATATATGACTTAAAAATGGGTTTAGAACAAATTAAAACTATCCCTAGGTACCCTAACCCTTCTTGGGCAAGACAATGAAGTATAAGGGCACTCATAGACTTTGTTTTGTTTTCTACATGGAAGATGCATATGGGGAGACTTTTAGAGATCTTAGGAGCTCATTTAAACATTTATTTAAACATAGGATTTAAGGTATCAAGTTAGATTTTACAAGGAACACATGAAACCCTAGATTTGCTATCTTGAATTTCCATAGTTATTTGTTAATTTCCTTTGCATATTCTTACTCTCCACACTCCTTTTCCTAAGATTCACCCTTGGTTTTACCCAAAATCCAAGCCCCCTCATAGCTTCTTGAGTGGGGCAAACCAAGGAGAGAAGAGGAGCAAGGGGTAGCTATCATGGAAGGAAGAATTACCTTATTTTTTTCTTATTTTCTTGCTTGAATCTTCCTTTCTTTGGCCTCCTCTCTTCAAATTAAAATTTTTCCCTTTGTTCTTCCGTTAAAACAGATACATATACTTCAATAAAGCCATAGGAAAGAAAGGGAAATGAAGAAGAAAAGGTTTTCTAAAGAAAGAGTATGAAAAACAACTAAAAATTCATACCTTTTACCTTTGATTTCTCCTTCTCTTCCTCTTCCTCTTGTGCACCTCTCTCCTTAGGTTTTTCTCTAGTTTAGGGTAGAAATATATGTGGCTAAGTGAGTGGAGAAGTGAGACACCCTATATATATAGGTGGGAGGAAGAAAGACTTTTCCAAAATTTCCATTTTGCCCTTTGTCCTTAGTATTTTCATTTCTAATTCGTTTTAGCTCATTTTTTAGAATTGTCTCTTCCGTTATAAAATTTAGGTTCCCCATTTAGTAAAATACATTTAGAATTACTCAAATTGGAAATAAAACCTTCCTAAATAAATCCATCAAAGTTCAGTGCACTGACGTTAGAGAACATTCACTGGAGGAGTTTTAACTCTCCTAGGGCTTCCTATGGTTTTCAGGGCCTCTGAGAACTCCATAAAACTTAAAAATTTCATTTAGAAAGCCCTCCTATGTAAATTCCAAAATTTGCTCAAAATGACAAAAATGCCTTTACATTTTGTCAACCTTTCATTCAAATTTGTTTCTTCATTCTAAGTCCATTTTTCTTTTTATCTAGGCCTAGAATTCTCATTTTCAGGAGTCTAGAATACTTTCAAAATTTTTTGGGACCTTAACTACGTTATTTTAGGGATTTTCTTTTGTAACCGGTAAATTTCATTCGTTTATGGAGAAACTGTATGTTACATTTCTTGCGTTTTCTCTCATTTTCAGAGAAATGGATATTACAAGAAGCTTTGAAACTAAGTTAGAATCCAAGATAATTTCCCATTCTTGGTGTTTCTTCTTTGTTGCTCTCCCTTGTGCCATTTTTGGCCTTGTATAGAACCATTAGAGGGGAGGGAGTTTTGTCTAAAAACAAGAGAGAAATAAGGGTTTTAGGCTATAGAGAGATGGAATATGGCAAGAAATCCTAAGAAAAACCTATGGAAAAGAAGATAAAAAAGTGTAGACTTCTTTAGGGTTTTGTAAAATCTGATTTTGTGTGACTATTTCCTTAGTTATTTGAATGTTTACTTGAGCTCTAAAGACTCTTAGAAACCTTCACAGGTGGCTCTTCCATCAAGGGAAATTTTGAAACACCAACAACTCCTTTTAGTGTGCTTGTCTAAGCCTATGCTAGTCTATAGAGCTAGGAAGTGTTTTAATTTACTTTAGCCTTGGTTTGGGACTTTATATGATGTTAGAAGATGGGAGAAACCATTAGGAAAAATTTAAGAGCTATGGAATGAGAAATGGAATGATGGTGTCCATAATGGTATCTTAAGAAGCAACTTGATTTTTTAATTGTGCAAGTGAATATGTGAGGGCTTCAAGGACCTTAAATAAATCCAAGAAGTCTAGAAATAACAAAAGAATGGAGCTTAGAACTTGAAAGTAAGAGTTGCTTCAATAGGCCAATTATGGAACTATTATGCCATTTATGGAACTAAATGTGTATTCAAGAGTATCTTTAGTGTCTTAGCTTACTTCAAGTGTGTGATTATGTGTTGTTTATGATATTTAGGCCAAGAGAATACCAACCCATCTAGGTGCACTTGTGAGGTCAAAAAGAGGGAGGAATAAAACAGAGGAAGGCTTGCAAAATTCAAGGTAGCCCTCCACCTCATTCTCTTGCATTCTTGTGTGTATATGTATGTCTTTGTGTACTTATGTATGCTCTTGTGATTTAAGAATATGCCACTTGATGCTTTGAGGTTGCATTGGTACCAATATGTTATCTTGAAGGCCATTGATTGTGAGAATGGCTCCTAAGGGTGAAGTGATACCAAAAGTCCCTTATTATGGGTGAGGAGGAACCAAAGGTCTCAAGGCATGGGTGAGACTAGGCCAAAAGTCTCTTGAATGGGTGAGACTAAGTCAAAAGTCCCTAGGCCAAGGGTGAGGCATATCCAAAAGTCCTAGAAATGGGGTGAGGCAAAACCAAAAGTCCTTAGAGCATAGTCTTGGCTTGAATGTGAATAGGTGGCATGGAAATTGTGACTTTGCATACTTTATGGTTGCTAAACCTTCTATACATATGCTTTGATGTGTATATGCCTTGAATGTGTGTGTGAATAGATGTGTGAGCTATTAAGATTCTTAAAATCTCATTCCTTTTTCTCTCTCACTCTTAACTCGTCTAGATGGTGCTTAAAGGCAAGGAAATGCAAGCCAAGAACAATAGAAAGCCTTACTTTACCTATTATGTAGTCTAAATTGTAGTTGAATATCAAAGTGGCTTTGTTCATATTATTTTTATGATGTAAGACCTTTAGCAAATTTAATATGATGTATGGATACTATATATACTCTATGTAGCATGACAGCAATAGAAATATGAATTTTGAATCATGGATGGCATGTATGTATTAGTGTATTATTGGGTGTGAGATGATCAAGATGAAATTCATGGAGTTTGGGACCACTTGGGCAGTGTCTACAAGTCATATTCATACTTTTAAACTTGCCCAAGAAGAGCCAAACCATTGGAGAAGCCATTTGGACAAAGTAGACATTTTACATAGAGCAAAATAGACCATTTGAGCTTATCCAAATGAGCTCCTCTTGATCTAAAATTTGGCGTGAATTTAGAACTTGTTGAGAGCTTTTTAGGAAGCTAAAGTGGGAAATTTTTGGAGGTCTATGGAATATTTGGTAAATTTTCAAAGTTGAGAATTTTTTTAGTTTTGGTTCAGTGCACTGTTCATTCTGGTCTGCAATGAAACTCTATCACTCACGAGGCAAATGATGTCCAATTGCCATAAAATTTTATAAAGAGAAACAAGACCTTTCCAATGACTTGTTCCAATTGAAAGCACCTCATTTGGATGTCTATAGAGGGAGAAATTAATTTTTAAAGTTGTTGTCTAGTACTAGGCTACCAGTTAGACCTATGTTGTTGTTTAATTAGTTTTCAAGATTTGAATGTGCTTGTATTGGTCTAAAACTATCTTTTCCCTCTAGCTAACATCTGTATCTTTCCAAATTGGTATCATTTTCATGGATTGGATTTTTTTGAAATTAATTGGACATTTTTGAAGTTTATGATAGTAAACTATATCAGTACCAGGGACAGTCAAACTTCTGTGGATATTTCGTTGTCAAAAGTAGTCCAAAGTCTATGCTTATGTCCTAGAATCATTTTTAACATGAAGTTAACATCTAAAGCTTTCTAGAAAGCAAGGTTTGTGTGATTTTGATTTTTTATATTTAGTTATGATTTTTTTAAGTTGCCCTTAGAATCTACCACTGTACAGCCACATGAAATGAAGAAATTTTGGGGGTTTTAACCCTTGATCTATGGTTTGTGCCAATTTTTGAGAATGTTATGATTTTTATGTATGGAAAATAATTATAAAATGTTATTGATAAGTTCATAGGGTCCCGAAAATGCGAAATAAAAAATTTATCTATTATGCAACATAATTTAATCCATTATTTTAATGCATTTTCTTGAGATTTCTTTGATAAAGTGCATATTCCCACTTGCAAGAGAGTGATTAATGTTAGAAATAGTATTGTATTACAAAAGCTTTCCCAAGTTAAGGGTATTCCCCTTGAATCAACGATCTTAAGGTACATGGCCACCAATGCTCTACCTCACCTTCCAACTTGTAAATGGCTAGTCTAGCCTTTTGTTCAGTGATGCATGTCATAACTTCAAAAATTTTCTCAAGTTGCATCAGCCACCTCTCAGCCTTTTCAGTGTCTAACTCCCTTAAAAATGATAGAAGATCAACCTTCCTAAATTATCTAACATAATTGAGATGTGTAATACTTTATCCTATTAGCTCTCACACAATGGTCACATAAGCTATTCCAACATATATTTGGAATATTGGTGTATATTTGCAAGGGAGCATGCATTTTCATCTATAATAATTTGCATAGTTGGAAAGCCATATACACCATTCATAGCTTTAAGGACCATATAAACTCATCCACATCATTTTATATCCATAATATATCCATACATATCATAAACATCAGAATTCATCTCTTACATTTTGGGTTTGGAACCATGCACCAGAAAAATAAGAAGTTGCTCTCGGGTTTGCTGTCACAACTTTCGAATGTAAATTTTGAAAATTCATAACTAATTTTAGAAAAATCAAAATCATACACATGATAGCTTTCTAGATATCTCTAGATGTTAAATAACAATTAAAAATAGTTTCAAACTAAAAAAACACCATCTAGACCACAAAAAATAATGGAATAGTACTAGAGGTACCTACTGCATCCTAATATTGTCCACAAATTTTAAAAATTTTGTTCTCCCTCTTTAAAGCTCCAAATGGGATAATCTAAGTGGCTATGGAAAGCTTATTATGTCTAGTTTATGACTGTAAAATTTCGTGAGTATTGGACTTCATTTGGCTCACGTGTGAAATAGAGAAGCAAACTCACTATATGAACAATGCACATACCATTTCTGTATAATTTGGCCAATTGTGAAAAATCATGATATCTTATACTATTTTATAAGATCAATTAGTCAATTTTAGTGTTCCTCATTTAACAAGCCATTGATTCTAGTTAACTTAGTCTTTTTATCAATACCTAAGTTAACATCAATTAAAGGATCTTGATCATTAAAACTAAGCACTTGCCTCTTGATTAGAGACTTTAACTCTTTTTTTTTTTTATGGATGGTTTGTGAATAATTATAAATTATCTTCTTGCACCCTAAGTGTATTAAGGATTGATTATTCAATCATAGCCTCAGTTATGAACAAGGCTAGCCAATGCATAACATCTTTGACCATTTCACGTTGTTGGTCCATAAATCCTTCATGTAAAAAGGTTGTGAATCAACATCATCGACTTGGATCCTTACCTTGAAACCCTAAAAAGTAAGGTTGAATAACTCCAAAGACCCTTTTTTATAGTCCTTGAGTAATTTGATAAGCCCCATATATGGTGAATAAAACATAGCTTATATCATCTTTACATCAATTGCAAAGGGATTCTTATTAACCAATACCATTTCAAATTGTTCACCTTCCCAAAACACACATTATTGATGTAATGTAAAAGCAATGCATTGATTAGAATAGATCAAATCCCTACCTAACAACATTGAATATGTAGGTTTGGCATCCATAAAAAAGAATGTTGTACTTGCTATCTTAGACCCTACTATTATATTAGCTACTAGTACTCTAATAGCAATCATTGCTTTACATGTGAAGTTGGTCATCTTTATGTTAGTATTGATCAAATCTACCTTGGTTTTTCTTCTATCTATGAATACTCTAGTAAAAAGCCTACCATTGATATGAGCTTTGAGGTACAAAGGCTTTAAGTGTTTGGTCATAACCTCTAAAGGTTTTCAAATTGCATTATGGTTGGCTCAGATGTTTTATAATCTTTTAAGGTTGCTTATTCTGCTTCCTCAATGAACATGTCTCTTTCCAAGCCTTCTAACTATTCTTTATTTGCCTAGAATTCCTTAAAATAATGCCAATGATATCAATGTCTGTTGGAAATGTCTTAATATCATCTTCATCTAAGAGATTGTTTTCTTCTAAGATATCTTTCTCCTTTGGTGGCTTAGGACTAAATACTACTTTAGGTGTATCAATCCTTTTGTGTGACTACACCTCTTCTTTAGTCACATCTTTAGCCTACCCTTGCATCTTGAGCATTTATCTTAACTTCTAGGTAGCTCTTTGCCTTTGTCCCTTCCTCTTCAATATCTGAGTTAAAGCAACTAGTTGGGATGACTATTATGACTTCTTTTCAACATATTTATTAAAGAACTATTGCTCTTTTTCAACATCAATTTTTAGCTTAATCATTTTTTTCTGGCTTTAATTACTCATAGTTGCTTAAGGTTATTGTCATACCATATTAGGTCTAGCATCACATTCCTTTATTCAAGATGATTTGCAAGTGTTATCAAAGGAATTCCAAGAAATGACCATAAAAATAATGAATTTAATTACATTACATTGGGGTTTAAAAATTCATCTCACATCTTGTGCACCCTGTGAACTTAAAAAAGATATTCTCTACTTTATTTTCCATCCATGTAAATCCTAAACATCCCAAACATTTGAATAAACCACAGATCAAGAGCTAAAAACCAGAAATATTCACGTTTTGCCTCGGGTCAAAATTTCAATTTTCTGCTAGTAACTTTGAAAAATCATAATTAAATCTAAAACAATCGAAATCAAGCAACCCATAGCTTTCTAGAAAGCTCTAAATGTTAAGATCATAGTAAAATTCCAAGCCATGGAAACCTCATTTGGTCCATGTTTGAGTACCAAAAAGTAGCAAAGGTCAGACCATCCAATGTTTCTAATACAACTTATTGATATAAATTTCATAAATGCATAATTAATTCCAAAAAATACATTTCCTACAAACTATACCAATTTGGAAAGCTACAGATGTTAACTAGAAGATAAAAATAATTCTTGATCAATTCAAAAGCATCTAAATCTCAAAGATTGATGGAATAGTGGTAGAGGTATGACTATTCGCCTATAACATAATAGAAATTTCAAAAATTCATATCTCCCTCTTTAAAAATCGAATTAAGGTGATTCTAGTTGGCATAGGTCATTGTAAATGTCTAGTTTTTCTCTATAAAATTTCACAACAATTAGACATCGGTTGCCTAATGAATGACAGAGGTGAAATTTCAGACTAAATGAATAGTACCAATACCAGAATCAAGAAAATTTGCCAACTTCAAAAATTTGCCAAATATTTTGTAGACTTCTAAATATTCCACACTTTAGCTTCCTAAAAAGCTCTCAACAAGATCTATATGCATGCCAACTTTCAAATTAAGAAGAACTCATTTGGATAGATTGTGCTATAGCTCACCATTATGGCTAATTTTACATCTTACAGGGTACCAACTTAGTCCAAATGGCCTCCTTTAGGTTTTGGCACCTCTTGGGTATGTTTGAAAGTATAATTACAACTTATATGAACTATCTAAGTGGTCTCAAATGTCATGCATCTTATTTGGTCATCCCAGATCCAAGAATACATAGATAGGTACAAGCCATCACATAGTCAAATTGCACATTTACATTAAATTGACACCACCTAAGGTTCATACACCATTCATACATGATATTACATTTGCTCAAATGTTTATAACTCAAAAATAACATGTACACATCCATTTTGATGCTTAATTATAAGAAAAGCTACACAATTGTTAAAATATAGTCTCTTAAGTCCCTTGGCTTGCATTTCTCTCTTATTGGGCACCACCTAGACATATAGAAATGAAAGAGTGAAGGGGAGTGAGATTCATGGAATCTCAATAGCTCATACACCCATTCAAATATACATTCATGGCATATACACATCAAAGGCACAAGTATGGAAAGTAACATAACCATAAAGTATACATGGTCACATTTCCATGCCACCATTTTACATCAAGTTCAAGAATGAGCTCTAAGAACTTTTGGTTTTGCCTCACCTTATTTTTAAGACTTTTGGATTTGCCTTACTCTTGACCTAGGGACTTTTGACATGTCTCACCCATGCCTTGAGACTTTTGGCATCTCCTTATCCACATTAAGGGACTTTTGGCATCACCTCACCCTTATAAGCAAGCGCCACAATCAATATTATTCAAGAAAGCATATTGGTACCATGCAACATCAAGGCATCAAGTGGCATATTCTTAAGTCACAAAAACACACACAAGCACACAATGACACATATACAACTAAGAATGCAAAGAGAATGAGGTGGAAAGCTACCTTGTTATTTATGCAAGCTTTACTTTGCTTTGCTCCTTCCCTTTTTCGGTTCCACAAAGGCAACTAGGTGGGGTTTGGTTTCCTTGGCCCAGTCACAATAAACAACACTCAATTATACTCTTGAAACAAGCTAAGACATTTAACTCACTCCTAAGAACACACTTTGTTCCATTTGTTACATAATGGTTCCATTAATGGCCTAATGGAGCAACTTTCATAATTCAAGTTCTTGGCTCCATTCTCTTCCCTTATCTAGGCCTCTTGACCTCATTTAAGGCCCTTGGAGCCATCACCTGCTCACTTTCAAAAGCCTAGACACAAGTTGCTTTATAAGGTTACATTATGGAAACCATTGCCTCATCTCCCAATCTATGACTCTTAAATTTTTCCCAAGGGCTCCTCCTACCTTCTCCCATCATATGAAGACCCAAACTAAGGCTAAAAAAAATTAAAACAATTCCCAGCCCATTTATCTGGCTTAGGCAAAGACATGAAAGGGGGAGAGGATTCATGGACTTCTTGATTTTTCTTTGATGGGAGAGCTACTTAGAAGGCTTCCTAGAGGTCTTAGGAGCTCAATTAAACACTCACACATACAAGGAAATTCAAGAATCAAAATAGTTTTTGCATTACATTCAAGAGTTCTACACTTTCCCAACTTGGATTTCATTAATTTTTCTTGCAATTTCTTAACATATTTTACTTCCTTATGGTCCAAAACCCAAGTTCCTTCCTTGTTCTTGGATAGAAAATTCTTTCCCCTTATGGTTCTGTTCTTGACCAATGTATACACAAAGAAGAGAAGAAGAGAAAGAAGCAACAAGAGAAGGATGTTACCTTACTTTCCTTAGTTTCTCCAAGTGTACTTTCATTGGCTTATCTTCCTTCTTGAATTCTTACACTTCCCCTTCTGGTTTAAGGCCAAAACAAAACCATTCCAATCACCAAGACCACGAAAGAAAGCTTAGAAGGAGGAGAACACATTTTAAAGAAGAGGAACCATGAAATTTCTCAAGATTCCTTACCTTTCCTTAGCTTTTTCTCCCTTTTTCCTTGGTCTCCTTGTGCGTCTCCCTTGGCAGCTCCTATAACACCCCAAAATTAATTAACATGTTAATCATAGATTTAGGTTAATTAAGAATAATTATTATGAAATAATTGAGCAAGATATAAGAATGGGAATTTCTAGAGCAATAAATTATTAATATGAGTTAAAGATTTAATTGGGTTAGAAACTTCATCTAGGGCCAAAATAATTTTAGTAAGCTATGGGTAAGGATTAATAGAGGCCCAATGAATTTAGGTGCAAACCCAACTTCCTATTGTGAGTCTTAGCCCAAGAGAGACCACCTAGCAATAGCCCAATTTGGTTTAAGGAGATAGAGGCTCAACTTGCATGAACTCTTATAATTGGCCTAATATCCCTTATGCAGACCCAAACTAAATAGGCTCTTAGAACTTGGCCTAACCCAATCAAATTTCTACAGCCTAACTCATGAAATCTGGCCTAAAAAGCATAAAATTTGAACCTATATGGATTTGGGCCTTTAGGTTAACCCATAACCCATTTAGGACTGAACTTAAACCTTAAAAATCATTCTACCCAGCCCCTATTTTGTAGAACCATAAGAAACATAAGGCAAATTTTGAGGTCTCTTGGAGGTTAGGGTTTCCACCACCTTCTTGTCCTTATTTCTCACTTCTAGAATCAAAATCAACCAAGGTGAGTGTTATATAACTTAATCCTCTTCTCTTTCTCTTCAATTTGACCTGATTGGCTTCTCATTTAGAGCACCTTCACCGTACCCAAAATCTGAAAATGTGTATTTGGTGTTTTCATGGTGAAATTTCGTAGGTTGAGCCTAGGGGTGCTATTAAGTAAGTATAAACTCCTCATTTTGATGTTTTCTCTGCTAGTTTGAACCCCTATAGCTGATTTATAATATGGGTGTTATTTTTATGCGAATTTACTCAGAATTTGAGGTGTTGTTCTAAGGTTACTGGGTAGGCTCAACCAAATCCAAATTTGGTTCTTATGGTAATTAGGTAAGTGTTTTCTGAGTAGCCCTTTATAGTGTAACGCCTTGAATGATGGCCTCGCTAATATAAATGATGATTAGGATTAGTAATGGCTTGATTTTTTGTCTATAGGCTGAAGTAGCATTCAGTTGGCTCTTAAAGAATTAGCTACAAGTGAGGTAATCGGGGATTTTGTAATTCCATGCATATATCTACTTTAATTTTATATTTACTGTACATGAAAGATTTGAAATGCTAAATGAATCGATTGGCTATCTGTTGTATTGTGTTGGGAACTTATGAGTCAATGGTGGAGCTGTGGTGCGGTTGCCACCTGTGTATGTGCTTCGATCGGGCACCAGGTTATGATCAGACTCCAAATGTACTGAGCCCTCATTGTGCTTATTGGGGAGTGGGTGCCGTGAACAGGCCTCTCCCAGTGCTATTGGCCATTAACATATGGAAATGTGATTGCTAGTATAGGATAGTAATTATAGATAGCCTAATTGTTTTATTTGCTAATATGACTAGTATATTTTCCAATGCTCATTTGAATTCATGCGCATATATTAATTAAATTAGCATATATGAATGGAACTTGCCTTTGGTTACTGAGATTTGCATCTCACCCTATTTCATAGGCTAACTATTTCATGTGAAGGATCCTCTGGTAAGGATAAAGGTAAGCAAGTAAATGAGCATCCATGAGCTGAAACCATGTGTAGGGAGGCTGCACTTGGATTAATCTAACTTAGCATAGATGCTAATTTTGGTATTCTTTTGTATAGCATCATCATGTAATCATGTTCCTAAGTGTAGGGGCTTATATTTTGATAACCTAATTTGTATCTATTGAGGGGGTGAGGTGTCACATAAAATTGGTTTATGATGTATAAACTTATAGTAGCTTATATAAGACTTGGTTATCCTATGATATGGTTCACTATCTAGAATTGTAATCATATGTTAACTTGTATGATGACATAGATTGATAATGTATTGTGCCCGATTGGGATTTCTCTTTAAATGACTATATTGGTTGTTCATTAATATCACATAGTACTTGCTAATATAGGGTAGATTGAAGAGTAGGAATTAATACTTAAATCTTGAAATGGGTAATGTTAGATTAGCTAAGAAAATCAAGTAGATAAATATTATTAGAGTTTCATAAATTGAAGAAGTGTGGTCTTAAAGTGTTCCTAAAGGAAGAGCTGGAGTGTATGGGATGAAATTATAGGAGCTTTAGGTACAAGAGGGATTTTGCTACGACCAAAATGGGCTAAAACGTGGCAAGAAGTGGCAAAGTTACCCAAGGAGGGTAACAGAGAGTAATTCACCGCAACTCAAAATAGAATTCACCGTACCTAGAGTCGAGGGGTGAGTTTGGTCGTGTTCCATAGAGGAATTGGCCACGGCATAAAGGGGAATTGGCCACAACCAATAACGAGGGTGAGTGAGGTAGGCTCCAGGAGGTCCTCTAACCGCAGCACCACATAGGCTCACTATGGCGAATTTTGTGAAAAATGTATCAGGTGATCCAGAGAGTAGTTGGCTACAGCACGAAGGATATTTAGTCATGGCGAAGGTGCTCAATTTCTTATATACACCTAAAGACCTTAGTTTCTCTTATGGTAATGCTAAGGAATGATTTGTAAACACTTATAAGAGGTTTTTATAAGTTGGAATTGATGGATAGAGGAATCAAAGGCTCCTCATTGACAATTAAATTCACTTGCACATTTAAATAATTTTGGTTATTTAGTTAATGACCCTAATAAGATCAAGGTTCAAATTTCCTACATTTTTCGAATGTAATTAGTTATAATGACATTCAACCTTGATTTATGATTATTAATCACATATTTAACCTTAATTACAATGATTAGAAGTTAGGGTCATCACATCTCTATTTTGGACGAGCTTAAGTCGATTAAGAGGAAGCAAGAAGATGGAACGCACAACTTATAGAAGTTTCAAGAAACATTTGTTTAAAAATTTTCATTTATGCCCCTTGTAATTGGCATTTTCATTTTAGTTTTGTTTTAGCTCCTTTTTTAGAACCGTCCTTTTTATCATAAAATTTAGGTTCTCAATTTTATAAAATGTCTTTGAAATCACTCAATTTGGAGCTAAAACCTTCCCAAACTAATCAGTCAAAGTTTAAGCTCATTGTCATTAAAAAACATATATTGGAGGGGCTTTAACTATCCTGGAGCTTCCCATGATTTTCAAGACTTCTGAGAACCCCAAAGAACTTAAATTTTTCATTTAAAAAGCCCTCCTATAAGTTTTCCAAAAAGTACCTATATTTACAAAAATGCCACTAGACTTTTGACAAATTTTTTGAATCACTTCAACCTTAGTTTTTTAGTAACTCAAGACTCAAATCCTCATCTTCTATTATTTAAAATTTTATTCTAATTTTATTTGTCTTCAAATTATTCACTCTGGGGGACTTCCTTTTATATTCAATGTGTTTTGCACATTCACGGAGAAATCAAACATTGCATTTCTCACGTTTACTGAGGGACCAGATGTTACAGTTATCCTCAAGGTAGATATCCCTTTTTTAATGTTGAATTTTGTTACTTGCCTTTTTCCCTCTAGAATTGACTCCTTATCCATTCTTGGAACTTATAACCTACTAAACACCCTACTATTCTTCTTTTATATTAGGTCTTGTAATCCGTCAAAGACATTAGGCTTTTGAATGGTAGACTTTAACTACTTGGGTTACAAAACTAATTGTCCACTATCTTTGTTAGGTTTTAGTGTTATTTCCTTCATTCTTCATTATTTCTGCATTTATACTTTGGCAAATAAAATAGTGAGTTTGATGCCAAAACCATGTTTATAAACACCACTAGAAAAGGATTTATATCCTTTGTCATCTTTACTGTGCCTTTATCAACTAGTTAAAATCTCCTATCCTTCAAAGCCTTATGGATTATGTTCTTAAAAACAATAATTAACAATAGCATGGCTATATGAGTGATGCCACTTATAATATTTTTATTCTTCAACTCCTTAGTAGATGAGATTGTGTCCATTAGGTAACCTGATTTACTAGTCTTTGAGTAAATCTAAGAAATTTGATTAACTTCAAAGATATCGAACAAGTACTCCTCCATTCATTTTGGATTCATGATCTCTTTTTCTTTTTAGGGCCTTAAAGCTAGGTAAGAATACAACTTTCCTCTTAGAATTTTTGCTGCCAAAACATCAATTGTTTATTCTTCCTTATACTTAACTTCTCCTTTTAGATCATCAACATAATATATGATAAAAACTACGTGCAGACTCTTTTTGCCATGATTAGCTCTCATTTGTTTTCTTTCAATAATGAATTCCTAAATTTAAGTGGCTTTGGTTGCTGAATAAGTCAGGTCTAAGCATTCTTAGGCTGTTAGCATTTTTATCAACTCAGGATGCATTATCTATAATTATAGTGGTGTATTTGACTTCTAGAAATTACAAATGAGATATGCTTCTTAGCTTTCTATATCTTTCCAAGAAATCATCTACTAGCGCATCTATTTGCTATTTCAAATTCATGAGATCAACTATAGTAACCTCTAGTTATGGCCTATAAGCCTATAGTGAAATAGTCTTTCCATATCTACACAATTTTGCATATAGTTAAGTGGCAAGGACAAATACCATGTGAAAGTAGTTTTAGTTAACAATAAAAGAAATAACTGAAGTTTATAATACTCAGTTTGATTCACCTCACCACACTGGTAAGTAAATTATATTCCATGGTAAACTCACCATCTTCACTTAAGAAAATAGTAAAATCAAGAGTTTTAAAACCTCTCAGCATAGGCATCATTTTGTCTACCAATTTAGAATGTGGTTTCCTATCAAAAGGCCTTAGTTGCATGCCAAAGTGTCTCCTTATCGTCTCAGTAATCATATTAAGGTTAATCAACTGAGTTACAACTAGTCAAAGTTCAACAATAATTGGTTGGTTAGCATTCAGCAATTATACTAAAACTAGAATAGTTTATCTATTGCTCTAGCATTTGTGGATATACTGATTGATTAACTACAGGAGGTGGAACCCGATTCCATGACTACTTCCTATCTAAATCTCCATATACCTTATATGTAATCCCTCATAATAAAGGAACTAGATTTGTCTAATTAAAGATTAGTTGCTCCAAGGTTGCTAAGTAGATTGGTTGATTAGTTGTTTAAGGTAGAAATAATTCCATAATAGCTCTCTAGAAAAATCTCCCTATCCCTTTGAAGGAATTTCCCTATAACTAATGGGGGGATATATTGTAGTACCTTATGCATTTATCTACAAGATAGTACTAATAATCATAGGATTAGATAAAACAAAAGGCAAACCAAATTACTTGATGTGCTTGATAGTCTCTTGGTCATATAGACTTGCCCATATTGTAAAGTAGGCTATAGTACTAGTTCATTCAATGTTTGCCCCTTAAAATTAACTCGATTTGTGATCATAGAGGCATTTAGAACTAGATTTGGCTTGATAAATAGACTAGCCAATGTTAAAAGATTATGCAAAATGCTCTTTGGTCTTGACTTGCCTTTTCTCTTGTCCACTAACATTATACACATCATTATGTATCATTAGCTTGACAATCTCAACAAGTTGACAAAACATTTTATACATGAGATTGTTGAGTCTCATGTTAATTTATTGGCAAATGACAAATGTTGTCATCACTACGGGTTGGCCTTATTTAGCTACCTCCATCATGGTTAAAGCTACTTGTCCCACAGTTAATTATGGAGTTGTTGTAACAAGTTGTCCTATCATTATTAGTGAAGATGACCTGGGTGAATTTAACATAATTACAAAGTAAGAAGCCTAAAAGTCAAAATTTTTTTATCCACCAATCTTCTTTGCAATTGATTGTAGAATATCCATATCACTTAAACTTTTTTTGAATCACAAGTGCATATGCCACTTGTACTTGTGACTAGGTGATGAGAACTTCAACAAAAGCTCTTTTTTTTTGTCCCACTAAGTGTGCCAAAATTGTTATTTGTAAATATGGATTAATTAGTTGAACTGATTAATTAACTCACACATTTGATCCTTATGTTCATGCAACACACTAAGAAAAGGACTATGTTTCTCATTCTTAAGTCCCTAGGCTACTAAAGTAAGTGCCTAGTTTGTAGAATGACTAACGCCTAGAATAAGAAAGAGTAATAAAGGAAAATGAAGGCATGAATGTGATGAAAAAGCTATAAATAAAGTGATTAATTTTAAAAACTAAAAGTAAGATGTAAAGCATAAAATGTAAAGCCTTATGTTTGATTAATTAGGTGATGTCTTCAAAAACCAATGTACAATGAGTATTTATAAGCCTAAAAGTGGCTATTGACCCTACTAAAATTGTCTACCACTCTTCTTAAATTTTCTATCTATGTTACTAATACTGTAGGGTGATGACTAACAATCTAAATAAATAGTTTATGCCACATCAGCCAAGTTGAAAATTAAAAATAATGTTTCTGCTTCTTGACTCACTTCTTCATTAGTTGACTATGTCACACTATAATTTCTTAGCTCATTTCATGCTATCTCTATGCCTCATATCAAGCAATTCACATGAGAGGCAAGAAAAATGGCATTAAAAAGTGTATTTCTTAGTGTTGCGTCGCATATAAAATTTTCATTCGATGTCCCGTAGACTATGTGAACTCATACATCACATTCTCATATTTAACTACATAGATACAACTCATTTCCATCATCAAAATTGGCCTACAACTCGTGGAAAGCCAAGAAATTCATAAAATTCATATATACAATTTTGGCCAGAATTTTCTCTCTTCTGTCACAAATTTTGGAACATCATAACTAATTCTAGAAAAATCAAAATCATACATTCTTAGCCATTCTAGAAAGCTACACATGTCTAATTTATGATAAAAATATATCTAGATCATAACATCTAACACAAAAGACGTTTGACATTCAAAAATGTCTAGAGGTCTGGCTATTTACTAGTACTATTATAAGTTTCTATAGCAAATTTTAAAAATGTCTAACTAATTTCACAAAACTCAATCCATGCAAAATATACCAATATAAAAAGATGTTTATGTTGGATATAGGGAAAAAATAACTCTAGACTAGCTCAGGCACGTCTAGACATCGAAAATTAATCAAACAATACTTAAGGTCAGTTGGAGCTCCTGATACTGGACAGAATATTTAAAACTTTATATCTCTCTCTCTAGGCATCCAAATTAGGTGCTTCTAGTTAGCACAAGTCACTGGGAATGTCTATTTTCTCCATGTAAAATTTTGTGGGAATGGGACATCATTTGAGCCCTAAGTGACAGATTTCATTTTTAGACCAAGTGAACAGTATATCAGACCAAAACCAGAATTTTTGCCAACTTTGAAAATTCATCAAATATTCTCTAGACCTCTAAAAAATTTTTTCTTTAGCTTTCCAAAAATATCTCAATAAGCTCTAGTTGCATGCCAAATCTTAGATCAAGAAAAGCTTATTTGGACAAAAAGTGATATAGGATTCCAATATGGTCAATTTTGGCTCCATATGGAATACCAAAGTGTCCAAATGTTCTCCCTTAATGTTTGGCACCTTTTGGGCATGTTGAAAAGCATAATCAGGACTTCAATGAGCTACCCAAATGGCCCCAAACCCATGCATCTCAATTTTTCCATTCCACTTCCATTTGTACACAATTGCATAATGTCATTCAAGAAGTTAGTTTGCCATCACATACTCATTTTACACTCAAATGGTCACATAACATAATCCCTCATTTATACATGACATATTACCATAATTACACATATCCATATCATCATAGGACATATACAACTATGGATTACATCAATTGCCATCCATAAGGCCTTAAAGTAACAATTTCAAGACACTTTGATGTCACATTTCTATCTTTCATATGGTTGGCACCCATTTCCTTGCTCTCTTAGTCCACTGAGCATGTTAGAATATTGGAGAAGAGGGAATGAGATTCAAAGAATCCTAATAGCTTATCTCCCATTCAATCATACATAAAAAGATGTAAAAAAGTTTACAAATGCATGCATGGGCATATTGTCATGTGTAAACATTCAAGAAGCATTTTCAACATTTCAATAAGTCACACATAGCATACAAAGGCTTGCCAAGCAAGTAGATTACCCTCACCCATTTACTTATGGATGTTGGACTTGCCTCACCCATTTTTTAAGAGGTTCTTAGACTCAACCTTACTCTTAAGGGTCAACCTCACTTTTGGGAGACTCTTTACTTGTCTTAACTAATCTTAAGGGTTCTTGGCTCATCCTCACCATGGCTAGAAGGTTCTTGGCTTCTCCACAATCAAGCAAACCAAAGTAAGCATCATAAATATCATTTAGAAACATAATACATCATCATGGTACCATGGCATATAAAATCATGATAGAATACTTTTTATAGCTTAAAATACACATACACATATTCAAAGACAAGTAAAGCAAATAATCATGCATAAGAGAAGGCGGAAAGAGCTATATTGCTAGCATTTGTACACTTTTCCTTAAGCCTTCAATCCTCTCCCTTCACCTCACACACCCAAGAAGGTGGAGATCATTCCTCTTGGCCTAGACATATCATATGGAAGCTAATTATATTCTTGAAGCAAAGTTTAAGGCCACACTACTTGCTTAGGCACTAACTTGGCTCATTAGCCCTTTTATGTTTCCAAGAATGCACCTAATGAAGCAACACCCATCAATTAAATTCTAGGTTCCATTCTTTCCTTTCAAATATGATTCTTGACTCCTTTTAAGCCTCTTGGATTCATCACACAATTAAAATAAAGAGCTTAACTATATGTTGCTTCTTTAGGTCATATTATGGAACATAAGGCACTAACTCACTTTTTATGGTTTTTAAATTTTTCCCAAGGCCTCTTCTCATCTTTACTCACCATATATGACTCAAAAATAGACTTAGAAAAATTTAAAACTATCCCTAGGTATATGGAACTCACTTGGCCAAACTTATGGAGGAATTTGGCCTTTATGGACTTTGGTTTATTTTCTTGATGGAGGAAGCACATGGGGAGACTTCTAAGGATCTTAGAAGTTCATTTAAACTCTCATTTAGGCATATAAATCAAGGTACCAATTCAAATTTTACAAGAAACATATGAAACCCTAGAATTTGTATCTTGAATTTTCATGGTTATTTGTTAATTCTCTTTGCATATTCTTAATCTCCACACCCTTTTTCTTAAGAATCACCCTTGGTTTTGCCTAAAAACCAAGTTCTCCTAGGACTTCTTGAGTGGGGCAAAATGGGTGGAGAAGAGGAGCAAGGGGTAGCAACTATAGAAGAAGAAATTACCTTGTTTTCACGGCTTTTCTTACTTGAATCTTGTCTTCTTTGGCCTCCTCTCTTCAAATCCAAATTTTTCCCTTAATCTCTCCCTTAAAATAGATTTATATACTTAAATATAAGTGATGTTGCCTTAGTCTCTTAAGCACTCAATTAAACTAAGATTGATTTAATGCAATATAGATCAACCCTAGGTCATTCTTCCCAAGGAGCAATTTAGGGTTAGTTAGATTGAATTTAGATGATTATTTGATACTTAAAATATTATGCAAATTCTAGAAAATTATCTCTATGCTAGATGCAAAATTAATTGAACTAAATGCATGCGAATGGGGGGATTTTGAATTGAGAAATTAAATTTCAATTAAAAGAGAAAAACTAAACAAGTAATTAAACTAAACTGCTCTAAATTGAAATTAAAATGATTGTGAAAATGCAAAGAACTAATAGGAGGCAACTAAGGTTTTGCAAGGGGATTTTGGCTCTCATCACTCACCAAAGATTAATTGAGACCAAGAGAAGTGATCCAACAATAGACTAATGAATTTAATTCACTTAATCCAAGGATAGGAAACCTTAAGCTTAATTGCACATCACTTGACTTAACTAGGAAACCCTTAGCTAATTCAAGTAATTTGCAAATAATTAAGCCAATTAAACTCATCAAATCCTTTAACAATTGGATTCAATTAATTCTAGAAAATTTGGTTTTAATTACCTAATTGAACAATTAAACAATTATACTACCCAATTCAATAATCAAGTAGCGCAAGAGACCAAGATATGCAATTAAAATCATAATATTAATCAAATCAATGCAAGAGAACTCAAACATCAATCCAATCAACATTATAAGGTATAGAAACCAAAATTCTAGTAACCATAAAACATAATTCCAATCCCAAATAACACCAATTCCAATTATAATTCAAGATAAAATTATTGTCCAACCTAAAACTAGGTCTCAACATTAAATCCACATAGAAATTCCTAAAACTAGAAAATTCCTAAGTTCTTGAAATTGAAAGAGGAAAAGGTATGAAGAAAAGAAAACTCCCCAATGATCTTCAATCCATTTAATTCAAAAGCTCAAGCCTTCTTTCTCCATGCTTCACCTTGGTGCCACTCCCTCTTTAAGCTTCCATGAAATTGGTTCTCCTACACTCCTTCAAGCTTTTTGCCATAAAGAGATGATGATGGAAAATAGATGAATGATGGTGGTAATATAATGGAGGGAGACGTGTTAGTGAATGAATGAAGAAGTAATAAATCTTTGGTCCAGGCGTGGTTCTGCTGTGAAGTCCAAAAGAAACAATTGAATGAATCAATCAACGAATTCTTTCAGGCACAGGGTCCCTTTCGTGCAGTACAGAGGCAAAGAAAAGTCAAAGCTGCAATTTCCCCAATGGTCTTCTGCCCCGTTAGTCCAAAAAAGCTCAAGGAACCAATTAAGAAGAAGCCCTTTGTCCTCCAGCGTCTCTCCTCTATCTATGTATGCAAAGGCAAGAAGAATGAATGAAACAGTAGCCTCCTGTGTTCAACGTCTCACCCGAAGAACCAGAAGAATGAATGAAAACTATTTTCATTCTCCTAGTAGGTCTTTCGGCGCTGTGTGTGTGTGTCTCAAGGGAATCCCGAGAGAAAATCAATGAAGTAGCCTAAAAATCCCATTTTTCGGCATCTTCCTACATTAAGTCCCAAAAGGAAATCAAAATAAAACCTAATATCTATTTACAAAAATTGCCATTATCAATTATTAAATAAAAATAACTAAAAATTCTGCTCCAATCTTAACCCTTGATTCATTTTAAATCCTCAATTCAATTATCCAAAAATCTACACAAAATTAATAAATATTTTAAAGATTGGAAATATTTAATCCCTCAAAGAAATATGGAAAAAAAGATATTAGCAATTTAAATCCAAAAATTCTCCTAATTAATTCAGAATTATTTTATTTTCCAAAATTGACTAAAAATTCAAATATTGTATAATAAATCCATTTAAGCTCAAATTAATCATTAAAAATAATAATAAATGTGGGTAAAAATATATAAAAATTAGCACTTATCAATAAGCACAAGAAAGAAAGGGGAATGGAGAAGGAGATTTAGAAAGGAGAAAGCATGAAAATCCATATCTTTCTACCTTGTTTTCTTCCTTCCTTCATCCTCCTCTTGGTGCACCTCATCCTAGGGTATCTTCTTTGGTTTAGGGCAGAAACATATGAAACTACGTAAGGGTGAGAGTGGGGTGCCACTTATATAAGGGAGGAAGAAGAACTTTTCAAAAATTTCCATTTTGCCCTTTATTCTTGGCATTTTTGTTTCTAATTCCTTTTAGCTCCTTTTTTAGAACCATCTTTTCCATTATAAAATTTAAGTTCCCAATTTAGTAAAATACCTTTGGAATCACTCAAATTGGAGCTAAAACCTTCTCGAACAAATTAGTCATCAAAGTTTAGGTCAACCGATGTTAGAAAATGTCCATTGGAAGGGTTTTAACTGTCTCGGGACTTTCCATTGTTTTCAAGGCCTCTGAGAACCTTAGAGAACTCAAAATTTTCATTTAAAAAGCCCTCCTGTGTGAATTCCAAAATTTGCTCAAAATGACGAAAATGCCCTTACGTTTCGTCAATCTTGCGTTATAATTCGTTTCTTCATTCTAGCTCTGCTTTTCTTTCTATCTAAGCCTTGGGTTCTCATTTTTAGGAATCTAGACTGCTTTCCAAATTTTTTGAGACCTTAACTAAGTCATTTTGGGGGACTTCCTTTTGTATCCAGTGAATTTCGTTTGTTGACAGAGAAATCGTACGTTACATTTCTCACGTTTTCTCTCATTTTCAGAGAACCAAATGTTACAGACTATATCAACCATATTTCTAAAATTATGGGAGTAGGCCTTCAAGTATATTATGTACCTTTTTCAACTTGGTCAACTCATGAACTTCCCTTGTTTTTATTTGATATGATTAATTGTATCAAGAATATCCTACAAGCTTCATCCTTGAATTGTAGGTAAGTGGTTAAATGGGTGAAAACAACCTAGAATTAATTGAATATTCTATTCTTTTTTTCAACTGCATATTCTTAGGCCATTTTTCTTCAATATTTCAAAGAATCCAATTAATTAAATATATGGCCTACAACCATTATAGCCCATTCTAGCCTCAAAAGTCCAATTTAGCTTTATTGTGCCCCAGTATCCTCCAATAATTTATCCCAAATCATAGGCTTAAAATGTTGTTCTAGCCCATTTATTTTTTGTGCTAACACTTTTGTTGAAGTCCACAAGTTGTGCCAAATAGGTCTAATAACCTCTTAGTCACAAATGTAGTGGAAAATGGCTTTAGGCTACTTATGACAAATGGGACAAAAATCATCCCTACCGACTCCATCTAGCAATTTTAGCCTTAGTAAGCAAATGGTCAAGCAAAAGAATCTAAGCAAAAATGCATAAACATTAGGGCCCCATCCAATTCCAAAGAGTCTTCAAAATTAAGTATTCATCATTATTTGAGTGTTTTGTCAAGACAAGACAATCATGTTAAATAAAATAAAGATATTAAATTTAGATCATATTTGATGTGATGCTAGAGTTCATAGCTAGATTGGAGACCCAAAAAGGAAGATTGTAGTATTAAAAGAGAAAGGGGAGTTTACTTGAATACCTTTAAAAAGTAAAAACAAAAAATAGAAAAAAAATAGCTACTATAAATAGAAGAGCTAGATCTAGATGGGCTAAGTTAGGACTTATTTCCTAAATAGGCTTATAGATAACCTAGTCTAACATAGGCTATACATAACTTATAAATCTAATTACTTTAAATAGTACTAGATACTAAATTAATTAATTGATATTATTAAAAATATGATTTGTTAATTAATTTAATAATTGATTAATGCTAATCCACAATTAATTATTAATATTTGAACAATATATCACTTAAATAATAGTAATTAATTATCAAGCAAAACAAGAACATATTGATAAGATTTACTAAAAATATCAAATAATTAATAAGCACTATAAAAAATTAGAAATAAAATGACAAACTAAAAAATATCAAATCAAATAGGAAAAACAATGTTTTAAATGCTAAGAGAGTCCCATAACCATAAAATGAAATAGCAAAAAGTAAGTTAAAATTTTATGAACCGTATATTTAACCTAACAACTCATGAAATTAGAAAATAAAGGATGAAGGAAAGATTAATTGGTGCCAATTAAATTAAAGGAAGTAAACTTTTATTTACTATGCCCAGATCCCGTATAGTAGGGGATTCCATGTGTACCATCTGGTTTTCTGAAAACAAGAGAAAACGTGAGAAACGTAACGTATAGTTTCTCTGTCAATGAACGAAATTCACCAAATACAAAAGGAAGTCCCCCGAAATGAGATAGTTAAGGTCCCAAAAATTTTGAAAAATCATTCTAGACTCCTAAAAATGAGAATCCCAGGCTCAGACGAAAAGAAAAATAGAGCTAGAATAAAGAAACAATTTCTTATGAAAAGCTTACGAAACATAATGGTATTTTCGTAATTTTGAGCAAATTTTAAAATGTACACAGGAGGGATTTTTAAATAAAATTTTTGAGTTCTCTGAGGTTCTCAGAGGCCCTAAAAACTATGGAAAGCTCCAAGACAATTAAACCCCTCCAGTTGACGTTTTTCAACATCTGTGTACCTGAACTTTGACAGATTTGTTCAGGAAGCTTTTAGCTCCGATTTGAGTGATTCCAAAGGCATTTTATTTAATTGAGAACCTAAATTTCATAATGAAGAAGATAGTTGTCAAAAAGGAGCTAAAACGAAGGAGAAATGAAAATGCTAAGAACGAAGGGTAAAATGGAAATTTTTGAAAAAGTACTTCTTCCTCCCTTATAAATAGGTGGCGCTTCACAGTCTCCTTCACTTAGCTTCAGATTATTCTGCCCCAAACCAAAGGAAGAACCCTAGGAGAGTGGCACACCAAGGGAAGAAGAAAAGGGAGAGAAAATCCAAGCTTAAGGTAAGTTTCCATGGTAGTTTTTCATGCTTTTCTTCATCCACACCTCCTCTCCTCCCTTCTCCTTTGTTTCCTTTGATTAAAATGGAGTTTATAAATCTGATTCAAGGGAGAAATTCAAGGGAAAATTCGGATTTGAAGAGAAGAGCTCAAAGAACATAAGATTCAAGTGAGAAAAAGCAAGAAAATAAGGTAATTTCTCTTCCTATGGTTGTCATCTTTGGTTCCCTTCTCCGCCATTTTGCCCCACTTGAGAAAACCCTAGGAGGAGATGATTTTTAGGTAGAACCAAGCATGAATCTAAGGAAAAAGGGTGTGGAGATCAATAATATGCAAAGGGAATTATCAAATAACCATTAGATTTCAAGATGCAAATTCTAGGGTTTTGTGTGTATCTTGTAAAACCTGACCTTGTGTGATGATTCCTAGGCCTAATTAAGAGTTTAAATGAGATCCTAAGACCCCTAAGATGCTCCCCACATGCTTCCTCCTTCAAGAAAATAAAGAGAATTCCAAGGAGGCCAAAAAAGGGCATTGTCTCAGTCAAGCATGGATGGACTAACTAGGGAGAGTTTTAAATTTTTTCAAGTCCATTTTTGTGTTATATATGATGAATGAATATGAGGGGAGGCCTTGAAAAAAATTAGAACTCATAGAAAGTGAGTTGGTGCTTTAGGTTTCATATTATGACCTAAAGAAGTAATATGATGATAGGCCCTTTGTTTTAATTGTGTGATAACTCAAAGAGGCTTAAAAGGAGTCAAAAATCATATTTGAAAGAAAAGAATGGAGCCTAGAAATTATTTTAGGGGTGTTGCTTCATTAGGTGCATTTATAGACCATAATGGGGTTTATAGAATAACCTAGTGTCTAAGCTAGTTGTGTGGCCTTAGAAATTATTTCACGAACCTAATTGGCTTCCATAAATTATGTTTAGCCCAAGAGAAACCTTTGCCACACTTTTGTGGGTGTGTGGCTGAAGCAAGGGAGGGATTTTTAAGAGAAAAAGTGTGTGATTATGTGCAAGGTAGCTTTCTCCACCTTCTCTCATGCATGGATATGTGGTTAGCTTGTCTTAGGATGTGTGTATGTGTATTTTCAAGCTATGAAAAATATGCTAGCATGATTTTATATGACATGATTTCATGATGACATATTATGTTTCATATGATGTTTTAATGTGTGCTTGGGCTTGCTTGAGTGTGATGAGGCTAAGAACCCTTAGCCATGGTGAGGATGAGCCAAGAACCCTTAAGATTGGTTAAGACAAAGCAAAGAGTCTCCCACAAGCAAAGTGGGCTCCCAAGAGCATGGTTGAGTCTAAGAATGCATTAAAGAATGGGTGAGGCAAGTCCAATATCCATAAGAAATTAGGTAAGGCCAATCCACTTACTTGGCAAGCCTTTGTATGCTATGTATGACTTTCTTGAATGATGAAAATGATTCTTGAATTTTTGCACATGTCCACATGCCATGCATGCATTTATAAGTTTGTTTGCATCCATTATGTATGATTGAATGGGAGATAAGCTATTGAGATTCTTTGAATCTCATTCCCTCCTCTCCAATATTCTAACATGCTATGTAGACTAAGTGGACAAGGTAATAGAAGCCAAATACCTTCAAGGAAAGAGATTGACAACCAAATGCTTGAGTTTTGTCACTTTAAGGCCATATTTGTGTCAAGTAATGTAATCCAATGATGTATGTAACATTCAGTTTTCTGAAAACCAAAGAAAAACGTGAGAAATGTAACGTACGATTTCTCCATAAAAGAACGAAATTCACCAGATACAAAAGGAAGTCCCCTAAGATGATATAGTTAAGGTCCCAAAAAATTTAAGTAACATTCTAGCCTCCTAAAAATGAGAATTCTAACCTCAGACAGAAGGAAAAATGGAGCTAGAATGAAGAAATAAATTTTGATGGAAACCTTACGAAACGTAATGGCATTTTCGTAATTTTGAAAAAAATTTAGAATTCACATAGGAGGGCTTTTTAAATGAAATTTTTGAGTATCCTAGGGTTCTCAGAGGCCTTAAAAATCATGGAAAGCCCCGGGACAGCAAAAGCCCCTCCGGTGGACGTTTTTCAATGTTAGCATGCCCAAACTTTGACAAATTTGTTTGGAAAGATTTTAGCTCCAATTTGAGTGATTCCAAAGGCATTTTACTAAATTAGGAACCTAAATTTTATAATGGAAAAGACAGTTCTAAAAAAGGAGCTAAAATGAAGGAGAAACAAAAATGCAAAGTATAAAGGGCAAAATGGGAATTTTTGAAAAGTGTAACTTATTCCCACCTATGATTAAAATGAAGTTTATAAATCTGTTTTAAGGGAGAAATTGAGGGGGAAATTCGGATTTGAAGAGAAGAGCTCAAAGAACACAAGATTCAAGTGAGAAAAAGTAAGAAAATAAGGTAATTTCTCTTCCTATGGTCGTCATTTTTTGTTCCCTTCTCCACCATTTCACCCCACTTGAGAAAACCCTAGGAGGAGATGATTTTTAGGTAGAACCAAGCATGAATCTAAGAAAAAAGGGTGTGGAGATTAAGAATATGCCAAGAGAATTATCAAAAAGCCATTAGATTTCAAGATGCAAATTCTAGGGTTTCAATTGCACCTTGTAAAATTTGATTTTGTATGATGATTCCTAGACCTAAATAAGAGTTTAAATGAGCTCCTAAAATCCCTAAGAGGCCCCCATATGTTTCTTCCCTTGAGAAAACAAAGAAAGCTCTATGGAACCCAATATGCTTCATTGTCTCGGCCAAGAAGGGTTCTCATAGCCAAGGAGAGTTTTAAATTTTTCTAAGGCCATTCTTGAGTCATATTTGATGAATGAAAATGAAGAGAGGCCTTGGAAAAAATTTAGAACTCATAGAAATTGATTTGGTGCCTTGGGTTCTATATTATGACCTAAAGAAGCAACATGGTGCTAGGCCTTTTGTTTTAATGGTATGATGACTCCAAGAGGCTTAAAAGGAGTCAAGAATCATATTTGAAAGAAAAGAATGAGGCCTAGAAGTCATTTGAGAGGTGTTGCTTCATTAGGTGCCAATATGGACCATAATGGAGCTTGTAGAGTAATCTAAGGCTTAAGCAAGTTGCATGGCCCTATAAATTGTTTCATGAATCTAATTGACTCCCATATATTGTATTTAGGCCAAGAGAAACCATCTCCACCAATTTGTCGGTGTGTGGCCAAAAGAGGAGGCTTGAATCCTAAAGGAAAAGTGTGTGTTTGCATACAAGGTAGCTCTCTCCACCTTCTCTCATGCATGGATATGTGTTTAGCTTGTTTTAGAATTCTTGTATATATATTTTCAAGCTTTGAAAAGTATGCTAGCATGCCTTTATATGCCATGATGCTTGATACCATGTTATGTTTTCAAATGTTTACATGATGTTTGTATGAATTTGCTTGAGTGTGGAGAGGCCAAGAACTCTTCCCTTGGGTGAGGATGAGCCAAGAACTCTTGAGCTTGGTTGAGACAAAGTAAAGAGTCTCCCAAAAGCAAAGTGGGCTCCCAAGAGTATGGTTGAGTCCAAAGCGCTTAAAGAATAGGTGAGGCAAGTCCAAAATCCATAAGGAGAAGTGTGAGGCCAATCCAAGCACTTGGTAAGCTGTTGAATGTCTTGTATGATTGATTCATATGCCAAGTTTGCTTTTAAAATGTCTATGACTTCTATTTCCTCCATGCATGCATTTGAAAAGCTTGCTTTGCACATATTATGTATGACTGAATGGGAGATGAGCTATTGGGATTCTTTGAATCTCATCCCCTCCTCTCCAATGATCTAACATGCTAGGTAGACTAAGTAATTATGGTGAAGGGAGCCAACAACCATGAAGAGGAAAGATTGACAAGCTTATGCATGGTTTTGTCCATTTTAGAACCATAATGATGGTTCATATTGTATATGATATTGTATATGTACAATGAACCTTGAGACATATGTAAATATACTATTATGTAATGTTTAGAGCCATGGATATGATGTATGAGCTTTAGAACACAAATTGAGTTTTGAATGTCCAATTATGCATTATGGAAGTTTGATGGAAATATGCATAAGTGTGGGTTGAATGGCCAAAATCAGATACATGAGGTTTGGGACCATTTGGACAGCTCACACAAGTCTCAAATAAGCTTTTAAACTTGCCCAAAAGGTGCCAAGACCAAGGGAAATCCATTTGGCAACTTTGGTACTCAATATGGAGCTAAAATTGACCATAATGGAACCTAATGTCACTTTTTGGCTAATGAGTTACTATTTCTTTGAAATTTGGCATGCAATTAGGTCTCATTAAGAGCTTTTTGGAAAGCTAAAGAACATAATTTTTAGAGGTCTATAGAATATTTGATGAATTTTCAAAGTTGGAATTTTCTATTGATTCTGATATGTGCACTGTTCACACAAGCAGATTTGTGTTTCGTGTAACCCGATGACCAGTGGTGTCCAATTCTTGTGACATTTTATAGGCATAAATAAAAGGTCATAAAATTTTTGTAGCCACCAAGATCACCTCATTTGGAAGTCTGACCAAAGAGTTATGCATTTTTTAAATTGGCTATCAGTAGCAGTGGTGCCCCAGGAGTCTAGTTATTGTTCCATAGGATTCCAATAGCTAAACTTATGTATTTCATTCTAGAATTATTTTTAGTATCAATTTAACATTTGTAGAGTTCTATAGTGACCTAATGTGTGTGATTTTGATTTTTATAGAATTAGTTATGGATTTTATAATTTTGTATCAATAATCTGAATAGCAGCCTAGGCAGCTAGCGACCTCAGTAGCTTTTTGGATGTCAAACATCCTCCATGATAAATGTTATGGTCTGGGCACATTTTTAGTGTGAAGTAGACATCCTAAACTTTCTAGAATGATTAAGAACCCATGTTTTTTATTTTTCTATATTTAGTTATGATTTTCCAAAGTTTCCCCAGGAAAGAGGCCAATTCTGGCCGAAAATGAATCTCTAATTTTCATGCTCCATTTCGATTTCCATGGGTTGTAGGCATGTTTTTAGGATGTAAATGAGTTGTAATGATGTAATTAAATATGAGAATGTATAGCATGAGCTCACACAGTCCACGTGACACTAAAATGAATTTTTAGATATAGCACAATGCGAAAATAATCCCACCTTTTCTTGCTTTTCCCATGGAAATCCTATATAGTTCATGATATTATGCTATTCAAACGTATGAGATGGACTAGAATCTATGGTGTTACAATGTATATGGTCTATGACTTCTTAGATGTGTGTAATTGTAATGTGATGTGTAAATGAATAAATATGATGTATGAACCCTAGAACATAATTTGGGCATGTAATGCCAAGGTATGCATTTGGAAAGTTTGATGTAATGTGCATATGTATGGATGAAAAGGCCAAAATAATATGCATGAGGTTTGAGACCATTTGGGCAGCTCACACAAGTCCTAAATGTACTTTTAGACTTGCCCAAAAGGTGCCAAAACCAAAGGAAAGCCATTTGGCAATTTTGGTACCCTATATGGAGCCAAAATTAATCATAGTGGAACCCTATGTCACTTTTTGGCCAAATGAGCTCTTCTTGATATAAGATTTGGCAAACATTTAGAGCTTGTTAAGAGCTTTTTGGAAAGCTAAAAACCATAATTTTATGAGGTCTACAAAATATTTGATGAATTTTCAAAGTTGGCAATTTTTCTGGTTTTGGTCTGCCACACTATTTATTTGGTCCGAAAATGAAATCTATCACACAGGGCTCAAATGATATCTAATTTCAAATTTTATACAGAGATACTAAACATTCCCTGTGACTCGTGACAACTAGAAGAAGCTCATTTGGAGGTCTAGAGAGGGTGATATGAATTTTTAAAGATTCTATCTAGTATCAGAGAATTCAGCCGACCTGAGTTACTGTTCCATTGAATTTCGAGGTCTGGACTACCTGAGCTACTCTGGAGCTATCTTTTCCCTCTAGCTAACATCCACAGATTTCCATATTGGTATCATTTGTATAGATTGAATTTTTGTAGAATTAATTAGACATTTTCAAAGTTTGCTGCAGAAATCTATGACAATTCCAAAATATAGTTTGACCTCTAGACTTTTTCAGATATCAAATGTCCTCTGTGATGGATGTTATAGTCAGGACATATTTTTAGTGTGAATTAGACATCTGTAGCTTTCTAGAATGACTAGGCATGTATGTTTTTTATTTTTCTAAAATTAGTTATGATTTTTCAAAGTTTGAATAGAAAAGAGGCAAAATCTGTCCAAAAATAAACATCCATATTTTATGCTTCATTTCAGTTTTCTTGAGTTGTGAGACATATTTTATGATGAAAATGAGTTGTATTCATGTAATTAAATTTAAGAATATATGATATGAGATCACACGGTCCACGTGACACTGAATGGAATTTTTATACACGACGCATCCTGAAAATATTCATTATTTTTATGCTATTTCCTTGATTCTTCCATGAAATGTCTAATGGGAAGCATAAAGATAACATAAAATGAGCCAGAATTTATGGTGTTACACCATGTGCAATGAGGCAAAAAATGCATATTTCAATTTGTTATTAATGTTTTGGATTTAAAGTTTAATGGGAAAGATAAAAATTATAATTATAAATATAAGAATTTTAACTATAAAAAAATTGCACTTTAAAAATTTTAATTATACAAAAAGATTGTTAGTTCTTTCCACCATTTCAACTTTTCTCTTGGGTCATCCATTGTTTTAGAAAGGATTTGCAAAAAATAGTAAGCTAGAAGAATTAAAAGAAATGGCAAAAAGCTCAATAACCTTCTGTGCATTACCCAACTTGTGTATGTAATACAAAAGGTCAATAAAATTAGCTAGATGGCACTAACAGACTCTAAATAATTCAAATTAGAAATAAAAATGTGTTAAAGGCCAACTAAGAAAAGTAAAAGAATGGCTACTTATCTGATAGAATGTCTACTTATACGACAAAAGAGCTACCATATAATAGAAAGCATTGAAAACACCAATATAATCAACTTGTTCTAACACCTCCTCGCAAATTGAAGGGCATAGCATGGACTCTAAATTTGCCTCGAAGACACCAAAACCTAGAATAAGATAGAGGCTTGGTCAAATAATCAGCTAGTTGTTTGGATGAGGGAACAAATCGAATATCCAATTGCTTGTCCATAACTTTGTCCATGATGTATTGTACATCTAGTTCTCTGTGCTTTGTACGAGCATGGAACACAAGATTAAAAGCCAAAGTTGTAATGCCTCTTCTAATTACCCATTTTTTAAGCAATATTTTTTTCAATTCTAATGAAAATTTTGATTAATTTGAGTTTATCTAACTTTTTTCTATTCTAATTGTTCCTCCATGATAAAAATATCTCTATAGCGTAGCAAAAATACAAAAATAACAAAAGTAAACTATAATTTACTACAAACTGATTTAAAAGATTCAACATAGGGGAGTGAGATCCATATAAGTACAAATCAAAATATAACACTAGGGATTTAGTCTACATTACCCAAAAAGAATCCCTAGATAGCTGAAAAGAAACTGTAAAAGTCATCCCCTATTCACAAAAAGTTAGTGTTAGTGACTGGGTCACTATTCATAGATATGGTGGTGCTGGAGGTTCAAATCCACTAATGAGTGAGATTCGAGATCTCTAGGGGCCACAAAGTACATAGGCACAGCACAAATGGTGTCACACATGATATAATCCGTATGTTGTGAATGACAAAGACTCATCCTCAAAGTGGGAACTAGATCCATTCCGCCTAGAGTTCTAGTATCACACAGTAAATTGGCATCTAAGAAAAATATAAACTACAACAGAGTGAGAAATAATTTTCTTAGCAACATAGATAGGATTAATATGAAATAATATCCATAAAGAAAAGTCAAGTAACAATTTTAATAGACAATAGGTAATATGAACAAAAGATTGACGAAGAAAATTAACTGACCAAATAGTATAAACAGAGAGACATACTTTTTAGCAATATTTAACATGAATATGAAATAACAAAGTGAACATATATATTGCATATAAAATAGAATATGAATAAAATATGACTAATATATCAATAGAATTAATATTTAGTAATTGCACAATATCATGAGATTTCTATATGCACAGAATACAAAGAATATAACAAATAATATTTATTCCCACTTGACTATTAGGCTTTGAAGACTGTCAAACTCAATATCCAGATTATGTTGCACTGGCTTTGGCAGGCTCAAGCCTAGCTCATGTTGCACTGCCATGACACAGTAGGCTCACCCTTACTCTCTTTACTGAAGCATCCCTCAATAGGTACCTAAGGAAAGTTGTAATGTCTAATTTTCATAAAAATGACAGAAATGAATATGTTTCAAAAGTAAGCCCTCTAAAATGAATTGGTTAAGGTTAAAAAGAATTAGAATAATGATCTACACCTTAAGTAATGAAAATAGGAGGCCAAAGGTGCTCTGAAATAGATGCTAAAATAATCAAACAGAATTTAACGAAATAGTTATGTAACATGATGGCATTTTTGTAATTTTAGGAAATTTTTGAAATATTTACAAGATGGCTTTCTAAATGAAAATTTTGAGTTCTCTAGGGTTCTCAGAGGCTCTGAAAACCATAAAAAGCCCTAGACAGTCAAAACCCTTCTGGTGTATATTTTCTAATGACGATTGATCCAAATTTTGACTCTTTCGTTCGGGAAGGTTTTAGCTCTAAATTGAGTGATTCCAAAGGCATTTTATAAGATTAAGAACCTAAATTTTATAATGGAATAGACAGTTATAAAAAAGGAGCTCAAATGAACCTAAAACAAAAATGCCAAGTTTACGAGACATAAATGGAATTCTTTTAGAACAATTTTAAGTCCTCCCCCTTATATATAATGTGTCCCCTTTCTCTCCCTCACTTAGCCGACTTTAATTCTACGTAAAAATAGAAGTGAGATGAAGGGAGAGAGGTAGACAAGAGAGGGGAAGAGGAAGAGGAAAAATAAAGCAAGAAAGGTATGATTTTCAGGGAATTTCCTAGTCTTCTCTTTAGTAAACTTGCTCTCCTCCTTCTTCCCATACTTTTATTGAAGTTTTTGGTGCTATTTTGAGGTCAAACTAGAGGGGATAATTTTGAATTTGGAGAGAAGAATCCAAGCAAAAGAAAGAGTATCCAAGAAAGGCTAGGAAACCAAGGTAGTTTTGCCACTTTCAAGCTTGCTCTTCCTTGTTCTTCTTCTTGTGTGTTTTGCCCCATGTATGGACAGCCAAGAGGGATTGAATTTTGAACCAACCCAAGGATGAATCTTTAGAATTAGAGTGTGGGGAATAAGAATATGCAAAGGAAACAAAGAAAGAACCATGATTTTCCAAGATGCATAATCTAAGTTTTTAGATGTACCTTAGTTTGTAAGATGAGTTCTAGCCATAAATTAAGATGTTTAAGAGTCCAAATGAGTTCCTAAGATATCAAGAGAGCCTCCCACATACATCTCCCATCAAAGAAAGTAAAACAACTCCATTGATATCTAAAGGAGGCATAGCCTAGGCCAAGAAGAGATGGGACACCTAAGGAGTGTTTTAATTTCTTCCAAGCTTAGTTTTGCATCATATGTGATGGGAGAGTGTGAGAGGAAGCCTTGGAAAAATTTTAGAAAGCCTAGAAAGTGTAATAGAAATATAGGTTCCATATTGTAGTATAATGAAGCAACACGTAGTTAGATTCCTTAAAATGAATGTGTGATAGCTCTAAGGAGTTTAAATGGAATCAAGAGTCATAGATTAAAGGAGAGAATAGAGCCAAGATTATGTTTTCCCAAGGTTGCTTCATTAGGTGCCTTATGGAACCATAATTGAACCATATGAGAAACCTAACTCTTCTAGTGTATATGTGGTTTTAGTAGATGTTTCAAGAGTATAACTAGATCTCATTTAATATGGTTAAGCCAAAAGAATCAAGCTCTACCTTCTTGTGGGTGTTTGGTCAAGGGAGAGGAAAGAGTTGCAAGAGTTAAAGTATGTTCTTGTATATAAGGTACCTCTCTCTCCTTTCCCTCATGCATCTATAGATGTTTTCTTATCTTTGAATGTGTGTATGTGTACATTTAAGCCATGAAAGATATCTCTAGCATGTATTTATATGCCATGGTACTATAATATTTGCCTATATGCTTGAAAGATGTTTTGTGAATATGTTTTGGTTTGCTTAAATGTGGTGAAGCTAAAAGTCCTCAAGAATGGATGAGACAAAGCCAAAATCTCTAAAAGAGTGAGGCTTTTGGCTTAGTCAAAAGTCCTTTAAGAAAATGGGTAAGGCAAGTCCAACAATTCCAAAGAGAATGGTGAGGCTAAACCATTGTCTTGGCAAGCTTATATATGTTATATGTGACTTCTTGAATGTAAGAGATGTTCCATGTATATTTATGAATTTCAAGATAATCATGCATGCATTTTCAGACTTGAATTTGCATCCATTATATATGCTTGAAAGGAAGAAGAGTTATTGGGATTCCTAAAATCTCATTCTTTCCTCCTGATGACCTAACATGTCTAGGTGGACCAAGTGAGCAAGGAAATGGGAGCCACCAAATTGGAAGACGAGAGAATGATGAGGAAATGTATGATTTTGCTCTTTTGTAATCACTTTTTTGTCACAAGATGTAATTGATAAGCGTGATTTTTATACACTTTAATCCTCTTAACTTTGGCATTTTAATGATAGAATATGGTCTTGAAGGTTTAATTAGATTAAATTTAAATTCATCAGCCACTTATGCACTTTGTGAATTAATTGGCAAAATTATTGAGTTTTAATGCATGAATTTCTTTTAAATAATTTTGTGGATAATTCTACTCAATATTTTTCATTCTTTTATACAGATTTTTGTTGGGCAATTGGAGCTTTGAAAGAGAATATGGTTTATGAAGAGAGGAAGAAGCTCATAAGGAAGATTTGGTTGAGGCAGAGGAAAGTTACATGGAATGTGAGCTCAGGTTTGAGAAGGAATTAGCCATGGTTCTGGTTGGAAGCTCGTGACAAGGAAAGAAATCATGTGATTCATAAAAGAGCAGCCTATAAGCAGGAAGATTTCCACAGGTTGCACGAGTTGATCATTGCATGGAGCAGAGAAGAAGAAACACGTACAAAGTTATGGGTTTATTGAGCAGAAAAATACACACACATGCAGCAATAGAGTAGTAGCTATCGTGGAAAATTCAGAACAGCTGGTGTGGGTATATAAATGGAAGAAACTATAAGAAGAGGGCGAGATGCTTGTGAGGAGAAATAGTGACGTGATGAGCAGATTTTAAAAGAACTGCATGAAAAGAACACACTCGAGCAGAACAGAGCATGGATGGTGGAAAACACGTGAAGTTTAGGCAAAGAGAAAAGAAGAAGAACTCAAGTTCTGGGTGAAACATTTAAGTGGCAAAATAGAGGAAAGCAAAGCACTACGTAAAGAAGCTTGCATGAATTTAAATATTATATTTAGCTTCAAGTGGGGTCCACATTCTTGTATAATAAAAGAGCAAAGCACTACGGAATTGAAATGAAGAAGAGAAGCTGAAACAGAGGAGGAAACAAGAATGAAGCTTCAGGTTTGCATGATGCATGAGCTGAATGAACTGACCACGTTGAAGTAATGAGCAACACGAGTTGTACGAAGAAGATTATATGGAGCAAAAACTTGAGATATGAGTTCTGGTTTGGATGGGAATAAAGCCACGTTGAGAAGCTCGAGTTATTGGTTCAAACATGGAGAAGCAGCAGCAGCAAAATGAAGAGAAGCAGAACGAGCTTGGTTTTGGAAGTAGCAAGGTGAAGAAGATGGCTCGAGTTTCTGGTTTGTAGAGGAAGAAGCTCACACGTAAACATGGGTTCTGGTTCTTTGTGAGAAAGCAACGAGCTAAATATGAAAGTGAATGAAGGTTGCCGTATGCAAACACTCATTCGAACTCGAAGAAGCAGAAATAAGAAGCACATGAAGAAGCTTGGAGAACATGCAGAGCAAACATGTGAGGAAGAAACACGAAATGAAGCTACAAAAATAAGAGGAGAAAGTAACGTGGCTGGAACTCGAGGAAACACAAGGAAGCTCACATGCATGGAAAAGGAATTCTACGTGGAAAGAAAGCAAGACAGAACGAAGGAAGCAAGCCACGAGTAATGAAGCAAGAGCTGGGAAGTGAACACGTGGAAAACCAAAAGAAGAACGTCAGCGAGAGTGCCACGAGCTGGATTTAGCTATGGGAAAGTTGAAGAACCATGTGGAGGCAGCACTTAAACGTGGAGCTGAGCACGTGGAATTAAGAAAGCTGAAATGTGGAGCTGAAGAACATGTGGATTAATGAATCATAAGCTGGAACATGACTGGAGCATGAATAAGGAGCTGAAGGAAAAAATGCATACAGCGTGAAGGAGGTGTGACTTCAGCTGAGGGGCACGTGATTAATTAATGAGAATGTGAGAATAACGCTAGAGGTGAGGGGGCATAACATAAAAAAGCTGGAGATTCATCAGGTTCCAGAAGAGAGAATGAAGGGAGACGACGTGAAAAGAGCGAGAAGCTCCAGCGCTGAAAGAGGAAAAAGTTTTCATTGAATTCTCGATGGCTGCAGCTTCCTTGATCGATTCTCCTCCGATTGATTCCTCCATGGCAACTTGAATTCCATTTAGTGGCTAGGTGAAGATAGGATTCTCCTAGATGAAGATTTGAGCTCCACATCTCCTTATCAATTTGGATAAAATTCTCTTGCTCAATCTTTTAATTTCTGCATTATTTTCTTTATTAATTTAACTAAGTTTAGCTTATTGGTTTAGGAATTTAATTGTTGGAAATTACTGGATTGAATTAATTTTTGGATTGAGCTTAATTTGAATTTTGGAATTTTAATTGTGATCATTATATGTTTGTAAAAAATCCAGAATTAGTGCTGTACAATTAACCTCTAAATTTCTCTTGATTTTAGGCTAATTGATGCAATGGTTATTGGATTAGTTAGTTAGAATTTTTGTGCAATTAATTGCTGGGGGATTAATTAATCTAATTGGTGAATTAGCAACTTGAGTGGATTGTGCAGTAGATTTCATTAATCAATCAAAATTGGTTGTAGTGTGTTCTTATTCTTAATTTAATTAATTAGTTGTTCAAGGTTTCTTGTGGTTGCAAAATTCCTTGAATGATTGATGAATTGAATCTTGGATGGTTATTCAAGAGCCTTATAAGGAATGCACTAAAGAGCAAAAACTTAAATCTAAAATTGGTAAACTAAAAAGAGCAATGATAATTGAACTCTAGGGAATCTAATTGAAAGCTAGCTACCACATTTGCTTTGACTATTCACTTCAACTTAGTTTTTAAGTTTTTAATTCTTATTAATTAACTTTAGTTCAATTAAATTCTAGCATTTCAAACCCCCCAAAACAAGTCCTAATTAGTAATACTTAGAATACTCTTTCATAAACAAATTAAGGTACAAACTCCTTAGGAAAATGACCTAGGTTGCACCATTATCTACAAATTTATTTTGCCATCTAGTTTTATTTGAGATTGCGCGACACAATCATCAAATTTGGTGCCGTTGCCAGGGAGTTTAGTTTCTTAATTGTTTGGAGAGATTTCTTAGTATTTTTGCCCTGTTTTTGCTTTGTTTGTTTTCTGTTTTCCCCCTGTTTTGAACTTGGAATTGGACCGTTTCGGTTGCTTGAATCATCTTGTCTGCTTGCTAGAATTTTCGTTTAAAGCACCTAGAAAATTCTTAAACTCTGTTTTCCATGGTTTTTGGGTGTTTTGAGCAAAAGTAATAGCAAATCTATTAGGTGCACCATTTTTTAGCCAAATTCCAACGTGTGAAGCACTTTTTCAAATTTTTTAGTATTTTTTCAAATTTTTTAGGATTTTTCTAATTTTTCTTGATTTTTTGTTTTAATTTTTCTTTGTTGATTTTTGTGTTCCTTCTTAGTTTTTGCTTGTCTAATTGGTGTATGACAAGAAGCTCTGGTGAAAAATTAATTGATTTGGATCCAGAAATTGAAAGAACCTTTAGAAGACAAGTAAGGATTAGAAAGAACAAGGATAGTGTAGGAATTAATAGTTCTATTTCTTCTGCTTTTGATTCTATGCAAGGAATTGATTGTGTACTTCAATTTGCTAGTGATAATATGGCTGAACAAGATCAAATGAATGCTAACAGGAATATGCATGTTTAGGCTAACTTGAATGTAAATGCAAATTTGAATAATAACATGCATGCCAGAACTATTAGAGAATTAACAGCTCCTAATGTGCATTATCAAAATCTTTGTATACAATATCTAGAATTAGATGCAAACTTTGAGCTTAAATCTGGTTTGATTCACTTATTTCCTAAGTTTCATGGACTTGTAGGAGATGACCCTCACAAACATCTAAAAGAATTCCATGTTGTATGCTCTACAATAAAGCCACAAGGTGTCTCAAAGGAACAAATCAAGCTTAGAGCATTTCCTTTTTCCTTGGATGGTTTAGCTAAGGATTGGTTGTATTATCTACCTCCCGGTGCCATCACTTCTTGGGACCAACTGAAGAGGTTATTCTTGGAGAAATTCTTTCTTGCATCTCGCACCGCATCAATAAGGAAAGAGATATGTGGGATCAGACAGAATGGTGGAGAAACTTTGTATAAGTACTGGGAAAGATTCAAAAGATTGCTGGCTAGTTGTCCTCACCATCAAATCTCTAATCAGTTGCTTATTCAGTACTTCTACGAGGGGCTGTTGAACATGGACAGAAATATGATTGATGCTGCCTCTAGTGGAGCCTTAGGTGATCTGACACCTACTGAAGCTTGGGATTTGATTGATAAGATAGCTCAGAATGCTCAACAATTTGGATCTAGATCAATGCAAACAGTAAGAGGAGTCAATGAATTGTGTGCTCCAGACTATGGTCAAAGAATTGAGAGCAAGCTTTATGTAATGTCTACTGTGCTCCAAAAGCTTACTTTAGATCGGTAGCAGTCATCCTCCACTCCTTCTCAGACTTGTGCACCACAGTCCTACCCTGCTCAGACATATTCTTATCCACAGTGCTATGCACCTGGACAGACATCTACCTCTACTACCTTGGTAGGATCTCTATGTGATATATGTTGTTTGGCCACACATACTACTGAACAGTGCCCTATGTTAGAGGATAAGGTAGAGGCTTGTGCTGGGATGTTTCCAATTAGGCCGATGCAACAAGGGCAACAAAAATATGATCCCTATTCTAATACATACAATCCAGGATGGAGGGATCACCCTAACCTGAGATATGGGGGAGGGCAACAACAAAATAGATACAATGTTGCAGGACCGAGTGCACAGTATTCCCAACCTCTTAAGCAATCAGTTCCTATCCAAGAGGAACCCATAAAAGATAACAGTATAGAGTTTATGATGAAGCAATTCATGGAAAAGATGGATCAAAATGAGGCTAGAAACAAACAAGAATTGGCTAACATGAAAAATCAGAGCAAGCATTTGGAGAATATGGTTAGCCAGTTGGCTAGCTCTCTCAATGAGATAAAAAGCCAAGGTTCAAGCTAATTACCCTCACAAACAGTTGTTAATCCGAGGAATAGTAGCAATGTCAGTGCCATCACTCTTAGAAGTGGAAAAGAAGTTCAGGGATCCTCAGATACCACCACAATGGATAAGTCGGCGTCATCAAAAACACACATCGCACTAAATGAGCCTAACAAAGAAGAGGAGCCAAAGAAGATCTTACCTTTCCCACATAGACCTACCTTGGGAAAGAGGCAGACTGAAGCAGATGTGGAAAAAGAAATTCTGGAAACTTTCAAAAAGGTTGAGGTCAATATACCCCTATTGGATGCAATCAAGACCATCCCTAAATATGCCAAGTTTCTCAAGGAGATATGTACTAACAAGAGACGTCTAAGAGGGAATGAAAAAGTCAACTTTGGCAAGAATGTTTCAGCACTGATACAACCAACAATGCCCACTAAGTGCCAAGATCCGGGCACTTTTACAATTCCATGCACCATTGGAAATTGAGTTTTTTTATGCTTTGATTGATCTTGGTGCTGCTATAAATGTTATGCCTAAATCTGTTTATTCATCTTTGCAAATGGGAGAGCTGAAACCTACCGGAGTGGTTGTGCAGCTGGCAAATAGGAGCATTGCTTATCCTTCAGGAGTGTTGGAGGATGTTTTAGTCAAGGTAAAGGACTTGATTTTTCCAACTGATTTTTATGTCCTTAACATGGAGGATGATAGATATAGATCTAGTGGACATGCCCCACTCATTTTAGGTAGACCTTTCCTGAAAACTGCCAAAACAATTATAAATGTGCATGAAGGTACTCTTCAAATGGAGTTTGCTGGCAATGTGATACAATTTAATATATTTGATGCCATGAAATATCCTTATGATGATAACTCTATTCTTAGTATCAGCCTGATTGATATGCTAGTTGATAATGCCAGTGCTGATTTTAGGGATAGTTTATTGACTGATTCCTGTGATATTGCTGACTTGGATGATTCTCTTGATTGTACATGTTCTGGAACTACTATATGTCATAGATGTACCCAGATTAGTGTTTTTATTGAGAATAGTGAGTTCCTTTCATGTACTGATTATCATAGTTTTGAGACCTCCTCCTTTTGTGTTGATTTCACTATTGGTCAGCCTTTGACTGATTTGGATGATTATCCTAGTTTAGGTCAATCTTCTTGTTTTAAAGATGATGTGCATGCTGTTGTTTTTCCTGAATGTTCTGATGTTACTGGATTTACTGATTCTCAGGATATGTTGCATATTGATGTCCCTTATGGATATGTTGATTGTGCTAGTTCATCTATTTCCACTCTTGCATTGCCTATTGATAGTGGTAATAGATGCTGTGTAACTAGTTCATCCAATAGTGATACTGATGTTGCTATTGCTGTTGGTTCTCTCGTTGATACTCCTACTGCTGATATTCCCAAAGATGGGAAAGCTGTTTCTTCTGTCTGTGAGTTGTCTGAACAGGTATTTGGCATGGAAGAGATTGAAATCAAGCAACTAATACCGTCGGTTGAGCAAGCTCCTACCTTAGAGCTCAAACCGCTGCCAGACAACCTTAAGTACACCTATTTGGAAGAAGATGAGAAGCTTCCGGTAATTGTAGCCAGTGACATTATTCCAGAGGAAGAAGAGAAGCTTCTTGAGGTCTTAAGGAGGAGAAAACAAGCAATAGGGTGGACCTTAGCTGACATACCTGGCATTAGCCCTGATACATGCATGCACAGAATTTTGTTGGAAGATGGGGCAAAACCAGTAAGGCAACCTCAAAAGTGACTGAACCCACTTATTCTGGATGTGGTTAAAAAGGAAGTTTCTAAACTTTTATCTGCTGGAATTATATATCCTATTTCTGACAGTCAGTGGGTTAGTCCTGTGCAGGTGGTTCCAAAGAAATCAAGGATCACAGTGGTCCGAAATGAGAATAATGAATTGGTGCCCACTCGTGTACAAAATAGTTGGAGGGTTTGCATTGACTATAGGAGGCTTAATTTAGTCACTAGGAAAGATCATTACCCCCTCCCATTTATTGATCAGATGCTTGAGCGTTTAGCTAGTAAATCTTATTACTATTTTCTGGATGGATTTTCAAGGTTTTTTCAGATATGCATAGCCCCGGAGGATCAAGAGAAGATGACATTCACATGCCCATTTGGAACATATGCCTACAGACGAATGCCCTTTGGTCTTTGTAATGCCCCTGGAACCTTCCAACGGTGCATGGTTTCCATTTTAAAAAATTTCCTTAAACATTGTATAGAAATTTTTATGGATGATTTCACTGTATATGGGAACTCTTTTGATGATTGCTTATATAGTCTGGATAGAGTCCTAGCTAGATGCATAGAGAAGAACCTTGTACTTAATTTTGAAAAGTGTCATTTTATGGTTCAAAAAGGCATTGTATTGGGTCATATTATATCTGAATAGGGCATAGAGGTAGATAAAGCTAAGATAGATGTTATAACTTCTCTACCATACCCGATATGTGTTCGGGAGGTCCGATCTTTTCTAGGTCATGCGGGTTTTTATAGAAGATTCATTCAGAATTTTAGTAAAATTGCTTTGCCATTGTCTCAGTTGTTACAAAAGGATGTTGATTTCTAGTTTGATGATGCATGTAAAATAGCTTTTGATGATCTTAAGAAATGCTTGACTTCCCCACCCATTATTCAACCCCCTGATTGAACCCTCCCATTTGAGCTTTTTTGTGACGTATCTAATTTTGCTGTAGGTGCAGTCTTGAGCCAGAGGGTGAATAAGAGGTCCCATGTGATTGCTTATGCATCCAAGACTCTGGATGAGGCCCAAGCAAATTATACAACTATAGAAAAAGAGTTTCTTGCCATTGTTTTTGCTTTGGATAAATTTAGATCATATTTGCTTGATACTAAAGTCATTGTTTTTATTGATTATGCAGCCTTAAAGTACTTGCTGAAGAAGCCTGATGTACAGCCAAGATTGATCAGATGGATGCTTCTACTTCAAGAATTTGACATTGACATCCCGGGATAAAAGTGGAGCTGAAAACTTGGTAGCAGACCACTTGAGCAGAATTGAAGCTTCAAAGGTAAATTTCTTACCTATTGATGATGATTTCCCTTATGAGCATTTATATGTTGTGCATAGTCTTTATCCATGGTATGCAGACTTAGTAAATTATCTAGCTGCTTCTGAACTGCCTATTGATTTGACTAAACATCAGTTGAATAAGTTTAGGAGTGAAGCTAGGTATTATATTTAGGATGATCCATATTTGTAAAGATTATGTAGTGACCAAGTGATTAGACGTTGTTTGCCTGATATAGAATTTGATTCTGTTTTAAATTTTTATCACACACTTGCATGTAGAGGTCACTTTAGTCCAAAATGCACAGCTAGGAAGGTTCTAGATAGTGGATTGTATTGGCCTACTCTGTTTCGTGATGCCTTTGATTTATGTAAAAGATGTGTCAGGTGTCAACAAACAGGTAGCATATCTAGGAGAAATGAAATGCCACAACAACCCATTTTGTTTTGTGAAGCTTTTGATGTGTGGGGCATTGATTTTATGGGACCTTTTCCTACTTCTTTTGGCTTTTCATACATCTTATTAGCTGTTGATTATGTTTCGAAATGGGTGGAAGCCAAATCCACTAGGACTGATGATTCTTCTATGGTTGTAGAGTTTGTTCGCTTTCATATTTTCTGCAGGTTTGGTATTCCCAGAGCCATTATCAGTGACCAGGGCACTCACTTTTGCAACCGGAGTATACATAGCTTGCTTAGCAAGTATGGTGTTGTGCATAAAGTAGCTACTCCGTACCACCCTCAAACAAATGGCCAGGCAGAAATTTCTAACTGGGGGGTGAAGCAAATTTTGGAGAAAACAATGCAGCCGAATAGGAAAGATTGGAGTAAAAGGCTAAACGATGCACTTTGGGCCTACAGGACTGCCTACAAGACTCCTATTGGCATCTCACCCTATCGACTGGTATTTGGAAAAGCGTGTCACTTACTGGTGGAGGTGGAGCACAAAGCTTACTGGGCTGTAAAGAAATGCAATTTGGATTTTAATGGAGCAAGATCTCACAGAAAATTCCAACTACAAGAGCTTGAAGAGATCATATTGGAAGCCTATGACAATGCAAGGATCTATAAAGAAAAAACAAAGGCATTCCATGACAAGATGATTGCAAGGAAAGAGTTTGTTGTCAGCCAAAAAGTCCTACTCTATAAATCTCGTCCGAAGCTTATGCCAAGTAAACTTCGTTCTAAATGGGAAGGTCCTTATATAGTTTCTGATGTTTTCCCTTTTGGTGCAGTTGAGCTTCTGGATGAGCAAACGGGAGCTAAATTTAAAGTTAATGGACATCGGCTCAAACACTTTTATGAAGGAGTTCCAAGGGATGACAAGGAGGAGCTCCAACTTCATGACCCACCCTGAACCCCGGTTGTACTCTTTCCCTTTCCCCTTTTATATTGTGTTGTCTTTATCTGTTTACTGGATTGTGTGCTGGCATTGAGGACAATGCAATGTTTAAGTGTGGGGGGGATACAAATAAATTTTTAGTTTTGTTTTATTTTGGTTAGTTGATTTTTCTAGTTTCTAGGCTTTTAGTCAGTTTTGTGTTATTTTCCAGTTAAAAAAAAAACCCAAAAACCAAAAACTATGCTTTTGTGTAAGTTGCTAGCATTAAGGGGATCCTAGCTTTGATATATCTTGATTTGATAGGGATTTGACCTTGCGTTAAGAATGCAAGTTAAGTGGCAATTAGCTTTTCTTTAATGAAATTTGATGATAGTCAATTTACCTTGTGAGATTTTTGAACCTATTGCTTATTCATTTCTAGTGTGTATCCCCTATCTTACTTTTACTCTAGAACTTGGCTTGAATCTTATTCAAGGTCACATTTATTCATTTGCCATGCATGAAAAGGATTAAGGCATTCATTGTTGTTTTGTTTTAGCTAGAGCCAAAAAGCTATCCTACATGAGTTTAATCCATTTTTTTCCCCTTTTTGAGCCTTATATTTTTCCTTTTTAGCCTTTTAGCCATGAAAATCAAATCAATGTTCTTCCTACCTTGATTAGGATGCTTTTGATTGTTAAGGGCATTGTATCTTATTAAGGTGGGTGGAGGTGCATTTTTCACAACATCTATAGGGCATTTGTTTGTTCTCTTTCGAAAGTAATCCAAGAAAATGAAGAAAAAAAATGATGATTAAAAAAAGAAACAAAGCAAAAGAGAAGCAGTTGAAAAAAAAAATGAAAGAGAAAGAAAAAAAAAAGAAAAAAAAGGAAAAAGGAAAGTAAAGTTGTTTTCTTAATGCAGATCTTTCTGTTTGTGGTTAAAAGGGCCTTAAGATGCACTCACTCCATCCTTATTCTTATTTTAGTGCTCTTAATGATTTTTAAGCATCTAATTTGCTTTTGAATTTCCTTCATTCTTTTTTTTACCACTTGTTTCATACCTTAGCCTACATTACAACCATAATAAAGCCCTTTTGATTCATTCATTGGCATTTGATTTTGGTGGTGGAGATGTAGATGATTGCCAAGCTTATGGTAGTAAGGTTGGGTAGGATGGAATTTGAGAGTAAACACTTCATCCTAAACACTAAAGAGGAGAGTGATAAACACAAATCCAAGTAAGGGACTTTCATTGCATTTCATTTTTGATAAAGCGTATTGCTATGGTACTTGTTGCATTGATGCAAGTGACATGACTTGGAGAATTGAGCTATTGATTTGCTTTGAGCTTCCTTGTGCAAAGTGACTTATACAACTTCATTTATCTTGATTTCTTTTCCATTATCTCTTCCTTGGAGCTTTAGTTTTCTTTTGCCCAGGAGGGCAAAGGTTTAAGTGTGGGGGAATTTGATAAGCATGATTTTTATACATTTTAATCCTCTTAACTTTGGCATTTTGATGATAGAATATGGTCTTGAAGGTTTAATTAGATTCATTTTAAATTCATCAGCCACTTATGCACTTTGTGAATTAATTGGCAAAATTATTGAGTTTTAATGCATGAATTTCTTTTAAATAATTGTGTGGATAATTCTACTCAATATTTTTCATTCTTTTGTGCAGATTTTTATTGGGTAATTGGAGCTTTGAAAGAGAATATGGTTTATGAAGAGAGGAAGAAGCTCATGAGGAAGATTTGGTTGAGGCAAAGGGAAGTTACATGGAATGTGAGCTCAGGTTTGAGAAGGAATTAGCCATGGTTCTAGTTAGAAGCTCGTGATAAGGAAAGAAATCATGTGATTCATAAAAGAGCAGCCTATAAGCAGGAAGATTTCCACGGGTTGCACGAGTTCATCATTGCATGGAGCAGAGGAGAAGAAACACGTACAAAGTTATGGGTTTATTGAGCAGAAAAATACACACACATGCAGAAATAGAGTAGTAGCTGTCATGGAAAATTCAGAATAGCTGGTGTGGGTATATGAATGGAAGAACCTACAAGAAGAGGGTGAGATGCTTGTGAGGAGAAATAGTGATGTGATGAGCAGATTTTAAAAGAGCTGCATGAAGAGAATACACTCGAGCAGAACAGAGCATGGATGGTGGAAAACACATGAAGTTTGGGCAAAGAGAAAAGAAGAAGAGCTCGAGTTCTGGGTGAAACATTCAAGTGGCAAAACAGAGGAAAGCAAAGCACTACATAAAGAAGCTTGCATGAATTTAAATATTATATTTAGCTTCAAGTAGGGTCCACATTCTTGTATAATAAAAGAGCAAAGCACTACGGAATTGAAATGAAGAAGAGAAGCTGAAACAGAGAAGGAAACAAGAATGAAGCTTCAGGTTTGCATGATGCATGAGCTGAATGAACTGACCACGTTGAAGCAATGAGCAACACAAGCTGTACAAAGAAGATTATGTGGAGCAAAAACTTGAGATATGAGTTCTGGTTTGGATGGGAATGAAGCCACGTTGAGAAGCTCGAGTTATTGGTTCAAACATGGAGAAGCAGCAACAGCAAAATGAAGAGAAGCAGAACGAGCTTGGTTTTGGAAGTAGCAAGGTGAAGAAGATGGCTCGAGTTTCTGGTTTGTAAAGGAAGAAGCTCACACGTAAACATGGATTCTGGTTCTTTGAGAGAAAGCAACGAGCTAAATATGAAAGTGAATGAAGGCTGCCGCATGCAAACACTCATTCGAACTCAAAGAAGCAGAAGTAAGAAGCACATGAAGAAGCTTGGAGAACATGCAGAGCAAACATATGAGGAAGAAACACGAAATGAAGCTGCAAAAATAAGAGGAGAAAGTAACGTGGCTGGAACTCGAGGAAACACAAAGAAGCTCACATGCATGGAGAAGGAATTCTACGTGGAAAGAGAGCAGGACAGAACGAAGGAAGCAAGCCACAAGTAACGAAGCAAGAGCTGGGAAGTGAACACGTGGAAAACCAAAAGAAGAACGTCAGCGAGAGTGCCACGAGCTAGATTTAGCTATAGGAAAGTTGAAGAACCATGTGGAGGCAGCACTTAAATATGGAGCTGAGCACGTGGAATTAAGAAAGCTGAAATGTGGAGCTGAAGAACACGTGGATTAATGAATCATAAGCTGGAACGTGACTGGAGCATGAATAAGGAGCTGAAGGAAAAAATGCGTACAGCATGAAGGAGGCGTGACTTCAGCTGAGGGGCACATGATTAATTAATGAGAATGTGAGAATAACGCTAGAGGTGAGGGGGGCATAACATAAAAAAGCTAGAGATTCATTGGGTTCCAGAAGAGAGAATGAAGGGAGACGATGTGAAAAGAGCGAGAAGCTCCAGCGCTGAAAAAGGAAGAAGTTTTCATTGAATTCTTGATGGCTGTAGCTTCCTTGATCGATTCTCCTCCGATTGATTCCTCCATGGCAGCTTGAATTCCATTTGGTGGCTAGCTGACGATAGGATTATCCTAGATGAAGATTTGAGCTCCACATCTCCTCATCAATTTGGATAAAATTCTCTTGCTCAATCTTTTAATTTCTGCATTATTTCCTTTATTAATTTAACTAGGTTTAGCTTATTAGTTTAGGAATTTAATTACTGGAAATTACTGGATTGAATTAATTTTTGGATTGAGCTTAATTTGAATTTTGGAATTTTAATTGTGATCATTATATATTTGTAAAAATTTCAGAATTAGTGCTGTACAATTGACCTCTAAATTCCTCTTGATTTTAGGCTAATTAATGCAATGGTTATTGGATTAGTTAGTTGAAATTTTTGTGCAATTAATTGCTTGAGGGATTAATTAATCTAATTGGTGAATTAGCATCTTGAGTGGATTGTGCAGTAGATTTCATTAATTAATCAAAATTGGTTGTAGTGTGTTCTTATTCTTAATTCAATTAATTAGTTATTTAAGGTTTCTTGTGGTTGCAAAATTCCTTGAATGATTGATAAATTGAATCTTGGATGGTTATTCAAGAGCCTTATAAGGAATGCACTAAAGAGTAAGAACTTAAATCCAAAATTGGTAAACTAAAAAGAGCAATGATAATTGAACTCTAGGGAATCCAATTGAAAGCTAGCTACCACATTTGCTTTGACTATTCACTTCAACTTAGTTTTAAGTTTTTAATTCTTGTCAATTAACTTTAGTTCAATTAAATTCTAGCATTTCAAACCCCCCAAAATAAGTCCTAATTAGTAATACTTAGAATACTTTTTCATAAACAAATTAAGGTACAAACTCCTTAGGAAAATGACCTAGGTTGCACCATTATCTACAAATTTATTTTGCCACCTAGTTTTATTTGAGATTGTGCGACACAATCATCAGTAATCCAATGAAGTGTATGATGTATGACCTTTTGAACATGCATTATGGATATGTGATGTATATATGAGAATTGACACCATTGGAATAATATAGCATGTTTTTGACATTGAATGGCAAGGTTGTAAGTTCTTGTGTATACAATCAAGTGGAAGAGTGAATTTGTGAGATTTATGTTTGTGGACCTTTGAGGCATGTTTAATAGGATATTTTAATGCTTTTCACATGCTCAAGTTGTAATATCATCATTTTTAACTCATCTCATGCCTTTAGATATCTCATTTTCAAGAATCATACAAGCTCTTGAGGAAAAAGGCAATAGAAATAATGAATATTTTCGTGTTGCATCTTATATGAAAATTCCATTTAGTGTCACGTGGACTGTGTGAGCACATACAATACATTATTATATGTAATTACATGGATACAACTCATTTGAATCATCAAAAGTGGCCTACACCTTAAGAAACTCGAAGAGAAGCATAAAATGTGCACATTTAATTTCGGCCAGATTTTGCCTCTTTTCTGCCACAAATTTGGAAAATCATAACTAATTTTAGAAAAATCAAAATCATGCATTCTTGGCCATTATGGAAAGCTAAGGATGTCTACTTCATATAAAAATATTTCTAGAGCATAACATCTATCATAGAGGATGTTCGACATTCGAAATAGTCTGGAGGTCAAGCTGTCCACTGGTGCTGTCACAAATTTCTGCAGCAAACTTCAAAAATGTCCAATTAATTCTAAGAAAATCCAATCCATTCAAATTACCAATATGAAAAGATGAGGATGTTAGCTAGAGGGAAAAAATAACTCTAGATTGGTTCAAACATGCCCAGATCTCAAAATTCAATCAGACAATAACTAACATCGGGTGAAGTTCCTGATACTAGATAGATTTTTAAAAAATTCATATCTCCCTTTCTAAACATTCAAATGATGTGCTTCTAGTTGACACAATTCACTAGAAAATTTTAGTTTCTCTATATAAGATTTCGTGGTAATTGGACATCATTTGAGCCCTGTGTGACAGATTTCATTTTCGAACCTGAGTGAACAATGACATAATCAAAACTAGAAAATTTTCCAACTTTAAAAATTTACCAAATATTCTATAGGCCTCCAAAAATTATGTTCTTTAGCTCTCCAAAAAGCTCTCAATGAGTTCTAATTTCATTCCAAATCTCATATCAAGAAGAGCTCATTTGGACAAAAAGTGATATATGGTTCTAAATTGGTCAATTTTGGCTCTATAAGAGATACCAAAATGTCCAAATGACTTTTCTTGGGGTTTGGCACCTCTTGGGTAAGTCTAAAAGCATAATTAAGATTTGTGTGAGCTGCACAAATGGTCCCAAACTCCATGCCTCTCATTTTGGCTATGCCACATGCCATTATACACATACTTCTATATTGAAAACTTGCCAATACATAACCAAGATGTGCATATTCATACATACAACTTTAACTCTCATTAATACATCACTTATTAATATAATTACACATGTTCAAGAGGTAATAGGTCATAAACAATCATAGATGACAACATTTGCCACCTTGATGGCCTCAAAGAAGCAAATTTTCATACATTTCAATGTCATACTCTTATCTCTCAAGTGGTTGGCTTCCATCTCCTTACTCTCTTAATCCACCTAGCATGTTAGAACATTGGAAATAAGGGGATGAGATTCAAAGAATCCCAATAACTCATCTCCCATTCAATCATACATAATGGATGCAAACAAGTCTCATAAATGCATATATGGTCATGTTGACATGTGTAAACATTCAAGAGTCATTTCATCATTTGAGAAAGTCATACATAGCATACAAAGGCTTGCCAAGGAAGTGGGTTGGCCTCACCCAATTTCTTATGGATATTGGACTTGCCTCACCCATTCTTTAAGAGATTCTTAGACTCAACCATACTCTTGGGAGTCCATCTTGCTTTTGGGAGACTCATTGCTTTGTTTCAACTAATCTCAAGGGTTCTTGGCTTATCCTCACCATGGTTAAGGGTTCTTGGCTTCACTACACTCAAGCAAATCCAAGCACACATCAAACATATCATATAAGAGCATATTGTAACATCATGGCACCATAGAATTAAAGTCATGCTAGAACACTTTTAATGGCTCAAAAATACACATACATACATTCAAGACAAGCTAAGCACACATTTATGTATGAGAAAAGGTGGAGAGAGCTACCTTATACATAATTACACACTTTTTTCTTTGAATCCAAGCTGCCCTCTTTGGCCACACACACATAAAAGTGTGGGAAATTTTCCTCTTGGCTTAAACACAATTTATGAAAGCCAATTAGGTTCATGAACTCAATTCCAAAGCCATACAATTTGCTTAGACACTAAGTTAGCTTATAACCTCATTATGGTTCCATAATTGTACCTAATGAAGCAACACCCCTCAGTTAAATTTTAGGCTCTATTCTTTCCTTTCAAATATGATTCTTGACTCCTTTTAAGCCTCTTAGAGTCATCACACAAGCAAAACTAAGAACCTAACTACATGTTACTTCTTTAGGTCTCATTATGGAACATAAAACACTAACTCACTTTCTATGGTTTTTAAATTTCTCCCAAAGCTTCCCTTTATATTCATTCATCATATATGACTCAAAAATGGGCTTAAAAAAATTTTAACTCTCCATAGCTACACAAACCCTTTTAGGCCGAGGCTATAGAAGAAATGGGGCTTTTTGGAGTTTTCCTTGTTTTCTTAAGGGATGATGCATATGGGGAGCCTTTTAGGGATCTTGAGAGCTCATTTAAACTCTTATTTAGGCCTAGAAATCATCAAACAAAATCATATTTTACAAGGTGCACTTGAAACCCTATGTTTTGCACCTTGAAATTCCATGGCCTTTTCTTGAATTTCTTTGCGTATTCTTACTCTCTTCCTTTAAATTCATGGAATTCACCCTGGTTCCCCTCAAAATTGTAGCCCTCTAGCATCTACATACATGGGGCGATATATGGAGAAGAAGGGAGGAGGAGTAGCTACCGTGAGATGCAAGATTTACCTTATTTCTTGCTTTTTCTCACTTGAATCTTGTGTTCTTTGAGCTCTTCTCTTCAAATTCAAATTTTCCCCTCAATTTCTCCTTGAAAATAGATCCATATACTTTATTATAATCATAAAAAATAAAGGAGAATGAAGGAGAAGAGGTTTGGAAGAGAAAGAGTATGAAGAACTACTAAATTTTCATTCCTTAAGCCTTTGACTTCTCCTCCTCTTTGCCTCCCTCTTATTCACCACTCTCCCTAAGGTTTTCCTCTAGTTTTGGGCAAAACTTGGTCGTGCAACATGAAGGGAGAGGAAGGGTGCATCATATATATAGGTGGGAGGAGGTTACACTTTTCAAAAATTCCCATTTTGTCCTTCGTTCTTGGCATTTTCATTTCTTCTTCGTTTTAGCTCCATTTTTAGAACCATCTTTTTTATTATAAAATTTAGGTTTCCAATTTAGTAAAATGCATTTGGAATCACTCAAATCAGAGCTAAAATCTTCCCGAATAAATCCGTCAAAGTTCAAGTACACTAATATTGGAAAACATCCACATGAAGGTTTTAGCTGTCCCGGGACTTTCCATAGTTTTTAGGGCCTCTGAGAACCCTAGAGAACTCAAAATTTTCATTTAAAAAGTCCTCCTATGTGAATTTCAAAATTTTCTTAAAATTATGAAAATGCCATTACATTTTGTAAGCTTTCCGTAAGAAATTGTTTCTTCATTCTAACTCCATTTTTCTCTCCATCTAAGCCTAGGATTCTCACTTTTAAGAGTCTAGAATGCTTTTCAAATTTTTTAGGACCTTACCTATATCATTTCAGAGGACTTCTTTTTGTGTTTGATAAATTTTGTTTGTTTACAGAAAAACCGTATGTTATGTTTCTCACATTTTCTTTGGTTTTCAAGGAATCGGATGTTACATTTCTTCCCCCTTAAATAAATTTCATCCTTAAATTTTGGGATATACTTTCTTCTTATTCTTTTTCTTTTCTAGCTAATTTCTCTTTTCTTTCCCTTCTTCTTGGCCCTATACACTTTCTCAGTGATTTTATTCTTTAAAATTTTCTCTTAGCCAGGGAATTTTCATACTAGCTTTTAATGAGAGTTCCATTATTATGACGTACGAGCTAGTTCTCTCTTATAAGGAAAAGAAATTCCTAACTCTAGAGACCTATCTTGAGAGAACTTACTAATCATATAAGGTTAATGTTAACCCATTCACAGGATTCATGTTTCTTTTAGTGGACTTATTTACACATCTAGAGAGGTAATTCATTTTGTTGCAAGTCTCCCGTGTCCTCTCTCAATGGCTTCTCATAATATCTCATCATCTTTTCTAATCATTAAAGCTATCAGAGGTTTCTGTCTGTCAACTTATTCATGTAAAACCATAACTTCTAGCTCATTTGATGCTATTTATAAGTTTTGTATTATCAATCCCACAAGATCATATGAAAAAGAGGATGAAAATAATAAACTTTTCCGCGTTGCGCTATATCAAAAAAATTCAATTCGGTGTCACGCGGACCATGTGAGCTCATACTATACTTTTTCATATTTAATTTCATTATTACAACTCATTTGCATCACAAAAACATACCTACAACCCATGGAAACCGAAATGGAGCTCAAAATAAACAAGCACATTTTTTGCCAGATTTGCTCCATTTTCTGACCCAATTTGGAAAATCATAACTAAATCTAAAAAATTCAAAATCATGCAATCTTTATTATTCTAGAAATCTTAGGATGTCTACTTTACACTAAAAATATCCAGGTCATAACATTCATCACACAAGACATTTGACATCCAAAAAGCTACATAGTCACTGGCTGCCTGGGCTGTTGTTCAATTTACTGATACCAACTTCTAAAATTCATAACTAATTCTATAAAAATTAAAATCACACACATTCAGTCATTCTAGAAAGCTACAAATGTTAATGTGATACTAAAAATAATTCTAGAATGAAACAGATACGTTTAGATGTCTGGAACTGATAGAACAATAACTGGACTCCTAGGCGCTACTGATACTGACAGTTAATTTCAAATATGCATAACTCACTACTCAAACCTCCAAATGAGGTGATCTCGGTGGCCACAAAAAGCTTATAACCTCTAGTTTATGGATATAAAATTTTATAAGCATTACACACCATTTTCCCATCGGGTGACACAGAATACAAAACTGCTAGTATGAACAATACCCATATCAGAATCTATAAAAAATCCTAACTTTGAAAATTCATCAAATATTCCCTAGGTCTCCAAAAATTATGATCTTTAGCTTCCCAGAAAGCTCTCAATGAGACCTAATTGTATGCCAAGTTTCAGGGCAAGACTAACTCATTTGGACAAAAAGTGGCATAGGATTTCATTATGGTCAATTTTGGCTCCAGTACCAAAATTGCCAAATGGATTTCCCTTAGCCTTGACACCTTTTGGGCAAGTTTAAAAGTATGTTTAAGACTTGAGGAAGCTTCCCAAATGGTCCCAAACCATTAGCATCTCAATTTGTCCTTTTCACCCTCACTTATACACATTACACTAAGCTTTTCTCAAATGCATACATTGGTATAAACACTCAATTTATGTTCTAGAATACATACACCATACTCATTCATTTATCTATCACATAATATCATTTTTACATTTGTCCAAGGGGTCATAGACTATTTACAATAATAATATACATTATGAAGTCTCATTGTTCATCAAAAGACCAAAACTCAAGCATAAGGGTGGCAATCTTCTTTCTTCAATGTGGTTGGCTCCCATTGCCATGTCCACTTAGTCCGCCTAGCATATTAGGACATTTAAGAGGAGAGTGTGAGATTCAAGAATCTCAATAGCTCATCTCCCATTCCATCACACATAATATGTGCAAGCAAGTTTCACAAATGCATGCATGGAGAAAGTAGAAATCATAGGCATTTTAAAAGCAACCTTGGCATGTGAATCAATCATACAAGACATTCAAGAGCTCACTAAGTGTTTGGATTGGCTTCACACTTCTCCTCATGGATTTTGGACTTGCCCACTTTGGACTCAACCATACTCTTGGGAGCCCACTTTGCTTTTGGGAGACTCTTTACTTTGTCTCAACCAAACTCAAGGGTTCTTGGCTCATCCTCACCAAAGGGAAGAGTTCTTGGCCTTTCAACACTCAAACAAACTCACACAAACATCATGTAATCATTTGAAAACATAACATAGCATCAAGTATCATGGCATATAAAGGCATGCTAGCATACTTTTCAAAGCTTGAAAATACACATACACACATTCTAAAACAAGCTAAACACATATTCATGCATGAGAGAAGGTGGAGAAAGCTACCTTATATACAAGCATACACTTTTTCCTTAGCTTTCAAGCCTCCTCTTTTAGCCACACACCTACAAGTTGGTGGAAATAGTGTCTCTTGGCCTAGACACAAATTATGGGAGCCAATTAAGTTCATGAAACGATTTCAAGGGCCATGCAACTTGCTTAAACCCTCGATTACTTTACAACCTCCATTATGGTCCATATGGGCACCTAATGAAGCAACACCCCTCAAATGATTTCTAGGCCTCATTCTTTACTCTCAAATATGATTCTTGACTCTTTTTAAGCCTCTTGGAGTCATCACATCATTAAAACAAAGGGCCTAACATCATGTTGCTTCCTTAGGTCACAATATGGAACCTAAAGCACCAACTCATTCTCTAAGCTTCTTAAATTTTTGCCAAGGTTTCCCCTTACATTCATTCATCATGTATGACTCAAAAATGGGCTTGAAACAATTTAAAACTCTCCCTAACTATACCATCCCTACTTGGCCGAAAGTTAGAGCATAAATGGGATTTTATGGCTTCTTGATTTTTCCTTGATGGGGGAACCATTTAGGGAGGTTGTTAAGAGTTGTAAGAGGTCAAGGAAACACTTAAATAGCCAAGGGAACTCATGGATTAAATCAGTTTTTACAATCCCTTTAAGTGCTCTACACTTTTCTAACTTTTAAGTTTATGACTTTCCATGGGGCTTTACTCATTTTCATGGAGGAAGAGGCATATGGGGGACCTCTTAGGGATCTTAGGATCACATTTAAACATTCATTTAAGCCTAAGAACATTCATATAAAATTAGATTTGCAAGGGAGCATTTGGATCCCTAATGATTCCATCTTGTTTCCTAATGCTCCTTTCTTGATTCTATTGGTTCCTTCTTAACCCTTGCCTTCTAAAACCTCTAATCTCTCCATGAATTGGGCAGAAATCAGCCCATAAGACTTAGGCTCATGGTGGTCAAATTCATGTAAGAGGAAGGGAGAGGGAGAAACTACCAAAGAATGAAAGTTTTATCTTATTTTCTTGCTTCCTTTGGCTTACTCTTCCACTTGGTTAGCTTACTCCCTCAATTTTCGAAATTCCCCTCTCTGTCCTGCCCCAAAAACAGCACCAAACTCTCCATTAAAACTATAGAAAGAAAGCTTGAGAGGAGAGAAGCAAGGTTCAAGAAGGAAGGATATAGAATTTCTTAAAGTTTCTTACCTTTTTCTTGAATTTCTTCCTCCAAAATCCTCCTCCTCTTGTGCGCCTAAGAAGCTGGAGTTTTCCTCTAAAATTGGGCAAAAGCAAGTCAGTCTTAGAGAGGAGAGAAAGAACGTGGCATATAAAGAAGCTTCCTTTAACACTTTAATACCAATTTTACCCTTCGTTCTTAGTATTTTTGTTTCTCCTTCGTTTTAGCTCCTTTTTAAAGATCATATTTTCCATTATAAAATTTAGATTCCTAATTTAATAAAATTCCTTTGGAAGCACTCAAATTGGAGCTAAAACCTTTCTGAACAAACCAGTCAAAGTTTAGGTCAACCGACTTCGGAAAGAGTACACCGGAGGGGTTTTACCGGTCCCGAGGCTTCCCATGGTTTTTGGGGCCTCTGAGAATCTTGGGAAACTCAAAATTTCCATTTAAAAAGCCCTCCTACGTGCTTTTCCAAAATTACACTTATTTACGAAAATGCCACTGGCCTTTCGGCAAATTTTTTGAATCACTCCGACCCCGGTTTCTGGGCAACTCAAGGCTCAAATCCGCCTATCTCATTTCAATACTAATTGGCCTAACATATATCTCATACTGGTATTGAAGAGCTAATACCACTGACTACTACTGAGTTTTGGTGGAATGCTAGTTATTCTCACGTTTTGCTCACTAGATATACTGTACCACTTACCTCATATAAAAACTATACCTGACCCCTTTCTAAATACATAAGCTAACATGTGAGGATCTCTCTATCCCTCGGTGAAAGGTACTATTTGCTAGGCAGTGGTTCATCTGGCTCTAACTCTGAAAAGCTAATTTCTTGCTTTCCTCATCCCATACACTATGTTCATCTTTAAAGAGAGTTAGTCAGTGGTCTAACTATTTGAGTAAAGCTTTTATATTTTTGTGGCAACGGTCTACCAGACTCAGGAGATCTCTAGTCTCTGAGACAAAAGCTAACTGAAACTGTACTAGTCTCTGAGACTAACTGCTCTGTAAAACTATCTCAGGCCATCATCTCACCAGACAATTATCATGCTATGGCTAGGGCTCTCTGTAACTCTATAGGATCTACTATGACCTCTGGGTCTACTGCGACCTCTTAGAGCCCTGTTAGGGTCTACTACGACCTGCTATGCTATACTAGGATCTACTGCGATCCATCTCTGAGAGACGTCAAAGCCTAAGATTACTGTATCTGACAGTAAAGTATATGCTCACTAAGTCCAGTGACCATCACTCATAATAGCTAAGGCTAAACTCAGAGGTAGATCATGCTCTTCGTGTGAAGTGGGTTCTGTGTGATCTGATTCTCTAGGATCCTGTTATACTAATATTCAAGAGGATTTTAATTTTATTCATCACTCCTCATGGGATCCTCAGATTCGCACTTCAGCCTCTTTTGCTTGGGCTTTCTTTTCTTACTTTATTGACTTACTTACTTTACATGTACTCATTATAATCTTCCTCTCATATCCTACAGTTACTAACTATGCTCATGTTCTGCTATTACATGCTTTGGCACTAGGGCATCTCACACACTGAGTGTGGTTAACATCTCTAGCAAGAGAGAGGCTATGCTTTGGTCCCTTCTCATTTCATTTACATACATTATGAGGGACTCAGACTATGCATACTGAATTTAAACATTCTCTATTGGGGATTCCTCTGTGCATGCTTTTCTTATTATTCTGATATTACTATAATCCCTTTACCTTTCTTTTCTAACTCATCTCATTCTTTAACTAACTAGGATACTCTTCGATTGCCGTGACACTTTGGTGATTGATATTATCATTTGCTACGCACTCAAGTCACATTACTATTAGGTTAATCAGGCCTAATATCATGTAACCATTATTGTAAGCAAACCATAACATCAAATACTATTACACGGGTACTTCATGACTAAGCTCAAAGTCACTATCGCCTATATATTATAAGTTTCCTAACAATCTAAAGCATTCCTTTCTTACTTTTCTCTATCTGCCCCATTCCCATAGAGTGCTCAGGAAAAATAGGATTCTTCCTCTATTTCATCCCAAGATCTCTTTGTATTGCCTGGCTAATTTTACTTCCGACACTATCATGCTAGAAGAGCATCTATGCTAAGGACAAATGTGCTTTCTTAAGCACTCAAGCATATTAACTAAATATCTATTATCAATCTAATATGTCCTCAGCTTGGACACTGTGATGTCTTCTCTTTCTACCTTTCTTATCCTCTTACTTAGGTAAAAAAGATATTCTACTACTAGCTTTTCTGTTACTAGTTTCGGTTTCTTTATACTCAAAAGCACCTACATTTTTCTAGGATTCCTCTACTTACTCACTCTCTATAACATCAAGGGGGTCTAATTTTTGCTCATACTCATACTCTGCTCTTAACTAGACCGTCCCTTGGTAAGAAGGATTCTAATTCATATAATCCTAGAAATTTCATTTTATGGCGCTCCTGACATACACTCTTTCTCTACATAACACAAGACTTGCCTTCTTAGGCAGTCTCTAGCTCTCTCGAGCTTCCCTGAAGGTACTAAGGCACTAACTGCCTATCTCAGCTTATTTCTATGTTCAGATCAGAGCTAGGCTTTCTCTCTATTTAGCCTTTTTAGCCTTACCCCAGGAGCACAGTATACTATTTATAGGGTTTTGCTAACCCAATCCAGAACACATACTCTTAATGTTCAGATTTTATCTTACTAAAACTTATGCTCTACTAGGTACTTTAATCACACACGTGCCTTAACCCCATATTATTTTCATATTAGGGAGCTCATCTAACTAACCATTAGACCCCTATCCATTTACCTTTCTACCTTAATTTACTCATCTAATCATGACTAAAGTGAGGGCATCTTTTCTGTAGCTAGTTTCTCAGCTCTTCCTTGCTTCCTTTATCACTATACTTTACAACTCAAGGGGGTCTATCTAGGGGAATTTACTAACCACTATTAGGTGGTGTCTCTGACTTAGAATGTCTTATCTTTCATTTCTCGATCTAGGGAGAACTTTCACTGAGCCTTTCATTTACATATCTCACCTGGAACGATGCTACTGGTCATCTTCCCTAGGCTTCAGGTTATGCTCAGCCTAGGCTAGCTATCTGATCAGACTTGTAGCTTACTAACTATCCTCATTCTTTTCTGAGTCTCTGTTATTGGACTACGCATGCTTACCTCTAAGTGTTACCTATAAGGTACACCTTTTCAGGCCACTCACTATGTGCTTCACTGCTGGTAGTCTTATCTTACGTTATTTCGAGGCTATATTAACACTCTATTATTCAGTGTCTCATAGGGTAATACTCGAGGTTAGAGTCAACACCTCATAGGTGGGTCTCAATAACCTTATTATCCCTGTGTCTAACTTTTTCTACATTGAGCTTTTTTTCAGTCTCAACTACTAGGCCTACGGACTTCTTACTAATATTTCATAACTATTCACTGCCATTTTTCTCTACTTATACTAGGGGTTCCCACTCTCTATGAATCGACTAATCCCTTATCAGTTCATTCCTCAAGTTAGTTTGAATATGACCAATAAGGCATTCATGGTGCCATTTACTGCAGCTAACATATCATTTGCTGCGGCTAATCAGCCTCGGATTCACCCTAATTTTTCAGTCTAAGTATTAGCCATAGCTAACTTCTTAATTAGCCGCGACAAGGAACTTTATGGATTACCTCACTGCTTCATAGAATAATTGGTTGTAGCTAAGCAATTAATTGGCTGTGGCTAATGGCCTCGATTAGCTTACTTTTCCAGGGATTAGATTTTCATCTTTAACTATCAACCTGAGCCTCATAGTCTCTATATCTAGCCCATCATCAAGCTAGAGGATTCTACCTCTTACTCCACTCATACATAATTAATTGTCATCTCTGAGTTGTCGAGCTTTAGGGTTGTAGCTCATAACTCGACCTCTGGCCTAAGGGAATTAGCTTTTTAGGCTTTAACACTTATCTAGACATTTAGTTATTGTGGTTAGGGGGCAATTCTCTTTCTCATTCCCTTCTAAACTGGTCCTGTGCAGCTGCAGTCTCATCTCATACTGCGTTACATCACAACTTGTCTCTACATTACACGAGACATCTCGGAATGGTCTGAATATGACTATTAGAGAGAATTAGGCCTCAAGTACTCCTTCTAGCAAGCCTCTTCCTATCAATGAGATCATATCTCATCGTTCATAACTAGGGCTTGCCACTGATCCTGGTGAGCTATCATATCTCATCAAGCTTTAGCCGTTGGATCCCTTAACTTTGCTTAAGCTTAGCTCTGCCTAAGCTACTCTAGAGGCTACTCTTTCCCAGTGTCCACTAACTACTCCAAGACAATTCTATAGCTTACTCATCATAAACAAAGACACAACCTATCCTCATGCATCCAACATGTCTTACCTAAGACTTTACCTATCCATTCAAGTCTTTATGTGGCCCTATTGTTACATCCTCAAGCCAAATACAATCCGAGAGAGCCTGAAACTTTGCTCTGATACTAATAAATGTAACACCATCATTTTTAACTCATCTCATACCTTTAGATATCTCATTTTCAAGAATCATACAAGCTCTCAAGGAAAAAGGCAACAGAGATAATGAATATTTTCGCTATATGTCGTATATAAAAATTCTATTCAGTGTCACGTGGACATGTGAGCTCATACAATACATTCTCATATTTAATTACATGGATACAACTTATTTAAATCATCAAAAGTGCCCTACACCTCAAGAAACTCGAAGAGAAGCATAAAATGTGCACATTTAATTTCGGCTAGATTTTGCCTCTTTTCTGCTACAACTTTGGAAAATTATAACTAATTCTAAAAAAAATCAAAATCATGCATTATTGGCCATTACGGAAAGCTATAGATGTCTACTTCATATAAAAATATGTCCAGATCATAACATCCATCACAAAGGATGTTTGACATTCAAAATAGTTTAAAGGTCAAGCTGTCGACTAGTGTTATCATAGATTTCTGTAGCAAATTTCAAAAATGTCCAATTAACTCTAAAACAATCTAATCCATCCAAATGATACCAATATAGAAATTTGTGGATGTTAGTTAGAGGGAAAAAAATAACTCCAAACCAGTTCAGGCATGCCCAGACCTCAAAATTCAATCAAATAGTAACTGAGATCGGGTGAAGTTCCTCATACTGAACAGATTTTTTGAAAATTCATATCTCCCTTTCTAAACATCAAATGTGGTGCTTCCAATTGGCACAAGTCACTGGAAATATCTAGTTTTTCTGTATAAACTTTCATGGCAATTGGACATCATTTGAGCCCTGTGTGATAGATTTTATTTTCAGACCAGAGTGAAAGTGACATGACTAAAATCAAAAAATTTGCCAACTTTAAAAATTCACCAAATATTTTGTAGACCTCTAAAAATTATGTTCTTTAGCTTCTCAAAAAGCTGTCAACGAGTTCTAATTACATGCCAAATCTCATATCAAGAAGAGCTTATTTGGACAAAAAGTGACATAGGGTTCTAAATTAGTCAATTTTGGCTCCATAAGGGATACCAAAATGTTCAAATGGCTTTCCTTGGGGTTTGGCACCTCTTGGGCAGGTCTAAAAGTATAATTAAGACTTGTGTGAGCTGCTTAAATAGTCCCAAACTCTATGCCTCTCATTTTAGCTATGCCACATGTAATTATACACATACTTCCATATTGAAAAGTTGCCAATACATAACCAAGATGTGCATATTCATACATACAACTTTAACTCTCATTCATACATCACTTATTAATATAATTACATATGTTCAAGAGGTCATAGGTCATAAACAACCATAGATGACAACATTTGATGGCCTTAAAGAAGCAAATTTCATACATTTCAATGTCATACTCTCATCTCTCAAGTGGTTGGCTTCCATCTCCTTCTTCTCTTGGTCCACCTAGCATGTTAGAATATTGGAGAGGAGGGGATGAGATTCAAAGAATTCCAATAGCTCATCTCCTATTCAATCATATATAATGGATGCAAACAAGTCTCATAAATGTATGTATGATCATGTTGACATGTGTAAACATTCAAGAGTCATTTTCATCATTTGAAAAAGTCATGCATAGCATATAAAGGCTTACCAAGCAAGTGGATTGGCCTCACACAATTTCTTGTGGATATTAGACTTGCCTTACCCATTCTTTAAGAGATTCTTGGACTCAACCATACTCTTGAGAGTCTATCTTGCTTTTAGGAGACTCTTTGCTTTGTCTTTATCAATCTCAAGGATTCTTGACTTATCCTCACCATGGCTAAGGGTTCTTGGCTTCACCACACTCAAGCAAACCCAAGCACACATAAAAAATATCATATAAGAGCATATTGTAACATCATGGCACCATGGAATTAAAGTTATGCTAGAACACTTTTAATAGATTAAAAATACACATACATACATTTAAGACAAGCTAAGCACACATCTATGTATAAAAGAAGGTGGAGAGAGCTACCTTATACATAATTACACACTTTCTTCTTTGAATCCAAGCTCTTCTTTTCAGCCACACACACACAAAAGTGTAGGGAAGTTTTCTCTTGGCCTAAACACAATTTATGGAAGCCAATTAGGTTCAAGCACTCAATTCTAAAGCCATACAATTTGCTTAGATACTAGGTTAACTTATAACCTCATTATGGTTCCATAATTATACCTAATGAAGCAACACCCCTCAATTAAATTCTAGGCTCCATTCTTTCCTTTCAAATATGATTCTTGGCTCCTTTTAAGCCTCTTGGAGTCATCACACAATCAAAACCAAGAGCCTAACTACATGTTGCTTTTTTAGGTCTCATTATGGAACATAAAGCACTAACTCACTTTTTATGATTTCTAAATTTCTCACAAGGCATCCCTTCATATTCATTCATCATATATGACTCAAAAATAGGTTTAAAAAAATTTAAAACTCTCCCTAGCTACACAAACCCCTTTAGGCCCAGGCCATGGAAGAAATAGGATTTTTTGGAGTTTGCCTTGTTTTCTCAAGGGAGGATGCATATGGGGAGTCTCTTAGGGATCCTAAAAGCTCATTTAAACTCTTATTTAGGCCTAGGAATCATCATACAAAATCATATTTTATAAGGTGCACTTGAAGCCCTAGGTTTTGCACCTTGAAATACTATGGCCTTTTCTTGAATTTCTTTGCGTATTCTTACTCTCCTCCCTTAAATTCATGAAATTCACCCTTGGTTCCTCTCAAAATTCTAGTCCTTTAGCATCTACATACATGGGGCGAAATATGGAGAAGAAGAGGGAAGGAGTAGCTACCATGGGATACAAGATTTACCTTGTTTTCTTACTTTTTCTCACTTGAATCTTATGTTCTTTGAGCTCCTCTCTTCAAATCCAAATTTTCCCTTCAATTTCTCCTTTAAAACATATCCATATACTTCATTATAATCATAGAAAATAAAGGAGAATGAAAGAGAAGAGGTTTGGAAGAGAAAGAGTATGAAAAACTACTAAATTTTCATACCTTAAGCCTTTGATTTCTCCTCCTCTTTGGATTTGCCTCCCTATTGTGCACCACTCTCCCTAAGGTTTTCCTTCGGTTTTAGGCAAAACTTGGCCATGCAACATGAAGGGAAAAGAAGGGTGCATCATATATATAGGTGGGAAGAGGTTACTGTAATATCATACTTTTTTTAGCTCATTCCATGCTATCTTTATACCTCATATCAATCAATACGTATGAGAGGCAAGAAAATGACATTAAAATATTAATTATTTTTGCATTGCATCGTATATAAAAATTTCATTCAGTGTCACATGGACCATGTGAGCTCATACTATACTTTCCCATATTTAATTATATGTATATAACTTATTTTCATCATAAAATCATGCCCACAACTCATGGAAACCGAAATGGAACTTAGAATATGGAGGTTTATTTTCAGCCAGATTTGGCCCCTTTTTTGGCCAAATTTTAAAAAATCATAACTAATTCTAGAAAACTCAAAAACACACATTCTTGGCTATTCTGAAAATCTACAGATGTTTACTTCACACTAAAAATATGCCCAGGCCATAACATCCATCACAGAGGACATTTGACATCCGAAAAGGTCCAAAGGTCAAACTGCCTCCTAATACTGTCACAAATTCTGCAGCAAATTTTGAAAATGTCTAATTAATTCTACAAAACTCCAATCTATGCAAATAATATCAATCTAGAAAGATGTAGATGTTAGCTAGAGGAAAAAAAATATTTCCAGACCAGCTCAAGTAGCACAAATCTCGGAATTCAATAAAATAGTAACTCAGGTTGGGTAAGGGTCCTGATATTGGATAGAATGTTCAAAAATTAATATCTCCCTCTCTAGACCTCCAAATTAGGTTCTTTTAATTGTTACAGGTCATTAGGAATGTCTAGTTTTTCTGTATAAAATTTCATGGCAATTGGATATCATTTGCCCCATGAGTGATAGAATTTAATTTCAGACTAGTGCTACAGTACCAAGGACCAAAACCAGAAAAATTCTCAACTTAAACAATTTGCCAAATATTCCACAGACCTCCAAAAATTACCAACTTTAGCTTCCCAAAAAGCTATCAATAAGCTCTAGCCAAATTTCAGATCAAGAAGAGCTCATTTGGACAAAAAGTGACATAACCTCATAAAATGGTAAATTTTTGCTCCATATAGGTTACCAATTTGTCCAATGGCTTTCTTAATTGTGTGGCACCTCTTCGGCAAATTTCAAAGCACAAATATGACTTGTAGAGACTGTCCAAATGGTCCCAACCCCCATGCATCTTATTTTGGTCTCTCAACATCTATTTATTCAATAACACAGGCCATTCAAAGGTCCATTTACATAACTCCATTAAATTAATACTAAATACATTGTACATATAGTCTATACATCATGTTACACATGCTCAAGGTTTTACACAACCAAAAATAATATGTACAATGCTTCTTGACACTCTATTACAATTTAAACTCCAAATTAAACAAAGTGTAGCTATTTAGTGTTCTTGGCTTGCATTTCCTTGGCCTTGGGCACCACCTAGACATTTTAAGTATGAGAGGGAAAGGGAGGTGAGATTCCAAGAATCTTAATAGCTTATACACTCATTCACACCACATTCAAGGCATACACACATCAAATATATGAATATACAATCATAAAGTGTGCAATAAATCTCATTTCATGCCACATCAATATGTCAAGACCACTTTCATGCTTTAGGGACTTTTGGTTTAGCCTCATGATAAACACATATTTTATCTATTTTCATCCTCCTAACTTAGTCATTTTAATAATCAAATGTAGCTTAATGCATGCAATTGAATGGAAATTGATTTTATTAGCCACTTTTGCACTTTAGGAATTAAACTGCAAAATTCTTGAATTTTATTGCTTGAATTCCTTTTAAATAATTTTGTGGGTATTTCTACTTAACACTTTCTATTCTTTTGTGTAGATTTTAATGGACTTTGAACACAATCTTGAAAGCCACTAGTTGGAGAGTAAAAGAGAATAAAAATTAAATATATTAGAAGCAAGCAAGAAGGAGAAGCATATGCAGATTTTGAGAGGGTTTCACGTGAGGAATGAGCAAGAGAAGATCCATGCACACAGAGGCAAAGCAGAGAAGATTTAAAATAAGTATAGAGCAGAACAGAGGGGAAGCAAACGAGGGGTTGCTAAACACATACATGCAGAATGAGCTTGGTTTTGAAGTAGCAAAGTGAAGAAGCTGGCTCGAGGTTCTGCTCGAAAGAAGCTTGCATGGAAGCAGAGCACAATGAAGCACTAGCTCAGGACGTTGAGCTACACGAAGCTCGATACGTGGAAAGCATCAAGAAGAAAACGAAGAAGCTGGAAGAAGCCACGGTTAGCAAGTTTTAAACAAGGCTGGAGCTCGATGGAGCATGAAGAAGTCATGATGGACAGCAGCTGCGTGGAATGAGTTGAAAGAAGAAGGAGCAGAAGACGTGGAAGTCTGGGCACAAAGGAAGAAGGAAATCACGTGGAGAACAAGCAGAACAGAGCATGCAGCAGCGGAATAAGACGAAGCACACGAGCAGAAACTGAAGCAGAACGTGAAAAGTGGGAAGTTTGCATGGCTGGCAGCAAAACCAGTGAAAAACGCTGAAGCTACGTCTGGACAGTAGCAGAATAAATGGGAAAGAAAAAAAAAAAAGCAAAGTGATCACTACAAACACATGCGGAAACAGAGTATGGAGCAGAATACCCTGGAGCTGAGGAAGAACGTGAAACCAGCGTGAGAATGACGAGCTACTGGAGTAAAAACGTAAGAACACGACGTGGGAAGTTTGCATGGAGGGCTGGACAGTCACGAGAGAAGCTGTGGTTTCTGGTTTAGAAAAGAAGTTTAAATGGAGCTCAACATGCAAGAAACAGCACGAACAGAAAATTGAGGAAGAAGCTACAGAATTTACGTGCTATGGCTGGAGCTACGCATGGAATTCAAGTGGAATATATTATAATATAAAATGAAGTGGGACTCACACCTCATATAATCACATAAGAAGGCTTCAGGCAATTGAGATAAAAAGGGCAGCATGAGAGGAGCTGGCCACGTGACTTTTAATGAGGAAGGGATTCGCACAATCACGCCATTCATGCACACCCATCCAGATTCATCGAACATCATTCACTCAATCAGATCCCATTCACGCTAAAACCCTAGCCGTCATTCGTCCATTCACTCATCCCTACGCCTTATTAATCCTCAAGCCCTAGCCGTCAATTGTTTTTCACCCATACCCTCACCTCCTTCGCCTTCGTCCAGATTCACCACTCCATTCTCATCCATTCTCCACTTTTCATCCACCGAATGAGGCTTTAATTCATCCATCTTGAGGCTAGCTAGGAGAAAGCTCTTGGGCTGAAGCTTGAATCCTTGGGGAAGAAGCAGAATTCTAGCTAAGATTTCTTATTTTTCCTACACTTTTTCTTATTCTATACAATCTCGGTTGAGTTATATTTGATTAGGAATTTGTGTAATTAATTAGTGACTAGTTAGACACTGATTAGGAAACCTTTTTGTTGATTAATTGGTTAGATTTGAATCTGATTTCTCATTATTCTCTCTAATCTCTCATGTATGCCACGAAGGTGTTCGATGAAATGCATGAATGAGATTTTGTGTTTGATTGTTTGATTTGAGAATTCCTTAGTGTTTAGTTGGTTAATTAAACATTTTTGGATGATGAATCAGAAGATAATTAATTAGTTAATCAATCAAATTGGATGTTCATTGATCTTAAGGACAAGAGTTAACGGTTTAATGCGGGATTGAGGTCTCAATTCAACATTAGATTATTAATCTCTTGAATCTTGAATGGTTATTCAAGATCATTTGCTAATGAACATAATTAGGAATTCTTAGGCCAGAATTAATCATAATTGGATTAGGATAAGGATAGTGGATACCAAGAGATGATTCCTAAGCTAGTCACAAGCCCATCATTCACCACAATTCATCCAATTAAGTAGCAATTAGGAATTTTGTTTCAATTTCATTTTAGATTAGTTTAATTCATTCTAAAAACCCCCAAAACTAGATAGCTTTTAGGATTGTTAACATTTAGAAAACTCAATTAAGCATTGAATTCCAATTCCAAGGGAGATGACCTAGGTTGTGCCCTATAGTGCATTTAATATTCAACCTAGTTTTATTTTGAGGGTTGAGCGACAAGCCCGTCACCTCACCCCATTTCTAAGACTTTTAGATTTGCCTCACTCTTGACCTAGGGACTTTTGACCTAGCCTCAGCCATTCAAGGGACTTTTGTCCTTGTCTCAGCCATGCCATGAGACTTTTGGTATCTCCTCACCTTCATCAAGGGACTTTTGGCATCACCTCACACTTATGAGCTCTTTCCACAGCCATAGTCATTCAAGAAGACACATTGGTACCAATACAATTTCAATACATCAAGTGGCATGTTCTCAAATCACAAGAGCATATATAAGTACATAACATATATATATATATGTGCACAAGAATGCAAGAGAATGAGGTGGAGAGCTACCTTTTAATTTATGCAAGCTTACTTTGCCACTTCCTTTCCCTTCTTGGTCTCACAAGCACAAGAGCACTTAGGTGGAGTAGGGTTCTCTTGACCTAGATATCACAAACATCACACAATTACACACTTGAAGCAAGCTAAGACATTAGGTTCACTCTTAAACACACTCTTGGTTCCATAATGGGTATATTGGTTCCATAAATGGTCCATTGAAGCAACTCATATCATCCAAGGTCTAGGCTCCATTCTCTTGTTATTTCTAAACTTCTTGGACTCATTTAAGGTCCTTGGAGCCATCACATATTCAATTGCACCATTGAAAGACCAAGTTGCTTCATAAGCACCATTATGGACACCATTGTCCCATCTCCTAACCTATGGCTCCTAAATTTTTTCCAATGGTTTTTCCTATTTTCTAACATCATATAAAGTCCCAAACCAAGGCTAGAATAAATTAAAACATCCCCTAGCCTAATCAACCTAGCTTGGCTGAAATATACACCATAAGGAAGGTTCATGGACTTTGTGATTTTTCCTTAATGGGAGAGCCACTTGGAAGGCTTTCTATAGGTCTTAGGAGCTCAAGGGAATATTTAAATAGCCAAAGAAACATTCACACAAAATCAGATTTTACAAAACCCTAGAAAGCACTACACTTTTCTAACTTGTTTTCTTTTGATTTTTACTTGAATTTCTTGCCATAATCTTAATCCTTGCACTCTTTTTCCTAAGTTTCTCCCTTGGTTCTGCCCAAAATTCATCTCCTTCTATCTCCCCCTAGGCTGGCCTAAACTACCACAAAGAGGAGCAATCAAGATGAAGCATCAAGAATGGAAAAATACCTTAGTTTCAAGCTTGTTTTCAAAGCTTTTCTTCCTTAATTCCCTTCTCCTTGGCAAATTCAAATTTTCCCCCTTAGGTCTGGATCAAAACAGAACCAAATCATTCAAAAAATCCATGGGAGAAAGGAGGAAGAGAGGAGAACAAGATTGGAGGAAGATAAAGCAAGAAAATCCATGAAATTACCTAGTTTCTCCTTGGTTTTCTTCCTCTTTTTCTTCCCCTTTTGATGCACTTAAGGAGTTGCTATTTTTTCTGTAAATTGGGTAGAATAATTCATGCTCAATAAAAGGGAGAAGATGGAAGAAAAGTGTGGAAGTGTTTAGGACATTCTAGAAACTTTTATTTCTAATTTTGTCCTTCTATAATGGCAATTTCGTTTTGGCTTCGTTTAGCTCCTTTTTGAGAACCATCTTTTTCATCATAAAATTTAGTTCCTAATTTAATAAAATGCCTTTGGAATCACTCAATTTGGAGCTAAAACCTTACCAAACGAATCGATAAAATTCGGGTCAACTAACATTGAAAAACATACACCGGAGAGGCTTTACCAGTCTCGGGGCTTCTAAGAACCTTGGGCAACTCAAAACCTTCATTTAAAAAGTCTTCCTATGTGGTTTTCCAAAAGTTACACTTATTTTCGAAAATGCCATTACGTTTCATCAGTTTCTGTCACAAATTATTTCTCCATCCTAACTCCGTTTTTCTTTCCGTCTAAGCCTAGAATTATCATTTTTAGGAGTCTAGAACTCAACCCAAATTTTTTGGGACATTATCTAGATCATTTCAGAGGACTTACTTTTATATGACTCATTTCATCATTTTGCGAAAATTACGTTCGTTACAATTACACTTTTCAAAAATTCACATTTTGTCCTTCGTTCTTGGCATTTTCATTTCTCCTTTGTTTTAGCTCCTTTTTTAGAACCATATTTTCCATTATGAAATTTAGGTTTCCAATTTAGTAAAATACCTATAGAATCACTCAAATCGAAGTTAAAACCTTTCCAAATGAATCTGTTAAAGTTTAAGTCCACTATTATTAGAAAATGTCCACCAGAAGGGGTTTTAACTGCCTTGGGGCTTCCCATAGTTTTTAAGACCTCTGAGAACCTGAGAAAATTCAAAACTTTCTTTTAAAAAGCCCTCCTATGAGAATTCTAAAATTTGTTCAAAATTATAAAAATGTCATTACATTTCGTCAATCAGAGTCCAATATTAAGGTACGGAATAAAGTCTAATATAGCCATAAAAGACTCATTCAAGTATACGAAAGACTCAATAAAGCCCGATAAGTCCAAAATATCTGAAATGGCCCTTACCGGTCCTAATTAGTAATTTAGATATTTTAAGTATCTTTCTTAATTAAAATTGGACATCCAGCGCAATAGCTATAATATCCTGTTTTCATTAAATAATGGAAACAGGTACGTTTTCAAAGCAAGTCTCTTGAAATGAATTAGTTAAGGTCCCAAAAAATTTAAGTAGCATTCTAGACTCTTAAAAATAAGAATCCCAGGCTCAGATGAAAAGAAAAATGGAGCTAGAATAAAGAAACAAAATTAAACGAAAGATTGACGAAACATAATAGCATTTTTGTAATTTTGAACAAATTTTGGAATTCTCATAGGAGGATTTTTTAAATGAAATTTTTAAGTTTTCACAGGTTCTCAAAGGCCTTGAAAACTATGAGAAGCCCTAGGGCAGTTAAAACCCCTCCGATGGACATTTTTCAACAACAGTGGACTTAAACTTTGACGAATTCCTTTATGAAGGTTTTAGCTCCAATTTGAGTGATTCCAAAGATATTTTATTAAATTAGGAACCCAAATTTCATAATGGAAAAGACAATTCTCAAAAAGGAGCTAAAATGAATTAGAAATAAAAATGCCAAGATAAAAGGGCAAAATTAGAATTTTTGAAAAATCTCTCTTAAACCCACTGATGGGCTTGTCGTACAACCCTCAAAATAAAACTAGATTGAATTAAAAATGCATCTAGTGGCACAACCTAAGTCATCTCCCTTGGAAATAGAGTTCAATGTTCAATTGAGTTTCTAAGTATTAAAGAATCCTAAAAACTACCTAATTTGGGGGTTTTGGTTGAATTAAAACTAACCTAAAACTAAATTGAATCAAAATTTCTAAATTCTACCTAATTGGATGAATTGTGGGTGGAGAATGGTCTTGTGACTAGCTTTGGAATTGTCCCTTAGTATCCACTATCCTTATCCTAATCCAATTATGATTAATTTTGGCCTAAGAGTTCCTAATTGTGTTCATTAGCAAATGATCTTGAATAACCATTCAAGATTCAAGAAACTAGCAATTTAATGTTAATTGAGACCTCAACTCTCATTAAATTACTAATTCTTATGATTAAGATCTTTGAACACTTGAATTGATTAATTACTTGATTAATTAGCCTCTGAATCACCATCCAAAAATGTTTAATTAACCAACTAAACACCAAGGAATCCACAAATAGACAATTAGGCACATCAATTCTCACAAGCATTTTATCAAACACTTTGATTGCACACTTAGAAAATTGTAGAAAATTGGGAAAATTCAGTACTAATTCAATCACATAATCAGTCAATCAACATCCTAATTAGTGTCTAACCAGCCACTAATCAATTACACAAATTCTCAATCCAATATTTCTTAACCAAGCAAATACAAGAAAGAGAAAAAGTGTTGGAAAAAAAATAAGAAAATCTTAGCCAGAATTTTGCATTCTTCTCCATGGATTCAAGCTTCTCCAAGAGCTTCCTCCTAGCTAGCCTCAAGGTGGATTAATTAGAGCTTCATTAGTGGATGGAAATGGAGGAAAATGGTGTCTCTGGAGTGTGGTTCTATGTGGAAAAGACGGAGGGGTGGATGGGCGTGTAAGTGAATGGAAAAAGACAGAATGGGCGAATGACGATGGATGAATGGAGTGAGGGCGTGAAAATGGAATGGACGACGTGATTTCTCACGCGTGGAATGAATTCTGAATGAATGGATGAATGGCGTGATGTCCAGCCCCTCCTCATGCTTCATTTATTTTTCACGTGCTCTCCCTTCTTATTCAATTGTCTGAAGCTCCTTTGTGTGCTCTTCACGTGCTAACCTGGTGCCAATTACCCGAAGCATTTTTCCTTCTTTGTTTATGTGAGTGTGGGTCCCACTTCATCTTATATTATAATTTATTCCATATGCATTCCAGCTCCAGCATTTTCTGTTCGTGTGTTTCTTCGCCTCCAGCATCTGCATGTCACGTTTCACGTTGCTGTCCAGGCCTCATACAGCATCTTAACGTTCTTCATGTGGCTGTTTCTCTTCATTTTCTCCTTCCCCACGCTGTAGCTGGTTCTGTTCTCATTCAATTGCTAGAGTTTCTCACGTAGCTTCATCTCTGTTCAGCAGCTCTTCTTCACAGACCAGAACTTGAGCCTCCTTCCAAGTAACTTCTGCTTTGTGTGTCTCAGCCTAGGCTTCCACAGCTTTCCCATGTGATTCCTCCATTTCTGCTCGAGTTTGTGCATGTGGCAGCCTCCTTCGTGCAACTCAACGTCTTCATACATCTACGTTGTGGCTTCGCTGTAGCTCCCTTTGATGCTGCCTCCCATATGTTTTACATGCTTCCAACATGTTCAGCTACTAGTCTTGACCTCTCTTCGTTTCTTCTAGCCTCAGTCCCCCAGTCACATTCTTTTCACACCTTGCTCATGAGGTTTTGCATGTGTATGTTGCTGCCCCTGCATGTGTACATTGCTTGGTATGGGTGAGCTATGAGTGAATGGAAGAGGAACGTATGTGTGTGTAATGTGCCACGTGGATAGCTCATGTGTGTGCTAAATTGTAGCTCATTCATCACATTAAATTTTCTTCTTCAATTCAATTTTCTATTCAATCTCCAACTATCCATTAAAAATCTGCACAATTAATAGGAAATATTTAATGGGAAAAAAATCACAAAATGATTTAAAATAAGATTATGCATTAAAATTCCTAAATTTTGCAATTAAATTCCTAAAGTGCCCAAATGGCTAATGAAATCAAATTCCACCTAATTTAATCCATTAAGCCTTATTTTATCATTAAAATGACTAAGTTAGAAGGAATGGAAGATCTAAAATTCATGCTTATCACCCACCTATATATATATATGGTGCCCCACCTCCTCCCTCATTTAGCTCATTTAGTTTCTACTTGAACCAGAGGAGTAACCCTAAGAGTGAGGCACATAAGTGGGAGAGGAAGACAAGGCAAAAAGTATGGATTTTCTTGGTTTTTTCATGCTTTCTCTTTAGCAAACCTCTTCTCCTTCATTTCCCCCTTCTTTCCTATGGTGTTATTAAAGTTTTTGGATCTATTTTAAGGGAAGAATAGAGGAGAAAATTCGGATTTGAAGAGAGGAGGCAAAGGAAAGGAAGAAACAACCAAGAAAACAAGGAAAAATAAGGTAAAATCTTCATCCTATAGTTGCTACTCTTTCTCCTCTTCTCTATTTGGTTTGTCTAACATAAGAAGCTACAAGAGGGCTTGGATTTTGGGCAGAACCAAGAGTGAATTTTAGGAAATGGAGTATAAAGAATAAGAATATGCAAAGGGAATTAACAAACAACTATAAAAATTCAAGATAGCAAGCTTAGGGTTTCTAGTGTTCCTTGAAAAATCTGATTTGATACCAAGATTCCTAGGCCTAAATGAATGTTCAAATGAGCTCCTAAGATCCCTAAAAGGCTACCCATGTGCATCTTCCATCAAGAAAATAAAGCAAAGTCTATGGATGCCAAGAAGGGAGCTAACCTCGGCCTAAGGGACTTGAGGCACTTAGAGATGGTTTTAAATTTTTTCAAGCCCATTTTTTAGTCATATATGATGAGTGAGGATGAGAGGAAACCTTGAAAAAAATTTAGAATGCCTAGAGAATGAATTGGTGTCATAGGTTCCATAATATAGCCTAAGGAAGCAACATATAGTTAGACTCTTTGTTTTAATTGTGTGATAACTCCAAAAGGCTTAAAAGGAGTCAAGAATGATAAATGAAAGGAAATAATGGAACCTAGAACTCATTTGATGGGTATTGCTTCATTAGGTGTATTTAGAAACTATAAATGAACCATAGGACAAAACTAGAGGTCCAAGTGGATGTGTGGCCTTAGAAATGATTCTAGGAACCTAATTGGCTTCCATATATTGTGTTTATACCAAGAGAAACTAATCCCACACCTTTGTGTGTGTGAGGCTAAGGAAGGGAGAGCATTTTCAAAAGGAGAAGTGTGTCATTGCAATAAAGGTAGCTCACTCCTCCTTCTCTCATGCATGAATGTATGCTTGACTTATCTTTGAATGTGTATATGTGTGTTTTAAGCTATGAAAAGTATTCTAGCATGAGCTTTTATTCCATGGTACCATGATAATGCATTATATTTTGAAATTATGCCTAATATGTTTGCTTGGATTTGCTTGAGTGTAGAGAAACCAAGAACCCTTAGCCATAGTGAGAATGAGCTAAGAACGCTTAAGGTTAGTTGAGACAAAATAAAGAGTCTCCTAAAAGTAAAGTTGACTCCTAAAAGTGTGGTTAAGTCAAAAACCTCTAGAGAAAATAGGTGAGACAAATTCAAAATCCACAAGAGAATAGGTGAGGCTAATCCACTTACTTGGCAAGCCTAAGTATGCCTTGTGTGACTTGTTTAAGTGCCAAGAATGCTTCTTGAATGATCATGCCTTCATGATGCTCATCATGCATACATTTTTAAGACTTGTTTTACATCCTTTATGTATGATTGAAATAGAGATAAGCTATTGGGATTCTTTAAATCACATTCCCTCTTCTCCAATGTTCTAATATGCTAGGTAGACTAAGTGAGCAAGGTAATGGAAGCCATCAACTTGAAAGGTGAAAGATTGAAAACAAAGTGCCTTGATTTTGCTTCTTTATGGCCATATGAGTGGCAAATGTTGCAATCCTTTATTTTATATGTCCTATGACCTCATAAACATGTGTAATTATTCAAATGTATCATCTACAAATGAGATTTAATGTTATGTGTATGGTAATGTGCATTTTGGGTAGCGAATGGCAATATAAAGCATGTAGATTCTTGTGTATGGCATGAGGTAAGAGAGTGAGTTTTCAAATTCTGGGTTTGGGCACCTTTAAGACAAGTTTATAAAGTCATTTTGATGCATTCCCATGTACTCAAGTGATTATGGTTGCCTTGGAGCTCAAAATGGACCATTTGGACCCTTTTTAAGAGACAAAATGACCATTTTGCAACCCAATATTGAGATCTAACCAAATGAATAAATTTGCCCATGAAATTTGGTGCATATATAGATCTTATCTATAGCTTTTTGGGAAGCTAAAGGCCAAATTATTTGAAGCTCTGTGGAACTAATTATGATTTTTCAAAGTTGGCATTTTTCTGCTGAACTGATACAAGTACTGTTCATATAGTTAGAAACTTGGGCTATGTCATTTGAGAGCCAAATGATGTCCAATGCTTATAAAATTTTATAGGCATAAACTAGACATGGTAGGCTTTCCATAGCCACTAAGAACACCCCAATTAGACCTCTAAGCAAGGAGATATGAATTTTTGAAGTTAGAGGTCAGTACTAAGGATGACGGTTGACCTTTAGTACTGTTCCATTGATTTCCGGTAGCTAGCAGCCCCTGTTAAGGTCTGAACATACTTTTAGCATAAAGTGGGCATCTATAACTTTTCAAAATGGTAAAGAATCATGATTTTTATTTTTTTAGAATTAGTTATGATTTTTTAAAATTTATGACATAAAACTAGAATTCTTACCTAAGGCTGCACCTAGTATTTTTGTGTATTCCATCCACTTGCATGAGTCCTAGGCCACTTCCTTGGATGGTTTTGAGTTGTATTAGTATAATTAAATATGAGAATGATTTGAATGAGTTCATATGATCCACAGGACACTAAACGAAAAATCTATCTGCTACACAACACAAGAAAATTGAATATTTTAATGCCTTTTTCCTTGAGAACTCATATGCTTCATGGAATGGAACCTAGAAATGGTATGAGATGAGTCTTAGAATTATGGGGTTACAACAACAGCTATCCAGTGGCCAATTCTAGCACACATAGGGCTCACTCCCTAAATAAGGCTACTCCGCCATATTATATATATATATATATAAAGGTCAGTCCTTTACCAAATAACCAATATTTATAAAATCATATAGTAAATAGCATATTGTCCATGTCAAGAAATCAAACAGTATATCAACACAGCAAACAGCACAAATTCATAACATATGTTATCACATATTTCATTATTGACATAATGCTCATAAATTTCTAACTATGACAAATGGGCTCCAAAATTCACAAAATAAATATCAGTATAATAATACAAACAGCATGTAGAATGTAATGTCCCGTTTTCATTAAACGATGGAAATGGGCACGCTTTCAAAGTAAGTCCCTTGAGATGAGTGATTCAAAGCCAAATAAAATTTGGATAAAATGTTAAATAATAAAAAATGAGGATTTGAGCCTTGAGTTACCCAGAAACTGGGGTCGGAGTGATTTGAAAAATTTGCCGAAAGGCCAGTGGCATTTTCGTAAATAAGTGCAATTTTGGAAAAGCACCTAGGAGGGCTTTTTAAATGGAAATTTTGAGTTGCCCAGGGTTCTTAGAGGCCCCAAAAACCATGAAAAGCCCCGGGACCAGTAAAGACCCTCCGGTGTAAGTTTTCCAATGTCGATTGACCCAAACTTTGACCGATTCATCCAGAAGGGTTTTAGCTCCGATTTGAGTGATTCCAAAGCCATTTTTATTAAATTGGGAACCTATTTGTTATGATGGAAAAGACGGTTCTCAAAAAGGAGCTAAAACAAAGGAGAAACAAAAAGGCAAAGTATGAAGGGCAAAATGGGAATTTTTAAAAAAAGTCACTTTACCCTAGCTATATATAGGTGGCACCTCACACTCTCCTTCATTCACTTCAGAATTTCCAGCCCTAAATCAGAAGCAAATCCCTTGGAGAGTCGTGTACAAAGAGAAGGGAAGAAGGAGGAAAGATTCAAGACTTTAGGTATGGAATTTTGCTTGTTTTTCATGCTTTCTCTCCTCCACTTTCTTCTCCTCTTTTTCCCTCTTCTTCTCCATGATGTCTCTGAAGTTTTGAGGGCTGTTTTGAAGGGATAACAGAGGGGAAAGTTCGAATTTCAAGTAAGGAGGCCAAGGAAAGCAAGAACAAGCAAAGAAATCCAAGGAAAACAAGGTATTTTGTAATTCTTCCACTTGGTCTTCTTCCTCCCTTCCATGACCATTTCGACCTACACTTGGACAGATCTTAGGATTCAGATTTTTAACCAAACCAAAGGTAATTCTTAGGTATTTGATGGAGAGGAATAAGAATATGCAAAGAAAACTAAGAAAAATGCATTAGAAAGCAAGATGCAAAACCTAGGGTTTCAAGTGCACCTTTCAATTTCTGAATTTGTAGGATGCTTTCTAGGTCTAAGTTAGAGTATAAATGAGTTCTTGAGACACCAAAGATTCTCCCCACAAGCTTCCCCCTTCAAGAAAACCAAGTAAACTCCATGAAGGCCATTAAGCTCCATAGCCTCAGCCTAAAGAGTTTCTCATAGCTAGGGAGAGTTTTAAATTTTTCTAAGGCCATTCTTGAGTCATAATTGATGAATGAAAATGAGGGGAGGCCTTGGAAAAAATTTAGAACTCATGGAAAGTGATTTGGTGTCTTACGTTCCATAATATGACCTAAAGAAGCAACATAGTGCTAGGCCATTTGTTTTGATGATGTGAGGACTCTAAGAGGCTTAAATGGAGTCAAGAATCATATTTGAAAAGAAAGAATAAGGCCTAGAAATCATTTGAGGGGTGTTGCTTCATTAGGTGCCAATATGGACCATAATGGAGCCTATAGAGCAATCTAGTGTTTCATTAAATTGTGTAGCCTTAGAGTGTGGTTCATGAACTTAATTGGCTCCCATAATTTGTGTCTAGGCCAAGAGACACTATTTCCACCAACTTGTGGGCGTGTGGCTAAAAGAGGAGGTTTAAAAGCTAAGGAAAAAGTGTGTACTTGCATACAAGGTAGCTCTCTCCACCTTCTCTCATGCATGGATGTGTGTTTAGCTTGTTTTAGAATGCTTGTATGTGTATTTTCAAGCTTTGAAAAGTATGCTAGCATGCCTTTACATGTCATGATCCTTGATGCCATGTTATGTTTTAAATGAATCCATGATGTTTGTATGAGTTTGCTTGAGTGTGGAGAGGCCAAGAACTCTTCCCTTGGGTGAGGAGGAGCCAAGAACCCTTGAGCTTGGTTGAGACAAAGTAAAGAGTCTCCCAAAAGCAAAGTGGGCTCCCAAGAGTATGGTTGAGCCCAAAGTGCTCAAAAAATGGGTGAGGCAAATCCAAAATCCATGAGGAGAAGTGTGAGGCCAATCCAAACACTTAGTGAGCTCTTGAATGTCTTGTATGATTAATTCACATGCCAAAGTTGCTTTTAAAATGCCTATGATTTCTACTTTCTCCATGCATGCATTTGTGAAACTTGCTTGCACATATTATGTGTGATGGAATGGGAGATAAGCTATTGAGATTCTTGAATCTCACTCCCTCCTCTTAAATGTCCTAATATGCTAGGTGGACCAAGTGGACATGGCAATGGGAGCCAACCACCTTGAAGAAAGAAGATTGCCATCCTTATGCTTGATTTTTGGTCTTTTGATTCATAAGGAGACTTCATGATGTATATGATTATTGTAAATAGTCTATGACCCCTTGGACAAATGTAAAAATGATATTATGTGATAGATAAATGAATGAGTATGGTGTATGTATTCTAGAACATAAATTGAGTGTTTATGCTAATGTATACACTTGAGAAAAGCTTGGTGTAATGTGTATAAGTGAGGGTGAAAAGGCCAAAATGAGATGCAAATGTTTTGGGACCATTTGGGCAACTTCCCCAAGTCTTAAACATGCTTTTAAACTTGCCCAAAAGGTGCCAAGACCAAAGGAAATCCATTTGGCAATTTTGGTACCCAATATGAAGCCAAAATTGACCATAATGGAACCCTATGTCACTTTTTAGCCAAATGAGTTAGTCTTGCCCTGAAATTTGGCATACAATTAGGTCTCATTAAGAGCTTTCTGTGAAGTTAAAGATCATAATTTTCAGAGACCTAGAGAATATTTGATGAATTTTCAAAGTTGGGATTTTCCATGGTTTCTGGTATGTGCACTGTTCATACTGGCAGATTTGATTTTCGTGTCACTCGATGGCCAAATGGTGTCCAATGCTTATGAAATTTTATATGCATAAACTAGAGGGCATAAGATTTCTGTGGCCACCGAGATCACCTCATTTGGAGGTCTGAGCAGAGAGTTATGAATTTTTGAAGTTTGCTGTCAGTAACAGTGGCATCTCCATAGCTCAATCACTGTTTCATCAGTTCCAGATGTCTAAACCTTTCTGTTTCATTCTGGACTTATTTTTAGTGTCATTTAACATTTGTAGCTTTCCATAATGACTAAATGTGTGTGATTTCTATTTTGTTAGAATTAGTTATGAATTTCAGAAGTTTACATCAGTAACCTGAATCACAGCCCAGGCAGCCAGCGAGTCTGTAGCTTCTTGGATGTCAAACGTTCTGTGTGATGAATGTTGTGATGTGGGCATATTTTTATGTGAATTAGACATCCTAAGCTTTCTAGAATGACCAAGATTTCATGATTTTGAATTTTATGGATTTAGTTATGATTTTCCAAAGTTTGGTCAGGATATGGAGCAAAGCTGGCCGAAAATATGCTTGTCTATTTTGAGCTCCATTTCGGTTTCCATGAATTATAGGCATGTTTTTGTGATGGAAATGAGTTGAAATAATGAAATTAAATATGGGGAAGTATAGTATAAGCTCACACGGTCCATGTGACACCGAATTGAATTTTTTGATACGACGCAACGCGAAAAAAATCATTATTTCTTTAGCGTTTCCATGGAACATCAATATGATTCATGATATTATGCCATTTGAAAGCATGAGATGAGTTAGAACTTATGGTGTTACATAGAACATATTAGACTACATAAATCATCTAAAACATATCAAATAACATAAGTAAAAATTTAAGAACTTCTTGGTCAACACTTTTTCTCAAAAATTTGACTTTTTATATGATGATCCATGATTCACCAAAATTTCACCATAAGTCTTATTTTTAGTGTAGATTAACCTAATTTAGTTGGATTTTAGAAAACTCTTCCCTAAGTATATATACATGTGTTGGTCGAACCTATGTACCAAGGGAGACATATGATTTTGCTTCATTTTGATGTCACCAAATAGCCACACATACATATTCAAGGGAGATGAATAAAAGTCCTCAATCAATTTCGAGAAATTTCATGGATATTCTACAATTTTTCTAAGTTAAAATTCAAGGGTTTCTTGCCAAATTCTTCATGAAAATCAAAGTTCTATTAATCTATCTCTTCCTTAGACTTCTGTCCATTATTCTCCCATTTAATTTCTCTTTAATTCTTTCCATGGCTTCTTGAAATACAAAATTTTACGGTTTGTAGAAAATTTTCCAAGAATAAAATTTTCTTGAATCACATGTATCCATAAGCCATATATATGATTCTTTCATCTTTTCTTGGCTTGAATTCATGGAAACAACAAAATCTCCCATCTTATCTTGCCATGAGTGAAACTTAGAGGGGAAGAGGAAAGAAAATTCTTGAAGAAAAATAGAAGAAAAACTAAGAAGAAGAAAGTCTATCTATGTTACCTTAATTTTGCAGTATTTGATAACCTCTGGTAACTTTTCTTTATCTCTTTCTCCTTCCTTAGGTCGAGCTTCTCCTCCTCCTTCTTCTTCTTCTCGTTTTAGCTAAATTGTGTGTATGTGAGAGTGTGTGAGTGTGGCGTGAAAGTGTGCGTGTGTGTTTTGTATATTTTATTTACAAATGGATGGTTAAAATTTAATCAACTTTTAAGGTAGAACATCTTGGCCTTTAAATCAAGTGGATGGTTAGGATTTAGCCTTGAAATGAGAGATTAAATGGGGTCCTTTGGATTAGATCAAGGGTTATGATTTGATCTTTAAAAAGTGAGAAAATCTAAGCCATTGGATTGTATCAACAATTTAGATCACATCATTTTTTTATGGACGAATATTAGCCTTTGGATTTTAACTGCGGTTAACTTTTAACTATGATTACTTTTTTGTAATGTGTAAAGATAGGGTTGCATTTAATACTGCTTAAGTTAGCATCTATGTCATGCTGATATCAGTGGTAACTTTTTCATAATATGTGATTACTAAGATTTGCTCACGTAAGCCTATGTAATTGCTTTGTAATTCATGTAGTCTCTAGAATTTTCTTTTAGTTTCTAGTCTCTTCTTTACATATGGCACCACATCATCATTCTTCTTGCTCCATGGTGCCACATCAACACCTTCCCAGCTCCATGGTGCCATGCTAGGTATTCCCGATTAGAATTTACAAAATTGCCATCATTTCACCAACGTATCTGTTAGTAAGTTCTCCGTAATATTTTATTTAATTTACATTCTCTGAGTTTTCTATTATATTTAGGCCTATATGTGTAACGTTTCTTCTAAATACCCATTTTTAGCTCTCTTTTTTTTAAACTTCTTAATATGAGTTTAACTATCCTTTTTCTATTTTAATTATTCCTTCATAATAAAGTCTAATTAATAGTGTAGTGAAATATGACAATAACGAAAATATACTGTAATTCATATAAACTAGTTTAAGAGTTCCATCATGGGGGAACGGGGTCATATAGGTCACATCACATCAAAGGGGGATCTATCCTATAACTATTCAAAAAGAAAATCCCCAGATAACAAAAGGACCAAAAAGGTCAGTCCCCTATGTTCACAAAAGGTCAATGTCAGTGCATGGGGCACTGTTCATGTAAACAAAAGAGCAGGAGGGTCAAATCCACTCAGTGGAAATGAGTGAGATTCAAGCTCCCCTAGGGCCATAGAGTACACAGGCACAGTACAAGCAGCGCCATCACATGATATAATCTGTATGTAATGAATAACAAAGACCAATCCTTGTAATGGGAACTAGATCCACTCTGCCTGGAATTCTAGTGTCACATGATAAATTGGCATCTAAGAAAAGTATAAATCACAATAGAGTGAGAAATAATTTTCTCAGTAACATAGATAAGATTAATACCACATAATATCCATGAAGAAAAGTCAAGTAGTAATTTTAACATACAGCTGTAAATAAACAGAAGGCTTACAAAGACAGTTAATTCACTAAATAATATAAACAAAGGGATATGCTTGTTAGCAATATCTAACGTGAATATGAAATAGCAACATGAATAGATATATTACATCTAAAATAGAACATGAATAAAATACAAGAATTATCTCAACATAATTTATATTTAACAGTTGCAAGATATTCACAAGATCTCCACATGCATAAAATGTAGGGAATATAACAAACAATATTTATTCCCTCTTGACCATTAGGCCTTGGAGACTGCAATGCCCAACACTTAGATCATGTCACATTGGCTTTAGCAGGCTCAAGCCCAGCTTATGTTATACTGCCATGACATAACAGGCTCACCCTTGTTTCCTTTACTGAGGCATCCCCAGTGAGTATCCAAGGAAAGTCATATAAAATATCATAATAATATGTCATCTAAGCCATGATTTGATCAAGGCATAATAGGTGTATTTGGAAAAGAACTATCTTGCATAACTCTGTGCATAAATAAATAATCTTGATAGCATGACAGCATACTGGAGTCCAAAAAACTGTTGATTTAGATATTTTCAAGTATCTTTAAGATTGGATATCTAATACAATAACAGTTACCCAATGGCTAACTTTGGCACACACAGGGCTCACCCCCTTCTGGCCTATATATATTGGTTAGTCCTTTACCAAATAACCCATACTCATAGAATTAAGTAGTAAATAGCATACTATCCATATCAAAAAATCAGACAGTATATCAGCACAACAAACAGTGCAATTCCAAAACACATGTTATCACATATTTTATTCTTGACGTACTACTGTGTAATTTTCCAACTATCACAAATGAGCTCCAAAATTCACAAAATAAATATCAGCATAATCTATACAACATGTAAAATATATTAGGCCATAATAATCATCCAAAACATATCAAATAACATCAGGGAAAATTCAAGAACTTCTTGGTCAAAACTTCTTCTTAAAAATTTGACTTTTTATATAATGATCCATAAATCACCAAAATTTCACCATATGCCTTTTTTTTATGTAGATTAACCTTATTTAGTTGGATTTAAGAAAACTCTTCCCTAGGTATATGTACGTATGTTGGCCGAACCTATGCATCAAGGAAGACATGTGATTTTGTTTCATTTTCATGTCACCAAATAGCCACACATACATATTCAAGGGAGATAAACAAAAGCCCTCAATCAATTTCTAGAGATTTCATATGTATTCTACAATTTTTTTAAGGTAAAATTATAGGGTTCCTTGCCATTTTCTTCATAAAAATCAAAGTTATATTAATCTTCCTCTTCCTTAAGCTTTCTCCCATCACTTCCCCCCTTTATTTTCTCTTTAATTTCTCCCATGGCATCTTGAAATACAAAGCTTCTTAATTTGTAGAAAAATTACCAAAATTAGGAATTTTCTTGAATCACATGAATCCATAAGCCATATATATGATTTCTCTATCTTTTCTCTATCTTTTGTTGGCTAGAATTCATGGAACTAACAAGATTTCCCATCTCCTCTTGCCATGGACGAAAATTAGAAAGGAAGAGAAGAGAAAAATTCTTGCAGAAAAATTAAAAAAAAAAACCAAGAAGAAGAAAGTCTATCTATGTTACCTTAGCTCTGTGATATTTGATTTTCCCCAATGACTTTTCTTTTTCTCTCCTTCCTCCCTTCTCTTCTTCCTTAGGCCAAGCTTCTTCTCCTTCTTCTTCTCCTCCTCTTGGCCGAATTGGTGTGTGTATTTTGTGTGTGAGAGTGGCATGAAGGTGTATGTGTGGTTTTTATATATATTAGTTATAAATGGTTAAGATTTAATTAGCTTTAAGGTGGAAGATCTTGGCTTTTAGATTACATGAATGGTTAGGATTTAACCTTGAAATAAGAGATAAAATGTAGGCCTTAGGATTAGATCAAAAGTTGTGGTTTAATCTTGAAAAGGTGAAGAAATCTAAGCCATTGGATTTTACAGATGAATATTAGCCGTTAGATTTCTATGGTTACTTTTTCGTAATGCATGAAGATAGGATTGCATTTAATATTGCTTAAGTCAGCATATATGTCATGCTAAAGTTAGCGGTAACTTTTTCGCAATGTGTAAGATTTCTAAGATTCACTGACATAAGCCAGCGTAATCACTCCGTAGTTCATGTAGTTTCCAGAATTCTCTTCCAACTTCTAATCTCTTTTTCACAAATGGCACCACATCATCACTCTCTCTCTCTTTCATTACCATATCAGTATCTTCCCAACTTCCTAGTGCCATGTCAGCTCTTTCCAGTTAAACTTACAAAATTGTCACTATTTCCTAGGTTCTCCATAATATTTTATTTAATCCATATTCTTTGAGTTCTCTGCTATATTTTAATATTATTTGGCTCTATATGGGTCCCATTTAATGTCTTCAACCATACATTTAAATATTATTTATTTCTCAAATATTTTATTATTTTAGGGTCTAAATGACCATTTTGCCCCTAATAGTGATGTGACAGACAAGCATCTCTGTTCGTTTTTCACTTATGTCTTCTTCATAACTCTATATTTCTAGATTCTATCACCACTACTCGGTAGATTTTTTTGCATAGAATTTCCTAAGACAGCTAACACTGGTCTAGGGTTTTATTTCGTCTCCATTATAAGCTTGTAATTGTTCCGAGCCATTTTCTGGTCCTAACAAATCTAGAATTTCATGCAACAAATTTTATAATTTTCTATGCATTATTTCCTAACTATTGATATATATATATATTGGACTAGTTCTGAATTCCCCTTCCTTTCAAAAAATTAGCAAAGTTTGTCTAGTGATAAATGACAATTTTGCCCTTAGCCCCCTAGACCCCCCTAAAATTTCAAAAATTCCTATGGGTCCTATTCAACTTATACTTCTCATATACAAAGTTATTTCATTCAAATTCACCTTATTAAAGCTTAATAAATTTATTACATAAAATACTAAATAATTAGAAAATCCTAATTCTATAGATGTTACAATATGAGTCCTATTTAATGTCTACAACCATATATTTTATTATTATTTATTTTCTTAATATTTTATTATTTGAGGGTCCAAATGACTATTTTGTGGTAGTGATGTAACAAAGAAGCACTTTTATTCATTTTTTGCTTATATCTTCGTCTTAACTTTGCATTTCTAGATTCTGTCACCACCATCCAATAAATCTTTCTACACTGAATTTTTTGAGACAAATGACTCAAGTTTAAGGGTTTAGTTCATCTCTATATAAACATGTAATCATTTGGGGCCATTTTCTGGTCCTAATGATTTCATAATTTTACAAAACAAATTTTATAATTTTCTACGTATTATTTCCTAACTATTGATATATATATATATATATATATATATATTGGACTAGTCCTGAATTCCTCTTTCTTCTTGAAAAATTATTAAAGTTTGTCTAGGTAACAAATGACAATTTTGCCCTTAAGTCTCCTGGACCCCTCTAAAATCTCAAAAAATTTCTATGGGTCTTATTCAACTTATAGTTTTCATATATGAAGCTACTTTGTTCAAGTTCATCTTATTAAAACTTAATAAATTCATTATATAAAATACTAAATAATCAAAAATTTTTAATTTTTAGGGATGTTACAAAAGTTATAGCACTCATGTTGTCACACCAAACAATAAGAGTTTGTTCCAATGGGAAATTGAGTTCTGACAATAGTAACTGAATCCAAGCCATTTGAATAGCTAATGAAGCCAAAGCATGATGCTCTGATTAAGTATTGGAACTCGATACAACTTTTTGCTTCTTTGATGACCAGACAACAAGTGATTTGTCAAAGAAAACACAGTAACCAACCACCAATTTCCTATCATCTGGGCATATAGCCCAGTCAACATCCGAGAACCTTTAAGAGTCAATAAATCTAAAAGTTTTATATGCAATCCGTAATGTAAAGTTCCTTTAAGGTAACAAAAAATTCACTTTACAACTTGCCAGTGCAAGTTCACTAGAGAAGTAAAGAATTGGCCAAGTCTATTTACTACAAAACTTATATCAGTATGCGTGTTTGTCAGATATTTCAAACCTCCAACTGCTCTTAAAAAAACTAATGGATTACTTACGACTTCACATTCATTAGCTAATAAAAGTTTCCCTGTAGTCATTGGGGTAGGACAAAAGGAAACATTAGACAACTCAAACTTCTTCAACAAGTCAGTAATATACTTACCTTGGCTGAGATATAGACCTGTCTCATCCGTATGAGCCTTTATGCTAAGAAAATAGTGTAGAAAGCCATGGCCCTTAAATGAAAAGGAGCTATTTAGTCTTTGTATGAATTCCTTAATGCTATACGCATTATTTCCAATGATTAGAATGTCATCTACATAAATAAGCACCATAACTATGCTAGACTTATCCTTCAAAAAGAATAATGAATTGTCCCCTTGGAGTTCTAAAAACCCTAACTTAGTAAAGTAATTTTAAAACATTCAAACTATGCTCTTGGTGCCTATTTAAAGCCATACAAGGCCTTAGTTAACTTATAAATGTGATTTGGTTTTTCAGAATTGGTAAACCCTTCAGGCTACTTCATATAGACTTGATCTTCGAGGAAGATATTCAAAAAAGCATTGTTAATGTCTAATTGACATATTTCCCAACCAAATGCAATAGCAAGTGTGAGAATAATTCTCACAATAGCAACTTTAGTTACTAGGTTAAAAGTTTCTCCAAAATCAATACCTAGATCCAATTGAAACCCTTTGGCAACCAACCTACCCTTATGTCTAGAAATTGAGTCATCTTAATTGAATTAAACTTGAAAACCCACTTGTAATCAACAAGATTTTGTTTCCATGTTTTATTTCAAGTTAAAGCATTAAATTCATCTACCATGGCTTGTTTCTAATGAGGTGAATTAAGAGTTTTAGTTACACTTTGATGCTTGGTTTTTAAATTGCTAGTAGAATTTTCCTTGTCTTTTCCCTTTGTATCCATAGTTAAACAATTAAAGGGAACTTTAGGCTTAAAGATCCCACATTTGCTTTTGGTTAGCATTCTATGTCTCGTAGGAACATCTTCAAACTGGTTAAGTTCACCCCCACGACACTTTTTAACAAATTCTTTAAATTGATCCTCAACAAATCTGAGTTGTGAATTTTGATGATTGGCATCTCCTACTAGATATTGACTTTCAGATTCTTCAAAGTAAGGCAACTTAGGAGAGGACAAGATAGAAGAAGAAGGAACAACTTGTTGCAAGGAGAAATTAGTTATAGCATTTAGTGGAGCTAGCTGACATATAGGACTAGAATTTGATGTCAACTGATTTGAGTACCGAGTCAAACCTCTATCTCTTTTTGTTTCTATTTGATATTTAAAGAAAATAGTAGGATGAACTACTTCTAAGACTAGTCTTCTTGTATTTAGAAAACGTGAGACAAAAGAAAAATCATTCTTATTAAAAACATGTCTTGACATGTACACTCTGCCTGAGGTTCTCAAACACTTGAACCCTTTGTAAGTGTTACTAGATCCAATGAAAACACATCTTATCATATGAAATTGCAATTTATGCTTATTGTAAGGCTTCAAGCAAGATAACAAGTACAACAATATAGTTTTAGCTCCTTGTAATTAAGATGCGACCTGAACACCTTAAAGTTTGGAGAAACTCCACCAAGAATTGGAATAGGTAGCCTATCTATTAAGTAGGTTGCTGTTTGGAAGGCTTCCCACCAATAACTCAATGGCATCTTGGCTTGTGCAAGTAAAGTGAGCCTTAACTCAATAACATACTTGTGTTTTCTCTCTGCCCTTCCATTTTGTGGTGATGTACGTAGACATTGATGCTGAAATAAGATACTAAACTCTTGAATAAGATTAGTAAAACTTCTTGATTCTCCACCCCTATCACTTCTCAAAGTCTTAATTTTGTTCTCAAACTAATTTTCCAATAGTTTTTTGAATTGAATGAAAGCATTCAAAGCTTCATTTTTAGCTTTAAGTGGATATATCTACGTATACCTACTATAGTCATCCATAGAAATGACATAGAGTAATGAATGGAATTGATTGGGGATGGACCCTATAAATTTGTGTGCACCAATTCTAGAGGTCTAGAGGCATGAGAATGTGACACTTTGAAAGGCAATGAGTGTGACTTCCCATACTGACAAGCTTCACAAAACTCAACATCTTCATTAGAAATATTTATATTATAATCAACTGATACTTTGTTTAGTATACAGCTAGATGGGTGGCCAAGTCTACAATGCCATTCTTGTTTTAGTGAAAGAAAAGCACGAGGTTTAACTATAGCAAAATAAAGGTTTTTAGGTTCAAAGATAGTAAAGCTACTATTGCATCTCCTTTGCATCTTTCTATTATTGTCATTTACTTTATAAAGACCTTAATGCATTGTTCCTTGTAAAAGAACCTAACATGTCTCCTTGTCTTTCACATAACAAGAATAAGTATCAAATTCAACAACTATATCATTGTTTTAGTTAGCTTAGAGATACTTAATGGATTTTTAGCAATCTTTGGAGCATAAAGAACATCATTTATAACTAAATTTGGTTACCATAGAGAAGACTAGATGAACCAATGTTAAGAGCTTCCAATTTATTACCATTACCCACTATGACATTGGTTTTACCATTGCTTGCTACAAGATTGTTAATTTGAGTGATGTCACTAGTTATATGGCTACTTGCTCTGCTGTCAAAATACCTTTCACTATCACTGACAATCTGAGGAGAAGCTGTAATGTCCGATTTTCGTTAATTGACAAAAACAGGCATGTTTTCAAAGCAAGTCTCTTGAAATAAAGTAGTTAAGGTTCTAAAAAATTTGAGTAACATTCTAGACTCCTAAAAATGAGAATTGTAGCCTCAGATGGAAGGAAAAACAAAGCTAGAATGAAGAAACAAATTCTGACGGAAAATCTACAAAACATAATGGCACTTTCATAATTTTAAGCAATTTTTGGAATTCACATAGGAGGACTTTTTAAATGAAATTTTTGAGTTCTTCGAGGTTCTCAAAAGCCCTGAAAACCATAGGAGGCCCCGGAACAATTAAATCCCCTTAGATGGACATTTTCTAATGTCAGTGTACCTAAACTTTGATAGATTCATTCGAAAAGGTTTTAGCTCTGATTTGAGCAATTCCAAGGGCATTTTATTAAATTGGAAACCTAAATTTTATAATGAAAAAGACAGTTCTCAAAAAGGAGCTAAAACGAAGGAGAAACGAAAATACAAAGAACGAAAGGAAAAATTAGAATTTTTGAAAAAGCTACTTTCCTACCCTTATATATATGTGGCACCTCACTTTCCCTCCATTTAGCTTCAAATTATTCAAAAAGCCTAGCAGAGAGGCACACAAGAGAGGAAGAAGAAGAAAGAGAAATCCAAGCTTGAAGGTATGCTTCCGTGGTGGTGTTTCATGCTTTTCTTCATCCACACCTCTTCTCCTCCCTTCTCCTTTGTTTTCTTTGATTGAAATGGAGTTTATAAATATGATTCAAGGGAGAAATTCAAGGAAATTTTCATATTTGAAGAGAGGAGCTTGGAGAAAGCAAAATTCAAGCAAAAATAAGTAAGGAAACTAGGTAAAATTTCATCCTATGGTTACTATTTTTGATTCCTCTTCTTCTCTAATTCGACACACCTATGGAACCCTAGGAGGAGATAATTTTTAGGTAGAACCAAGCATGAATCTAAGGAAAAAGGGCATGGAGATTAAGAATATACAAAGAAAATTAACAAAAAATTATTAGATTTCAAGATGCAAATTCTAAGGTTTTGTGTGCACCTTGTAAAATCTGACCTTGTGTGATGATTTCTAGGTCTTATTAAGAGTTTAAATGAGTTCTTAAAATCCCTAAGATGCTCCCCACATGCTTCCTCCTTCAAGAAAACAAAAAGAATTCCAAGGAGGCCAAGGAAGCCCATGTCTCGGCCAAACAAAGTTGGGATAGCTAAGGAGAGTTTTAAATTTTTCTAAGGCCATTTTTGAGTCATATTTGATGAATGAATAAGAAGGGAAGCCTTGGAAAAAATATAGTACTTATAGAAATTGAGTTAATGCTTTAGGTTTCATATCATGACCTAAAGAAGCAATATGTTGTTAGGCCCTTTGTTTTAATTGTGTGATGACTCCAAGAGGCCTAAAAGGAGTTAAGAATCATATTTGAAAGAAAAGAATGGAACCTAGAAATTATTTGAGGGGTGTTGCTTCATTAGGTGCATTTATGGACCATAATGGGGCTTATAAAACAACCTAGTATCTAAGCAAGTTGTGTGGCCTTAAAATTTGTTTCATGAATCTAATTGGCTTCCATAAATTGTATCTAGGCCAAAAGAAACCATCTTCATAAGTTTGTGGATGTGTGGCCGAAGCAAAGGAGGGAATTTCAAGAGAAAAAGTGTGTGATTGTGTGCAAGGTAGCTCTCTCCACCTTCTCTCATGCATGGATATATGTTTAGCTTGTCTTAGAATATGTGTATGTGTATTTTCAAGCCATGAAAGTATGCTAGCATGATTTTATATGCCATGATTTTATGATGACATATTATGCTTTTAAATGATGCTATGATATTTGTTTGAGTTTTCTTGAGTGTGGAGAGCCTAAGAACTCTTAACCATGGTTAAGATGAGCCAAGAACCCTTAAGATTGGTTGAAACAAAGCAAAGAGTCTCTCAAAAGCAAAGTGGGCTCTCAAGAGTATGGTTGAGTCCAAGAATTTTCTTAAAGAAAGGGTGAGGCAAGTTTAAAATCTATGAGAAAAAGTGTGAAGCCAATGCATCCACTTGGCAAGCTCTTGGATGTCTTGTATGACTTATTCACAAGCCAAGCTTACTTCTTGAATGCTCATGACTTCCATTTTATCCATGCATGCATTTTCAAGACTTGCTTTGCATATATTATGTATGATTGAATGAGAGATGAGCTATTGGGATTCTTTAAATCTTATTCCTTCCTCTCTGATGATCTCACATGCTAAGTGGACCCAGTGGACAAGGTAATGGAAGCCAACCACCTTGAAGGAAAGAGTTTGACAACCAAATGCTTAATTTTTGTCACTTTAAGGCCATATTTGTGTCAAATATTGTAACCCTTTAATGTATGTGGTCTATGACCCCTTGGACATGTGTAATTATGATAATATATGATGTATAAATGAATAGACATGATGTATAAACTCTAGAATGTAATTTGGATATATAATGCCAAGATATGCCTTGTGGAAGTTTGATATAAATATGCATATGTGTGGATGAAAAGGCAAAAATGAAATGTATGAGGTTTGGGACCATTTGGGCAGCTCACACAAGTCCTAAATGTGCTTTTAGACTTACCAAAAAGGTACCAAGACCAAAGGAAAACTATTTGGTTACTTTGGTATCCCATATAGAGCTAAAAATGACCATAATGGAACCCTATATCACTTTTTAGCCAAATGAGCTCTTCTTGCTCTAAGATTTGGCATGAAATTAGAGCTTGTTGATATCTTTTTGGAAAGCTAAAGAGCATAATTTTTGAAGGTCTATAGAATATTTGATGAATTTTCAAAGTTGACAATTTTTCTGGTTTTGGTTTGCTGTAATATTCATTTGGTCTGAAAATGAAATCCATCACATAAGGCTCAAATACTGTCCAATTGTCATAAAATTTTATACAGAAAAACTAGACATTCCCAGCAACTTGTACTAACTAAAAGCACCTCATTTAGGGGTCTAAAGAGGGAGATATTAATTTTTAAACATTCTATCCAGTATTAAAAGTTTTACCCGACCTGAGTTACTGTTCTATTGAATTCCAAGGTCTGAGCTACCTGAATTTGTCTAGAAATATTTTTTTCTCTCTAGATAACATTTACAACTTTCCATATTGGTATCATTTGAATGGATTGAATTTTTTTGAAATTAATTATATATTTTCAAACTTTGCTGCAGAAATTTGTGATAGCATCAAAAGGCAGTTTAATCTCTGGACATTTTTGGATGTCAAGTGTCATTTGTGATAAATTTTATGGTCTAGACATATTTTTATTATGAAGTAAACATTGGTAGCTTTCCAAAATGACCAAGAACACATGATTTTGATTTTTCTAGAATTAGTTATGAATTTTCAAAGTTTGATTAGAAAAGAGCCAAATTCTGGCCGAAAATGTACTTGATTATTTTGAGCTTTCCTTTGATTTCCATGAGTTGTAGCACATTTTATGATTCAAATGAGTTGTATTCATATAATTAAATATACGAAAGTATGGTATGAGCTCACATTGTAACACCCCAAAATTAATTAAGGTGTTAATCATGGATTTAGATTAATTAGGAATAATTAATATAGGATAAGTGGGCAAGTTAAGTGAATGGTAATTTTGAGAAATAAATCAATAATATGATTTGAGAATTAATTGGGATAGAAACTACATCTAGGCCTAAATTAATGTAGAAGATCATGAGAAGAGGCTAATGGAGACCCAATGAGTTAAGTGTAGACCCAATCCAATTCAATGTCATAAAGGCCCAAGATCCACCTTATATAGGCTCTCATAAGTGGCCCAATAACCCTTGTACAGACCTAAATCCTTGTACTCTTCAAACTTGGCCCAAACTTGATTTAAATTCAGCAACCCAATATATAAGAGCTGGCCCAACAAAGCAAAAATCTGAAGCCCAATTGGAGTTGGACCTTGGAGCAACCCATGACCCAACTTAGACCCAACTTAAACCTAACTAAAACCCTAACTCTTCAGCCTCTTTCTCATTTTGCTGAAACTCAAGAAAGGAAATTCGGAGGTTTAAGGGAGGCTAGGGTTCTACCAACATGGAAGCTCTATTTTTTACTCCTAGAGGATGATTTAGCCAAGGTGAGTTATATATAACTTGACCCTCTCATCCTCCTCTTCAATTTGGTCTAATTAATTTCTGGTTTTGAGCATTTTCATCTTCTTCTCAAATCTGAAACTTGGTGTTGGGTGATTCCTTACAAGACTTTTGGAGTTGGAGGTTAGAGGGATGATTAGGTAAGCATTTCCCTTCCATTTTGTGTATTACCTTGCTGGAAAATGCCCCTAAGGATGGATTATCATAATGGGTTCTGTTATTCTGCGAAATTACAAGGAGTTAATGGTGGAAAACTTAATTTTCTAGGCTTGATGACTGAAATGCGAATTTTGGTGCTTCCATGGTGGATTTTTAGAGGTTGAGGCTATGGGTGTTGTTAAGTGAGTATCTCCTTCCCATTTTGATGCATTTTCTATTAGTTTGAGACCCCTATGGTTGAGCTATGATATGGGCTTTGATTTCATGTGAAATTACTCAGAAATTAGAGTGAACTATGGCAGTTTCTGGTGTAGGAAAGTTGGAACCCGAAATTAAATCCCTTGGTAATTAGGTGAGTAACCTTTAGGCTGTCATTAGTAGTTCAACTCTTTGGATATCTGATTTGTTGATTAGAAATGATGATAATTATGCGTGTTATAAGCTTGATGTGCATTTGGATTATTATGGTAGCTAGAGGAAAAGTAATTGGCTTCATTGAGGTAACTGGGCTTATTTTCTTAATTCCATGTATATGTTCATGTTAATCTGCTATTTGTTACATATGCTTGATTTTGAAATGCTAAATGACTAGTTAATTACTTGATTGTTATTGTAATTAGACCTTGTGAGTCCATGGTGAAGCTGTGGTACGGCTGCCACCCGTGCATATGCTTCGATCGAGCACCGGGTTATGATCAAATCCCAGATGTACTGAGCCCTAGTTCTGCTCATGATGGAGTAGGTGCTGTGGACGGACCTCTCCCGGTGTTATTGACCATTAACATGTTATGTATTACTACTGGTATGGGATAGTAGTTATTGGTAGTTCAACTAGTTCATTTGCAAATTGAATTGATGATTCTGGTATTGATGACATGAAATTGCATTGGATTAATTAACTTGTACATGTATATAGAAACTGCCCTTTTGTTACTACGATTGTATATCTCACCCCGTTGTGGGCTAACATTTTCAGGGACCGGACCTCATAGTGGCAAGGAAAAAATTTACGGGAGCTTACTAAATGGGTTGGTAGCACCTAGGTTTTGAAACCTTGACAGATTGTATTGTAACTAGTTTACAAGTTTTGTACTATTGCTGTATTACATCATGAATTGCCAAGTGTAGGAGTTGTATTTTATTAACATAGAATGTAATCCCATGATATGTTCTTTATAGACTTGACTATTAATGCAAGAAATACCCAATGAAAGTGTGATTGAATGACCATTGTGGGAGATTTATAATTTGCTGACATAAAATCCCATGGATGAGTAGGAAAATCCATATCTAAATGCTAAATGGGTAATGATAGATTAGCTGGGTAATTAAGGTACATAATTACCACTAGAGTTGTATAAATTAAAGTAGAATGACCTTAAAGTGATATTAGAGGGAGATTGGAGAGCATGAGATGAAATTATAGGAGATATACCTACAAGAGGGAGTCACGCCGCGGCTAGGAAGGCCTTGCCGCCTAGCCGCGGCCGCCTAGCCGTGGTGTGCCTAAAGAGTGACAGTGGCGAGGGACGCCGCGGTTTGAGAAATCTCGCCGTAGCGTAGAGCAAAAAAAAATCGCCTAGGAGGGTGACAAAATGAAACCTCACCGCGACACAATAAGTTTTGCCGCGGTGCAATAAGTCCTGCCGCGATGCAAGTCGAGAAAATTAATTAAGGAGGGTACAGTGGCAAAACTTGCTACAGCACCACGTAGGTTGGCCGCGATGCAGATCCAACTCGCCGCAGTGAGAAAGTTACCCAGTAAGTCCCGAGAACAACTTAGCCGCAGCGCAAAAGGTCTAGGCCACGACACAAAGTTAAAAACTTAGTTTTCGAGCTCTAGGACCTAACTTAGCCATGGCAGAAAGGTTCCAGGTCGCGGCTCAGGTCCCCAAACTCTCACCTTTGACCTAGAAACCCTAATTTCTTTAATGCTAATGCTAGGCAATGATATAGGAACACTTGTGGGAGATTTTTGTGTGTTGAAATCGATGGATAGATGAATCACAAACCCTTAATGATGGTAGAAGCCCTTTTATGCATTCTTCCATTTATGGTTGTTTAGTTGATGACCCTAATAACATGAAGGTTCGAATTTCTCATATTTTTTTTAATGTAATAAATTGTAACGACTCCAAACCTTAATTCATTATTTATTAATCATGTATTTAACTATAATTACCGAGATTAGAAGTTAGGGTCGTCACACACATGATCCACATGACACCAAATGGAATTTTTATACATAATGCAGTGTAATTAAATGCATTATTTTAATATATTTTTTTCTACTTCCTTCATGGATTTGAGAATGTGATGCATAAGAATGTTATGAGATGAGTTAGAAATTATGGTGTTATAGAAGCAGTAAGAACTTAAGGATTATTGTGAGCATTTGAGAAATCATTCCTTCTACAGTTAAGATGGTTATTAGAGGAAGACCTTGTGTAAGTCTTGTCAAACCAATAGAAACAACTGGCAGCATATATGCCCTACTCTATTACAAACTTGACACGTAGGTTTGTTATCGGGACCTTCCACAACCTTTAGAGCCACAAGAACCTCCTCCCTGACCAGCAACATGCCAGCTTCCTCTACTAGAATCAAAAGAAGAGAAAGAACAACCCTCTGTGCTTGCCACATTAGTAAAGGAATTGTTAGTACGGAGGTTAGAAAAATCACTTAATTGCTCCAACCTATTTTCATAGGTCAGTAAGGTAGCCTACAGATCAAGCCAAGGCAGATCAACTTTGTCAACTAATTGAAAAACAATTGTATTATAATCTATATCCAAGTTTGCTAATGTTTGTGAGATTAGATCATTTAGTGAAATTGGACTCCTGACCATTGTCAAGTTGTTATCTATAGCTTTCATCTTGTTCAAATATTCTTCCATCTTCAAGGTTCCTTTTCAAATCCACTGGAATTCAATTTTAAGCATCATCACTCTAGATCTGGTATGAGCTTTGGAAAGATCTTTAGCTACATCCCAAAGTTCCTTAGATGTGGAGCAATGAGCTAACTAGGAGATTACGTCAAGAGTTATTGTATTGAGAAGCCACCCAAGAAGAAGTTGATCTATGGAGATATAGTCTTTATAATCAGGATTAGCCTTCGCCTCCACACCTTCAGAGATGAATTTAGGTGGGCATGGTTTTAATCTGGTGATATGACCATCAAGTTTGTTACCACGAATAACCAATAACACTAGTGATTGCCATAAAAGAAAATTGATCCAATCCAGCTTGATCAAGCATGGCAGACTGAAAAGGGAAAGGGGCAAACCAAGCTTAGGTGGATTACTAAAAAGAGATGAAGGGTTGATTGATCTTTTAATAGCAGAGTTGTAGGAGGAAACAAGTGTAGTCTAATTTGCCATGACATGAACCTAAAGGCTCTGATACCAAAAAGGATTTGAAAAAAATAGCAAGCTAGAAGAATCAAAAGAAATGGCAGAAAGCTCGATAACCTTTAATGCATTACTCAACTTGTGTATATAATACAAAAGGTCAACAAAATTAGTTAGCTGCCACAGCCCGGCGCTAAAGAATTCAAATTAGAAATAAACACGTGTCCAGGCCAACTGAGAAAAGTAACATAATGGCTACTTATATACAATTGAAAAGCTACCATGCGATAGAAAGCACTAAGAACACCAATATAATCAGCATGTTCTAATAGGTTTGAATCTCTTGCCGTTATTTCCACCATTTCAGCTATTCTTTTCACTGTTTTAGTGCTGTCCCTGCCACTATCGATTACATTTTTGGGTTGGGTCATCTTCCTTAATTTATGGCACTTTATGTCATTAAATAAATTATGAAATTGATATGTGAACATAACTTTTTCGATTTTGCATGACAAACCCCAATCCTTTGATACAGTCCAAATCCTATGTAATTTAAAAATTAATTATATATAACTCAATTAAAGAATAAAAAATTAATTATAAAAAATTAAATCTCATACATACTTTCACCTTTTTGTATTATTATTTTTTTTTTCAAGTGCACAAATACAAATGATCCAATTTGCTTGCGGATCCAATAAAAGAGAGGCTATGAGAGGAATAGAGTACCTGATTTTCCCTGTCTCCCTCATAAATTTAAATGGGGCAAATACAATTAAATGCAGAGAATCTTGGCTGATGGTGAAACTACCCGTGTGAGCAATAAAATATGTTTTCATTTGTCCATATTGAGCATTAAATGTTTTCATTTATCTCTCTCTTGCTCACATTATGCGTTTACAGGATCTGTGACACTGCACAAAAGCCCTCATATTTCAGTATCTCATTTAGTTCTCTTGTCATAGACAATTTACAACCCTCAGATTATCTATCGTGAAGTCAATGCACAAAGCTCAGTAGCCAATCATTGCCAAAAGAAAGAAAGATATAAAAATCATCAATGAAGATGATGATAAAGACAACAATTATTATGATGCTAAGGGCTTGTTTAAGATGAAAATAGACCGAGGACATATATCTCAAGTATAAAAGATAAGGGATCTAATTTTCAATATGAAAGAAACATTGTCATTAAATAGTAGAATGGAACTGAAATATAAATTTTTAATATTAATCTTTTGAAAGGAGAAAAAAAAAAAGCTCTTAAATTATACTGGATAAAACAGTAATTGAAAAAAAAAAGTCAAGCCATCCTAAAGCCCCAAGCTGAAATAGTTGGATAGTGGGATGTGAGATGAAGAGTAGGGCTTGGGAAGCCCATCCTAATCCACACTCTATTACCTTTTTAACTATCCAAACAATGGTTTGTGTTTCTATCCTTTCTCCCAAACAAGCACTACAGATTCGTCAAAGAGCCCTAGAGGTTGATAATTACAATCCAGGGAAATGCCTTACAGAATATAATTCCATCGTGGGGACAAATGCAATATAACATGAATAGGGAATTGATTAGTTAACAAAGGAAGGGTATTGGAGTAAGAGTACCAAGCCGAGTGAGAAACAACTTGATGACACCAATCATCAATGTGCCAATCCCATTTTAATTACATGCATTTAAGTGGTTTAAGTAATCATGTAGCTCCCAAAAATAGTGAGGGGAGGACAGAAATAGCTTTCTGGGCCGGATTTCCATCAATAATGCAGCAAAAGCTGCTCAGGGTCCAGTGCATGTATCATCATTCAATCCAATTCTAACCTCCAAAACAATTAGAAAACAAGCCCCAAAACAACAAATAAACACGCAAATATCAAAAGAGAACTCAAAACCACATAAATGCATAAAAGCTCATAAAAAGCCCTCAGATCTCATAGCTTCGATTGATCATTCACAGTTTAAAGCCAGCGGCGATCATCAAATGCCTTCACAAACCACCATTGAACAAGCATATATATATGTATGTGTGAGTGTGTGTTTATATGCTTATATATAGAGAGAGAGAGAGAGAGAGAGAGAGAGAGAGAGAATGGCAGTGGCAAGTGAAGGCAAATGGAGAACTAAAACTGCTGAAAACTGCTCAATAACGATTAATTTGTACATCAATGGGCTTCAATTTAGAGAAATAATAGAAAAAAGTAAAAGTAAATAAAGAAATTGAAGCAAATAGAAAACATAAAATGCTGAGAGGCACAAATCTTTAATTTATAAAAGATTAAATTAAGAAAATAATTAATAAAAAATAAAATTTGAAAATACTTTATTTGTAAGGAATCAAATTAAAAATAATTTGATAAAAAAATAAATTAAAAAAATGCTTCAAGACAAAAATAAAGATCTACTCGATAACGATATCATTGGGCATGGTATATGGAATTGTGCTATACCTGTCTGTGCATATCTGATTTCCAACTCTGAATTTCGTTTTGTAATCAAATCTGTTGTCAATCATAGCCAAACTATATCGATCAAATTTAGGCCTTCAACAAATAGAACCCGCACCAATGTGGGCCCAGAAAAAATTGTCCACGCAAAGGCCTTATTTGCTGCTTCTCAGGAATAAAGCCCAAAGGCCCACAAAAGGGAGTGGAGGGGGGTATTTTGGTAGGCATCTAATTTTTTTTAATAGGTTATCAATAATTTTCTTATATCAATTTAATCTTATCAACTCTTTATAAACCTATATAAAATCACACATGTCAATTATATAGGTTTATAAAGAGATTATAGATTTTAAAGAAATTAAATTTAAGACTTATGTTACACAATACTTATCTTCTTATCAGCAATATTTTTTTATTATCTTAAATAAGATAAGAAAGTAATGTGATTATTGAAAATAGTAGATAATTTATAATTTAAATATTTAATATATCTTCCAACTATCTAATTTTTTTAATTAAACTTTAACAAAAAGATAGTTCCTTTTATTCATTACGGTGGTCTCTTTTAGCTTTTTCAAATGCTTTCAACAATTTTTGTAATTTCCTTTTCATTTATCTACTTCAATGTTTTAAAATTTTAATTCGCCAAGATAAAGAGGGATTTATAATTAAATAATTTAATTGTGATCAAACTTAGATTAAATTTTTTTGTTATAAGTGTATATTAAAAAATGTATATATATATATATATGTATGTATATAATATTATACAATTAGATTAATACATATATTGTAAAATAATATTTAAAACATATATAAATATTTAAAAATATAAAAATTAGTTAAAGTATTTTATATGAGATAGTAAAATTTAGACCTTATTTGGAAATTGTTCAGGGTGAAAAGTTCTTTCCCATACGAAGATTGCAAAATGTCCATTGCATATTCATGTTCGGGTTTGGTGAAAAGGGAGCTTTCTTAGAGAGGAGAGGAAGGAGACAGGAGAGGAATAAGTCGAATGAGAAGGCAATAACGAGATAGTATGGGTTCTCCATAGACATGGCTTGTTAACGTACTCTGTAAATATATTTAACTAATTCACTATTAAAGATGATTGTACAAAATCAACAATGTAGAAGGTTAATTGTAAAATTTTAAAGATAAGTAAGATATTAGAAATTATGTGCATTTTAACGTACTTTTAAAACTTTTATAATGCTTCCAGCAAAAGAAATTAGAAATGATAGGTAGAGTAATAAACATGCCATAGTATTAGCAATAACATAAACAATTAAACTAATAACTGTGCTATAGTCTTAGTTTTGACAATTAAAAGACATGAAAAATCCTAAAATCCCTTGACACATGCACTAAAACCTTTGAAAATCCTTCAGGAGCTGAGTTCCCACATGGTGTACAAGAAAAGCTTCAACAGTGGCATGCTTTTTAAGATCATCCGAAAGTAATTCATATCGCTGATAAACATCGAGAGGGTGAGGTGGTAGTCCCCAATAACTTCTTTCTTTACTCAGATTATGCGACCAGTTAATTCTCGTAGGCCTCACATAATTCATCTCTCCTCCGGTCACCACCCGAGCCACCTCCGCCACGCCGGCCCTCCTCTGCTTTCTCTCCTCCAAGCCTGCCTCCTCTGCTTTCTCTCCTCCAAGCCTGCAAGGTCTTTCAACTCCACACACTTACGAAACAAGATGCCATACTCCTTTTGAAGCTTGGCTGCCAATTTGTGTATCCCCACACCCATCACAACGGTTTCCTTATATAGGAAGTCCTTAAGTACTTTAGGAACACCTCTCAGTGGTGCTAACTCATACAACAAGCCATTATTCCCAACGCATAGTTGTAACAACTCGTATGGTGCCTCTTTTCTATTACCTACAATTGAGAACATTCATGGCATTTTGTAATACGACTTTAAAAATTATATATTAGAATAATTAAAAGAAAATTTTCGTTAATGTAACAATAGATAAGAGCTTATATGACGTAATAATAAAGCTAGATAGAAGAAAATCTTCTTTTTCAATTGTGTTCGATCAAGACATAAAGCCTATTTGTTGCTTTTAATTACAGCAGACTTAAAAACTTGATTTTTTTTTATAAAAATATCTTCACTGAAAAAAAATTATAAAACTATTCAACCTTTCCTTTTATCCCGTGTTTAAAAATTGGAATAAATCGAGAACCGGCCTAGGCACACGTTTCACTCCAGACACTCTTCAAAATCTGCTTGAATGGTATTGACCCAAGAATCAATTTAAAAATTGATTAAAAAATCCATTCAATGTTTTAGATGTGATCATTGTGTTATTTCTTTTTTAATGTGGATTAGAATTTGAAACTTGCATCTACGTGACTATTGTGAATGATGACCTATGTCATGCTTTTATTTAGCTTGCATTATGAGTTTTATTAATTATTTTCTTTGAAAGTCATAAATTTAAAGTTTAAACATAACTTTTGTAATATAACATATTATGTTTATAGATATATTAAAATTAATTAATTAATATTATTTATCTATTTATAATATCATCTGATTTGACTACTAATTAAGCTAACAACTTCTCGATTCATTGTTCCATCCAACTTTTAAAAGAAAAAATTAAATTAAATTAAATTAAATGAAAAATAATTTTGAAATAAAAAAATTCAAAATATAGCTAAACAAACCCTATTACTGTGAATTAAGTGAGATAGTGATTGACCTCTTTTAAAAGTACCATTGCCATAGCTAAGACTACCATTCACGTAATTAAGACTAGATTCAGCAAAGAGCGCAATGAGGAGGTTTCTATTATTATTTCTTTTGGCATACAACCTTTTGATGTATTTGATCCAAGCCCTGAGGCGTATTCTGAATCATATAAACAAGAATAATTGCATGAATATCCATTATCTTAATGAACATACGCAGTGGTTACAAGGAACTTGTTGCAAATGGTCACTTGGTACGTTCGTGAATCTTCTTCGTCCCTTTTCATGTCGATCTTCATTGCTTACTTCAAAATATTGCACAAAAGGAAAACTGATATAATATCAGTAGGCATGCCCATTGGAGCACAACAAGTTCGAGAAGCCCTTATCCATCAAGAAACCCAAATCATTCAAAAGTGCATGATTCATCCTTTCATGAGCCATTTGGATTAGTTTGATCTTTTTTTATTGCCATTAGTCTGATCTTTTCTTTTGATTTGCTTGTGACTTGCTTAGAACACTTGTAAGAAGCAAATTGTTGAGTGATAAAAGGCAAGAGTGCAATTAACATTAGAGAAAAAGCCAAAAAGAGAGTTAAATACAAGTGAACTTATCATCTTTTGAGTGTAAACACGTGAGAAGAGTGTGTGAGGTCCTATTCCTTCTTTCTTTCTTTCTTTGACTAACTTTTCAGGTGATAAGATATCCAATAAGTACAAATTCCTTGAAGAGGCTAACAAAGAACGATTTAAGCAATCTTGTGCAAGGTTGGATGCATTCCAATCCCATACCAACTCTACGGGACAAGATAAGGAAAAGGCATCCCTTGATTTCCATACTAGATGCCTTATCAAAGAGAAAGTCTACAGCATGGCTATTAATAATAGTAGCTATGTAAATGTTGCTAGTACCTTACTTGTTGAGAAATTAAACTAGCCTACAATAAAGCATCCTAGGCCCTATACTTTGTTGAAGGGTAGTGCTGAATTTAAGGTTAATAAGCAAATTTTGATTTCTTTTTCTATTGGTAAATATCATGATAAAGTGATACGTGATGTAGCTCCTATGTATGATAGACATATTATGCTTGGTAAACCATAGAAATATGTTAGAAAAGCTAAATATGTTAAGTATAAGCACAGACATTGCTATTGCTATTCATTTGTATTCAATGAAAAAAATCATGTATTGGCACTTTTGATCCTATAGATGCTTATGAAGATCAAATGAGAATAGTACAAGCATACAAAATGAAAGAAAAAGAGAGAGCAAAAGAAAAAGAGAGAGAACATGAGTTAGAGAGAGAAAAAAAAGATGAGATTGAAAAGAAAAGAATGTGAGTGAAAAAAAAAGAGCAAGAGAGTTATGAGAAAAGTGAGAAAAGTATGAGTGTGAGCTTGTTTGATAAAAAAAGAGAGGTTGAGAATGTGTTTAAAGATGTTTGTTTATCTATTAACAATCTTAACCCATCTGTGTATCAAAAAAAAAACAATCTTAACCCATCTTAACTTATTGTTGGTTCTAGCTCTTTGCAGGTATATGGAGATTAGTTTTCAAAGAAGCCACCCAATGGACCCTCATCTTTAACTAGCATTGAAAAGAGTTGTGATTGCCTAGATTTGTTTCCTAAGAAACCACCTGATGGTTTCCAATCTTTAATATGCTTTCAAAAGTACTTTGAGTACATAGATTTTGTTATTTCTGATGAATCATTGCCTTTCAAAAGCATTGAGCACCACACATTGAGTTTTAATTGTTTCATGAATTTTGTGGCTGTTAGGAATTCATATTACATTAATTTTATAGTTAAAAGGTTATCGTATTACTTGGATTTTGTTATGGCCTTTGGATTTATTACAAGTGCATGTGGGATTAAAATTATCATTTATATTTGGGTGCATGTGAGAAAGAAATACTTCCTAACTCAAAGCGAGTTCAAAGAGTTTCCCAACTTGGAGTATTCTAAGTTGCCTCAAAGAATTGATAATCTCTTTGAAAAGAGCCCTTTAGTTTACAAGATTTTTCCACTTGATGAATACAATGTTATCATTATTTTTGGAAAGTCTAATTTATTTCCATATGATACAGGCGAAGATTCGAGGATGAATCTTTTCAAAGAGGGAGGGAATGATACAATATCAGTAGGCATGCCCATTGAAGCACAACAAGTTTGAGAAGCCCTCATCCATCAAGAAACCCAAATCATTCAAAAGTGCATGATTCAAGTCCAAATGGTTCATAAAAGGATGAACCATACTCAAAATGCCCAAATTGTGCTAGTATATGTCCAAAAATTTTAAAGAACTCAAGATAATATCTATGTTGGACGTCGGCCCAAGTTTAAAACCCAAAATTCATATTTGATCAATATCTCTTTAAAGATGCAAAAGTGGAAGTCTAAGTAGAAGCTCAATATCCTAAGAAGGTCCATGGAACAACTAGATTCAATATCCAACATGTTGAAGGCCTAATGTAGTTATACACATACAAAAGGAGTGTCAAAGCCCAATTGAAGTCCAATTGCAAAAGATTAAGAATCATGTGTCAACTATGTGATTTTTAATGAAGTATGAGCATCCTATGTGACTATTTAAAGGAGTTAATTAGTTTTGACTAGGATTCTTTTTTAATTTCATTTTTTATTATTTTATTATTTTTAAGACTTAGTCAAAGAGCTTATTTTGGAGATTAAGTTAAAATTAGTATCTTAATCTTATTCCTTGATTTTAGGCACTATTTAAAATATTTCTAATCAAATTTTAGAGTTTAACTTTTATTAGAATTTTAGACTTTTAGAAATTTTTCCTATAAAAAGCTTCCTGTTGTACTCTATTTTGGATCATGAATGAATTTGAGTATTATTTAATACTTTTTGAGGTCTTTGCTTCTTTGTGTTCTCTAAGAATTAACGTAACTTATCAAAGGATTGGTCTTCCTTTGTGACGTCTTAAGGTTAGGGTTCCAAGAGACAAGTTCTCTTAGGGTATTTCCTTTGACCAACATCCTTATTTTCTAGCCAGTCCCGAGTAAAGTATCATCTTGTTGAAGGTTCTTAGGATAAGGTTCCTAGAGGGTCTTGCATCAAAAACCCTAATGAAGAGATATGATGAGAATAGAGGGAAGAGAGTTCGTAATCGTGCTCTATGAGAGTCTACTCTCTACTCATTTAGTGTTTATATATGGCAAGTCCTAATGCTACAACATCTCTACTCTTTCTATACCTTTGATCCTTTCTTATACACTTCTTTAGCAAGTAGGATTTTTTTTTTTTTTTTGAGTCTCAAGTGGGATATTTTTAAATAAGATAGGAATATGATGCAATCTTTTCTGTTCTTTCTATCTTTTCATTTTTTATTTTTAGGCTATCCGGGAAAAGGATAGAAGAGAAACTAACATGTTTAAATTTCATTAAAAAAATCAAATTTAAATTTCTGAGCTATTAAAATCCCACACTTATAGGCAGGGTAGAATGCATCCAATTAGGAAATAAACAATAGAGTAAATCATACTAATTTTTTTAATATTTGACTAAATTATATTTAATGTTTTCTTATTTCAAAAATTATATTTGACTCTTCTATAATTTACTTTTTGTCATTAAAATTAATTTTCTACACAATATGTATTTCTTCTAAAAATAAAATTATTTGATTATTTTTATTATCATATTGGCTATACATTAAGAATAAAATTACAATGAGTTAATATTAATTTATTTGTTTTAACTGTCATGCTTAGAATAAATCATAGTTTTATGTTTTGCAAAAAAGTAACTTTCTCTTGATCAAAAATAAGTTGAATAAAAAAATTTTACAATGTATATTAAAATGTTAGAAGATTCAAATACAATTTTTTAAAAAAGAAAGATATCAAATATAATGTAATCAAATTTCAAAAAAAAGGTTAGCATAGTTTACTTTAAATAATATACTTGATTTGACTTTTTTTTTTTAATGAACTTAATATGCAACGTTTTTTATTGGATGTTTATCTCCCAGGTGTATTGAAGTTTTGATTTTGTTGGTCATAATTGTAGAGGTTTTCTTTATATATATATAAACTTATAATTTCATTATTATACTTAGCTTAACGCTCAGTTTAATATTTACTTTAAATCAGCTAAAATTTAAATTTAAGTAAAACATTTAGTTAGCTTTGAGATTTAGTGGGCTTAACATAGGCTTAACGAACTTAACTTGATAACATAATTCATTAATTTAGTTACTCTTTACATTTTATATAATATATATTATTTTTTTTTATTCTTTACATATTTATTATAAAAATATTTTTAAAATTTTTTAAATGAAAAATATTGTTCCAAAAATTTACTATTTTTATTTTTTTAAAATTATATTTATATACAAATAAATTTAAAACTTGACTTTAAGTCTAAAGCTTAAAAATTTGTTAAGCTTCAACCAATCCCCCCTAGCCCCAAATATGTACCACAAGCATATAACACCATTCACTAGTAACTTTAAAGATATAATTATAAGAAATATAAAAGGTTAAAATAAATTTCTGTAAATAAAAGAATGATAAAACAATTTCTGTAATAAAGAATTTATTAAAATAGTTTTAAAACTTACAGGCAACTTAACATAGCAGAATAGCTGGGAGGTCTATTAGGGATATTATATAGGAGAATTTTCACACTTCACTCAAAAACTTAATCTATCTTCTAACTGAATACAAATGGTCTTATATAGATGACCTTACAACTTTATTTCATTACATTTTAGCTTCATTTGCATTTCATTTAGTGTTTCGTTACATTTCAACTTCATTTGCATTCCATTTGACTTTTCAGACTCTAATTATTTAACTTTATTTCTTTGTAGTCTTTAGCGCTTTTAGTTTTGTCTACCACAAACTACTGTGTTAGGATTCCTTCTGTCAATTTAATGATTTTGTCTATCTGCAGGACTGTCAATGTCATAACAAGATGCCATCTGTCAACTAAATTCTTGATCAAACTTTAATCCGAAGCAGTCGTCCTCATTTTGTTGTAAATCATCTTACTCTTGGGTTGATGATTCTGCATCTGAAGATGAGCCTATCTAAGAAGTTATTTCTTGCATTTTCTCAGAGAAATTAGTTAGATCTTGTATGGCTACTAATTCTGCCATTATCTTGCTTTTGTTGGCCAGGAAAAGGGACAGATCTTCTACTCTAATTCTAGCTATGTTTAACTTAATCCAACTATTAACTTGATTTATGTCTGCATATTTCTGATTGTATTTCTTCCACCACTTTACTCTTACCCTTCTGGCTAAATAATATATACTTAGGCAAGTAATTACTTTTGTAAGAACTATAAAGGTCTAACTCATTACCCATGGTATCCTGAAATGATAAAAGTAAAATGGCTTTTTGGTTTCTTTATAATCTATGGTGGCCTTAAAGGCTTTAAATCCTGCTTTAACTGTTTCTGGGAGAATTCTCTGTACGAGTCCAAAGACATGAAACATTAGAAACCAGTTTGGAAAGTCATTTCGACAATCTCTGTTAAACCATATGAACCAAGAATGTTCATTATTTCTGTAGTAGAATACATTAAACCATGCTTCCCTATAATCTTGATAATTATAGCTCAAACCATGGTCATTAACTGAAAAGTTCTTAGTTGTGAATGGAGATTGCTTCCAAGCATTGTATGTCAATACTCTGTTAATCTTTATCTATGAATATTCTCTTCCTATTGCATCTTTTTGATGACTAATCAAAACTAAATTGGAATAAATCAATATCAATTCATAATATCTATGATCCCTTTTGAAATCATGAGGTATAAAGTTCTATGATTCTTCTCCTATTTTTTTTCGAAAAACTACTTTAATGGTCTCTTGAATACTATTTTTACATTCTTCTTTCTTTAAAAAACACACATGAAGGACATATTCTTTAGTTTCATACTGTGGTTCTTCCTCTATCATTGGGGTGTTAGTTAATGTTTGTTTAAAGGTTTATGTTTAAGACAGTATCTGTAAGGAGGTTGCATAATCTAAAAGTTTAGGGATTCTTGCTATAGGTTTACTGGGTGTGATTAGCTGTAAGGGACCTTTATCTTTATCTCCCCTCCCCCCTTTGGGGGAAGAGCCTTCTCGAATGGAGCTCATTTTGAAAAAGCTTTTGCTGGTAAAAATTCTCTTGTAAGGAAATTCAATAGAGAATTGTTTTCTCCTTTGATATATTCGATGTTAAAATCAAAACATGATAAAATGGCTTGTCATCTTGCAAAAATTGGTTTTAAAGCTAAATTTTTTACATCTTTTTGTAAAACCTCTTTTGTGGCTTTGCAATATATTCATAATAAAAATTTTTGATTTATCAAATCATCTTGAAACTTTGAGATATATAAAACTATTGACAAAACTTCTTTTTTAATGGTGGAATATTTCTATTAGGCATCTGTCCATACTCCTAAATGATATCTCACAACTTGCTCTTTCCCTTCTTTCTTTTGCTTTAGTATTCCTCCAAATCCTACTTCTGAGGCATCTAGTTCTACTATTTTAAAGGCTTTATGGTCAAGTATACCTAGATAAGGCAACTCTTTAACCTGTCCTTTAACCTTTTTAACTATAGATGTTAACTCAAGGGTCCAATCTACTGGGTTTTTCTTTAGTTTTTTGAATAATGATTGTAACTTTATCCTAAGGTTAGGAATAAAATTTGTTATGTACTTTAAACATCCTAAAAATCTTTATAATTTATTTTTATCTTGATTTTTGTCTGGGAATTTATCACCAAATTTTATAACTCTACTAGTTAGGGTTATGGTTCCTTGATATATTTCCATTCCCAAGAATTTTATCTTTGTTTAAAACTAATGTCATTTTTTGTAGTAGATACTATTAATCTATTTTTCTTTATTATTTCATAAAATTCCTATAGATGTCTAAAATGTTGCTTTATTGAGTTTGAAAATACTAATACATCATCTATATAGGCTATAGTAAACTTTGTATATAGGGTAAATATTTCATTCATTATCTGTTAAAATTCTAAAGGTGCATTCTTTAATCCAAAAAGCATCAAGTTCCATTTATAATACTCAAATGACACTGTAAAAGTAGTTTTGTATCTATCTTTTTCTATTATCTATATTTGAAAATACTCTAACTTCATATCAAATTTTGAAAATATTGATGCATTAGCTATTCTTCCTATTAAATCTTTCTTATTAGGTATTGGGTACCTTATCAATTTTAGGACTTTATTTAAGGATTTATAATTTATTACTAGTCTTGGTGCTCCTCTTTCTATTTCTACATGATTTTGTACATAAAAGGCTGGGCAACTCTAAAGATATTTGATGGGCCTAATAAGATTTTTCTCTAACAATTTTTGTATTTCTTTTTTGTAATATTCTATTAATTTCTCATTCATTTGTCTCTAGCTTTCATCGGTATGTTCTTTTCTTTAAAGTCTTCTTCATATGGTAATATTACTATATGTTTTTTCCTATCCCAGAAAGCATTTGGGTGGTTAAAACATATCTCTTTTTTGAATTTTTTTTTTACTTCTTTTATTCTTCTTTGTATATTATAACTTTTTATTTGTTCTTTTATTCTTTTATAATGTAATTCTTTTTTAAGATAATTAATATCGCTTTGCTTTCTTTTTATTTGATTTATTCTATAAATAGAGTCTTCTTTTAATAAATTTATTTCTTTAATTACTAGTGGTTTGATCCATTCAAAATTTATTTTTTTCTTAATACTTTGATAGTTATTCCTATAGTGGTTACCTTAAATGATATTATTTGTTATAAAAAAGGAGTACCTAGTATCATTGATTCATTTAAATATTTTACTAATATAAAAAAAAATTAAAACGTATCCTTTTGTTGCATATGTGAGTATTAAATAATTTATATTGCATTTTCAATTTTAAGTTGTTAGCTACTGATAAACTTTCCAATGTCTTTTCATAGTATTTGGTAGGGATTAGTCCTTCCTGTATACAATTCATATCTACTCCTGAGTCTATTAGTACTACTAAATTTTTTGAGTATTCATTATTTACTACTAAATTCACTTGACATACCATTTTTGATAGGTTGTTTTCATTATTCTTTATATAAATCTTTCGTGAGGTATTTCTTCTAATTTAGGGATTTCTTCTATCTCTTCATTTTCTCCTTGAAAATTCTTTCTCTCTATTTCTTCTAATTTTGCCTTAATCTCTAACACTTCTAATTCCTTATATATATCTTTTTCTTTTAATTCTCTTATTTCTGTTGTGATATTTTTTATTTCTTGTTGTAATTCCTTTATTCTTATCGAAGGCTATTTTTCTTCAAATCTACTTAAGATATCTTTCATTGTTATGGGTGATTTGTCTTCTTTTTTGTCTGCCTTATCTAATATATCTTTTATTTTCAATAGATATTGCTTTTTTATGTCTTCATCATTTATTTTGTCTATTATTTCTATTAGAAAATGAATATTTTCTTTTGATATTACATTAATATTATTTTCTCTACAATTTTGACAGCTACATATGCCTATTTCTCAACACCTTTTTGAATCTGTAGTAGATTCATCTATGCTAACTTCTTCTTGTATTTGATAAAGATGGTCTTCTTCACTTGCTAAAGTGTTATCTTCTTCAAAATCTAAGGCAAAATCTTCATTTATTAATACATTAAGAAGGTTTTGCTTATTTTCTTCACTTATATTTAGTTCCTTAATTTTCTTTTCTATTTTGCATTTATTAGAATAATGACTAAATTATCCACATTTTTAGCATACTATATCTTTCTCATCTTTTCTTTTTTCTATTTTCTTCCTAAAGCTTTTCTTAGACTTACTCCAATATTTACTAGTTTTCTTATTTCTTTTGTAAAAGGACTCAGGTTTTAAATTTCACTTGTTTTTCTTTTTTCTAGACAGAGCTTTTATCTTTTTGAATCCATATTGTTCACAAAAATTTCCTAATTCTAGTCTTCCTTGTTTTTTATCTATATACATTTTTCTTTGCATTTTTATTTCATTACATAATCTTAATCCTCTTATGTTTATAATGTTTATTGTATGTCCATAAGTCATTAAGCTGTAATTTATTGATCCATTTTGTCTATTTCTAATTTCATCTCTTACTCTTTCTACAAATAATTTAGGTAATCATGAGATAAATTTTTCTTTCCAAAAATTTGAATACCCATCTTGTCTTTGAAACACCTTAAGAATAAAATTATCTTTATACCATTTAAGGTCTGCTATATTTGGACATCTCAAATTTATTAATTCTTCCATATATCTTTCTTGTATTCCTTTGGGTTTTCCTATAAAGGATTTAATTATTGCATATGCTAATTAAGCCATATTGTCTAAATATCTTTCTTCTAGCCCCTGTGCATTTATTCTATTTTAGTGAAAAGATCTTATTTCCTATTTATCCTATTCATTCAATATATCTTCCCACCACCCTTTTAAACTTCCTATAAATCCTTGAATCATTATATCAAATATATTATTATCATTATTGTTATCTATTCTATAGGTTGCCACAACCATCATTATTTCTTAAACTACATTCATTATTTTATATTTGGTATATCCATCTATATTCCATTCATAAATAGACCTTTCATCATATGATGAAGTGGCCATAGTGTATCTTTCTTCAAATTGTAAATCTAACATGGTAGATTTTGGATAATGATATTTTTATATATTATAATAATTATTATGATTATTTCTTTTTATCTTATTTAGGGTTATTTCCTCATTTTCTTTAAATGGTTGGTCTAATTTTTTTATGGTATTAATTCTAACTGCATTTTTTGCTTTATTTCCTATGTCTAACTTCTCTAATTTTTCATTTATTTCCTTCAAAATATTTTATATTCCTTTGTCCTCTTTTATATCTATCTTTCCTAGTGTAATTCTTTTTGCTTGTTCTATAGGAATAGCTTCATACCTAAATATGGGTTTTTTTGGATTTAACTGTTTTTCTTTTAAAGGAGCTTTTTAAATGTCTCTATCTTCCAATTTATTTTCTATCCTATCTAGCTGTTGGCTTATAGTGTGTAGAATTTGATTAGAAAAATTATTCTATTGATGTATTTTCTATATCCCTTTATTTTCTTGAGAGTCTATTATCTTTAGTGGCAAGGCTAGTACCTTTTCTGTTCCTATTTTTATACTTATTTCATTTAAGGGTGGATGGGTTGTGGTTATTACAGTATTATTTCTACAGTTTCAGTTTTTGGTTCTAACTGTGGCAATTTTAATTAAAGGATGATTTTTTGCAAAAGGATTAAATATTTGATTGTTGTATGTATACATTTTTAACCACTTAAAGAAATATATGTCTTTGCTGAGTTTTATCATGTCGTTATACCATTCTTCTCTAAGTTTTTCTTGCTTTTATGTTCTAAAACTACAGAAAAACCATTTTCTTTCTGTATCATGTATTTTTAACATAAATTCTTTTCTTAATAAATCTTTATTTATTTTATAATTCTCTTTTCTTATTACTCTTAATGACCGATTTAAAGACTGATAGTCCGAGGATTGAAATTCTCTGTCTATTTCAGACTGTGTCTCTAAATTTCTAGTATCATGTTCATATATAGGTTGTAAGATATGACGTTCAAAGTTTACTCCTTTATGCTTATGTCCTATATTTGAGTTATCTATAGAATTTCTAGCTTTCATATAGTAAGTTGATTGTCTAGATCCTATAGATCCAATAGAGGATGATGATCTTTTAACCATTCTGTATGATATATCTCCGACGGACTCGTCGTGCAACCCTCAAAATAAAACTAGGTTGACTAAAAATATAGCTAGTGGCACAACCTAGGTCATCTCCCTTGGAAATGGAGTTCAATGCTTAATTAGGTTTTTTTAAGTATTCAAAGATCCTATGACTACCTAATTTGGGGGTTTTGGTTGAATTAAACTAACCTAAAATTAAATTGAATTAAAATTCCTAATTCCTAGTTGCATAAACTAATGAGGTGAATGATGGTCTTGTGACTAGCTTTGAAATTGTCCCTTGGTATCCACTATCCTTATCCTAATCCAATTGTGATTAATCCTGGCTTAAGAGTCCCTAATTGTGTTCAATACAAATGTATCTTGAGTTACCACGCAAGAATCAAGAGATTAACAATCTAATGTTGAATTAAGACCTCAATCCCGCATTAAATCGTTAATTCTTGTTTTTAAGATCAATGAACATCCAAATTGATTGATTAACTGATTAATTAGCCTCTGATTCATCATCCAAAAATGTTTAATTAACCAACTAAACACTAAGGAATTCTCAAATAGACAATTAAACACATAACCTCACTCATGCATTTCATCGAACACCTTCGTGGCATACGTGGGAGATTAGAGAGAATAATGAAAAATCAGATTCAAATCCAACCAATTAATCAACAAGAAAAGCTTCCTAATTAGTGTCTAACCAGTCACTAATTAATTACACAAATTTCTAATCAAATACAACTCAACCGAGATTGTACAGAATGAGAAAAAGTGTAGGAAAATTAAAGAAATCTTAGCCAAAATTCTGCATTCTTCCAAGGATTCAAGCTTTAGCCAAGGTTGCTTCCAAGCTAGCCTCAAGGTGGATTAGAGCTTCATATTGGCATGGAGAGATGGAGATGGGAGGGATGGATGAGAGTGTCTCTGGACTGGAGAAGGCGAAGGATGTGGAATGGGCAAAGTGAATGGACGAAGGGATCAAATGACGATGGATGAATAACTTTTAACGTGAATTCTCCTCTGCCTTCAGCCTCATTCTTACGTGAATCCTTTATTGATTCCACGTGCTCAGTTTTCCCATTTCCCCGTAGCTAAATGCATGTGATATAAGGTGGGCCCCATTCCTTTTATTTTATTATAATCCACGTGATTCTACTATAGCTTTTGCATGTTCTGTCCAAACGTGATTTCTAGCTCTCTTTTTTTCATATTCTTCACGCGTTGCTTCCTTCTTACAGCTCATGCCTATCCTCTTTATACCACACGTTGCTTCCTTTTCTATTCTAACGTGCAGCTTGATGATCCAGCGTCTTCTGCTGCATTCCATGTTCAGCTCGCCTTATTCATGTTACTGTCTTCTTGCCTTTAGCCCAAGCTTCCATGTCTTCTTCTCTATTTCTGCTGCTTCTTCGTTCTGTTTGTGTTTCTTTTTGCTGTACATGAGAGTTGCCATTCTTTTCTTAGCTCGAGCTTCTTCACGCTCTGTTCTTCCAGTTCTGCACTACATCACACAAAACTCGAGCTTCTACTGTTCTGGAGCTGCATTCGAGGCTTTGTTCTGCATGTGTGTGTCTTCATTCATCACATGAATCTCCTCTTGTTTCTCATGTACTTTGTGGCTTCATTCTGGACCCTAAACCCGTAGCTTCAATGCTTTCTTTCTCTTCACACGTGAGCTGCCTCATTCGTCCTTCTCTCAAGAAATTCTTCTCCTCTGTTTTGCTCATAGTATTTCACATAGAACTCAAGCTTTTTATCCTCGAGAAGCCATCCCTTGTTACCCTTCAGCTAGAACTCGTGGCTATCTTCTTCTTCAAAATCACGTTGCTTCAGCTCTTCATTCAAATGTGATTCCTTTACTCATCCCGTGGCCAACTTCTCATGTCTTCTCCATGATATACTCCCATGCATGGTTCTCTTCTTTTAGTCCCAAGCCTTATCACGTTCTGTTCTTTGCCTCTTCTTTACGTGGCTACAACCCTTTTAGTTTGTGGCTTTCCTTCAAAGCTCCAATTGCCCAACAAAAATCTACACAAAGAATAAGAACAATTCAACAGGAAAATTCACAAAATCATTTAAAATAAAATTGTGCATTAAAATTCCTAAATTTTGCAATTAAATTCCTAAAGTATAGAAATGGCTATTAAAATGAAATATTATCTAATTAAAGTCTTAAAGCCATATTTAAAACTAAAATGTCTAAATTTAGGAGGATAAAAATAGATAAAATATGTGTTTATTAAATTCCCCCACACTTAAACCTTTGCACTCCTGGGCAAAGCTCAAAATCCAAGATAAAGAATGAATTGAAGCATCCGGCTAGTAGAATAGCAAGTGGAAAATGAAAATGTGAAAGGGAAAGTAAAAATCACAAATTAGAGACTAATTATAACTTTTTAACACTTCAACAATCAAAGTTAACTTCACTTGCATCAAGAATTAAGCTCCATGGCAATTTCATTTGAAAAGAATGAATTGAAATGCATAGCCTCTCACATGGTTAGTGTTTACTCTCATCTCTCAAGTGTTTATGGGCAATGTATATCACTCAAATTTCACCAATCAAAATCCACCACCTATGCCAAATGCAATACACAAATCAAAGGACTTTATTAGGGTTGTAATGGGGTTAGGGGAGATGAAATGAATGGATACAAAAATAAAGGGAAAACTAAACAAATAGATACCTTAGAACTTCAAGAGCAATCAATGGCAATCTAGGATAGGGAAGAGTGTGCATTCAAGGCCTCATTTCTAACAAGTATAATCAACTACAAAATCAATTTGAAACACTTGTTTTCTTTTTTGATTTTCTATGGCTTCCTTTTCTTTTTTTTTATTATTGCTTTTCTTTTGCTTTCTTTTTGCTTTTCTATCTCTTCTTTTCATTGCAAATTTTTTTTTTTGAAACATATTCAACTATGGCCTAACTTGATATAAAGCATACATTCTCTCATCCTAAACAAGCGTAATGCTCCTTGAAATCTCTAAGGCATCTTAAAACAAGGTGGAAAAACATTTTTAAATGGCTAAGGGTTAACAAGAAAATGAAATCAAGTTCAAAGTGGCTAAAACAATGGATAAGATGAATGTAAGGTTGGCTCTTTGGCTATCTAGCTATGAAAGAAATGAATGCCTTATCATTTTCATGCATGCAAGTGCAAATGTGGTCTCAACAGAGAATCAAAACAAGTTCTAGAGTGAAAGTAGTGATAGGTGAATCACACTAGAAATGAACAATTATGGCTCAAATTCTCACCGGCTAATGGCTATCAAATAATTAATTGAAATCAAACTCATTGCCACTTCACTTGAATCAAGACACAAGATCTATCACTTATCATGTCTAAGTGAATCCAAGCTAGTAATCATCTCAACTTGCAACTTTCACAAAAAAACTAAAAAAAAATCACGCTATTTTTCAAAAAATTTTCTCAAAAATTTTCAATTTTTTTTTAAAAAAAAAAAACAAGGAAAAGATGGATGGAATGAAATGACTCTCTCCCCCACACTTAAATATTGCATTGTCCTCAATGTCAACACACAATCCAGTAAAAAGATGAACAACACAAGATAAAGAGTGAAAAAAGAGAATACAACCGGATGAACTTGAATCGAAGATCTCAAGGTAGGCTCAGATTCCCTTTTGTAACTGGTTAGCAATTTTTTTATTACCTACAAAACAAAAACAAAACAAACTGTAATGCGAAAAAGACAAGAAAACTAAATCCTAAACTACAAAGAACTCCATAAAAGACTAACTAATCATATGTATCAAAAACAAGAATTAAAACCACTTTATTCCTTCTTAACTGGACAATTTTGAGTCTCACTACTTTGAAACATTTTGATTGATCATGCAGTATTGACTCATGGACTTTCTCAACCATCAAAAGTCTCAGAAAGTCATTTTCAGCATATTCAAAAACAGGAAAAGAAGAAAAATCAAATTTTGGACAATTAAAACTAAATAAAGAAAACTTAAAACCAAATTGAAATTTTGAGCTTCCTAAAAATCTATCAAAACCAATAAAATCTACTTGACTCTCATCAGTAAGAGTCACTACATCCACAGGAAAATTAAACTGCAACTTCTCACAGTCTTTTAAATTCAAGGTATCCAAGGTATCTGGCAGTTGCTTTTCCTCTACTGGGAGAGTCTGTTGATTGTTGGGACCTAGCTTACCAACTTCAAGAATTTGTTCCAGACTCTTAACAAGAGAAACAGCTTCTTCCCTAATCAAAGAGACATCAGTAGGCTCATAATATTCTAAACAATGATCAACAACTAAATTTAATCTCTCACTAGTATCAATAAGAGTACAAGGATTAAAAGGATGTTCAATATCAGTACTATCACTATGCATGTTCTCATCAATACCAGTATGATTAGTAGAATCAGTCTTATTAATCATTTCAATGCAAGCAAAGGATTCTTTAGATTCAACAGACTTATCAGACTCTAGAAACTCATTAATCTCAATACAGATAGGACATGTATGCAATTCATAACATAAGCATTGTGAATTAGAGTCTGAATTATCAACAAGCTGTCCAATAATTTCAATGTCTATATCATTATCACCACATGCTACATCTACCGCTTTATCAGTCATACCATCACAGGCCAGTGAGGAATCATGATGGTCAGAATATGTGATGGACTCATTAGTCTCAATGGAAGAATTAATTTGGGAGCATCTATCACATACAACAGATCCAGCACATATACAATCAAGAGATGCATCCAAATCAGTTATGTCACATGGTCTAGATGGCATGTTGTCCTTAAATTCAGAAGATGCATTATCAATAGACTTCTCAACCAATTCCAGACTAGGAATAGCATGATCATCACATTTTAAATCACCCCTACACTTATCTTCTACCCTAGGCTCAATAGATTCATCAATTAGTTCAAAATTGAAATTTTCACTATAATCACAGCTAGGAGTAGACATTCCAAGTGCATCAGTACACAAGGGTTCATGAACATCAATAAATGTGTCAGTTTTGTTCAATGAGCTACCACAATTAACCATATCAGAAGATTCAACAATAATTTCTTCATCAACAACATCATCATGCAATTCAGAATCAACGACATTATATGCATCAGTAATTACAGTGCTATCAGGCAAACTAGAATCAGTTCCAACAAATTGTAAAACATTAGAACATGGAAGGATATTACCTAATGAATAAGACTCTTCCTCCTTTATACATTCCCTTCTAATTTGCTCTTCAGTCAATTCAATAACACTTGAAGTTGGTTGATTCATTTGAATTCCTGAATCCTTCAAAATGTTATCCATTATTTGTTGGTTTTCAAGTTGCAACTGTTGCATTTGCTGCAGTTGTTGGTTTTGAATTCTAAGAGCTTCCATTAGTTGCTTCATCTCCTCTTCTGAACTCGGTTCCCTCTGGGGCTCTTGTTGCATGTACCCCTCATGGTAATTATAAGGGTGATATTGTGATTCTTGCCTATGAAAGTTATGGTATGGCTCATGCATATGGAAGTTATGATATGGCTCATGAAGATAGTGGTAATTTGGGTGAATCTCATTTGGATGGTGGTATGGTTAGTAGCTAGGGTGAACTTCATATGAATGATGGTATGGTTGGTAGCATGGTTGTTGGACTTGTTGGTATTGTTGTCTTTGATGATTTTGTCTTTGTCGTTCAAGAAGACCTTGAACCATTGTCTTAAGATCATCCAACTGCTTGGAAATCCCATCATCTGCATAAGAATTATAAACACCTTGATTAGAATAATAAGGATCCATTTATAAGCAAGGAAAAATGAGAAGCACAATTAATTTCAACACAAAGCAAATCAGTGACAAATTATAACTAAAATTAACCAAAATCAAGAAAATAAAATTCCAATGAAGCTAATAACTTCCTAACAATCTAAAACACTCCTAAACAGAGGTTAGTCACACAAAATAAACTCACAAAAAATAAAGAAAATAAATCCAGAAAAATTGAAAAATTCCTAAAAAATTCGAGAAAATACTAAAAAATTCGAAAACGTGTCTCAAACGTTGGAATTTGGCCAAAACATGGTGCACCTAATCGCTTTGCTATTACTTTTCCTCAAAACACCCAAAAACCTTAGAAAACAAAGTTTGAGAATTTTCTGGGTGCTTCAAACAAAAATTTCAGCAACCAGGACACTTAACGTGCAACACCGAAATTACCTGATTCTAAGTTCAAAATAGAACAAAAATTAAACCAAAATAGAACCAAAATAGAGATAAAACAGAACAAAAACACTTAGAAAACTTTCTCAAACAATTGAGACTCCAAATCCCCGGCAACGGCGCCAAATTTTGACGGACTCATCGTGCAACCCTCAAAATAAAACTAGGTTGACTAAAAATATAGCTAGTGGCACAACCTAGGTCATCTCCCTTGGAAATGGAGTTCAATGCTTAATTAGGTTTTTTAAGTATTCAAAGATCCTATGACTACCTAATTTGGGGGTTTTGGTTGAATTAAACTAACCTAAAATTAAATTGAATTAAAATTCCTAATTCCTAGTTGCATAAACTAATGAGGTGAATGATGGTCTTGTGACTAGCTTTGAAATTGTCCCTTGGTATCCACTATCCTTATCCTAATCCAATTGTGATTAATCCTGGCTTAAGAGTCCCTAATTGTGTTCAATACAAATGTATCTTGAGTTATCACGCAAGAATCAAGAGATTAACAATCTAATGTTGAATTAAGACTTCAATCCCGCATTAAATCGTTAATTCTTGTTTTTAAGATCAATGAACATCCAAATTGATTGATTAACTGATTAATTAGCCTCTGATTCATCATCCAAAAATGTTTAATTAACCAACTAAACACCAAGGAATTCTCAAATAGACAATTAAACACATAACCTCACTCATGCATTTCATCGAACACCTTTGTGGCATACGTGGGAGATTAGAGAGAATAATGAAAAATCAGATTCAAATCCAACCAATTAATCAGAAAAGCTTCCTAATTAGTGTCTAACCAGTCACTAATTAATTACACAAATTCCTAATCAAATACAACTCAACCAAGATTGTACAGAATGAGAAAAGGTGTAGGAAAATTAAAGAAATCTTAGCCAAAATTCTGCATTCTTCCAAGGATTCAAGCTTCAGCCAAGGTTGCTTCCAAGCTAGCCTCAAGGTGGATTAGAGCTTCATATTGGCGTGGAGAGATGGAGATGGGAAGGATGGATGAGAGTGTCTCTGGACTGGAGAAGGCGAAGGATGTGGAATGGGCGAAGTGAATGGACGAAGGGATCAAATGATGATGGATGAATAACTTTTAACGTGAATTCTCCTCTGCCTTCAGCCTCATTCTCACGTGAATCCTTTATTGATTCCACGTGCTCAGTTTTCCCATTTCCCCGTAGCTAAATGCATGTGATATAAGGTGGGCCCCATTCCTTTTATTTTATTATAATCCACGTGATTCTACTGTAGCTTCTGCATGTTCTGTCCAGACGTGATTTCCGGCTCTCTCTTCTTCATATTCTTCACGCGTTGCTTCCTTCTTGCAGCTCATGCTTCTCCTCTTTATACCACACGTTGCTTCCTTTTCTATTCTAACATGCAGCTTAATGATCCAGCGTCTTCTGCTGCATTCCATGTTCAGCTCGCCTTATTCATGTTGCTGTCTTCTTGCCTTTAGCCCAAGCTTCCATGTCTTCTTCTCTGTTTCTGCTGCTTCTTCGTTCTGTTTATGTTTCTTTTTGCTGTACATGAGAGTTGCCATTCTTTTCTTAGCTCGAGCTTCTTCACGCTCTGTTCTTCCAGTTCTGCACTACATCACACAAAACTCGAGCTTCTACTGTTCTGGAGCTGCATTCGAGGCTTTGTTCTGCATGTGTGTGTCTTCATTCATCACATGAATCTCCTCTTGTTTCTCATGTACTTTGTGGCTTCATTCTGGACCTTAAACCCGTAGCTTCAATGCTTTCTTTCTCTTCACACGTGAGCTGCCTCATTCGTCCTTCTCTCAAGAAATTCTTCTCCTCTGTTTTGCTCATAATATTTCACGTAGAACTCAAGCTTTTTATCCTCGAGAAGCCATCCCTTGTTACCCTTCAGCTAGAACTCGTGGCTATCTTCTTCTTCAAAATCACGTTGCTTCAGCTCTTTATTCAAACGTGATTCCTTTACTCATCCTATGGCCAACTTCTCATGTCTTCTCCATGATATACTCCCATGCATGGTTCTCTTCTTTTAGTCCCAAGCCTTATCACGTTCTGTTCTTTGCCTCTTCTTTACGTGGCTACAACCCTTTTAGTTTGTGGCTTTCCTTCAAAGCTCTAATTGCCCAACAAAAATCTGCACAAAGAATAAGAACAATTCAACAGGAAAATTCACAAAATCATTTAAAATAAAATTGTGCATTAAAATTCCTAAATTTTGCAATTAAATTCCTAAAGTATAGAAATGGCTATTAAAATGAAATCTTATCTAATTAAAGTCTTAAAGCCATATTTGGAACTAAAATGTCTAAATTTAGGAGGATAAAAATAGATAAAATATGTGTTTATCAATCTCCTTTTGTTGTTCTCTCTATGTAATCTATTTCTAATTCCTTTAATGGTGTTAAGGTTGCTAATTTTTGGAACTTCCAATTAGTAGGAAATTCTATCTCTTCGTGTTTTAATAGTTTTAGTACTAGTACTGCTATTTTGGATGGGTCTCCTATTTCTATAAACATTGTTTCTCCTTCTAGCAATTCCTTTATAGCTTTAAAGTTTTGATGTATTTTTGTCATCTTAAAAGTTATTCTATACTATATTAATATTAAGTTAGTTCCTTTTTCCCAACTATCATCAGATCCAATTTCCATTACTAACCCATTTCTAGCATTGGGCTCCTTTATATTTACTAGATAATTAGGAAAACAGTCAAAGTAGACTGGTCTTCCATGAAGATTTGTCTGTATAACTCCTAATATAGATTCTTTAAAATTTACTTGTTGTCTTCTATCTCTTAGACATATTAGGACGGGTTTTTTTAGTCCTAATCTAAAACATGGCTTTACTGCTACTTGAATAAGTCCTATAGGCATCTAAGTATATCTTTCTTTATATTTCTTTACAGTTTCTTCTGGTATCATAAATAAGACTTGTCTACTTTTTTTTATTCCTACTTCCTTTTCTATGGTTTAAGTTATATATGAGAAATCAAATGTAGTTTTTCTATAAACTTTTTCTATCTTAAAGGTTGGCATCAACTAATTTGTTAACTGTTCTTATAGGTTATAGCTAGTTCTCCTTCATTTAATACCTGATCCTCAGTTATTTCATTAATTTCATTATCTTTGGTATGACTACATTCTCCTTTATTTGATATAAAATTATAGCTTTTCTAGTTTCAACTTTTACTACCTCCATTATCTGAACTTAACATTTTCCTAAACCAGGTCATTATGTTATAACTGTGTAATCTTGTTCTGACCTAAATATATTCTTACTCTAGACTTGACTGAAATACCACTGGGCTAAACCAACAGACTTAATTTTATTGCCGAGACCACCCTCACAGGCTTACCAGCGTTTCCACCAAAGTAAGAAAATAAACAAAGTATAACAAAATAAATAGATATAGTATAACTTTACTAATTTAAGAAAACCTTATGGCTTTGATACCATTCACTAGTGACTTTAAAGAGAATAATCATCTTAAAATATTGAGATGATTTAATTAAGATAAATCATCATGTACCACAGGTATACAACAACATCATTTAATACTTGACAGTGAATATTGAGATAATTTTCAAATAGGCAAAAAGTTTTTAAGCGAAAGCATATTCTTGGTTAAGGGGTGGAAGAAATATTTTATTTAATTAAGTCATTTAAATATTTTGTAAATATTAATTTATTATCACAAATAATATAGATATAATATTTAAAGGTTCAAATAGGTTTTTGACCCTTTTAATGAAAAGAAATTGGCCCAAGCTAAGTTTTTTATATAGATTAATTTTTATTTAAAAGATGACTAAGATCAAAAGAAAAAAAAAGAGTACAACATTTGACATTAATTAAAAGAAAATAACATATGATCTAAATCAATAAATTTTTTTATCATATCAATGTCAACAAGTCATGAAATAATTACATAAACAACAATAACAAAAAATTTTCTCTCACTAGGTGAGGTCGGCTATACGAATTAAATAATACCATAAAGTTCTAGTATGAATCATATTTTTATACAAATCATTTAAGTCTAAATTTTTTTTAATAGTTTCACTTATAGTTTTTCTTGGTCTCTCTCTAACTTTAACTATTGAAATACTCTTTATCTAATCTATCTCTTTTATTGGAGTTTCTATAGGTCTTCTTCATATATGCCCAAACTATCTAAGGTCCAAATCTACAATATTTTCCATAATAGATACAACATTCACTTTCTCTCTTATGCATTCATTTCTAATTCTATAATCATTTTACATTAGAAATGAATGATTAGAGAGAAAGTGGAGGTTGTTCCTATTATGAAAAAATATAAATAATTACATGCACACATAAAATTAAGCTAAATCAAAAAATTATTTCTTTATATTATATTTGTATATATGTACACAAAATTTTATAAGAATATATATTACAATTCAACAAATCAAATATCAAAATTTTAAGTAAAGTTTATTTAATTAAATGAATTTAATATATTGATAAAACTTCTTCATTTTATAAATAAAATAAATGTAATTCAAATTTTAAATAAGCAAAATTGAAATAGTTTACTAAGAGCATGGTTGATTTACACCCTTTAAGTCTCCCTCACCTAACTGCTAATCAAATCACAGTGTCCTTATCTTAAATTTTCATACACCTCTTTGCATGATATCCCACCTTCTCTGTTGTGATCTTTTGCATTATTACATCATATTTAATAGACCTAATTATAAATAAGAAGACTATCTAGTTTAATAAGTTTGGCCCTAAAAAAATAAATATATGTCAACAAAAGAAAAAATAAAGAAGGTCTATTTTTAAAAAATTGGATAATTTTTGCTTGTCTTTTTTTAATTTTTTATTATTAATCTATATCTCACTTACCATTTTTTTATTTTCTTAATTTTTATCTTTCTTTTATCTTCAAGTATTAAAATAATTACATCTCCAAGCTTCTCAATAATCGAAGGAGCAATAGTATGAAAGGCCTTCTAACCTCCATGAAACTCCTTTTTATAATTAATAATCCATTCTAAAGGCATGAGCTGCAAGAGTTCTTATTCGAGAATTTGTTTTAGTATATAGATGATGGTAGTGTGATTATGTCTATCAAAAATGGTGTATAGAACATTGTTAGTTGTACTTGAAAACTGGAGATTTATAGCATGATTTTGAAGACGGTCGATCATTTGATAGTGAAAGGTGGCTGAAATGGTGCTTTCAACTTGTTTAGTTCTTATGATTTGGATTTGCACTTTGAGTTTGGTTGAAAGAGTAGGATTTGAAAGTTTCATGTTGAAGTTGGGCACAATGGTAATGGCACTTCCTCCATTAAGAGTAACAAGAGCTGCACCAATCACAATCACTTTTAAGTTTTTCAACACAAAAAATAGCTAGTTTATAGGTCATATCGAACTATAAGGGTCCTAGTTTATTTCTTTCTTTTTCTTTATTCATATTTATCATAAACAAACCTATTTCAACTTATTAGACCAAAAAATATGCATAGAAAAGCCCATAAGTATGTATGACCCAAAAATGGCTCCATTGCACATAAATTGTTCTAACTTTGAAAATTCATATCTCGAGCTACCAAACTCCAATTTTTTACAAATTAAGTGTCTACAGAAAGCTTAAAATGTGAACTATATGCTGCAAGAATTTCAAGTGCAAATGAATATATTTGGCCTACTAAAAACCATAAAAAACAGGTTCTATCCAGTATGTGCTACATCAGTCTAGCATAACCAGACCTTGAATTTTAAAAATGAATAACTTTGGCTACACAACTTCGATTTACACAAACTTAGTAACATAAAATTTCATAAGTAATGAAGTTCATTTGACCCCTCAAAGACATGAAAAACCAAAACTGGACAGAAGGAATAGTATCAGGACCAAACTACAAAATTTTTTTAACTTTGGAAATTTGTAAACTATTTTGTAAAGCTCCAAAAAATTTTATTCCTTACTTGTTAGAAAAATCTTATAAGGGTCTAATTACATGCCAAATCTTAGGCTCAAATTAGGTCATTTAGGTCGCTTTTAACATACATACAACTTATGTTATTTCTAAGACAAATTTTGGGTTCCAAGTGGACCAAATGGTATCCAAATTGGATTATTTTGCTTTTAGCAAATTTCAATCATCTAACACAACATTTTCATCCATTTCATAATATTAAAAAGAGGCTTAAATCAAAATTTGGCCCCCTTGCACCCAAGTTTACATGCATACATAATGGCATCACTTATGCAATTTGCTACACAATTGCCCATTTTATACCATAAAATGCTATATATTAAAGTACTCAAGTTTATACATATAGTTTCATCATAAAACATGGAATATCTATATCTTTTTACATCATAAGCCTTTAATGATACATAAGGTTGTCATATTAAGACATACATCAAAATTAAATACAAGTGACAATCTTAATACATCATTTCAAGCCTTTAAGTCCTCTCAATGTCCTTGCTTTGGTAAATGACCCTAAAATGATTAGTGGGAGCATGGTGGTGAGATTCTAGAAAGAATCTCAGTAGTCAATCTTAACCAATCCATACATACATGAATACAATGGGAAAATACCATGCATGTGGTGCAAAGATGCTATGCATGTGCTTCATGTAAGTCAAATGCATCATATAGCATAAAAAGTCATTCATTTTCAAGCCATGGCACCATCATAAACTAGTTAGACTCAACTAATCTCAACTCGAGGCTAAGGAAGAGCTATTGTGCTGAATTCCATGCTATAGGAAATTAGGAGCAATCACATAGCAATCTTATGTACATATAACTTATTTTGGAAAACAAAACAAAACATATTTCATGGATGCATCAAGCAATCATAAGATAAATTAGAACTTCAAGTGTCACTAACCCACTTGGCTTTGGCTTTTTCCTTGATTTTCTCTCACTTGACACCTACACTTAGGGGAGTTTGAACTAAATGGGCCTACACATGGCAATCACAAGATAAATTAATCACTAATTATAGGCCTCATCATTTTCCTTTTATCCTATTATAGCTTAAGGTGACATTTAGAGCTAGTTTAGGTCTAATATGAAGTAACCCTTAATTTTTTCTTTCTAAACCCCAAACTCTCATTTGTTACAAGTTTTATAATCCCCAAAAAACTTATTTAAATTATCTTACACTTGGTTAAAGAGGTTTAGGACTAACTTGTTTCTTTAACCTAATTTAGGCCTTAAAAATTAAACTTTCAAGTTGAGGCTCTTAAATTCAATCCAATAATTTCATAATTATTTATTCATCATATCTAAGCCTTTAAATTCATTAGAACTCAAAAAATCACTCCTTATGCGCTCCATCTCTCACTTAACTGAACTATCACCCATGGAAAAGCAACATGGAGTTTTGTTATTTCCTTCTAGGATGTTGGTGTATGTGGGCATTCCTTGGTTCCTCTTTAACTTAATTATGAATTCATATGACTTAAAATACCTCATAATAGTTCTAAAACTCCCTAGGTGTAATGGAAAGCTTAACATTTATAAATTGCAATCCATAGCTTCTCATGACAATCTAATTATATAATCTAATTCCTTATGCCTTAAAACCCTTACTTCTACCTTGTTTCCATGCAAAGCACATGCCCTTCATATAAAGCTTAAGTTGGCAAAACATGGAGAACGAGGAGAAGCCAAGAGGAAGCCAATTTCCTACCATAATTCATACCTCATTTTAAAACTTTTCCTGAGAAGAATTTAATGCTATGCTTGGTTTCCTAAAATCCTTTCCTTCTTCTAAAGGTTCACCCACAAAAACCCTTCTTTTAGGAAACTAACACTACTAAGAAAGAAAGCTTGAAGAGGAGAATAAATTTAGTAAAGGAAGTGCCATGAAAAGAGCAAAATTTCATACCTATTTTAGCTTCTTTCCTTCCTTCTTCTCCTTCTTTCTTATGCAAATTGGGGGGTTGGTTTTGGAGCAATCTATGTCTATTCTAAATGAGGGGAGGTGGCATGGTAGATATAAGGAAGAAAGGAGGTGAGTTATAAACTTTTCAAAAATTTCCATTATACCCTTCCATTTCAATTCTTCCATTTAGGCTTGTTTTAGCTCCTTATTAAGAACCATTATTTTCATATGAAAATTTTAGTCCTCTAATTCATTAAAAACATTTACTTTCAATTTTATAAGGTTTAAAGCCATTCAAAATCATTTTGTTAAAGTTCAGGTCAACTAACTACTTAAAATATATATTGGAAGGGTCTTGGTCTTTCTAAAGGTTTCTATGGTTTTTATAGTTTCTGAGAAACTTGAGAAACTCAATTTTACTATTTAAAACTTATTTCTTTGAGTTTCTAAAAAGTTGTCCAAAATTATTTTTTTGCCATGACCTTTTCGATTAAATTTATTTAATCATTTTAGCTCCAATTTTGTGCCATCTTTAATCTTGTATCCTCATTTTGGATGTCTAGATTACTATTCTAACCTTGCTTAACCTGTGACGACCCTAACTTCTAATTATCATAATTAGAGTTAAGTATGTGATTAATAATTAATGATCTAGGTTCGGGGTTGCTACAATTAATTACTTTGCGGAAATACAGAGAAATACAATTAATTAACTAATCTGAACCTTGATGTTGTTAGGGTCATCAACTAATCAACTATAAATGGGAACATGTATACAAGCATTTGTAATTCGTCCCTCTATCATTTTCAACACCCAAAAACCTCCCACAAGTGTTCCTATATCATTCCCTAGCATTAGCATTCAAGAAATCCAGGTTTCTAGGTCAAAAACTGAGTTTTTAGCCCTCCGCCGCGGCCTGGAACTCTTGCGCCGCGGCCCCGTTGCTCTCTGGAAGCATTGGGTAATTCGCCGCGGCGAGTTGGACCTGCGCCGCGGCCAACCTAGGTGTCGCCGCGGCGAGTTTTGCTACTGTAACCTCGCAATTTAATTTTTTGACACGCGCCGCGGCGGAACTTATTGCGCCGCGGCGAGGTTACGTTCTGTCACCCCCTTGGCGATTATTTTCACTCCGCGCCGCGGCGAGATTTATCAAGCCGCGGCGTCCCTCGCCACTGTCACTCCCTAGGCCGCGGCGAAGCCTTCTTGGCCGCGGTGAAGCCTTCTTGGCCGCGGCGTGACTCCCTTCTGTAGCTGTTTTCCCTATGTTCCGCCCCCTACACTCCATTTCTCTTCTTAGGGACACTCTAAGGTCACTTCCCCTCATTTTATATGGCTCTAATGGTATTTATCTACCTTATTTACTTAGCTACGCTTCCATTACCAACCCAAAACTTATATGCCCATTCCTTTCCTCTAATTACCTCCTATCAGCAAGTTTATGGAATAATAACAACACCAATCATGCACCGTTGATATTTAACATTTGATACACTTTCCATTGTTAGCCAATTACAATCATAATGTTCAATTCCATGGTAATCGAATTACATATATAATCCCTATGCTTGGCAACTCATGATGCAATGCAGCAATGATACAAAACTATCAATTTAGTTACAATACATTTGTCAAAGTTCCCAAACCTATAAGCTACCAAACCATCTAAGGATCTTCCATTAATTTTCTCCTTGCCACTAAGAGGTCCGGTCCCTGAAAATGTTAGCCCACAACGGGGTGAGATATACAATCTCAGTAACAAAAGGAAATTTCCATATATATGTACAAGTCAATCAATATAGGACAATCTCATGTCATCAATATCAGAATCATCAATTCAATTGGCAAATGAACTAGTTGAACCACTAATGACTACTGTCCCATACCAGCAATCATACACAACATGTTAAAGGCCATTAACACTGGGAGAGGCCCGTCTACGGCACCCACTCCCCATTGAGCACAACCAGGGCTCAGTGCATCTGGGGTTGATCATACCCGGTGCTCGATCGTAGCACATGCACGGGTGGCAGCCGCACCACAGCTCCACCATGGACTCACAAAGTCCAATTACAATCACAATCAAGTAGTCAACCAGTCATTTAGCATTTCAAAATCAAGCATGTGTAACAAATAGCAGATTAACATGAGCATATACATGGAATTAGGAAAATAACCCCAGTTACCTCATTGAAGCCAATTACTCTTGCCCTAGCTACCATAATGATCTAAGTGCACACCAAGCCTATAAGAAGCATAATTATCACCATTTCTAGTCATAATCAAATATCCAAAGAGTTGAACTACTAATGACAACTAGAGGTTACTTACCTAATTACTAAGGGATTTAATTTCGGACTCCAACTTTCCCATACCAGAAATTGCTATAGTTTACTCTAATTTCTGGGTAACTCCACATTAAACCAAATCTCATGTCATAGGTTAACTACAGGGGTCTCAAACTAACAGAGAATGCATTAAAATGGGAAGGAAATACTCACTTAACAGCACTAATAGCCCCACCTCCGAAAATCCACCATAGAAGCACCAAAATTCGCACTTCAACCACCAAGCCCAGAAAATTTAGTTTTCCACCATTATCTCCTTGTAATCTCACACAATAAAAGAACCCATTATGATAATACATCCTTAGGGGCATTTTCCAGCAAGGTTATACACAAAATGGAAGGGAAAAGCTTACCTAAACCTCCCTCTAATCTCCGAGTCCGAAAATCTTGCAAGGAACCATCCAACACCAAATTTCAGATTTGAGAAGAAGATGAAAATACTCAAACCCAGAAGTTAATCGGACCAAAACGAAGAGGAGGATGAGAGGGTCAAGTTTTATATAGGTTACCTTGGCCAAATCTTCCTCTAGAAGTGGGAAATGGTGGAGGAATGCAGAAAAACCCTAGCCCCTCTTCTCAAGTGCGAAAATGCCTCTCTAAGTCTGCAGAACATGTATTCCTTGGCAGCCAAATGGGTGGAGATAAGGCTTCTTAGGGTTTTAGTGAAGATGGGTGGTCCAATGGGCCCATTATCTTAAGTGGGCTGGTGCTAGGTAAGATGGGCTGCAGAAAATTTAAAGCTACAAATGGGGTATGCTGATCCAATGGCCCAAATCCTTGTGGGTTCAGATTTTTTATACTTGTTGGGCCTTATTTCATGAGTTGGGATGAATTTCATGAGTTGGGCTACAGAAATTTGATTTGGCTAGGCCCAAATTTCAAGAGTCAATCCAATTTGGGTCTGCATAGTATATATTGGGCCAACTCACATAAATTAGGTTTTGAGCCCCTATTCTACTAAATCAAATTAGACTATTACTAGGTGATTTCTCTTGGCCCAAGTCTCATGATAAGGAGTTGGGCTTGCATCTAGAATCATTGGGCCTTTATAAGCCTCTTCTCATGATCCCCCTACATTAATTTATGCCCAGATGTAGTTTCTATCCCAATTAATTCTCAACTCACATTATTAATTTATTTCTCAAAATTACCATTCACTTAACTTGCTCACTTATCCCATATTAATTATTCTTAATTAATCTAAATCCATGATTAACACTTTAATTAATTTTGGGATGTTACATAACCTCAATTCATTTTATTTTAGGGTCTTCATTTATTATCTCATCGATTTCTATTTGATTTAAGAAAATTGGATATTACATAGGCTATTGTCGCTATCTTTTTTAATCCAAGAAAGGGAAGGACTAAGCTCATAGCTCCAAGGTGGAGGTGAGTGTATCCTTGTCTAATACAGTGAGAGATAATACTTGTGGAAATTTTCAAGGTGACATATTGTTTAGCCTGGGTTGATCTTAACCTACATTGATTCATTTTTGTTTCTTGGACAATTTCTTTGATAAGAACATTTTAAAAATAGATGATCTTTTTTATGGAATGAGTAAAAGTGCGATTTTAATGATAAAGTTCATAAGGATTAAGGATATGAGCAATAGTTTCATCAAGGTAAGTTTCATCAAGAATATATATGATTTCTTCTAAATTATCTATTTTATTATAGGCATAAGATATACAAAAGGAAAGAATAGATCTAGGAAAAGAATGGGAAGAAGGTAGTTTGACAAGTTTAGAGGATTCTTTTAGGGAAGATATAGTGAAGGAAAGTTCTTTTTACTATTTTTCTTACAAGATTCTTTTGGTTATCCTAGGAAAAAAGCTCTGATAACATTCAAGGTGCTACTAGATCTTTAAACCTCAAAGAGATGGAGGTTTTGCAATCCTATCTAACTTGACTCTTTCTTCTTGAGATAAAGGTGAATAATAATAACAAAGAGTTCTATGTAGATGAGATTCATAAAACATGAACCTAGGATTAGGTTCTATACCTTGTCTATGAGGAGTGTAATGTCTTACTCTAGTATTCCAATTTTGATTAAAAGAACCCTCATCCAGGTATGCCTGGACTATTAGTCTCTCTTCTTTTGCATTTTCGATGTCCCTTGGCCTTTTGGAATTAATGATTCTTTCAATCATTTTGAAAGTCTTTTTAATGTATAAACTGGTAGACAAGATAAGACTCTAATAATTTTATAGGACCTCTATCAATTACTTTCTGATGCACAAGATCCTCACAAAGAGGTTAGTGTAAAGTATACTCATATGAGTAAGATAATCATAAAACTCTTAGCTAGGAAATATTTTAGAAAGAAAGAAATGCTTTTAAAAGGAATTCATAAAGAGCACTGAATATTATTACAAAGGCAAACTTAAATACAAGACTTCCTCTACCAATGATTGAGGAAGAGCTCAATTCTTATAGCTAAAGGTTAATACAAGTAGACAAACAATTTTTACAAAGTTAAAGGACAATAATACAAATAGCTTTTACTAAAGCTACTTTTATGGACTGGAATGTAGAAAATGTCTAAAATGTAAAACATATAAATAATCCATAATATAATAATTTTACTAACAACTAGTTGGCAACAGATGAGCTTATCCTTTTATGATATACTCATGTAATAGAAACTAGTTTGGATCATTTGAATCATCTGTCTCATTTAGGTTGTCCTTTTTTCATTTTTCCAAAGTGTGTAGTCAACTATTCTTCTACCTTGTCAAACTCATCTAACTCATTTGGATCTTGTAAATCTTGCAGGTAGTCATCCTAACTTAGGCAGGTTTTGACTGTGAACTTGAACCGAGGAGGAAATTGGCATTTAGGTCTCAGTCCATTTTTCTATGTCTGGCAACTGGACTTCTAGTATTCCCAGTTATCCTAGAACGAATTCTCTTAGAAATAGACCAAAGGATATGCAAAAGACATATTGTGGCTCCTCATAATTGTTGGGTTCATATAAAAACATTTTAAAATCTTTAAGAGTTTAGACTTTTTGTTTGGCTAGTCAAGAAAAATGTTCCATTGGTAATCATAATTCTTAGTAAAAAAACATGTTGTTCTTACCAATCTAGTATGGCTAGTGGAGAATGAAAATACTAGCAACTAACTTATCTTACTGAGAATTATTCCACAGATTATAATAGGAGATGATTTTTTGTAATTCTTTACGTCACTAGTAAAGTGGTGAGAACCATTTAAGGAGGATCTAGAGATTGGAATTATGATTTTTAGCTTGACAAAGAAAATTGTAAATTAAGAGAGGAGGGAATTCAATAGCACTTGTATAGAGAGTAGTGAGTGTTTATAAATACTAAAGTGCATTATTAGTGACAAGGGTGTGAATCCTAAAAAAGATGAGGAAGAGAGTTTGTGGATTGAAATAGGATGGATAAATAGGAAGGGAAGAGTCTTTGAGGTAATAGTAGAGATAATAGAAAAGAGATTTTCTAGCAAGTTTTTTTACTTTGGTTGGGTTGGTTGGTTTTCTGAAACATGGAGGAAAATCTTTTTGGCTTTAGGCTAAGAAAGGGAAAGGATGATGGATGGCATAACCAAGAATGGAGTGAGCTATGAAAATTAAAAAAAAAAAATACTAGTTTTGCTATTGTAACAAGGTTCACCATTTTAGCTAGAAAGAGGTAATCTATTATGAGATTTGTATGACCTTATGTTGAACCATGAATTTATAGTGTGAGAATTAGTCCTTCTATCTAAGTAGCCATTTGTCAATCAAGACTTTCTTTTTTACTCTAAAATCTTAGAGAATGATGAATTGTCCATCTAAACCACAAAATCATAACAGCTTAAATGAAAATTGAATTTTTTTTATCCCCTTTTTAATAACTAACATCTCCTTATAGACAGCATGACAATGCTTTTCAAAGTCTTTGAATTGTATGCTTGTGTGACCATAGTAATATTGTTTACCATCTTTTTTTATAAAGACAGCTCTCTAGAAATTATCACTAGCATCAATCTAAAATATCATTTTCCCTTTGTCAAGAATCTTTAAAAGTAAAGGATTTTGTGTGATTGTCTTGAGATGCTTTACAATTATAGTTTGCTCATGTCCCCATGGTGGGGAATTTTTCTTTTTCAAAAATTTGGAAAGCTGGTTAGTGTGATTTGAAGTATGAAGAATAAAGTCTGTGATAAATTTGACTATTCCAAGAAATTGTTGAATTTGTTTTGGAGTGAGATCTTCATTTGGAAAGTTGAGCAATTCTTGGGCAATGTGTGGACTAGGATAGTAGTATCTATTGGATATATTCATTTCAAGAAATTCAATTTGGGTTTAGCCTAATTGACTTTTATGGGTAAGAGTATGATCCCATACTGTTTAGTGATATCCAAAAACTACTAAAGGAGTGTTTATGATCTTTTTCATTCTTAGAAAAAAGAAGAATATCATTAATATAAATAAGAATATTGTGCAAAATAGACTCATATATCTTCATCATTACTTTTTGAAAGAAAGATGGTGCTACTTTAGGTCTAAATGCATGACTGTCCATTGGTACTAAGTATTAGGAATGTAGAATATCGTCTTATATCTTTCAAATGGATCAATACCCAATTGTCAAAAACCTGTTTTAAGATCAAACTTAGAAAAGATTTTTGCATCTTTAAGAAAGGCTGTTTATGAGCTAATTTTTGAAAAAGAAAACTTATTATCTTGAAGGAATATGTTTAGAGGTTTATAATCAATAACAATTTTTTTTTTTACCTTGTTTTAATATAAAAGGCTTGACAAGCCTAATTTGACTTTTTAGCATTCAATAAGACTTTGTCTAAATCATTTGGATTCATTATTGGGTGCAAGGCTTTTGTAGGATTGATGCAATTAGCGCACAAAGTAGTAAAGGTTGTAAATCACTACCTAGTATGGTAATAAGGGATGAGCCAATAGTGTAGGCCCAAAACATGCAAGAAATACTTTAAGTATATGTAAAGGAATGACATAAATGTATAAGAATGTATAAGTACACAGAAAGGATGTACTTTAGAGGTGTTGTACTCTAAATGAACATAATTAGCTCAATATTAAATATTCAGAGACTCTTACTATTTAAGAGACATTCAAATTACTTGGGTTTATAACTAGATCTAGAGAAAGGTTAAAATCAAAAGGAAAACCTAAAGGATCCAATGGTAGCTAGACCGTATGCTAAAATGAATTAGCTGGATTCATGGTAAGCTATTACATAGAAAATTTCAAGAAACCTATAGCTAGGGAAGTATCTTAGGTTAAGTTATAAGTTGCAACATGAGAATGATAATGATTAGGAACTCAAATATAAGATAAAATGAGCTAAAAGGAGAACCATAATCTAAAAAGGAAATGGCCTAGAAAATTTATTAGAGGAAGGTTCTCTCTAGTTTAAGAATAAAAATACAAAATGCAATGAGGTTGAAAACCCCCTAATTATGGTCAATAACTCTTTAAAAGAAGAGGGTTCCTGACTTAGTAATTACAAGGATATGGGAAAGCGAGGTTGAGTTGAGAAATTAGTACACACTAAGAGATATCCTCACTTTAGCCATGATTATAGGAGAGTTAATGGATCAAGTACATTAAAAGAAGACGCAAAATGAAAGTTAGAACTTGGTAAGATGTAAAAGATAAGAGTTCACCACTAAGTTAAGCAAGCTTCCCTCACATAAAATAGATGCAAATAAGAAGTACATAGATGGTAAAACCAATAGATGGAGCATTCAGTTACGAGTAAAGTAGATTCAAAACATTGAGGATATGTGATCTAGATCGGGTTAGTAAGACCCTAGGATTAGTAAACTATGCTTCTAAAGATGAAAATAGAAAGTCTAAGAAAGATAAGCAGGGTTCACTTAAGATAACTTTCTTGTAAGAGGAATTGTTTAGTTGAGAGTCAAGGCATGAAATTGAGGTAGATCAAACCCCCTAATTCTATAGAAAGTAAGAGAGTTAAAGTGAACCTAAAAAATATATGAGAATGCTCAAGTACAAATAAGAACAATAAGGAATTAGATGAGTAATAAAAAATATCCCTTTCATAAGTCATTGCCAAATGAAAAGATAATGCAGACAAGTGCATCAAAAAACACCATTATTCTTAGTATGGCTATCTATATAGTATGATATAGTGCCCTAAATAGAGATAATGGAGCAAGAGAAGACAGCTTGGGAATAATATAATGATTAATAGAAAAGGTTAGAAAAAGAGTTTCCTATGTTCCTTTGTTGTCACATGACCTAGAGAAAGTTAGAGAAAAGTAAGAAAAGGGTATTTTGGATTGTTAGGAAGCTTTTAATATACAGGTGATAGCTGCTTGAGCTCGATCATGATGCGCCTACGTATTAATAATTGATACTATGATTTGCTTGCCATGGCAGTTATAGGATATTGAGTCTAGCCAATGCAATAGTAGTGTAACATCCCTAAAATTAGGATTTTCTAATTATTTAGTATTTTATGTAATGAATTTATTAAGATTTAATAAAAAGAATTTGAATGAAATGGCTTCATATATGAGAAGTATAAGTTGAATAAGACCTATAGGAATTTTTGAGATTTTAGGGGGGTCCAAGGGCAAAATTGTCATTTGTCATCTGGATGAACTTTGATAATTTTTCTAGAAAGAAGGAGAATTCAGAACTAGTCCAACATATATATCAATAGATAGAGAATAATGTATAGAAAATTATAAAATTCGTTGCATGAAATTCTAGGTTCATTCGGACCAGAAAATGACCCGAAACAATTATAAGCTTATACAGAGACAAACTAAAACCCTAAACCTATGTTAGCTGTCTCAGGAAATTCCATGCAGAAAAATCTACTAGGTAGTGGTGACAAAATCCAGAAATATGGAGTTAAGAAGAAGATATAAACGAAAAATGAACAGAGGTGCTTGTCTATCATATTGCTACCAGGGACAAAATGGTGATTTGAACCCTAAAATAATAAAATATTATGAAAATAAATAATATTTAAATACATGATAAGAGACATTAAACGAGACCCACATAGGGTCAAAAAATATTAAAATATAGCAGAGAACTTAGAAAAGGCAAATTAAATAAGATATTATGAAAAACATAGGAAACAGTGGCAATTTTATAAGTCTAACCAGGGAAGAGCTGACGTGGCACCAGAGAGCTGGGAAGGTGCTTATGTGGCGCCATGGAGGATGTGACGACCTTAACTTCTAATAATTGTAATTAAGGTTAAATACGTGATTAATAATCATGAATTAGGGTTACAAGACATTACAACTAATTACATTCAAAAAATACAGGAAAATTTAAACCTTAATGTTATTAGAGTTATCAACCATATAATTACAAGCACTCATGTACATTAAGGAAACAAACATTCATTTTTAAGCCTTTGGTTCTATTACCCATTAATTCTAACTTACAAGAATCTTCTACCAATGTTTCTAAATCATCCCTGGAGGTTACCATATGAAAAACCAAGATTTCTAGGTTAGAATGAAAGTTTGAGACCATTAGCTGTGGCTGAATGTCCTTGCACCATGGCCAATTACTCTTAGGTTCACTCTTTATCTTTATAGATTTCGCTACGGTGATAGCTGTGGTGAATTACCCTCTGGACGACTCCCAGTTTTGCCTCTCATATTTCAACGTGGCTAATTCCACTTTTTACCGCGATGAATTACTCTCTGGTACTCTCCCTGGGCAACTTCGCCTCTATTGGCTACGGCTAACCTTATTTTGGCTGCGACAAAATGCCTTCTGATCCTACAACTCTTAAAATCTTGTCTCATACTCTCCATTCTCTATCTAAGGGCTCTCTAGGGCCACTCTCTCACTTGTTATGAGATTCTAATAGCATCTATCTAGCTGATTTGCCCCAGACATTATATTATTACCCATCCCACATTTAAAGGTGGATTCTCCTACTCATTCATTAGTCTCATATCAGCAAATTTATAAATTTCTCACAATGGTCATTCAATCATGTTTTCATCGGATAATTCATGCATCGCTAGATCAAATCCATAATCAATATATCATATGATTTCATTACTTAAATAGCCAATTAAAACACAAGTTTACAAGCCATAATAAGTGTTATAAACTCATACATCCATCAACAACTAATATGAAGCCTATTTCTCACTGGTTACATTCTATATTATCAAAATACAAACTCCTAACTTGGCAATACAGATATATGATGATGCTATACAGAGGTTAACAAAATTAGCATCTACTCTATTCCACTCAGACTAAGTGTAGCTCCCCACACCAAGCCTCAGCTCATGGATGTTCATCCACTTGTTTGCCCTTATCCTTACCCGAAGAACCTTTACCTGAAATATTTAGCCCAAGAAATGGGGTGAGATGCAAATCTCAGTAACCAAGGCAAATTCCATTCATATATTCCAGTTTAATTAACATATATGCATGATTTCATATAAACATAAAAAAACATACCAGTCACATCAATAAATGAAACAATTAGGCTATCTATTATTATTATCCCATACTAGCAATCACAATTCCACATGTTAAAGGCCAATAACACCGGGAGAGGCTCGTCCACGGTACCCACTCCCCAATGAGCACAACCAGGGCTCAGTGCATCTGGGATTTGATCATAACCCGGTGCCTGATCAAATCACATGCACAAGTGGCAATCGCACCACAGCTCCACCATGGACTCACAAGGTCCAATCACAATACAACAGATAGCTAACGAATTCATTTAGTATCAAAATCATAATCATACAACAAATACAAAATTAAACAGACATATGCATGGAATTAGCATAAACTCCAGTTACCTCACTTGTAGAAAAATTTGCAAAAGCCACCAGTGGTACAAAAATCTCCCCAGCTACTACTAATTTCCAAAATTAAGAATAAAGGTGTCCTTTACCAGAAACTTCAATATATCACCCTAAATCCTAAGCAAATTTGTGAAAAATTAGTACCCATACTATATGTAACATCTAGTCCCTCCGTAAACGTGAGAAACACAATATTCAGTTTCTCCGTAAACGTCAGAAATGGGTCAAATATAAAAGGAAATCCTTGAAATAGAAGGAATTGGAGCCAACTAAAATTATAATAAAATTTTAAATATTAGAAAATAAGGATTTAAGATTTAAGATGCCCAAAAACTAAAGTCAGAAGAGATCAAAAAATTTACCGAGGGAAGTAGAGGCATTTTTGTAATTTTTGGAAAATTTTGAAAACTCACAAGAGGGCTTTTTAAACAAAAAATTTGAGCTTTCCAGGGTTCTCAGAGGCCTTGAATACTATGGAAACCCCTAGTACAGTTGAAACCCCTCCGGTGAGTGATTTCAACTGTCAGTTGACTGAAACTTTGACCGAACGGTTCGGAATGGTTTTAGATCCTTTTTGAGTGATTCCAAAGGCAATTATTATGATTAAGAGCCTAAGGAATATGATGGAAAAGATAGATTTCAAAAAGGAGTTGATTTGAGCCAAAATGATAAGAACAAAGAATAAGGACTAAACTACAAAATAGAAAAGTACATAAAGTGGGCTCTTCACCTTCTTAAAGCACCTTTTCCTTTGGCCTCTGATTAACTGACCTTCTTTCTGCCCAAAATAGAGCATGAGACCAAGGGAGAGAGATGCACTAAGAGAGCTCAAGAGGAGGAAGAAAAGGCTAACAAAAGGTAGAGATTTCCATAGTCTTTCTTCTTGAAACCTTCTTCTCCTCTCTTTGCTTCATCTTTTCCATGTTTTTGGTAAATGAAATGGTTCTGTTTTGGACTTGAACCATAGGGGAAAAGTTAGAAATGATGTTGCACTATAATCCAATCATTGGGGCCTCAAACTAGTAGAAATACCTTAAAAAGAAGAATTTATATTTACCTAATGTCAACCCTAGCCTCAACCTACGAAATTTTACCATGGAAACATCAAATGACAAGTTTCAGATTTTGGGTATAGGTGAAAGTGCTCCAATTGAAACATTAATCAGGTCAAATTAAAGAGAAAGATGAGAGGATTAAGTTATATAACTATTACCTTGGCTGAATCTTGCTTTAGAAGTGGAAAATGGTAGATTTCTTGCCCCAAACCCTAGCCTCCCTTCAAACCTCTAAATTTCTCTTTTGTGTTCTTGTGTTTTGTAGAATAAGGGGTGGCTAGGTTATTTGTCAGGGTTTAAGTTAGGTTTTCTATGGGTTATAGGCTGTTCCAATGATCTAAATCTAAATGGGTTTTAGATTTAAGCTTAGTTGGGCCAGCTTTCATGTGTTGGGCTACTGGGTTTTAATTGGATTAGGCCAAATTTTAAGAACTCAAAGGATTTGGGTCTACACAAAGGTTGCTAGGCCAATTATAAGAACCTATAAAAGGTAGATCTTAGGCCTCTATCACATTGAATCAGATTGGGTCTGCACCTTACTTATTGGGCCCTCATTAGCCTTTTATCATAATCTTCTACATTAATTTGGGCCTAGGTGAAGTTTCTATCCCAATTAAATCTCAAACTCATATTAATAATTTATCTCTCTAAAATTTCCATTTACTTAACTTACTCGATTATTCCATATTAATTATTTTTAATTAACTCAAATCCATGATTAACACCTTAATTAATTTTGGGGTGTTACAAAGGAGAGAGAAAATGATGATATGTGCACTATGTGTAAAGAAGATACTGGAAGTTGGAAGAGAATTCTGGAAATTGCACGAACTATGGAGCGATTACGCAGGCTTACATCAACACATCTTAGAAATCTCACACATTACGAAAAAGTTACCACTAATTTTAGCATGACATAGACATTGACTTAAATGGTATTAAATGCAATCTTATCTTCACATTTTATGAAAAAGAAACTATAGTAATCTAACAGCTAATATTCGTCCATAAAACGTAATGCGATCTAAACCATTGAGCAATCCAATGGCTTAGATTTCTCTACCTTTTCAAGATCAAACCATAACCTTTATTTTAATCCTAAGGCCTACATTTTATCTTTTATTTCAAGGTTAAATCTTGACCATTCATGTAATCTAAAGGCCAAGATCTTCCACCTTAAAGTTAATTAAATCTTAACCATTCATAACTAATATATATATGAACCACACACACACTTTTATGCCGTTCTCACACACAAAATACACACACCAAATTTAGCCAAGATAAGGAGAAGAAGCTCGGCCTAAGGAAGAAGAAAAAAGAGGAGGAAGAGAGAAGGAAAAGCTATCGGAGAAAATCAAACACCGTGGAGCTAAGGTGACATAGATAGACTTTCTTCTTCTTAGTTTTTCTTCTATTTTTCTCCAAGAATTTTCTCTTCTCTTTTTCTCTAATTTTCGTCCATGGCAAGAGGAGATGGAAAATTTTGTTATTTCCATGAATTCTAGGCAAGAAAAGATGGAGAAATCATATATATAGCTTATGGATTCATGTGATTCATGAAAATTCCTATTCTTGGAAATTTTTCTACAAATCAAGAAGCTTTGTATTCAAAGATGCCATGGGAGAAATTGAAGGGAAAATACTTGTGGAAGTGATGGAAGAAAGCCTAAGGAAGAGGAAATTAGCAAGAAACTCTGGAATCTTAACTTGAGAAAGTTGTAGGATACATATGAAATCTCTAGAAATTGATTGAGGGCTTTTGTTTATCTCCTTTGAATATGTATGTGTGGCTATTTAGTGACATAAAAATGAAGCAAAATCATGTCTTCCTTGATGTATAGGTTCGACCAACACATGTAGATATACTTAAGCAGGAGTTTTTCCTAAATCTAACTAAATTAGGTTAATCTACATAAAAAATAAGGCCTATGGTGAAATTTTAGTGATTTATGGATCATTATATAAAAAAGTCAAATTCTTGAGGAAAAGTGTTGATTAAGATGTTCTTGAATTTTTCCTGATGTTATTTGATATGTTTTGGATGATTGTTATGGCCTTATATGTTTTATGTGCTATCTAAATTATGCTAATATTTATTTTGTGAATTTTGGAGCCCATTTATGATAGTTGGGAAATTAAATAGTGTTATGTCAATAACGGAATATGTGATAACATGTGTCCTGAAATTGCACTATTTGCTGTGGTGATATACTGTCTGATTTCTTGACATGGATAATATGTTGTTTACTGTCCAATTCTATAAGTATGGGTTATTTGGTAAAGGACTAACCAATATATATATAGCAGAGTAGCCTTATCCAGGGGATGAGCCTTTTGTGTGCCAGAGTTGGCCATTGGGTAGCTGTTGTTGTATTGGATGTCCAATCTTAAAGATACTTAAAAATACCTAAACTACTAATTTCCAGACTCCAATACGCTGTTACGCTATCAAGATTATTTATGCACAGAGTTGTGTAAGGCAATTCTTTCCTAAATATACCTATCATGCCTTAGTCAAATGATGACTTGGATGACATATTATTGTAATATTTTATATGACTTTCCTTGAGTAACCACTAGGGGACGCCTCAGTAAAGGAAGCAGGGGTGAGCCTGTTATGTCATGGCAGTAATATAAGCTGGGCTTGAGCCTACCAAAGCCAGTGCGACACGATTTGGGTGTTGGGTCTAGTAGTCTCCAAGGCCTAGTAGTCAAGAGAAAATAAATATTGTTTGTGATATCTTCTATATTCTATGTATGTGAAAATCTCGTGAATATCTTGCACTACTGGATATTAATTACGTTGAGACAATTCTTGTATTTCATTCATGTTCTATCTTTAAATGTAATATGTCTGTTCACTTTGCTATTTGATATCCACTTTAGATATTGATAACAGGTATATCATGTTCTATCTTCGCTTACATTGTTTAATAAATTTACCGTCTTACCATTATATTACTTGTTGTTTGTTAAAAGTACTTGACTCCTCTTTATGGATATTATGTGGTATTAATTCTGTCTATGTTACTGAGAAAATTATTTCTCTCTATTATGGTTTATACTTTTCCTAGATGCTGATTTATCAAGTGACTCTAAGACTCTGAGCGGAGTGGATCCAGTTCCCATTCCAGGGATGGGTCTTTGTCATCCATAATATACGCATCATATCATGTGATGACGTTGTTTATGTTGTACCAGTGTATTTTGTTTCCAAGGAGAACTGGAGTCCCACATATTCTCAGTGGGTGGAGTTGACCCTCCTGCTCGTCCGTTTGTATGAATAGAGGCCTAGTCGCTAACACTGACCCTTTTGTGAACATAGAGGACTGACCTTCTTGGTCTTTTTGTTATTTGGAGATTTTCTTTTTGCATAGTTATAGAATAGATCCCCTTTGATATGATGTGATGTGACTTGTATGACCCCGCTCTCCTATGATAAAACTCTTAAATTAGTTTGTATGAATTACAGTCTATTTTTGTTATTTTTGTAGTTTACTACGCGATTAATTAGATTTTGTTGTGAAAGGATAATTACAATAGAAAAAGGTAATTAAAATTAAATAAGGAATTCCTAAAAAATATACAACTAAAAATGGGTATTTAAAAGAGATGTAACATCCGATCCCTCCGTAAATGTGAGGAACGCAATGTTCGGTTTCTCCGTAAACAGCAGAAATGGGTCAAATATAAAAATAAGTCCTCGAAATAGAAGGAATTGGGGCCAACTAAAATTATAATAAAATTTTAAATATTAGAAAATGAGGATTTAAGGTTTAAGATGCCCAAAAACTAGAGCCAAAAGAGATCAGAAAATTTATCGAGGGAAGTAGGGGCATTTTTGTAATTTTTGAAAAATTTGGAAAACTCATAGGAGAGCTTTTTAAACAAAAAATTTAAACTTTCTAGGGTTCTCAGAGGCCCTGAATATTATGGGAACCCCTAGAACAGTTGAAACCCCTCCGGTGAGTGATTTCGGCTGTCGGTTGACCAAAAATTGACCGAATGGTTCGAAATGGTTTTAGATCCTTTTTGAGTGATTCCAAAGGCAATTATTATGATTAAGAGCCTAAGGAATATGATGGAAAAGACAGATTTCAAAATGGAGTTGAAACAAGCCCAAACGAACAAAACTATAAAGAGGGACTAAATTGCAAAGTGTAAAAGTTGCTTAAGTGAAACCCTAGCTTATAAAAACGCCCCTCCTTTGCTCAGATCTCCTCACCCACTCTCTCACACGTTAAAACAAAAGTAACAAGGGCTGAGAGTGGCGCACAAGAGGGGAGGCCAAGGAAGGAAGAGGAAGCTTTGAAAAGTGTAAGTTTTAGCCACTTTTTCCTACTCCTTGCCTTGTTAAACTTCTTCCCCTCCTTTCCTCCTCTCTTCCTATGGATTTAGTGAGATGTTTGGTTCTGTTTTGAGCCCAGAACTGAGGGGGGAATTTTGAAATTCAAGGAGAGGGTTGAAGCAAGGAAGAGAGTTCTTGAGAAAAGCTTAGAATCAAGGTGATTTTTCTATCTTGGTTGCTTCCTTTTTCTTGCCCTTTGTGTGTGGAGTTCTGCCAGAACAGAACCATCTTGGGAGGAGGCTTTTTGTCTAGAAATAAGAAGGAATTGTGGGTTTTAGACCATGAGGAGTTAGTAGATGCAAGGAACTTGGAAGAAAGGCTAATGAAAATCAAGTTAGAAAAGTGTAGAGCTCTTGGACACTTTATAAAAACTGATTTAATCCATGAATTTTCTTGAATGTGTAAATGTTTATTTGAGTCTCTAAGACCCCTAGGAAGCCTCCCAAGTGTATCTCCCATCAAGGAAAAATCAAAAAGCCCATGGACTCCTCCTCCCTCCATCAATTTGGCCAAGACATAACCATTAGGCTAGGGGCTGTTTTAATTTGTTTTAGCCTTGGTTTGGGACTTCTTATGATGGTAGAAGGTGGGAGGAACCCTTAGAAAAAATTTAGAACTCCTAGAAATTGATTTGGTGCCTTAGGTTCCATAATATGACCTAAAGAAGTAACATGGTGCTAGGCCTTTTGTTTTAATGATGTGATGACTCCATGATAAACACATATTTTATCTATTTTTATCCTCCTAAACTTAGACATTTTAGTTCCAAATATGGCTTTAAAACTTCAATTAGATAAGATTTCATGTTAATAGCCATTTCTATACTTTAAGAATTTAATTGCAAAATTTAGGAATTTTAATGCACAATTTTATTTTAAATGATTTTTGTAAATTTTCCTATTGAATTGTTCTTATTCTTTGTGCAGATTTTGTTGGGCAATTGGAGATTTGAATGATAAATTGATTTGAAGAAGAGAAGGAGAAGAATTGGGCTCCCTCACGTGGCACATAATCACATTTCTCCACTATTGAGATAGTACATTCCAGCCACATTAAGCACTCACATTAATTCACTCATGTTAGCTTCGTTGAATCAGCTCACTCACACAAACAGCCACGGGCTTGGGAGGTCCATGAGAGACACAAGCTACAGGTTTCACGAGCTGCAGTAACAACATGAATAAGGCGAGCTGAACAGAAAAGAATGAATAGCTACGGGGTAGTAAGTGTAAAATGTGGGTAGAGCTCGTGGAAAAACATAAAGAAATGAGAAGGTGCATTAGAGAGGAAGAAAGAGCGTGGATGAGCAAGAGCTGGGCAGAAACTACGTGCAAAATAGAGCACGAACAGAAAATGGAGGAAGAAGCTTCGGGTTCTAATGCTACAAGCTGAAGAAAAGAAAAGACGTGGTGAAAGTGAAGAAGCTGAGCAGAACACGAAGGATAAATGAAGGCTGGAGTGTGAAAAGAGAAAGAAGCTGCAGCACTTACAAGAGCCAACGTGGAAAGCAGCCGAGTTAAACGACAGAGCTAATGGAAGCTTGCATGAGCTGAAACAAGTAGAGAAGAAGCTCAAGCTTGAGCAAGAAAGAAGTAGAAGTTGAACGTTGCTCAAAACAGAGGAGAAGAAAGCACATGAGACTTTGGCTCGGGATGGAAGCTCCAAAACAAAGAAGATAAGCTACATGTTGAGATAAGAGAAACACACATGCAGAACGTGGAAGAAATGAGCTGCATGATAGAGAAGAAGCCTGGGCTGAGACACACAAACCAGAAGCAACGTCCAGTTGAACGTTGAGCTGCACGAAGAAGCCTTGCATGGAGAAAACAAGAGAACCTCGAGTGAGGCTTGTACAGAAGCTGGAGCAGAAACAAAAGAAAATGAAATGCAGCTGAAGCTTGGTTTTGACGTAAGAGAAGAGCTACATGCAGAACAGAGCAAACATGCAAGCTGTAAACATCGTGGAAATGAAGCACACGAACAGAAAACGGAGCTGAACAGAGAAGAACGAAGAGGAAGTGCAGTAGAGAATTATCCACGGGGCAAAACGCTGAAGCAAAACATTAAATATTATATTTAGTTTTAAAATGGGGTCCACACTCATGAATAATAGCTTCGGACAATTGAAAATGTGAGCAACGTGAAGGCAAGAGCTGGAGAGGGAGCACGTGAAAATTTAAGCAAGCCATGTGAGAATGAGGCACCAGGTTAGCACGTGAATAACGCTGGATTCTGTCATTATTCATGGGCCTAATTCATTCACGACGCCTTTTTACCACTTCGCCCACACCCACGCCCATTTCGATTCACCCATTCCAGCCCTTCGTCCATTTCGCACAGAGCCGTCGTCCACTCCACCCTTCGCCTTCATTCACTTCGTCCATTCCCTTCGCCTTCGTCCAGAACCACATACCACGCCATCTTTCCTCCATCTCCATTCCACATTAATAAAGCTCTAATTCATCCACCTTGAGGCTAGCTAGGAGGAAGCTCTTGGAGAAGCTTGAATCCATGGATACAATCAGAATTTTGGCTAAGATTTCTCAATTTCCTACATTTTTTTCTTTTTCTTGTACAATCTCGTTTGAGTTGTATTTGATTAGAAATTGGTGTAATTAATGAGTAGCTGGTTAGGTACTGATTAGGAAGATAATTGTTGTTTTAATTGATTAATTTTAGTTATGAAATGTTCAATTTCGTCTAATCTCCCATGTATGCCCCGAAGTTGTTCGATGAAATGCATGAGTGAGATTATGTGCCTAATTGTCTATTTATGGATTCCTTGATGTTTAGTTGGTTAATTAAACATTTTTGGATAATGATTCAGAGGCTAGATTAATCAGTTAATCAATTAATTCAAGTGTTCATAGATCTTAATAACAAGAGTTAATGAATTGGTGTGGGATTGAGTTCTCAATTCAACATTAACTTGTTAGTCTCTTGAATCTTGAATGTTTATTCAAGATCATTTATTAATGAACACAATTAGGAACTCTTAGGTCAGAATTAATCATAATTGAATTAGGATGAGGATAGTGGATACCAAGGGACGATTCCTAAGCTAGTCACAGGCCCATTTTCAACCCATAATTCTCCAATTAGATAGAATTTAAGAAATTTAATTCAATTTAGTTTTAGGTTAGTTTTATTCAATCAAAAACCCCCCAAATCAAGTAGCCTTTAGGACCTTTAACATTTAGAAAACTCAATTAGGCATTGAATACCATTTCCAAGGGAGATGACCTAGGTTGTGCCCTATAATGCATTTAATATTCAACCTAGTTTTATTTTGAGGGTTGTACGACAAGCCCGTCACTCCAAGAGGCTTAAAAGGAGTCAAGAATCATATTTGAGAGTAAAGAATGAGGCCTAGAAATCATTTGAGGGGTGTTGCTTCATTAGGTGCCAATATGGACCAAAATGGAGGTTGTAGAGTAATCTAGGGTTTAAGCAAGTTGCATGGCCCTAGAAATTATTTCATGAACTTAATTGGCTCCCATAATTTGTGTCTAGGCCAAGAGTCACTATTTCCACCAACTTGTGGGTGTGTGGCTAAAAGAGGAAGCTTGAAAGCTAAGGAAAAAGTGTGTACTTGCATACAAGGTAGCTCTTTCCACCTTCTCTGATGCATGGATGTGTGTTTAGCTTGTTTTAGAATGTGTGTATGTGTATTTTCAAGCTTTGAAAAGTATGCTAGCATGCCTTTATATGCCATGATGCTTGGTGCCATGTTATGTTTTTAAATGAATCCATGGTGTTTGTATGAGTTTACTTGAGTGTGGAAAGGCCAAGAACTCTTCCCTTGGGTGAGGATGAGCCAAGAACCCTTGAGCTTGGTTGAGACAAAGTAAAGAGTCTCCCAAAAGCAAAGTAGGCTCCCAAGAGTATGGTTGAGTCCAAAGTGCTTAAAGAATGGGTGAGGCAAGTCCAAAATCCATGAGGAGAAGTGTGAGGCCAATCCAAACACTTAGTGAGCTCTTGAATGTCTTGTATGATTGATTCACATGCTAAGGTTACTTTTAAAATGCCTATGATTTCTACTTTCTCCATGCATGCATTTGTGAAACTTGCTTGCATATATTATGTGTGATGGAATGGGAAATGAGCTATTGAGATTCTTGAATCTCACTCCCTCCTCTTAAATGTCCTAATATGCTAGGTGGACCAAGTGGACATGGCAATGGGAGCCAACCACCTTGAAGAGAGAAGATTGCTATCCTTATGCTTGATTTTTGGTCTTTTGATTCATAAGGAGACTTTATGATGTATATTATTATTGTAAATAGTCTATGACCCCTTGGACAAATGTAAAAATGATATTATGTGATAGATAAATGAATGAGTATGGTGTATGTATTCTAGAACATAAATTGAGTGCTTATGCTAATGTATGGACTTGAGAAAAGCTTGGTGTAATGTGTATAAGTGAGGGTGAAAAGGCCAAAATGAGATGCAAATGATTTGGGACCATTTGGGCAGCTTCCCCAAGTCTTAAAAATGCTTTTAAACTTGCCCAAAAGGTGCCAAGACCAAAGGAAATCCATTTGGCAATTTTGGTACCCAATATGGAGCCAAAATTGACCATAATGGAACCCTATACTACTTTTTGGCCAAATGAGTTAGTCTTGCCCTGAAATTTGGCATACAATTAGGTCTTATTAAGAGCTTTCTAGGAAGCTAAAGATAATAATTTTCGGAGACCTAGAGAATATTTGATGAATTTTTAAAGTTGGGATTTTCTATAGTTTCTGGTATGTGCACTGTTCATACTGGCAGTTTTGATTTTCGTGTCACTCGATAGCCAAATGGTGTCCAATGCTTATAAAATTTTATGTGCATAAACTAGAGGTCATAATCTTTCTATGGTCACCAAGATCACCTCATTTGGAGGTCTGAGCAGAGAGTTATACATTTTTAAAGTTTTCTGTCAGTAACAATAGCGTCTCCAGAGCTCAATCACTGTTCCATCAATTCCAGATGTCTAAACATATCTGTTTCATTCTGGACTTATTTTTAGTGCCAATTTAACATTTTTAGCTTTCCATAATGACTGAATTTGTGTGATTTCGAATTTTTTAGAATTAGTTATGAATTTCAGAAGTTTGTATCAGTAAACTGAATCATAGCCCAGGCAGCCAGCGAGTCTGTAGCTTTTTGGATGTCAAACGTCTTGTGTGATGAATTTTGTGACTTTGACGTATTTTTAGTATGAAGTAGACATCCTAAGCTTTCCAGAATGACCAAGATTGCATGATTCTGAATTTTCTAGATTTAGTTATGATTTTCCAAAGTTTGTGACAGAAAAGAGGAAATTCTGGACGAAAATGCAAACATGAATTTTAATGTGTTCCTTTGCTTTCCACAAGTTGTAGACCAAATTTGATGATGGAAATGAGCTATATTCATGTATTTAAGTATGAGAATGTGATAGATGCATTCATATGGCCCACAGGACTTCGAAAGAAAAATTTTACCTGTAGAGAAATGCATTTTAATTCATAACTCCCTATGCCACTAGATTGTTTCCATAGAACAAACATAAGATGAGACATGGGAATTGCATGAATTGAGTCCTAGAAGTATGGTGTTACAAGAGACATTACAGGTAATATAACTCAAGTGTATAGCAAATGATAATATCAAGTATAAAAAGTGTCTCGATGATCGAAGAATATCTTAGTTAGTTAAGTTAAGGGATAAGTTAAGGAAGAAAAGCTAAGGGATTTAAATCATACTAAACCTCTAAGAAAGAGTATTAAGAAAGAATCCTATATATAAGTGATGAAAAAGGGAAAGTGCCTAGGGCACTAAAACTTAAGGATTTAAGCAATATGAGTCTAGCATGCTTAGCATGAGTCTCTTATGAAATAATTAAAGTGAAATGTAAAAGGAACTAGCATATGATAATTATCCTAGAAAGGAAAATTTAACATACTTGATGTGTGAGATGCATGAGAGTCCAACCACATTGCATTGCCAGAACCCATGTTGTATATTTGAAAGAGGTTGACCTCCTTGCATTCTGTATGGAACTCGGGACGTGTCTATTTGGGTCAAGGGTCCTGGATATGTAACTGCTCAAGACATAATTTTACCACCTTCTGTGGAAATCGGGTTTATTCAATCAATAAATAGAATAATTCAATCAATATAATATAAATAGAATAAGAAAGCTCAACCTAACCCTCAAGTATATTTAGAACTAGATAGATCTCACTAACATGACTTCCTATACCCACTTATTTTTTAGGAGTATATTTGCTAGAGGCACTTGAATATAAGATATGGGCATAGCTAGAGATTACAAGATAAGAAAGAAAAAATAGAATGAATACATATAGAATGTAAGTCTAATTTATATCACTAAGTAAAGAAAGTAAAGTAAGGTAAGCTAGTAAGAGAAAGAAAGAAAGAAAGAAAGAAGTATATAAGATTAGAAGTGGGAAATTGATGATCTCATAGGGAGTGGTAAGAAAATGCCAAAATGCTCCCAAGTATCATTACTATTAAAAGTTAAAGAAATGGGGAAGTTGCACAGGACCTACTTCACATAAAAAATATTTAGAAGAGCATAGCAGGCATCTAGGTTTAATTTTAAAGAATATAAGTAATAATTACCAAACTTAATGAGTATAAGGTTATTCATAGAGATAGGGATCTAGGCCTTAATATCTCCCAAAGATGGATCATAGTAAATCCTAACACAATTTATTGGGTCGCAGTAGACCCTAATAAGGTTATGAAAGATTGCAGTAGACCTAGACATCACAGTAGATCCTATAGAGTTACCGAGAGCCCATAATTATAGTTATAAGAGTTCCATTAAGAGATAAAGGTCTAGGATAGTTTTTACAAATTAATTTAGCCTTAAGGACTAGAGATATCATAAGTCTAGCAAACTATGATAGTGGAGTTATGAAGGTCTTATTCAAATAGCCAGATCACTGACTAGACTTCATTCATAGATGAATATAACATATGGATAAGGAAAGCAAAAAAAGTTAGCTTTCTGGAGTTGTAGCTAGATGAACCACTACCTTAACAATTAGTAGACCTAGCCAAGGATAAAGAGAAACCCTTATACACTAGACCACTATGTTTTAGGAAAAGGTTAGGTATAGTTTTTATAATAGGGTAAGTGGTAGTTTTAGCCTTTAGCAACTAAGGCTATAAAAGAATAATATCCTACATAAATATAGTGTTAGTTAGTGGTAATCACTCTTCAATACTAGTACAAAAGAGTTAAGAATCATAGTAGTTAAAGAATTAGAATGGTAAATACTCTCAAATAAAGAAAGAGAGTAAAAAGAAGTTTTAAACTCAAAAGGCCTAAGCAAGGCAAGTATACTAATAGATAAAGGAACTAAGATATTTAAGAATATAAGCTCATTAGAGAAGCTATAATCTTAGTAATTAGTCAATATTTGAGGCCTAAGACAGGAGAAGAGACTAATTGGGATGAGTTACTAAGAAAGAATGAAAGAATAAATAGTGGACTAAACATTTAAACAAGTTAAATTAGATTGAAGAGAAATTCTAATGGTTTTGAATAAGTAGAGAAAGATAAAGAGATATTATAATAAAGCCATTAGAATAAGGTACTGGAGATTCTATATAAGTATAGGTATCTTCAATCACATATGTAAACAAGTCCATTAGATAGGAGGGCTCGACCCTATATGAATTAGTCTCAGACCAATTAGATACAAAATGGTAAGATCTTGCAATTCTAAATAGATGTATGAGGATAAAAGGTCCCAGTGCTAAAAATAGTCCCTCACATATCAAAAGCTAAGAAAAACAAGAAGCAAATAATCATAAGCTCCATAGAGATAACACCAGAGAAGGATAATGACTTACGATAAGATTAGAAATTGTTAGTGACAAAAATTCTCTAGTGAAACATATCTAAAGGAAATTAGTCTTTAAGAATAGTAAGTAAAGGCAGGAAAATGAGAAGGAAAGGCTAGCTAGAAGAAACAAAAGGAACACAAGATAGTAATTTTATTCCTAAATTTCGAGGATAAAATTTATTTAAAGGGGAGAGATGTCATGCCCCATGTTTTCTAAACCTTTAGACATCAAAAGAAAGGTTAATAATCATAATAATGAAGGACTAAGAGTCTAGGTAAGATGAGAGGAAAGAGCAAAAAGAGCAAAAATAGAGCAGAAATGGCTAAAAGGAAGAAACTACATGCTAGAGACAAAATTGTAATTTTGAGTAAAATTTTAGAAACTAAAAAAAAAGTTTTAAATACCAAAATTAAGCTTATTAGGGTTTTTAAAGGGCCTGAAAACCATAAGGATCGTTAAAAGAGTTAAATCCCTAATAGTGTATAGTTTACAACTCCAATTGACCATATCTTTAATTGAACTTTTTCTAGTGAATGTTTTTAATAAACTAGAAAGCCTAGATTTCATATGGAATAGATGGTTTTCAAAAAGAATTTAAGATGAACGCAAATAGCAAAGTCAAAGTATAGTGACAAAAATATAATTATGAAAAAGTTAAAATATTTTTTTTAATTAAAGTATGATACACCAGCCCTTCTTCTCCATTAGAACTAACTTAAAATTAACCAAAACTAGTAGCTACAAATGCCATAGAGATAAAGGAGAGAGAAAGGAAAGAACCTTTATTTTAGGTAAGTAAATGGCCTTGGTTCATTGCACGTTTAGTTAGGAAAATTAATATATTTTCTAAGGGTTTTCTAACAGTGGTTTTATCTTTATGAAAAAGGTGAAGTTTGGATTTGACCCCATATAAAAAATAGCTCCTTTCAAGAAAATCTTTGGTGGAAATTAGTCTATATGAAGAGTATTCAGCATTAAGGTAAGTTTCCATACAAAATGCTTGAAAAATTTTCTATTTCTAGCCTCTATACCATTCGGCCATAAGAGAGGAAAATAGGTAAAGGAGTTTTCTTCATATGTTCTTAATGTATCCTAAGATTTTAGCATGTAAGGATTTTAAATTTATAATTAGTTTCCATTAAATTATGGAGGAAAGCAAGTTAGACCACCATAGGTGTGATTTCCACCAAGGCATGGAAGAGGGGTAATCATGTTATTTTTAACCCTCAATTAATGTGCCTAGGTGTTTTATGATGTAAGGAATAAGAATCTAAACCTATTTGGCCATGGAGGATTTAAGAGATCTAGGAAGTTATTCAATTGATTCTAGAGATATAGATAGTCTTAAAATGATATAAAAACATTAATAGAAGTATTGGATTGAATCTAAAAGGAACATTATGAAAGTTGAACTTTTAAGGCTTAATAAAGCCCATTTTGAGACAATGTGCTGCTAGGCTTGTTTAGGCAAACTTGTAAGGACCCTAATGAGTTTTATTAGAATTATATGGTTCATATCAAGTGAGATTTTGAAACTTAGAAAGTGAATTAAGGATATTGGTAAAACATAATGTATCTAATTAAAATTCAAGGGAAATCGTTTAGAGAACTCACTTGCTCTTTAATAAGAGAATTACATTTAGAAAATGCTTGAGTGGTTTAACATGTATGACTATAAACCCAACTATACCCTTGTAGTAAAAGGCAATTATCTAGATTAGTCCATGGCGTTGTGAATAGATGATAGTCAAATCTTAGTCCATGGTGTTGGAATGCTATTAAGAGAATTCGAAGATATATGTAAGGCATATATAGCACTGTATTATTAAGTGAATTATTACTTTTAAGAAGATACCCAATGTGAATTAGAGAGGAGATTTATGTGAAAATTAACTTTTAAATATACTTTCTTACTAAGTAGTGATATTAAATATTGAAATAGTAAGAAGTAGACATGCATAGTATTATTTGCCACAGAAACAAAGTTTATAGCATATTCAAGAATAGCGCAAAAGGCTATATGGCTTAAAAGATTATGAAATCACCTAGGGATCATTAGTAGGATGTTAACTCTAATATTGACCACATGTGATAGATGAGAACTTATAGCCTAAACTAAAGACCTTAAATACCATAATAAAAGTAAACACATAGATATAAGAGTGTTACTCCACAATATGTATACGCATAAGATGTTAATTGATCCCCCTGGAAAACCTATACCTAGAAATGTATATGAGGAAGATGTAAAATCTCTTGGTAAGTGTACAACATAAAGTAACACACCATATATGTACCTTAGTTTTTGACTAAATAGATGATTATACCATAATCATAGATAACATATACACAATGATAATGTGTTGTATAGGTTGATAAGGTTAGCTTTTTCACATGAATAATTAATTGCCTTTGGCACTTATGAGTAGTGATTAAAGATGAGACATTTATGTTTATCATATGATTTAATGGAAGCACCAATATGGTAACAGGGAGGAATACAATATACAAATGTGTCACCTTAGCAAAAGAGAAAGAGAAGGTTGATATAAGATCCAAACATATATACATATATATATATATATATATATATATGGATTGAATTATGGATTCCCACCATTTATAATAATTGTAGCTAGATGCAAATTCTCTTTTAGAATGTTATAAAAGGCAAGTTGAATGGTAAAATTTGATTTAGACATTGTGTATCTTTAAATTAAGATTTATACAATATTAATCGATAAATCAAATTGACATACACTTTTACAAGATAAAAAAGACACTATAACATGCAATTTATATTGCATGTGTTGAAGAACAGCAAATGGAAAATAAGTGAATAAATCCTGGCTTCATTATTGTGCAAGTCCTAGAAAGAAATAAATCATTTCATAGATGCCTTTATGACTTTAATAATATCATAAAGAGATGAGTTAGTGTTTGCTACTTCAATATATATCTTGTGGTCACAAAAAATTCAATTGAAAGATTTAATGCTAGGAAAGCAATTGATTTTGATCTGAATGATATATGGTTGAAAGGAATATTACCTAAAATATATATGACTATACTAATATCTAAGACATGTTCATTATGAGGTTAATTTAGTAATATCATAAGCATATATACTATGCATATGAGAAAGCAATTTGAGTAACATTGAAACTTGAGAGGAATTATATTTGCCATGAGTAAACATGCATATTAGCGAATCTAAGGCATCTAGGGCATATGAATAAATATGTAACATATATACAAGGGTAGTAGTTTCTTATGCTAGTCCTATAATATGATTTCTACTATGAAAGCTCTCAAATATTGTGCCAAGCAATCATGGCAAAGCACGTAATATGAAAGAATAAGAAAAGTAGAAAGATGGGCTAACCAAAGTCCATAGCAAAGCCTATAAAGGAATTAATGAAATTAAATTAATTAATTAGAAGTTGACTAATTTAATTTAAATTTGAATTTTAAAATTCAAAAGTATTTGTAAGTTGATATTTTTGTGAGAAAATAAAGAAAATTGACAACAGAAAGAGAAAGATATATGATCATGAAATATGTTTGTTCTATGTGTTGTGGGGTGAGAGACTTTCTAAGCAAGAAATATAGAGAATCTTCGCAGAAAGAAACATAAAGAAAAATTTCATCTCTACTACAAATCTCTCAGTACATCTAAACATTGATCAAAGTTCAAATAGTGACTAGATCAATTGTTAGGCCACTTAAATAGTCAAGAAATTATGACGTAGGTAAGTACCTGATTCAATTTCAATTAGGTGCAACAAACACAAATTTACCTAGATAGTAGGGTTTTTGAATCTCTGTCTCTCTTGTCACATAAAGGTATCATGTTATTCTCTAGCAAGAAGGTGATTGTGTTTGGGGTTCACTTGATTTTTTTTTTTTTTGAAAAATAGGTACACCAGTTAGATTGTATTGGAAGGGAAAAAAAAAAAAAAGACTCATGGACAACACCTTGACACAAATGAATTAGCACAAAAATCTGAAAAAAAAATTTCTTATGACACAAACTATAAGTTAAAAGATTAATGTAATGTGTTTAGTACAATATAGATAAGGCTTTCTCAATGGGTAATTAGTAATATTTAAGTGAAATAAAATAACAAATCCAAAAATATCATATATCACGAGGATGAAAAACCTCCGTCAAATTGGGTCGCGTTCATAAACTTCTGATTATCTTTTTGTATTCCCTAGCTTTATGCTGAGTAATTTTCAATTATTCATACAAAAATTTTACACTCAAGAATGTTAATTAAAAGGCCGGAAAGGGATATTGAAATATAAAATATAAAATTAATGTTTAATTTGTCTGAAATTTTAAAATATAATATAATATTAATTACTTATAATTTAAGAAATGCATTTGTTAAGAAAATTGTATAAGTTGAGTACACCATAATCTTTAAAAAACGTTTAAATTTTAAAAAATTATTTTCGATAAATTCTTATAAAATTATTAAATATGGTTGACTTGTTTTGTATAATTTATCTTTTAATAATAAATGAGGTTTTATGACAACCCATATTTTTTTCGCCCAACATATAACAACTCATATTTTAAAATCTTGTAAATTGCATTAAAAGAAAACATGTAAATTATTACAATTTTTTTAATTTGTTGGAACATTAATATTTTTGTGTAAATTGTGCTTTTCTTTTTTTTAATCGAAAAGCAGGATGCTCTGTAGCCACGCCTCAACAAAATTCCTCGGAATCAATTCAGAAAGCTGTTTTGAATCTGGTTCCTGCTTCGCAATTTCCCGGAGCCTTTAATGATGCAGCTTCTTGGAACGTGAATTACTTCCGTAGATTCACGACTTCCCAAATCCCCAAATGAGTGATCGAAAAAAGAAGCAGAACCTAGAGGACACAACCAGTAGCTCTACCTCGTCATCGTCTCCGTCGAGTTTCTCCGACTCCAACCACTCTTCGAAGAGGCGGCACCGTCACAGAAAGGAACGCCGCAGAAGAAGCGATGTGAAGTCCAAGAGAGAGAGAGAACGGAGAATGAAAAAGGACGAGAAAAGAGGGAAGAGGAGGGATAGGAAGGAGAGCAGTAGATACAGAGAAAGAAAAGAAAGGAAATTGAGAAGAGAAGGGAAAAGGAAGAAGTGGGTCTACGATTCTGATGAAATTAGTGAAAATGGGTTTGACTCTTCGAGTAGTGGGTCAGAGGAGGAAGAGAGATTGAGAGTTGAACCTGAAGCGGTGGTGCGTGAAATGATGAGGGAATTTCCCAATGTTGGCAACGATTTGAAACAGGTACTTTTATATAAGTATTTGTTATTTACGTTTTGATTCCATTGATAATTTGGTTAATCTTTAGTGAATCTAATGATACCATTTAAACTGTTCAGATAACATTCATGGAAGACTTTTCTAAGCTAGAAGTTGTGTTGCTTTTGGTTGATTACAGTTGAATATATATTGGCGAACATTGTCAATGTTTTGTTTGCAGGCAATTGGGCAAATGCAATGTTTAATATCGTTGTTTAGTAATCAACCCCAGCAATTGCCTTTTTGATATTATTATGCCTAGGCAAATAAACGAATTTAAGTAAGGAAATACTTTAATTTTTATGAAGTTTAAATCCTCGATTGGACCTGTAAATGCCGCTCTTCCATTTAATTAATGGTCATTGTGGCGATTGAATTTCTGTTATGAACTCTTAATCTTATTATGTCGTTCTTATTGATCCCAATAATTGTCCTTTGCGTATTTCTTAGAAACATAAGTGAAATCTAAGAAAATACATAGGATATGTCCCACGGCCTAAGTAACATCTCTCTCTAGTCTTTCCTTTTCCTGCAAATTTGTATGGTGATGCATATATGTTTATGATTCTTCTTAATCTTGTTTCTATTATAGCTTTTGCAAATGATTGATGATGGGCAAGCTGTTGACATAAAGGGAATATCTGAAAGATTGCTCATCAAGCATTTGAAAAAGCTGTTTCTTTCATTAAATCTTGAGGAAAATGGAGATAGAGTATTCTTACTTCCTCCAAAAGTTCGCCCCACTTTGGAAGTTGTTGGCTCTCTAATTCACTCTTATATAGACCCCACAAAGGAGCAAACTGATCCTTCTGCAGCAATGACTGAAACACATTCAGTTCCAACAGATATGGGGAGGGAGCAGATGATTGATGACCCAGAAGCTCATTCTGCTGGTCCTCAGAAAAGGTGAGGGTGAACGGTTTTTGTTATTTTTATGATATGCCTGAAATATCTCCTTCTTTAAAGTATCAGAGATATGGACAGCAAAATGATTCATTCTCTGTTTATTGTTATGTTTCTTCTATATTGCTTCTTTCATCAATGGTCCCTGTTGTTTATTGTCAATAGTTCTATTAAAGATTTTTGCCACTTAGTTATTGATTAATCAGTTCACCTGTAGGAAAAGCTGTCAAAGAAATCTTACAAGTTACAACTGCTTTACTAGTTTCATCTGTCATTGAGTATCATACATAGTCTTATTATATTATATCATTTTTCATAGCTCACTAAGATAAAATGTATAAGTGTGCATACTGTGGATTTCCTGTAGTTTTTATTATTTTGTAAGGTGTTCTTTTTATTTGGAACCAGTTAGTTTTTGCCTATGCCTTGAGAAATTTGATGTCCTCCTATAGGAGGTGGGGTTGGAGGAAAACGAAGCTAGGTGCCTTTACCGTTGGAGTTCCACATTGTCTAGTTCTCATTTTCCCTTTTTCTCTGGGATTTTTTGGATACTATGAACTCTAGGCTATTTTTTTGTTTTCAATAGGTTTCTGTTTACCTTATTGTATACTTTTGTGTAAGTGAGTTACTTGTCATTCAAAACGGAGGTTCCCCAAGAATCAAGAGCACTAACTTGATTTGATGGGGTATGTATCCTCCATGTGAATGGAAATTTAACTGCTTGTCATAAGTTGGCATTTTCTTATGTTTACAAACTTAATGAATTATTTAATAATAATTGTGCAAGGACTTCTTTTTTTTTTTGTTTTTCTTCTCCCCTTTTTTGTTGGTATTTTGGAGGGGGAGATCAGTGTTATTCTTGTAATTATTGGTATCTTTTTTCTGGAGGATGATTGGCCCTGCAATGCCATCAGCTGAGTTACTTGCTGCTGCTGCCAAATTAACAGAGGCACAAGCCGAGCTCAGGTGCCAACTTATTATGTTTTCCTTGGTAAATGCTTTATTTGATTTTATTTCCAGGGCTCAATTCACATCATTCTATACTTTTTGAAACTTCCAAATTTATGCTTAGTGAAGCCGAATTGGTCGACGATGCTGAATTATTTATAGGACCTCCACCACCTGCTATGGTCACTGAAGCAGAATCGGCTAATGAGGCAGAACGCTTCGAAGAGGTACTTAATTTTAATGATGCATTTTTGTCAAAATTTTTCTTTGTGTAAGTATTAGCCTTGGATTTTATGAGGTGTATGTTTTTCCATTTTTATTTAATCTTAAAAATGATGTATCTAGGTTAAACTTTCTCTCTTGCTGTAAGTGTTAAGGTAAAAGCCTTGGATTTTATGTTTGGTGTACAGTATTTTTATTTTAGGATAGCATTTTTTCTTGGGAACCTGAAAAAGTAGAAAGTTCAGTTTGGTGGTCTTTGTATTTTTATGTTTCTTTTGTCTTCTGTTGGCCTATGCTTTCTAATGTCTCCGTTTTTTTCCTTTTCTCTTTTCAATATGTATTTTAGACCTGAAATGAAGTGCTGTCCAACCCGAATTCCAGATCATTGTGACATGTCTAATCTTTATATACAGTATATGCTGTTATTTGGTTTTAATATTTCAATGCTCTCTATGTGCTGTGTTTGCTATTATATGGTTTATTTGAATGAATCTTTAACAGACAGCTATGCTTCAATCCTTTTATGGGATTGAATAGTTCATCTTGCTTTTAGCTTATCACCCATTTATTACAGGTGGCAAGAATCATGGAAGTAGAGGCTGACAGCCCATATGATGTTCTTGGAGTCAACCATAATATGTCTAGTGATAACATAAAGAAAAGGTTTGCTCTTCTCTTTAATTGACAAATAGGATATTCTTATCTGGTCAATTTTGATGGAGGATGAATAATTTTAATAGCTGATTTGACTTAGTTGTCACCATAGCATGATTATTTAGTGAATTCTGCTTGCCTTGAGTGATTTTTCAGTTTCTTGCTGCATATTGCCCCCCAAAGAAGTTTCTAAAATTTAGTTGTGAAAAACTTTAGAAGACTTGATGTATGATATAGTTACTGATAATAAAATTTTAGGCTTTTTCATTCTATGTTATGGGCATAGTTATTAATAGCACATCGTGCACTTGTGGCAACAAGGGCTTCAAGTTTAAACTGCTATAGCACCTAGCATTGTGTGGGCTACATAAAAATGCGGCGTGTAATATGCTAAATATATCAAATGTATATAATATAATTTAGTATGATAACAATATACTAATAAACAAACAAATATATACGAAAAACCGAAATCACATTTAAAACATAATGTTAGGACCCATTTGCAAGGTATGGGACTTGAGTCCCACATTGAAATTATAGGATTTTGCTGTGTATATGGACCTGAGGGCTGGGGCTTTCAAATCTCATGAGCTAGATTTTAAGGTGTGGTCCTCCCAAAGGTCCTATCACATAACTTGTGATAATTTAACTAATCATCCATAACTCACAACATCAAGTATTTAAATCATAATTTGACGATGTTTAACAAAGTTTATTTATTCAAAAGTTTATCCTGGTTCCTGAGAGATCTAAATGAATTCCTCTTCATCAAATTGATAGGGAGAGAAGAAGATTGCAGTGGGTACTGGGTAGAGTGAAGGGAGAGATTAGAGGTTGATAGGGAGGAAAGAAATTAGATATCTGGAAAAGGAAAAAAGGGGGGGGGGGGGAGAATATTTTAGTGGGTACTTGGTACAGTGAAGGGAGAGATTGCAGCTTGATAGGGGGGAAAGAAAGCCAAAATAAGGAAACAAGGAAAAAAAGATTTGGTGGGTAGGGAGTGAAGGCAGAGACTAGGGTGAGAGTGAGGAAGAAATTATTTGAGATCAGAAAAAAGAAAAGGAAACAGAATAAAAGGGAGAAGAAAGAGTGACTACCTGTCTCATGGCTGTCAGTGACTGGAGATGGTTCCAAAAGGAGACAAAGACGACTGAAAGACAAAGATGAGTTGGAAGATGTGGGGCTTCAGCCTCAAAACATGTGTTTTAAATGAAGGGTTATGCCCTTTTTCATGTAGTGCAAATAGTGCATAGTACAGTTATGAGAAAACAGCGCGTGTAGCACAGCTATAGTCATACTAGCAAAATGGCAACGCATGCCTGTGGCATAGTGCCATCCTTCATGGTGGTGCACTATATCCGCTATTATTCCCTATGGTTCTGGGTGTTAATACCTCGAGAAAAATTAGGCTCTCTCTAGCTAATGGTTTTCTGTGTTGCAACTGGGAGGGGGCAGGGTTACAGGGCTGTTTTGACTATGCTTCTGCATTTTTTGTTTACTTATGGTTCTTCTTGGTTCTTAATTGAGTAATGTTACTTCATTGCTGCATTTAACTTGCACAATCGTTGCATGCTTGGCTTATTGGCATGATTATATGACTAAAAGTAAATGTTAGCAAGTTTGTATTTCCTTAGTCTACTATAATATTATATAATTTTGAGAAGTGTGATATCACATCCAAAATTTGTGATATCATGTTATGGACCAAATTTACTTACCCAAAGCATGTTTTGAATCTTAAACATATATATTTATTTTATTAAATCATATTATCCAATATGCAAATGGAGTAGAGCTGATTCCGAATGGCATCTATACAGGGGCTGAAAAAGAAGTGCTAGAAAAAAAAAGATCAAATTTTATATTCCTAATACCAGAAATTCCAACAGAGAATTCCCACAAATATCACAAGGGACAATAAGAAACAGATAATTCAGTTTTTCTCTATTTTGGTATATAAACCTAATCATGCAAAGCTTTGTTGTTATTATGAAGTCTTATGCTACATAAGGCAACCTGCATAGAACCCCTTCTTTCTAATTTCAAGCAGGAAAAATGTGACTTTGCGAAAGCCAGCAGGACCTGATGTACACTAAACAAAAGTGAGGGTGTGGTTCCACTTGTGATCTACCGTCTATCATAGCTTTTGCTGTTTAAGTTTTTCTCTATAGCAACTTGAGTCAATGCTATGGACATGGCTGAGCATGGTTTGGGTTTGGTTAGTTTTGGGGGACAATGTCAACTAACTGATTGGGCAGAAGGCCACCCACAAATGAGGTGATTGGTTAAACCTATCAAAATTGATGAGCAGAATGTATGACCAGTCAGGTTTGGTTGGGTAAAGTTGGTTGCATAATTGTATGAATTCACATCCATATCATAGCTCAAACATTTTGAACAATACACTGTCAAATGGCCACATATAATCACAGAAAGAGATGAAATATAACGAAAGAGATGAAATATAACTAAAGAGACCAAAAGGTAAAATACAAGGCACCGAGCTCTGTTTCTCAGTTGAAGTCTCTGTGGAGAGTACAACTGACCAGAAATTTGTAGATCTGAGGGTGTCAAACTAAAGCAGTATGGGAGGACAATAATTATGTTCATTGGGTTAATTTGCTGTATATTTGTAATGTAAGATTAGGGCTTATTTATTGCTTATTAGCACTTTAAGATTTCAAATTTAGTTGCCTGGGTCTTGTGATATCTTATCCTGTAGTAGGTTTGCCTGGTCTTGAGTTTAGGTTACTTGTCATACTACAAGTAGGATTGTCGAGGGGCCTATATAAAGGCATCCTATTGATTTTAGGAATTCACCTTTTAGGTTCCTTCCCATTCTACATCATAAACTCTCCTACAAAAAGGAAGAATGAGGTTTGGTATTTCACTTCAAATGGGGAGAAAGGGTTTCTTTGAAGATGGTGGGGGTTGGATGCAAAGAGGAAAGGGAAGAGGTGTGGACAGCCAGTCTTTAAAAAAGGAACACATCGCAATGCTATTTAAAGAATTGAAGTAGATTCATGTAGTATTCCAGTAGAAGGGACTACCAATCTAGCAAAAGGCATAAATATGGACTTCCCAATCAAATTAATTAAAAATGTTTTGTAGGAATACTTATCAATTTAAGTTGAGGTCTTGTGGTACCAAAACCAGAGTAATATCTGGTATAATTTAAACTAGGGAAAAGAACCTTCATTTCTGATGAAGGTCATGCGCATTATATTCAACTTTGATTGTTGTCTGGAGCTTAAACTATACTGGTTCAACGCATACTGATGCTAAAATTTGAGCATCAGACCTGAATGCTGGGAATTTTTCTTCCGATTAGTTCCCTTGATATTTTTACTCAAGGTATCTTTTAGCTGTAATGTATTTTCTGTACTGATCGACTTGCAACTTTGATGCCTTTTTCTAAGCTTTCTTCTGATATGGAGTACCTTATAGAATTAAAATCATTTCATTGTTTTTATTATCTTGTTTAATGTCCCTTAGGTACTGGAAGATATCACTTTTGGTTCACCCAGATAAATGCTCTCATCCTCAAGCCCACCAAGCATTTATTAAGTTAAATAAAGCATTTAAAGAGTTACAAGATCCAGAAAAGGTAACTCTGCTATGGAGTATGTTTTATTATTTTTGTAATTAATAGAAGAGTTTTGATAGAGTTATTCACTTTTTCTATATCTTTGAGTCTTTCTGCTGGTTGTTATCTTGGTGCAGCAACTGTTTTTGGTGTTGGGGTGTGGGTAAATATGTGTGCTAGGCTCAGTGAATGATCAAATGATAATATTTATTTGTTTATTTTATCCTAATCTGTGGTTTAATTATTTGCATCAAACACCATTTTGTCCTAGAAGCTTAAGTTGTTAAGAGAAGGCTCACAAACTGTTTTATTAATATCTAACACTCCCTCCTGCAGAAGGCCTATGGGCTTTGAAGTATGGGCAAAGCCCTGGCCACTTTTACCTTGTGCTGAAACTAAATTTGTTAGGAAGAATGGGGGTGGCTTGGAGTGAACACCTGACAGTTTGGTCATGAAGGATTTCATACCTTGTTAAAGACTACTTCAACAGGAAAGGCTACCCAAGAATGATTTTATTAATATCTCTTAACAATTTCAAAAGAATTGAGTTAAATTAGGCAGCCTTAGATGTTTAGCTGTCCATATAACAATTCTTTACTTCTTTGTGCAGAGGGTTTCTTTGATTTGAGTTGATGTATTGCCTCTGATGGCATATCTGTGTCTCGATATGGCAACAAGAAAGGGGCTTGTTTATTTCATCTAAAATTAATAATAGGGGAAAATACACCTTACCGGTCTGAACTAAGGTCTTTAGTACATCAGTTTTAAAAATGTAACAAAACGCACTCCTATTCTTTGAAAGGAACAAAAAACACCCCCACATTAAATGAGACTGAGAGTTAGTGTTTTCAATTTTTTCCAAAGAACAGGAAGGTGTTTTTTTGCATTTTAAAGTTGATGTACTAACGTTGTAATTAGATTTTGGTCCACTTGGGTAAAATGTATTTTCCCCTTGATATATTGAAGTCTCTTATTCTGTTGTGTGAAATCATCATATGTGCATAGTTGAACCATGAATCCATGATCGAAGGGACTTACAAGTTATATAATTTGTGAATTACCACAATTCGCAGCCAAAGACATTTGAAAAGAGGTTTTAGGATTAGCCATTTCTTACACTTACTTTACATTATTTTTTTCATTAAATTGTAATATTCTATGCGAATGAGCAATGATCTATGATAGAACACACATATCAAGGTAAAGCACTGAAGCCCAAACATTGAGAAGAATAAACAATGTGTTGAAAACTGGACCAATGACTGAACCAAAAGTGAATGGTTCATAATTTAATGGTTGAATTGTAGCTGAACTAGGAATTTAAAATATATTAGAAATATAGTATTTGTTAATTTAATATTATAATTTTAAATTCTTATTTTTCAAGAATAAATTATAAGCTATATTTGAAATATTTTTTGTAGTTATGATCAATTGCTTTAATTTTAAGACTTATTTTTTAGGAATTTTTAATTTTTTTAATATTGATTTTACTTTGGCTGAATAGTTAATAATTGTTATGCATAGTATCTTCTGTAAAGAAATGATGGAGCAGTGGTCAAGTGCTCCTCCACTTGAAAAGTGTGGGTAGTTCTAATCCATGCTATACTGCTTATCGGAAAAGAGACAAACTTAATGCCAGCACCCCAACCCTTCAAAGGCACCAAACCATGCCTTGTTAATACAGGTTTATCAGTTGAACCGGCTACTTTTGTTAACCTTTGATCGGTTATTGAGCAGGGTAGTTATGTCGCAAGCACACCAGTGATGTGTGTGCACCAGAGAAAGAACAGGGTAGGAAGAAAACGAATGTATTTGATTCAACGACCTTCATGATACAGGGCCTACTCCTATTAATAGACTATAAGAGTATGGCCGACACAACACAAGTCAGGTAGTTATTCCTAATGACCTGAAACTAACTCTGTTATACTGACTACCTAATACACTTTAGTTATTAACTGATAATATTACAAATTCCTGTAACAATTGTCCATCCCTCAGAACAATCCTTGTCCTCAAGGATGATCTATAGATGCTGTAGTAGTAAAACCTGGAAACTGATTTAATCCTCATGAAGCATCTTTGTTGTTGCTATGCTTCCAATGAACCAAAAACCGTGTGACAGGTAAATACCTTTTTTTTACCACATTCCTTGCACAAATTGCTTCCAGTTCCATAGTAAAATGGCCCTGAGAATCAATCTCGGCAGAGTAGAACTAATTGGTTTAGTACCACCAACTTACTTCTTCAGTAGGGAGACATGAAACACCGGATGAATTCTGCAATTATCTGGTAGCTCTAGATGATATGCAACCTTTCCAATTCTCTTAACCACATTATAAGGCCCAAAGAAGAGTGCAACTAGTTTATGCAAAAGGGAATTATTAAAGAGGTTCCTTTGAAAAGGGTATAACTTCAATAATAATAACAACAAGCTTTTCCGCACTAAGTGGGGTTGGTTATGTAATTCAAACGATGCTATAAAATTTTATTGTAAATCATGTTTATAGACAAATTATTTAAGTTTAAATCCTTCTTAATGATTTTGCTTGTAGTTGTTTTTGGTCTTCTTTTGCTTTTAATTATTGGACTATTCTCTATTTGATTTATTTTCTTTATTGGGGTTTTTATAAATCTTCTCCATACATGTCCAAACCATCTAAGATGTGATTTTACAATTTTTTCCACAACAAGTGCAATCTTAATTTTCGCTTTAATGTATTCATTTTTAATTTTATTTTGTTTAATGTATGCACTTATCTAATACAACATTTTTATCTTTGTAACATTGAGCTTATTCTTTTGTTGACTTTTTATTGCCCAACATTCAGTCTTATATAAGATTGTAGGTTTTATAATTATATGGTAAAATTTATCTTTAAATTTGAGTGGTACGTTTTTTTTAATAAAAAATAACACTCGAAACACTTCTTCATTTCATCCATTCTACTTGAATCCTATAGTTTACATCTTCTTCTATTTCTCTATCTTGTTGTATGATGGATTTAAAATACTTAAATTGTGTGACTTGTGGTATTATATGTTTTCTAATTTTTACTTCTATGTTAGAATTAATACACATCTTATTAAACTTACATTTTATATATTCTGTTTTACTTTTATTTAAATAGAATCCATATGTTTTTAAAGTTAGTCTTTACATTTTTAATTTATCATTTGCTTCCTTTCTTGACTCTTCAACTAAGATTAAATCATCTGCAAAAAACATGTATTGTAGCACCAACTTTTAGATATATTCAAGGAGCATATTCAAAATTAAAGTAAAAAGATAAGGGTTTAAAGTTGACCCCTGATGCAGGCCAATGCTTATTGAAAAATTTCTTGTGGGCCCATTTTTTGTTTTTACATTAAATGTAATCCCATCATATATATCTTGAATTGATCAAATATAAATAATATGAACTCTTTTTTTTTTCTCCTTTCAAAACCTTCCATAAAACTTTTCTTGGCATCTTATCGTATATCTTCTCTAAATCGAAGAGCATCATGTGTAAGACTTTTTTATTCTTTTAATATCTCTTTATCAATTTTCATAGTAAGTATATTGCTTTCATGGTTGATTTTCTTGATATAAAACCAAATTAACTTTCTATAATGTGAGTCTCTTTCCTTAATTTCTGCCTAATGGCGCTCTCTTATAGCTTCATAATTTGGTTCATAAGCTTAATTTTCTTATAATTTACATAGTTTTGTATGTCCCATTTGTATTTATAAATAGATATTAGAGTACTTTTTCTCTGCTCGTCTGACATTCTCTTAGACCTCATAATCTTGTTAAATAATTTTGTAAACCAACTTATATTTTTTAATCATAAACCCTTCCATATCTTAATAGGTATATTATCTGGTCCAATTATTGTCATCCTTCATCCTCTTTAATGCTTTTTTTACTTCTAATTTTCAAATTCTATGATAAAAAATATAATTTTAGTCCTCCTCTTTATTGTTTAGCCTATTCGAAAGCAATAAGAATTTGTATCTTTCATTAAACAGTTTGTGAAAATAACACCTCCATCTTTCCTTGATATCTTATTCTATAACCAAGACTTTCCCTTCTTTATCTTTAATACATTTCATTTCGTCTACATTTCTTGTCTTTTTTTTCTTACTTTTAGCAAGCTTATAAATATTTCTTTCTTCAATTTTAATGCCTGAAAATTTGTATAACTCATCAAGTGCCCTAGCTCTTGTTTTGCTCACTGTCTTCTTAGTGTTTTTTTTAAACTACCTTATATATTTCCCAATTTTTATCACTTTTACGTAAAGATCATGCTTTATAACACTCCTTTCTAATTTTAATCTTATTTTGTATGCTTGCATCTCACCATCAAGATTATTTATCTTTAGGTCTAAAGCCTCTTGATTCATCGAGTTTCTTTTTTGCAACCTTTCTAATTTCTTTAGTCATCTTGTCTCATATATCATTAGCATTTCCTTATACTGCTTAGGATCATTTTTTTAAAATCTTTCTCTGCAAGCTGTTTTCTTTATCACCCTTAAATTGCCACCACTTGATCCTTTACATCTTATCTTGGCCTTTACTCTTTACTTTTCTTTTAACTCAGAATGTTCACAACCAAGATCCTATGTTGGGTAATTAACCATTCTTCAAGTATAACTTTGCAATTCATACAAAACTTTTTGTCTACTTTCCTTACGAGAAAGAAATTAATTTGAGAGCATATCTCTCCAACTTTTGTAAATGATAAGATGCTCCTCGCGTTTCTTAAAACAAGTGTTACCTATTGTAAAGTCAAAACGCTAATAAAAAGTTTAGAATAGTTTTACTCTCTACATTTGCTGCACCTAAGTCATATCCCTCATGCAAATTCTCGTAACCTTTAGATGCACTTTCCATATGATCATTAAAATTCCTTGCTAGAAGAATTTTCTCGTAGTGGTATTCTCTTAACTAAATTTTTTAAGTCTTCCTAAAATTTTGATTTGTGGTGTTCTTCTAATCCTATTTATGTTACATAAGCACTAATAATATCAAAATTTTTCTTTTTCACTACAAACTTTAATGCTATGATTCTGTCTCTTAACTATTGTACATCCAACACAACATTTTTCTAATACTTATCCATAATTATATCTACTTTTTTTTAGATTTAGTCTTGTCAATGTACCAAAACTTAAAACTTGAGATATCTAATTCTTTCATTTTTTCTTTTACCCATTTTATTTCTTGTAAGTACATAAAATTAATCATTTTCCTAATCATTGTATATACTGTTTTTGTTGAGTTGCTTGTAAATATATCTATATTCTAAAATATATCTATATTCTAAGTTCCAAAACGAATTCCACTCCCATAAACTAGCTTCTTTACCTACATTCATTTACGAAAATATGGAAACCCTTGTTTATGTTTCACTATACTCAAGTATCAATGCAGCGACTCATATTTATTTGACACTGTGCACGAGCTATATAGTGCATTATTTTCATATAGTGCATTATTTTCCGGGTAATATCCTAATATTAACTCTAATACATTGTTAATCCACGATATAAAGATTCGACAAAATTTTATGTTAGTTGTCGACTACCTAACACAACTTTTCTCCTTTTTTTGGGGACTTGGGACTGGTTATAAAATGATTTGCAACAAAACATAGCATAGGTAGAGTTCGAAAAGGATATAACTTCAAATACACAAAATCTCCAACATTAAACTCCCTTTCAGTTCTGTTTCTATTAGCCATTTGCACCATCTTGTTTTGAGCTTTAAGAAAACTCTGGCTTAACAACTGAATCATAGCTTCCCTCTCTTGGCAACTTCTATTCGCTAAGCCATTAGAAGAGTCTCTTGCCAAGCATGGTAAATGTACAGGCGGAGGAACCCCAAAAACAGCTTGAAATGGTGTCATGCCAATGGTTGAATGAAAGGTTAGATTATACCATACTTTTGTTGTTGGTAACCACTTGAACCACTGCTTTGGGTGGTCACTCATCATGCAATGGACATATCATTTCAAACATAGTTAAGAACCTCAGTTTAGCCATTTGTTTAAGGATGATAGGCGAAAGAATAATCAAGCTTAACTTTGTAAAAGCTGAAACAACTCTCCAAAATTTCCCACAAAAAATGTGGGTCTCTTATATGTGACAATAGACTTAGGGAAGCCATGTATCTACACAATGTTATCCATGAACTATTGGGCCACATCCACTGCTGTATATGGATGTTGCAGGGCCATGAAATAGTTGCTTTACTCAACTTATTGACCACCACCAAAATGGTAGAGCTATTGTAGGATTTAGGTAAACCCCCAATAAAGTCCACTGAGAGGTTAGATTATATAGTTTCAAGAATTGAAAGTGGTTGGATTAACCAGGAGCAGCCAAATTCTCTAGTTTGAAGCGTTGACAAATAGTGCTGCCCCTCATAAAATTCCAAACATCTTTTTGTAGCCTATTGCAAAAAAAAAGAAATTGAGGAAATTTGTTTAAAGGTGGGAGTCATCCTAGAGTGTCCTCCAAGAGCATGTCCATGAAATTAAGCTAACAACTGGTTTCTCGATTCAAAATCATCAGCCACCACAAGTTTCCCCTTCCTCTTTAATGTTTGATTGGCTTACATGTAATGACAATGGGCATCGGGCATCGGATTCCATTTCTGACTCCTGTATCAGTGCTTGGAGCTTATCATCATGTTTCCAGCCCTCTCTAAGCCAAGAAGTCAGATCAGAAGCTATTGATATAATAGCTGCACAACTCCCCTGCTCCTCCATATGCTCTCTACAAAATAGAGCATCTGCAGCCTGATTTTCACGACCTTTCTGGTATACTATTTCATAAGTCAGGCCCCATAACTTTTGCGGCCACTTATATTGATAAGGAGAAACAAATTTCTGCTCTAAAGGGTATTTTAATGCCAAATGGTGAGTTTTAATGATAAAAGGTTATCCTTGTAAATATAATCTCCATTGGTTGACTGCAAACACTATGGCCATCAACTCCTTCTCATAAGCAGAAAGATTCCTCTTGGATGGGCAAAGAGCTTTGCTAGCAAAAGCTATAGGGTGCCCATTTTGAGAAGGAACAGCCCCCATGCCCATGTTAGATGCATTAGTCTCAATCACAAATTTCTTTGAGAAATTTGGTAGCATAAGCACGGGTGTAGTGGTCATAACAGCTTTTAACTTCTCAAAAGGATTGTTTGCTTCTCTATTCCACTTAAATCCCTTATTCTTCTTTAAGAATTCCGTCAAAGGCTTGCAAATAACTCCATAATCCTTCACAAAATACCTATAATACCCTATCAAGCCTTTGAAATTTTGCAAGCCTTCAAGTGAAGTTGGTTTTGACCAAGAAATCACTGTTTCAATCTTCTTTGGACGGCCTCTACCTCCTTAAAAGAAGTTATATGACCAAGATAATCGACTCTAGTGGCCCCAAACACCGCTTACTCTATTTGGCTAGCAATTTATGCTCTCTCAATGTGCCAAGAGTGAGCCTCAATTGCTTCATATGTTCTGTCCATGTACTGCTATAGACCAAGATGTCATCAACAACCAGTTTGCAGTCTGGTTTTCAAAACTAGGGGATATAACTTATATTGGTGCTTTCACATTCCCTATGGAGATTTTAGAATAAACATGTTTGAGCCTCCAAATTTTCTAATGTACTTTCCTTTTTCTGCTATTTTTTTATTTGATTTCTTTAAATTGAATTGCTGTTGGAATTCTAGTATTCAATTTGTTTTGAGGTTTATTTGAGCTCCTGATTTGACATATAATCTATTGGATGCTTTGTTCTGCTTTGTGATTTAAAAATCTGCCATGCAACATGTGAGTCTATTTTAACAAAATGACACTGCCTTTTGCAGAGGAAAGCAATGGATGATAAGATCAAACTGAAGCAAGAACAGGAGGATTTAAAGGTACTACAGCGTAGTCATCTTGCGTAGCTTATGGTTTCCATATGACCAATATCTTCACATGTCTGCAGGCTGAGTTCAAAGCTATGCGTGAGGCTGCACTCTGGAGAAGATCACAAGGTGAGCTTCCTGATGCTGATGAAGAGGTCCCCCACAAGTCTGTTCAGTGTTAATTTCTTGCATAACAGGCTTAGAATAAAGATGCGAGGTACAATATTAGGTGGGGAAAAATGAGTGTCAGGGTGGGAAAATCAAAGGGCTCTGTCAAGGTGAGGAATTTCTAGCCCAAATCCCAGAGGCATAAAGGAGGGAAAAATAAAAAGAAATAAGATTACATGAGAGCCTTTCACGTTCTTATGTATATTGTTGGCCTTGCTAATAAAAATAGAGATAGATTTGAAATTTATAGGATATAACATATAGTTCATCAAAGGAGACAACCTTAACTATTCTTTTCTACTTTTCTTGTCATACCTTGTATGCATTGAACTGGGATTAAACTGGAGGTATAACATTTTAGTCTAATGTACTGATATATATATATATACTCTGGTCTTATCTTACAGAGATTGAATTGGTATTACAAAAGTTTTTTCTTATTTCCTCTTAATTTGGATTGTCTAGCCTTCTGCCTCTCAGAGAAGGTACTTTACTGGTGGAATTATAGTGATCAGCATACTTGATGGAATATTACCTGTTATGTATTAATAAACACAGTGCTATAGTATTAATTCAGTGATAGTCTGCTAATTTGTGGTATATGGAATGAAGTCATTGGTATGCACTCTTTCTTCTTGGTGGTACTGGTTTACATTTTGAGTGACCATTTGATGTTGGAAAATTGGTATGCCATGCACGTGGCTATTAATATCATTTGGGCAAGGCCTTCCCCTTTGATATATTGTTGTTCATTGTCATTGCTGGGTTAAATTCTTCTCTTTCTAATGATTAGATGCATATTTTATTGTTCTTTTCTTTTTAAAATGTGCGGCAGGGGTAGGAATTTGGTGTTAGTACTTGTGAAGTTTGTTATCTCATTGTTACAAAGCTTGTTGGCAGGTATATCAATGGAGGGTGATGATGTGCTTCTGGCCGAGACAGAGGTCAAAGTGGAACCAAAAAGAGATGAATGGATGACAACACTGCCTCCAGAGAGGAAAGTAAGTAATCTTGATCATTCAATTGTTGGCCTGTATAAGAGCTTATAAATGAATGCAGTATCACACAAAAGATCAAGAGAGTGTAAGCTTTAAAGTACAAAGAAACATTGAAATATGGATTCATTATTATATAGGGTCTTGTTTATTATTCTATCAGATATTTTGGCAACTTAGTGTTGGCAATATATATATGTCACACACTAGTTGTGGAGATTAGCAATCTCCATATTGGGTCTTTCAACCAAAATGCTCTCACATTTTCACTAAAAGACAATAAGTACAGGGGTGCTTTAGTCATTTCTCATAATCTTGCATTTAGTCTGTATAGGAAAATGACCTAAATATCCTTGCATTAATTATGTATTTATGAGGACTGACTGAAATATGCTTGTACTTATTTTTTCTTTTAGCGAAAAATAGTATTTTAGTTGAAAGATCCAATATGGAGATTGTTAACCTACACACTGGTGTGGACTGTGGAGTAACGCATTTTTCTATATATATATATATATATATATATATGTATATGCTGACTTCCTTGCTCTTGTGTGGAGGTTAACAACCTCCACGTAAAGTATTTTGACCAAAAAGCCACTCCTAAGCTACTCCTCTTCCATCCCATTCCAGAAATTTCATCCCATATTATCAGATAGATGTCAAATTAGGATTCAAAATCCTATTTGCTTCGTAAGTATCATATCTTACTCTCAATGCTTTTCAGGTTACCTGTTGAACTTGGGTTTAGCTCAACATATACCGCCCAAGGCTGTTGTCTTTTGAGTTAGACCTAAATTAGATGTGTGCATACTTTGTTAGGGGATTCAAAATTTTAATTATACATGCTAGGAGGTGATGATATGGAAGCAAATAAAACTAGGTAGCAAAATAAAATTTGTAGATAATAGGTGAATCTAAGGATCTTCACAGTTTGTGCCTTAAATTGTTTATGGAAGAGTGTTCTTAGTATTACTAATTAAGACTTATTTTGGGGGGTTTGAGATGCTAAAATTTAATTGAACTAAAATTAATTGACAAGAATTAGAAATCTAAAACTAAATTCAAGTGATTTCAAGTAAATGTGGTAACTAGCTTTTAATTGGATTCCCTAGAGTTCAATTATCCTTGCTCTTTTTGACTTACCAATTTTTGATTAAGTTCTTCTCTTTAGTGCATTCCTCATAAGGTTCTTGAATAACCATCCAAGATTCAATTCATCAATTGTTCAAAGAATTTTGCAACCACAAGAAACCTTAAACAACTAATTAATTGAATTAAAAATAAGAACACACTACAATAATTTTGATTGATTTATGAACATATACTGCACAATTCACTCAAGATGCTAATTCACCAATTAGATTAATTAACCCCTCAAGCAATTAATTGCACAAAAGTTCCAGCTAACTAACCCAATAACCATTGCATCTATTAGCCCAAAGTCAAGAGGAATTTAGAGTTCAATTGCACAACATTAATTCTGGAATTTTTCCAAACACATGATGATAAAAAATAATTCCAAAATTCAAATCAAGTTCAATCCAAGAATTAATTCAATCTAGTAATTCTAGCAATTAAATTCCTAAACCAAAAAGCTAAACCTAGACAAATTAATGAAGGAAATAATGCTAAAATCAAAAGATTGGGCAAGAGAGTTTTATCCAAATTCAATAGGAGATGTAGAGCTCAAATCTTCATCTAGGAGAATTCAATCTTCAGCTAGCCACCACAAGGAATTCAAGCTGTCATGGAGGGATCAAATGAAGGAGAATCGATCAAAGAGGCAGCCATCAAGAAATGAAAAACTCTTCTTCTTCAGCGCTGTTCCTTTTTGATGCCGTCTCGAGTTCTCCTCCTCTCCATCTGTAAGCGTAAATTCTAGGTTTTATCTTCACATCCTAAGACCTGTTAATGTTGTCCTGGATTTTGCACGCTGAAATCCCGCAACTAATCCTCATCTTCCAGCTTAATTCCCACGTCAGCCCAAATGTATTTTCCTTCTTTGCTTAAGTGAATGTGGGCCCCAGCGTCAATATAATTAATCCATGTTGGCTACTGTAGCTTCTGCATGCCTCTTTGTTTATGTTTACGTCAGGTTCCAGACGTAACTCCAGCCACAGCACGTAACTTCTGCATGTAAACTTCTTCAGCTGTTGGGTGTGCCCATTCGTGCGTTGCTGTTGCTTCTGTACCCGAAGTTCCATGTTCAGCTTCTCTTCTTCATTCAAGTTCCCTCCAGCGTTGTTCTTCTCTGCTAGTTGTGCTCACGGTTTTTCTCCTCAATAACGTAGAATCTGCTCAGCTGTTCCAAGAAAAACGCCTTGCATTCATTATCAAATTAACTTAGAACTTCTTCTTCTTTAAATTCCTTGAGTTCCAGCCACTGGATGTGTGTGTTTTATGTTGCTGTTGGCGTAGCTTCAGCTCTTTCATGTAGCCGATGTTCTCCACGTGGCTGCTTCCCTGTTCAGCTTGCTTTTCTCACGTGTTTTGTTTGCAGCTCCTTCTTCCCGTGGCACTTCTTCCAGTTACAACACATAGAACTCGAGCTTCTCCTTAGTTTTGCAGCTGCTTCCAGACTTCAACTCTCTGCTTTTCACGTCCAGCTCGTGCTCCAGTTCACGTCCAAACGTAGTTCCTTTTCTTCTGAATTTTGATCCAGTATCCAGCGTTGTTAACCTACACTCGTGCCTCTGGTTTCCACGTGATTAACCATTTCTGCTCGAGTTTATGCATGTAGCAGCCTCCTTCGTGTAGCTGAACGTTCCTGGCGTTGCTTCCTGTGCAGCAACTGGTTCTCTTTAAAACCTTCTTCGTTCGCCCATACCTCTTCTTGTTTTTTGACTAAAAAGCTCAGCTTGTTTGCTCTGTTCTGCCTGTGGCTTATTCTTCATTCTTAGCTTGTGCTCCTTCATGCGTTGCTTTCTTCCTCAATTGCACCTTCTGCTCATCTTTTCTCTGCTTCACATTCTCAAGTTATTAGCTCCACAAAAAGAACATTTGAAACTCAATCTTCACCTTTCATTCATTTTTCCACACTCAAGCTAATTGCCCATAGAAAATTCTGCACAAAAGAATAGAGAATATTCAATAGAATTATTCATAAAATTATTTAAAAGAATTTCATGCCTTAAAACTCAATAATTTTGCTAATTAATTCACAAAGTGCATAAGTGGCTAATAAAATCAAATTGTATCTAATTAAACCTTTAAAGCCATCTTTGATCATTAAAATGACTAAGTTAAGAGAATTGAATTGTATGAAAATCATACTTATCAAGCAGCGAAATGTTTGTGGAGAAATGACTCTATTTGAGGAGACAATGTATGATGTTTGAGACATATAGTTGAACAATTTTCTGTCATATTAAAGCTGTTGGGACATTTGGTTTACGTATAATGTTAGTAGAGTATGATTGTATAAAAGTTTAGTGGTCCCTCTGCAAGTGCATTCTGAGTTTTGTATAAGCTTTATTTGCAATACAAAGTTGGGCATATTTTCTCAGTTCAGAATTCTGGGACAATAAAGTCAACAATTTCTGTGACACTTCACTTTGGCATTTAAGTTTGATGCCCAGTTTCTTATCTTTTTTGGATAAATTATAATAATCTCCCTGAGATATGGTTAAATTACAGAGACTTCCCTTCTTGTTTTAAAAATTGCATGTGGTTCCTATATTGTCTACTGTCACAGTACAAAAACCTTACAACTATAGCTTTACTTGCAATATTTTATTTACAATTATAACTTACTTTAGTGACTTACATATGAGTTTGATCGGATTCATTTAAGTAGAATCAAAATATATCATGCAACAACAACAACAACAACAAAGCCTTTTCCCACTAAGTGGGGTCGGCTACATGGATCAATCGACGCCATAAATCTCTATCATAAATCATATTTCTAGACAAACCATTTAACTCTAAATCTCTCTTAATAATTTCTCCTATAGCCCCTCTACTGCAACAGAAAACCAAACCACCTAAGAAAAAAAAATTCCTCATACAGATAGAATTTGTCTATATTTGATAATCTGAATACAGTTGGTGTTGCTAAATATGTATGGCAAACACACACACCTTGAGAGAAGTTGTAATCTTTTTGAATAAGAGTTAATGGTGCTATAACGACAGAAGGTTCTGTAATATGACAGTAAATGGTAGGAGAATTGAGTATAATATTATTAAATAAAATGAAGAAAATCTTTATAATTTAACTTTATCTGAAAGGAGGTAGTTGTAATTTCCCACTTTTTCACTAAAAGCGGGGAAATAGCCACACAAGCAGAGTGGTGAACACTTCATTTTATAGAAAGGGAGCTCCAAGTATTAATATTTCATGTGATTTTGTTAAATGAAGACCATTTGTTTGATGTTTCAGCCTGGCATGACCATGCAAACAACTAAGTTCAGTCGGAGCTCAAAGGAAGGCCGTGGAGATACGAGTGGTTGGACAGACACTCCATTAGACAGAGCCCAGAAAGCAAAGATGAAGTATGTATTCTATTCAAGAGTGCTTTTGATGGTCAATTTTCCTTTCCTTCATTCTGTTCAGAGCATGATTTGAGGAGATTTGGTTGACTATAAAGTGATGCAAATGCTTAACTTTATTTATTTATTAGTGTCTTGATTCAATTAGATTATTAATTTAGGAATTAGAGTTTTATAATTAGTATTTAATTTTGGGATGTTTGGATGACGATTACTAATATCCAAGATGACCATCTCTTTTGTTAGGAGTTTTAGTTTTGTTACAGTTTTGCAGTCTATTTGCCTATATATATATATATATATATATATATATATATATATATATATATATATGTGGGGGATTGCCAGAGCCAGATTATTGGTTTATTGACATTTTTCTCACTAATATTAATAAAGTATATTATCGAGTTATATTCAGACTTGAAAGTGTTGTCTGAGTTTCCTATCAGTTCTGCACCATAATGATATTTACATGGCAGTTATTTAGAAGCATACAATGAGGCTGCTGCACTTGCTTCAAATGAAGAGGGGAAGAAAATGGCTAGTGAGGATGCAGAGTTGGTGGACAAATACAATAAAGCAAAGAGGTCAAAATCATTGGTACAAAAGCACCAAGAAGAGGTTGCTAGCAAATCTAAGAAGAAATCAAAGGAGAAACAAGAAGCAGACAAGGAAGATTGGGTGGGTCAACATCCATGGAAGCCTTGGGACCGTGAAAAGGATCTAACAGCTGGGAGGAAGAATATAAAATTCGATCCAGGAAGCATGGGTCAGGGCTTATCTTCAAGGTTTTCTTCAGGAACGTTTCAGAGGAACTTTCTTTAAATGTTGTTATCATCATCTGTCAATCTCTTATGCTTCGACAGGACTTTTGTTTGTTGAGCTCCTTACATCTTGCAGCCTTGGAGAAGTCTATGTTCTTCTGATGGTTAGCTTCTCATTTGATTTTCTTTGTTTGGTTTACTTTGTTTATATTAACCATGGATAGAGTTGTATGCATTAGAAATTTTTAAAGATTAGGTCTACGAAAAATTGACAGATTAAACTAAGAATGAATATATATAGATATATAGAGTAAAGTCCACTTGATATATTTATATCTCTATTAATAAGTTGTTTGGTCTACTAATTTTTTGTAAACCGGGTGTACTTAAAAATTTCTCTAAAGACAGTTCTATTGACTCATAAAAAGAGCTTTTCCATGTGCTATAATTTAATTGAAGAGCGTAACAAACACTTTACAAACGGTTTTTGTTTTCTGTTTTTCGTTTAATAATAGACAAACTGATTCCTTGGTTTTTATACAATTGCATTGAAGAGTTAATGAGTACGGTCATGTGCTTCGATGCTACAGATAATTCTGTTTGTACAATTGCGCTTGGTGGGTGTCTATTTGTCTGATGAATTTTGGGAGATTCAGGTCCCCAACATCATATAGTTATGCAAAGTTAATCAAGCATGATTAATATTAGTGGCTTTTGTGTTTGTGACAACTCTGGATGGTAGTTTGCATAGTACTGCATTGCCCAAAAAAACAAAGGTACTGGGGTTATCGTTGTTTTAATGTGAAATAATGAATGTTGCAAATTGCTTTTTACAATTATGCGTGATGAGGTGTGAAAGAAGTGCGTACAAAAAAGAAAAGAGGGAGGAGGGGGGGGGGGGGGGGGGGAGGGAATCTTACTATATTGTGTTTTTAGGTATGGTATCAAGTTCAATAAATTATGATACATTGAGGATGATTTTTAAAGAGTCAATGCTGTGATATCGTGCTATAAAAGATTATTAAAATATCTCATTGCTACTTATATAGCAATGCAGTCACAAAACCGTACAGCTAGCGTGTTGTTTTAGGTTTCAATTGGTTTGCTTTGCTCAATCTCTTGAATAAAGTTACTTGCGCAATTTCTTTTAATGTGATAAGGTGCTAGTATTTTGATGGATAAGTGTATTTGCAGACGGGGCGGAGAGAGGACCAAATTTTGTATTTATAGAGAATTAATGATAAGGTGTTATTCATTAAAACACTTATTTAAAAACATGCTTATTCTAAACAGATTAAACTATTTAGGGTAAGGTCTACATTTTCAAGGATAACTAACTTTATCTATATAAGTATTTTTTCCAATAACTATCTGACCGACTTTTATCAGGTAAGTTTCCTTATGACAACTATTTGATAGGACTTAAATATTTAAATAGTTATTAAACCATCACAAAATTATTAGATAATAATATATAATAAATAAAACAATAATATCAATATGGGTCCTAAAACTCTTACTATACATAGTTATAGGAACAAAAACAAGCAAAAATGGAATTAATGATCCCTACAAGCTAGTGATCATCAATCCATCTAAGACACAGAATCTCAGGAGAAATTTAAGAAAAGGGAGGCAACTTGGGTTGCAACAGAAGACATTTCCTTATCAAACTTGGGTTAAGCTAAAAAGAAAATTTCTCTCTCTATCCTCTTGTCTCTCTCTAGAAGGTTTGGTTTTAAGAAAAAGCACATAGGTATCCATATATGGATGGATATAATGAAGATTTGAAAATGTATGCTTAGTAAATACATTTAATGTGTGTGGGACAAAGCAGCCCAACCTCTAGTCCCACAAACCGCCCCAAATGCCTTCAACAATTGCTTGATTTACACTATTTCTTGTTTGATGAAGCAACCCCACCAGCTATAGCTATAGCTACATATTGAGAATTGCATATTGCAAGAGTAGGGTCCATATAGATATATCATCATCATCTTCAATATTCATTCATTCACCTTCCAATAGCTTCTTTGCTGCGGCTGCGTTCCCAACAATTTATTGGTTCTCTTATCTTTTCCACCTTGTTACGGCTTCAATGAAAGAGACTTCAATTAGTTACCCATATATTTAGATCAACCACTACTACCAGTGCTACACTCAAACAATAGGAGGAAATGAGAAAGATTCTCTTTGTCCACCTCAAAATGACATGAAAAAGGGATGGGTGCTTAGGTTTTTGTTTGTCTTCTTTTCTCCTAGGTTATATAAGAGGTACATGCCTTGATAATTTAAATCGTATGCAATAATTGCACTTGTGTAGTTAGAGAGAGAAATAGAAGTATGGGGCTTATACAAGCTGAAGTTCCAAGCTTGTTTCTCTCTCTCCAAGTGTATAGGATGCAGTATTGCCAAGCAAAGGCAACGGCCAAAAAAAAAAAAAATTGAGGGCGATACGTAATTTTATGGGAACTTAGCTACAAACTTTATTACACTTTATATGTACTTTTGTAAAAATTTATATACAAATTCGATTATTGTTTTAGGCCATACTTAAATTTTACCAAACTTTTTATATACATAATAATGAGCTCGAAAATGGCAGAGGCAAGGCCCCCACTGATCCCTTAACTCTCCCCCCACCGCCAAGGATTCATTTTGCATGACTTTGAGGAGGACAAAACGTGGGAATTGAACACAAGGCATTGAGTTTTAAATTTGAGATTAGAATCAAGTAAACTATATTAGCTGTTTGTCTTTTACTTGCTTGAAATTTAGTGTCTATTTGTGTGGTCTCATAATGGGACGAAGCACTTTATTTTTGTGCACAAATGCTCAATTTAAGCCATCCAAGGTGCTAACAAATAAATGCAAATTTATTGGTAATATTAAAAGCTAATTTAACTTAAAATTGAGTATAAAAGTAATTTGTCTTTATGCAAAGGAATTAGAGATGACAATATTCTACCTTATCAATTTGAGTCTGATTCTTTTTAAGGATCACTTTAAGAGCAAAATTTTAAATAATGCACCAAATCAATGTAAAATATGCTCATACAATTATTTAGAAATAAGATTTAGCTCAAACAAAGTCCAAAAGCATCTTAATATAATAACAAAAAAAGCGTAAAATTTCTTTGATATACCCCTCACATAGAAATTTCTTTGGATTCAAAATTATGGATAAAGCAATAAGTATATTATTAACATGGACAAAGTACATAAAATTTGGCATGCAAGTTTAACTCAATTAAGCTGCTTTTTTTTAAATATTACAATAGAGGTCTTTTTAAATTTAGTTTGCACTTAAATTCTCTTTTCAAAGAATTTTAAAGATTCACTCTCTGACCGTAGTGCATATATTCAAAATTTCACTCTAAGCTACACGATATTGAGAAAGTAACATATGATGGCGGTGCCATTTAATGCTAACCCCATATAGAGAAGCATGATTGCCAAATTGATATATACATATATATATATATATATATATATATATATATATTTGACCCAAATTCACTAATTAAGCAAAGCCTTGTTTATAGATGATAGTGTGATAAATTGTTGGCTTGAGGGCAGGTTGAAATTGCAAGATTCTATTAAGACCACGCTGTTGGCTTTTCAATGGTGGTGCCGTCCGACCACCTTTGACGCAAGTTGATGACCGGCCATGATAGTGACACATTTGATGATCAATCTCACTTGTAGTCATTTTGACTTCTAGCACAATAATTTGCCCACAATCGCCGAGTTGACTTAATGTGAATGCCACTCGGTTTTAATTTGTTCCACCTTTTTGAAAAGAGATTTTATAATTTTAACCTTACTCATATACATAATCTATACTCATGCAATTTTTCTGAGTTTTTTTTTTCTCCTTTTAACTTGTTCCTAGAAAGTTTTTTTTATTTCCAAAAATCAAAATGTTACTTAAATTTTTTAAATAATATTTTTCTCAAAAATTAGTAAAAAAATTATTTTAAAATTTTTGCTCCATTTCAATTTCCTATTGTTTATTATCTACCATGGGCCACCGCCACATCATATCCCACAGTGGCTTGAGCTAGGCCCCAAATAAAATTTTAAATTGAGTCCAACGTAGACGTGAAATGCCTACGTCTGGCATGTGTATGTATATTTAAAGATCAATATTTGATATGAACATATGGGACCTATCATGTGGATCAAATCCTGATTTTTGGATATATGTGCACCTGGTGCATACAAGAAATTTTCAGCGTGGACTCAAGATCTGAACATTTTTTATTTGTGCCAAATAAAAAGTTGTTTAAATAATTTCGGCTTAAGCTAACGAATAGAAATTTCTACTTGGACTAAATAAGTTAGGTTTGAGTCCAATATTGAACACATATTTCTCTTACTGACCAAAATAGTAATTTTGAAATTAAAATGGATTTGAATCCAAGTTCAAGGAATAAATTTCTATTCAAATCAAGTCATAACTCAAATAGACATCACCATCACAACTAGGATTTTATTCCACTATCATGGTGCACTAACCCCTCACCGACTATCACCCCGCCACCAACTGCCAGATTTTTGTCACTTTTTTTAATTTAATTTAAACAAAAAGAAAATTACATAGAAAGAAATTTCAATAACGCCAACAATGAAAAATTTTGTTATAGAATCATTTTTAAAAGCTAATAAAAAGAAGTTTGATTTTTCTCACTAGACAAGTAAAGCCACAGCCAAATTTTGAAAGCGGTGAAAGACAGCCTCAGCTTGCAGTACTGCATGGTGTGAATAGTAGTTAGTAGTTACAACTGTTGTTTTATCCACAACATGGTGGAGTTGATGGAGTGAACCATAATGTATAGGAAAAAGCAGAAGGGGGGAAAAAAGCAAGAGAGAAAATAAAATTAATGACTTTTCTATGGTAACATGGAAGAGTATTGATTAAAATCAGGGAACAAGATATCTGTATAATTATCCTTTCTTCCTTATGTTGCATGCTAAAATAATAATGGTCCTTTTCTATTTCAGCCAATTGATTGTACATCTTGTTCACACACGTCTTAATTTTTGGTACTTGCACTGAAACCTAGATTTCTTCTTTCTTTTATCCTTTTTCCTTCTCCTACATCTCAATTTTCACAATTTCTTTTCAACAAAAATATCGAGTGGTGGTCCTAGCAGCTAAACCTTTTCCATTTTCTTAATAATGCTTTTTGCCTAATAGCCCCATGGGAAATATTCTAGTTGGAATCACCTTTAAAAAATACACGATAATTTCTAAAATAATTCATCAATGGTCTAACATTCCATATATCCTATAAAACAAAAAAAGCCTAATCATATTTGTAAAGAAACACTTCAACTCAAAGTGTTGAATTTCTGAAATATAAAACTCGGATATTATGTTAATAATTACTTTAATTTGAAAATTAAAATAATTAAAAAATTCATAAGTAATTTTAATTAATCTCTAGCAATCTTTAGGAAAAAAAAGAAGATCTAAATGAAAACTATGCAGAACAATAACTGCTTGATATAAGTTTCCACCCCACTAGTTGATCTTTGCCTTCGACATGAATATCAATAGGCCATGTAGTGGAAAAAGCAAGATGATGGTCACATGCAATGTCTCTATTCTAGTAGCTGAACAAGCTTTTATTCTATGAAGCTTAATTCAATTGGAAGTCCAAAGCTTTATGTTTATAGAGCAACGCCTGACCCACTCAATTCTGCAGTCTGAACTTGATGCAACCGCTAGCTGATCAGGAGCTTTAAGATGCAGTGGAGGTTTGGAGGGTAAATTTTGGCTTATTAAAGATAAGTATTTATCAAAGTTAATTATAAATAGATATTTAAACATATCAGATATGTACATTTTTTAGCATGATCTATTATCAATATGTTTAAATATCTACTTATGATTGATTTTCTTTTGTTGCCTAACTTTGTCTAAGAACTTTTTTTTATAATATTGAAAAATTTTAAATAGGCATAGTTTATATATAAAATATAAATAAATCGGTTATCTCATTATAAATATTAGACATAGATTTCTCCTTATGGCCCAAAAAAAAAAGAGTTGATTTTTACTGAAAAAAATAAACTAAAATTTAGCATACCTATTTACTATCTATACTTATTCTGTAAAATGCGTCTATTCTAGAATTTCAATACAATATATATACCGGCAGTGTCTAGCATAAGATCTCCATATATTAATCTCTTCTACACGCGCCCACATTAATAAGAACAAGTTTTGTTTTTTTCCTCTTAATTAATTATTTATGTCTCTGTATAATTACAACTTTTGTTTTGTTGCTGCTCAGTACTAATTAATTGACTCAACCCCCGCCAATATCTGAAATGATGAAAGACACAAACAGAATTTCAACTAGTTTAACATTTTTTTAATCAAATGTTGATTGTGAAATGCAGCCAATCAGAAATTGAAAATCTAGCTTATGCTAATAATTACGACTTTAAAATATCATTGAATAGTTAAAGTCGGTTACTCATATCAGATTGTGACGATTTTATCAGATTGGGTTCATAATTTTCTATGATCGATGGAAATTTGAGATGGGTCCCATTATTTTTATCTCGTGAACAGTTGTTTTTCTAGGTAAAAACTGGAAAATTATTAAGAATATCAATAAAATAAATAAATTAATAAGCTTTAGGGTTGTCTCCAAATCAGTTTTTTCTCTCTATAAGTATCTCGTTTATCGCTGATGTGGTTAATTTGTTTTGTTATTATTTTCACCGCCTTTCAGTTGTATATTTTAAATAAAATAATGACATAAATATTAAAATGATAAACAATGTTATTGATGAAAATATGTTTAATTTATACATTAAACATTTTTATTGTCTTTTACTTAATTACTGGGATTAAGTTGAATTTCAGAATTAAAACTGCTCTCTCAAACCTAAGGATAACCTTAAAACACCGTAAAATGTTCAAAATAAAAGTAAAGCGGATATTTTTTTTACTAATATTCATATAATTATTTTCTTTTTCAAAAGTTGAATGTAAAATATTAAGCAATATATTTGAACAGTCACAGGAGTAATGTGCACTTTAAATCCTGAGAGAAATTAATTTTGAACCAAATCACAGAAATAAATTGCATTTTATCTAGTATTATGTTATAGATATAATAGCTAGTAAAAGCAGTGTTTGTTTTCCTAGAAGTCCCTAGCTCAGTGAGATAAAGGCTTTGTTAACAGAAGATTCACCGGTTGTTTCATCCGTTTGAAAATTCAGAGCAAAATGCACCGACCAACCAATTAAGAATTTGCGGATAGGTTTATCTTAAAAGAAATTAAGGATATATCACAAATAAAGATACTGGTTTGACAATGAATAATTCTGGAGTTATAGTGGCCACAATTTTCATTCAGTTTGAATATTTTATAGTATTTTCGCTGTGTCATTCGCATCCTTTACTTTCTTGGTTTTGTTGCTGATTGTCCAAATTAACATGCTGTTTACGTCATGTTTAGTTAATGAATTCTTTTTGTCTGGTGCAAATCAATTCTTAGACTGAAAAAAGAAGAAGAATATATAACAGCATTAAATAGGCTTCCAATGGCTTGTGTGGGTCTAAGGAGTGTAGATAACAAAGATAAAGACACAACAATAAAATTTAAGTAAATTAATGATCTAATTTCTGAATTTTTTAATTTGATTTTTTAAGGATGAAATTTTTTAAATTTAATCTCTCTAATATTTTTTTCAATTAAAATGACCATTTCGTTCTGTAAAAACAATACCTCTTATAATTATTAATTGATAACATGGATTTGTTCAAATGTCTTTAATCTCCAATACAACAAGTGTTACGGAATAAGCAATTGGACGATTATTTGAAAGGTAAGTCTTTTGTGTAATAGACGAATATGGTAAACGCTTGAGCGATGGACCAACTATGCGAACCTAATTTGTCCAAATTATATATAATCAAATTGCAAGTAGCATGACAGAGTCATTAACTATCTGAGGTTAGCTGTATTAAACACATGGATCATTATAATTGTCGGATAACAAGCTTTAATTGTGTCTAGGTCTATAAAGTCAAATTTATATAAATCACTGCAACTATAATTATTTAAATAAAGTTTAGAAAGCTTGTCCTTACCCCAAAAAAAAAATTGTTTAAAGTGATTTTAATAGTTGGGAATTTGCATTATAATGTGTATAAATTAAACCCTCAAAATAATGACATAAGTTTAAGCCCAAGTGATAGATGGATTGAGAATAATATAAGCGGATCTCCTAAGTTTAAATCGTGGTGATAACATTTCCATGTATCAAATTAAGATTTCTTTTCTCATAAATTATATGGAAATGGTAAGAGTTTACTATGTATTATTTCTTGAATAATTGCCAAAACTAAGAGTGGAAATGGAAGTGAACAAACCCTTCTATGTATAATTTGAACTTTTTTTTTTTCTTTTCCGTCTTCTTTCTGATTCTTCCCACTGGTTGGTGGGGTTGGAAATAGGACTTTTGAACCTTTAAGCGGGTCCTCTGAAAGTTCAGAATGGATGTTATTTTTGTTCTCTCCTCCTCTCCTTCCTCCACTTAAAAAATTACGGAAATAATGAATGAAAGGTGAACGAAAATATGCTAGCTATCTTGATTCTTGGATGAAACTGTTCGTACCATTTTTATTTTCCATCTTCAAAGCGTTAGTTATGGCTTTGCAATTGTTTGTAAGCTAATTAAAACGAATGCACAGCAATTCAGGGCTCATGCACAAGCAACCTCCTCCAAACCACAAGATTTATTTAAAAAAATTATTTATGTCAGATAGATTTAGAAGCAAAGAATACTTTCGAAATTATTGAACTTTTTTTCTTTGAGATGGAGAGTGCCTTTGTGGCTTTGTCTTTTTTCTCTTTTATGCATATAATTTAATAAACAAAAGACAAAACCTAGGCTTACGTCATTAAGTATTTCTGTGATGACATTTAATTATATTATTACTTAATAATTTGAAATTAATAAAAATTATTATGTAAACATTTTGTTTTGATTATTTTTGTCTCACTACTTCCTATGCCTTCTTCTCTTTGATGGAAAACTAGCACCAACTTTAAGTAATTGATCTCTTTCTTTCTTTTCACAATATGTCTACGATGTCTTCAATTCAAAAGTCTTTAGGTTTCGCTTTAATAACCACCGATGCCATTCACATTAATTATCTTGACTTCAACTTAGGAAAAATAAATAATAAAAAGCATTAGCATAATTTTAAAATCACATGGCTTCTCATAATTAATTTTAATTAGAATTTAATATTTTTATTTTATTCCAAGCCCTAAAGAATATTTTGTAATGTTTTAAAATTTATATACTAATTTTATAATTAAATTTTAATTAATTCAGAAGGGTTAAATGTAATTTCTCCTAATATTCAGTGTTAAGAAAGAAATTATTAAATATATGTAAGCAAATGCTGGGAAAAAAATGATGACACTAATACTGTCAGTACTAAACTAACGCTTATTTATATAATGCAAGTTGCAATTAACTTGATAAAATTAAAATTGATGTTCTGCCAGCAGTTTTGCTAGAAGGGTTGTAGGTGTAAGGATTACTCTCAGGTATATATAATAAGGTAATTGTAAGCTTTCTATTCAAGCTTTCGGCTTTTGATCATCACCGCTCTTTTCAAATTATAGAATGGGATTTATGTCCTAGATTTGCACCTCATTTAGTCATGTAATGGGTCCTCTCTGAATAAGACAATAAACCCTAAAAAAGTACGTTGTTGGTTACCCACCTTATTCTTGGCTAATGTAAATATAAAACAAATATTATATATATATATATATATATATATATGCACTCTCTCTCTCTCTCTCTCTCTCTCTCTCTCTCTCTCTCACAATACACCCCAACAAAAACTTTATGCTTCATTTATGTTTGTTCATTTATTTTTATAATATCAGAAAGAGTGCATTGCTCTCAAAGAAACATCATGTATTATTTTTAATACTTTTCCGAAGGGATATATATATATATATATAATAATTTTTTTATTCCCATTTAATATTAATTTACTTAAATCATATGTAACTAATTGTACTTAACTCAAGAAGGTGTCGTAACTTGAACTATATCATATTTATTTCACTCTTTTAGAGTATAGACTGCAAGCCACGCGAATGCTATAAATTAAATTACTTTCTCCTTCCTTTCCTTGAGAGATAGCTTAATTACATAACTATTCTCTTTATTTTTAAAAAATTATTTTTCCCACTCCTAAAATTGCAAAATAATTAACTTATAACTAAATTCATTTTGACTAAAATACCCTTAAAAATAGAATCAATTTTTTTTAAAAAAATATAACTCATTAAAAATTTCTTTTTTTTTTTTTTTGAAAATCTGTACTTCAATGTTTATCTATTTTTATCAGAAACAATAAATTTAATGTATTCTAAAGTTCTTTTACATTTATAATAGTGTTTGTGTTGATTATATATATGCATAGATATATGCATATATATAAAATAAACATGTTATTGTTGAAATTAAATATTATATTTTAATTGGCCGAATTTTTTAAAAAATTATTTTGTGAATATATTATTTTTATAATTATTTATTTATTAGAAAATGATTTTTAAAATTTTAAAATTTAAAAACCAGTTATGTTCTAATTTGCTAAAATTTTGAAAAGTTATTATTTTAATTACTTGAAAGTATTGTAGCCAACATGAGTTTAGCTGTAACTTATATTTTAGTTTTAGGAGAGGGGAAAGTAATTTTTTAAAATAAATGAAAAATCTATATAATTAAATCATGTTTCAGAAGGAAAATAATATAATTTATCCTACTAATATATAAGCTTCATAATATACTTCGGAATTTTCAAAGATTAAATTCAATAACAAAATTTAGATATAATTATTTAGATATTTGTAACAATTTATTCAATAAAATATAACACGTGAATATTTTTTTATAATTGAGCATTGTCTGATCATTTCTTTTAAAAATCCTTCCACGTTAAAAACTTAACAAACATTTAAGAAATTTCATTTAAATTAATGTCAAATACTTCTGGGAAACTTTTTGAAGGCACATGTGATATTGATTAAACTCAATCAAGCTAGCTAGAAGCTCTGAAAAAAAAGTATCCTTAATTGTGGTGGAGCTCTTGTGGTTATAGGTAGATAGAAAGCACATAAGGAGGGACACAAATGATTAACTGTTTGATAAGGACAGCTTGGAAGTCTGACAATGCTTCCACATGGCAAAAAGGTAATGATGCCAAATGTCTTAGGAGACTTTGCACCAAACACAAGTCTGGATTGTGCGGGAAGAGAATGTGACATGCATGTACATTAATTGTGTAAGTGTGAGCCTCCAGTTGGTTTAGTCAGATAAGAGATAATGAAAGTAAAACTATGAATATATATATATAACCAAAATGTAGATAGATATATTGGATGATTTTTAAAATTAGGGTTGCAGTTTTAGTGCTTGATGGAAAAAAATATGAAAAAAAAAAACAAATAGATACAGTGGCGATTAGAAGCCCAGTATTTTTATGACCTGAATTCGCTAAACTCAACATATTTTACATGCCGAGTTGAAGAGCCTCGATGCTTGAATACCATTTTAGTTAGGTATCAAAGGTTAATCAATGTAAAATATAACATTACATACCTCTTCTTCAAGTCCATAATATCCCATTCTAGCTGTCAACCTCCCTAATCTACTCCCCATTTTGGTTGCCCAGTCCAAGGTTTCCTCTTCAATTTTTACTGGCTCTTAACGAAATTACCAACATATTACTACTTGAATCTTAATTAATCATGGATAGCTCAACTCAGAAGATTAATTTGCTAACTGAATCAGTCTCAAGATGTAAATATACTATCATAACCATATTAGGTGTGATCTGATGGGTTACCGGTTCAATGTGAAACATATATCATACGCGATTATGAAGCGCAAATTAAAATTAAAATTGGTTTAAACAGTAGTAGTAATAGTGTGTGTTTAAAGTGGGGAGAAAATTAAAGCCTTAGGGCACAATAGAGCGGTGGGAGGAAGGGAGGAGGGCGTGGCGTGAAAACCTGGTGTCACGCCGTCCAAACAAAATCCTTTTTCCATCTGATATCTATGTGCCACCCCCACGCGCAATCAATAGCTTCCTCTACAACATGTTTCTGTTTTATATATATATATATATTATATATGTATATATATATATATATCACTCTTCTGCTTCTTTTCTCAACAACAACTATCAGCCTTCTATTCACATTCCTCACACCCACACATCCCCTTTGAAAAATATATATAGCTCTCTCCTTTCTCTGTTTAATTTACACAGAAACATTCACGTCTCTCTCTCTCTCTCTCTCTCTCTCTCTCTGTGATCTCTATAGACCCTCCCTCTCTTTCAGTGCCTCAGCCAAGCTCAAGAAGAAGATCATGACAGCAACCCAGTTTTCTGTGAGTATTCAGTATTTATACTGAAATGTTATATTTTTATGAAAGTACAAATTGATATGACTCAAGTCACCGGAAGCGAGAGTCTAATTTAATTTGCTAAATCCTTTGGTGGGTCTTCCCGGGGGAACATCAAGCTTTCGATGTGCTATATGTGCATGTCTATGGGAGCCTAAAAATATTATAGCTTGCTTTTCTTCTACATTTCATTTATTGTTTTCTTAGTAATTATATGTGAAGGGCAGTACACCAGTACATATTTCTGGCATATTTTGAATGCAAGAGTACTCTTCCCCATTATTGTGATAAATAGACATGTTTTAAAGGGGTATTGATTAGGGTTCATTGACTATATTGGTTAAGAGTCTTGCGCGTAGTGATTGTGTCTTTGGAAAATTCTGAAATTTCGTTAGTTGCTCATGAGATGAGAGTGGAACTTGTCTAGAATGCTATGCATAGCGCTGGGTAGGTGTGAATGCGGCGTGATTCTATATTGCGGATGAATGAATATAAATAGTTGTTACCAATCAAGTGAGACATTTTTTATATCACAATAAAAATCTTTTGATTATAAGGGTAATGTTATGTTTTGTACTCTTATCTCATGAGTCGTTGAGTTTTTATCATTAAAAATGTATTCAGAGCTTAATATTTATTTTGTTTAGTTATGATGAAAACCTCAAATCTATCGATATGAAAAAGCTTAACCTTTAAGGTAGATTTTTTTTGTGCATTACCCTAATTATATATTATCGATCTTCACTTTGTTTTTTATATGGTCATTTTACTATATATATAGTAACAATTATATTTAAATTAGTTTGGATAAGTTAAAAAACCGCAAAGCATAAATAATATTATATGCTATAGGCAAAGGTCTTTCTCCACCACCAGCCAGGGCTTGGGAGAGTAGTATAGTGCACTGCACTCAAAGAAATGTGACATGCTTGTGCCAGCAAAGTCAAGCTTTGCGGCCAACTTTTGTGTTCAACATACTTTTTCTCAAGTTCGTGCAAGTAATTAATTGATGGCAATTAATAGGACAAAAAAGAAATGGGGCTTCTCAGGATTAACAATAACATGCCCATATATTAGATATATATCTATATATATTGTTAGTTAAAATTGTTTAATTAATGGTGGGTTCCACTCATGGTCTGCCAATTTTGTCTTCGCACATGCTGCTCCATTGTTGGGGCCAGTAAAATTTCATTATCACCATCATGATTACTACTATATATCTCAATTTTTAACCCTAGACACTTTATAGAGCTACAAAGCTGCAAAAGGTAGTGTGACGATAAGATAGAGAAAGCAGTGAAGCTTTAATATCAATTAATTTGAGTTCGATTATTTGGGCCATTTTGTAATTAATTAGAATACTAGACATACAAGGTTGATGTAGGGAAATATTGCTTTTAAGATGGTGCAGAACAAGAAATTTATTTTGAGCAAAAGCTCGTATACATCTGACTGTAATCCTAAAACAAAAGAAAAAAAAATCTTAGCGGAGCTTTGGGCTTTGTGAATTTATTTCCTTATATTGTTGCCTTTACTGATAGGCCTTGGCCTAAAGAATTGAGTTTGTATGGTCTCTTAATCCCCATAGAAAAATTAACCTAAACTCATGTTTCATTGAGACCATTTAAGACTGAAGCAAAAATGGTGAAATTTATGATCTTAATCAGTGCCTTTGCCTCTTTTGTTTGTTTCAGGAGAGATCATCAATGGAGATGGAATCCTGTGTTCCACCAGGGTTTCGATTTCGTCCAACAGAGGAAGAACTTGTAGGGTACTACCTCAAGAAGAAGATAAACTCATTAAAAATCGATCTAGATGTTATTATTGAGATCGATCTCTACAAAATTGAACCCTGGGACATTCAAGGTACTTTAATTAATTACTTAGCAATATCTCTGCGTATGTTCTTAATTATATGGCTTATCTTTACGTTGGTGTTACTTAGAAAATTATAAGAAAATTATAAACAAAGTGAGTCAAAATTAGTTTTTGTAAACATGATAAATTCAAAACAGGAGGCTACTTTATAGCTGCAAAGTGCGAACGTAAAGAATTAAAGATAGTATTTTCCATTTCACTGAGGTTATGATGAAAAATTCTCAGGTAAATTTGGTCATTTAAATATCGGTGCCCCTAGCCAATGATATATAGTCATGTCCAGCACACGCATGTTTCAAAAAATTGGATTGAACTGGTCGGTCAAATTAAATACTTGTGAGTCAACTATAATTCTAGTTTGTTTGATTTTGAAAATCAGTTAAGACAAAATTTGTCAAAAAATGTAAAAATTGATGATAACAGGCCAGTTTAGCATTGAATAGGTTAAAAACAAATTCTTTTCTAAATCAAAATTTTAACATTTTGTAATAGAAATTTATAATATTTATTAGATTTTATCTAACCTGTTTTATATAGATTTTTTGTCATATGTAAATATTTTATCTAATTTGTATATTTTTAAATATTTATATTTATTTTAAATATTATTTTACAATATGTGAATCTATTTTATTTAAAATATTAGATATATTTATATTTTTTATATATTTTTTAAAAAATTATTCAACTCTAATATAATTGCAGTCAAACTATTGAATCATTAAATATTACTTATTTTGATTTAGTTTTTAAAATATTATTTCTTAAAACAAATTAGTTTACAAAAAATTTAATTAACCAAGTTATTTTTAAATAAACATATAAACTTGTCATGAGATATATGCCTTGCTAAAATCTATGAATATATTTATATATCTATTTATGAATAATTTAATTTATAAATTTATATAGACCGAGTTTAGACGTCTACGCAAAAAAAATTTCGACTTTTTACCGGCGTCTACCTTTATCATTCTCACATGTTTACTGAATGCAGATAGATGCAAGCTAGGGTATGAGGAACGGAACGAGTGGTACTTTTTCAGTCACAAAGATAAGAAATACCCGACAGGAACAAGAACAAACAGAGCCACAGCTGCTGGGTTCTGGAAAGCAACAGGGAGGGACAAGGCTGTGATGTCAAAGAACAGAATAATAGGAATGAGGAAGACCCTCGTCTTCTACAAGGGACGTGCCCCTAATGGAACAAAAACTGATTGGATTATGCATGAATTTCGGCTCCAAACCTCTCAACACGCCTCTCCTCAGGCAAGTGTGTGTGTGTGTGTATAGCTGCTTATTCAGTCTTTATCAATTATCTGCGATTAATTAATTGCCGTTGATGTATACTACTACCATGCTAATTACAAAACAAATCTTTTGAAGGTATTTTTTTTACTAATTTATATATTTTGTGAACTAAGTAATAATCAGAAAACTAAGCTTCTACTTTGTTTTTTAAAATTGAAAAGAGAGGTTGTTAAACATCATCAAAATTTCAGCACGTTTTCTTCTTTTTTTAACAGGGTCTCTCTCGATCTCTTTTCCATATTAATTATAATATACTTTTTCAGTTTTGCTCTTTTCTTTTTCTTTTGTCTTTTTATGTGTGTGTCAATATATGTGTGTATATTTGTATGTATGTATGTATGTATGTACGTACGTATGTGATTCTTTCCATGCATAATTTGACCCTAGTGCTAGTATTAAGTAGTAAGAAGCATATAGACTATTATATATTAATCCATTATAAATATTTAATAAGTTCAAATCTAGAATGATAAAGCATGCCCATCAATAAATAATAAGGTTTTTTTTGGCCTTTCGGAAAGCCCAAGGGGCAAGTGGCAATCACAAGTTTTTACTTCTACATTCTTTATAAAATGTGTATGGTTGTGCATTAGTATAGAATGATTTCTAATTAAAACAGAAACTAAAATTGTTAATTAATATAACAAAAGTAGGTTGTGGGCTATAAGGAAAACCTTTACTTAATTAGTCCTAATGAATCAAATTAAAAGATAGTTTTTAATAATATTCCAAAAGTATTCCTCTTTTCTATGTAATTTTACTTACTTTGTTTTTAGGGGAATTATGTTATACTTTCTTAAACCAAGAATTAATTATAAAAATGATATAAGAACTTTAAAATGTAACAAAAAATTTCTCTTCAACTGTAAAATGTAACAAAATAGGCCGTGGTTTAGTGTTAAATATTTGGTGTTTAAAGAGTATTTTATTATATTTTAAAATTCAAAAAATATTTTATTACATCTTAAAATTTGATGCACCAATTTTATAATTATGTCATTTTTCCCTTGTTTAAAGTAATATATATATATATATATATATATATATATATATATATTTAATCTTCACTTTCTCTCCCGTTTTACAACTTGGAATTCTCTCTCTCCTCCTCTACCTCCTACCTTTTATAATCCCAAATATGTGTCACCGTAATGTAATTGCAAGCATGACCTAAGTTTTCATTTGAGAAGTACTATGCTATCTATAGAAATTAATAAAACTATAGCTTCAAATTTGTATTGAAAACATGTCAACTTTTCTAAAAAGGTACTTTGCCTTTTATAAAGCCCGAGTGCAAGTGCAAATCATAACCATGAATCTTCATACTTTTTGTGCATAACACACAAATTTTTAAATATGATCCGCCTGCAAAAGATAAATATACTAATTAACCAATATATATATATATATATATATGATTAATTTTGTTTATTATCTTTTAACTGTTGAATTTACCTTTTTTAAACAAATTTAAGTAAACAAAGCCATTATTCTTAAACATATATATATATATATATATATATATCATACATTTACTTTTTAGTGGACTGCTTCTAACACGTTTTTATCTAATAATTAGGAATTTCTATTTCACCTTAAAAGAAGAAAAAAAAATTAAACGTCTCAGATGAGAAAAAGCTGAAATTGGATGGTTTGTGCAGGAAGAAGGATGGGTGGTGTGCCGAGCATTCAAAAAACCCAGTCCTAGTCAGCACAGGCAAGGTTTTGAATGTTGGAGTAGTCAAGCCCACTATTTCAGAGACCCAATAAGCTATACAGCGCCTGTATCATTTACAGATATTTTGAATACTAACGAAACCCTTAATCATGTGCTTTATCCGAGTAATGAAGGTACAAGTTTTAGTCATCCCTTCACCTCGGATCATCATCAGCAGTTTGTGTCAAACGACACCGTTTTGGACAGCAACAACAACCACCAGCAGCTTGTTGAGCTAATTCCACAGCTAGATAGCCCCACAGCTTCTCTATCAGCAAGAATGGCAATAAAAGAAAATGGCTTCACAAATGAAGATACTTACAGTCGAGAAAGGATCAATAACAAAATTAACGATGGCCAATGCATTGACTGGAAGAGCTTGGACAACTTGTTTGCTTCACAGTTCACTGATGATACTACTACTGCTTATTTTTCTCATCCAAATTTGCCCTTGATACCACATGGTCATGACCTACAAGTACAACCACAAAATCATCATGCTAGTCATATCCTAGGATGCTTTCCTGATTCATAACGAGTTTCATGTGATCATATCTCTGTTGGCAAGAAAAGAAGTCTGATTAATTAATCAAAATGATGGATTCATCATTTTCATTATATTATATAATATATAGTTTTTCAGAAAATGAAAACCTAAAGGTCTTTTTAGGAGAAAACCTAGGTAGAAATTTTCTTCATATAAAAGAAGATTCCTTGAAAAGTGAATCTCTACCGCCAAGTCTAGGAGTTTGAATAGAATCTTCTTTGACCTTTTACTTTGGTTACTAAGTTTGACTTTTACATGTTAATTGTTTTGTCATTTATAAATGTAAATCTCCTTTACGGGCTGCACATATATATAATGGTTCTGTTTTACTAGAAAAGCTATTTTATATATATCACTATCTCAATTTGTGTTCGTGCGCGCCAATCAATGATTCATTAGACCCTTTTTTTTTCTTTTTTGGGTATGACCTGAATTCCATAGACATATATGGGAGAAGGGAGTTTTGAGCTTTATGCACTTCCTCTTGTTAGAGAATATATATACACACACACACATACTGCAGGACTTCAGATGCAACAGAAAATTAAGATAGATCTTGTTTACATGAAAAATAAGCAAATTAAACTAATTATAAATATATAAACATATCAAATGAAATTTCACTACAAAATGCGGCCCACATAATTATTTATTTGATCACAGGTGGTTTAATCTATTTTTAATAGATTAGGATGTAATGTAAAAAAAAATATATAATTAAAGACTCTAAATGAAAGATATTTATATTAAAAAAATCATAAATTTTAAAATTATTTTGAGATTGTTAATTGTAATTTAAAAAAAATATATATAAATATAATAAAAAAATATTTTTATTTTTATTTTAAAAAATAATTTAACAATTAAAATAATAATTTAATAAATAAATATAGTAAATATTATACAAATTATATAAATATATTACACGTACTTTGTGTCAACTAAACCAGCCTTTAGTTTGAATAACGAAGAAACTAAACTCTTCAGCTACCTATAAATACACCTACGTGCTCATGACGTTAGGACTTTGGTCCCCCCTACACTTGTTGATTATTAACCTTAAGTATTGTAGTCCATGTTGGCGCCACTCCTCAAATTTTCAAACTCCTATCTTGCAGCTCCGGTAACCTAATTGATGTACCAGAAAGAGCACTATCCTTGGAGATTGTGCGGCATGTTAATATAAATTAAGCACCATTTAAAATTTAAAACCATTTTAATAAAGCTTACTAGATCAACCTCCTGTCTGACAGCTGCCGTAACCTAATTAACATACCAGAAAGAGTACTATTTGAAGTTAGAAAATCTTAACTTTTAAAATTATTTTAAAAGATTTTAAAATTATAATTTTTTCATGTAGTTTAAATTTTTTATTTTAAAATCTCTTAAAATAATTTCAAAACTTAACGTTTTAATTTTAATATAAATATCTTTGATTTAAGATATTTAACTATAATTTTCCTTCAATCCATGTGTTTGTTCGCCAAAGCCTGAGTGAGCTACTTCAAGGAAAGCGATGTTTTACAATTAGCTCATGCGTATAGACATAAATATGAACATGAAAAAGAAATGATATAAATAAGTTGCAAGTTTTTGATACGTGTTGTTCAGGAATACAAATACTTGATAAAGTGTCCAAGCTTTATATAAAAAATAAATCCATAAAAGCGAGGAAATGTGTTACCCATAATTTATTTTCTTGTCTCCGTTTACTAATACTATTCAGGTAATTTAAATGAATATGTGCGAAGATTTAAGAATTGATTTTAACTAGTAATATTCCCACTTGGAATTTTTTTCTTCATTTATATATCTATTCCAAAGCTTCAACGATTTTGTTTCTTGTTTTTTGTTTTTTCAAATTAATACATATTAGCATAGTTTAATTGGGAAAGAAAGATCGAATGAATCAATCCTTTGATTCATAGATTATTACTGCAAAAATCCATTTAAATATACGATCTCTGTTTCATATTGAACTTAGATCTAATTAATTTGTGTGTACTTGTGAATTGCCATCCTTAAAAGGAAAAATTTGCATAATATAAGAAATAAAAAACTCACCGTACTTGTAGCACCATCAAGACTTCGTAATCTACCATTCCAAAGGCCGACTTGGAAATTCATGCTTGAAAGTAGTTTTGGTGATGTTCTATACAGGCGAGCCATATGCAAATAATTTCAGACACCCACGATAGGGCTTCATATGTGATTAAAACCTTGGTACATACGTGAATCACTCTGACTTCTATTTAATTATGGGATTCACGTGGATAAGATCTATATTTGAATATAGCTCTATGCTTTTTAAGTGCCTCAATGTCGCTGCCCAACTGGGTATGTGACGAGCATGGGACAAGGCGGCATCTTTAACCCTGTACCCATCAAACTAGACAAGTTATAAACACAACTTAAAACCAAATATTTGAAGCAGGATACATGATCATTTACTGAAAACTTGACGAAGTTTTCCCACAAACTAGATAACTCTCAAATTTACAATCTATTAAAAAAAAACCTACAATGAAAGCTCAGCTCTCCATATACGGAGTATTCGAGTTCAGCTCTTCCAATAGATGTAAAAAATACAATTGCTTTAGAATAAAGGACTAACAAGACACCTTATATATATGACTACAAATTCAGCCCATTCTTTACCAAGCTTGCTTCCACATGATAATTGCTTGCCTTACTAATTTAGAGGCAAGCCTGCAGGTCCGTCCGGTATAGGATGATTATATTGGAGTCGCAAAGTACAAAAAGATGAAAGAGATGAGCCATATGAGACCTAGTGAGTAGATACAATTAGAACATAATTAACTATAGATTCGAGAAATAACAAATACATCGTTACAAGTAAAAACAAGATTAGAGATGGAAAAATCCATCTTTGAATAAGGGAAAACCCATTTGTAAACAATCAAAGACCGAAAAAAAATGTCTCGGAATTTGGCATTGCAAAAAAATTAAGACAAAAAAAAAAAAATTCTATCTCAAATTCAAAGATAAAAAATTTCATCTCGAAAGAAATTAAATAAGGATATTCTCATTTGGAGACACAATATATATTTTATCCGTAATCTATCTCTAAATCAGTAAAAAAAAACTCTATATCTAATTCTAGAAATAGAAAATTTTCATCTTTAAATTCTTCTTTAGATTAGAAACAAAAAATTTTGTATCTGATTTGTCTGTAAATTAGTGATGAACATTCCACCTCTAAGTTTATTTCTAAATTAGAGATAGAAAATTTTATCTTTGAATCCATGTCTAGAACAGAGATGGAAATTTTGGCTCTAGAATATCTAAATAGTGGTGATTTAAGCTGCTACTATATGCAGTAGTCTTTTTTTTAAAAAAAAAATTCCTTAAAACTAATTGCTATCAAATAAAAAACATAACATAAGAATTATATTACTTAAAATTCAAATTTAATTATACAAATATTGTTCCTCTAGAGTAATAAAATTGCAATCTTGCTATATATTTTTCTAATAATGTTAGACTTTGTACAAAGTATAATATGTCTGGTCTACTGGAGCGTGAAACCCTTGGGATTGTACAGTCTACTCCACTTGATGTCTCTAAAATACTTGAGAGCTCATTCATCATGTTAAAATGATTAAATCCTGAAATATGAAATATCTACTTGTAAAATCTAATATTGTAGACAAAATCAAAAACAAAAATGGACTAGCTTAAAAAAAAAGTTGTACAATCAAATGATAAAAATATATAGACATTCAAACTAAAACCGTGCTCTTACCCTTGTGCATTTCTCTCATGCTTAGCTATAGAAACAACTACTTAAATGGACAACCCCATCAACGCGAAACAAAGGAATACATATATATTACCAAGTGCAACTACATAACTAAATAATGCGAGGATAAATCTAGCCTCAAAAGGGCCAAAATAGTAATTAGACAACATTAGGAGTTGCAAATTAATGAAAGTGACTTTAATAATTCCTCATCCATATATATTGGCCAGCCAATAAACAATAAGACAATTATAAAATACTACAAGAAAACAGTAAAATTCTTGTAGAATTTTTTTGCAAGAAAAACTCTAAAATTTCATGAAAATTATTATTCTCCTAAAAATTTTTATGGATTTTGAAACATAAAAAAAAAAAAATAACCATAAGAATTCACAATTCTTATGGAACTTTTTTGTGAAAAAAATATTTTCACAAAAAATTTTCACAAAAAGATCAAAAGAAGTTTTGTGAGAATATTTTTTCAAAAGCTATGAAAAAATTTGTGACTTTCTCACAATAATTTATCGTAAGAATAAAAGCATTTCAAATTTTTTTGTATTTTCACAATATTTTACCATGAGAACCATTAAAAAAGATTTACAAATTCTCATGGTAAATTATCATTAGAATACAAAAAAGGTTACAATTTTTTCTACTTTCACGATAGTTTACTATAAGAACTATTATCAAAAAATTTTTTTTTTATTGACGACAATAGTCATTGCTAAAAGTTTTTTATTTAAAAAAAATTCAACAGTAAAGGTTTCCTTTTAAAAAAATTATTTCATAGTCACAAAGCAAAAATTAATTATACTTAACATATATCTTCCAAAATTTCCTCAAACATAATACTAATGAAGGATGAGCATCCAACCTAAGCTTCTAACAAGTAAACCAAATAGTCCTGAACATAGAAATTCCAATAAATAAATTAGTTAAACGAAAAATACACTTCTACCTCCAATCTCTAGAGAGTTTGTTAACCTCATCAAAAACCTATTAATAGAAGTAAATAATCCAAATATATTATGCGACTAGTTCAATTATGCTTTAGTCTAGATGCATATTTGCATCCAAATGCAGCTGCCATAGACAAATTATGAGGATCACATGTAGGCCTAATTAACAATCTGAAGATTCTATTCCTCTTTTTTTTTTTTTTTTAAATCTATATACACTACAAAAACACCATCATTTACAGGTTTTTTTTTTTTTGGGGATGGGGGGCAATTAGCGGAGGTTTTTCACAAGCATATTATATTTAAAAAATGATATATAGTGGCATAATTAAATGTAAAAAACACATATTGCACAAGCATATTCATGTTAAAAGTCACAATTAACAAAATATATACATTCTTGATGATGATGACAGTTAGAAAGGAAATTCACATAACCTATTGTCCAGAATATAATTTGGTTATCAAGACAAGTAAATGCTAATGAGCGCGAGCTTGTCAAATTAAAAGGTAGTATCAAATGAACTACAAGTTTAGGAGGAACAAACCTAGCTTTGACAACATATAGCAAAGCTAAGAAGCAAATGCTTTAAGAACCTGGCATATTAACATTTATTGTTTTTTATTCACCTTTAAAATATTTAAGCGTATTATCTCCAGACATTGCGTAGCTAGCATGGGAAGAGTTTCAAAAAGAATAAGTCAAACTCAAATATCATAAAATGGGTAGCTTTCAATAACGTGCAATTTTAATAGTCTGGAATACAACCAACAACAATGCACCAAGGATAGGTTTTAATGAAATATAAAATAAAAAATATACACATATGATTTGGTATTTAATACATGGTTAATAACATGTGCTGCCAGTGCTAATTACACTTAAAAAAGAGTCAGCTATCATGAAACTAAATCCTTACATCCTTCGTCATCTCCATGTACATTTTTATAGTCATCAGCCATACATCTTTTCTGGGATCGCAGTGTTTCAAAAGGAAGCTACCAATTGAAATTCTTCAATACTGAAAGTCAAATCAGAAAACTTAAAATGCCACGTGCTAAAGAATGAAGGATAAGCTGCTAAAAATAAGTTCACATATGAGCAAGTGGAATGCAGACTACATTGAAACTGATTTCAGAAATTAAAACTTGCACATAAGACATATCCATTAGTGGATTTCAATAAAAGACAAAAAGTCATTAAACAGTGATAATATCTTTAAAATTACTTAAATACAAGGCAAGTTCATATGAACAGCTATTGTCCAGTGAATTAAAATTATTAACTAGCTTATCCAAAGTTGCTTCCTCATATTAATATACTTATTCAAAACTCAAGATGCATTTTTTGCACTAACCTCTCTCACAGAATAAGGACTTGAGATAACCAACAATAACCTAAAACAGAAAAAAATGAAAATCCACAATCAACTTGTCCAAAAAATTGCAATAGCCAAATATTTATTTCATTACAAGTGCTAATACGGCATATTGTCCAAAAAAAAGTGAGAAATTAAAATGAGAAAACAAAAGCATAAATAACATTACATTTTTACCTCTTCTAATCCTTAAATAAAAAATAAAAAAAAGAGGTTTCTTGCACTTCAAGCATAGACGAGCAAGAAGTCCAGTGAGAAATGACTTCAACTACTACAATCTAACCCTGGAAGACAAGATTAAAGAGGAAGACAAGATTGATGAGTGGACATTTCTACAAGGCATCCTATTGTGTGTGCTACATGAAAGGAAAGAGGAAAGATGAAACTTCCCAGTAATCATTTGGTATTAGATTGTAAGAATACATTATCCAGCAACAGCTCACTTGCAAGGGCTGTTAAAAGTTCCAATTAAGATTTACGCTTTGCCTGGAACTCAACAGAGTATATCACAAAGAAAATTTAGGGAAGAACCCATAACATCTGCCCTTTGAGAGCTCACTTCCTAGAATGGTGAAGGAAAAGGTGCTAACTGGAGAGGAACTGACACTGAAGAATTGGATTTGATGACAAGATATTATAGTGCAATGGACGCCATAAGCACGATTAAAATTAGGATGCATTATATTAGATCCAACAAATCAAGTTATCTGGTCCAAAAGGAATTACAGAAATTTCCCAGGTCAATTCTGAGATGTTAAGTTGTTATGAACAAGATTGTTTAAGAATTTTGAAAGCAGCTCCCAGTGATCGTATAAAGGAACAGAATATAAACCATTTATGGATAGAAAATTAAAGAAAAAAACTCTAGTGTTCAGAAGTGACTGATATGCTTTGCTTACCTGAGTTGCTCACAGGCTCACCAAAATCTCTTCTGCCTCTGCTTCTTTGCTAACTGGTTAAGTCCTTTTTCCAGAGAAACACAAGCAGAAGGAAGAAAAAACTTGTTTGACATTAGCCCTGCTCAAGTACCTATTGGAACTAGCTGAAACTGAGAGGAAAACATGTTAGGAGGGAAAAGACAATCATGAAGTACCCCTTTTAATTCACTGAAGATCCTTCTAACCATACGGCGATTGCAATATGAAAGATCATCATTAACCAAAGTGTACATAAAGTTTAAATTTACCTAAATAGGTTTTTTTTCTTTTTTCAAATGAGATTTTCAATCTTTTAATAATTTGCATATTTTGATTTTTATTTAGGAAAATAGTATGCAAGCAGTAGAATAATCTTTCTCCAAAAATGAAAATGGCTCAAATATAAACAAGTCTTCTTCATACATGATGAACTCTGGAACTTGCAAAGGAAATAAGAGGGAGATGTGGTATTGGAAATATTCATGGAACAAACAGGATAACCAGCTGCAAGTGCATGTGCCATTCTTATGAAATATAAGCTTCAATAATAGCTAAAGAAAGATCATGGAAAATCAATCTCTTGACACGATTTTCTTGATGACTTTATTTTGGAAAAAGAAACATAATTTTTGTCACCCCATGTGCAATTCTCCCGAACTTAGGTTAGCATTTGGATAAGCATGCCTTACATTTCAAATTTCAATAACATTGGAAAAAAAAAAAAAACTAAGCACATTTACTACAAAGACTAACCCATTAACTTATAGTTGATATTATTGCTTAATCCATTTCTCTATGGTTATTAGAAAAATCATTTTACATAAGCACCATTACAGATTAAGCAAGAAATTCATAAAGAACTTAAGATTGCTTCAAGCGCTCATTCTATTACTATGAATTTCAAAAATCAATTTGAATGATAGAAATTTAGAAAACTAGTTTGTAAGCCCAAATATGAGCACTAGGGAAAATAATTCAAAAGTCATCAACTAAAACTTAAAGTTAAAGTTTTCCTTTAATAGAGAATATAACTTGTTTTAAGTCCTAAAATAACATAATCTATCTAATTCAAGTGCCTTTATAGTTTTGAGCCAAGGACATCCACAAGTCAAGTGAATAGCAACTGAAATTATCTGAGAATAGAAAATGTCCAAATTTGTTTCTGATTTAAGGTTATACTGCCAGCAATCTGTTTTTCATTTTTTTCTCTTAAAAACTAGTAGGCCATCCATCAAATGTTATTTCTTAAAACAACCTAGCACATCTAACAATGAAACTATATGTCTACATAAAATAATCAGGCCTAAAATTAATCACATATTCTTATCGGGTATTAATCAATGAAACTCTATGTCTACATATGTCAGAGCGATAATAAATTGGCCCTAACAAATTCATTATAACTTAAAAAACTTATAAGCCTTAAATTGGATCTAAAAGGGGAAGAAGACGAAATCAAAAAAGAAATCAGCTGGCCTTAATCTAACCTAACCTAACAGATTATTAGATTTAGAGAAGAAAACAGCAAGGACGAAACCATATCCAACAACAATTAGAGCCTCAAGCAATCACCTTACCTAATGGTCTTCATCTTTGCCCGAAATTACTGTTTGATCTCTAAATCACGCATAAAGTGTGTCAATAAATCAATTTCAATAAAATGAATAGAAAGAGGAAGATCCAAATGCAAACGTGGTTTCTGTAAGAGCAAAAGAAGAGAAAACAGAGGAATCTCAATCCTCGAGTTTCTTGCGATTCCTTTCAGCCTTGGCTGTTTTGCGAGATCGACGACCATGCAAAAGCAGCATTGGGGATTCTGGACGACGAAGATGGAATTGAATCGTAGGTTGCGTTCGATGACGGAGGAGGGAGGATGAGGCGAAGGAAAACGAGGGAGCGGGAGGTGGAGGAATGCTACGGTTGAGGAGTGAAGTTACTGGCCTCTTTAGCGAGTCATTTAACATTTTGCTTTTTTTTTTTTACTCCGTTCTTGCAGAAAAATTTTTATAAGAATTAAAAAAATTATTTTCACAATTTCTTATGTAAAAATTAAAAAAGTATAATTTTTTTTTATTTTCATAATATATTATCGTGAGAATCAAAATATAATTTTTTTTTAAATTTCAAAATTTACTTTTTAAATTTAAGATAATAAATAATCTTTTTTTAAAGAAAATATCTCAAAAACTTGCCTTTTGGCAGTTTCATAGCATTTATTTTGAAAAAATGTCCAAAATAAAAAAAAATTCCAATCAAACTACCAAAATCTAAATTACTGTATTTTAAAGTTGTAACATCTATATTTGTATTTTTTTTTTTATATCCTTCTTCAAACCTATATTTTTTCATATACATAATGTAGATTTCAAATAAAAAAAAAGTATCAAAACAAACGATAATATATTTATAATAGTTCAATAGATACAAAAATATAAGCCTTCAAATTTTTAAATTTTTTTTTCAAAAAAAAAATAGTGAGACAAAAATTAGAGAGAAAAAGAGGAAAATATTAAGAAAAATTGAAATTAATTTTAAAGAAGAGAAAATATGTACAAGTATAATAATATGACAAAAAAATTGAGATATAAAAATATTATTTATTTTTTCTCTATTCTCATGGAGAAATTTTATGAGAATTAAAAATTTTTTGCAATTTTTTAATTATTGTGAAAAAATTCCATGAAAATTAAAAAACCGTCACAAAAATATTTGGTGAAAATTAAAATGCATTTCTTCTATTAAATTTTACAATTTTTTTCACCAATCTCACACAATTTTTTGTGAGAATAAAAAATTTGTAATTTCTTTAATTCTCATAGAAAAATCATGTGAGAACAAGTTCTGATATATTTTTTTTTTGTGAGAATAAGAATAAAAAAAATTTCAATTTTCTTAAGTCTCATGAAATTTTTCTATAAGAATTCAAAAATTTATACAATTTTTTTTAATATTTTCTCAATTCTCTTGAAAAATGATTATGAGAATAAAATAATAATAATTTTTCCTTTACAATTCTTACAATATATTTTTGCGAGAATTGAAAAAAATATTTATTTACTTTTTTAACAAAAAATTTCATGAAAATGGTTGATGCCTCTTTCTTGCTATACCACAATATGTTTATCATGATATTTTTTTTGAAATTCTCTCAAAAAAATCTCACAAAAAAAAAAGAATTTTATTGCAAGAATTGCAAAAAATTGTAACCTGTGACAAAGTTTGTAAGAAATTCCATAAAAATTTTCTATGAGAAAAATCTTGATTTTTTGCATTGGAAGTTAGCATTTTATTGGAAAAAAGGTCACTTCTATTTCTAAACTAAAGTTTGGAATATCAAAGTTTCATCGTACCTTCCTTTTGAAAGTTATTCTTAGAGATCCATACATAGATTTATGGTAACGCGTTATACGTTGAAAAAAAGAAACACAATAAAAAAGAGATAAATACAGTGTCCTTTAAACAATTGAGTCATCCAAAAGATGAATACAATAATGGATCGATGTAGAAGCATATTGGGCAATGTCAATTAAACTTTAAAAAATTCAAACATATTTTAAATAAATACAACATAATGAACTCTTCTAAAAATTGAAGCACATATTTATGAAGTTAATACAAACTATATGCAATATAATAGTAGTAGAAAGGAAGAGACCATGCATGATTAGTATCATATATCCAATACAGAATAATACATTTTCAAAGTTTCAACATATGGTCTCTAATTGAGAGTAGCAACTAAAAGACAACTAATGGAGTAGCCCTTTTGCTTTAATCTGTGTGTCACCTAAATAATGATCCCAAAGGCAATCTTAAAATGTATTAAAACATAGCAAAATGCAAGAAAAGAAAATTTTGAGATGAGTGACTGTTTTAGGTAATAGAATCAAATATCTTGGACTCACAAGAACATACAGTTGATTTTTGGCATCTGGATAGGCTTCAGGAGGTTTAGTCAATGTCTTAGTGATGATATATTTCTCCAACAATGCCTGTCCACCGCTCATCTCTTCTTGCACTTGTTTTTATTTTCACACACATTAATTCCAAGGGGACATCAACCTGAACCTTCCATTTTGAAATCATACGTGAAATTTGTAAGGTATGGAAAATTCAATAATAAAAACATTTTCCAATAAACCCCAATGCCTTTCCAGGACAAATAAGTACACATTTAAAAAAAAATCCACACCGTCCTACTCTAAACCAATCATATTTGAATATACACCTATGCATTCTGGACTTCCATCTCCTAGCAGGGAGTTGTAAGCCCAAAGCTCCAAGAAGCTTCTTCCTTTTAAACTTTCAAATCACATTATAGGTTATCATAAACAAGTAACTAATATTGCTAAAAACCATATCGTATACCTTCCAGAGAGAGCTGTGAATTGATTCAACAACATCCTCACATAACCTGTAAGTAAGAGAGTCGAATTATTACTAGATAAATGAGTGAATCTTGCTTCTCAAATTTTCAATTGGGCAAAATCAATATTTCTGCGGACCCAAGTTGGCAGAATATAACATACCCTCCTGACAAAATTTGACTTAGGCAAAAATCTCCTATTTCTTTAGATAATAGGCTCCAATCACGACGAACAATTTCATGACCTTCACATTCAATAACTTGCACCATTAATAAATCCCGCACGATTGCCTCCCAATAAGTTAGGAAAAAGTAAACTTGAAAAAAAATAAAATACCTCATGGCATGCCATCTTTGAACTACACCTTGATAGCTGCATATTTCTTTTTTTAGGAAGTAACATTCTATTGTATAAACTATCAAGATTAATTTCCAAGCACCGATATTTCTTGTTGACCTAAAGCCAAAGTAAAAGAGAAACCACATCTTATATGAACTTTGACTGAAAAAAGAAAAGTAGAGACGGAAACCAACGTCTAGCATTAAAAAACACACTTGTTAAAGTCATTTATAGTTGCAACTAGTGCCGACCAAGGATCAAATTCAACCTCCTCTGTTCTCAATCACTTTTATAAAGACCTTATATTATAACAGACTGTCCAACTTCATATCACTTGACCATTTGCAGGAGTCAGGAAGTACAAATATGTAAAATTTCAAAATGCACTAGCAACAAAAGTCCAATGTGGTTCTAACTCTAATATATGATGCTGGCACGTTGTCCATGCTCAGAGCACAGGAAAGGCGAAAAGAATCGACAAGTAAATTATAAAGATCCCATGGTGTTTGTCACTGCTCATAGTTAAATCCTACCTCTTGAATAACTTTTCCAACCATTGCTTTTGCTTTCGCAATATCATCTAGCCCACTGTAAATCATTATTGAATCAGTATCGCCATAGATCACCTATGAAATGGAATAGTACAACAATTAAGAGCTAAAGTTCTAGAAGCCTGCAACGATAACTTCAAGAAACAATGCAAAAAAACTAACCTGTAAGTTCAAGTTATGCTGAACAAGATCAACGGTACATTGTAATATCTCCCTTCCCTACACAATCATAATACTTGTTAATGAAAAAACATATTTGTTTTCATATTGATTTGAGCGCAAGGTAGCCATTGTTAATGTTGAATAAGCCAATGTATTCCTCGTACTTGTAGGGTTATAAGCTCAGCTAGTGGCTTTGCATAAAATCTTGAATTAGCAAATCCCCGGCATCCGTGCATACTGCATCACCCACCATATTCTTTTACATACAAAGGAAAGAATTAAATGCCATGATGAGTACCAAGATTTCTCAGTAAGTAAACTAAAGCCATGAAACGGCACAAACTTGTTTGCAGTAAGCTTTAGTGCTTGTTGTTGAATGTCCAGTTGTTGAACTTTAAGACCAGATGCCGTCATCATCCATGACTTTACCATTCTCCTCCTTTGGACCAAATTTTAAAGCAACTAGCAAGAAAAAATAAATTCAAATCAAGATCATACTTTAAGCCACAAGGAGCGCAATAATTGATCGTTGAATGTAGAACCATCCTCGGGAGGCTTGACTGATTGTACTGACTTGAAGATACACTACAGATCCCATCTTCTCATTCAGTTTAGTGGATATGACTTTATCTGACATGTTGCGAATGTTTGAATTGATGTTTTCCACATTAAAATGGTTTTGCATCAGAATGCTTCATTTCATATAGTTCCATGGAAGACAAGCATAAAATGAGCATGAGGAAAGAAAAATCTTTCAGTAAAGAAGTTAGTTTCATAAGCTGCCCAAAAGAATATTAGAGTCATTAGAGCTACATAGCCCCCAAGAACAATCCCAGCTGCAAAAATTTCACTGAGCTTCTAACCATAAGGAAGAGGAAAAGGCTTAACTCTCTCTTTAGATATTGTCCTAATGGCACCCATCAAAATGCCAACAAGTAAAAATATGCACTCATGTAAGGATTATAATTAGATTTGAGATTAAGATACAAGAAAATAGCTAATATTACCATCATTGGGAATGGTGATTACAAGAACCATGAGGGGAGGGAAGTTAAATCTCCAAAAGCATGTCAGTAACATAACGCCCAGCTATAGTATGGAATTAATGAAAATTATTAAATAAAAGAAGTTAATGATCTGATCCACTATTGCATATATTTCATATCCGCAGAAAGCTTACCATAATACGTATAGTGATAGATACAACATACATCTGTTAAAAAAGAAAAGACAAAAAAAACAAAAGAAAAACAAGGATTTGTATGCCACTAGGTAAAATTAGGATCCTTTCTTTAATAATTGGCTTGATTGCACATTCCATCCCTGTGTATATTACATATCATAGTTGTCTACGAAGCCAAGGTTGAAAGATAATGGTAAATTAACACAGTTGCTCAACTTTCAACTCCATTAGCACCTCTCAGAACAAGGAGGGATTGCCTTGCAGAAACTCCAGCATGCTAAAAAAATTGATCGTGCTTTATCCTCAATAGAGTCCCATGACACCAAGTTTAACAAGTGTATATAACATGTCTATATTACACTCAATATCATGGGAAACTATTATGTTGTGTTTGGATGGAGGGAAAAGTGAGAAGAAGAGAGAGGAGAGAAGAGAAAATGAAAATTTGTTTCGTTTGGTAGGAGGAGAAAATGGGGGAAAAGAGAAAATTGGAGGGGAAAAATATTGTGGGACCCACGCAAAAATTTTCTCTTCATATATGAAAAAATTATGAAAAAAAACTCGGCAAAACATATGTATATATTAAATAATTTTAATATGTAATATTTATAAAATTTTTAAATAAATAATTATATTTATTTTATTAAAATAATAATTTATAAATAATAATTAATAAATACATTTTATAAATTAATAATTTATTTTTTTAATATTAAAATCAATAAATTATGCATATTTAAAATAAAAATAAAAAAGCCGTCCTACTGCTTCCGCGGCAATGCATATCTACATATATATATATATATATATATATATATCTATATATAAGTGAGTTGCCTTTTGGCAACGAATATATATATATATATATATATATATAATATAATAATAATAATAATATATATAATAATATAATAAAAATATTATATATAATATTTATATGTAATTAAAAATATTTATTATATTTATATATATTATATTTAAATTAATTAATATATATTAAAATAATATATAATATTAATTTTAAAAATATATATTAATATTTATGGTATTAAAATAATAATTCATAAATAATTTTATATAAATTATAATTTAATTAATTTATATATATTTTTTAAAATATTTTTTAATTTTAAATATGTGCTTTTTAATAATAATTTTTTTATTTTATTCAAAAATAATTTTTTTATCATTTGAATATTGTTTAAATTGGTTTTTATTTTTTATTTTTTTATATTTTTAAAATATATATATGTAAAAATTTAAAATAATGACAATATTATTTTCATATTTAAAATAATTAATTTTTTTTCTTTTACATTTTTTTCTCTTCCATTTTCTCTTCCTCCATCCAAACACACCAAAAGATAATATTTTCTTCTCACTTTTCTCTTCTCTCCCTTTTCTCCCCACTTTTCTCTCCCCTCACTTTTCTCCTCCTCCATCCAAACGAAGCGTTAAGGAGAAGTAGTGATCAAAGTTATTCCTCTGTTTTAGCCTTGCAACAATCTCCATCACCATTGAGGGACTCAGTTTCAGTAAGTAACAACCATCGTAAAGAAATAGAAGTTAGTTTTAGACTAAATTTAAAGATAAAAAGAAAGCTAAAAAAAAAAAAGATAAAAAATTAAATGGTACACTAGCCTTACATTTGTCAACTAAATCCATAAGTGCCTTCGAGGTATCACTATACCCATCAAAGTACCCCATTCAAACATATTCAACAAGTAACAAATTAACCATTTAAAAACCAGAAGCCAATTATAAAACATCTATGTAACATTAAAAATGAATGAAGCTAGGATATTGTATAACAAGTATGCAAATTGAATATTATAAAAGAAAAACCTAGATCATCTATACAACATTTAGCATAATCATCTAATCCAAGAAAAACATTAATAACTATGATCATGAAAGTCTTGACAAAATGAAGTAAAATAAATTAAGTTAGGAAAAAGAGTTATAAATACATAGCATGAAATTTCATAGTGAAGTGAACTGATAGGATATTAATCTTGTAGAGGAAAAGAGCTTTGTGAGTATGGGTCAGCACATCGAAACCAACAATGATCATCTTGAGGCCTAAATTAAGGACTTTAGAACTTTAAGGTGTTGCATGCTTAAGTTGAAAGAGTAAAGGTCATGGCTTCTTCTAGAATCCTTAATCCATTCATGAGCCTTAAAATTCAAAATCATAGTGTTGTCTATAATGCATGTAGGAGTAAAACCAAATGAAATGATTAACTAGGGGTGTCTATTTTAGGTTGAGGCATTAAAAACATATAATTGAATTGTATAAGGTTTATAATGGTCAATGCTATGAAATTTGGCCCTTGCATTACAATTGTAGTTACCTATTTACATTTGGCTTTATATTGAAACTTGGGTACCTAATCCTATTGAAGGAATAATCTAAGAAATTATAAACAATGATTGACTCTGTAGCATTAATCCTTTCAACGTTACGTTTTAGGGTCTAAGATAAAAAGTGTCAAAAGTCAATGTATGACTAAAAAGTATGGTTAGGTTTAAAGGAAATTGCTTAATAAGCCACCATTTCTTCTCTTTAAGATAATCGGTGGCCTTATATACATCATTGTGCACATCATGTAGTCTTATGAAAAATATGAAAATGAAGTGGTCATTATGCAGAGGATTGAAACAAAACATACATAGGTTAATTTCTAAAAAAATTAAGGAAGCAAAAAAGATAAAGAATAAACGAAAAGAGATCATGAGTAAAAAAAAAAACTAGAAGTAAATGATCAAATTATTTTCCTACTTTTAGTTGCTTTGTAGGATCAATCAGTTTATATGTGTTATTTGTCAAGATCTTGAAGACTGATATGTTGTTAACTAAGCAATTCTTAACACGCACCAAATTATTAACTGAGCCAACAAATGTTATAAAAAACAAGTTGTTGCCTTAAAGGAATGCTCAATTCAATCATATCAAAGTTGGTTGTTGATAATACGAGTAATTATATATTTTATACTCCTTATACTTAGTTTTATAATAATTCAATAGGACTAATTTGATAACCTTAGGTTCATTTTATATTATTTAGGTTAAATTGAGATTAATGGGTTTTAATTGCATAATTATGGAATTTGAGCTTTAATTGTTATTATTATACTTTGATCAATTGAGGCCCAATTATTATTTCATTTTGGAATTAATAATATATTTTCATAGTTCTAGACTATATGATGCATCCCTAGCCCATCTAGTGTTCTAGATTTTCCCTTAGGTTATTTTTAGTTAGAACACAATTTCTTTTACATCATCTTTAGAGTTTCCATGAACTACTTTTCTCTCTAGAGCATTTTGTTTCTTTCATAGCATTTTAAGCTCTTCTGTGATTGATCCAGGATACCGAACTTGATGTCAAGACCTAAGTCTATGGTTTGATTATACATACTTGTTTGATTTTAATTATAGAATGAATTTCCTTTTCTTTTTCTCTTCGTTTTTGTGTTAATCTCAATTATATTAGCAGGTAATTTAGATAGCATAATTATTGGTTCATTTGCATGATTTAAGAGTTATGTTTGATTTAGTCGGTTGATTGATCAATCTGATTTATTTTGTTTATCACGTTAGAGGTTTCCATGTATTAATCTTGGTGTGTTTGAACATGGATTGATTCTATGTTATTAATTTGGCATGGTTGGGTTAAGCTTAATGTAATAATCGATTTTTTTTCAAAAATTGAATTAAATTCGATGAATTGAAACTAAAACACCCTAAAGCAAGGCTAATTGAGGCCAAATAAGATTGGGATGTTAATTAAAATATCTAAAAATGTGGGTTAAAGTTTAAAGATAGCCTAGAACCAAAGCTAAAATAGCCAAATAGCCTATACGAAGGTTAAGAGCAAAATTGCAATTTTGGGTAACTTTTTAAAATCTTAAAGGAGATCTTTAAATGAGAAAATTGAGTTTCTTAGGATTCTCATAGACCCTAAAAATTATAGGAACCCCAAGAATGACCAAAACCCTTCCTAATGTACATTTTAGGTTATTGGTTGATTAAAACTTTGATTGGATAGTTTGGTAAAGTTTTAAATCCAATTTAGATGAATTCAAAGGTATTTTATGGATTGGAGAACTTAAATTTCATGATGGAAAAGACGATTCTAAAAAAAAAAGTTGAAATGAGTTCAAACGAAAGAATTGAGTGGAAGGGTATAATGGGCATTTTGAAAAATGTTATAAAACACCTTTATTCTCTTTAAATCAGACCAACACGTCCCTTGGCCTCCCATAACCAACTTTGCTTAGACTAAAAGAGCTTCCATGGTGGTGTGAAGATGGAGAAAGAGCCAAGGGAAGGAAAAGCTCTATATAGGTAAGCAAATGTGTAGATTTCATTTATGATGCCATTGTAAACTTTCTTCCATTCTTTTCCTTGTTTCTCTCCATGGTTTTGGTTTCTTAAAAGATGGAGGTTTGCATCTTAACTCATCAAGGGAATACCTCCTAAAAGGGAACTAAATACACCATCATAACCTTCATGAAAAGCTTTTTCAAATGGTATATAGCATAGTATGAAAACTTGCCTCTCCTTGTTCCTCCATGGGCTTCCATTTTCATCCAACATAGGGAGGCTCTAATGGAGGATGAATTCTGACCTAAGCATGGTAGTTTTAATGGTTTTGGAGCATGGAGATTTAGATGGAACCAAAGGAAACAAGTAAGAACCTACAGATTGTAAGTTATGGAAATTAGGGTTTTGATTGCAATTAGGAATTTATGAAGTTTTCTAATGATAATTTAACTTATATAAGAACATGTTTGAGTTTATAACGGACCTAGGAAGCTTCATAGATGCCAAATTTTCTAAGAAATCAAACAAAACTCCATAGGTCCTTTAATGTGTGAATGTCTCAATCATGGATGGTTTAAGGTACCTAGGGAGAGTTTTCTTTAATTCTAAGATTATGAATGGTCTAGATATAAGTAATAAGCACCAAAGGAATCATTAGTTTGAATTAAGAAAGCATATTTTAAAACTTGGAAGTTTAGGGTTCCATTAGGCATAAAGAAACAACTTGATGTTAAACTCTTTGAATTGAGTTTATGATGACTCTAATGAGTTTAAATAGAGTCAAGTGAGTTAGATTGAGTGGAGAATTAGAGCCAAGATGATTAATTATATGAGTTGCTTCATTGTGCTATAATATGGAACCATATGGATGCCATAAGCTAATATTGGCTTGTGTAGAGTTTATGCGAGGCTAGAGATAGTTCTGTTGATGTATTTGTGTGTTGTTTGATGTGTCTAGGCCAAGCAAAGCAAGTCTCTCCTAGGTGTGTGTATGAGGTCGAACCAAAGATTTAGAAACCAAGGAAGGAAATTGTGCTTCTTGACTCAAGGCAGTTCTTCATCCATTCTTGTATTCATTTATTGGTTGTTTGATTGTCATTAATTATTTGTATATATGTTTGAATACCTATAACTTTTGGTTTGATGTTTTAGTACCATTATACTTCTTAATTTACTTTTTGAATGTGAGATGGCCCTTGATGGATGAAGTTATGCCAAAGGTCTTTTGAATTGGGTGAGGTGATGGTAAAAGTCCCTCGGTAAAGATGAGACAAGGCCAAAAGTCTCATGGAATGAGTAAGACTAAGTCAAAAGTTCCTAAAATGGGTGAGACTAATCCAAAAGTCCCATATAATTGGGTGAGGTTAGAGCAAAAGACCCTAGAGCATGTTCCTGACCTTGATGGATCCTTATGACTTTGTAAACATATTTATGTTTGATATTTAGAAGCATTGGATGCATGCTTACTTTCTTTGACATGATGACATGCTATATCTGTATACTTGAGAGGGTGAATGAGCTATTAGGATTTTTTGAATCTCACTTTCCCCACTTTATGTCTAACCTTGTCTAAGGAATTCTCATGGAGCAAAAAATGGAAGCCAAGAAGCTTGATTGATGTAACTTTGACAATAGAATAGGATTTTGTATAATATAATGTCAAAGTATGTATATATATAGTAATTATGGAATGTAAACCCTCACTCATGTGTAAAAGTATGACATTATAATGTATGAACTATATTTGGAAGCATATATAAAAGAATGTGAATTTTTGGTATGTATGTCCTATGGAAAGTGTGTGTATAAAGCTAAGTAAGAGAGTAGTTTTGAGTTCCATGAGCTTTTGGCCCTGTTATGCCTATATATGCTATAAATGTTGTATTGGACATACTCAAATGGTCACTTGCATAAGTAAAAGCCATTAAGGACCATTTGGAACCAAATTAGTACTAAAATGAGCCATATTTTTCCCCTAAACCAAAGCCAGACCAAATGGATGAATTTTGAAATGAAATTTGGCAAGCATATAGATCTCATTTAGAGATTTTCACTGAGTTAAAGAGGATAATTTTTAAAACTCTGTAGAATTTCTTACAATTTTTCAAAATTAGCTAAATTATATAGAAATTATCAATGCACTATTCATTTGGTCAGTCTTTTCAGTGTATTTGAGGGGCAAATTAAGTCCAATGCTCATAAAATTTTATAACATATAATTGGCATCATAAGCTTTTCATAGCTATCGAGATCACTCAATTTGATATAAATTCTTAAAATTCCAAGTCTATTCTTGGGTGAAATGCTACCAAAGCTACTGTTCGATTAGAATTTCATGTGCCAAATGATATTGTTTTGATCTAAAACTTTTATAGTCATTAGATGATGTCCTGAGCTTTCCAGAAAGTCCTTGGTTGTGTAATTTAGAGTTTTCTCACTCAAGTTGTGAATTTTTAAAGTTATGACAAAATTATGAAAGCTATGGAAATGGATGTATATTGTTCTATCTTGATGTGCATGGCTTAAACCCGAAATCCATCCTTCTTTTTATGATGTTTCTATATGAACAAGTATAATAAGGATGGAAAATAAATTTGGTAAGTAGAAGTGGTTCATTTAATCAGAAATGAATTAATTTGATATTCAATGTCGATAAATTTCACTTCTAAAAGTATTGAAATTTAAAAAATGGAACATTTAGGCAGTTTTTGTTATGAATCAAGTGCTGTCTACCTATGGTATTACACTTAATAACAGGGATCAATCATAACTTTACGTGGTAATTTAGGGACATTAGATAGTAATAACTTGGAGATTAAAATTAAGCTAGGGGAATCTTTAGAAGACGAGGAAGGTGAGATGTCAAAGGAGGGAAACTTGGATTAATTATGCTTTGGTAAATTGATTTGTTTACTATATCTAGTTTCTTGTTTTGATTAATCTATTAATTTCACATAGAATCCCCCATTCAAATTAGTTTTGATTATGTGATTTCTTGTAATTACTTAATCTTATTGGTTTGGCTAAAGGCTCCTTAAGAGATGACCTAGTGAGCACTATATTGCAAATTAGTTAATTTAACTCATCTTGGCTAATTCGACAGCCTCAAATTTTCTTGTTACTAGTTGTATCAAGTTTGTATATCTAAGGTGATCTATCATCTATTCCAACAGGCTCAATTTTTAGTAGTAATGATGAAACTTGGTTCCATAATAATGTATATGCAATAAAATAGCTTCGATCTAAGCTACCAAAAGCATAACATAAGTAGATAGTTAAGCCTATTGCAAAAAAGACAAATAAGAATATACCATGAATCCTAATCCTAACCTTGTATTTTTTTAAAGAATATACTAATTGCAAAACCAACATTCCATCGACAAATATAAGAATAAAATTTAAAAAAAAAAACAAGCAAGACTTACATAATCATGGGATGACAAGAAGGAGAAAACGAAACCCACAAATGTTAACAAATACTAAATTTCCATTTTCAATTTTTGGTCAAAATCATAATAAAGTAAAAACAAAGGAACTACATTAAAATATCTTATGATATGACATAAAACTTGAATCCTAAGCCTAAGCGTTAATTCTTGAATCCTAAGCCTTAATGTTGACCTAAAACTTTCAAATGCTCTAACTTGCAGTACTAGGTAGGATTCCTACATCAAGACATGCATATATTCCATCTGAGGAAACATAATTTTTTGCAATAATATAAGAAAGGGGCCATCAACCCTAAATAGGGCTCTATAGGAAATGGAATATGTAATTTTAGGTTTCCAAGGAAAGTTTCATTTATTCATTCCAATAGAAAAAAATTCCCTTGAATCAATTAAGACATCTATATCTAATTAGAAAAAAGAAACCCTATTTGATATTAAAAGAGACTAATCAAGAAGAAGTTTAATATGATCAATGGCATTTGGGAAAACAAAAACTTGGACAAAGTGGATGGGTTAATGAAAGTGGCCACAGTATAAGACATTGGTAGCATGGGTTAATGCACAAATTAGACATAGCAATAAAGAAAAGGGAACAATGAGCTTGAAGTATGATACCTTGAAAATTTTAAACTTTTCAATTAGGTTTCTTACAATGAAAAATGAAGTATAAAAAAAAAAAAAAATATTTATTAATATAAAATAAATTATTTAAGTTATTAAATCAAGACCCAATAATTTTTAGATTAATTATAGGCTTCTAAAATTTTCTTTTTTAAGTAAATTAGGTACTTAACTAAAGCACTTCCAACCTTATTAGGGTAAAAATGCAATTTTAGTAAAAATATATTAAAATGATCCCTCCACCTTTTCCTTCATCTTCTCCTAAGCATTTTCTTTCTTTTTGTTATTTGTCTTACATTGCATCATTAGCTCCTCTCCAAAAAAATAACATAGCACATCTTCTATCCCTCAAATGTATCAATCTTCTTTATTGTTGAAATGCTTGTCCATTTTTCACCCATCTACCATCATTGACTATTCATTCCATTAAGTTCCAATTGACATTTTAACTATGTGTGATAGCAACTTGGTTTCCCCCTTTCATTCCCTCATTGGTTGTGATCCATGAAGCTTTCGATATAGGTTTGTTTTCTCTTCTTTGCATACTCTTCCTTCCATGTTCCTTCTTCTCTCATGTTGCTTAAACTTGGATTTTTGCTATAGCTCCTCCTTTCTCTACATATGCCATGAGTGACCCTTAAAATTGGGTTCCTTAAATTGCACCTTTAAAGTGTGAATTAATACTTCCATCTTCTTCCTTCAAGCTCTATTAGGTAAGTTTTAAGCTTAATTTAAATTAGAGAAATATTATAGAAACTTAGATTGAAAAACCCAAGCTTAGATTTGCACTTGAGATAGTAAAGTATGCAAAAATTTTGGAGTTTGTGTATTAGAAAGCATATTACTGAATGTTTGGTTCAATGGAGGGGAGGGGAGGGGTTTTAATGATATGTTGTTTGGTTGATTTGAAGGAGAGGGGAGGGGAGGGGAAGGATTTTAATGATATGTTGTTTGGTTAAGGAGGGGAAGGGAGGGGAGATAAAATTAAATGGACAATTATACCCTTATGATATTAGAATTTTTAATTTTTTTATTTTTATAAATTTTTTTTTTCTTTTTATTATTAAAAATAATTTTTTATTTTTATTCAAAAAATATTTTTTATTTTTATAAAAAATTATCTTAAACCCAATTTAAAAAATAAGATTTTTATTATATTTAAAATGAAAATAAAAAGTGGGGGCAATTTTGTCAAATTTTTTCTCTCCCCTCCAAAAACCCCCACTTTTGGAGGGGAGGGTTTGGAGGGGAGGGGAGGGGGTATTTGCCTCCCCTCCCCTCCATTTTTCAAACCAAACAAGGTTCCCCTCCCCTCCCCTCCCCTCCAAAACCCTCAAACCAAACAGACCCTTAGGCTATATAAATAATTGTGGATACAACTTGAGTAGCTAAAATATTAATTTCATGTTGAACATAATTTTAGGTGATCTTGGAGAGAGTCTTTCAACTGGAATTCAACCTTGAGCAATAGGAAATACGAACCTCTATTATCAGTCCCTATTAGTGAGTGTATAAATAGCAAAATGACACTTTCATTTTATTCTATATTATGTTTTCTTAACCCAAACTTTGTTTTATGATTTACATGCTTAGTGTCTTAAGGGAAACAAAATCTATATTTTCAAAACTTCAAATCAAGTATTGCAATGCAAGTATAGCTATGTATATATATTCATATGATGAAATAACAAATAAATTAATAAGCAAATTAATAATTGAAATGTGGTAAAGTTATATACTTATGGAATGCAAAGGAAGGAATTGGGGAAGTGAAAGTAGTGATGTGTATATATATATTAGTAAGAGAAGTACTTTATGTGGTTTTGTTATTCCATGTTTTATGGTGACTCTATTAGTGGGTAATTCATTTTATTGTTTTGTTAATTTATTATTTATTCTTAATTACCTAAAATACTATTTTTTATTGGATTTTATTTTCTATTTCTATTTTTTAAAAAATAACATAATAGATAAAGATTTAGTTAGGACCTTATAGCCATTAGTAGAAGTAACAACCTAGGTGCACTTAGAATGAGTTATGATTTTATGAAAGTACCAAGAAGTAATGTGTAACACCATAATTTCTAACTCATCTCATATATTTAAATGGCATAATATCATAAATCATAGTTGTTTTCCATGGAAAAGCCAAAGAAATAATGATTATTTTCGTCGTATCTAAAAATCCATTTCAGTGTCACATGGATCGTGTGAGCTCATGCTATGCATCTTCATATTTAATTACATCATTACAACTCATTTTCATCCCAAAAACATACCTACAACCCATGGAAACCGAAATGGGGCATGAAAAATGGGAGTTTATTTTCGGTCAGAATTGGCCTCTTTTCTGGGCAAAATTTGGAAAATCATAACTAAATCTAGAAAAATCAAAACAATATAATATTGGTCATTCTAAAAAGATTTGGATGTCTACTTCACACTAAAAATATTTTTAGATGATAACATACATCATGGATGAAGTTTGAAATTCAAAAAACTATGGAGGTCGCTGGCTGCCTGGACTGCTATTCAAATTACTGATACAAATTTATAAAATTCATAACTAATTCTATAAAAATTGAAATCACACACATTCTATCATTATGGAAAGCTACAAATGTTAAATTGATAGTAAAAATAATTTCAAAATGAAAAATATACGTTTATCCATTGGGAACCTATGGAACAGTAACTGAACTTCTGGGGTGCCACTGGTACTGATAGTCAACTTCAAAAATGCATAACTCTCTGCTCAGATCTCAAAATGAGGTGATCTCAGTGGCCACAGAAAGCTTATAACCTATAGTTTATGAATATAAAATTTTACAAGCACTAGACACCATATGTCTATCGGGTGACACAAAACTGCCAGTATGAAGAATGCACATACCAGAATCCATAAAAAAATCCCAACTTTGAAAATTCATAAAATATTCTCTAGACCTCCGAAAATTATGTTCTTTAGCTTCCTAAAAAGATATCAATGAGATCTAATTGCATGCCAGATTTCAGACAATACTAACTCATTTAGCCAAAAAGTAACATAGGGTTCCATTATGGTCAATTTTGGCTCCATATTGGGTACCAAAGTTACGAAATGGATTTTCCTTGGTTTTGGTATCTTTTGAGAAAGTTTAAAAGCTTATTTGAGACTTGTGTGAGCTACTCAAATGGTCCCAAATCCCATGCATCTCATTTTGGCCATTCAACCCATACTTATGCATATTTCCATCAAACTTCCATAATGTATAATTGAACATTCAAAGCTCAAATTGTATTCTAAAGCTCATACATCATATCCATGGCTCTAAACATTACATAGTAAATTTACATATGTCTCAAGGTTCATTGTACATATACAACATCATACACAATATGAACCATCATTATGGTTCAAAAATGGACAAAACCATGTATAAGCTTGTCAATCTTTCCTCTTCATGGTTGTTGGCTCCCTTCACCATAATTACTTAGTCCACTTAGCATGTTAGATCATTGGAGAGGAGGGGATGAGATTCAAAGAATCCCAATAGCTCATCTCCTATTCAATCATACATAATATATGCAAAGCAAGCTTTACAAATGCATGCATGGAGAAAATAGAAGTCATGGACATTTTAAAAGCAAACTTGGCATGTGAATCAATCATACAACACATTCAAGGGCTCACCAAGTGCTTAGATTAGCCTCACACTTTTCCTCATGGATTTTGGACTTGCCTCACCTATTCTTTAAGAGCTTTGGACTCAACCATACTTTTGGGAGCTCACTTTGCTTTTGGGAGACTCTTTACTTTGTCTCAACCAAGTTCAAGGGTTCTTGGCTCATTCTCACCCAAGGAAAGAGTTCTTGGCCTCTCCACACTCAAGCAAACTCACACAAACATCATGTAATCATTTGAAAACATAACATAGCATCAAGCATCATGGCATATAAAGGCATACTAGCATACTTTTCAAAGCTTGAAAATACACATACACACATTCTAAAACAAGCTAAACACACATCCATACATAAGAGAAGGTAGAGAGAGCTACCTTGTATACAAACACACACTTTTCCTTTAGGATTCAAGCCTCCTCTTTCGGCCACACACCCATAAATTGGTGGAGATGGTTTCTCTTGGACTAAATACAATATATGAGAGCCAATTAAGTTCATGAAACAATTTCTAGGGCCATGCAACGTGCTTAAACCCTAGATTACTCTACAACCTCCATTATGGTCCATATTGGCAACTAATGAAATAATACCCCTCAAATTATTTCTATGCCTCATTCTTACCTTTCAAATATGATTCTTGACTCCTTTTAAGCCTCTTGGATTCATCACATCATTAAAACAAATGGCCTAGCACCATGTTGCTTCTTTAGGTCATAATATGGAACCTAAGACACCAAATCACTTTCCATGAGTTCTAAATTTTTTTCAAGGCCTCATTTCATTTTCATTCATCAATTGTGACTCAAGAATGACCTTAAAAAAATTTAAAACTCTTCCTAGCTATGAGAACCCTTCTTGGCCAAGACAATAAAGCATATTGGATTCCATGGAGCTTTCTTTGTTTTCTCAAGGGAAGAAGCATATGGGGAGCCTCTTAGGGATTTTAGGAGCTCATTTAAACTCTTATTTAGGCCTAGGAATTATCATATAAAATTAGATTTTACAAGGTGCAATTGAAACCTTAGAACTTGCATCTTGAAATCTAATGGTTATTTTGTTATTTTCTTTGCATATTCTTAATCTCCACACCCTTTTTCCTTAGATTTATGCTTGGTTCTGCCTAAAAATCATCTCCTCCTAGGGTTTCTAAAGTGGGGTGAAATGGTGGAGGAAGGAACCAAAAATGACAACCATAGGAAGAGAAATTACCTTGTTTTCTTGCTTTTTCTCACTTGAATCTTGTGTTCTTTGAGCTCCTCTCTTCAAATCCGAATTTTCCCCTTAATTTATCCTTTAAAACAGATTTATAAACTTCATTGTAATCATAGGAAACAAAGGAGAATGGAAGAGAAGAGGTTTGGAAGAGAAAGAGCGTGAAAAACCTTGAAAATCCATACCTTTCTACCTTGAATTTCTCCTCCTTTTCTTCCTCCTCTTGTATGCCTCATCCCCTAGGGTTTTCCTCTAGTTTTGGGTAGAACTTGGTAGTGCATAATGAGGGGAGAAGAAGGGTGCATCATATATATAGGTGGGAGTAACTTACACTTTTAAAAAATTCATATTTTGCCCTTCGTTCTTGGCATTTTCGTTTCTCCTTCGTTTGAGCTCTTTTTTTAGAACCGTCTTTTTCATTATAAAATTTAGGTTTCTAATTAAGAAAAATGCCTTTGAAATCACTCAAATCGAAACTAAAATCTTTCCAAATGGATCCGTCAAAGTTCGGGCACACCAACATTAGAAAACGTCCACCAGAGGGGATTTAATTGTCCCGGTGCTTCTCATGGTCTACAGGGCCTCTGAGAACCTCAGAGAACTCAAAACTTTGATTTAAAAAACTCTTCTATGTGAATTCCAAAAATTATCTGAAATTACGAAAATGCCATTACGTTTCGTATGGTTTCCGTCAAAATTTATTTCTTCATTCTAGCTCCATTTTTCCTTCCATCTGAGGCTAGAATTCTTATTTTTAGGAGGCTAGAATGTTGCTTAAATTTTTTGGGACCTTAACTATCTCATTCTGGGGGACTTCCTTTTGTATCCTGTGAGTTTCGTTCATTTACAGAGAAATCGTACGTTACGTTTCTCACATTTTTTCTCGTTTTTGGAGAACTGGATATTACATTTCTCCCCTCTTAAATAAATTTTGTCCTTAAAATTTGGGGTACACTTCCTCTTACTCTTTTCTTTTCTAGCTAATTGTTCTTTTCTTTCCCTTCTTCCTGGCTCTATACGCTTTCTCAGCGATTTCATTCTTTCAAATTTTCTCTTAGCCAGGGAACTTTTATTACTAGGTCTTAATAAAGGCTCTAATACTCTCAAATACTAGCTAGTTCTTTTGATAAGGGAAAGAAATTTTTGACTCTGGAGGCCTATCTTGGGAGAGCTTGCTAATCATATCAGGTTAATGTTAACCCACTCGCAGGATTAATGTTTCTTTCAGTTGACTCATTTACATATCTCGGGAGGTAATTTATTTCACATTACATCTCCCGTATCCTTTCTGAATGGCTACTTATAACATCTCATCATCTTTTCTAATCATTAGAGTCATAAGAGGTTTCTATCTATCTGCTTATTTACATGTTCTGTCCACTGTTTATCTCTGCGTTCTTTCTTATTAGCTCATCCTGTGATTACAATTCACATTCTTTCTGTCATAGGCCTCACATCTCAATTACTTACTGGGATTACAAAACTTTTGAGGAGTTTTTACTTTTAATGATCCCAACTTCTCTATTCACTATTTCATCTATCTCCATGGGCCGGGACTTTTTCTCACTTTCTTTGCTCACTTGCAGTGATATTTTATTGTCCCTTATTTCAACACTGATAAGCCTAACTTGTATGTCTCATACTGGCACTGAAGAGCTACTACCACTGACTACTACTAGGCTCTGAAGGAATGCTAGCTATTCTCACAGTTTTGCTCATTGGAGATATACTGTACCACTTACCTCATATAAAAACTGTACCTAACTCCTTTCTGAATATATAAGCTAGTATGCAGGGATCTCTTTATCCCTCAATCAGGGCTACTATCTGCTAGGTAATAGTTCTTCTAGCTCTAACTCTGGAAAGCTAATTTCTTGCTTTCCTCATCCCATGCACTATGCTCATCTTTAAAGAGAGCTAGTCAGTGGTTTAACTGTCTGAGTAAAGCCTTCATATCTCTGTGGCAACGGTCTACCAGACTCAGGAGGTCTCTAGCCTCTGAGATAAAAGCTAGCTGAAATTCTACTAGTCTTTGAGACTAACTATTCTGTAAAACTATCTCAGATTGTCATCTCTACCAGAGATCTATCATGCTGTGGCTAGGGCTCTCTGTAATTCTGTGGGATCTACTGTGACCTCTTAGAGCCATGCTAGGGTCTACCGCAACCCGCTGTGCTATGCTGGGATCAACTACGATCCATCTCTAGGAGATGTCAAAGCCTAAGATTACTATATCTGATAGTAAAATACATGCTCACTAAGTCTGGTAACTATTGCCCACAATAGTTGAGGCTAAACTCAGAGGTGTATCATGCTTTTCATGTGAAGTGGGTTCTGTGTCATCTCATTCTCTAGGATCCTGTCATACTAATACTAGGGAACATTTTGAATTTTTTTTTATTCATCGCTCCTTATAGGATCCTCAAATTCCCATTTCAGCCTTTTTTGCTTGGGCTTTCTTTTCTTACTCTATTAAGTTACTTACTTTACATGCACTTGTTCTAACTTTTCTCTTATATCCTGTAATTTCTAACTATGCCCACGTTCTACTTTTAAATGCCTTGGCACTAGGGCATCTCACACACTGGATATGGCTAGCATTTCTGGCAGGAGAGAGGCTATACACTGGTCCCTTCTCATTTTGTTTACATATATTATAAGGGACTCGAGCTATGCATACTGAATCTAAATATTTTCTACTGGGGATTCCTTTTTGCATGCTTTCCTTACTATTCTGATACTACTGGAATCCCTTTACATTTCTTTTCTGACTTATCTCATTCTTTAACCAGGATACCTTTCGATTATTAGGACACTTTGGTGATTGATGTCATCGTTTGCTATGCACTTAAGTCACATTACTATTAGGTTGATCAGGCCTAATATCATGTGACCATTGTTGCAAGCAAACCATAACATCAAATACTAATACACAGACACCTCATGGCTGAGCTCAAGGCCACTATCGCCTGTCTATTACAAGTTTTCCAATAATCTAAAGCATCCCTTTCTTTTCTCTATTGGCCCTATTTTCGTAGAGTACTTAGGGAAAGTAGGAATTTTCCTCTACTACATCCCAAGATCTCTCTGCATTGCCCAGCTATTTTCTTCGGGCGCTATCATGCTAAAAGGGTGTCTACGCCAAGGACAAGTGTGCTTTCTTAAGCACTCAAGCACATTAACTGAATGTCTATTCTCAATCTAATATGTCCTCGGCTTGAACATTGTCATACATTCTCTTTCTACCTTTCTTATCCTCTTACTTAGGTAAAAGGATGTTTTACTACTGGCTATTTTTATTGCCAGTTTAAATTTCTTTATGCTCAAGAGCACCTGCCTTTTCCCGAGGTTCCTCTACTTATTCGCTCTCTGTAACATCAAGGGGGTCTACTTTTTATTCATACTCTTACTCTACCCTTAACTAGACCATCTTGTGGTAAGAAGGATTTTATTTCACATAATCCTAAGAATTTCATTCTATGGCACTCTCGACTTACATTCTTTCTCTACATAATATGAGGCTCGCCTACTTAGGCGGTCTCTAGCTTTCTCAAGCTTCCTTGAGGGTACTAAGGCATTAATTGTCTATCTTAGCTTCTTTCTATGTTTGGATCAGAGCTGGGCATTCTCTTTATTCAGTATCTTGAGCCTCATTCCCAGGAGCACAGTATGCTATTTTTAGGGTTTTGCTAATTTAATCCAAAACACATACTCTCAATGTTTGGATTCTACTTCACTGAAAGCGTATGCTTTACTGGGTGCTCTAATCGTTCATGTGCCTTAACCCTACATTCTAATATTAAGGAGCTCATCTGACTAATTATCAAACCCCTATCTATTTGCCTTTCTAGGCTTAGCTTACTTATCTGATCATGACTAAAGCGAATGCATCTTTTTTGTAGTTAGTTTCTCATCTCTTCCTCACTTCCTTTATTACTATACTTTATGATTCAGGGGGGTCTATCTAGAGGACTTTACTATCCACCACTGGATGGTTTCTTTGACTTAGAATATCTCATCTTTCGTTTCTCAATCTAGGGAGAACTTTTACTGAGCTTTTCATTTACATATCACCTGGAACAATGCTACTGGTCATCTCCCTTAGTCTTCAGCTTATGCTTAGCCTAGGCTGTCTATTTTATTAGACCTATAGCTTATTAACTATCTTCATTCTTTCTTGGGTCTTTATTACTAGCTACTCATATTTACTTCTAGGTGTTACCTATGAGGCACACCTTTCTAGGGCACTCGCTATGTGCCTTACTACTAGTAGTCTTATCTTACATTATTTCGAGACTATATTAACATTCTATCATTTATTGTCCTACTAGGTTACACTCTAGGTTGGAGTCAACGCCTCATAGGTGGCTCTCAACAACCTCATTATCTCTGTGTCTAACTTCCTCTGTGTTGAGCTCTTTTCTCAGTCTCATTTGCTAGGCCTATAGATTTCTTATTCATCTTTCATAACTCTATTCAATACCCTTTTCTCTACTTATACTAGGGGTTCCCACTTTCTCTGGGTCGTCTGACCCCTTATTAACTCTTTTCTTAAGTTGGCTTGAATATGACCAACAAGATGTTTACACTGCCGTCCGCAGTGGCTAACACATCTTTCGCCATAACTAATCAGCCTCAGGTTCGCCCTAGTTTTCCTATCCTAGTATTGGCCGTGGTTAACTCCTCACTTGGCCACGGCGAGGAACTCTTTGGATTACCTCGCTGTTTTTATGGAATAATTGGCCGTGGCTAAGTAACTAATTAGCCATGGCTAATGACCTCTGATTAAGTTATTTCTCCGGGATTGGATTTTTATCTTTAGCCACTAACTCAAGCCTTATAGTCTCGATATCTAGCCTGTCATTAAGCTAGGGGTTCTACCTTTTACTTCATTCATACATAGCTAGCTGTTACCTCTGGGCTGTCAGGGCTCTAAGGTGTAGCTTGTAACTCAACCTCTGGCCTGAGAAAATTAACCTTTTAGATTCTAATACTTATCTAGACATTTTGGTGTTGTAGCTAGGGGGTAACTCTCTTTCTCAATTTTCCTCTAAACTGGTCCTGTGTAGTCGCAGTCTCATCTCATATCACGTTGCATCATTACTTGTCTCTACATTAAGCAGGACATCTCGAAATAGTCTGAGTATGACTACCAGAGAGAATTAGGCCTCACATACTCTTTCTTGTAAGCCTCTTCCTATCAATGAGATCATTTCTCATCGTTTATATCCAGGGCTTGCCACTGATCCTGGCAAGCTATAACATCTTATCAAGCTCTAGCCGTCGGATCACTCAACTCTGCTTAAACTAACTCTACTCAAACTACTCTAGAGGCCATTCTTTCCCGGTGTCTATTAACTACTCTAAGACCATTCTACCATTTACTTATCATGAACAAAGCCACAACCTATCCTCACACACCCAAAATGTCTCATGCAAGGATCTACCTATTCATTCAAGCCTTTACATAGCCTAACTGCTTCATCCTTAAGCCAAAATCCAATCCAAGAGAGCCTGAAACTTTGCTCTGATACCAAACAACTTATAGAGCCTTCAGTGATATTGTCTCTTCCTTTCGGGTTCGAGGGTCACTGACCCAGCCTTCCTCGTTCAGTTGGGTTTTGCCTCTCTTGGGTAGGACATTTAACCATATTCCTAGGAAAACATGTCGCTGATGGGGAGAGCTTCGCTCCCACTTATAAGCCCTCAGCACAGGCCCCTTCTAGCCGATGTGGGACTTTACATAATGTATCTAGTGTGGAGGCTTGAAATATTGATGTGTACTATGAAAGCACTAAGATATGATATATCCAATGTAATGATAAAAGATGTGATGTTGTAGTTTCATTGTGTGACAGCACTTGGTGGTTTAGTTTCTTCCTATGATGCCCTTTACCATGATATTTTCTTATTATTTAGAAAATTTGGTTTCTCTTTGAAAATTCCTTGTTTATTAAATAATTGCCTTTTATTTCAACTCTAAATTATAATATTGCTTAAATTATTTGTTAACTAGTTGATTTCTAAAAATTCAAATGTGCATTTGTTTTCTTTCTATACACTTTATTATTTATGCATTCATTAAGCCAATGGTAAGCTTATTTCTTTCTTTAATTATTTTTTAGATAAGCATGTACGAGAGTAAGTTGATCTGGAAGTCGTGAGCTACTAGACATATAGAGTATGTGCTCATTTTTATGTAGTTAGTATCAAACTCCATGATGTGGTGGTATATAAGGGTAAGAGCATTTTGGGGATGAGAGGTGTTATGTCTTTTGTGGGAACCATTATGGCTATTTTGAACTTGTGCATATATTGTTTATAGTTTTTGATGAAGTTCTTTATTGAAGGTAACTTGATATTATTGTTATTGATGTTGGATTGAATTATCATGTACGTTGAGATGTCCAACTTTTAGGGAAAGTGCTACCAAATTTCTGGTAACCCTCGAATGAATTATTTGATATGCATATGTATTTTCAAAACATGTGGGTTGTATATGTTAGCTTGAATTTATGGTATTATAGTTAATTTTGGATCCATGAGACTTACTAGGCTAAGTTAGTCACTAGATTGGTTTAGCTTATGTGTAAGTCATGATTAAGAAATTGGATTGTGACATGAAGGATATAATCTTAGTGGATTCTAATTTTGCAAATTGTGAAGGGCACACACAAGCATGAAGAGATAAGGTATATAGAGAGAGATGCATACAAACATGATGGTGCTAAGAGGCAAGTACATACTAGTAATCAAGAATGCAAATGGAGATAAGCAAAGAATTAATCTTCAAAGCATAGCTATGGCCACCTAGCTTCAAAACATCTTCTTTTTCAAAGGCATGCATTACGAGATAGGGTTTTCACTAATTTTGAATAGGGGAAGACAAGAGCCAGTGGTTTTAGAAGGATGATGGAGAAGAGCCAAGGGATACTTCTCATGTAACAACCCTAATTCTTAATTACTGCGATTAGGCTTAATTATATGATTGATTATTGTAAATCAAGGTCTAATGTAACACCCCGAAATTAATTAAGGTGTTAATCATGGATTAAGATTAATTAAGAATAATTAATATGGGATGATTGGGCAAGTTAAGTAAATAGGGATTTTAGACAGATAAATTATTAATATGGGCTTGAGAATTTATTGAGAAAGAAACTTCACCTAGGCCCAAATTAATGGAATATGACAAGAGGCTAATGGAGGCCCAATGAGTTAGGTGCAGATCCAACCCAATTTAATGTGATAGTGGCCCAAGATCTACCTTGTATAGGCTCTTATAAGTGGCCCAATAACCCTTGTGCAGACCCAAACCCTTAAGCTCTTCCAACTTGGCCCAAATCCCATTAAATTTCAGCAACCCAATGTATGAAACTGGCCCAATAGAATTCTATAGCCCAACACTTCAAAACTGGCCCAGCAAGCTAAAATCTGAAACCCAATTGGATCTGGAGCTTAGAGCAAGCCCATGACCCATCCCTTGACCCAACTTAAATCCACCTAAAACCCTAATGCTTCAGCCACTTTCCCATTTGCTGAAACACAAGAAACAAAATTCGAAGGTTGAGAAGGAGGCTAGGGTTGGGGGCAAGAATTCTTCATTTTCACACACTTAGAGCAAGATTCAGCCAAGGTAATAGTTATACAACTTAATCCCCTCATCTTTCTCTTTAAATTGGCCCAATTAGTTTTTCATTTGGAGAGTTTTCATCATACCCAAAATCTGAAATGTGGGTGTTTGGGGATTTTCTTGGTGAAATTCGTAGGTTGAGGTTGGGGCTGGTATTAGGTGAGTTTAAATCCCCCATTTTGATGCTTTCTTTGTTGGTTTGAGACCCCCATAGCTGATTTATATTATGGATATTAATTTTGTACGAATTTGCTTAGGATTTTGGGTGGAATATTGAGATTTCTGGTAGAGGACACTTTAATCCAAATTTAGGATTTGTGGTGGCTGAGTAAGTGTTCTTTAGGTAGTTAGTAGCATTTAAATTCCTTGGGTACTTGTTGAAACTGTTAATGATGAATTAGAGTAGTAATTATCTGATGCTATGATTATAGGGAGACTCTGTACCATTGGAGGCTGTTGCAATTTATCTACAAGTGAGGTAACCGGGGTTTACATTAATTCTATGAATATGTCGATTTAAATTTCATACTTGCTGTATATGAATGATTTGAAATGTTGAATGAATTGGTTGGCTATCTATTGTATGATGATTGGACCTTGTGAGTCCATGGTGGAGCTGTGGTGCGGCTGCCACCCGTGCATGTGCTTCGATTGGGCACTGGGTTATGATCAAACCCCAGATGCACTGAGCCCTGGTTGTACTCAATGGGGAGTGGGTACTGTGGACGGGCCTTTCTCGGTGTTAATGGCCTTTAACATGTTAAAATATGATTGCTAGTATGGGATAGTAATCATGATAGCCTAATTGTTTCATTTGCTGAGATGACTGATATGATTTTGATGTTGATTTTTGATTCACGCATATATGTTAATTAAACCGGATTATATGATGGAATTGCCTTGGTTACTGAGATGTGTATCTCACCCCGTTTTATGAAATTACAATTTTAGGTAAAGGTTCCTCGAGTAAGGATAAGGACAAGTAAGTGGATGAACAACCATGAGCTGAGGCCTAGTGTGGGGAGACTACATTTGGTCTGAGTGTAATAGGGTAGATGCTAATTTTTGTTAAGTAATGTATAGCATCATCATGTATCTGTATTGCCAAGTGTAGGCTTTCATAATTTGATCACTGAGAATGTATGTATTGCGGGGTTAGACCCCCCTTGATTTAGTAATTGCTGTATAGATTCATGATATCTGCTGTAAATTATGTTGACCTACAATATGGCTTATTAATGGAAATGTAACCTTTGAAATATTGATACGAACCCCTAATGTATGGAACCCCCATTGATTGAGTATTAAAGGATAGATGCTGGTAGTTCATGTGTATTCTGTTGTTGTTACTTCGTAAACTTGCGAATAGAGGGTAATTAGAGGAAAAAAATGGACACATAAGTTTTGAATTGATAACGGAAGAATAGCTAAGTAAATAAGGTAGATAAATGCCATTAAAGCCATATAAAATGAAGGGAAGTGACCTTAGAGTGTCCCTAAGAAGAGAAATAGAGTATAGAGGACGAAATGTAGGGAATATAGCTACAAGAGGGAGTCACGCCGCGGCTAGGAAGGTCTCACCGCGGCTTGATAAATCTCACTGTGGCACAGAGCGAGAAAAATCACCCAGGAGGGTGACAGAATGTAACCTCGCCGCGGCGCAAGAAGTCCTGCCACGGCGCGAGTTGAGGAAATTAATTAGAGAGGTTACAGTAACAAAACTTGCCGCGGCGCCACATAGGTTGGCCACGGCGCAGATCCAACTCGCCACGGCGATAGGAAAATTCCCGAGAGCAACTTGGCCACGGCGCAAGTTTAAAAACTTAGTTTTCGAGCTCCAGAACCTAACTTAGCCGTGGCGGGAAGGTTCCAGGTCGCGGCGCAGGTCCCCAAACTCCTATATTTGACCTAGAAACCTTAATTTCAGTAAGGCTAATGTCAGGGAATAGCATGAGTACATTGGTGGGATGTTTTTATGGGTTGAAATTGATTAATGGATGAATCATAAACCTTTAATGATGGTACAATCCCTTTTTATGCATGTTCCCATTATGGTTATTAGTTGATGATCTTAGTAGTATCAAGGTTTAAATTTTCCTTATATTTTCTCAATGTAATTAATTGCAACGACTCCAAACCTTAATCATTATTTATTAATTGTGTATTTAGCTATAATCACCGATATTAGAATTTAGGGTCGTCACATCTAAGATCATTACAATTAATTAAAATAGGGAAAAGGTCAGAAAATTTGAACCTTGATATAATTAGAATTATTAGCTAAGTAACCACAACTAATTGAATTCGCATATGATTATAATTATCAATTAAGACCTTTGGTTCATCCCATTATTAATTTCAACTCACCAAAAACCTTTTATGAATATTCCTAAGTCATTATATAACCTTAACATAGTGAAATTCAAAGTTTCTAAGTCAAAAATAAGAATTTGGGAACCTTCACACCAGGACTTAGACCTTCCCTACCACGGCTAAGTAGGCTACTATAATTCAAAACTAAAATTTTGTTCCTTATGCTACAGCCTAAAATTTTTACGCAACGACGAAGTTGCTCTCAGGTTTAACTTCTCATATTTTTACAAATCTTCACTACAACAAGTTGGACCTTTGTCGCGGTGGGCCTATGTGGCACCACGGCATAAAGACACCTTGGAAACTAGCTGCTGGAACACTCATTCCCTAATTTCCTGGACCTACACGTCGATTGAAAATTTTGCACCACGGTGAGGTTGCTCTCTGTTACCCTCCCTAGGCAACTAGTTACCCCTAGTTGCAACTTAGCCCATTTTGGGGATGGCTCAACTACCTAAACTCTTCCAATTTTTTCCTAAATACTCCAACACTCCTTCCATTGGCATCCTAAGGCCATTCTAACTTAATTTGTGAGGCTCTAATAGCTTTCATCTACCTAAGTTACCCAACTTACCTATTAGTACCAATTCAGGACTTAAGTGTTGCTTCCTACTTATCTAACTACCATATATCAGTAGGTTTGAAGATTAATGACAATAAAGAATTCATAAACTACCAACATTATCATAGAAACATAATTCTATGAGAGGTTCCATATATCACTAGTTTAAGTCAACATCTATTATATCACATGATTACATTTCCAAATAGTGAGCCATATCATAGGATCAATAAGGTTTCATATCAGTCAACCCCCATTTTATGACAACAAAATGGTTCAATTACACATATCCACAAAGCTAATGCTAAATGGCCATAAGACATCAAGTCATTCATCAATTATTAGTCAATTATAATCACATATATTCAATCCCATGGTGATTATATTACATAACCAGACCTTATACTTAGTAATTCATGATGCAATGTGGTAATACATAAAAACAAATTTTCTTGTCACATAAACCAATTTGACAAGGTTTTCAAACCCATGTGCTACTAAACCATACATTATGCTTCCATTAATTTCTTTTTACCATTAAGAGGCTTGGTCCTTGAAAATGTTAGCCCACAATCGGGGTGAGATATACAATCTCAGTAATAAGAGACAAATTTCATATATATGTGTAAATTAATCAACATAATACATTTTCATATTGTCCAATACTAAAACCATTAATTCAATTAGCAAATAAACTTATTGAGCTACAAGTGACTACTGTCTCATACCAACAATCACATCAATCATGTTAAAGGCGAATAATACCAGGAGAGGCCCATCCATAGCACTAATTCCCTAATGAGCACAACTTGGGCTCAGTGTATTCAGAGATCTGATCACAACCCGATGCTCGATCGAAGCACGATGCACGAATGGCAATCGCACCATAGCTCTACCATGGACTTACAAGGTCCAATCACAACAACAATCAAGTAGCTAACCAATCATTTCCTATTTCAAAATCATACACGTATAGCAAAACATCATATTAAAATGAGCACATACATGGAAGTAGAAAATTAACCCCAGTTACCTCAATGAAGCTAATTACTCTTTCTCTAGCTACCATCATTATCTTAATGCACATCAAGCCTAAGGTAAGCATAGTTATCATCATTTCTAACAAAAAATCAGATACCCAAAGAGTTGAACTATCAATGATTACCTAGAGGTTACCTACTTAACCACCAATGGATTTAAATTTTGGGTTCTAGCTTCCCCACACCAGAAACCACTATAGTGCACTCCAATTTCTGGGTAATTTCACATAAAACCAAAGCCTATATTATAAGCCAATTACAGGGGTCTCAAACTAGCAGAAAATGGATCAAAATGGGAAGATGATACTTATTCAACAACACCTTTAGCCTTTACCTTTGAAAATCCACCAGGGAAGCACTAAGCAACAAGTTTAAGCTTTGGGTGGGAGATGAAAATGCTCCAAATGAGAAATCAATTAGTTCAAATTGAAGAGAAAGAATAGAGGATTAAGCTATATGTAAGTTACCTTGACTAAATCTTACTCTAAACTTGCAAATAAGAGCCTAGAAGATAAGGAACCTTAACCACCTTTTCACATATGCGAAATTTATCCCTTTGTTCTGCAGAATCTCTAAACTTTAGCACCTAAATAATGAAGTGATAAGCTCCCTAGGGTTTTAGAGTAAGTGGGTTGGTCCATTAGGCCCAATATTACCCATGGTTTGATTTATTTTTAGAATTGGGTCAAGGTTCATTGGGTTAGGCTATAGAATTTTAACGTTAAGGGTAGGATGTGTTAATCCAATAGCCCAAGACCTATTTAAACTCACTTCCCCAAGTTTGGGCTAAGGCTATATGGCTCTTGTCTTACTTAAATTCACTTCTAAGTTTTTGTGCTTCCAGAAAATTTAAGTTGGGTTTACAAGAAAACTAGTATTGGATTCTTACTAAGCTCATGGCATAATTAGGCTTTTATATTAGGCTCTAAGCTTACTTAAATAAATTATAAGGCTCAAATTAATGCCCACTTCTCTTAACTAATTTTTTTAATTAAACCCATATCAACTTCTAATTAATCATAATTATCCGTAATTAATTTTTGGTTATTACATCTCAAATGAGGGAGGTAGAAATTTGGGATTCTAAGGTTTCAAGAAGAAAATGATCTAAAATTGAGAGCCACAATTTTCAAAAAGGGGTTTTAAAGACATACCTAAAGATGGAAGTGAACTTTTGTCTCTATTTTTTTTCAGTATAGTGCCATCTTGTTGCTTACCCTTAGAGATGGAATTTGAGATGGTTTAATGATGTATCTAATCAAATATATTTAATGCCATCATTTCTTAAAATAAAGATGTAATTTGTAACACCATATATTATTAACTCATTTCATATTATCTTTATGCCTTATATCAAGCAACTTACAAAGAGGCAAGGAAAAATAGTATTAAATAATACATTTCTTAGCGTTGCGTCACGTATGAAAATTTCATTCAATGTCACATGGACTATGTGATTACATTCTCATATTTAATTACATGAATACAACTCATTTGCATCATTAAAAGTGGCCTACATCTCGTGGAACTCAAAGAGAAGTATAAAATACATGTATATATTTCCAGCTAGATTTTCCTCTTTTTTGTCACAAACTTTGGAAAATCATAACTAATTCTAGAAAAATAAAAATTATGCATTCTTGACCATTCTGGAAAGCTACACATGTCTAATTCATGCTACAAATATGTCTAGACCATAACATCCAACATAGAGGACGTTTGACATTCAAAAGGATCAAGAGGTCAGGCTATCTATTGGTTCTGTCACAGAATTCTGCAGCAAATTTCAAAAATGTCTAATTAATTCCACAAAAATTCAATACATGCAAATAATACCAATATGGAAATATATGGATGTTAACTAGAGGGTAAAAACAACTCTAGACTAACTCAGGCACGACCAGGCATCGAAAATCAATCAAACAATACCTGAGGTCAGTTGGAGTTCCTGATACAGGACTGAATTTTTAAAAATTCATATCTCCCTCTCTAGACATCTAAATGAGGTGTTTCTAGTTGACACAAGTCATTATGAATATCTAGTTTCTCTATATAAAATGTTGTATTAATTGGACATCATTTGAGCTCCGTGTGATGGATTTCATTTTCGAACTAGTATGAATAATGACATGACCAAAACTAAAAAAATTTTCAACTTTGAAAATTCATCAAATATTCTTTAGACCTTCAAAAATTCTATTTTTTAGCTTTATGAAAAGCTCTCAACAAGCTCTAATAGCATGCCAAATCTTAGATCAAGAAGATCTCATTTGGACAAAAGGTGACATAGGGTTCTATTATGATCAATTTTGGCTCTATATAGAATACCAAAATGTCCAAATGGCTTTCCTTAGGGTTTGACACCTCTTGGGCAAGTTTAAAAGTAAACTTAGGACTTGTGTGAGCTGCCCAAATGGTCTCAAACCTTATGCATCTCATTTTGGCCATTACACTTCCATTTGTACACAATTACATAAAGTCATTCAAGAAGCTAATCTCCTACAACATACTCATTTTGCATTCTAGCATTCACATAACATATGCTCTCATTTATATATCACATATTAATATAATTATATATGATCAAGAGGTCATAGACCATATACAATAATGGGTTACATCATTTGACATCCATATGGCTTTAAAGAACAAATTCCAACACTTTAATGTCATGCTTTCATTTCTCATGGAGTTGGCTTCCATTCCCTTGGTCTCTTGGTCAACCTAGTATGTTAAAACATTAGAGAGGAGAGAATGAGATTTAAAGAATCCCAATAGCTCATCTCCCATTCAACCACACATAAAGTATGCAATACAAGTCTTATAAATGTATGCATGAGCATATTAACATATGTAAACATTTAAGAAGCATTTTTAACATTTGAATAAGTCACACATAGCATACAAAGACTTGCTAAGTAAGTGGATTAGCCTCACTCATTTACTTGTGGATTTTGGACTTGCCTCACCTATTCTTTAAGAGGTTCTTGGACTTAACCTTACTCTTAGGAGTTGACCTCACTTTTAGGAGACTTTTTACTTTGTCTCAACCAATCTTAAGGGTTCTTGGCTCATCCTCACCATGGCTAAGGGTTCTTGGTTTTACCACACTTAAGCAAACCAAAGCAAGCATCATAAACATCACTTAGAAACATAATGCATCATCATGGTATCATGGCATATAAAATTATGCTAGAATACTTTTCATAGCTTAAGATATACATACACACATTCAAGATAATGTAAGCACACATCTATGTATGAGAAAAGGTGGAGAGACTACCTTGGATACAACTATACACTTTTTCTCTTAGATTTTCTCTCCTTTCCTTAGCCTTACACACTCAATAGTATGGGAATGATTTCTCTTGGCCTAAACACAATTTATGGAAGCTAATTAGGTTTATGAAATTAATTCTAAGGCCACACAACTTGCTTAAACTCTAGCTTGACTCATTGACCTCTTTATGTTTCCAAGAAAGCACATAATGAAACAACACTCATCAAATAAATTCTAGGCTCCATTCTTTCCTTTCAAATATGATTCTTGACTCCTTTTAAGCCTCTTGGAGTCATCACACAATTAAAATAAAGAGCCTAACTACATGTTACTTCTTTAGGTCATATTATGGAATATATAAGGCCATCTCACTTTCTATGGTTTCTAAAATTTCTCCAAGGCTTCCTCTCATATTCTCCCATCATACATGATGCAAAAATAAGTTTCAAAGAAATTAAACACTCCCTAAGTGCATGAACCCTCCTTGGTCGAAACTATGCTTCCATAAGGCACCAATGGAGTTTCCTTGCTTCCTTTGATTGGAGAATCATGTAGGAAGCTCTCTTGGTGTCTTAGAAACTCATATGAATATTTAAACACCATAAAATATGGCTAGGGTTCATGATAGAATTCAAGGTGCAATCAAAACCCTAACTTCTATAACTTGCATTCTAGAGCTCCATTTTCAATTCTAGTTGTATATTCTTAATTCTCACACTCTATAAGTTTTGGTTCCATCAAGAACACAAAAAGAAAAACTCTCCTCCTCACTTTCCCTCTCTAGATCTAAGCTTGAATGGTTTGGAAACACAAGATTTTGCAAGTGTTTCAAGTGAAGTCTTACTTTAAAACAGAGCTCTCTTCGCATAGATTATTTTCTACTGATTAGTTTCTTGAAAAGAGTTCCTTTTTAGCTTGGGTTAGACTTGAATCTTCAAGTTTTCAAGAAAAGAAAACCACCATTAGAGAGCTCTTAGAGAGAGAAACAACTTTCCTAACTGGCGCGGAATGAAATGAAGCCGTTTACTTACCTAAATGGGAGCTTAAACTTCTTCTCTCTCTACCCTTTTAATGTCAGGCCATAGCTACTGAATTTTCTACAAATGGAAGCTTGAAGAAGGTGATAAGGTGTAATCTTACTTAAGAAGCCTCTTTTACAATTTTTCAAAATGACCATTTTGCCCCTACACGTCTGTTTGCTCCATTTAGGCTCATTTAACTCCTTTTTGAGAATTGTTTTTTTCATCATAAAATTTAGGTTCTCTAATTTATAAAATTTCTTTGGAATCACTCAAATCAGAGCTAAAACCTTCCTGAATGAATCAATCAAAGTTTGGGTCAATCGAGGTTGCAAAACATCCACTAGAGGGGTTTTAACTGCCCTGGGGCTTCCCATGGTTTTCAGGGCCTTTAAGAACCCTGAGAAACTCAAAAATTTCATTTAAAAAATCCTCCTATGTGAATTTCAAAATTTACTCAAAATGACAAAAATGCCCTTACGTTCGTCAACCATTCGTCACAATTCGTTTCTTCATTCTAGCTCCGTTTTTCTTTTTGTTTGAGCCTAGGATTCTCATTTTTAAGAGTCTAGAATGCTTTCAAATTTTTTTGGGACCTTAACTATCTCATTTCAGGGACTTACTTTTGTATCTATGAATTTTGTTCGTTTACAGAGAAACTGTATGTTATGCTTCTCACATTTTCTCTTATTTTCAGAGAACCAGATGTTACATAATTTCATATAGAAATTTTTGGCTTTGATCAAAATCCTAAAATAACATTGTTTTGCTTGTATAAAGATAGAATTAGACATGAAAACTTCTGTCTCTAATTCCCTTAAAAAAATATATAAACTTTTTCCTTACCACCAATCAACAATAAAATTCTTGAATTTACTAAATCTCTATAGCCTAAAATAATCTATACTTAAAATACTACTAATAATAAATTATTATCGAATACATTTTAAGTTAAAATCCTTCTATATCTTTTTTTCCAGGTTCTCTAACAAACAAATAGCCATATTCACCAGTACACAATTGCCCAGAAAGTAAATTACTATGATAACCCCTTATAATAAGATAGCCTTAAACCTAGTAGTAGTTCAAAAAGCATATGAATAACCCTAATCAAACAAATGCAGAGGGTTGAGTCATTGTGCTTTCCAATCCTTTGTATATAGATTAGGAATTAGGATTAGAAAGTAGATAAAAAGTGATGAATTCAATGGTAGGTAGTGAAATGGGTAAACTATGTTCGAAGAAGTGACGAAAATACTAACATCAAACCCTAATTAATTTCTTGAAAAGTAGTCTTAATTAACTTTTTGTTGCTTGTAAAAAAAATTTTCACAAAGTCAAATATTTTTCCCCCTTCCTACTAATTTAGAAACAATCATTGGCTTTGAATATTAAGACAACAATATTACTTCCTTAAATCTATTACTATACTTTAATTAAGAAAAAAGAGTTAAAGATGGGATGAGACAAAAATTCTCTCTAGTTTCAATTAACCCAGTCTGAGACGGATTAACTATAAAATATTTCATCTCTAATTTGTAGATCATTTAAAAAGACATGCTAAAGATTGTAGGCTGCATTAGAGATGAAACATTTTGAGACATAACAATTATGTCTCTAAATTCATCCTTAATCTCATTTTTATTATCCAAAAAAAATCTCTACTTGAAGTGGATTTAGAGACAACAATTTTGGTCTCTAAATCTCCACGAATAATTTTTCTAAATCTTAAATTATTGCAATAGATTAGAGATGGAATTAGAGATGGTTTCATTTGGGACAAATATTTTCATCTTTAATTTCGTATTTTTCTTATTTAAAATTATAGTTTCTAAAGACAAAATTGAGATAAATTTGTCGCATATTAAAGGTAAACTTTTTATGTCTATAATTTCTATCTCTAATTCCTAATTTTTTGTAGTGCATATTTAACTAATTGTAAGATGGAATATACTTTGTGAATGCAAAAACATATATACTTAATATGCTTCCAAACATATCATTCTTTCCAATCCTTAATTACATTATAAATCAAATATCAATCTTTTAGAATATATATAAACATATATGCATGTGGGATCATGGCATGTTTGCTAGGGAGAATATTTATGCCAATAAATCATATCTGAAGCTAGGGTTGTAACTCCTGAATAATCATATCCATTAACTTGGAGTCAATGAGACACTTGGCCAAGTAAGAGTTAAGAAATCATTCATCTTAATCAAGCATAAAAATTTAGAATCACAAAACCACTCAACTTTTCTTATCAAATGAATCAAATAGAGTCAAGGGGATTCTTCACCTTGACTACTGAGTACATTGCATAGCTAGCATGTTAAGAGTTCAACTGAATATAATAATATATTTTTGAGAGGAACTAAGGTGTTCATCCTTATAAATAATTTATTATCCAAAAAACATCTTTAACATGAAATATGCTTAAACTAACTGCAAAACATTTCTATCAACATATCAATAGCTTAAACTGCATAGTTAGCATGTGTGTGTGTAAGTTAAGATTTTATTATAAGTTATTAGATATGAGTTGAGCACCTAGTTATTATAGTCTCATGATTGTGTATATGTCATCATTATGTGTCTAAATCGCTACTGAATAATAGTGTGTATATATCTTCCAAATTTAGTTACTATTTTTATGCTCATATTTCCTCTATAAATACACCTTCATTTCATATCCACACTTTTTTGAAAATGTTAAGAGTCCTTGCAGGATTAATCTGTAACTTAAATACATATTTGAATATTGAAAACAATTAAAATTGTTAACATTAATTAAGATAGACAAGTTACCTCGGCCAAAATTGAAGTTCAAAGTTGTTGAAGTGATGAATTTGCTACTTGTGTCATGAAATACTTTGCTGCTATGTTTGGTAGTTGGAATTTGCTACTTGATTTTTACAACAAAATGGCCTAGAAATACAATGTTATGTGTATTTGGATTTGGTATAGGCATGCCTATTACCTTGTGATATTTGGCACATACTTTGCTTGTTATAATGATTCTATCAACATCTAATAAAACATTTGTGAAACTATTGTGAACTTATTGTGTAACACCCAATTCTTTAAAATTCAACTAGAACCGATAAGATAATCAAAGGAGACCTTAAAGTAAGACAAATTGAGAACAATTAAGTATAGACCATTATTTATAACATCCAGAAATATGGTTATAAAGTCACTGATAGCTTAAAAGCTGAAGTCAAAGTGGTTAACTAGATTTAACCAATAAGCAATGACAAAATTGTAATTTTAGGCAAAATTTTAGAAATTAAAAAAATAGTTTTAAATTCCAAAATTGAACTTACTAGGATTTTCAGATGTCTTAAAAACTATGGGAACCATTAGAATGACTAAAACCCTTATGATGTACAATTTGGGGCGTTGGTGATTGAAACCTTGATTGAGTTTTTTTGAATTGTTTTAAACCACATAAATTTGATAAACTAGAGAGTCTAAATTTTAATATAGAATTGACTATATTAAAAAATATATAGAATAAACCCCACCTGGTTCTTCTTCAACCTACCTTAGAACACACTAGAACCAGCACTTAAAGTTGCACAAAAAGAAAGGAGAAAGAAGAGAAAGAAAAGCCAAGAAAGGTAGGAAATCATGCACTTTTTTATCTTATGCTGGTTAGAAACTTTCTTATACTTTTGAGCTCTTTTCATTGAAGGTTTTTGTTTTTTAAAAAGAGTATTTTGGTGGCTGAACACTTGAACAAAGGAGAGAGTTTGAAGCAACTGAGTCCACCACTAGAATCTACATTGAACAAGGTTTAAACAAGGTATGGTATAAGAGAAGAAATTTTTTTTTCCTTTGGAACTCTTCTCTCTGTTGGTTCAGCCTAGACATGGAGAACATAAAGGGAATTTGTTTTTTACTAAAACATGATAGGAATAGGGGTTTAGGAGCATGGAGATTATGATGATGCAAAGAAAATCAATTAAGAAGCTATACAATGCAAAGTAAAGCACCTAGGGTTTTGTTTGTACCTTGGAAATTTTAGAACCCTAAGAAGATGTTTTAAGATGCTTAAGACCAAACTTGAACTAGAAAAGAGTCAAGAATAGCCCACATATGCCAAATTCCCAAGAGAATTGACATAAACTTCCTTAGCCTACATGAGAACATAGGTTTGGCCATGATAGAGCTGAAGAAGCTGGGAAGAGTTTTTATGAATTTTAAAGTTATAAGTGGACTAGATATGAATTATAAATACTAATGGAACAATTAGATTGAATTTAGAAGCTTTATTTTGAAAGGTAAATTTTTAGGGTCCATAAAGGATCTAAAGACACAAGTTGACATTTAGCTTGTGTAATCATGTATATGATAGTTCTAATGAGTTCTATTAGAGTTATATGACTCATAGCAAATGAAATTTTAGAGCCTAGAAAATAAAATTCAAAAGTTGCCTCTTACAGAACCTAAAATGGCTTAAAATGACATGTTGAGTTCTAATAGCATTAAGTGATAGTAATAAGAGTTAAAATAGATCCTAATGACTTATTTTATATTACAAATTGCTATATGTAGGCCAAAGTAGCCCAAGTTCACCTATTTGTGGGTGTTAAGTCGAGGAAAGCTATCATATCATCACACATTACATGTTATAGCTTACTATAATAGATAACTTGTTGATAGATGTTGATAGAATTGCCAAGATCTTAGTTCCTCTTGGTTTCTCTATTAGAGAATATCTTGTTATATGATAAAAGATCTTTTTGACAAGATTCTAGATTTTTCTCTACTGGATTCAAGACTTTGTTGACAAGATCTTCCACACTATCATCAACATGTTGTCCTAGCCCTGATATCCATATATAGTCACTTCCAAACCTTTTATTTTCAAAGGCATGGTCATTCCCATATTATTTACTTCCAGAGGCATCAAAATACAATCGCATCAAGATGCTTAGCAAGGTTCTCATAGGCTTTCCATATGTGAAATGAAACTATGAAGGTTAAAATTAGAATTTCTTTCCATTTCAATCCATAAATTCCATAGACACATTTGTTTCAACCTATGTGGATATAAGTCAAGCTCTATTTGCATAAGAAAGCCCTATAACTATTTTTAACTACCTTTGACATAATATGGGCCAAAATTTAAAATTTCATAATTTGGGTATATTACTCTGATTTTATGTAAATTAGATGTCTATGAAAAACTTATAATATGAACTTTATACTATAAAAATTTCAAGTGCACATGAAAAGCCATGAAAACCATAGCTGTGATAGTATGAATAGTTCACTACAAAATTTTACATAATTTAGCTAAATTTAAAAATTCATAAGATATTTTATAGAGTTCCAAAAATTGTGATTTTTGGCTCTGTAAAAAACTCTTAATGTCCTCTAATTGCTTCCCAAATTTCAACTTAAGAAACTCATTTGGACTGTTAAAAGTAGAGCGATATTTTATGGCTCAAATAGACCAAATGGTACCAAATAAACTCTAAAATGTTATTTTTCATTTTAAACAAGTTTCAATTCGCAATTACATCGTATAGGATTGATCCATCATGTCAAATTTGCTAAGCAACTAAAAATCACCTTTCTATATGCAAGAATCCACATTTACATATAGGAACTCAAGGTACCAAATTGCATTATGTCACATATTACAACTCATAAATAGTCTCTATATCATAGTCAAGCACTTTTAAATGTGCTTGCATTTTCATACACTAAAATATGAGTGTACATAATCATATGATCAAGAGTATGCTTTAAGGTAAATTCTATTATCAAAGTTGCTCTCCCTAGGCTTTTTGTTCATTATTCTTTCTTCCTTAAGAGTCATCTAACCATGCTCAGTAGAAATATGAGAAAATTGAGATTCAAATAATCCTAATAGCTAATCTTACATTCAAGCATATATATATATATGGCTCACTCAAGATCAAGATGTAAGTATGCATATCATAAAACTATAGTTAAATCATATTGATGCTTTAAGGATCCTATAGCTCTATCAAGAACACTTTCATACTTTGGAGACTTTTGGTTTAGCCTCACTCAATGTCTAAGGGCTTTTGGTTAGCCTCATCCACTTTTAGGGTCTTTTGACTTAATCTCACCTATCATTAGGACTTTTGGCCTACTCTCACCTATTATTAAGGGACTTTTGGCCTTAACTCACCCATTCAAAGGGCTTTCGATATAACCTAACCCATACTAGAGCCATTCCAATCTCAAATGCATATGAATGTCATTCAAAGGTACATGATAATCAAGTAATCAACAATACATAATTTACAAACAACACATACAAGTAATCAAAGACACTTTAGCAAACCAAGCATACATATACAAAAATGAAGGAAAAGCTACCTTGACATAAGAATTACAAATGGTTCCCCTTGATGATTCTTTCTTCTTCCATGGCCCTACACTTACACTTGGATGTAAATTCACTTATTTAGCCTGGGCACGTCAAATGAAATACAAAATCAACAATGGAACCATGCTTACACTTATATTAGCCTTATACATGTTAACTTGGGCTTTAAGTGCATATATGGCCTATTTGAATGCCTTATGAAGCAACTTTGATAATTCAACTTCTTGGCTCCAAAATCTTATTTAATATAAGCCATATGACTCTAATAGAACTCATTAGAGCCATCACATACATAGTTAAACAGGTCTAATGTCAAGTTGCTTCTTTAGGTTTAATTGAACCCTAAAATTTTATCTTCCAAAATAAGATTTCTAAATTCATTCTAATGTCTCAATTAGTATCCATAATTCATATATAAACCACTCATAATCTTGGAAACAATAAAATAACTCCTTATGTACTCCAACCATAGCTTGGCTAAAACCTATACCATAATGGAGAGCCTTGGGAGTTTTGTGATTTCTCTTGGAAATTTGATGCATGTGGAGGTTTCTTAGCTTCTTTCTAGTTTAAATATGGTCTTACATGACTAGAAATATCTTTTTAGGATTCCAAAACTCTCAAGGTGCAAACAAAACCCTAAGTGGCCTATTTTGCATTTTAAAGCTTCTTAATTAATTCCTTTTGTATCATCTTAATCTCTATGCTCGAAAACTCCAATTCCCATCAAGTTTAAGCTAAAAACCAATTCCATCGAGGATCCCTATATGTTACCTAAATGGAAGAAGGAAGAGAACTTAAAGGAATTGTAATATTTCTAATTCATATCATACCTTGTTTTAATTCTTGTCAAGTGGAAAATCTAGTGATGGAATTGGTTGCTTCAAAATCTCTCATTTCTCCAAGTGTTCAGCCACCAAAAAGCTTCTTTCAAGAAACCAAAACCATCAATGGAAAGAGTTCAAAGAGAAGGAGAAAGTTTCTAACTATCATGAGATGAAAAAGTACAAGTTTTCTTACCTTTCTTGCCTTTTCTTTCCCTCCTCTTCCTCCTTCTTTAGAAGCCTCTTTAGTTCTATTTCAAGTGCGTTCTAAGTCGATTATGGGATTAGGATGGCATGGCTGAACATACATAAACGAAAAAGAAAGCTTTTAAAATAATTTCTAAAATATTAATTACATCTCAAAACTTTAATTCCTTTGTTTAAACTCATTTTAAATCATTTTTAAGAAATATCTTTTCCATCATAAAATAGAGGCTCTCTAGTTTATTAAAAATATATATTTTGAAATTTTTAGGATTCAGAATAATTCAAAATAGCTCAATCAAAGTTTAATTAACAGACATCTTAATTCGTACATCAGAAGTGTTTTTGCCATTCTAACAGTTCCTATGAATTTCAAGGCCTTTAAAAATCCTAGTGAGTTCAAACTTACTATTTAAAAATTTTTCCCTTAAGTTTTCTAAAATTTTACTTAAAATTATGATTTTGCCACTATGATTCTGATTCATTCTGTTTAGTTATTTTGGCTCTGGTTTTGAACCATTCTTGGTAATAGATGTTTGCAACAAAACCATCATCAGGTGATTTGAAAGTAGCCCTCATTCAAATTACGTTAGATGGCCTTACTTTTCTTATTTAGGGTGATATGCTATCTTTCCTTAATTTGCCTTAATTTATTTTACTCTAGGGTCCTTTTTCATTAATATAGTAGTTCTAATTCAGTTTTTTTTTCTACTCTAACTACCCTTCTCTTATCATGTGACCCTATTTACATAATTTATTCCATTCTTTAGAGACTATTTTAGTTGCCAAAATATCATATATTACAAAAGCTAAGAAAAAGAAAAGGAGCAAGTAGGTTAGTGGTGATTTAAAGTCTTCAAATTCATAAGGTAGCTATATCTCTCTATCTTGCATGTATTAAATGTTTGAATAAGTTGAGATACTTGTATGTATGATTGTTTGATGCATTCATGAGTTATGTTTAGACATGGTTTTTATCATGAATTCTATGTTTATGTGTTAAACATTTTTGGCTTCTAGCTCTTTATAGTAGGGAATTAAGCACAACAACTTTTTTTTGGCCCAAAGTTGAGCTTAGTTAATTCTACGAGTATGCTTTGATGCCATGACTTGATAAGAATTGAGATTTTATGCTAAAAGTTATGTTTGAGTTACATGATGCATATAATTCACATGCTTGCATTTATATGCATTGCATTTTCTCATATCATCTTTTATGTATTGATATGGTTGAGATTTGCTATTGAGATTCTCCCAGAATCTCACCCACCCCATTAGCCATTTTAGGTTCTTTAAGTAAAGGAAAAGAAATCAAGAAGAGCTAAGCATTAAAGAAATGATATAAATAGGATTTTGTTATGTATACATGCTTAATGTATATGATAGACCTAAGTGGATAGTAAACAATGTATGTATGATGAACTCTTAAGTATATGGCAAGGATATGTATTGGTAACATGAGTATGAGCTTGAAAACATGAATATGAGTTATTTTGATACATGATATGGCCATTAGATCAAAAACTTGTATATATGAAGCAATATGGTCCATACGTATAATTGGGTGTTGAATGGTTAGTTTTTTATGTTGGCCTTATTTAATGTAATGGACCTTATAAAAATGATGTTTGAATAGATTAAGACTTGCTTAAATGAAAGAATGCAAATTAGAGACCAATTTGACCACTTTAGAAGTAAAATTTGGTCTAAATAAGCTATAACTTGTATCTCTACCATTGATAGCCCAAATGACCTAGTTTAAGGCTAAAATTTGGCATGCAATTAGAGAATTTATAGAGCTTTCTAACAGACTAAAGGTAATATTTTTTGGCACTCTACAAAATATTTTACAAATTTTTTAAACTGGTAAAATTATACAGATTTTAATACTCATTGTTCACATTATACCAGCCTTAGATTTCATGCTATTTCAGGGGTCAAATGAATTCAATTTCACTTGAGTGCATATCATGAGTTTTAATTTGTGTAAATTAGAGTTGTATAGCTAAAGGTATGAATTTTTAATATTTAAGGCCCTATTTTGTCAAAATGGCCAAAATGAGTTATATAGCTTTCATAAGCAAATGAATCTCATATTCTAGTCTTATGAATTAAAGTAAACTTGTATATGATAGCCATGAGTGAAAAAGGAAAGAATTTCAAAAATTGACCCATATAGTTTCACTTGAAGTATAAGAAAGGTTAAAACCACTGCCAAAAGTTTAGTAACGATTATATTCTTGGTTTCTATTAAAGTTAAATGGTGTGAATATGCCGATAAGAAACTAGTTATGACATATTGAATATTGATAGTATCATTAGATGTAACACTATAATATTCTAGCCTTCCCTTCTTAGTTACATTTCCTTAATTTCACAAACTTCCTCAGGAAAATCAATAAAAAATAATGTAATATTTTTTTCATTTTTCAAAAATTCATTTTATGCTTTATGGACCCTGTAAACTCTCTAATATCATTCTCCACTTATAATCCATCTATACAAGTCATAAACATAAAAAAATAACACATGCTCCTCGGGTTATAAGCCATGCATCAGAAAAATGAAAGTTAGCCACAGGTTCTAATTTTTAGCTTTTTGTCATCAACTTTGAAAATTTATAATTAAATCTAGAAAAATCAAAATCAAATAAATGATAGCTTTCTAGAAAGCTCTAAATGTCAGTTGTAAGTTAAAATTATTCTAGACCATGAAAACATCAATTGGACCATGATTGACAATAGAAAAGCACCAAATGTCTAGTTTCCTAAGTTTACTATAACAAGTTATTGATATAAACTTCAAAAATTCATAACTAATTCTAAAAAAATAAAAACCTAGCAAACCATATCAATTTGTAAAGAAATGGATGTATAATAGAGGGTAAAAATAACTCCAGACCAAAATAGATGGGTTTAGCCCATGAAAATCTATGAAAAAATACTAGAGGTCCTACTACATCCTTGATACTGATATACAACTTCAAAAATTTGCTTCTCCCTCTACAGACCTTCAAATAGGGTGATCTCAATGGCTATGAAAAGATTATCATTTCTAGTTTATATTTGTAAAATTTTATAGCCATTGGACACCATTTGGTAGATAGATAACACAAATAAAGAAACTGACCAAATAAACAGTACATCCTACCATTCAGCATTTTTCTCCAATTTTGAAAAATTATAATAAATTTTGTAAAGCTCCAATTTGGGTTCTCTTTTATTCTACAAAAAGCTCTAGATGAGACCTATATGCAAGCTAAATTTTGATGAAAAAATTCGTTCATGTGGTCACTTTGTGACATAGAGTGCAAAAATAGCCATTTTAAGCACCATATAGGGTCAAACGCGAACCAAATTGGCTTCTACCTTGTCCATAACCCCTTGATCACATGAGAAAGCCTAAATACAGCCTACTAAACTTGTTCAAGAGGTCTAAATATTCATACATCACAAAACCACTACCCCACTTACTTATATCCATAAGGTTTCATAACTCATATTAAGCATATGGATGTCAAAAATGCACATACTCATTCATATGGTGCCAAAATCAATACATACATCTTATATTCATACATTTACATGTGTTTAAGTGTCTACATCATATATAAAACTCATGGTTACAATTTTTGACATAAAAATACATTTACAAAGCTCCTTTTCCTATACATATATCAAAGTCTTACTCTTTAAGCTTGTTGGCTCCCACTCCTTGGCCCACTTGGCTCACCTAGGTATGGTTAGATAGTGGAGAGGGAAGAGTGAGATTCTAAGAACCCCAATAGCTCTTAACCCTTTCAATCATACATAAAAGCCATAATTTCAAGTCCAAGAATGCATATATGAACCTTTAACTATTAGTGATCATAGATATAATCATTTTCATGTTCCAAAAACTCATACATATCACATATTGGCTTTCAAGAGTATTAGTTTAGCCTTACCCCTTTTTCTTAGGACTTTTGGACTTGCCTCACCTATTTTCAAAGGACTTTTGACTAAGTTTCACTCTTCTTGAAACTTTTGGCTCATCCTCACCTTTGTTAAGGTGTTTTTGGTTTCACCAAACTCATTCAAGACAAATAACATTTATAAAACACATATTTTGCACATAATGGTACCATGGCATGTAGAAAATAGATATACACATTTCTTATGACACAAAACATACACACACACATCCAATATAAGAAAATTATTAAGAATGCATGAGAGAAAGGTTTGAGAATTACCTTGAATGCAAACACACATACTTTTCCTTGATTGCTTTTCCCCTCTTTTGGTCAAATACTTGCAAGTGGGTGGAGTATGATTCCTTTGGCCTAAACACATCAAATAGGATCTAATTACACTCTTGAAACAAACTCTAACACTACACACACACACACACCATGGAAGCCTACTTGTTCATATGTATCAATTATGGTTCCATAAAGCACCTAATGAAGCAACTATTAGAATTTAAGATCTTGGCTCCATTCTTTTTTTCAATCTATGACTCTTAACTCCATTTAGACTTCTTGGAGCCTTTACAAAACCATTTGAAGAGCCTAACTATATGTTTGTTCATTATGTCACATTATGGCACCTATAGCTCTAACTCTCAATCTATGGCTTCTAAAATTTTTTCAAGGCTTCCTCTCATCTTCTTCCATTATATATAGACCTAAACTAAGCTTAGAAGATTTGAAAACACTCCCTTGGTCCTTCCTTCAAGCTTGGCCGAGACTTATACATTGTTTTGGGATCATGGAGTTTTAATTTTTTTCCTTGAAGGAGGAGGCATTTGGGAGGCTTCCTAGGGGTCTTACGAACTCATTTAAACTCTCACATAATTTAGAACACCCTTGAATAAAATCAGATTTTAGCCTATGCCTTTGAATCCCTAGCTTAACCATCTTGAATTTCATCAGTTCTTTCTTGAATTTCTTTGCACTATCTTGTTTCTCACACTCTAAATCATGGGTTTCATACTTGGTTTGAGTCAAAAATAATTCCTCCTTGGCTGTCCTATATGAGGCCAAGACACATACAAGAAGAAGCAACAAGAAGGAAGCATGGAAAACAAAGAAATTACCTTCGTTTCTACCTTGTTTCAAGTGCTTTTTCAATTGATAAACTCCTTTCTTTCAAACTCTAATCTTTCTCCTGTATACTAGACCCAAAAAAGCACCATATCACATACAAAAACCATGGGAAGAAAGGTAGGAAGGAGGAAAACAACTTTAAAGAAGGAAGAAGCTAGAAATTCTAAGTTTTTTCTTACCTTTTTGCCTTGCTTTCCTTCTTCTTCTTCCCTCCCATTATATGCCTTTCTCCTTTGGTCTCTCTCTCTATTTTGGGTAGATGATATGCCAGTTAAAGGAGAGCAGAAGTGGGATGCCATCTAATAGGAACAAATTAGAAGAAATTGTTCTTGAAAAATGTCATTTTTGCCCCTTCTCTTGGCTAGTTCATTTTAGGCCTATTTTAGCTCCTTTTTTAGAATCATCTTTTTCATCATAAAATTTATATTCTCTAATTTATAAAATAGTTTTGGAATCATTCAATTTAGATTTAAAACCTTCTCGAATGAAGAAGTCAAAGTTCGGGTCAACTGACGCTAAAAAACGTACACCAAAGGGGTTTTAACTATTCTGGGAATTTTCATGGTTTTTAGGGCCTCTGAGAACCCTAAAAAGCTCAAATTTTTCATTTAAAAAGCCCTCTTGTTAGTTTTCTATAAAGTACTCATATGAACAAAAATGCCACTACACTTTTGGCAATTTTATTGAACTACCCTAACTTGGGTTTTTGGGCATCTTAAACCTTAGATCTTCATTTTCTATTATTTAAAATTTTGTTCTAATTTTATTTGGCCTTAAATCTCTCATTTCATAGGACTTGCTTTTAAAACTAACTAATTTCGATGTTTTTATGAAAAACTGGATGTTACAATAGACAAACTATATATGGAAGAATGCAAGACTAGTTTGAAAGAAGTTCTAGTCCTTTCACTATATGTAGGCTTTAATGGATCCAATTCCACAATTATGATTTATTCAAATTGAATTACCATTATATTCATCTTTTATCTTTTTTGGGTTTCATGCTTTTAAGAAATGCATATCTAAAAGTAGTTTTTCTACATCTATGGTTACCATGTTTAGTTCCTGTCATCTTTTGTTTGTTAATTTGAGTCCTTGTTGATATAAGTTACCTACTTTTTCCCTCATAAACAACAATAAGAAACATTACAAAACAACATTGAAACTATGAGCACTAGAGAATATAAGCTCTTGCCTACACTGATTGACTAGCGGTCCTTAGCAGGACAAGAAAGGATTGTCTTGTCTAACCTAATAATTTGGAAGGTGGGAATAATGGGAAACTAAAACAAACACACATACTTAGTGTGATACCCACTTGCGACCAATTCTAATTTTTCTCTTTAAGGTAATTTTTAAATCCACTTGTAGTACCGTGTTAATAATAACCTAGGTTAGCAATGTTATGAGTAAGATTAATTAGGCAATAGAGTAATTTAGTAAAGTACAGTAGATAAGGAATTTAAATATGACCCTTCCCTTTGCAAAATTAAGTAGGTATATTCCTTTTATTTTATGCAATGGGTTTAGTTATGTGTCTAAGAAAGGTAACAAATAAATTGTTGTAACTATGTTTTAGGAAACCATGAAAATAATCAATGATAGAAACATGCAATATATGATAACAAAACCCATGAGAATCACACTTTTCCTTATCCAAGCACCCTTGGAAATTCTTAAAACTTCTACATACACATAAACCAACATTTGCAACACCAAAAATCATGGAAACCTAGCTTGGACAGCCACTACCTTGGTAAGACAGCAAGTGTAGTAATTTTGATAGAAAATTCTACATAAAGTGAGTAACTCACCACCTTAAACCAACCTGTGGTCATCTAAAATTCCTTGGACCACTTCCATACATTTTTAGCCATAATATAACATCTACTTCTATTAAAGAATCCTTGAGAAAGTGAGGAAAACCAAGTACAAGGCATAGGATAGCAAGCAAGACAAAAATAAAAATAGGATAGCAGTTATTATACACTATACAACTATAAAATCCAAGTCTTTACTCCATTAATTCCATTCCAAACCCACTAAGATCCTTCCTAAATAATATTCATGAACTCTAAGCACTTAAGATAGTTTTAAACTTTCAAAATACACCCCAAATAGTATGGAATCAAGATACTCTCTTATGACAGCAAAATGAACTAAAAAAACTAGACAAATGCACTTAAAGCTTCATATGCAAAGGCCAAAAACTTAATCACAACTTCAAATGACACTAAATCGCTTGGAACAAGTTTAAAATACCTAAAGAAAGTTGTCTAGGTACTAAAATCTCACACTTAGTGTTCTAAGTCAAATTTTGACCTCTTGAACCTCTAAAATAGACACATTTTAGCTCCCAAGTAATATAATACTTAAGTTTTGCACACCCAAATTTTTTTAAAACATCCTAAAGAGTTCTAAACCTTAGATACCATCTTTGATATATTCACCATTTCCACACCATATGAACATTTAGTTACACCATCCTATATAAAACTAGTTATTGGTCAATAAAGGAGTCAACTTGTAATTTTCAAGGTCTCACCTTGCCTCACCTTGCCTAACCACTTCAAACACAATATAAAAGACTAGTGTAAACCTAATACACTTCCAAAAACTAACAATGCTAGCTAAAATACCTATGGATGCATAACAGCCACTAAGTCCTTAAATGTGCACATTTCATCTTAAACATGGCTAAATGCAAGGCTAGCTTTTTGTTTCATATGTAATCATTAAAATAAGGATGTCCATCATTAGAAAGAGGTTATCATACTTCCAATTCTAAGTATATTACAAGCTATAGCATAACACAAAGGAAATTACATTATGTGTCCATAATTCTTTTAAACACATGCTTGCATCCCAAAATTGCCACAATGGCCCAAAAACAAAACATGTGGAATATTTGTATATACATCAACAAAAGTTCATATCTACACATCAAAGATATTATATACAACCTTCTGCACTTCTTCCTACAACCTTACTTAGGCTTCAGGCTACATCTTTGGTCTTTTATTTGAATTCTCTCCTAAAATAATGTAAAAAGGTTCCCCTAAATGGTTGAGATATAATCCCAATAAATGCATTACTCTACTACTCAGCATGTCATAAATACATGATATACTTCATGTGTCTTAATTAAAAAGTGTCAGCCTAACTCTTTGCATATCATAGAATTTGAACCATTGTACCTATATGAAAATCTATCATATAGGGTGGAACACAAGAAGATTATTGATTCATAGGTCAAATAATTGAAGAATATAAGTATCTCGATGGTTAAGGTCATGTGGAAGAGACTATCTCTCTCGCTTAATCACAATATCCAGGAAATGTGACCTAGCTTACGTTACACTTTACTATATTTCATTTACTTAGTACCATTTAAGTGAAAACACACAACACATATCCCTTTAGCATTGGAATTTAGCAATCAAGTACATCGAGTGGGCTTATAATACTCTGAAAATAGTTTCTTTACAATTCCCACTCATAGTTTAATTCTAAGTATTTGATTCCATGTAAAATATCATATATGTAAAGCTCAAACACATAAAGGGGACCATTTCCTCACTTTAGCCATAATACATATAATCAAGCATAAACTTTAAAAATTATAACTTGAGCTATACAACTCCAATTAAAGCAAATTAGGTGTCATTTTAAAGCTTATGATATGAAACTTCCTACTATAAAAACTTTATGTCAAATTAAATTTATTTGGTCCCTTAAATCACACAAAAACCAAATCTAATGCAGAATGAATAGTACTAAAGCATAACAAATTTTTAGAGCCAATTTTGCAAATTAGCCAAATATTCTATAGAGTTTCAAAAGAAATAAACTTTAGCTTTATAGAAAGTTCTGGATGTTGTCTAAATGCTCACCAAATTTCAACCGCAAATTCATTCATTGAGATAGTTAAAGGCAAAGAGACATTTTATAGCTCAATTGGTCAAAATTTTGGTTCTAAAATGCACCAATTGATCTATAATATGCCATTTCTTGCCATGAGCAAATTTCAACTCATATATCTATCACATATGAATGATCCATCATATGAAATTTGCCTTGCATCTAAAAATCACATTTCCACTTGAAGATATGCATGTAAATTCAATGGATTTCCATGTAACAAATCATGTTCCCATGTCTTATACATACATCAAATGATCATGCATTCATAGTTTAACACTTTTGCACAAGTTACTATTACATTATACCTTTACATATCTACATGTTCATTATCAAGTTTCTATACTAATCTCTTGATAAACTTGATCTCTCAAAGTCTTTGTTTCATCTTTCTTTCTCCTTGTTTTGCTCTTTACCTGGTCATGGTTAGTAGGATACAAGGGGTGAGATTTTGGGAAGAATCTTTGTACTAATGCTCAACCATTTCAATGTATATAATAGATAATTCAAGAATGAAAAGCAAGCATGCATGGTCATTTACACATAAAATAACATAAAATATACTGGCTAGGCTCATCTTTGAATTAGGGAAGAACTACTTTGCTCAATTCCTAACACTTGTCATATTCAACGTTTTCCAAACTCTTAGACATCAAAGTAAAGGGATAACCTTGATAATAAGGGACTAAAAGTTTAAATAAGATGAAAGGAAAGAGCAAAAATAGCATCAACGAAGCCAATATAATTAAATAGAGTAAACCAACATATTAGTGACAAAATTGTAATTTTAGACAAAATTTTAGAAATTGGAGGAAAAGAGTTTTAAATGCCAAAATTAAATTCACTAGGATTTTTAGAGGTTTTGAAAACTATAAGGACTGTCAGAATTTTAAACCCCTGATGGCATATAGTTTAAGAGATCAATTGACCGTAACTTTGATCAAGCTTTTCTAAATTATTTTAAAATCTAAAAATTCCAAAGTAAATATTTTTTTAATAAACTTAAGAGCCTAAATTTTATTATAAAATAGACCATTTTTGAAAATAAAAATATGAAATGAGTTTAAATGAAGGATTTAAAGTGAAGGCACATAAATGAAAAATTGAAATTATTTTAAAATATCCCTCCTTCTTTATTATACAGTCACACCACCTGGTTCTTCTTCATAATTAACCTTCTTAGCTCCAAAATAGAACAACCATGGCGTGATGAAAAAGGGGAAGAGAGACAAGAGAAAGAAAGGCAAGTAAGGTAAGGAAGAAAAGGGTAAATTCCATGGTATGTCAATTAGTAAACTTCCTCTACTCTTCAAAGGATGATTTTGGTGGTTGACCTCTGGAGGAAAAGAGTGTAACATTTGAAGATTAATTAAGAAAATTAAGGAATTATTATGGAAAATTTAGGGAAAAATATGTAAAATAAGAACTTTTAAGGAAAGTGATTATTTTGGGTAATTTGAGATAAACAATAATTATTTGGCAATTTTGGTGGAAAATATAAGATTATTTTAGATTTAAATTAATTGGGTTAAATTTTAATTAGATTTTCATAATTGATATACTAAAAGGCAAGAAAAATTTCTAGGAGCCCAACTTAAGTCTAAGTATAACCAACTTAATTAAATCCACATAACCATTGGCCAACACTTAAAAATGGGCCTAATTAGACCAAAAGCCCTTTAGGTCAACCCATTATTACCTAAAACCCTAATATTGCTGCAACCACTCTAATCTTTTAAAGATAAACATTTGTTCAGCGAAGGAAGAGAGGGAGTTTCACATATTCAAGAGGAGGCTAGGGTTTCTTCACATTTTACCTCCAATCTGCACACGTAAAAGGAGATTTAGCAAAGGTAAACTATACAAAATTTTATCCCCTCACCTTCCTCTTTATTTTGGCCTAATTAGTTTTGTGTTTGGTTGATTTTTACCTCATCTCTAAATCTAAAAATAGATGTTTTGATTATTTCTTGCATGATTTTCAGAGTTTGAGGCTAGAGAGACTATTGGGTAAGTATTTCCCTATATTCTAATGTGTTATTATGCTAAAAATTGGACCTAATAATTGAATTTCATATTGAGTTCTATTATTATGGGAAAATACAAAGATATTGGTGTGACCCAATGCAGTTTCTAGTGTTGGAGGGCTCAAATTAGAATATTAAACTCAATGGAAGTTTGAATAAGTATTTACTAAGTAGTTCTTAGTGATTAGAGTGAACGGGCATATGATTTTGTTTGAATAATGACTAAGGGTGGTATTTTGTGAATTTAGGATCTTTAGAGTGTTGGCATTTGTTCTTAGCTCTTAAGAAAATTGGCACAACTAAGTGAAGTAATCAAGGATTTTAATTCTATGTGTATGTTCATAATAATCTAATATTTGTTGCACTTATATGATTTCTATACTAAATAATTAGTTGGTTGCATGATGTTTTAGACCGTAATCATGTCCTTGGTAGAGCTGTGATCATGCACTTATATGATTTCTATGCATTGTGTCGTGATCGTGTATAAAGCTGTGATCGTACTCATTGGAATGCATCAAAGTGTGAGCATGCTTAATAAAGAGTTAGCACTGTGGATAAGCTTTTTCCTCTATTTTTGGCTATTAACATGTTGTATATAATTGCTAGTATGAGATAGTAGTCAATAATAGTCTAACTAGTTCATTTGGCTAATTATATTGATGCTTCTGGTGTTTTTTTTAGCATAAGAAGCATTTATGTTGACTAATTTATACATATAAATGAAATTTCCTATGGTTATTGAGATTCATATTTCACCCTATTTCATAAGGTAGCAATTTTAAGTGAGGGTTATTCGACTAAGGAAAAAAGGAAGCTAGTGGATGACCATCTCTAGTTTAGGACCTTGTGTGAACACTCTGCACTTGGATATTTATAACTTATTTTGTATAGCATCATGATACATTTATATTGCCAAATGTAGGTATTTTGATATTTTGTAACTTGGGATGTATTCTCTAAGACTATGCTTTAATTTACAAGGATCCTGATGTAATGGCATTTTTAGAGTAAATATGAATTGATATGAAATGTATGAAGAATTACTTATCAAATAGAGGTTATAATTATAACATCAATGGTATTCTTAGCTTTGGTTTTGTCATGTGGTTTTTGCTATTATATATGTCTTGTATGAGGATTTGGGAAGTGTCATAGCCATGTTTTACATTTATGGTTCCTTTAGAGTTTTGAGGGTAAGAACATACTTAATTAGTCCATTGAAACTTGCTTCAAGTGGTTTGGAAATATTAGGCAATGTATTACATATTTTGGGTTGCCACTTGAGCTCACATCCTATCCTTTTGCTATCATGGAAAAGCATATGCTGATATGATATGAAGTTTGGTTGGAATAATTAGCCTATGAACTCTTGGATTATATAAATCCATTAACTGAAGATTTTTGTGAGAATATATGTCCCAAAAGTCTTGTAAATTAGCCTTAGAATAGCCTTATATTAGAGGTTGAAGCAGTGCATATACCTTGGTTCGCATATTGGAGAGTATAGGATCAAGAAAAGTCCAAGTTGCGGCCAAACCACCTTTGAGTTGCGGCCAAAATAGGGTAAAAGAGTGATAGAAGCAAAGTGCGCCGTGACGCAAGTTCCTTGGCTGCAGTGTAAATCATGAAATCTAAGGGGAGAATGCTCTAGAGAGTAATCTTACTATCAAACCATAATGAATTATACATAAATCTTATGTCATGTTTCTCTTTTAACAACAATTAGTTATATTCACAATTTTAATAGCGAAATTTTCTATTATTGAAAGCATCAATGATAGAATTTTTACACAACAAGAATTTTAGTCATTTCATTTTTTAATTTTATACTAAACCAATTTGTCAGCTTAATATATCCTAAAGAGAGGCATAAATTTCATTGGTGTAACCATATGCACAATTTGACTAATTTAACACATAATAGGTACTAAATTTTGAAAATTCATAATTTGAGCTACACAACTCCAATTTGTGCAAACTCAAGGGCTACGAAAAAGCTTATAATGAGAGCTATCTATTGTAGAAATTTCATATTAAAACAAGTTCATTTGTTTCTTTAAAAACCCAAAAAACAGAACCTATACCAAGTGAACAGTGCACTGCAATTTTCTACATAAAATAGCTAATTTCAAAAATTTGTAAAATATTCTATAGAGCTCCAAAAATTATGATCTTTAGCTCTATGAAAAGCTCTCAATGTCCTCTAAATATTTGCCAAATTTCAGCCCAAGACTCATGCGTTTGATATGTTAAAGATGGATGGACATATTATGGCTCAAAAGAAGTAAATTTTGGTTCAAAAGGATTCTAAATGAGCCATATTATGCCATGTGCCTTCTTGAGCACATTTCAAATTATAAATGTATCATGTATGATTGGCTCAACATGTCACAAATGCCATACAACTTAAAATCACCTTTCAACTTGCAATTATATACACATTTATTTGAGAACTCAAGAGGCCAAATTGCATAATATAACATATTATAATCCATAAATGGTTTTCACATCATATTCTCATACTTCCAAGTGTGTTGGAATGATCATACATCAAAATATACAATTACATATTCATGTATGCAGGGATATGTCTCGAAATATAAACTATTGTCAAAGTAGCTCTTCTTATGTCTTTTGTTCCTCATTTTTGCTTCTTTGAGATCCACCAAGTCATTGTTAGTAGAAATAAGGGAAGAGTGAGATTCAAAGACTTTTATTAGCTAATCCAACATTCAAGCATATATGTATGACTCACTCAAGTTCAAAGAATACAAGCATATATGTCACACAACTTTATATCATTCATATTCATGTATTAGGGATCTTATGGCACTATTAAGAGTAATCTCATACTTTAGGGACTTTTGATCTACCTTCACTAAACAATTAAAAAATTTTAGTTTAGCCTTACTCTTTTTAGGGACTTTTGACTTAGCCTCACTCGCAATTGAGACTTTTGGCTTAGTCTCACTCATATTTAAGGATTGTTAGCTTCACCTCACCCATTTCAAGAGACTTTTAGCACAACTTCATCCATTCAAGAGCCAAACCAATTCCAAATGCAATCAAATTCTATGCAATTGTATATAATTATCAAGCAATCAACAATATACATACTTTGCAACTAGTACATATAAGCAATTCAAGATAGTTAAGTAAACTAAGCATATATATACAATAATGAAGGAAAAGCTACCTTGGCACAAACAATTCAATGGATTCCCCTTGGCTTTTATCTCTTATTCCATGACCTTACATTCACACTTTAATGAAATTTCACTTGCTTAGCCTAGACACATTAAATGGGGCACAAAATTAATAATGGAACCATACTTTCACTTACGCTAGCTTAATACAAGTCAATTAGGACTTTAGACATATATGTGGCTTGTAACACTATACTTCTAAGACTTAATTCATGCAATTCCCATGCTTCATCTTATGCTGATTCTATGGGAAGCAACATAATGGCAGAGGAAGTCATGAATTGAGGTACATTTCCCTATAAGTAAAAAATTTCTTTCAGCATCCTGTGACCATATGGACTCATTCAGCTTATTCTCATATTCAGTTACATAGATATAACTGAAATCCATTACCAAGAGTGGCCTAAAACTTGTGCAAGTATAAGAAACATATAAAATTCCATAGTGTAGCCTCGGCTAGAATTGCATACTTTTTGTCACAAACTTTGAAAAATCATAACTAATTCTAGACAAATCAAAATCATGCAGTCTTTACCATTTTGGAAAGTTGCAGATGTCTCCAGATGTTTACTTTATAGTAAAAATAACTCCAGGTCATGGAACATCAAGCAAAATATGTTTGACATTCAAAAAGCACCTAAGGTCTCAGCTATCTAGGCTACTATCATAGGTTACTATAATAAATTTTAGAAATTCATAACTAATTCTACAAAAATCCAAATCATGATAATTTAGTCAATCTGAGAAGCTACAGATGTTAGATTTTAAGGTAAAAATATTTCCAGACCACACCAAGACTATCTAGGAGCTAAATTATGATGGAACAGTATTGGAGGTCCAATGGTGCTACTAGTACAAATGGTAAATTTAAAAAATTCATAACTCTCTACTCAAACTTCTAAATAAGGTGATCTTGGTGGCCATGGAAATATTATAACCTTTAGTTTATTCTTGTAAAATTTTACAAGCATTGGACACCATTTGACCATCGAATGACACAGAATACAAAAATGACCATATGAATAGTACATACACCAGAATAGCAGAAAAATCCCAACTTTGAAAATTCATAATTAATTCTATAGAGCTATGATTTTTCTGCACTTTAGTTTTCCATAAAGCTCTCAATGAGCTCTACATGTTTGCCAAATTTCATAGGAAGATTCATTCATTTGGTCAGTTTGTTCCATAGGGTTCCGATTTGGTCATTTTCATGGCCTCAACTAGTCTTAAAGTGTCCAATTTTGCTTCCTAAGCTTGTGTGGCCATTGAGCATGTGGGATTGCACTAAAATGACATTTTAAATTTATCTCAAAGGTGCATAAACCCAGAATTTGGAAACTCACACTCTCACCCCATGCCATACACAATTCTCCATAATGCTAGTCTTGCCATTACATACCCAAATTGCATTGTAACATTCGCACAACATAAATTCTCATTTGTACATAATACATTAGTATAGTTACACATGTTCATGAGGTCAGAGGATATATACAATAATGGATTACAATATTTGCCACTCATATGGCCATAAAAGAAGCAAAATTCATGCATTTTGTTGTCACACTTTCATCTTCCAAGTTATTGGCTCCCGTTACCTTGTCCTCTTGGTCCACCTAGCATGTTGGAACATTGGAGAGGAGGGGATGAGATTCAAAGAATCCTAATAGCTCATCTCCCTTTCAATTACATATAAAATATGCAATACAAGTCTTGAAAATGCATGCATGGGCATATTGAAATGTGTGAGTATTCAAGAAACATTCTTAGCATTTGAACAAGTCATACATAACATATATAGACTTGCCAAGTGAGTGGACTAGCCTCACCCATTCACTTATAGATTTTGGGCTTGCCTCACCCATTCTCTCTAAGAGGTTTTGACTCAACCTTATTCTTGGGAGTCAACCTCACTCTTGGAAGACTTTTTACTTTGTCTTAACTAAGTTTAAGAGTTCTTAGCTCATCCTCACCATGGCTAAAAGGTTCTTGGCTTCTCCACACCCAAGCAAACCAAGGTAAGCATATAAAACATCATTTGAATGCATAAAATATCATCATGGTACCATAGAATAAAAGCTCATGTTAAAATACTTTTCATAGCTCAAAACATACATACACACATTCAAAGACAATATAAACACACATTCATGCATGAGAAAAGGTGAAGAGAGCCACCTTGCTTGCATTTACACACTTTTTCCTTGAACCTTGAGTCCTCTCCCTTGACTTCATGCACCCAAGGAAGTGGAGATCATTTCTCTTAGCCTAAACACATCATATGGAAGCCAATTATACTCTTGAATTAAATTCTAAGGCCACACATTCATTAGAAAAGCTAGGTGACTCATAAGACTCTTTTATGGTTCCAAAATGCACTTAATGAAGCAACCTTAGGAAAATATCATCTTGGCTCTGTGATCACCCTAACTTCTAATCTTGGTAATTATAGTTAAATACATAATTAATAAATAATGATTAAGTTTTGGAGTTGTTACAATTAATTACATTAAGAAAATATAGGAAAATTTGAACCTTCATGTTATTAGCGTCATCAACTAAACAACCATAAATGGGAAAATGTATAAAAGGGTTTGTACCATCATTAAGGGATTATGATTCATTTATTCATCGATTTCAATACACAAAAACCTCCCACAAGTGTTCCTATATCATTTACTAGCATTAGCATTAAAGAAATTAGGGTTTCTAAGTCAAAGGTGGGAGTTTGAGGACCTACGTCGCGACCTGAAACCTTCCCGCCACGGCTAAGTTAGGTCTTAGAGCTCGAAAAATAAGTTTTTAACTTTGCACCGTGGCCCAGACCTTTTGCACCATGGCTAAGTTGCTCTCGGGAATTACTGGATAACTTTTTTGACTTTTGCCGCGGCAAGTTGAATCTACACCATGGCCAACCTATGTGGCATCGCAGTGAGTTTTGCTACTGTACCCTCCTTAATTAATTTCCTCGACTTGTGCCGCAGCAGGACTTATTGCGCCGCAGCGAGGTTTCATTCTATCACCCTTCTGGGCATTTTTTTTCACTCTACGACGCGACAAGATTCCTCAAGCTGCGACATCCTTCACCACTGTCACTCTTTAGGCCGCAGCAAGGCCCTCCTAGCTACGGCGTGACTCCCTCCTGTAGCTATATCTCCTATATTTCGTTCCATGCACTCTAATTCTCTTCTTAGGAACTCCCTAAGACCACTTCCTCCCTTTTTATATGACTCTAATGGTATTTATCTACCTTATTCACTTAGCTATTCTTCCATTACCAATTCAAAACTTATGTGCCCATTTCTTTTCTCTAATTACCCTCTATCAGCAAGTTTGTAAGGTAACAATAACAGAAATACATGAACTACCAGTAGCTATCCTTTAATACACAATCAATGGGGGTTCCGTATAATAAGGGTTCATATCAATATCTCAAGGGTTACATTTCCAATGATAAGCCATATTATAGGTCAACAAAGTTTACAGCAGATATCATGAATCAATACATTAAATACCAAATTAAGATGAGGTCTAACCCCTCAATACATATATCCTCAGTAATCAAAATATGAAAGCCTACACTTGGTAATACAGATACATGATGATGCTATACAAGACTTAACAAAAATTAGCATCTACCCTATTACACTCAGACCAAGTGTAGCTTCCCACACTAGACCTCAGCTCATGGATGTTCATCCACTTGCTTGCCCTTATCCTTACTCGAGGAACCTTCACTTGAAATTGTAATCCCATAAAACGAGGTGAGATACAAATCTCAGTAACCAAGGCAATTCCATCATATAATCCAGTTTAATAAGCATATATGCATGAATCAAAATCAACATCAAAATCATATCAGCCATATCAGTAAATGAAACAATTAGGCTATCATGATTACTATCTCATACTAGCAATCATACTTTCACATGTTAAAGGCCATTAACACCGGGAGAGGCCCATCCACGGCACCTACTCCCCATTGAGCACAACCAGGGTTCAGTGCATCGGGGTTTGATCATAACCCGGTACTCGATCGAAGTACATGCACGGGTAGCAGCTGCACCACAACTCTACCATGGACTCACAAGGTCCAATCACAATATAATAGATAGCCAACCAATTCATTCAGCATTTCAAATCATTCATATATAGCAAATATGAAATTAAAATAGATACATGCATGGAATTAATATAAACCCCAGTTACCTCACTTGTAGACAATTTGCAACAGCCACCAATGGTACAAAAATCCCTATAACTATAGCATTAAAAAATTACCACTCTAATTCATCATTAACAGTAGCAACAAGTACCCAAGGAATTTAAATGCTAATAACTACCTAAATAACACTTACCCAGTCACCACAAATCTCTAAATTCGGATTGAGTATATTCTCTACCAGAAACTTCAATATACCACTCAAATTCCTAAGCAAATTCGTACATAATTAACACCCATACTATAAATCAACTATAGGGGTTTTAAACCAATAGAAAATACACTAGAATAGATAGTTTACACTTACCCAATGCCAACCCTAACTTCAACCTACGAATTTCTACCATAGAAACACCAAACGACCACATTTCAGATTTTGGGTATGGTGAAAATACTCTAAATGAAAAATTAATCGGGCTAAATTAAAGAGAAAGATGAGGGGATTAAGTTTTTTAACTATTACCTTGGCTGAATCTTGCTCTAAATGTGAGAAAATGTGAAATTCTTGCCCCATACCCTAGCCTCCCTCTCAACCTCCGAATTTTGCTTCTTGAGTTTCAGCAAAATGAGAAAGTGGCTGAAGCATTAGGGTTTTAGTTGGGTTTAAGTTGGGTCAAAGATAGGTCATGGGTTACTCCAAGGTCTAACTCCAAATGGGTTTCAAATTTTAGCTTGTTGGGCCAATTTTAAAGTATTGGGCTGTAGAATTTTATTGGGCCAACTCTTATGCATTGGGTTGCTGAAGTTTAATTAGGTTTGGGCCAAGTTTGAAGAGCTTAAGAATTCGGGTCTACACAAGGGTTATTAGGCCACTTATAAGAGTCTATGCAAGGTGGATCTTGGGTTTCTATCATATAGAATTAGATTGGACTTGCACCTAACTCATTGGGCCTCCATTAGCCTCTTATCATCATGATTTATTAATTTGGGCCTAGATGAAGTTTCTATCCCAATTAATTCTCAAACCCATATTAATAATTTATCTCTCTAAAATTTCTATCCATTAACTTGCCCAATTATCCTCTATTAATTATTCTTAATTACTCTAAATCCATGATTAATACCTTAATTAATTTTTGGGGTGTTACAGGCTCCATTCTCTCTATCTATTTATGATTCTTGACTTCATTTAAACCTCTTGGAGTCATCACATAATCAAATCAAGGAGTCTAGCTAGGTGTTACTTCTTTAAGCCATAATATGGAACCTATGATACCATCTCACTATCCATGGCTTCTAAAATTTTTTCAACACTTCCTCTCATCCTCTTCCATCATACATGACTCAAAACTAAGCTTGGAACAAATTAAAACTACGCTTTGGTGCTTCATCTAGCCTAGGTCAAAATTATGCACTATATGAACACCAAGTGGGTTTGCTTCACTTTCTTGATGGAAGATGCATATGAGGAGCCTTCTAGGGATCTCAAGAGGTCATCTAAATGTTAATTTAGGCCTAGGAAAAATTACATCAAATCATATTTTTGAAAGAGCTCATGAAACCCTAGGTTTGCTATCTTGAAAATCAATGGCTTTTACTTGAATTTCCTTGCATATTCTTACTCTCCTCCATTAAATTCATAGAATTCACCCTTGGTTCTACCCAAAATTCAAGCCCTCTTGTAGCTACATATATGGGGCGAAATAGGGAGAAGAAGGGGAAAGGGGTAGCTACTATAGGATAGAGATTTTACCTTGTTTTTTCTTGTCTTCTTGCTTGATTCTCACTTTTCTTGGCCTCCTCTCTTCAAATCCGAATTTTTCTCCTGTTCTTCCCTCAAAATAGATCCAAAAACTTCAATAAAACCATAGGAAAGAAATCTTAATAGGAGAGGAACAAGTTTGGAAGAAGAAGGAATATGAAAATCCATAAAATTCCTTACCTTTTTCTTGCTTTTTCTCCTCCTTTCTTCTCCTCCACGGTGCGCCTAAAAGAGATAATGTTTTCTTTAGTTTTTGGGTAGAATAGGTTTGTGCAAATGAAAGGGAGAAGAAACAAGAAACTTAAAGAGTGTTCAAGAAGCTTCTACATTCTTAAAAATTCTAACTTTGCCATTTGATGATTGTGTCGTACAACACTCAAAATAAAACTAAGTTGGATTGATTTTATAGTTAGTGGCACAACCTAAGTCATCTCCCTTGGAAATGGAGTTCAATGTATAATTGGGTTCTTTAGGTGTATAAAAGACTCTAAAATTTTCTAAACTAAGGGGGGTTTGATTGATTTAAACTAATTAAAATGAAATTGAAATAAAGTTCCTAAACTCTACCTAATTGCATGAATTATGGGTGAATGATGGACTTGTGACTAGCTTTGAATTCCCTTAGTATCTACTATCCTTATCATAATCCAATTGTGATTAATTCTACCCTAAGAGTCCCTAATTGTGTTCATAACAAGTTATCTTGGGTTACCACTCAAGAATCAAGAGATTAATAAAGTAATGTTGCATTGAAACCTCAATCTCGCATTAAATCATCAATTCTTGTCTTTAAGATCAATGAACACTCAATTTGATTGATTAACTAATTAATTAGCCTCTAATCATCATCTAAAGATGTTTAATTAATTGATTAAACAGAAAGAAATCCTCAAATCAAACAAGCAAGCACATAATTTCACTCATGCATTTCATTGAACACCTTTATGGCATACATGGGAAATTAGAGAATAATGAAAAATTCAGTGTTAATCCAATCAATTTACCAACAAAAAGGTTTTCTAATTAGTATCTAACCAGCCACTAATTATAATTACATAAATTCCCCATTAAATACAACTTAACTAAGATAATATATAAAAAGAGAAACAGTGTAGGAAATTAAGAAAATCTTAGCCAAAATTCTATGTTCTTCTCCATGGATTCAAGCTTCTCCAAGGACTTCTTCCAAGCTAATCACAAGGTGGAGGATTAGAGTTTCATTGGATGGAGATGGAATGGGAATGGAGGATGAGAAATGGTGTGGAGGTGCTCTTTGGATGAAGGATGGAGTGAATAATGATGGGAGCATCTGGATGAAGTGTTGAATGGACGATGAATTGCGAATGGATTATAGCGTTATTTTTTATTCGATGAATGTAATCCTCCAGCCCCTCATTAAAAGTCACGTGCCCAGCCTCTTCTTTTCATGTGTCACGCTCAGCCCACGTATTCTCTTATATGTATTATGCTTGGAGCTAAATTCTTCTCACTATTCACGTGTCTATACATGTGTGTATAAGTGTGGGCCCCGTTGTGAATGGATGATGCATTGGAATGTAATATAAAAGCATTTATCCCTGCTTCGTGCCATCTTCGAGTCTAGACGTAGCTTCCTCTCTACTTGATCTTCACATCATCCCATGGCTTCATTTGCGTAATCTCCATATGAGATTTCTTCATTTAAATCTTCCCTCATCATCCCATCGTGCTCTTCATTTATTAGCTCGTTCTACTCCTTAGTCAAGTCCTTCATTCCCCTTCTTCGCCTGCTTCTCTTCATGCATGTTTCTGCTAGACGTTGCTGTGTGAATGAATGATGTAAGGCTTCCTCTTATTTCTACTGCAACCCATAGCAATCACATCAGCTCATCGCGTTCTTTTTCCCAGTCAGCACGTTTATCTCCAGCTCACACTTCTTCTCTTCCAAAATAGAACATTATGCTTTTTTTTTCTTATTTACTGTTCATGTGGTTTTGCATGTCTTCTTCTCTCATGACTTCCCATGTTTCTTTACTCGAGCTTCTTATCCTTGAGAAGCCATCCCACGTGCAGCTACTCCTTACATAATTTCCATGTCAGAATCTGCATGTGTGTGTCTTCATTCATCACATGAATCTCCTCCTTGTTTCTTATGTACTTTGTGGCTTCATTCTGGACCCTAAATCCGTAGCTTCAGTGCCTTCTTTCTTTTCACGCATGAGCTGCCTCATTCTTCCCCTCAAGCTTCTTCATGTCTTGTGTTGTCTCTTGAACACGTTGCTTCTTTGTGTTGTTCTTCCCATAAGTTCTTCTCTATTCAGCACATATTTCTCCTCTAGCTTCCCTTCATTTAACTCAACTCTCTCACGTCAAAATAGTAAGTGCTTGAAGCTTATTCTCTTTTGTTTACAACCAAGCTTCATGTAGCTATTCTCTTCCAACCCAGGTGCTGCAACATGGAGCATGGTTCAATGTGGGAATTGTGTAGCATGATTCATCCATTCCTTAATTAACATGAGAGATAATTTTGCCCAAAATCTGCATAAAAACAAAGGAGAAAAATTCACAAAGTTCATTTACAATGATTTATGCATTTAAAATCAATAATTTTGCAGTTAAATTTCTAAAGTGTAGAGAATGGCTACTAAAATCAAATTCCATCTAATTAAACTCCTTAAGCCATATTTGCTTATTAAAATGCTTAAGTTAGGAGCATTAAAACATAAAAATCATGCATAACACCATTTGTTCTTGGCATTTTCGTTTCTAACTCGTTTTAGCTCCTTTTTTAGAATCGTCTTTTCCATTATGAAATTTAGGTTCCCAATTTAGTAAAATTCCTTTGGAATCACTCAAATTAGAGCTAAAACCTTCTCGAATGAATTTGTTAAAATTTAGGTTCACAGTCATTGGAAAACGTCCATCGAAAGGGCTTTAGCTGTCTTAGGACTTCCCATGATTTTCAGGGCCCCTGAAAACTCTAGAGAACTCAAAATTTTCATTTAAAAAGCCCTCATATGAGAATTCCAAAATTTGCTCGAAATGATGAAAATGCCCTTACGTTTCATTAATCTTTCATTTTCTTCATTCTAGCTCCATTTTTCTTTCTGTCTGAGCTTAGAATTCTCATTTTAGGAGTCTGAAATACTTTCCAAATTTTTTGGGACCTTAACTAGGTCATTTCGGAGGGCTTGCTTTTGTATCTGGTGAATTTCGTTTGTTTTTGGAGAAATCATACGTTATATTTCTCATTTTTTCTCTCATTTTTAGAGAACCGAATATTACATGGCTCACTTGAATAGCATTATGAAGCAAATCTTATAAATCAATTTCTTGGCTCTAAAACCTCACTCAACATGAGTTATATGACTCTATTAGACTCATTAGAGCTATCATAAACTTCATTTAAGGAGCCTGATACCAAGTTACTTCTTTAGATATAATTAAATCTTAAAATTTTATTTTTCAAAATAAAGCTTTTAGATTTAAACCAATGGTTCTATTAGTATTCATAATTCATATCTAGACCATTTATAACATTGGAATCATTGAAAATTCTTTCCAAGTATTCTAGATAGGTCTTAGCTGAGACATATACTGTGATGGGCTTCTATATTTTTTTTTTCACTCTTAGGGAAATTGACACATATAGAGGTTCCTTAGCTTCTTCTTAGTTTAAGTATACTTTCATATGGCTTGAAATACCTTTCTAAGATTTCAAGCTTCCTAAGGTGCAATAAAAATCCTAGGTATTATATCTTGAATCCTATAGCTTCCTAATTGGTTCCAATTGTATATTCTTAATCTTTATACTTAATGTAACATCCGGCCTTTCCATAAATGTGAGAAACACAATGTTCAGTTTCTCTGTAAACAGCAGAAATTAGCCAGATACAAAAGGAAGTCCCTGAAATAGAAGGGATTGGGACCAACCAAAATTATGATAAAATTTTAAATATTAGAAAATGAGGAACTTGAGCCTTGAGTTACCTAAAAATCAAAGCCAGAGTGATTCAAAAAATTTGTCAAAAGGCCAATGGCATTTTCGTAAATATAGGCACTTTTTGAAAAACACACAGAAGGGCTTTTTAAATGAAAGTTTTGAATTCTCCAAGTTTCTCAGAGGCTCTAAAAACTATGGAAAGCCCCAGGATAGCTAAAGCCCCTCCGGTGGACGTTTTCCAATGTCAGTTCCCCTAAACTTTGACGGATTCATTCGGAAAGATTTTAACTCTAATTTAAGTGATTCCAAAGACATTTTCCTTGTTTGGGAATCTAAATTTTATAATGGAAAAGATGGTTCTCAAAATGGAGCTAAAACGAAGGAGAAACGGAAATGCAAAGTATGAAGGGCGAAATGGAAATTTTTGAAAAGTGTAACTTATTCCCACCTATATATATGATGCACCCTTCTCCTCCCTTCATTATGCACGACCATCTTCTGCCTAAAACCAGAAGAAAACCCTAGGGGATGAGGCTCACAAGAAGGGGAAGAAAAGGAGGAGAAATCAAAGGCTTAAGGTATGGAAATTAGTAGTTTTTCATGCTCTTTCTCTTCCAAACCTCTTCTCCTCCATTCTCCTTTGTTTCCTATGATTATAATGAAGTTTATAAATCTGTTTTAAGGGAGAAATTGAGGGGAAAGTTCGGATTTGAAGAGAAGAGCTCAAAGAACACAAGATTCAAGTGAGAAAAAGCAAAAAAACAAGGTAATTTCTCTTCCTATGGTTGTCATTTTTGGTCCCTTTCTCCACCATTTCGCCCCACCTGAGAAAACCCTAGGAGGAGATGATTTTTAGGCAGAACCAAGCATGAATCTAAGGAAAAAGAGTGTGGAGATTAAGAATATGCAAAGGAAATTATCAAAAAGCCATTAGATTTCAAGATGCAAATTCTAGGGTTTCAATTGCACTTTGTAAAATCTGACTTTGTATGATGATTCCTAGGCCTAAGTAAGAGTTTAAATGAGCTCCCAAGATCCCTAAGAGGCTCCCCATATGCTTCTTCCCTTGAGAAAATAAAGAAAGCTCCATGGAGCCCAATATGCTTCATAGCCTCGGCCTAGATGGGTTCTCCTAGCTAGGGAGAGTTTTAAATTTTTCTACAGCCATTCTTAAGTCATATTTGATGAATGAAAGTGAGGGGAGGCCTTGGAAAAAAATTGGAACTCATAGAAAGTGATTTGGTGCCTTAGGTTCCATATTATGACCTAAAGAAGCAACATGGTGCTAGGCCTTTTGTTTTAATGATGTGATGACTCCAAGAGGCTTAAAAGGAGTCAAGAATCATATTTGAAAAGAAAGAATGAGGCCTAGAAATCATTTGAGAGGTGTTGCTTCATTAGGTGCCAATATGGACCATAATGAGGGTTATAGAGCAATCTAGCATCTAAGCAAATTGTATGATCTTAGAGATTATTTCATGAACCTAATTGGCTCCCATATATTGTATTTAGGCTAAGAGAAACCATCTCCACCAATTTTTGGGTGTGTGGCCGAAAGAGGAGGCTTGAATCCTAAAGGAAAAGTGTGTGTTTGTATACAAGGTAGCTCTCTCCACCTTCTCTCATGCATGGATGTATGTTTAGCTTGTTTTAGAATGGTTGTATGTGCATTTTCAAGCTTTGAAAAGTATGCTAGCATACCTTTATATGCCATGATGCTTAATGCCATGTTATGTTTTCAAGTGAGCACATGATGGTTGTATGAGTTTGCTTGAGTGTGGAGAGAGGCCAAGAACTCTTCCCTTTGGTGAGGATGAGCCAAGAACCCTTGAGCTTGGTTGAGATAAAGCAAAGAGTCTTCCAAAAGCAAAGTAGGCTCCCAAGAGTATGGTTGAATCCAAAGTGCTCAAGAAATGGGTGAGGCAATCCAAAACCCATGAGGAGAAGTGTGAGGCCAATCCAAACACTTAGTGAGCTCTTGAATGATTTGTATGAGTTGTTCACATGCCAACTTTGCTTCTAAAATGTCCATAGCTTTTATTGTCTCCATACATGTATTGGTAAAGCTTGCTTGCACATATTATGTATGATTGAATGAGAGATGAGTTATTGGGATTCTTTGAATCTCATCCCCTCCTCTCCAATGATCTAACATGCTAGGTGAACTAAGTGGAGATGCTAATGGGAGCCAACAACACTAAGGGAAGGAGATTGACAATCATGTGTTTAGCTTTTGTCACTTTAAGACCATGATTGTACCATATGATATATATGATGTAGTAAATAGGCTATGACCCTTGAGACATGTGTAAATATAATATTATATGATGTTTAAATGTATGGATATGATGTGTGACCTCTAGAACCTATTTTGAGTATGTAATGCCAAAGTGTGCAATATAGAAGTTTGTTGGAAATATGCATAAGTGTGGGTTGAATGACCAAAATGAGATGTATGAGGTTTGGAAATATTTAGGCAGCTCACACAAGTCTCAAATAAGCTTTTAAACTTGCCCAAAAGGTACAAAGACCAAGGGAAATCCATTTGGCAATTTTGGTATCCAATATATAGCCAAAATTGACTATAATGGAACCCTATGTCACTTTTTAGCCAAATGAGTTAGTCTTGCTTTGAACTTTGGCATGCAATTAGGTCTCATTGATATCTTTTTGGGAAGCTAAGGAACATAATTTTTGGAGGTCTAGAGAATATTTGATGAATTTTCAAAGTTGGGATTTTCTATGATTTTTGGTATGTGCACTGTTCATACTGGCAGATTTTATTTTTGTGTCCCTTGATAGCTAAATGGTGTCCAATACTTATGAAATTTTATATGAATAAACTATAGGTCATGAGCTTTCTGTGGCCACCGAGATCACCTCATTTGGAGGTCTAAGCAGAGAGTTATACATATATGAAGTTAACTATCAGTATCAGTAGCGCCCCAAGAGCTCAGTTACTGTTCCATCAGTTCCAGATATCTAAACGTATCTGTTTTATTCTGAAATTATTTTTACTATCAATTTAACATGTGTAGATTTCCATAATGAACAAATATGTGTGATTTATATTTTTATAGAATTAGTTATGAATTTCAGAAGTTTGTATCAGTAAACTGAATAACAGCCCAGGCAGCCAGTGACTCTGTAGGGTTTTGGATGTCAAACGTTCTTTGTGATGAATGTTGTAATGTGGACGTATTTTTAGTGTGAAGTATACATCTTAAGATTTCCATAATGACTAGGATTACATGATTTCAAATTTTCTAGATTTAGTTATGATTTTTCAAAATTGGGCCAGAAAATGGAGCAAATCTGGTCGAAAATATGCTTGCTTATTTTGAGCTCCAATTCGGTTTCCATGAGTTATGGGCATGATTTTGTCATGAAAATGAGTTATAATGATGTATTTAAATATGAGAATATATAGTATGAGCTCACACGGTCCACGTGACACCGAATTAAATTTTTTTAGATATAGCGCAACGCGAAAAAGTCTATTATTTTATCTCCTTTCTCATATGCTCTTGTGGGATTGATGATATAAAGCCTATAAATAACATAAAATGAGTTAGAAGTTATGGTGTTATACTTAAAAACCCTAAGGGAGTGTTTGGTTCAATGGAGGGGAGGGGAGGGGAGGGATTTTAATGAAGGGGAGGGGAGGGGGGGGGGAGGGGAGGGGAGGGGTTTTAATGATATGTTGTTTGGTTGATTTGAAGGGGAGGGGAGGGGAGGGGTTTTAATGATATATTGTTTGGTTGAGGAGGGGAGGGGAGGGGAGATAAAATTAAATGAACAATTATACCCTTATGATATTAGAATTTTTAATTTTTTTATTTTTATAAAAAAAAAATTTTTCTTGCTTTTTATTATTAAAAATAATTTTTTATTTTTATTCAAAAATATTTTTTATTTTTATAAAAAATTATCTTAAACCCAATTTAAAAAATAAGATTTATATTATATTTTAAATGAAAATAAAAAGCAGGGGCAATTTTGTCAAATAGAGATAAAATTTTCTCTCCCCTCCAAAAACCCCCACTTTTGGAGGGGAGGGTTTGGAGGGGAGGGGAGGGGAGGGGAGGGGGTATTTTGCCTCCCCTCCCCTCCAAGTTTTTCATACCAAACAAGGGGAGGGCCTCCCCTCCCTTCCCCTCCCCTCCCCTCCCCTCCCCCCCAAAAACCCTGAACCAAACGGACCCTAATTCTCATCATGCTTCAACCCAAAATCAATTCCCTCTATAGTTTCCTCGAGCTAGCCGAACATGGAGGACATAGATGAACAAAGAAGAGCAAGTTTTATGCATGATATCATACATTGTTTCAATCCTTATCAAGTGGAGATTTTGATGGTGGATTTGGTTGCTTCAAAATCCCTTCTTTTTTTCAAGATTTTAGTGACTAAAGTACTTCTTTCAAGAAGCTAAAACCAGCAAAAGAAAGAACTCAAAGAGGAGAAGAGAATTTTTAACTAGCTTAAGGTGAAAAAGTGGATATTTGCTTACCTTTCTTGGCTTTTCTTTCTCCCCTTTCTCCTCCCTTCTTGTGCACCTAAGAGGTCTAAACTAGAAGTTAAAACCTTGGTTAGAAGCTCCTAGAAGGTGGCGTGACTCATATAAAAGGAGGAAGGGTTTTTTTAAAACAATTTACAAAATTTCTGTTACATCTCACAACTTCAATTCCTCTGTTTGACCCCATATTAAATCCTTTTTTAGAACCATCTTTTTCATCATAAAATTTAGGTCTATCACCCTTTTAAAAGAATTAAGTTTCAATTATATGAGATTCAAAACAATTCTAAATAATTCAGTCAAAGTTAAGATTAACTAATAGCCTAAATCGTATACCAAAAAGGTTTTAATCATTTTCATGCTTCCTATAATTTTCAAGGCATCTGAAAGCCCTAGTGAGTTTAATTTTTCCATCCAAACTTCTTCTTTTAAGTTTCTAAATTTTTTTTGAAATTATGATTTTGCCATTGTAATTTCGATTCATTCTGTTTAGCCATTTAGGGCCTAGTTTTAGGCTATTTTTAGTTTTTTAATCTTATCTCTTGATGCTCTATTTAGCATTCTACCCTTAATTGGCTTGATTTATTTTGCGTTAGGGTCCTCTTTTTTCAAAATATTAGTTTCAATTTAGCTTTTAGAAAATTGGATATTACACTTGCCACGATGCGAGAGGGTTTCACTGTGGCGAGAATTGGGCAAGTGTGTAATACCATATCTTTCTAACCTTCCTCATGCAATTCACATGCTCTAAAACATGCATTGCTTAGGAGTTGTAAGAAAATGTGATATAAATAATGGATTAAATTTGCGTTGTGCTACATATGAAAATTCCATTCAATATCACATAGGTCGTATAAGCACATGCTACACTTTCCCATGTTTAATTACATCAATAAAACTCCTTTTCATCACAAAATCATGCCGAAAAATCATGGAAACTGAAATAAAACTCAAAATAAGCAAGTCTAACTTCGCCCCAAAAATGGCCTCTTTTCTGATCAAACTTTGAAAAATCATAACTAATTCTAGAAAAATCAATATCATGCAATCCTGGCCATTCTAGAAAGCTATAGATGTCTACTTCATACTAAAAATATGCCCAAATCATAACATTCATCACAGAGGACATTTGACATCCAAAATAATCCAAAGATCTGACTGAATTCTGGAGCTGTCACAGAATTCTGCAGAAAAATTTAAAAATTTTCAATTAATTTCACAAAAATCCAATCCATACAAATGATACCAATCTAGAAATCTATGGATTTTAACTAGAGAGGAAAAATATATTGAGATCAGTTCATCAAGTCCAGACCTCTGGATTCAATAGAACAGTACTTCTAGTCGGGCAAAATTACTAATACTGGACTGACACTTCAAAAATTCATATCTCTCTCTCTAGACCTCCAAACGAGGTGCTTCTAATTGTCAAGAGTCACTGTGATTGTCTAGTTTCTTTGTATAAAATTTCATCGCAATTGAACATCATTTGGGCTCGGGTGATAAAATTCCATTTTGGACTATATGAATAGTGCAGCAAACCAGAAAACATGAAAATTGCCAACTTTGAAAAATCATCAAATATTCTATAGACCTCCAAAAATTATGATCTTTAGCTTCCCAAAAAACTCCTAATAATCTCTAGATGCATGCCAAATTTCAAACCAAGAAGAGCTCATTTGAACAAAAAGTGGTATAACCTCCTAAAATAGTAAGTTTTTGCTCCATATGGGTAACCAATTTGTCCAATTGACTCTCTTAATTGTTTGGCACCTCTTGGGCAAGTTTCAAAGAACAAATATGACTTGTAGAGACTGCCCAAGTGGTCCTAAACCCCATGCATCTTATTTTAGTCTCTCAACATCTATTTATGCACTAAACACACATGCCATTCAAGGGTCCAATAACATAATTTCATTGATTTAATACTACATACATTATACATGTAGTCCATACACCATGTTACATATGCTCAAGGTTTTACACAAACAAAAATAATATGTACAATACTTCTTGACACTCCATTACAATTTGAACTACAAATTAGACAAAGTGTGGCCATTTATTGTTCTTGGCTTGCATTTCCTTAGCCTTGAGTACCACCTAGACATTTTAAGCATGAGAGGGAAAGGGGGTGAGATTCTAAGAATCTCAATAGCTCACACACCCATTCACACCACATTCAAGGTATACACACATCAAATATATGAATATGCAAGCATAAAGTGTGCAATAAATCTCATTTCATGCCACATCAACAACATGTCAAGACCATTTTCATGCTCTAAGGACTTTTGGATTAGTCTCATCCCATTTCTAGGACTTTTGGATTTGCCTCACTCTTGGCCTAGGGACTTTTGACTTAACCTCACCCATTCAAGGGACTTTTGGCCTTGTCTTACCTATGCCATGAGACTTTTGGCATCTCCCCACATTCATCAAGGGACTTTTGGCGTCACCTCACCCTTATGAGCTCTTTCCATAACCATAGTCATTCAAGAAGACACATTGGTACCAATGTAATTTCAAGACATCAAGTGGCATGTTCTTAAATTACAATAGCATAAACAAGCACACAACATATACATATGCACACAAGAATGCAAGAGAATGAGGTGGAGAGTTACCTTTTAATTTATGTGAGCTTACTTTGCCAACTCCTTTCCCTCCTTAGTCTCACAAGAGCACTTAGGTGGAGTAGGGTTCTCTTGACCTAGACATCACAAACATCACACAATTACACACTTGAAGCAACCCAAGACACTAGGTTCACTCTTAAACACACACTTGGTTCTATAATTGGCATATTGGTTCCATAAATGGTCTATTGAAGCAACTCATATCATCCAAGTTCTAGACTCCATTCTCTTGTTATTTCTAGACTTCTTGGACTCATTTAAGGTCCTTGGAGCTATCACATATTCAATTGCACCATTGGAAGACTAAGTTGCTTCATAAGGCACCATTATAGACACCATTGTCCCATTGATAACCATAATATTTTATATATTTTAATCCCTTAACTTCGACGTTTTAGTACCCAAATATGGCTTTAGGAATTTAATTAAGTGGAATTTGATTTTAATTCGCCATTTTTACATTTGAGGAATTAATTTGCAAATTATTAATTCTTAATGCTTAAATGTATCTTAGATCATTTTTTGGATATTTCCACTTAATGCTTTTCATGCTTTTTGTGTAGATTTTAATGAGCAAATAATGCTTGATGAGAATTTAGGTTAAAGAAGAGAAGAACCTCCCATATCCAGCACATGACACATGAATTCTGTTCGAGGAAAGTGAAGAACAGAGCAAGCCATTGATTTCTGAAGCAATACAAGCACGAAAGGAGCTGGTCATGAGCTGAACAAAGACGCTGAAGCTACAGCTTTAACGTTTGACAAAGGATGCATGAGCTGAAGAAGTTACAGGGCTGGAAGAGCAAGTTGCACGAGCTGAAACGGAGCTGAAGTAACACACAAACCAGAAGCAATGTCCAGTTGTACGTAGGAGTAGCAGAATGAAGAGAAAACACGAAGAAAGGCTTGAATGAGCTGGAGTTTTTGAGCAGAAATAAAAACACACATGCAACAGAGGACAGTAGCTGTCCAGGACGCCAAATGAAACGCATGAAGCATGAATTAGCAAGGCTGCAACGTGGAAGAACCATGCATGGGCAGAACCAAATGAAGCAACGAGGAAACTCGAGAAAACAAGAAGAGATGAGGCTGGACAGTCATGTGAGAAGCTCGAGTTTTTTGTGGAGAATATGCAGAACAGAACGTAACAGCAACACGAATTGATGAAGGATTAAATGAAGCTGCAAAAAGATGCTGGAGCTTCGCATGAAAATCACGTCTGGACAGCAGCAAATGAAGAGAAGAATCAGACTCGAAATACAAAAGCCACAGAATGCAGAAGCTACGTGAAAAGTGGGAAGCATGAATCAGAACATGCAGAAGCTACAGTGGAAATCACATGGATTATAATAAAATAAGAGCACTGGGACCCACACCTGATATCACATGCAATGCAAGCTTCAGATGATTGAAATGGGAAGGGGGAGCACGTGTTTCTCACAAGGGAATTAAGAGAATGTGTTCCAGCGATTGAGTTGAGCAAGCACGTGAAAAATAAGACATTCACGTGAATGGAGAAAACACGACGTCGCACACTCCGCATTATTCATTCGTCCATTCACACACGTAACTTCATTCAGCCCAGCCCATTCAACACACATTCCATTAGGTCATTTGCCTATTCAGCCGTCATTCATCATATACACCCACGCCTCATCAACCACTGAATCTCGCCTCCTTCGCCTCCATTCACCCCATCCCTTCGCCTTCGTCCATTCCATTCTCTCCATCTCTATTCCACGCCAACATGAAGATCTGATTCATCCTTGAGGCTAGCAAGGGAGGAAGCTCTTGGTTGAAGCTTGAATCCTTGGAGAAGAAGCAAAATTCTGGCTAAGATTTTCTTTAATTTTCCTACACTTTTTCTTATTCTGTACAATCTCGGTTGAGTTATATTTGATTAGAAATTTGTGTAATTAATTAGTGGCTGGTTAGACACTGATTAGGAAACCCTTTTTGTTGATTAATTGGTTAAATTTGAATTTGATTTTTCATTATTCTCTTTAATCTCCCATGTATGCCACGAAGGTGTTCGATGAAATACATGAGTAAGGTTGTGTGCTTAAATGTCTATTTGAGAATTCCTTGGTGTTTAGTTGGTTAATTAAACATTTTTGGATGATGAATTAGAAGATAATTAATTAGTTAATCAATCAAATTGGATGTTCATTGATCTTAAAGACAAGAGTTAATGGTTTAATGCGGGATTGAGGTCTCAATTCAACATTAGATTATTAATCTCTTGAATCTTGAATGGTTATTCAAGATCATTTGCTAATGAACATAATTAGGAATTCTTAGGCCAGAATTAATTACAATTGGAATAGGATAAGGATAGTGGATACCAAGAGACAATCCCTAAACTAGTCACAAGCCCATCATTCACCATAATTCATCTAATTAGGTAGAATTTAGAAATTTTGATTCAATTTAGTTTTAGGATAGTTTAATTCATTCAAAAACCCCCAAATTAAATAGTTCTAAGATCTTGGAACACTTAGAGAACCTAATTGAACATTGAATTCCAATTCCAAGGGAGATGACCTAGGTTGTGCCACTTGCTATATTTTTAGATCAACCTAGTTTTATTTTGAGGGTTGAACGACAAGCCCGTCAAAATTTGGCGCCGTTGCCGGGGAATTGGAATTTCAATTGTTTGAGAAAGTTTTCTAAGTGTTTTTGTTTTGTTTTATCTTTGTTTTAGTTCTGTTTTGATTTGATTTTCGTTCTGTTTTGAACTTGGAATCGGTTAATTTCGGTGTTGCGCGTTAAGTGTCCTGGTTGCTGGAATTTTCGTTCAAAGTGCCCAGAAAATTCTCATACTTTGTTTTTCAAGGTTTTTGGGTGTTTTGAGAAAAAGTAATAGCAAAGCTATTAGGTGCACCATTTTTTGGCCAAATTCCAATGTTTGAGGCACTTTTTCTAATTTTTTAGTATTTTTTCGAATTTTTTAGGAATTTTTCAATTTTTCCAGATTTAATTTCTTTAATTTTTGTGAGTTTATTTTGTGTGACTAACCTCTGTTTAGGAGTGTTTTTCATAGTTAAGTAAGTCTTAGCTTCATTTGATTTTATTTTCTTGATTATTGAGTTTATTTTAGTTATAATTTGTTAGGATTTTATTTGTGCTGAAATTAATTGTGCTTCTCATTTTTCTTTGCTTTAAATGGATCCATATTTTTCTAATCAAGGTGTTTATAATCCTTATGCAAATGATAGGATTTCTCAGAAGTTGGATAATGCCATGTCAATGCTTCAAGGTCTTCTTGAAAGACAAAGACAAGAGCAACAAGCCCAACAATATCAACAAGCACAACAATACCAACAACCATGCTACCAACCATACCACCATCCATATGAGATTCGTCCAAATTACCATCCTCATTATGAACCACATCATAACTTCCATATGCAAGAGCCATACCTTGATTACCATATGCAAGAGCCAAACTATCATCCTTACAATTACCATGAGGGGTACATGCAACAAGATCCTCAAAGGGAACCAAGTTCGGAAGAAAGGATGAGGCAACTAATGGAAGCTTGTGATGTTCAACATCAGCAAATGCAACAAATGCAGCAAATGGCCCAACGGATAACTAAACGGTTACAACTCTTTGACCAACAATTGAAGGATTCAGGATTTCAAATGAATCAACCGATTTCAAGTGCTACTGAACCAATTGAAGAGCAAATTAGAAGAGAATGTATAGAGGAGGAAGAGTCTTATCCATTGGGTAATATCCTTCCATCTTCTAATATTTTACAATTCGTTGGAACTGAACCTAATTTGCATGATAGCACTTCAATTCCTAATGCATATAATGTTGTTGATTCTGAATTACATGATCATGTTGTTGATGAAGAAATAGTTGTTGAAACTCCTGATATGGTTGATTGTGGTAGTTCATTGAGCAAAATTGATACATTTGTTGATGTTCATGGACCCTTGTGTACTGATGCACTTGGGATGTCTACTCCTAGCTGTGATTATAGTGAAAATTTTATTTCTGAATCAATTGATGAATCTATTGAGTCTAGGGTAGTAGATAAGTGTGGGGGTGACTTAGAATATGATGATCATGCTATTCTTGGTGTGGGATTAGTTGATAAGTCTGTTGATGATACACCTATTGAGTTTAGAGACAACATGCCATCTGGATCATGTGACATAACTGATTTGGATGCATTTCTTGATTCTATGTGTGTTGAATCCACTCTATGTGATGAATACTCTCAGATTAATTCTTCTATTGAGACTAGTGAGTCCATCACATATACTGATCATTATGATTCCTCACTAGCATGTCATGATGTGACTGATGAAATGGTAAATGTAGCATGTGAAAATAATATAGGCATTGAATTTGTTGAGCAGCTTGTTGATAACTCAGACTCTAATTCACAATGCTTATGTGATGATATGCATACATGTCCTATATGTGCTGAGATTAATGAATTTTTGGAGTCTGATAAGTCTATTGAATCTATGGAATCCTTGGTTTGCACTGAAATTGTTAATGAACCTGATTCTACTGATCATACTAGTGTTTATGATAGTATGCATAGTGATACTGCTGATATTGAAAATTCTATTGATGCTTGTGCTATTATTGATACTAGTGAGAAACTGAATTTTGCTGTTGATAATTCTCTAGAATTTTGTGAGCCTACTGATGTCTCTTTGGTCAGGGAAGATACTGTCTCTATTGTTGAGAGTCCTGAACAGATTCTTGAGGTTGGTGAAGTAGTTCCCAACAAGCCACAAACTCTTTCAGTAAAGGAAAAACAACTGTCAAACACCTTGAATTCAAAGGACTGTGAGAAGTTGCAATTTAATTTTTTCATTGATGCAGTGACTCTTACTGAAGGGAGTCAAGTAGATTTCCTTGGTTTTGATAGATTTTTAGGGAGTTCAAAGTTTAAATTTGATTTTAAGTTTTCTTTCTTTAGTTTTAAATGTTCTCGATTTGATTTTTATTCTTTTCTTATTTCTAAATTTGCTGAAAATGACTTTCCTAAACTACTGATGGTTGAGAAAGTCCATGAGTCAACACTGCATGATCAATCCAAATGCTTTAAAGTAGTGAGACTCAAATTTGTTCAGTTAAGAAGGAATAAAGTAGTTTTGATTTTGGTTTTTGATACTTATGATTAGTTCATCTTTGATAGAGCCCTCTTTTAGTTTAGGATTTAGTTTTCTTTTCTTTTCTATATTACAGTTTGTTTTGTTTCTGTTTTGTAGGAAATAAATTGCTAACCAGCTACAATGAACATCTTAGCCACCTTTGAGATCTTCGTTGGCAAGTTCATCCGGTTGTACTCTCTCTTTTCACTCTTTACATTGTATTGTTTATCTGTTTACTGGATTGTGTGCTGACATTGAGGACAATGCAATATTTAAGTGTGAGGGGGAGAGTCATTTCATTCCATTCCATCTTTTCCTTATTTTGAAAAAAAAAAAAAAATTTTGAAATTTTTTTAGGAAAATTTTTGAATTTTTCTGTGAAAGTTGTAAGTTAAGATGATTATAGCTTGGATTCATATAGACATGATAAGTGATGGATCTTATGTCTTGATTTAAGTAAAGTGGCAATGAATTTGATTTCAATGAATTATTTGATAGCCATTAGCTGGTGAGAATTTGAGCCTTAATTGTTCAATTCTAGTGTGTATTCACCTATCTTTGTTTCACTCTAGAACTTGTCTTGATTCTTTGTTGAGACCACATTTGCATTTGCATGCATAAAAATGATAAGGCATTCATTTCTATTTTAGCTAGAGCCAAAAAGCCCACCATACATTCACTTTATCCATTGTTTTAGCCACTTCGAGCCTTGATTTTCTTTTCTTGTTAAACCATAGCCAAATAAAAAAAAAAAAAAATTTCCACCTTGTTTTAAGATGCCTTAGGAATTTCAAGGAGTATTACATCTAAATAGGATAGGTGAATGTGTGCTTTGCATCCATTAAGGCCATTGTTAATCAAAGAATTTGTTCTAAGAAAAAAAAAAATTGCAAAGAGAAGAAAAGATAAAAAAAAAAAAAAAAAAGAGAGAGGAAAAGTTATTGAAAATCAAAAGAAAGAAGTACTTTAGATTGAGTTTATAGTTGCTTATACTTGTTGGAAATAAGGCCTTGAATGCACATTCTTCCCTATTCTAGATTGTCATTGAGTGCTCTTGAAGTTCTAAGGTATCCTTTTGTTTAGTTTTTCCCCTTGTTTTTGTTATCCATTCATTTCATTCCCTAGCCCCATTACAACCCTGAATAAAGTCCTTTGATTTGTGCATTGCATTTAGCATGGGTGGTGGAGATTTAGAAGCTTGACAAGCTTATGGTAGTGAGCTTGGATAGGTGAAGATTGAGTGAAACACATTGCCCATAAACACTTGAAAGTTGAGAGAAAACACTAATCCATGTGAGAGGCTATACATTTTAATTCATTCTTTTCAAATAAATTGCCATGGGACTTAATTCTTGATGCAAGTGAAATTAGTTATGATTGTTGAAGTGATGAAGAGTTGTGATTAATCTCTAGCTTGTGATTCTTACACTTCTTTTTCATTTTCAGTTTCCACTTATCATTCTACTAGCCGGATGTTTCAATTCATTCTTTTAACTTGGATTTTGAGCTTTGCCCAGGAGTGCAAAGGTTTAAGTGTGGGGAAATTTGATAACCATAATATTTTATATATTTTAATCCCTTAACTTCGACGTTTTAGTACCCAAATATGGCTTTAGGAATTTAATTAAGTGGAATTTGATTTTAATTCGCCATTTTTACATTTGAGGAATTAATTTGCAAATTATTAATTCTTAATGCTTAAATGTATCTTAGATCATTTTTTGGATATTTCCACTTAATGCTTTTCATGCTTTTTGTGTAGATTTTAATGAGCAAATAATGCTTGATGAGAATTTAGGTTAAAGAAGAGAAGAACCTCCCATATCCAGCACATGACACATGAATTCTGTTCGAGGAAAGTGAAGAACAGAGCAAGCCATTGATTTCTGAAGCAATACAAGCACGAAAGGAGCTGGTCATGAGCTGAACAAAGACGCTGAAGCTACAGCTTTAACGTTTGACAAAGGATGCATGAGCTGAAGAAGTTACAGGGCTGGAAGAGCAAGTTGCACGAGCTGAAACGGAGCTGAAGCAACACACAAACCAGAAGCAATGTCCAGTTGTACGTAGGAGCAGCAGAATGAAGAGAAAACACGAAGAAAGGCTTGAATGAGCTGGAGTTTTTGAGCAGAAATAAAAACACACATGCAACAGAGGACAGTAGCTGTCCAGGACGCCAAATGAAACGCATGAAGCATGAATTAGCAAGGCTGCAACGTGGAAGAACCATGCATGGGCAGAACCAAATGAAGCAACGAGGAAACTCGAGAAAACAAGAAGAGATGAGGCTGGACAGTCATGTGAGAAGCTCGAGTTTTTTGTGGAGAATATGCAGAACAGAACGTAACAGCAACACGAATTGATGAAGGATTAAATGAAGCTGCAAAAAGATGCTGGAGCTTCGCATGAAAATCACGTCTGGACAGCAGCAAATGAAGAGAAGAATCAGACTCGAAATACAAAAGCCACAGAATGCAGAAGCTACGTGAAAAGTGGGAAGCATGAATCAGAACATGCAGAAGCTACAGTGGAAATCACATGGATTATAATAAAATAAGAGCACTGGGACCCACACCTGATATCACATGCAATGCAAGCTTCAGATGATTGAAATGGGAAGGGGGAGCACGTGTTTCTCACAAGGGAATTAAGAGAATGTGTTCCAGCGATTGAGTTGAGCAAGCACGTGAAAAATAAGACATTCACGTGAATGGAGAAAACACGACGTCGCACACTCCGCATTATTCATTCGTCCATTCACACACGTAACTTCATTCAGCCCAGCCCATTCAACACACATTCCATTAGGTCATTCGCCTATTCAGCCGTCATTCATCATATACACCCACGCCTCATCAACCACTGAATCTGGCCTCCTTCGCCTCCATTCACCCCATCCCTTCGCCTTCGTCCATTCCATTCTCTCCATCTCTATTCCACGCCAACATGAAGATCTGATTCATCCTTGAGGCTAGCAAGGGAGGAAGCTCTTGGTTGAAGCTTGAATCCTTGGAGAAGAAGCAAAATTCTGGCTAAGATTTTCTTTAATTTTCCTACACTTTTTCTTATTCTGTACAATCTCGGTTGAGTTATATTTGATTAGAAATTTGTGTAATTAATTAGTGGCTGGTTAGACACTGATTAGGAAACCCTTTTTGTTGATTAATTGGTTAAATTTGAATTTGATTTTTCATTATTCTCTTTAATCTCCCATGTATGCCACGAAGGTGTTCGATGAAATACATGAGTAAGGTTGTGTGCTTAAATGTCTATTTGAGAATTCCTTGGTGTTTAGTTGGTTAATTAAACATTTTTGGATGATGAATTAGAAGATAATTAATTAGTTAATCAATCAAATTGGATGTTCATTGATCTTAAAGACAAGAGTTAATGGTTTAATGCGGGATTGAGGTCTCAATTCAACATTAGATTATTAATCTCTTGAATCTTGAATGGTTATTCAAGATCATTTGCTAATGAACATAATTAGGAATTCTTAGGCCAGAATTAATTACAATTAGAATAGGATAAGGATAGTGGATACCAAGAGACAATCCCTAAACTAGTCACAAGCCCATCATTCACCATAATTCATCTAATTAGGTAGAATTTAGAAATTTTGATTCAATTTAGTTTTAGGATAGTTTAATTCATTCAAAAACCCCCAAATTAAATAGTTCTAGGATCTTGGAACACTTAGAGAACCTAATTGAACATTGAATTCCAATTCCAAGGGAGATGACCTAGGTTGTGCCACTTGCTATATTTTTAGATCAACCTAGTTTTATTTTGAGGGTTGAACGACAAGCCCGTCACCCATCTCCCAACCTATAGCTCCTAAAATTTCCCAATGGTTTCTTCTATCTTCTAACATCATATAAAATCCTAAACCAAGGTTAGAACAAATTAAAATATCCCCTAACCTAATAAACCTAGCTTGGCCGAAATATGCACTATAATGGAGGTTCATGGACTTTGTGATTTTTTTCTTGATGGGAGAGCCACTTGGGAGGCTTTCTAGAGGTCTTAGGAGCTCAAGGGAACATTCAAATAGCCAAGAAAATATTCACACAAAATCAGATTTTGCAAAACCCTAGAAAGTACTACACTTTTCTAACTTGTTTTTTATTAGTTTTTCTTAGGATTTCTTGCCATATTCATAATCCTTGCACTCTTTTCCCTAGGTTTCTCCCTTGGTTCTGCCTAAAATTCATTTCCTTCTATCCCCCCTAGGCTGGTCCAAACTACCACAAGAAGGAGCAATCAAGATGAAGCATCAAAAATGGAAAAATACCTTAGTTTCAAGCTTTTCTTTCTTAATTCCCTTCTCCTTGGCAAATTCAAACTTTTCCCTTTACGTCTAGATCAAAAATAGAACCAAATCATTCAAAAAATCCATGGAAAGAAGAGAGGAAAAGAGGAGAACAAGATTGGAGGAAGATGAAGAAAGAAAATCCATGAAATTACCTAGTTTCTCCTTAGTTTTCTTCCTCTTTTTCTCCTCCTTCTTGTGTGCCTAAGAGAGCTGAATAACTTCTGTATTTTGGGCAGAAAATTTCGTGCTCAATAAAAGGGAGAAGATGGAAGAAAAGTGTGGAAATGTTTAGGACATTCTAAAAGCTTTTATTTCCAATTTTACCCTTCCATAATGGCAATTTCATTTCGGCTTCGTTTTAGCTCCTTTTTGAGAACCGTCTTTCCATTATAAAATTTAGATTCCTAATTTAATAAAATGCCTTTGGAATCACTCAATTTAGAGCTAAAACCTTACCAAATGAATCGGTCAAAGTTTAGGTCAACTGACGTTGAAAAATGTACACCGGAGGGGTTTTGTAGCACCTTAATCTACTACCGCTATCTAGCCTCTCAGCCTTGCTCGGTTCCATATGATTTCCAAAGATCCAATACCAATCCGTGACATTTTCATGCTATGAAACGGGGTTTCATACACTCATTATCTGCCCCGTGGGTCCTGTGAATCCATTAGTCACATTCTCTACTCACACTCCATTTATACAACTCATACATAGCATAAAACAAGCCATAAGCCATGGGTACAGAGCCAAAAATCAGAAAATGCATTTTTCTCGCTTGTGCCCAAAAGTCATATTTTGGCTCTAATTTGGAAAATCATAACTAATTATAGAAAAATAGGAATCTAGTAAGCTTTAGCACTCTAGAAATCTCTAAGTGTTAACTTTACACTAAAAATAATTCTCAATCATAATCTCAGCGTTTGAATTGGGTTTGACATCAAAAATGGGAAGGAGGTCCGACTGTCTCTGTTTCTGGCCCAGTTTACTGTCATGGACTTCGAAAATCCATAATTAAATCCACAAAAATCCAATCTGGTCATACTATACCAATTTGAAAAGCTACGGATGTCTACGAGAGGAAAAAAATAAGTTCAGATCAGTTCAGTAGCGCCTAGACCCTGAAAACTGATGGAACAGTGACGGAGGTCAGGTGGGCTCCCTGATGCTGATACAGAACTTCAGAAGGTTCATTCTCTCTCTACAGACCTCCGATTTTGGTGGTTCTAGTTCCTATAGGTCACTGTGGTGGTCTAGTTTATGTGTATAAAATTTCACCACATTTGGATTCCATTTGGTCCATGAATGCCATAGATTTCATTTTCGGATTATGGTAACAGTACATGACCAAACCTACAAAATCTCCCAATTTCAACAATTCACTAAATATTCTCTAGACCTCCAAATATTACCCATTTTAGCTTCTCAAGAAGCTCTCTACAAACTCTAGAGGCATGCCAAATTTCATGGCAGGAGGAGCTCATCCGGTCATATTTTGATGGAGCTCACAAATTTACCAGTTTTGACACCCAAAAGGTCCAAAAGGGGTCCAAATGGCCTCTCACATGTTCTAGCCACTCATGGACAAGTTTAAAAGCATAACAATAATCTATATAATATGTCCAAGTGGTCCAAATCAACATACATTCAAAAGTCACTATGCTACGGCCAAAAGTACACTACCACATACATTCAACAAAAGGGGCAAAACCCTCATTTCCATTGATTTGGCTTTATGCATAGTTTGTACAACATCTTTCCATACATATACACTTGCTATAACATTTACATCTCACAATTAGTGGGCGCATATTCATTGTGGCACTACTTTACATCACAATAACCAAAATACGCTAATATCTAGCTACACATGCTTCTAGGCTCCTTGGTGTGCACTTGCTTCTCCTTATGCTCCACCTAGCATGTTAAGTTGGGAGGGGAAGGGGTGAGATTCAGGGAATCTCAGTAGCTCATGCACTCAATCAAGTAAGCAATCAAGGCATATAACAAGTCAAAGCATGCAATTTGGCATCCAACTATTCTTAATCACATATCACATGTTGTACATGCTATGGAAATCACAACAATGCCAAAAATGGGCTCCAGGGACTTTTGGTCTAGCCTCACCTGAGTTTAGGGACTTTTGGATGGCCTCACCCGAGTTTAGGGACTTTTGACTTGGCCTCACTCGATTGTGAGACTTTTGGCCTTGTCTCACCCATCTCAAGGGACTTTCAGCTTCACCTCACCCATCTCAAGGGACTTTCGGCATTACCTCACCCAAGCAATTCTCACAATCCAATACACACAAGCACATTGGCATCAATGCATGAAAGCAATAGCATATGGCATATTTCACATAACAAGCATATACATAAACATACAATGACTATTATATCCAAGAATGCAACAAGAAAGAGTAGGAAGAGAGAGCTACCTTATAAGTCAAAGCCAACACAAGCCTTCCCTTTCAATTTCTCTTCTCCCTTCTTAATTTCACACTCACACCTTGATGGAGGTGCTTCACTTGAGCCTAGACACACAAAAGCATGCAATTACTCTCTTAGAATGTAACCTTTAAAGCAACTCTCCTAACATACCAGAACCTAGAGGTTCTCTCTCTCTCTCTAGAATGCCATCAATTCTTCCTCTCTCTCAAGTTCCCATGGAAGTAAAATCATCATACTCAAGGGAAACAAAGAGGTTCTAGGGTGTTTTCCACATTTCCCTCTTCTGACCCATGCCCAAAATCCAACCATTTTCACAAACAAAACCGTAGGAAGAGAGGGCAAAGAGAGGAAAACCATATTCTAAGGAGAAATGGAAGAAACTTGCTTACCTTTCTCTTGCTCTTCCTCCTTCTCTTGGTCTCTCTCACTCTCCATGCCTATTTTCTCTCCTTGGGTCGAAGTCGAGGGCAAAAATGAGAGAAGGAATAAGTTTGAGCATTTAAAGGTGTCTAATTCTCGCCTTTTACTCTCTTCCGGACTGACCCTCGCTACGACGAAAATTAACCTTCGCTATAGCGAGCTCGTGTTATCTGGCTTCGCTATGGCGAGGCTTAACCTTCGCTATGGTGAGCACGTATCAATTCCCTTCGCTATGGCGAGATTTAACCTTCGCTATGGCGAACTCGCGTTAGTTTCAAACCCCACTTTTGCTATGGGGCACGTTACGGTGAGCTGCCCCCTGGTTTCTGTATGGACTGCTGCCCGCACTTGCTATAGCTAGAATCACGTTCGCTATGGCGAGAAGGCACTCTCGCGATAGCGAGACCATTTCTCACTATTGCGAGAAGACTTAGCAAGAATTCTGGATTTCGAAAATTCTCCACTTCCTTCTTTCTTTTTCTTTCCCTTTTCCTGGTTGTTACAGGTTTTACCGGTCTCGGGACTTCTTATAGTTTTTGGGGCCTCTAAGAACCTTGGACAACTTAAAAATTTCATTTAAAAAGCCCTCCTATATGGTTTTCCAAAAGTTACACTTATTTACAAAAATACCATTACGTTTCATCAGTTTCCATCGCAAATTATTTCTCCATTCTAACTCCATTTTTCTTTCCGTCTGAGCTTAAAATTATCATTTTTAGGAGTCTAAGACTCAACCCAAATTTTTTGGGACATTATCTAGGTCATTTCAGAGGACTTACTTTTATATTATTTATTTTGTCATTTTACGAAAATTACGTTCGTTACAAAGTGAGTCAGATTACCACCCTTAAGGCACCTCGCCATAGTATAGGTATGTTGAGTCATGGCAAGAATCATGGTTTTATGGATTTTTGGTTCTAGAATTGAATTGAGTTTTTGAGGTTTCAGAGGCCAACTCAATTGCAGCCAAACCCTTCCAAGTTGTAGCCTAAGTCCCAAAATCCCCAATTTAGCTCTAAATTCATAGTCTTCACTATATTAATGATAAACAATGACTTGTAAATCAACATATATGAATTTTATGATTCTTGGAATCATTATTGTGTAAGATGAAGGTGTTAAATGAAAATTTTAATTTCCTATGAACACAAACCATCATGTATATCTTGATGATGATATTAATGATCTAAAGGTTCAAATTTACTGGTATTTTGATTCGTTACTAAACTATTATCTATATTAGACCTTAAGTGCTAGTAACTAAGAGTGTAATTATGCTTAATTAGTTTAATTAGGAGTTATGGTAGTTACGAAAAGGAGATTTGAAGTAACTAATTGTGGTACAAGGATCACCATTCAACATGTTTTCAAATGAGATATGTATCAAGCTAGAAAAACTTATTTTTCTTTGAGTTCTGAGGCCCATCACATTTGTCCTAGAGAGAGAGCACAAAGGAAGTTTGAGTTTGATAAAAATGTGAGAGAAATAAGGGTTTTGAAAGGTGTAAAGTAAGATTATGCAAAAAGAATAACCTAAGAAGCCATAGAACTCAAGTTATGGCACCTAGGGTTTTTGTTACATCTTGGAAGTTATAGAACCTTAAAAAGATGTTTTAAGCCACCTAAGACCAAAATTGAACTAGAAAAGAGCCAAGGATACTCTATATGTGTCAAATTTCCTAAGAAAAATGATTGAGCTCCAGTAGGTCAATATGGGTGCTAGTTTTAGCCAAACATTTGAACAAGCACCCAGGGATTACTTTCATGAGTTCTAAGTTTTAATAGGCCTATATGGGATAAATAAATACTAATGGAGTAATTAGATTGAATTTAGAAGCCTTATTTTGAAAGGTGAAATTTTAGGTTTATAAAAGGCCTAACCAAACAACTTGCAATTTGGCTTGTTTTAGCTAGCATGTGATGGCCTTAATGAGTCCTAGAATATCCGATTTTTCAAAAATGAGTGATTATGTTATATAACCATTAGAATGTATATTGAGTATGAAGTATGGCAGCAGAACAAGTTAATTTAAGGGTTAAGATAACATCTTAGCACTTGGAACCAAGTTCTTGTCGATAAAATCCTATAATCTGTAGTGCAAATTCTGAGACCTTGTCGACAAGGTTTTCGCCAACAAGTACAAAGTCTTCTTATATAATGTGTTAAAACTTGTATGGCATGAAATTGGGTATGAAGGGCTTTTTAAATGAAATTTTTAACTTTCTTAAGGTTTTCAGAGGCCCTGAAAACTATGGGAAGCCTCGAGACAAATAAAGCCCCTTCAATGGATGTTTTCTAATGTCGATTGACCTGAACTTTGATCGATTCGTTCAAGAAGGTTTTAACTCTGATTTAAGTGATTCCAAATTCATTTTACTAAATTGGGAACCTAAATTTTATAATGGAGGAGACGGTTCTTAAAAAGGAGTAAAAACAAGTTAGAAACGAATATGCCAAGAATGAAGGATAAAATGAGAATTTTTGAAAAAGTCCTTCTTAAACCCATATATATATATGAGGAATCCTTCTACTCCCCTTATTTAGGTCAACCAAGATCTGCCCAAAAACCATAAAAAGCTCAAGGGAAGGAGGCGCACAAGGAAAAGCAAAGGAGAAGGGAAAATTTCAAGAAAAAGGTAAGAAATTGTTAGAATTTTCTAGTCTTTTCTTTAGGAAATCTCATCTCCTCCTTCTCCCCTTTCTCCCTATGGTTTTCTTAAAGTTTTTGGTTCTATTTTAAGGTCAGACCAAGGAGGGAAAATTCGGATTTAAAGAGAGGAAGCCAAAGAAAGTGAGAATTAAGTGAGAAAATAAGGAAAAACAAGGTAAATCTTCCATCCCATGGTAGATACTCCCTCCCCCTCTTTCTCTTAATTTTGCCCCATATATGTAGATGCAAGAGGACTAGAATTTTGCAGAGGATGAATTCTATGAATTTAAGGGATGAGAGTAAGAATATGCAAAGAAATCTAAGTAAAAACCATGAATTTGCAAGATAGAAAAGTTAGGGCTTTGATTGCACCTTGAACTCTATCATGAACCTTAGCTATATTTTATGATATTTAAGAGTTCATATGAGTTTCTAAGACACCAAGAGAGCTTCCTACATGATTTTCCCATCAAAGGAAGCAAGGAAACTCCATTGATGGCTTATAGAAGCATAGCTTTGGCCAAGGAGATTTTATGCACCTAGGGAGTGTTTTAATTCCTTCCAAACTTAGTTTTGTATCATGTATGATAGGAGAGTATGAGAGAAAACCTTGGAAAAATTTTAAAAGCCATAAAAAGTAAGATGGCCTTATATGTTCTATAATATGGCTTAAAGAAGCAACACCTAGCTAGGCTCCTAGAATTGAGTATGTGATGACTCCAAGAGGTTTAAATGGGGTAAAAAATCATGAATGAAGCATAGAAGGGGGCCAAGATGATGTTTTCCAAAGGTTGCTTCATTAAGTGTATTATGGAATCATAAAAGAGCCTTATGAGTCATCTAACCTTTCTAGTAATTGTGTGGCCTTAAACTTTCCTTCAAGAGTATAATTAGCTTCCATATGATGTGTCTAGGCCAAGAGGAATGATCTCTACCTTCTTAGGTGTATGAGGTCAAGGGAGAGGATTCAAGACTCAAGGAAAAAGTATGTAAATGAAAGTAAGGTAACTCTCTCTACCATCTTTCATACATAGATGTGTGCTTACATTGTCTTGAATGTGTGTATGTATGTTTTAAGCTATGAAAAGTATTCTAACATGATTTTATATGCCATGGTATCATGATGATGCATTATGTTTCTAAATGATATTTATGATGCTTGCTTTGGTTTGTTTGAGTGTGGAAAAGCCAATAACCCTCTAGCCATGGTGAGGATGAGCTAAGAACCCTTAGAATTGGTTAAGAAAAAGTAAAGAGTCTCCCAAAAGTGAGGTTAACTCCCAAGAATAAGGTTGAGTCCAAGAACCTCTTAAAGAAATAGGTAAGGCAAGTCCAAGATTTACAAGTAAATGGGTGAGGCTAACCCACTTACTTGATAAACCTATATTTGCTATGTATGACTTTTTCAAATGCCATGAATATTTCTTGTATGATTGCACATGTTAATATGCTCATGCATGCATTTATAAAACTTGTATTGCATACTTTATATGTGATTGAATGGGAGATGAGCTATTCGGATTCTTTGAATCTCATTCCCTCCTTTCCAATATCTTAACATATTAGGTGAAACAATTGAGCAAGGTATTGGAGGCCACCAAGCTTAGAAGAAGAATATGGGCATCAAAGTATATAAATATGCCTAGTTTTGCCTTCTCTTAGCTATACATATGGCATATGATGTAATCCCATAATAAAATTATTATGTAACCATATGAACATATATAAATACCTAAATGTATGATGTATGAATGAAATTTGATGCCAAATGTATGAGATAGCATGTTTTGGGTATTGAATGGCAAGTTTAGCTCTTAAATTGTTAGATAGATTAGTGTAATAATAGAAGTGGAATGGTCAAATTAAGAAACATGAGATTTGGAACCACTTGGGTAGCTCACATAAGTTATATTCATACTTTTAAACTTGTTCAAGAGGTGCCAAACTCCAGAGAAGACCATTTGGATCAAAGTGACTCTTGATAGGGAGCAAAAATGACCATTTCATGAGGCTATGTCACTTTTTGACCAAATGAGCTCTTCTTGATTTGAAACTTGGCATGCATGTAGAGCTTGTTGAGATCTTTTTGGAAAGTTAAAGAACAAATTTTTCGAAGGTCTAAAGAATAATTGATGAATTTTCAAAGTTGAGAAATTTTCTAGTTTTGGTATGGTGTACTATTCATTCAAGTCCGAAAATGAAATCCATCACTCAAGGGGCAAATGATGTCCAATCGCTATAAAATTGTATATAGAGATACTAAACACTTCCAGGGACTTGTGCCAACTAGAAGCACATCATTTGGAGGTCTAAAGAGGGAGATATGAATTTTTAAAGATTTTACCCAGTATCAAGCATCCAGACTAACCTCATGTAGTGTTCGATTAGTTTTCGATGCCTGGATGTGCCTGAACTGGTCTACAATTATTTTTTTCCTCTATCTAACATCTGTAGCTTTCCATATTGGTATCATTTGCAAGAATTATATTTTTTTTGAATTAATTGGACATTTTTGAAATTTGTTGCAGAAATATATGATAGTACCAGTAGACAGCCAAACCTCCGTCCCTTTTCGATCGTCAAATGTCTTTTGTGTGGTATTTCATGGCATGTTCATATTTTTAGCATAAATTATACATGTATAGATTCCTAAAATGGCAAAGAACACATGATTTTAAGTTTTCTAGAATTAATTATGATTTTCCAAAATTTATGACAGAAAAGAGGAAATTCTGGCTGAAAATGCAAACATAGGTTTTATGTTGTAGGCCAAATTTGATGATGAAAATGAGTTTTATTCATGTATTTAAGTATAAGAATGTGATAGATGAATTCATATGGCCCATAGGACCCCAAAAGAAAAATTTTACCTGTATAAAAATGCATTTTAAGTCTAAGTCCCTATGCCATTATGTTGCTTCTCATAGAACTTATATGAGATGAGGCATGGGAATTGCATGAATTGAGTCTTAAAAGTATAGTGTTACAAGCCCCATTAGAGTCATATAGCCTATGTTAAGTGAGATCTTAAGCCCTAGAAGTTGACTTATAAAAGTCACCATTTAAGGCCTTAAAATAACCTAAAATTTCCTTATGGGTTTTAATGAGTCTATATAGTAAAGAAGTGATTTAGAAAAAGGTCTAATAAGTTGTCTTACATTTAGATTAATGCATTTAGGTTGAGGAAAAGCAAATCCACTTGATGGAGGTGTAAACCCAAGAGGATAAGGCAAAAGACCAAAGAAAAGAGAAAGATTATAGGAGTTAATAGTGCATTAGAAGTCTTAGCTTTACAAGATAGCTATCTCTCCCTATCTTGCATGCATTTAAATATTTAAATGAGTTGAGATATGTAACAACCGGGAAAAAGAAAAGAAAAGGGAAAAGAAAGGAAGTGAAATCTGGAAATTTTCGGAATCCAGAATCTGCCAAGTCCTCTCGCAATAGCGAGAAACGGTCTCGCTACAGCGAGAGAGCTAGTTCGCCATAGCGAAGGCGATTCTAGCTATAGCGAGTGCTGGCAGCAGCCCATACTAAAACCAGGGAGTTGCCCGCTGTAGCTGCGCCATAGCGAGAGTGAAGTCTGGAACTGACGCGATTTCGCCATAGCGAGTGGTAAATCTCGCCATAGCGAAGGGAACTGGCACGAGCTCGCCGTAGCGAAGGTTATACCTCGCCATAGCGAAGCCAGATTACACGAGCTCGCTATAGCGAAGGTTAGTTTTCGCCGTAGCGAGAGTCGGTCCGGAAGAGAGTAAATAGCGAGAATCAGACTTCATTAAACGCCCAAACTCATTTCTCCTCTCATATCTGCCCTAAGCTTCGACCCAAAGAGAGAAAAGAGGCGAGGAGAGTGTGAGAGATCAAGAGAAGGAGGAAGATTAAGGGAAAGGTAAGGTCACTTCTCCCATTTCTCTTCAGATTTCTGATCCCCTCCCTTTGCCCTCTTTTCCTACGGTTTTGTTTGCAAAAATGGACGATTTCTGGGTATGGGTCAGAAGAGGGAAAGTGGAAAATGCTTTTGAATCATTGTGTTTTCTTTGAAAATGTGGTTTTCCACTACCATGGGAGCTTGAGAGAGAGAAAAGGGTTAATGGCATTCTAGAGAGAGAGAGAACTCTAGGTTATGGTATATAGGAGAATTTGATCTGAAGGATTATAGGGTAAGAGAGTAATTGCATGCTTTTGTGTGTCTAGGCTCAAGAGAAACACCTCCATCAAGGTGTGATTGTGAACTTGAGGAGGGAGAGGAGAAATTGAAAGGAAAAGCTAGTGAAGGCTTTGGCTCCAAAGGTAGCTCTCTCTTTCACTCTTTCTTATTGCTTTCTTGGATATGATAGTCATTGTATAATGTATATGCTTGTTGTATGGAATATGCCATATGTTATTGCTTTGATGCATTGAATGCCAATATACTTGTATGTTGAAATGTGAGATTGCTCGGGTGAGGTAGTGCCGAAAGTCCCATGAGATGGGTGAGGTGAAGCCGAAAGTCCCTTGAGATAGGTGAGACAAGGCCAAAAGTCTCCAACGAGTGAGGCCAAGTCAAAAGTCCTTAAACTCGGGTGAGGCTAGACCAAAAGTCCCCGGAGCTCATTTTTGGCATTGTTGTGATTCCATAGCATGTACATTGTGTGTTGGTTGATTGAGAATGGCTAAGTGCTTATTCACATGCTTTGACTTGTTATATGCCTTGATTGCTTGCTGGATTGAGTGTATGAGCTACTGAGATTCCCTGAATCTCACCCCTTTCCCCTCCAAACTAATATGCTAGGTGGAGCTCAAGGAGAACCGAGCGCACACCAAGGAGCCTAGGAGCATGCGTAGTTAGTTTTGATAATTTGATGTATATATGATGTAAAGTGGTGCCAAATGAAGATGTGCCCACTATTTTTGAGATGTAAAGTTTGTAACACATGCAGAAATATGAAAGGATGATGTATGAACTATGTTAGTAGCCAAAGTAATGGAAATGTGGGTTTTTACCCCTTTGATGCATGAATGATATTGTGTAAATTTGGCCATAGCATAGTGAGATTTGAATGTATGATGATCTGGAGCATATGGACATGTTAGATATACTAGTTTTATGCTTTTGAACTTGTCCATGTGGAGTGAGAATGTGAGAGAGGCTATTTGGACCCGTTTTGGACCTATGGGGTGCCAAAACTGGTATTTTTGTGAGTTCCGTCAAAGTATGACCAGATGAGCTCCGTTTGCCATGAAATTTGGCATGCCTCTAGAGTTTGTAGAAAGCTTCTTGAGAAGCTAAAGTGGGTAATATTCGGAGGTCTAGAGAATATTTGGGGAATTGTTGAATTTGGGAGAATTTAATGAATTGGTCATGTTACTGTTTCATAGGGCAGAAATGAAATCTGTGGCACTTTTAGACCACATGGATTCCAAATGTGGTGAAATTTTATACACATAAACTAGAAAACGAAAGTGACAAGTAGGAACTGGAATCTCCCAAATCGGAGGTCTGTAGAGAGAGATTGAACCAACTGAAGTTCTGTATCAGCATTAGTGAGCTTATCTGACCCCCGTCACTGTTCCATCGGTTTTCGGGGTGCAGGAGCTACTGAACTGATCTGGGCTTATTTTTTTCCTCTAGTAGACATCCTTATCTTTCTGAATTGGTATAATGTGCCCAGATTGGATTTTTGTGGATTTAGTTATGAATTTCCGAAAATCATGACAGCAAGCTGCACCAGAAACAGTGACAGCTGGACCTTCCTCCCATTTTCGATGTCAAACATGGTCCAAACGATGTGCTTGTGGTTGGGAATGATTTTTAGTGTAAAGTTGACACATTGAGCTTTCCAGAAAGCTAAAGTTTGCTGCATTCCCATTTTTCTACAATTTCTTATGATTTTCCAAACTTAGAGCCAAACTATGACTTTTGAGCCCAAGTGAGAAAATGCAATATTACTGGTTTTTGGCTCTATACCCGTGGCTTATGGGTTGTTTTATGCTATGTATGAGTCGTATGTGTGGAGTTTGAGTTGAGGATGCTTGAGATGGGTTCACAGGACCCACGGGGTAAAAGATGAGTATATGAAACCCCGGTTCATAGCATGTAAATGCCACGGGAGAGTAGTGACTCTTTGGAAATCATATGGAACCGAGCCTATGAAGAGGCTAGGTAGTGGTAGTAGTTTAAGGTGTCACATTTTTGGTATCAGAGCAATGGTTCAGGCACTTTTGCTCAAGTTTAGGCTCTTAAAGTATGTGAATTGCTGTATTTGGTGTGAATGGTCATGAAAGTTGTAACATCCTTGCATAAGTGTTGTGATATTATTGTGAACTGAGGATTGCTATTTCTTTCAGACATGGTTGAGACTAGACGGGGCAGAGGCAGAGGCAGAGGCAGACTGCCCAGGGCCCAGAGAGATGAGCCAGAGGTTCCTACTGAGACTAGGGTTCCTCTGCAGGCCATCATGGATAGATTAGACCGGTATGAGGCCATGATGGGCCAACACCAAGAGATGCTGGAGCAACAGAGATACATTGCCCAGCAGCAGCATGATATGATCATGCATCTGCAAAATACCCTGGCTAGGCAAGAAGAAGCCAGAAGGGATGCCCCTGGACCACAACCGTCTACCTCCAGCATTCCACCTATACCTCCCCAGGAGCCTGCTGCTCCACAGACCCAGACGCCTATCCAGAAAGTATTGAAGCAGTTTAGGCAGAACAATCCACCCTCATTTGACGGGGAATTGGATGCGGATAAGGCGGAGGCTTGGGTCATGCAGCTTAAGAAAATCTTCTCAGTGATGGATTGTACCACTGAGCAGAAAGCCCAGTTAGCCACCTTCATGCTAGAAAAGGAGGCTGATAGATGGTGGGAGAGTGCGAAACCACTGATGGAGACCAAGAATATACAAATCACTTAGGAGACATTCTTGGTTGAATTTTATGAGAAGTATGTCCCAAGTTCGGTGAGGAAGAAGAAAGAGATGGAGACAGCGCCTCCTCCTAGACCACAGACCCAGGGCCGAGTGTTCGCCCTTACTCAGCAGGAAGCCAGCGCATCTCCCAGTTTGATCCGAGGTACGCTTTTAGTGAATGGCTTTCCTGTAGTTGCTATGTTTGACTCGGGTGCTAGTCACTCGTTTATATCTTATGATTGTGTGAGGAAATTGGGTCTGGTTGTTAGTGTCTTGCCCTTTGACTTATCTGTTATTACACCCACTGGAGGCCACGTGGTCACTTCCCATACTTGCTTAAATGTCACTGTCCAATTTAACCACTGTCATACCACTATTGATTTGGTTTGTATGCCTTTTCATGAAATTGACTTGATTATTGGTATGAACTGGTTAGCTGCAAATAATGCCATACTTGATTGTGAACACCGAACCGTTTCCTTACCTGTTTGTGGGACCATACCTAGGGTAGGAGCAGAGTTATCCTTTATGACTACTGCCCAGGCTGAGAGATATTTGGAGTGTGGATGTCAAGGGTTTCTAGTCTTTTTCTCTATTCGGGCTGAGGTAGAAGAAGGGATAGAGGAGATCCCAGTTGTTAGGGAATTCCCGGAGGTTTTCCCTAGAGAGTTTGACTTTAGTGGCCTACCTCCTGAGAGAGAATTAGAGTTCCCTATAGACATAGTGCCTGGTGCTGGACCGGTGTCCAAAGCTCCTTACAGGATGGCTCCTGCCGAGCTTGCTGAGTTGAAAGCGCAGGTAGAGGAATTGTTAGAGAAAGGGTTCATCCGCCCTAGTGTTTCACCTTGGGGTGCTCCGGTGTTGTTTGTGAAAAAGAAAGATGGTAGCTTGCGGTTGTGTATAGATTACCGAGAGTTGAATAAAGTTACCATCAAGAATAAATATCCTCTCCCTAGAATTGATGATCTGTTAGATCAGTTGGCTGGGGCATCTGTGTTTTCTAAGATAGATCTTAGATCTGGTTACCACCAGTTGAGAGTGAGAACTGAAGACGTCTCTAAGATGGCTTTCAGGACGAGATATGGGCACTATGAGTTCCTTGTGATGCCATTCGGGTTGACGAATGCGCCTGCAGTGTTCATGGATTATATGAACAGGGTATTCAGACCGTATCTAGATCAGTTTGTGGTGGTCTTTATTGATGATATTTTAGTGTACTCCCGATCTTTTGAGGAGCACGAGAGGCATTTGAGACTAGTCCTAGACACCTTGAGAGAGAAAAGGTTGTATGCCAAACTGAGTAAATATGAGTTTTGGCTGACCGAGGTGCGATTCTTAGGTCATGTGATCTCACGGGATGGGGTTGCGGTGGATCCCCATAAAGTTGAGGCTGTGTTACAGTGGGATAGACCTAGAACGATCACCGAAGTCAGGAGTTTCCTAGGTTTGGCAGGGTATTACAGACGATTTATTCAGGACTTCTCGAATGGCCTTACCACTGACGAGGCTAACCAGGAAAGATACACCGTTTGTGTGGGATGAGAGATGTGAGAAGAGTTTCCAGGAGTTGAAACTCTGTTTGACCACTGCCCCTGTGCTGATTATCCCTGACCCTAGTGAACCATTTGTGGTTTATTGTGATGCTTCGGGCAAAGGGTTAGGATGTGTGTTGATGCAGCAGGGTAGAGTAGTGACATATGCCTCGAGGCAGTTGAGACCTCATGAGGAGAATTACCCCACACATGACCTGGAGTTAGCTGCTGTAGTGTTTGCTCTCAAAATTTGGAGACACTATCTGTATGGTGCGACCATAGAGATCTATAGTGACCACAAGAGTCTGAAATACCTGTTTGATCAGAGAGAACTCAATATGAGACAGAGGAGATGGATGGAATTCTTGAAAGATTATGATTATGTATTGAAATACCATCCGGGCAAGGCCAATGTGGTGGCAGACGCCCTGAGTAGAAAATCCATCCATGTAGCCCATATGATGATTAGGGAGCAGGAGCTCCTAGAGAAGTTCAGAGAGTTGAACCTCTCTTGTCAGGTGGTATCGGGTAGATTGTATCTGAGTGAAACCCGAATTGAGAATATCTTGAGAACCCAGATCTTAGATGCCCAAAGAGAGGATGAGTTCCTGAAACGGATCAGGAATGAGATCACCCAAGGTAAGACCTCAGATTTCAAGTTGTCTGAGGATGGCATGATAGTATATCGGGATAGAATCTGTGTGCCTAGTCAGAATGAGTTGAGAGAAAGCATTCTAGAAGAGGCGCATAAGAGTAAGTATACTATCCACCCAGGTGCCACCAAGATGTATCAGGATGTGAAAAAGATTTTCTGGTGGCCAGGGATGAAAAGTGATGTGACAGAGTATGTGGCTAGATGCCTAGTGTGTCAGAGGATAAAGATTGAGCACCAGAAACCGGCTGGGTTGTTGCAACCACTAGATATCCCTGAGTGGAAGTGGGATAGTATAGCCATGGATTTTGTCATGGGGTTACCCAGGACATCCTCTGGACACGATGCTATTTGGGTAGTTGTGGATAGACTGACGAAGTCTGCACACTTTTTAGCTATTAAGGCTACTTATATCAGAGAGGTAGTGCGACTTCATGGAGTGCCCAATAGCATAGTTTCGGATAGAGACCCCAAGTTCACATCGAACTTTTGGCGGTCATTACAGCATGCCTTAGGGACGAGATTGCGGTTTAGTACTGCATATCACCCCCAGACAGATGGTCAGACTGAAAGGACCATCCAGACATTAAAAGATATGTTGAGGGCATGTGTGCTAGAAATGAAGGGGAACTGGGATGTGTATTTACCGTTAGCAGAGTTTGCTTATAACAATAGTTACCATTCCAGTATCCAGATGGCCCCTTATGAGGCTTTGTATGGGAGAAAGTGCAGATCCCCTGTGTGTTGGGTTGAGTTAGGTGAGAGGAGTATGATAGGACCTGAGATTATGGACCAGACCACCCGACAGATAGAATTGATTAGAAAGAGGCTACTCACGGCCCAGAGTAGGCAGAAAAGCTATGCTGATAAGCGTAGGAGGCCGTTAGAGTTTGAGGTTGGAGACCATGTGTTCATACGAATATCTCCAATGACGGGAGTAGGTCGGTCAATGAGGGTAAAGAAGCTCAGTCCTAGGTATATTGGTCCGTTTGAAATCCTTGAGAAAATTGGACCCGTGGCTTACCGAATAGCCTTGCCTCCTAACCTAGCCCAAATACACAGTGTTTTTCATGTCTCCCAGTTGAAAAAGTATTTACCAGATTCCTCACATGTCATAGAATATGAGCATGTGCAATTGCAGGAAGATCTTTCCTATGTAGTGAAACCGGAGAGAATTGTAGATGCTAAGCTGAAACAGCTGAGAAGCAAGAGCATTCCTCTGGTGAAAGTGATTTGGAGAGGTCTGACATCTGAGGAAGCAACTTGGGAATTGGCGGATGAGATGAGGCAGAAATATCCAGAATTATTTCCCTGAGGTAAGTTTCTAAATTTCGAGGACGAAATTTCTTTTAAGAGGGGTAGAAATGTAACAACCAGGAAAAAGAAAAGAAAAGGAAAAAGAAAGGAAGTGAAATCTGGAAATTTTCGGAATCCAGAATCTGCCAAGTCCTCTCGCAATAGCGAGAAACGGTCTCGCTACAGCGAGAGAGCTAGTTCGCCATAGCGAAGGCGATTCTAGCTATAGCGAGTGCTGGCAGCAGCCCATACTAAAACCAGGGAGTTGCCCGCTGTAGCGGCGCCATAGCGAGAGTGAAGTCTGGAACTGACGCGATTTCACCATAGCGAGTGGTAAATCTCGCCATAGCGAAGGGAACTGGCACGAGCTCGCCGTAGCGAAGGTTATACCTCGCCATAGCGAAGCCAGATTACACGAGCTCGCTATAGCGAAGGTTAGTTTTCGCCGTAGCGAGAGTCGGTCCGGAAGAGAGTAAATAGCGAGAATCAGACTTCATTAAACGCCCAAACTCATTTCTCCTCTCATATCTGCCCTAAGCTTCGACCCAAAGAGAGAAAAGAGGCGAGGAGAGTGTGAGAGATCAAGAGAAGGAGGAAGATTAAGGGAAAGGTAAGGTCACTTCTCCCATTTCTCTTCAGATTTCTGATCCCCTCCCTTTGCCCTCTTTTCCTACGGTTTTGTTTGCAAAAATGGACGATTTCTGGGTATGGGTCAGAAGAGGGAAAGTGGAAAACACTTTTGAATCATTGTGTTTTCTTTGAAAATGTGGTTTTCCACTACCATGGGAGCTTGAGAGAGAGAAAAGGGTTAATGGCATTCTAGAGAGAGAGAGAACTCTAGGTTTTGGTATATAGGAGAATTTGATCTGAAGGATTATAGGGTAAGAGAGTAATTGCATGCTTTTATGTGTCTAGGCTCAAGAGAAACACCTCCATCAAGGTGTGATTGTGAACTTGAGGAGGGAGAGGAGAAATTGAAAGGAAAAGCTAGTGAAGGCTTTGGCTCCAAAGGTAGCTCTCTCTTTCACTCTTTCTTATTGCTTTCTTGGATATGATAGTCATTGTATAATGTATATGCTTGTTGTATGGAATATGCCATATGTTATTGCTTTGATGCATTGAATGCCAATATACTTGTATGTTGAAATGTGAGATTGCTCGGGTGAGGTAGTGCCGAAAGTCCCATGAGATGGGTGAGGTGAAGCCGAAAGTCCCTTGAGATAGGTGAGACAAGGCCAAAAGTCTCCAACGAGTGAGGCCAAGTCAAAAGTCCTTAAACTCGGGTGAGGCTAGACCAAAAGTCCCCGGAGCTCATTTTTGGCATTGTTGTGATTCCATAGCATGTACATTGTGTGTTGGTTGATTGAGAATGGCTAAGTGCTTATTCACATGCTTTGACTTGTTATATGCCTTGATTGCTTGCTGGATTGAGTGTATGAGCTACTGAGATTCCCTGAATCTCACCCCTTTCCCCTCCAAACTAATATGCTAGGTGGAGCTCAAGGAGAACCGAGCGCACACCAAGGAGCCTAGGAGCATGCGTAGTTAGTTTTGATATTTTGATGTATATATGATGTAAAGTGGTGCCAAATGAAGATGTGCCCACTATTTTTGAGATGTAAAGTTTGTAACACATGTAGAAATATGAAAGGATGATGTATGAACTATGTTAGTAGCCAAAGTAATGGAAATGTGGGTTTTTACCCCTTTGATGCATGAATGATATTGTGTAAATTTGGCCATAGCATAGTGAGATTTGAATGTATGATGATCTGGAGCATATGGACATGTTAGATATACTAGTTTTATGCTTTTGAACTTGTCCATGTGGAGTGAGAATGTGAGAGAGGCTATTTGGACCCGTTTTGGACCTATGGGGTGCCAAAACTGGTATTTTTGTGAGCTCCGTCAAAGTATGACCGGATGAGCTCCGTTTGCCATGAAATTTGGCATGCCTCTAGAGTTTGTAGAAAGCTTCTTGAGAAGCTAAAGTGGGTAATATTCGGAGGTCTAAAGAATATTTGGGGAATTGTTGAATTTGGGAGAATTTAATGAATTGGTCATGTTACTGTTTCATAGGGCAGAAATGAAATCTGTGGCACTTTTAGACCAAATGGATTCCAAATGTTGTGAAATTTTATACACATAAACTAGAAAACGAAAGTGACGTGTAGGAACTGGAATCACCCAAATCGGAGGTCTGTAGAGAGATATTGAACCGACTGAAGTTCTGTATCAGCATCAGTGAGCTTATCTGACCCCCGTCATTGTTCCATCGGTTTTCGGGGTGCAGGAGCTACTAAACTGATCTGGGCTTATTTTTCTCCTCTAGTAGACATCCTTATCTTTCCGAATTGGTATAATGTGCCCATATTAGATTTTTGTGGATTTAGTTATGAATTTCCGAAAATCATGACAGCAAGCTGCACCAGAAACAGTGACAGCTGGACCTTCCTCCCATTTTCGATGTCAAACATGGTCCAAACGATGTGTTTGTGGTTGGGAATGATTTTTAGTGTAAAGTTGACACATTGAGCTTTCCAGAAAGCTAAAGTTTGCTGCATTCCCATTTTTCTACAATTTCTTATGATTTTCCAAACTTAGAGCCAAACTATGACTTTTGAGCCCAAGTGAGAAAATGCAATATTACTGGTTTTTGGCTCTATACCCGTGGCTTATGGGTTGTTTTATGCTATGTATGAGTCGTATGTGTGGAGTTTGAGTTGAGGATGCTTGAGATGGGTTCACAGGACCCACGGGGTAAAAGATGAGTATATGAAACCCCGGTTCATAGCATGTAAATGCCACGGGAGAGTAGTGACTCTTTGGAAATCATATGGAACCGAGCCTATGGAGAGGCTAGGTAGTGGTAGTAGTTTAAGGTGTCGCAAGATACTTGTATGCTTAATTGTTTAATGATTTTATAAGTTATGACTTGAATTAGCTTTTATTATGAGTTTATGCATAGATGATATTATGTTTCGACTCCTAGCTCCTATAGCAAGGAATTAAGCGCAATAGCTCTTCTTTAACTCAGAGTTGAGCTTAGTTGAGCCTAGCAAGTATGTTGTTATGATATAGCTAGATAAGAGTTAAATTTTTATGCCAATTCTCTTGTTTAAGTTACTTGAGGTACATAGCTTTTATGCATGCATTTCCTCATTTGCATTTATTGTATGTATTGACATGGATTAAGAATTTCTATATAGATTCTCCTAAGAATCTCACCTCCATTATCCTTCCCTAACCATGATAGATACATCTATCAAGACCAAGAACTAGAGAAGCATTAGAGCCTAAAAATGATGTAATAAGAGTGTTTTGATGTAATTAGATAACTTGAAGTATGTATGACACAAGAGTGGTAAATCATGTTATAATTAGTGATGAACTATGTATACATAATGAGGTCATGTATTGGTAAACCTTGAATAAGTTTAAGAATATGTATGTGCGTGATATTGATGCCAAACTTATAACTGAACCTTATTATGAAAATTTATGTACATACGATAGTTATTGTATGCCATGAAATTTAAAGAGATAGAAAATATGATATACTTTATGATGATATGAGATGGTACTTTGTGTATAATTTTTGGAGCTTGAATGTAGCCCAAGTAGATGTTCTTATAAGAAAAATTAAACCTATTATGTCATTATAAGTACTAAAGGTTCCATGTGAAAGTAAGCAAGTAAGGTAGTGAATTTTTTATACTAGTTATATTGCATGCAATGGATCTTATGGAAAGGAAGTATGAATGAATTAAAACTTGCTTAAAAAAAGAGATTGCAATTTAAATGCCAAGTGGACCATTTTGGAATCAAAGTTTGGTACAAATAAGCCATAATTTGCACCTTTACCGTTGATAGTCCAAATGAAAAATTAGTGAGCATCTAGAGAATTTATAAAGCTTTCTAATAAGCCAAAGATAGTTTTTTTGTAAACTCTATAGAATATTTTATGAATTTTCAAAGTTAGCCCTAAAAACTTAAATTATGCAGTTATTGTTTACTCTAATGTAGCCTCATTTTTTATAACTTTTAAGGGGCCAAATGGATTCATTTTTACTTGAAATTTTTATAGCATAAGGTTCATATCATAAGTTTTTTGTAGATACCTAATTTGCATAAATTGGAGTTGTATAGCCAAAGTTATAGATTTTTGAAGTTTAAAGCTCTTTTATGTCAAAATAGCCAAAAGCAGCAATATAGCTTCTATATGCAAATGGGTCTCATATTTTGGTCTTGTAGATCAAAAACAAACTTGTCTATGATAGCCATGAGTGAAAAAGAAAAGGAATTTAAAATTTAACCCTTATAGTTTCAATTGATGTACAGATAAGGCAAAAACCACTACTAAAAGTTTAATTGCAATTATAAATTCATTGCCTCAAGAATGAAATGATGTGAATTTAACCATATTAAGTATGTTGTGACACTACACTTATCTTATACATGTATAAAAGCACACACTAGTATAACCAACTCAAGCAAATTATAAACAACTAATACACTCAATGCATTTTAACTTAAATATATCTAAATGCATGCAAGAAAGGGAGAGTAAGCTACTGGACAAAATTAGGAATCTTGATCAAGAAACTATTCCACTTGCTCTTTCTCTTTTTCTTTACTTTTCTTTTAGTTTTACACATATACAAGGGTGTAGTTATACTAGCTTGGTCTAAACACATCAATTAAGATACAAAATAACCATCTCATTCTATCAATATATGTATATATTAGAACTTAGAGTATAATTTTAGGTTACTTTGAATGTCTTAAGGTGCCTCTTTCCATTTATTACATTACATGTAGCAATTCCATCATTCATATATCTCATTTTTACTCAATTTTGATGCCTAAAACAAGTTTAAAAGGGCATTTTAGGTTTTTTATGGAACCATGCTTTTAACATTATCAAATCTCATTCTTTTTCTTAAACCAATAGTTCATCTATCTCCTATTCCACTCACTTAGGGCTTTAAATTCATTAGAATAAATTAAAAACTTCAATAAATGCTCTTCCCTTACCTTAGTCGAGACTCCACTTTATGGTCCCCACCTTGGGATTTTGTTTGCTTAAGAAAAGATTTAAGGTCTTTAGATTATCCATGATTCATTTCTAGTTCAATCATGGTATGGCAAGAATCAAATAATCTTCATAGGGTTTTGAAATATTCATGGCCTAACTTGAACCCTAGGTAGAGCTACCTTACCTTATCTTAGTTTCTAGGTTAGTTTCTTTACATATTCTTATTCCTCACTCTCTTAAAACCTTGATTTCATCAAATACATATATTCTTCCTTCTCTCTCTCTCTCTTGGCCAAACATGAGAAGGAGTAGAGTTCTTAGAAATATAAATTTTCTATAGTTAAATCATACATTGTTTTGAAACTCCCTTGATGTAGGGTCCCTTGGTATGATTAGTTTCCTTAAATAACTTTTGCTCAAGGTGTCACTTTTTTTAGAAACCAAACCCACCATGAGAGAGAGTATGAAAAGTAGAGAAAGTTTCATAATTAAATCATAGCAAAATTTTGCATATTTTCTTACATATTTTAGCTTAATTTCCTTTTGTTCTCCTTCCTCTATCATGCCACCATAGAAATGCTTTTGAAGCTACCAAAGTTGGTTAAGTGAGGAAGAAAGGAGGAGACATGACACACATAAATAAAGCTAGGGTCTTTAACATTTTTAAAAATGATCATTTTGTCCTTACATTTTAGTTCTTCTGTTTGAACTCATTTTTTAGTCTTTTTAGAAACCAACTACTCCATAACAAATTTTAGACTCCCTTCTTTATTAAAAATATCTACTTAAATTTTACAGTGACTTAAAACAATTTGAAAAAATCTAGTCTAAAATATTACTATTGGGAATTCTAACTTGTACACCATTAGAGATTTAACCAAACCACCCTTATTTGGTTAATTTGCTAGCCTTATTTTTATAATATTGTGATAAGGGATATATATTTCTTATGTTAATTCTTATGTTCTCTAAATCCTTGATTTTTCTCGCTTTATGGTTACCTCTATTTAAGGTCTTAACTTTGACCTCTTTTTCCTCATCTTAGTTCATCTTTTACTCTTTTTATCCTTCCTCTTACATTTAAGAAGTCTAGACTAATTTAGAAATACAAGATATTATAATCATCATTTTCCTTGTATTTCTTCTATTACACCATAAACTACTTTTGCAGTTGTATCTTCTTGGCTTTAGCTGATTCTTAGCCTTCTTTTGTTATCTTAATTAGGAATTAGGCTTCTAACTATATGTAGTGCTTTCTCTTACTCCTATCTAAGAGTTTGGCCTAATATAAAATATCGATGTTATAGCTTACCATAATGAAAGCACACATTAGATCCTTTTAAATAAGGGAAATGGTCATGATTCCTACCATAATTCTTGTATTTAGATAAGGGTCATGCTGTTGTCCTCAAAGGTGCTGAATGCCTTGACTTTGTCCATATCTTAAAGTTTTCCCTCTATTGCTTGACCGCTTACTTCCTCTTTTACTAATTAGACCTATTAGGTTCTCTAATTCTCTTGCTACCCCAAGGCTTACTAGTACCAACTCGATAATCCCCTAATTCTTCCTCAATGATCTAAGCCTTATTAATAGCTTTGACATAATTCTTGATCTTAAATGCTATAATATAGGATCTAATTTCAAGCCTCAATTTCTGCTAGAAGTTTGTGACCTCCCAAGCCTTATCATGAGATCACTTCAAATAAGAAGAGAACTTAAATAATTCTTCATACTTGGCACACACTAACTAACATGTCACCCTGCTCTAAGGCTATGAACTTTGATTCTTTTTTACTCTTCACATTTTTAGGGAGTAACTTATCATAAAAAGAAGTCTAAAATACTTCCCAAGTGATCTATACTTTATTGGTTTGATGGAGTTTCTCCTCATTCCTCCACTAGTGCTTTACCTACCCCTTTAACATAAATGCTACTAAGTGCACCTTTTATTGATATGTATAATTCATAACCCTAAAAATTTTCTTAATTTGCATCATCCAACAATTAGACTGTAATTTTCGATTCTCTGAAAATTAGAGAAAACGTGAGAAATGTAACGTACGGTTTCTCCATAAACGAATGAAATTCATCAGATACAAAAGGAAGTCTCCCAAGATGATGTAGTTAAAGTCCCAAAAAATTTGAGAAGCATTCTAGACTCCTAAAAATGAGAATCTCAGGCTCAAATGGAAAGAAAAATGGAGCTAGAATAAAGAAACAATTTCTTATGAAAAGCCTATGAAACGTAATGGCATTTTTGTAATTTTGAGTAATTATTGGAATTCACATAGGAGGGCTTTATAAATGAAATTTTTGAGTTCTCTGGGATTCTCAGAGGCCCTGAAAACCATAGAATGCCCCGGACAGTTAAAAGCCCCACGGTGGATGTTTTCCAATGTCAGTGTGCTGAACTTTAACAGGTTCATTCGGGAAGGTTTTAACTCTGATTTAAGTAATTCCAAAGGCATTTTTCTTAATTGGGAACCTAAATTTTATAATGGAAAAGACAGTTCTCAAAAAGGAGTTAAAACGAAGGAGAAACGAAAATACAAAGTACGAAGGGAAAAATTAAAATTTTTGAAAAAGACATTTTGCCCTAACTATATATAGGTGGTGCCTCACACTCTCCCTCACTAAGCATCAGATTTTTCAGCCCCAAACCAGAAGCAAAACCCTAAGGGAGAGGAGCCCAAGAGAGGAAGAAGAAGGAGGAAGAAATCCAAGTTTAAAGTATGTTTTCATGGTGATTTTCCTTGCTTTTCTTCATCCACACCTCCTCTCCTCCCTTCTCCTTTATTTCCTTGGATTAAAATGAAGTTTATAAATCTAATTCAAGGGAGAAATTTAAGGGAAATTTTGGATTTGAAGATAGGAGCTTGGAGAAAGCAAGATTCAAGCCAAACTAAGCAAGGAAACAAAGTAAAAATGCATCCTATGGTAGCTATATTAATCTCCCTTTCTTCTCCACTTCGACACACACCAAGAACCCTAGGAGGATCTGATTTTTAAACTCAACCAAGCATGAATCCTAGGTTTTTGATGGAGAAGAATAAGAATATACAAAGAAAACCATGAAATAGTCTTTAGAATTCAAGATGCAAAACTTAGGGTTTTATGTGCACCTTCTAAATTTTTGACGGGCTTGTCGTGCAACCCTCAAAATAAAACTAGGTTGATCTAAAAATATAGCAAGTGGCACAACCTAGGTCATCTCCCTTGGAATTGGAATTCAATGTTCAATTAGGTTCTCTAAGTGTTCTAAGATCCTAGAACTATCTAGTTTGGGGGGTTTTTAATTGAATTAAACTAATCTAAAACTAAATTGAATTAAAATTCCTAAATACTACCTAATTGGATGAATTATGGCGAATGATGGTCTTGTGACTAGCTTAGGAATTGTCTCTTGGTATCCACTATCCTTATCCTATTCCAATTGTGATTAATTATGGCCTAAGAATTCCTAATTATGTTCATTAGCAAATGATCTTGAATAACCATTCAAGATTCAAGAGATTAATAATCTAATGTTGAATTGAGACCTCAATCCCGCATTAAACCGTTAACTCTTGTTCTTAAGATCAATGAACATCCAATTTGATTGATTAACTAATTAATTATCTTCTGATTCATCATCCAAAAATGTTTAATTAACCAACTAAACACCAAGGAATTCTCAAATAGACATTTAAACACACAACCTTACTCATGCAATTCATCGAACACCTTCGTGGCATACATGAGAGATTAGAGAGAATAATGAAAAACCAAATTCAAATTTAACTAATTAATCAACAAAAAAAAGTTTCCTAATCAGTGTCTAACCAGCCACTAATTAATTACACTAATTCCTAATCAAATATAACTTAACCAAGATTATACAGAATAAGAAAAAGATGTAGGAAAATTAAAGAATCTTAGCCAAAATTCTGCTTCTTCTCCAAGGATTCAAGCTTCTCCAAGAGCTTCCTCCCCTGCTAGCCTCAAGATGAATGAATTAGATCTTCATTCGGTGGATGGATGATGGAGTATGGAATGGAGGGATGGATGGATGAATGGAGGCGTGGGTGAATGGTTGGACGAAGGGGTGGAATGTGTGTATGGAGGCGAAGGAGGCGAGGGTGTAGAGAGAATGGACGAATGGGTCGAATGTGTGTGTGGAGGCGTCCCCCTTTTTAAGTTTTTATATTCTCCTTCCCTCCTTGTTCACGTCTCTTTTCTTCATTCACGTCTCTCTTCCCCTTTCACGTCTCTTTTCTTCATTCACGTGCTATTCATTAATCAATTCACGTGCTCTCTTATTTGCCAATTTCCCGTAGCTTTGCATGTGAAATAAGGTGTGGGTCCCATTCAATATAATAATCCATATGCTTCAGCGTTTCTGTTCACGTATTTCTTCTTCTCCAGCTTCTGCAGCTTCTTCACGTGGTTCTGCTTCTTTCGTGCAACTTCTGTTTATATCACACGTTGCTTTCTTCTCTTCGCAGACTTCCTCGAGTTCCAGCCACTGCATGTGTGTGTGTTTCTCTTCGAACCAGACCATGGCTTTCTTCATTTTTTTAGCTCGTTCCAGCCCTCCATTTTTTCGTGTTCTTCTTCATGCTGCTTCTGTACAAACCTCACTCGAGGTTCTCTTCTTTTGAAGTCCAACGTCCAGCTCCTTAATGCTCCAGGCGTTGTTCTGTTGTTCTGCACAGCTTTTTGCTTCTTCTTTTCAGATCATGCATCGAGCAACCAGTAGCTTTCTTCTGCAGTTCCTGTTCTTCTTCACGCTGTAGCTGCTGGTTGTGTGTTGCTCATTCTCTCATGCTCTGCTCAGATTTCCTTGTTTTAGCTGCTCGAGATGTCTCTTTTCTTCATGCAGCTGCTCTTTGTTCAGCCACATTCGGCTTGCCTTATTCCCCTCTTTCAGCATCACTTTCTTCCTCTCAAATACACCTTCTGCTGCTGCCATTCCGTTTTCAAACCAGACGTGGCTTCTCCCCTGTTCAGCTCGTTGTTCCTCGCTTCATGCATCTACGTTGTTGCTTTGCTGTAGCTCCCTTTTATGCTGCCTCTATATATTCTTACTCACGAGGTTATCTGCCTCTGTTCAACCTTACAAACCAGCTCGAGAGTGCTTCCAAGCTCCTTCTTCTCTTCGAGTTGCTCCTTCTACACGAGTTCCTTGCTTCTTCCTCGTTCTACAGCTGCTTCTTGTTCATTTTGCTACTGTCCAGACTACTATATTCATTTCCACGTTGTTTTCTTTTCTCCCATGCAGCTCCTACAAGTTCTCCTCTGTTTCTGCATTAGTGGGAGTTCACGTGGCATCCTTTTTCTTCCACGATGAAGTCAATTCCTCTCTCTGCATGTGAGCTTCTTCGTTTCACGTTCACGTCGCTGCTGGTTTTCTTCTTTAGCTCAAGTTATTCCACGTCAACCCAAGCTTGTATGCTTCATGCGTATTTGTTCCTTCAACCCGTAAGAGTATACTGCTGCAACGTGTTGATGCTCCATAGAGGAAGACCCATACATGATATATATGTGCAGACCAAATGGGTGAGAGACGTGATAATGAGAAGATGGAATGCATGGCTTCCTTGGACTTGGCAAACCTCCACTTTTTCTCCAAAGCAATCTCTTATTCAAATACCAATTGCCCAGCAAAAAATCTGCATAAAAGAATGAAAGAGATAAAATAGAAAATTCACAAAATTCATTTAAAATAAGTTATGCATTAAAATTCAAGAATTTTGCAATTTTAATTCCTAGAGTATAGAAATGGCTATTAACATGAAATCTTATCTTATTGAAGTTTTAAAGCCATATTTGGAACTAAAATGTCTAAGTTTAGGAGGATAAAAGTAGATAAAATATGTGTTTATCAAATTCCCCCACACTTAAACCTTTGCACTCCTGGGCAAAGCTCAAAATCCAAGATAAAGAATGAATTGTAGCACCCGGTTAGTAGACTAGAATATGGAAAATGAAAATGGGAAAGGGAGTGTAAAAATCACAAGTTAGAGACTAATCATAACTTTTCATCACTTCAACAATCCAAGTTAACTTCACTTGCATCAAGAAATCAAACTCCATGGCAATTTCATTTGAAAAGAATGAATTGAAATGCATAGCCTCTCATGGATTGGTTTAGTGTTTACTCTCAACTCTCAAGTGTTTAAAGGGATGTGTTTCACTCAAATTTCACCTATCAAAATTCACTACCATAAGCTTGTCTAGCTTCTAAATCTCCACCACCTATGCCAAATGCAATGCACAAATCAAAGGACTTTATTCAGGGTTGTAATGGGGTTAAGGAAATGAAACGAATGGATACAAAAAGAATAAAAGGAAAAACAAACAGCAAATAGAACACCTTAGGACCTCAAGAGCACTCAATGACAATTTAGGATAAGGAAGAGTGTGCATCCAAGGCCTTATTTCCAACTAATACAAGCAACTATAAACTCAACTTAAAATACTTTTTTTTTTTTTTTTTTGATTTTCCTTCCTTTTCTTTTTTTTTTTTTTTTTATCTCTTTTTTTTTTTTTTGCATTTTTTTTTTTCTCAAAACAAATTCTTTGACTAAAAATAGACTTAATGGATGCAAAGTACACATTCACCTATCCTAATTAGATGTAATGCTCCTTGAAATTCCTAAGGTATCTTAAAACAAGGTGGGAATATATTTAATGGCTATAGGTTAAACAACAAAAGAAAACAAGGCTCAAAGTGGCTAAACAATGGATAAAATGCATATAGGGTTGGCTTTTTGGCTCACTAGCTAAAATAGAAAGGAATGCCTTATCATTTTCATGCATGCAAATGCAAATGTGGCCTCAACAAAGAATCAAGGCAAGTTCTAGAGTGAAACAAAGATAGGTGAATACACACTAGAATTGAACAATTAAGGCTCAAATTCTCACCAGCTAATGGCTATCAAATAATTCATTGAAATCAAATTCATTGCCACTTTACTTGAATCAAGACATAAGATTCATCACTTATCATGTCTAAGCAAATCCAAGCTACAATCATCTTAACTTGTAATTTTTACTGAAAAATTGAAGAAAAATCACGCTATTTTTCAAAAATTTTCTCAAAAAATTTTCAGTTTTTTTTTTTTTCAAACAAGGAAAGGATGGAATGGAAAAGAAAGATGGAATGGAATGAAATGACTCTTTCCCCCACACTTAAATGTTGCATTGTCCTCAATGTCAGTACACAGTCCAGTAAACAGATAAACAACACAAGATAAAGAGTAGAAAGGAGAGTGTACAACCGGATGAGCTTGAAAATGGAAGGTCTTAAGGTAGGCTCGGATTTCTTTGTAACTGGTTAGCAACTTTTTATTACCTACAAAATAAAAACAAAACAAACTGTAATGTAAAAAGGAAAAAGAAAACTAAATCCTAAACTACAAAGAACTCTATCAAAGACTAACTAATCATACGTATCAAAAATAAGAATTAACACTACTTTATTCTTTCTCAACTGAACAAATTTAAGTCTAACCACTTTAAAACATTTGGATTGATCATGCAGTGTTGACTCATGGACTTTCTTAACCAACAGTAGTTTAGGAAAGTCATTTTCAGCAAATTTAGAAATAAGAAAAGAAGAAAAATCAAATTTAGGACATTTAAAACTAAAGAAAGAAAATTTAAAATCAAAATTTCCTAAAAATCTATCAAAACCAATAAAATCTATAGGACTCTCATCAGTAAGAGTCACTGCATCAATAGGAAAATTAAACTGCAACTTCTCATAATCCTTTAAGTTCAAGGTGTCTGACAGCTGCTTTTTCTCAGTTGGGAGAGTCTGCTGATTGTTGGGAATTAGCTCACCAACTTCAAGAATCTGTTCCGGACTCTCAATAGGAGAAACAACATCTTCCCTGACCAAAGAGACATCAGTAGGCTCACAAAATTCTAGACAATGATTAACAACAAAATCAAGTCTCCTACTAGCATCAACAATAGGATAAGATTCAATAAGATGTTCAATATCAATACTATCATTACGTATACTCTCATTAATACTAGTATGATCAGTGGGATCAGTAGCATCAAAACTTTCAGTGCAGGCAAAGGATTCCATGGATTCAACAGACTTATCAGACTCCAAAAATTCATTAATCTCAGCACATATAGGACATGTATGCATATCATCACATAAGCATTGTGAATTAGAGTCTGAATTATCAACAAGCTGTCCAACAAATTCAATGTCTATATCCTTTTCACATGCTACATTCATTATTTCAGTAGGCACACCATCACAGGCTAGTGAGGAATCATGATTATCAGAATATGTGATAGACTCACTAGTCTCAATGGAAGAATTGATTTGGGAGTATTCATCACATATAGCAGATTCAACACGCACACAGTCAAGAGATGCATCTAAATCAGCTATGTCACATGATCCAAATGGCATGTTGTCTTTAAATTCAGAAGGTGCATCATCAATAGACTTAACTAATTCCACACTAGGAACAATATGATAATCACATTCCAAGTCACCCCCACACTTATCTACTACCCTAGACTCAATAGATTCATCAATTGATTCAGAAATGAAATTTTCACTATAATCACAGCTAGGTGTAGATATCCCAAGTGCATCAGTACACAAGGATTCCTTAACATCAACAAATGTATCAATTTTACTCAATGAACTACCACAATCAACCAAATTAGGAGATTCAACAATTATTTCTTCATCAACAACATGATCATGTAATTCAGAATCAACAACATTATATGCATTAGGAATTGAAGTGCTATCATGCAAATTAGGTTCAGTTCCAACAAATTGTAAAACATTAGAAGATGGAAGGATATTACCCAATGGATAAGACTCTTCCTCCTCTATACATTCTCTTCTAATTTGCTCTTCAATTGGTTCAGTAGCACTTGAAATCGGTTGATTCATTTGAAATCCTGAATCCTTCAATTGTTGGTCAAAGAGTTGTAACCGTTTAGTTATCCGTTGGGCCATTTGCTGCATTTGCTGCATTTGCTGATGTTGAACATCACAAGCTTCCATTAGTTGCCTCATCCTTTCTTCCGAACTTGGTTCCCTTTGAGGATCTTGTTGCATGTACCCCTCATGGTAATTGTAAGGACGATAGTTTGGCTCTTGCATATGGTAATCAAGGTATGGCTCTTGCATATGGAAGTTATGATGTGGTTCATAATGAGGATGGTAATTTGGACGAATCTCATATGGATGGTGGTATGGTTGGTAGCATGGTTGTTGGTATTGTTGTGCTTGTTGATATTGTTGGGCTTGTTGCTCTTGTCTTTGTCTTTCAAGAAGACCTTGAAGCATTGACATGGCATTATCCAACTTCTGAGAAATCCTATCATTTGCATAAGGATCATAAACACCTTGATTAGAAAAATATGGATCCATTTAAAGCAAAGAAAAATGAGAAGCACAATTAATTTCAGCACAAATAAAATCCTAACAAATTATAACTAAAATAAACTCAATAATCAAGAAAATAAAATCAAATGAAGCTAAGACTTACTTAACTATGAAAAACACTCCTAAACAGAGGTTAGTCACACAAAATAAACTCACAAAAATTAAAGAAATTAAATCTGGAAAAATTGAAAAATTCCTAAAAAATTCGAAAAAATACTAAAAAATTAGAAAAAGTGCCTCAAACGTTGGAATTTGGCCAAAAAATGGTGCACCTAATAGCTTTGCTATTACTTTTGCTCAAAACACCCAAAAACCTTGAAAAACAAAGTATGAGAATTTTCTGGGCACTTTGAACGAAAATTCCAGCAAGCACTCAAATTAATATGCAACACCGAAATTACCCGATTCCAAGTTCAAAACAGAACGAAAATCAAATCAAAATAGAACTAAAACAAAGATAAAACAAAACAAAAACACTTAGAAAACTTTCTCAAACAATTGAGATTCCAAATCCCCGGCAACGGCGCCAAATTTTGACGGGCTTGTCGTGCAACCCTCAAAATAAAACTAGGTTGATCTAAAAATATAGCAAGTGGCACAACCTAGGTCATCTCCCTTGGAATTGGAATTCAATGTTCAATTAGGTTCTCTAAGTGTTCTAAGATCCTAGAACTATCTAGTTTGGGGGGTTTTTAATTGAATTAAACTAATCTAAAACTAAATTGAATTAAAATTCCTAAATACTACCTAATTGGATGAATTATGGCGAATGATGGTCTTGTGACTAGCTTAGGAATTGTCTCTTGGTATCCACTATCCTTATCCTATTCCAATTGTGATTAATTATGGCCTAAGAATTCCTAATTATGTTCATTAGCAAATGATCTTGAATAACCATTCAAGATTCAAGAGATTAATAATCTAATGTTGAATTGAGACCTCAATCCCGCATTAAACCGTTAACTCTTGTTCTTAAGATCAATGAACATCCAATTTGATTGATTAACTAATTAATTATCTTCTGATTCATCATCCAAAAATGTTTAATTAACCAACTAAACACCAAGGAATTCTCAAATAGACATTTAAACACACAACCTTACTCATGCAATTCATCGAACACCTTCGTGGCATACATGAGAGATTAGAGAGAATAATGAAAAACCAAATTCAAATTTAACTAATTAATCAACAAAAAAAAGTTTCCTAATCAGTGTCTAACCAGCCACTAATTAATTACACTAATTCCTAATCAAATATAACTTAACCAAGATTATACAGAATAAGAAAAAGATGTAGGAAAATTAAAGAATCTTAGCCAAAATTCTGCTTCTTCTCCAAGGATTCAAGCTTCTCCAAGAGCTTCCTCCCCTGCTAGCCTCAAGATGAATGAATTAGATCTTCATTCGGTGGATGGATGATGGAGTATGGAATGGAGGGATGGATGGATGAATGGAGGCGTGGGTGAATGGTTGGACGAAGGGGTGGAATGTGTGTATGGAGGCGAAGGAGGCGAGGGTGTAGAGAATGGACGAATGGGTCGAATGTGTGTGTGGAGGCGTCCCCCTTTTTAAGTTTTTATATTCTCCTTCCCTCCTTGTTCACGTCTCTTTTCTTCATTCACGTCTCTCTTCCCCTTTCACGTCTCTTTTCTTCATTCACGTGCTATTCATTAATCAATTCACGTGCTCTCTTATTTGCCAATTTCCCGTAGCTTTGCATGTGAAATAAGGTGTGGGTCCCATTCAATATAATAATCCATATGCTTCAGCGTTTCTGTTCACGTATTTCTTCTTCTCCAGCTTCTGCAGCTTCTTCACGTGGTTCTGCTTCTTTCGTGCAACTTCTGTTTATATCACACGTTGCTTTCTTCTCTTCGCAGACTTCCTCGAGTTCCAGCCACTGCATGTGTGTGTGTTTCTCTTCGAACCAGACCATGGCTTTCTTCATTTTTTTAGCTCGTTCCAGCCCTCCATTTTTTCGTGTTCTTCTTCATGCTGCTTCTGTACAAACCTCACTCGAGGTTCTCTTCTTTTGAAGTCCAACGTCCAGCTCCTTAATGCTCCAGGCGTTGTTCTGTTGTTCTGCACAGCTTTTTGCTTCTTCTTTTCAGATCATGCATCGAGCAACCAGTAGCTTTCTTCTGCAGTTCCTGTTCTTCTTCACGCTGTAGCTGCTGGTTGTGTGTTGCTCATTCTCTCATGCTCTGCTCAGATTTCCTTGTTTTAGCTGCTCGAGATGTCTCTTTTCTTCATGCAGCTGCTCTTTGTTCAGCCACATTCGGCTTGCCTTATTCCCCTCTTTCAGCATCACTTTCTTCCTCTCAAATACACCTTCTGCTGCTGCCATTCCGTTTTCAAACCAGACGTGGCTTCTCCCCTGTTCAGCTCGTTGTTCCTCGCTTCATGCATCTACGTTGTTGCTTTGCTGTAGCTCCCTTTTATGCTGCCTCTATATATTCTTACTCACGAGGTTATCTGCCTCTGTTCAACCTTACAAACCAGCTCGAGAGTGCTTCCAAGCTCCTTCTTCTCTTCGAGTTGCTCCTTCTACACGAGTTCCTTGCTTCTTCCTCGTTCTACAGCTGCTTCTTGTTCATTTTGCTACTGTCCAGACTACTATATTCATTTCCACGTTGTTTTCTTTTCTCCCATGCAGCTCCTACAAGTTCTCCTCTGTTTCTGCATTAGTGGGAGTTCACGTGGCATCCTTTTTCTTCCACGATGAAGTCACTTCCTCTCTCTGCATGTGAGCTTCTTCGTTTCACGTTCACGTCGCTGCTGGTTTTCTTCTTTAGCTCAAGTTATTCCACGTCAACCCAAGCTTGTATGCTTCATGCGTATTTGTTCCTTCAACCCGTAAGAGTATACTGCTGCAACGTGTTGATGCTCCATAGAGGAAGACCCATACATGATATATATGTGCAGACCAAATGGGTGAGAGACGTGATAATGAGAAGATGGAATGCATGGCTTCCTTGGACTTGGCAAACCTCCACTTTTTCTCCAAAGCAATCTCTTATTCAAATACCAATTGCCCAGCAAAAAATCTGCATAAAAGAATGAAAGAGATAAAATAGAAAATTCACAAAATTCATTTAAAATAAGTTATGCATTAAAATTCAAGAATTTTGCAATTTTAATTCCTAGAGTATAGAAATGGCTATTAACATGAAATCTTATCTTATTGAAGTTTTAAAGCCATATTTGGAACTAAAATGTCTAAGTTTAGGAGGATAAAAGTAGATAAAATATGTGTTTATCAATTTTGAACTTATGTGATGATTCCTAGGTCTAAGTAAGAGTTTAAATGAGTTCTTGAGACACCTAAAATACTCCCCACAAGCCTCTTCCTTCAAGAAAACAAAGAGAACTCTAAGAAGGCAAAAGATGCCCTAGTCTTGGCCTAGGCATGTTTGTGTAGCTAGGGAGAGTTTTAAATTTTTCTAAGGTCATTTTTGAGTCATATTTGATGAATGAAAATGAAGGGAGGCCTTGGAAAAAATTTAGAACTCATAGAAATTGATTTGGTGTCTTAGGTTCTATATTATAACTTAAAGAAGTAACATGATGTTAGGCCCTTTGTTTTAATGGTGTGATGACTCTAAGAGGTTTAAAATGAGTCAAGAATCATATTTGAAAGGAAATAATGGGGCCTAGAAATGGTTTGAGGAGTGTTGCTTCATTAGGTGCACTTATAGACCATAATGGCACCTATAGAGCAATCTAGTATCTAAGCAAGTTGTATGGCCTTAGAGTTTATTTCATGAACCTAATTGGCTCCCATAAATTGTATTTAGGCCAAGAGAAACCATTTACACCAATTTGTGGGTGTGTGACTGAAAGAGGAGGCTTGAAATCTAAGAAAAAATGTGTCATTGTGTGCAAGGTAGCTCTCTCCACCTTCTCTCATGCATGGATGTATGTTTAGCTTGTCTTAGAATGTGTGTATGAGTATTTTCAAGCCATGAAAAGTATGCTAGCATGATTTTATATGTCATGATTTCATGATGTCATTTTATGTTTCAAATGAATGCATGATGTTTGTTTGAGTTTGCTTGAGTGTGGAGAGGCCAAGAACTCTTCACTATAGTGAGGATTAGTCAAGAACCCTTGGGCTTGGTTAATACAAAGTAAAGAGTCTCCCAAAAGCAAAGTGGGCTCCTAAGAGTATGGTTAAGTCCAAAGTGCTTAAAGAATGGGTGAGGTAAGTCCAAAATTCATAAGGAGAAGTGTGAGGCCACTCCAAACACTTGGTGAGCTCTTGAATGATTTGTATGACTTGTTTACATGCTAAGCTTGCTTCTTGAATACTCATGATTTGTACTATGTCCATGCATGCATCTTTAAGGCTTACTTTTCATATATTATGTATGATTGAATGAGAGATGAGCTATTGGGATTCTTTAAATCTCATCCCCTTCTCTCCAATGATCTAATATGCTAGGTGGACCAAGTGGCTATGGTAATGCGAGCCAACAACAATGAAGAAGGAAGATTAACAACCATATGCCTAGTCTTATTCTTTTTAGAACCATAATGATGTTTCATAATGTATATAATATTGTAAATGGTCTATGACCCTTGAGACATGTGTAAATATGACATTATGTGATGTATAAATGTATGGATATGATGTATGACCTCTAACATATATTTTGAGTATGTAATGTCAAAGTATGCAATGTGGAAGTTTGATGGAAATGTGCATAAGTGTGGGTTGAATGGCCAAAATGAGATGCATGAGGTTTGGGACCATTTGGACAGCCTACACAAGTCTTAAATGTACTTTTAGACTTGCCCAAAAGGTGTCACAACCAAGAGAAAGTCATTTGGCAAGTTTGGTACCCCATATGGAGACAAATTTGCCATAATGGAACCCTATGTCACTTTTTGGCCAAATAAGTTAGTTTTGATATGAGATTTGGCATGCAATTAGGTCTTATTAAGAGCTTTTTGGGAAGTTAAAGATCATAATTTTTGAAGGTCTACAAAATATTTGATAATTTTTCAAAATTGGCAATTTTTATGGTTTTGGTCTGTTGTACTATTCATTTAGTCCAAAAATGAATTCTGCCACACGAGACTCAAATGATATCCAATTGCTATGAAATTTTACATAGAGAAACTAGACAATCACAGCAACTCGTGCCAACTACAAGCACCTCATTTGGAGGTCTAGAGAGGGAGATATGAATTTTTGAACATTCTATCTAGTATCAGAAATTTTGCCCGACCAGAGGTATCGTTCCATTAAATTTCAAGGTCTGGGCTTCATGAATTGGTCTAGAGATATTTTTTCTCTTTATTTAATATTTATAACTTTCCAGATTGGTATCATTTACATGAATTAGAGTTTTGTGGAATTAATTGGACATTTTCAAAGTTTTCTGCAGAATTCTATATCAGTTCCAGAATGCAGTCTGACCTCTAGATGCCAAACACCCTTTGTGATGGATGTTATAGTCTGGGCATATTTTTAGTGTGAAGTAGACATCCATAGCTTTCCATAATGACTAAGATTTTATGATTTCAATTTTTTTAGATTTAGTTATGATTTTCTAAAATTTGGTTAGAAAATGGAGCAAATCTGGTCGAGAATGAACCTCCATGTTCCATGCTCCATTTCAGTTTCCATAAATTGTGGACATGATTTTATGATGCAAATGAGTTTTTTTTATGTAATTATGTATGAGAATGTATACTATGAGCTCACACGATCCACATGACACCGATTGCAAATTTTTAAGTATGATGTAACACAAATATACCCATTATTTTCATTCCCTTTTCATGTGCTCTCATGAAAATGATAATGTGAAACTTATGAATTTCATGAAATGAGCTAGAATTTATAGTGTTACATAGACTTAATGGGATCATAACTACCCTGAAGTGATAGAAGATTTAACTTTCTAAAGTTATTCAAAACTTTATAGAAAGAGCTTTGCACATCAACCTCTTATCCTTTCAGTCTTATAGCCTCTTAATTTGTCTAACTTCTATCTATATCTTCTCTCATATGTTGTAGGAGTTGTATATTGGCTTCTTGCATTTTAGCTTGCCTCTACAAGTTCTAAGCCATGGTAGCATAAACCTCAGCTTGTTCTTGTAATCTCTAGGTCAATTCACGTAGGGTTGTTCTAAGATCTTGATTTATCTTATCTTGCTAGCATATGTATGTCATTCTTTATATCTATAACATACAAATTCAAATTAGGCTTCAAACCTAGCCACTAGGCTATAACTTATTCATATATGCATATATATACATATTCACATGTTCTCTAATGTCTACAAATTATATAATTCATCAACTTGTATTTTAGCATGTATATGGATTTCAAAAATTTCATAAACCTTCCTACAACAAGAAAAGTTGTCCTAAACCTTTCCAAAAATCTAATACACATGACCTCTCAAACCCCCAAAATAGCTTTGCCTTACCAGAAAGTGACTAGGTAACTCTTAGGTTGTTATCCAAGTATTTACTTGCCTTTCTGAATATATATTTCCTTTGAACTATTATGTGAAATGCTTGTTTATGAGTTTCCTTACTATTTGATTGTCTATGAGAGATATACAAGATGCAATTGATGAGAAGGCTATACTTCACTACACTAGTCTTATGATAAAAAATTAGGTTTAGGGAGAAGGCCATTCTTCCATACTTAATAATCATGCATATGCTTGAAATGGGTGAGAAGGCCATGCCTCACCGCACCATTTTTATGGTGGAAGGATTATGTTAATGAGAAGATCATGCCTCACTATAGATATGAGAAATGTATGATGAACATGATTAATATGAGTTCCATGATAATATGAGATGCATAATGCTATTATATAACTCTTATATGCAATCAAATATGCCGTATATGATGAACATGTTTCTTTGCATGCCATAATAGTTCTTTATGCCATGTTATTTTGAAATATGTTTTAGAAAGGTAATGTAATTACTATGAGCATGTTTCACCCTTTCAAAGGAACATTGTTACATCATTTTGGTAGAAAGTTCAAATATAAGACTCGAGATGCAACCTAAAGCTTGAGTAGGGCTACAAGGAGAAGTGTAGGAGGTTGTACATAGTATTTTTGACATGTAGATATGAATTTTTATTGATGTATATATAAATATTCCATGTGTTTTGTTTTTAGGCCAATGTGGCAATTTTTAGGATACAAGTATGTATATGGAAGAATTATGGATACATAATTTAATTTCATTTGTGTTATGCTATAACCTTGTCATATACTCAAAATTGAAACTATGGTAACTCTTTTTTATGATGGACATCCTTATTTTAATGACTATGCATGAAACAAAAAGCTAGCCTTCATTTAGGCATGTTTAACATAAAATGTGCACATTTAGGGACTTAGTGGCTACCATGCATCGCATAGGTAACCTAGCTGATATTTTTTGTTTTTGGAAGTGTAATAGGTTACACTAGTCCTTTAGCTAGTGTTTGAAGTGCTTAGGCAAGTGATAAATGCTATTTTTATATCTTTTATTCCTCTTAACTTAGGCATTTTAGTGCCCAAATATGGCTTTAGGGGTTTAATTAGATACAATTTGATTTCATTAGCTATTTATGCACTTTATGAATTAATTGGAAAAATTATTGAGTTTTAATGCATGAATTTCTTTTAAATATTTTTTTGGATAATTCTATTGAATATTTTCCATTCTTTTGTATAGAATTTTTGATGGAAAAATAGCTTGAGTGGAAAATTGAATTGAAAAAGAGATGAAGACTTTATGTGTGAATTTGAAGGAAAGAATAAATGATATTCATCACACTCATGCAATGGAGCTGAGAGCAAAGCATGCAGCAGTTAAAAAAGCTTGTAAGGAAGACCACGTTTCATTTCACATAGCCACAAAAACAAATGAAAACACATACTCAAGCAAAACAAAGGAGAAGCCATGGTTTAAGAAAGAAGGAAGCAATGTGGAATAAAAGAAGAAACAGATGAGAAGAAGTCACATGGAATGAGGGATTTGAGAAAGAGCTAGCCACATGCAGAAGAGGTGGAAAACGAACACGAACTTTCCATAGGTTTATGGAATGAGGAAGGCTCTGCATATAAGAGGAATTAAAATAAACAAACACATAGAAGGCTAATATGTTTGTTACAGGCTTAATAGAACATGCTGTGTTGGTGAGAAACAGGGAACAACAATCACGTTAAGCAAACGAGAATAAATAAGAAGCATTTGGCCACAAGTACAGAGCAAGAACGAAATGAAGCTAATGTGGAAATCGTGGTTGGACACTGCAAGAAGGAAACACACATGTAGAAACAAAGGAAGCAATACAAGCTTTGGGTTCAACAAACATACACGATCTGGATTGTCACAGGCTGAATGAAGAGGAAACAAGCAAAGAATGTGGGAGGCAAATGAAGAAGCAAACTCGAGCAAATGAATGAAAGAAAAAGACATCAAAAACACGAAAAGAGGAGCTACATGAGTTGAGCTACATGGATAAGCTATGGGCAGAAACACGTGAAGAAGCTTGCTCGAGCAAAAGCTTTGAGCTGGAGATTAAGAGAACAAGTGAATAGTAAAACGAAGAGCAAAACGTGGATAACGTTGGAAAGAAGAAGAAGCTACACGTTCTTGCATGAAGGAAGATGAGTTGAATATGGCAAAAGCAAAAGAAGAAGTTACGATGGAGCAATGTGAATGTAATAAAAGAAATAAAATAAAGCTCACATGGGAAGGAATGGGGCCCACACTTATACACACATGCATAGACACGTGAATAGTAAGAAGAATTCAACTTCAAGCACAATACACACAAGAGAATACGTGGGCTGAGCGTGACATATGAAAAGAAAAAGCTGGGCACGTGACTTTTAATGAGGGGCTGGAGTCATTGATCCATCAAATAAAAACACTTCATTTCGATGCATTCATTCACCACATTCACGCCCTTCGTCCATCCTTCATCCAAAGACCACACTACATGCCCTTTTCATCCACGTCCTCCATTTCCTTCCATTCAAATGAAGCTTTAATCCTCCATCTATGACTAGCAAGGAAGAAGGACCTTGAAGAAGCTTCAATCCACAGAACTACAAGTAGAACTTTGGCTAAGGATTTCTACTTTCCTACACTTTTTCTTTTTCTTGTACAAGCTTGGTTAAGTTGTATTTGATTAGAAATTTGTGTAATTGTAATTAGTGGCTAGTTAGACACTAATTAATATGCTTTTTGTTGATTGATTGATTGGATTAAACATTGGATTTTTCATTATTCTCTAATTTCTCATGTATGTCATGAAGGTGTTCGATGAAATGCATAAGTAAAATTATAGGCTTGATTGTTTAATTTAAGGATTCCTTGGTGTTTAGTTGATTAATTAAACATCTTTGGATGATGATTCAGAGGCTAATTAATCGGTTAATCAATCAAATTGAGTGTTCATTGATCTTAAAGACAAGAATTGATTATTTAATGTGGGATTAAGGTTTCAATGCAACATTACTTTATTAATCTCTTGATACTTGAGTGGTAACCCAAGATAACTTGTTATAGACATAATTAGGAACTCTTAGGCCAGAATTAATCATAATTAGATTAGGATAAAGATAGTGGATACCAAGGGACGAATCCAAGGCTAGTCACAAGATCATCATTCACCCATTAGGTAGTAATTAGGAATTTTATTTTAATTTCATTTTACTTAGTTTAATTCAATCAAAAACTCCCCAAATTAGGTAGTTCTAGGATCTTTTAACACTTAGAAAATCTAATTGAACATTGAACTCCATTTCCAAGGAAAATGACCTAGGTTGTGCCACTAACTATAGAATTTAATCTAACCTAGTTTTATTTTAAGAGTTGCACGACAGACCCGTCAGCAAGGTGAGACCTTGAAAATTACAACTCCCTTGTTAAACCAATAACTAGTTTTATATAGGGTAGTGTAGCTAAATGTCCATATGGTGGGGAAATAATGAATTTATCTTTTATGCAACTTTATATTAGTGAAAGAAATATTGTAGCTAATGTTTCAAACCCTTTAGGATGTGTTAGCAAAATTTGATATGCAAAACCTAAGTATTAAACTACTTGGGAGCCAAAAAGTGCCTATATAAGGGGTTTCGGAGGTCAAATTTTGATTTAAGATCCAAGCGTGAGATTTTAGTACCTAGACAACTTTCTTTAGATATTTTATACTGGCTCCCAATGGTTTGGTGTCATTTGGAGTTGTAGTTAAATTTTTAGCCTTTGTTAAAATTTTAAGTGCATTTTTTTGGTTTTTTTTTGGGTCAATTTACTATCACAAGAGAATATCTTGGTTTTGTAATGTTTTAGAGTGTATTTTGAGAGTTTAAAGCTATTCTAGGTGCTTAGAGTTGATGCATATTATTGGGAAGGTTCTTGGTGAGTTTGGAGTAGCATCAAGGAAGTAAAAACTTGGATTTTATAGTTGTATAATGTATAATAATTACTGTGTTGTTTTTGTTTTCATCTTGCTTGTTTTCCTATGCCTTGTGCTCGATTTTCCCCATTTTCTCATGGATTCTTTCATAGAAATATATGTCATATTATGCCTAAAGATGTATAGAAGTGGTCCTAGGAATTTTGGATGACTCTAGGTTTGTTTAAGGTGGTAAATTGCTCACATTGTGTAGAATTTTTTGTCAAAATTTCTGCACTTGCTATCTTAGCAAGGTGATGGCTGTCCAAGTTAAGTTTATATGATTTTTGGTATTGTAAATGTTGATTTATGTATATGTAGGAGTGTGGTCAGGTGGGATGAAGTTTTAAGAATTTACAAGCAATCTCTAGTAAAAATGTGAATTTTAAGGTCTATAAAATATTATCTTAACATCTTATCATGTAAGGAACCTTCCAATGCCTTAAACCTCATCTTATTAGACTCAAAATAGGGAGACATAGGATAGCATGCCTCAACCATGCAACTAGGCTCAAGCTATGCTATTTATGAGAGTTTTTTGCTACATTTTTTACATATAATTAAAGAGTTACACACCAAGGGCATGTTCTAGGCATAGATTACATGCCCTGGCCATGTAACTCACTAGTTTAGAGCTTCTTCAAGTATAGTTTTAAAGGGAATTCAATCATAGAATAAAAGGTCAAGGTTAGGTAAGCTTAGTGACCTCTAATAAGGTAATTTAAGAGTGTTTTGTTTAAGTTTATCCCTTCTACCATGAAAAGTATAAGAACCTTAAACAAAAGAGTTGAGTTTGGTGTAATTGAGAATTTTACAAATACTTATTTAAAACAAGTAAGGAAAAAAAACGGTTTAAATTAAACCACATTTTTATAGTAATAGAAAGAATTTAATATAGATATTTTTATGATGAATTAGGAGGAATTCTATCATTTAGACGATAAGTGCATCACTTTTCAAAATTATGTTTTACATTAGGCACTTCATTTGAATTGGACCTTTTAGGCATTTTAGATCATTTACAGAATAAAAGTTCAAAAATTAAGTTTTTTCAAAATAATTTACATAAATTTTTAATAATTAAACCTAAGGACAAATTAACTTTAAAATGAACATAAAATAGAAAATATTAGCAAAAAGCACTTGATAAGTCCCTACAAAATAATATGAAAACTTAAATATAAATGGAACTTATCAATTGTAACCATAAATATATTATTTGTAATCTTAAAATATGAACAATATTCTTGTATTCTTCCTTTTCAATCCTTCTCAAGTTTGATTTGTTTTGTCCTCTCATTGTATTGTTAAGGAGTAAATAAATTATCCTTCCAAATTTTGTTCTTGATCATGCCATGAAGCAGTTCTTTCAAAAGAAGTGATATGTTATGTCACAAAATCCTTAAGTCACGACCGGTGTTTAAACTAAGCTACCTTTAAGACCACCATAACCTAGCAAGCCAATTATACTCAATGCACAAAAAGGTTTAATCAAAGAACACTTATATACTTGCTAAATTTCGTATTCTAAGGCTACCAAAAATTTCACAAAGTCCCTTTTTAATGCTAAACATATACATCATGTTTATGATTATTAATATCATTTATAAATATTCATTTTCAACAACTCATTTATAAAAACCATAGCCATCACAAGGCCTCAAGACCAAAATCTATACTATACACCATGACCAACATAACTAGCTATAAACATAGAGTTTTAACCCAAAACACTAGCCATCTAAACAAAAGGAGGCTTATTAAGATCTCTTAAGGATTGCTGGTAGTCTTAAATCCTTCTACTCGAAGATATGCTAATATGAAAATGTATTAATATGGTGAGTGTAAGTCACACAAACTTAGTGAGGGCATAATAAACAAAGTAAACATGACAAGAAACAAGAAGATGCATAAGTGATTATTGCACAAAATATCTTTGTAAGAAATAGATATTTTAGATCAAGAAATGTTAATGTAAAACAAGCATATTTAACATATAACTTTAAACATTTCATACTTCAATGAAAGGAAAGAATTAAAAGATAGTTCCAAAAACTTATTTTAATGTGAAACAAAAATTGAAATATAGTTCTAAAGCACTGATTCTTTAACTTTGAAAATTCATATGCAAAATTACTTTAGTAAAACATAAAATTATTTCATAAAAGGTTTCAAATGAGAAAACCATAATTCATCAACTACATAATGTAATATCCCAATTTTTCTAAAAAGGCCTGAAATTAATGAGTTAGAAAAGAAGGGCCCCTGATTCAAATCATTAGAGGCCAAAAAAAATTAAAGTAATAATCTAGACCTCTAAAAATGAGAATACAACACTAAAGGTGCCCTAAAATCAGAGTTAGGATGACTAAGTAAAATTAAGCTAAAAGGTAGTGGTATTTTCATAATTTCGGATAACTTTTTTAAAAACTTAAAAGAGAGATATTCGAATGAAATTTTGAGTTTTTTTAAGTTCTTAGAGGCCCTAAAAATCATAAGAACCCTTAAAATAGCCAAAACCCCTTCAGTATGCATTTTATAGTGTTGGTTAACCAAACCTTTGACCGAATGATTCGGTAAGGTTTTAAATCCAATTTAGATAAAACTAAAGGCATTTTATAAATTAGAGAACCTAAGTTCTATGATGGAATAGATGGTTCTCAAAAAGGAATTAAAATAAGGCCAAATGGAAAGAACCAAGTTTAAGGACAAAATTGAAATTTTGAAAAAGTGTTATAACTAGGCTTTTTGCTTCTTATTTCCATGTCCCACACTCTCCTGTCATTTCCACTAACTTTGCTCTACCTCAAACCAGATTCTAGGTCATCTTGAAGAGGTGCACAAGGACAGGAAAAGAGGAAGGGGAAATCAAGCTTGGAAAGGTAAGAAATGGTCATTTTTTCATACTTTCTCCTTTTATTAAACTTTTTCTCCTCTTTCTCCTCTATTTTCTTATAGTTTTAGTGACTTATTTAGGGTTGTTTTATGGCTGGTTCAGTAGGAGGAAGAGAGGAATTTAAGGAAAGCTTGGAGGCTTTAGAAAGTTCTCTTGAAAAGTTTTAAAACAAGGTAAGTTTCATGGTATAGTTTTGCTTCACCTTGCCTCCTCCTTCCTTGTGAATTTTAGCCAGGCCCATCTAAGAAAGGATGAATTCAACTCATAACAAGGTAGGAACAAAGGTTTTAGAGCATGAGGAATAAGAATATGCAATTGGAACTAAAAGAAAAGCTTTAGAAATGAAGTTATGGCAATTAGGGTTTTAGTTGCACCTAGGAACTTTTTTGCTTTTTAATGGTAGTATAGCTTATATAAGAGTATGTATGAGTTCATAAGAGATCTAGGAAGCTTCATGGGCCCCAAACTCCCAAGAAAATTGAATAAAATTCTATGGGCTCTTCATTAATGCTATATCTTGGCCAAGAGGGAAAAATGGTACCTAGAGAAAGTTTTCTTTGATTCCAATGATAGAAATGGTCTGGATATGAATTATAGACACCAAAGGAACTATTGATTTTAATTTAAAAACCATAAATTAAAAGTTGAAAGTTTAGGGTTCCTTTAGGCATAAAGAAGCAACTTGGTGTTAGGCTCCTTGAATTGAGTTGGAGATAACTTTCATAAGTTTAAATAGAGTCATATGACTTAGATTGAGTGAGAAATTAGAGCAAAAATCATAGATTATATAAGTTGCTTCATTATGTCCTTGTATGGAACTAAATGCATACCATAAGCTAGAATAGTCTTGTGTGGAGTTTAAGTGAGACTATAACTAGTTCCAATGATGTGTTTGTGTCTTATTTGATGTATCTAGGCCAAGAAAATCAAGCTCCTCCTAAGTGTGTGAGTATGAGGTCGAGAAGGGAAAGTAGAGTTCAAAGAACAAAGTTTGTACTTCTTGACGCAAGGTAGCTCTCCATCCATTCTTGTATGCATTTCTTGGTTCTTTAATTGTTATTGAATGCTTGTATATATGTTTGAACCATGAAATATAATTATAGCTATTAGTTTAATGTTTTGGTACCATTATGTTTCTTGAATGATAATTTAAATGTGTATCGCTTTTAATAGGTGAGGTTCTGCCAAAAGTCCCTAAGAATATGTGAGATAAAGTCAAAAGTTTTAAGAGTGAGTGAGGCTCAGTCAAAAGTCCTTGAAAGTGGGTGAGGCTAATTCAAAAGTCTCAAAAAATCAGGTGAGGTTAGACTAAAAGTTTTTAGAGCTTATGTTTGATTTGGAGTGACTTCATGTAAATTGAAAATTGTTCAAAATTATGCCCTAGGCGAATCATTGTATTATAAACATTATATTTCATTAAGAAAAAAAAAAGAGTTTCTCTTTTATTACATTTATTATATTATTTGCATGTTTACTATAATAATAATATCTTTGGATAAATCATATTGATTATCCTAAATATCCCTAGTTGATCATCTTTGTGAGAATAATGATGAATTAATGCTAGTATGCTTTTAATTGATGATTATGTGATTAATCATGTATAAATATACGAATCAAAATCATGGGCACTTGTTAAGAAACAGGGTGCTAGATCGACCCATCATAAGTTAACTACATAGATCAAGTCATAAGTATATCTCAGATATAGCTGTGTCACTGAACCCTAAAACCTGAGATCACCATAGATTCCTTCATGAGGAACAATGTGCTTTGACATAGTCAAAAGTTACCTTTAACTGGGTGATCAGAAAGGCTGTGATCGGGCATAATGGAATTCATATAGAGGAAGATGAGTGGTCAAGATAGAATTTGTTCCCCTCATTAGTAGAGAGATATCCTTGGGCCACTCGATGAGTGAGACTGAAAAATACATGGCCATACTCTAATAGAAGGGTTTTCCATTTGTTTTGTCAATCTGTTTGAGAACAAGAAAGTGACAGTCGAGTAAAATGAGGATGACATTTCCATGCCTCATACTTGACTTAGATATCATATGACGAAAGGGTTGTGACAGGGTTGTATGATAGGTTGCATCAAATTACCAATCCTCATATGATTTAGGTAGTCACAATGTCTTGCTAAATGTCATTTGTGACTTATGGGTAAAATAGTGTTATTGGCCCACTGCCAATATCATATAAGCCTACAAGGTCACACACAAGAACGGATCAACTCGAGCTAGAATGTCTAGATTCATTGAACCTAAAAATGCGTCTAGATTTAATGAATATAACGTTCAATTTAGGGTAAAGGAATTTTATATATATATTTGATATATATAATTTATATAAAATTCAAAATATATATATTTGATATATTATATTTGGAAATATATATATCATTTAATTAATTTAAATAAATTAGTTTTAAATTTAATTCTATATGATAAATTTAAATTTAAATTAATGTGATAATTTGAATTTAATCTATGTGATAAATTAAATTTAAATTTGATTCTAGATTTAGATTAAATAATTGGTTTAAATTTATTTTATAAGATAGATTTAAATTTAAACTAATCTATTTAATTGTGATTTGAATTAATTTAAATAATGTATTTAAATTAATCAAATCTATCCTAAAAACCTAATATCTCACACCTCTATAAATAGAAAGGCTAGGGTTTTCTAAGATGATATTTTTTTAGAGAGCTACCTCCCACCCTAGAGAGAGAAAGCATACGGACACTTAGAGAGAGAAAGAGAATAGTGTCTTCTCTTCTTGAACGTATGGACGTTCATCTTCAATGGCACTAGTACGCCATTCGAGTTGCAGTGATCATTCATGTGAAAACCGATAGATAGAACTAGTTTGAAGCGTCAATTTCTAAGATCCGACGATAAAAAGAGAACCTGAAAAATCACATGACAAAGGTAAAACTCTTTAGCTTTACTCTATTTAAATGGCATTGACGGATTCATGGGAGAGATTCGAATTTAAATTTTTGTTATGTGTGTCCTAAGAATCCTAACAAAAATATGATCATGTATGTCTACTAGAAGCATTTGACATATACTTACATTCTTTGACATGATAATGTGCCATGTTTATATACTTGAAAAGATGAATGAGCTATTAGGATTTTTTGAATTCCACTCTTCCCCACTTTATGTCTAACCATGTCTAGGTAAGTCTCATGGAGCAAAAAATGGATGCCAAGGAGCATGAATGATGACACTTTGACAATAGAATAATTTTTTATGTAATTTGATGTCAAAGTATGTATATATAATGTTTGTGAGATGTAAATTATTACTCATTTGTAAAAGTATATAAATATGATGTATGAACCAAAGTTAGAGCCAAATGTATAAGAATGTAGAATTTTGATATTCTTAAGCCATGATGTCTATGTGTATATTGTAATGTTCGATATTACGTAAAAACACTGTAATAAGTCAGTTTAAAAAGCAAGTCCCCTGAGATGAGTGAATTAAGGCCAAATGAAATTTGGATAAAATTTTAAATAATAAAAAATGAGGATTTAAGCCTTGAGTTAGTCAGAAACCAGAGCCAAAGTGATTTAAAAAATTTGTTAAAGGACTAGTGGCATTTTCGTAAATATGGGTACTTTTTGGAAAACTCATAGGAGTGCTTTTTAGATAGAAAATTTGAGCTTTCTAAGGTCCTACGAGGCCTTGAAAACCATGGGAAACCTCGAAATAATTAAAACCTTTCCAGTATACTTTTTCTAATGGCAATGAGCCTAAACTTTGATTGATTTGTTCGAAAAAGTTTTAACTTTAATTTGAGTGATTCCAAAGGCATTTTATAAGATTGGAAACTTAAGTTTTATAATAGAAAAGACAATTCTAAAAAAAGAGCTAAAACGAAGTTAAAACGAAAATGCCACAAACACAGGATGTAAACGTCATTTTTGGAAACAATTACTTCTTGAAAATTCTTTAAAAGCAGTGTCCCATTTTCTAGCCCCTTCTAACTGACTCAAGCTTCATCCAAACTAGGGGTAAGAACTACCTAAGAGAGATGCACCAAGAGACTCAAGAGGAGGAAGAAAAGGCTAACAAAAGGTAGGAAAATTTAAGAATTTCCATAATCTTTCTTCTTAAAACCTTGCTCTCCTCTTCTTGCTTCATCTTTTCATGGTTTTGGTGGATAAAATGGTTCTATTTTTTCCTTGAACTAGAGGGAAAAGGTTAGAAATTCAAGGAGAAGAATAGAGCAAAGGAAGAACCTCTTGGAAAAAAGCTTAAATCCAATGTAATTTCTTGCTTTTTGTTCCTCCTTCTTTCTTGCTCTTCTTTGTGTGTGTAACGCTTAAAAATAGAACCATCTAGGGGAGGAAAGTTCTGACCTAGAACTAATAAGAAACCATGAAATTAAAGTGTGAGAACTTGGAATATGCCAAGAAATTACAAGAAAAATCAACGAAATGCAAGAATGAAATGTGTAAAGCTCTTAAATGTAATGCCAAAATTGATTTGATTCATGAATTTCCTTGCATATGTGAGTGGTTAATAGAGCTCCTAAGACCTCTAGGAAGCCTTCCAAGTGTCTCTCCCATCAAGGAAAAATCAAAAACCCTATGGGCTCTAAATGGTGTGCATGGTTCGGCCTAGCATAGATGATTAGGTTAGGAAGTGTTTTAATTTGTTCTAACCTTTGTTTGGGACTTCATATAATGATAGAAGGTAGGAGAAACCCTTGGAAAAAATTTAGGAGTCATGAATTGGGAGATGAGGCAATGGTTTCCATAATGTAGCCTTATGGAACAACATGTACCCAAGCTTGTAAAAGTGAGTGTATGATGGCTCTAAGGACCTTAAATGAGGTCAAAAGGCCTAAATATGGCAAGAGAATGAAGCTAAGAACTTAAATTATAGTGGTTGCTTTATTAGGCCATTAATGGAATCAAGATGCAACAAATAGAACAAAGTGTATTCTTAAAAGTAACTTGGATGCCCTAGCTTGTTCCAAGAGTATAATTGAGTGTTGTTTATTGTGAGTAGGCCAAGGAAATCCAACCCCACCTCATTATGCTTGTGGAACCAAAAAAGGGAAGGAACAAGCAAAGTAAAGCTTGGATTTTTACCAAGATAACTCTCCACCTCATTCCTCTTGCATTCTTGGTTGTGTGTATGTCATTATGTGCTTATGTGTGCCTTTGTGACTTGTGAACTAGCCTCTTGATGCTATGATGTTGTATTGATACCAATGTATTTCCTTGAATGACATTATTTGTAAAATTGGCTCAAAAGGGTGAGGTGATACCAAAAGTCTCATGAATAGGTGAGGCCAAGTCAAAAGTTCCTAGGCCAAGAGTGAGACAAATCCAAAAGTCCTAGAAATGGGGTGAGACTAAACCAAAAGTCCTTAGAGCTCATTCTTGACTTTGATGTGAAATTGTGGCATGGAAATGTGACTTTGTATGTTTTATGTTCATGTTAGTTTCCATACATGTGCTTTTGATATGTATATGCCATGAATGGGTGTTTGAATGGGTGTGTAAGCTATTGAGATTTTATGAATTTCACCCTCCTTCCCTTTCCTATCTCATATGATTTAGGTGGAGTTCAAGAACTAAATAATGGAGGCAAAGAAGCATAGTTGGCAATGTTGTGAAAATGATGTAGTTTGTATAGCTTTGGAATGTAAAAGAATGTCAAAGTAATTGTGTACATATTATTTTTGAGATGTAAACCCTTGAGCAAATGTAAAAGCATGTATGAATTATGTTTAGCACCAAAGTAATGTACTTATGAGATTTGCATATTGCTTAGCCTACAAATGCTAGTACATTCTTGGATTTGGGATGACCAAAATAGGATGTATGATATTTGGGACCACTTGGGCAATTTATATAAGTTGTATTTATGCTTTTAAACTTGCCCAAGAGGTGCTAACACACAAAGAAAGCCATTTGGACCAAGTTGAACCATTAAATGGTACTGAAAGGACCATAATGGTGAGCTATAGCAAAATCTGTCCAAATGAGTTCTTCTTGAGTTGAAATTTGGCATGAACATAGGCCTTATTAATAGCTTTTTGAAAAGATAAATGCATAATATTCAGAGGTCTACAGAATTTTTGGCGAATTTTTTAAGTTGGCTGAAAATTCAAAAAATGACAGTGGCACTGTTCATATGATCCAAAATTTCACCTTTGTCATTCATGGGGTAAAGGTGTCCTTGGATGTGAACTTTTATAGAGAGAAATTAAACATTCCCAGTGACACATGCCAATTAGAATCACCTCAATTGGATGTCTAAAAAGGAAGATATGAATTTTTGAAGTTTCTGTTCTATTCCAGGCACACAGTCAAACATCTATCACTGTTCTATCAATTTTTGGGTTCTAGACACTTTTGAATAGATCTAAAACTATTTTTTTCTCTCTATTTAATATCTTTTTCTTTCCAAATTGGTATAGTTTGCATGAATTAGATTTTTTTGGAGTTAATTATGCATTTTTTAAGTTTATATCAGTAAGTTGCATCAGAAATGCTAGATAATCTAACCTTTGCCAATTTTCTATTGTCAAATGTGGTCCAAATGATGTTTCATAGCTTGAAATTATTTTTACCTTAAAGTTAACACTTGGAGCTTTCTAAGAAGCTATGGTTTAGTAGATTTCAATTTTTCTACATTTAGTTATGATTTTTCAAAATTGTCCCAAAAATATGCTACCTTGGACCCGAGATGAATAAGCTATTTTTTTTGGTTTTTAGCTCTTGATCCATGGTTTATGCAAAGTTTTAGGATGTTTATAATTTTTATGAATGGAAAATAAGTAGATAAGGTTGTTAGTAAGTTCACAGGGTCCACAAGATGTGAGATGAATTTTTAAACCCCTGATGTAATGCAATTAAATTTATTATTTTTATTGTCTTTTCTTGGAGTTTCTTGATAACACATGAAAGTCACCTTGAATAGGGGAATATGGAGTCTAATAAAGTATGGTGTGACATATATGAACAAGTATAATGATGAAATTTAGTTCCATGATGATTTGAGCCTGTTATGATGCTTCTATATGTTGTGTTTGAACTTTTGAATATGCTCAAATGGTCATGGTTCATGTGGGAGGCCATTTTAGACCATTTGATGCCATAATGTGATCATTTTGAGCCATAATCTTGTCCTAAACTAAAACTAGACCAAATAGATGAATTTTGGTATGAAATTCATAGAGCTAAAGAATAGAATTTTTAGAGTTCTAGAGAATTTATTATGATTTTTCAAAGTAGGCTTATTTTAGTAGAAAATGCATGTACACTGTTCATCTGGTCAATCTGGTTTTCTAGGTTTTTCATAGGCTAGATGAAGTCCAATACTTATGAAATTTTACAAACATATATTTTGCATTATAAGCTTTTCATATCCATTAAGATCACTTAATTTGGATCTGTGTAGAGAAAGATATGAATTTTTAAAGTTTCAAGTTTGCTGTTATCCAAAATCTCGACCCAGTTACTATTTCATTGATTTTTGTGGACAAATGATATTGTTTTGATCTAAAATTTTTACAGTAGCTAGATGACATCCTAAGATTTCCAAAAATTTCTAATTTTCATGATTTGGAATTTTCTAAATTTAGTTATGAATTTTCAAAAATTGGGTCAGATGATGGAACATATGGGAAATGCAAGTATGACATTGAATTTGTGATGTATGCCTCAAACCCAAAATGCATGCCCCAAATTGTGATGTTTATGGTTAAATAAGTGTGTTATGAATGAAAGATGAGTTTAGTAAGCCCAAAAGGGGTCCATTTAACTAAAGATGAATTATTTTGGCTTTTAATAATGGTACTTTCCACTGCTAAAGGTGCTAAGTTTATGAAAATGGCTATGTCACACCATTTGTGATATAAATTAAGTATTATCTTGATATGGTATTACACACAAGCCATTACTTTACATTGATTTATGTAAATAATCCATTCCTTAATAATCACGTGGCTACACAAGTTATTTCTCAACAATCATGTGGCTACACAAGCCATTTCAACAATCAAATGGTCACACAAGCCATTTCAATAATTACACATTGAACTAGCCATTTCATAATCATGCGCCTACACAAGTCATATCAACAATCATGTGGCTAAACAATCTATTTTTCAACAATCACATTACCTCAATTTAAGTGTACTTAAGTCATTATCCTTGCTAATGGCTATGAAGTTCTAACTTGGATTTCCCAAAACATAATATATTAATAAAAGAGAAATCAGATTTTTAAACAACCATTCTTCAACATAAGCATCTTATCACATTGTAACACCATAATGTATTAACCGTGATTATCCATCACAAGCTCGATTCCATATGATTTTTAAAGAAAAGGACTAAAACCTTGGCATTTTAATGCTTTAAGTCGGGGGTTTAAATGTTCATACTTTGCCCCATAGGTCTCATGAACCCGTCAATCACATTCTCTACTCAAACTCTATTTATACATATCATAAAACAAATCATGAACCACGGATATGAAGCCAAAAACCAGAAAATGCAATTTCTCAAAATAGGCCAAAAAGTCAAATTTTTTGCTCTAACTTTGGAAAATCATAATTAATTCTAAAAAAATTAGAATCAAGCAAACCATAGCTTTTTGGAAAGCTTTGGATATTAAATTTACATTAAAAATAATTCTAAACTATAATCTCAGCGTTTGGACTATGTTTGATGTCGAAAAAGGCACAAAGATCCGGCAGTCCCTCCCTGGTACTAATATAGTTTGCTATCATGAACTTTAAAAATTCATAACTAATTCCAAAAAATTCAAATCTAGGCAAACTATACCAATTTCAAAAGCTACAGATGTTAACTAGAGAAAAAAAAAATAATTTTAGATCATTTCAGTAGACTTTAGGCCTTGAAAACTGATGGAACAATAACGAAGGTCAGCTGGCATCCCTGATTCTAACATAGAACTTCAGAAAGTTATTTCTCCCTCTAGAGACCTCTAATTAAGGTGCTTCTAATTGGTATAGGTCCCTGTGGATGTCTAATTTATATTCTTAAATTTTCATAACAATTGGACATCATTTGGTCTATGAATGACATAATTTCCTTTTGGACCAGTGGTAACAGTGCACTAACTAAAACCAAAAAATTCTCCAATTTCAACAATTTGCCAAATATTCTCTAGACCTCTAAATATTCTATACTTTATCTTCCTAAGAAGCTCTTAAAAAACTCTAGATGCATGCCAAATTTCATATCAAGAGGAACTCATTTGGTCATATCTTGACATAGCTCACGAATTTGGCAAATTTGACACTATATATGATTCAAAATGGATCTAAATAGCCTCCTACATGTTCTAGCACCTCTTGGGCAGGTTTTAAAGTATAAACATAGTATATATGGAATGCCTAAGTGGTCTAAATCATCACACATCTCAAACTCATCAGGCTACGAGTAAAAATGCATTACTACATACAAGCCACCAAAGGGGCCAAATCTCATATTTTCATTGTTTTGGCTCTATACATGGTTCATGCATCATTTATACATATTTCTACACTTGATCAAATATTTACATCTCAAAAATAATATGTACATATTCCTTTTGGCACTTTTTTACATCAAAAGAACCAAAACAAGCTATATAACTAACTAAGCATGCTTAACTAGGCTCTTTGGCTTACACTTTGGTCTCCTTGAGCTCCACCTAACATGTTAAGATAGAAGAGGGAAGGGGTGAGATTCATGAAATCTCAATAGCTTATACACTCATTCAAGGAAGTAATTAAGGTATATAAACAAGTCAAAGCATATAAGTAGGCATCTAACCATTCAAAATCATACAATACATGATTTGTATGTCATGAATATCATATCAATGCTAAGAATAAGCTCTAGGGACTTTTGGTCTAACCTCACCCTATTTTAGGGACTTTTGGTCTAACCTCACCCTATTTTAGGGACTTTTGGATTGGCCTCACCCTTGGTCTAGGGACTTTTGACTTGGCCTCACTTATTCATGAGACTTTTGGCCTTGTCTCACCCATTTCTAAGGACTTTTGGCTCTACTTCACCAATCACAAGGGACTTTGGCACCACCTCACCCTTTAAGAGCAATTTTCATAACTCAAAATTAGTACCAATACAATAAGGCAATATCAAATCACATATTTCACAATACAAGTACATACAAAAGCATACAATGACTATTATACATTTAAGAGTACAACAAGAAAGAGTGGAGAGCTACCTTACAAGCCAACACAAGCTTTCCCTTTCAACTTCTCTTCTCCCTTTTTGGTCTCACAATCACAACTGGATGGAGCTTGATCTCTTAGGCCTAGACATAACAAATAGCATGTAATTACTCTCTTATAACTCAAATAAACATTCATAAAGCTAGGGGGTTCTTACATCAAGGCAACTCTACAAGGTATTTAAGAATCCCTAGTTTCTTTCTCTTGAATTTCACTAGCTCTTCTCCTAGTTCCTTTGCATTTCTTAACTTTTTACACTCTAATTCAGAGATTTCCTACTTGTTCTAGGTCAGAACAAAGCTATATTACTCAACAACCCATGGGAAAGGAAGCTTAGAAGGAGAAGAATAAAGTTTCAAGAAGAAGAAGTATGAAAAATCTTTAAGGGTTCTTACCTTTCTTCCTTGGTTTCCTTCCTTCTTCTTGACTTCTCTTGGTTTCTCTCTCTCTCTCTCTCTCTCTCTCTCTCTTTCTAGCCTTCTCCTCTATTTTGGATGAAGTATAAGTCGGTTAAAAGAAAAGGGGAAGGTCTAGACTTCTTAAAAAGCAAAATTCTCTTTTTCCATGCTTTTTCGGACCAACCCTTGCTATAGCAAAAAATTAACCCTCGCTACAACGAACACGTATCAGTCCCAGGCCCTTGTTCTCTCTACGGTGTGCGCTATTGTGAAGAACTCCTTGGTTTTTGTATGGGATATCCGAACTCGCTATAGTTAGAAGTATTTTCACTATAGCGAACTAGTACATTCGTTATAGCTAGGTGAATTCTCGCTATAGCGAATAGGTACATTTGCTATAGCTAGGCTATAGTTAGCTGACTTAGAAAAATTTCAAGACTTAGAAAATTTTCAAAAATTTTGGTTGTTACACACATTATAAGGATTAACATTCAAGTATTTTTATATTCATCAGGTTCAAACATATAACTTATTATAAATTTAATTTTCATATCCATGAAATATCCCAACATAGAATTCATCATTTTATCAAGGATCAATAACATAAACAATTATCAAGATGTCATATGTTTCCAATAAAAAATGAAAGTCTTGTTTCCCAAGGACAATTTTAAATAAGAAACAATTTTGTAAAAACAATTTCACAATGAAGATGAAAGAATGAAATAACAATATGCTTTTCAAATCTAGTTTAATACCTTGTATGAATAATTGGTAAGAATGATTTCAAAATTTATGTAAATTTAAAGGAAATGAGAATATAGTGGAAAAAATATTTATAGTGATAAAAAATGCCACATTGCATGTTTTGTCGAACCAAGCCTAATTCAACCTTAAGGACTTAATGGATGTAGGTGTAAGAGTCTCCAATGAATCTACCATGACCAACATAATTAGTAAGAATGAGTTTAAGAATAACAAATAAGAAGGGACAACCACTATGGAGAGCATAAGTGCATTTTACTCCTACCTTGAAGTCTCACATAAATGGCTTTTCCTAAATTAGTTTTAAAAACATCATTCTTGCTCAATCTAAGGCTTCTCATATTTCTAATAAAATATTCCTAGCTCACTTTTCATATTAACCATTCACAATTTCTTAGTACCTAGATGGGTTTTGTCAAAAATCATGTTGTTTATATACTAACATTTTCTAGAGACTCATATAAGTAAAGTATTTAATAAAAAATTAATACAAGTAAAATATTCAATAAAAAAACATATTTTAAAGTGTAAAAATAAGTTCAAACAACCTAGCCCTTCCAAAGCAATAAGAAATTTGAAGGTGGAGATGTTAGGGTTAACGTTTTGAAAGGAAATCACAAAATTGAAAGGAATAAGGAAACTTCAAACTTACCTACAAGAAAGCATGATAAATAAGCTTCTTTTGGCTTTACACTTGAAGAAGGAAGCCCTATTATCAAGCTTATTTTATGGCTTCCTAAGAAGAGAATAAGAGAAAAATAAAGCTTCACCCATAAGAAGGTATGCTAAATAAGGTTCTTTTAGTTCCAGATGCGAAAAAGGAAATTCCATCATCAACCTTTATCCATAGCTTCCCAAGAAGAGAGAAAGTATTAAAGAGAATGTTTGGAGGATATTGATGAAGGAATCCTTAATATCTTACCATATTTGATTGTTTTTTCTGTAAGAAATCCATAAGAAACAAAGAAAATATGAGAAAATAAAGAGAGGGGCGAGAGTTGTGAAATTTTGCAGTAATGCAAAGTGTTTTAATGGGGCTTATGGACTAATATATGAGAGGGGAAATGAAGTGGATTCTAGTTTTGACTTAACCTAATACATATACATATATACATACATACATACATACATACATACATACATACATACATACATACATACATACATACATACATACATACATACATACATACATACATACATATGTATATATATAAAGGAGGGAGCTGCGTTGGTTATAAGCCATGAATAGTATAGTTTCATGTCTGAAGCAATATGCCATTGCTTTCTTTTTTAAGATATATTTTTTTAATTTAAAAAGCTTTGCATAGGCCTTGTGCGATACTTGTTATAAAAAATACCATTAGTTTTAATATTATAGTTAACTACAAAGACTAAAAATAAGCAAAATCTTGGCTAGTGAGTATTATGGCTCATCTTATAATAACTTTCAAAAGATAATTAATACTTTAAATGGTTTACCATCCATTAAAACTTATTGTATGATAAAACAAACTTTAACTTCAACAAAATTAGGAAAATATTCAAGGCACACAACACTTATTGAATACCCCATCATACTTTATGAGCTCACACTAAATGTAATAAAAAGTAATTATAGATTGAAACCTTCAATCTTTTCAAAGTATAGAATATATATCAAAATTCTTATACATGAATCATGCTTGAAAACCTAGTACTATGTTAAGGAATGAATAAACTATCATGTATCTTACATAGAGATGGAGTAGTCAAAACCAATAGAGTTGCATACCTAAAGTGAAAAATAACTTGCCCCAATTCCACACAAGTTCCAAATGCCCCAAAATTTGTTGCTTGTGAACAAAGCTTAATGTAAAATCCTAATTATTTGAGGTGAAATATTAATGCAATACTAATTTAATTATTGTGGTATAATTTTCACTTGTATCAACCCATAAATTAAAAGTTCCAAAATTAATCACACAATATTTGTAGAAAGAATTTGAAAACTTAATTTTTGATAGCATTTGCAAAGTAAAAGGTGAGTAGGAAAGAAAAGGTGAAAAGGAAGCATTCTTTTATTATATTTTGTTAGAAAATGGATAACTTATGATATGCTGACATATGATCAAATGACCATACCCAATTAGTTAGTTAATTTTTTTAAAAGGTGGTTAGTGTGGGTTATTATAAAGGAAGAAATTGGTTGTGAACTTTCCTTTCTGACTATTATTCATTAGGAGAATACAAAGATTAAGAAAACACAAAAGAGCAAAAAACTTCTCTACCTTCCTCTTCCTCTTCCTCCTCCTCTTCTTTGACACTATGGTGAATTTGCCATGAAAAATTGACTGAAGTTCCATTGTTGATTCCAGTCAAATCATGTGGAACAAGAAAACTTGCAAGATTTGCTTCTATACAAGTATCTTAAATCCCCTCATGTGTCCAAAAGGAAACAAAGTGATCTAGGATTCAAAGGTATAGGAATTTTAGTATAATTTGTTTTCTTGAATATTTTGTTAGTGAATATAACTCTTCTTTGTTTTGAATATTTTAATTAGGTTGGTTTTCCAATGTCAATAGGAAAATCTGGGATATATATGCAATTAATGAAATTTACTTTTGTTAGAGTAAATAAATGCTATAAAACCTTACAGGGAAGCTAGGTTTCTTTTATGTTTATCAATTTAATTCAGTTAGTAATTTATATTTCAACTACACATTATATAAGTTTTATTTAAATAAAATAATAATAATTGATTAACCTTTTGAAACTAATTATATTATAAAATGTTTTAATAATTATGTTTTCTTATATAAGTTATGCTTTTATTATTACAAGATAGAGATATTAAAAATTAATTATTTGTGAAACTTTTAATAATTTATATAAAGTAATTAATTTCACAAAAGAGAAAAAGATTTCCTAAAAGGGAAAATTATTTTTGGAGGGAAAAATGTCATGACATGGCATGACTAGTAGTTGTTGTTTCAATATTTATTATAGATGATATATATTATATTATATTTAAATAAAATTAATAAAAATTGATTTTTTTAGACTAATTATATTATATAAGGTTTTAATGGTTATGTTTCCTAATATAAATTGTGCTTTTATTATAGCAACATAGATATATTAATTATAAATTTATTTTTGTGAAACTTTTAATAATTTATATAAAATAATTTATTTCATGAAAAAAATTACTAAAAAGAGAAATTATTTTTGGGGGAAAAATTTCATGACATGGCATGGATGGTGGATATATATATATATATATATAAGATTATAGATTTATGATTTTTTTTGGTAAACAATTATAATATTTATCTAATGCATGATATGGATAAAGATGACACTCTAAAGGGAAAGTAGTACAAAATGAGAGAGAAACCACAATCTACAATATTTAATTATGAGATGATTAAATTGGTTAATTTGGTTCACCAAATCATGAATTTGGTGACATATAATGGGCTTATCAAAGCATGAATACTATTAGCACTCGAAAATACCAAAGGTTAGTTGAAGCTACAATTGGAGCGATAGTCAAGAAAACCAAGCTAGCTAAGTTTGTGGCTCAATCTAATTGATCAAGGATCTTCAAGTAATGGATAACAAACTAGCAAAAAACAAGGAAACATGAGGTAACCTAACTTAAGTAATTTTAGCAAGTAAGAACACAACACAATCATTATGAAAAGGCCACAATACAAAAGGAGGCAAAGAAATAGGGTGATGGCTGAACATGGAAATAGTTATCAGCCGTCAAGAGGCCTTATAAAAGCGAGAATAGCTAAAGTTAAAAGGCACACAAAAACCTCTCAAAGAATTGATGTCCATTTGTGTAACATCTGGTCCCTCCGTAAACGTGAGAAACGCAATGTTCGATTTCTCCGTAAACAGCAGAAATGGGCTAGATACAAAAGGAAGTCCCTGAAATAGAAGGAATTGGGGCCAACTAAAATTATGATAAAATTTTAAATATTAGAAAATAAGGATTTGAGCTTTGAGTTGCCCAGAAATCAAGGCCAGAATGATTTGAAAATTTTGTCAAAAGATCAGTGGCATTTTCATAAATATAGGCACTTTTTGAAAAACACACAGGATGGCTTTTTAAATGAAATTTTTGAGTTCTCCAGGGTTCTCAGAGACTCTAAAAACTATGGAAAGCCTCAGGACAGCTAAAGCCCCTCCGGTGGACGTTTTCCAACGTTAGTGTGCCCGAACTTTGACAGATTCGTTTGAAAAGGTTTTAACTCCAATTTGAGTGATTCCAAAGATATTTTACTTGATTGGGAACCTAAATTTTATAATGGAAAAGACAGTTCTCAAAAAGGAGCTAAAACGAAATAGAAACAAAAATGCAAAGTATGAAGGGCAAAATGAGAATTTTTGAAAAGTGTAACTTATTCCCACCTATATATATGATGCACCCTTCTCCTACCTTCATTATGCACGACCATCTTCCACCTAAAACCAAAAGAAAAGCCTAGGGAATGAGGCTCACAAGAAGGGGAAGAAAAGGAGGAGAAATCAAAGGCTTAAGGTATGGAAATTAGTAGTTTTTCATACTCTTTCTCTTCCAAACCTCCTCTCCTTCATTCTCCTTTGTTACCTATGATTAAAATGAGGTTTATAAATCTGATTTAAGGGAGAAATTGAGGGGAAAGTTCAGATTTGAAGAGAGGAGCTCAAAGATCATAAGATTCAAGTGAGAAAAAGCAAGAAAATAAGGTAATTTCTCTTCCTATGGTTGTCATTGTTGGTCCCCTTCTCCACCATTCCATCCCACTTGAGAAAACCCTAGGAGGAGATGATTTTTAGGCAGAACCAAGCATGAATCTAAGGAAAAAGGGTGTGGAGATTAAGAATATGCAAAGGGAATTAACAAAAAACTATTAGATTTCAAGATGCAAGTTCTAGGGTTTCAATTGCACCTTATAAAATCTGAATTTGTATGATGATTCCTAGGCCTAAGTAAGAGTTTAAATGAGCTCCCAAGATCCCTAAGAGGCTTCCATATTCTTCTTCCCTTGAGAAAACAAAGAAAGCTCTATGGAACCCAATATGCTTCATAGCCTCGGCCTAGATGGGTTCTCCTAGCTAGGGAGAGTTTTAAATTTTTCTAAGGCCATTCTTGAGTCATATTTGATGAATGAAAGTGAGGGGAGGCCTTGGAAAAAATTTAGAACTCATAGAGAGTGATTTGGTGTCTTAGGTTCCATATTATGACCTAAAGAAGTAACATGGTGCTAGGCCTTTTGTTTTTATGATGTGATGACTCCAAGAGGTTTATAAGGAGTCAAGAATCATATTTGAAAGAAAAGAATGAGGCCTAGAAGTCATTTGAGAGGTGTTGCTTCATTAGGTGCATTTATGGACCATAATGGAGCTTATAAAGCAATCTAGCATCTAAGCAAATTGTATGATCTTAGAGATTGTTTCATGAACCTAATTGGCTCCTATAAATTGTATCTAGGCCAAGAGAAACCATCTCCACCAATTTGTGGGTGGGTGGCCGAAAGAGGAGGCTTGGGTCCAAAGGAAAAAGTGTGTAATTATGTGTAAGGTAGCTCTCTCCACCTTCTCTCATGCATGGATGTGTGTTTAGCTTGTTTTAGAATGTGTGTATGTGTATTTTCAAGCTTTGAAAAGTATGCTAGCATGCCTTTATATGCCATGATATTTGATGTCATATTATGTTTTCAAATGACTACATGATGTTTGTGTGAGTTTGCTTGAGTGTGGAAAGGCCAAGAACTCTTCCCTTGGATGAGGATGAGCTAAGAACCCTTGAGCTTGGTTGAGACAAAGTAAAGAGTCTCCCAAAAGCAAAATGGGCTCCCAAGAGTATGGTTGAGTCCAAAGTGCTCAAAGAATGGGTGAGGCAAGTCCAAAATCCATGAGGAGAAGTGTGAGGCCAATCCAAACACTTAGTGAGCTCTTAAATGTCTTGTATGATTGATTCACATGCCAAGGTTGCCTTTAAAATGTCTATGATTTCTATTTTCTCCATACATGCATTTAAAAGGCTTGCTTTGCACATATTATGTATGATTGAATGGGAGATGAACTATTAGAATTCTTTGAATCTTATTCCCTCCTCTCCAATGATTTAACATGCTAGGTGAACCCAAGTGGATATGCTAATGGGAGCCAACAATCCTAAAGGAAGGAGATTGACAAACTTATGCCTTGGTTTTAGCCATTTTGGAACCATAATGATGGTTTATCATGTATATGTTGTTGTATATGTACTATGTTGAGACATATGTAAAGATATTATTATGTGATGTTTAGATATATGGAAATGATATATGACCACTAGCACATGTTTTGAGTATGTAATGTCATAGTATGCAAGTTTTAAGTTTGATGAATATGTGTATAAATGTGGGTTGAATGGCCAAAATGAGATGCATGAGGTTTGGGACCATTTGGGCAGCTCACACAAGTCTCAAATGTGCTTTTAGACTTGTCTAAAAGGTGCCAATACCAAAGGAAGACCATTTGGCAAATTTGGTACCTCATATGGAGCCACATTTGATTATAATGGAACCCTATGTCACTTTTTAGCCAAATGAGCTAGTCTTGATCTGAAATTTGGCATGCAATTAGATCTCATTGAGAGATTTTTGTGAAGCTAAAGATCATAATTTTTGGAGATCTATAAAATATTTGATGATTTTTTGAAATTGACAAATTACACCACACAGAGCCACCAAGATATTGTCCCTTCCTTCCGGGTTCGAGGGTCACTGACCCAGCCTTCCCTGTTTAGTTAGGTTTTGCCTTCCCTGGGCAGAACATTTAACCACATTCCCAAGAAAACGCGTCTTTTGGGTACAATGGAAGCATGACCCATCAGATATTGTCCAGCGCAGGCCCTTTAACCAGATCGCTGGTTTTGTTCCCTCCCGAGCTTCGAGGGTCTTACCCAGCCTTCGCTCAAGGGAGGAATGCGTCTTGGTGGGGAGAGCTTCGCTCCCACTTATATGGGCTAGCCACAGGCCCCTTCCAGCCGATGTAGGACTTTACAATTTGCTTGTCTTTTACTCTTTATTCACTTTGTTTACTTAGGCCTCTATTTCCATTACCACTCAATTGTCAAAGTTGTAATCAAGTCTTTTAAAGCTTTTATATTGTCATTTGATGTTGCTGGAGTTTGTGCATGGTTAAATCAAATTTGGGCAGTATTATTAGTCATAATTCTATCATACTACCATTTATTCATGTGTTTGGGAACTTTATATCTTAGGTTTAGCTTCATTTGGGACTTAGGATTACCAGTCCTTAGAGAATTCTTTCATGTCTTTAGGGTATGTTTGGTTGGGAGTTTTTGGAGTGGAGGAGAGGGGAAGAGATGAGGATAAATTGTTTGGTTGAATAAAATTGGAGGGGAGGGAAGGAGATGGGAGGCAAATTTCCTTTCCCTTCAAAATTTGGAGGGGAGGAGTATTTTTTAAATTGTAATTTATTTTATTGCCCCTCAATTTTTTTATTTTTTAATATATTAATATTTAATAAAAATTAAGATAATTTTTTTCATCAAAAATTAAAAATAAAAAAAGATTGAAATTTATAATTTTTTTAAAAAATATTGATATAAATAACTTTTTTTATAAAAAATAAAATTAAAATAATATAAGAATAAATTTTTCCAAATATAATTACCTCTCCTCCCCTCCTGAATTAAATAATAATCTCCCATTCCCTCCCCTCCCTTTTCTTTTAACTAAACAGAACTCATTAAACCTCCTCCCCTCCCCTCCATTGAACCAAATGGAGTCTTATAATCTACTTAAAAAAAAAAACCATAGGTGTGAGCTAATTTCTTCCATCACTAAATACTTTCAATTGATTAGTCAATAAGAACTTTGGCATGTGACAAATACAAATTTGATTGTCTAATAAATTTTCCTAAGCTTTGTTATTTTTGGCTATTTTGGTCTTAAAATATAACCAAAAAATTGCTTTTAGTAGCAGCTTTTTGTCATAGCTAGAACTCCATGGCAAAAGGTTTTTCACATTAACAAAAAAGATGCCACAGAAAATGGTATTTAGTGGCAATAAAAGTCACCATGAAACATATATAGTGGTGACAACTACCACCACTAAAAGGCTCATTAATTTGGCTTCAATAAAAAGTCATTATTAAAAGGAGACTTTTAGTAATGATATGGGTTGCCACTAAAATTTGTTGTTGTGGCAACTTCTTTATGTTGGCATTAGAAGGAGATTTGGTCGTTAATTTTTTTTTAATTTTTTAAAAAGGTTTATTTTAATAATACTAGTTGGTAGCTATATAAAATTTATAATCTTAATATAAATGGGCAAAAATTTAGATTAATAGAAATCAAAAGAGCACCTTATAAGAACTATGCTAAGATTTAGTCATTGATTGTAAACCCTAACTATAAAATTTATAGATTGCATTACAAATTTGGCAACCATTACTTGTAAATAAATTCTTCGAGTAATGTTCACTATTGCTCTTTTTTATTGTTCATAGCCATAACCTGGATAAATAGAATTGATATACAGTAATAAATGTTTCAAATGTCAACTAGCAATATGTAACGTTAGAGAATTTTCCTTGTGTAGCACTTGTGCTAGGTCTCCCTTGATTCAATGGCGTTTAGTAAGTATTTAACTCAATTGTTTTTTCACCATTCTTTTCTCTATCGTATGTAACAAAGTTAACCAAACATGGTACTACCATAATTTTTTCTATACACCAATAAAAAACTAACATGAACAAAAATAAGGCAAATTAAACTTATCTTCCAAATATCACACAACAAAAATATCAACAATAAAATAAATCCAATACCTTGTTTTTGAAAGTCTTAAAAGGGTGTATCCACACTCTTTATTTTCTTTCTTTAATTCACTAGAGCCAAACTGTGCCATTAGTTGATCCACCCTTAGTACTAGACCACATAATTTACCCTTAGTACTAGACCACATAGTCCAAATGAATATAATGAAAGTAAATTTGCTTCAAGAACTACACACACATATACAAAAAACTAGAAGCCTAAATTTGCTTCAAGAACTGCACACACATATACAAAAAACTAGAAGCCTACTCTTTTAAACAATCCAAAATAGAAAAAGAAGCAGAACATGGATAGATTTAGCTAAAGTCCAACCTGCTTATCTTATAGCTGTTGAAGATAATTTCATGTTTAATTCATAAGCCAAACATTTTTATTTAAAAAAAATCAATTGGGTAAACTTTAAAATTAAAAAAAAAAAAAGAATCACTAGATGGGTATGGCTACGAAGAAATGCAAGGTGGATGTTGAAAGGGGTGTAGCCTAGAAGCAAACCTTAATTGTCATCTTTTCTACTCACCTAGAACTATGTCATGTTCTAACAGGTTTCTCCAAGGGTGACAGTAATTCAACAATGGATCTCCAACAATGGCCACAAGTCTACACCTCCCTCTTAGATGTTGATAGTGATAGCATGACAACTAGACCGTGGCTAAAGGTGGCCTATGGGATGGGATCAAAGAAAGGAAGAGAAGAATTGGGTTTCTGTGAAATTGAAGAGACATATATGGCTTTTCTGATTATATAATTCATTTTTTTAATAATGTTTGTGTGTGACCAAAGTTGCCACTAAATTGACTTTTAGTGGCGACTTCAGACGCTGCAAAAGCCAATTATATGGTGATTTGTGAGGCCACTACTAACATCATTTTTAGTGATAATAATATGAGGTTGCCCTTAAAAAAACTTTTATTTGTGATATTTGTCACCATTAAAAAACTTTTATCAATGACATATAAAGATAACCACTATTACTTTTGGCTAGAAGCCAAAAAGTGAATGATTTGGCTTTTTATGATAACTATTCATTCCTACTAAAAGCAATTTTAGTGACAATAGAATGTGTGTCACCATAAAAAGATTATTAGTGATAACAAAATTGTCACCAATAAAAGTCTTTTGTGATGAACTCATGGTCACCATAAAGGCCCCTTGATGATGCTTATGGTTGCCACTAAAGCCTTTTAGTGGCATCTGTAAGTTGGTACAACTAAAAAGGGCTTCTGTGATAATGATTTGGTCGCCACAAAAAAAAAAAATATAGTGGTGACTTATCATATATCACTACTAAAAGGTATGTTTTGGTGATATTTTTATTGTCATAAAAACTTTTAGTAGTGAAGTTTTTTAAGTTACTAGTAAAAGTATTTGTAAAATGAGAGGTACCCTTTTAGTGATGGCTTTTAATGGGGATTGAAAAGGATTGCTATTAAAAATGTACTTTTAGTAACGATTTATTTTACTTGCTACTAAAGTCACTTTTTTTAGTGAAAGTATATTTAATATGTTGGTCTTATAAAATATCTTTTGTTTTAAATAAATCCATAAGTTTCGAAAAACATTCCAAATAAATTTCAAAGTTTGACATCGTTAACTTCTTTTGTTAAGTGTGACATGTCATGATGAGGTGATTTCATTTAGTCCCATGTGAAATGTTGAATTCAAACACTCCAAATTTTGGGTTTCATGTTGAATTCATGAGTTTCAAATTTTTGGACTTTTAGATTTTTACGTTCCTTTCTCTCTCTCTCTCTTCCCCCTCAATTTCCATGGAAATTGCAAAAATTTAAAGCCTAGAAAATGAATCAAATCTAAGAAATCTTGACCACTTAAAATCAAAATATTAACTCAATCAAAATTATCAACAATTGAAACCAAGAAATCGAATCAAATCCCAAATGGCTTAGGATTTGAATTTTCAATTTTTAGATTGAAGATGAATTCCCAATCTATTATACCCAATAGATCCATATTTGTAATTGTGAAATTAGCTGAGAGGTTTTTGTGACGACTCTAACTTCTAATTATCATAATTAGAGTTAAGTATGTGATTAATAATTAATGATCAAGGTTCGGGATTGCTACAATTAATTACTTTGCGGAAATACAGAGAAATACAATTAATTAACTAATCTGAACCTTGATGTTGTTAGGGTCATCAACTAATCAACTATAAATGGGAACATGTATACAAGCATTTGTAATTCGTCCCTCTATCATTTTCAACACCCAAAAACCTCCCACAAGTGTTCTTATATCATTCCCTAGCATTAGCATTCAAGAAATCCAGGTTTCTAGGTCAAAAATTGAGTTTTTAGCCCTCCGCCGCGGCCTGGAACTCTTTGGGTAATTCGCCGCAGCGAGTTGGACCTGCGCCGCGGCCAACCTATGTGGCGCCGCGGCGAGTTTTGCTACTGTAACCTCGCAAATTAATTTTCTCAACTCGCGCCGCGGCGGAACTTATTGCGCCGCGGCGAGGTTACGTTCTGTCACCCCCTGGGCGATTATTTTCACTCCGCGCCGTGGCGAGATTTATCAAGCCGCGGCGTCCCTTGCCACTGTCACTCCCTAGGCCACGGCGTGACTCCCTTCTGTAGCTGTTTTCCCTATGTTTTGCCCCCTACACTCCATTTCTCTTCTTAGGGACACTCTAAGGTCACTTCTCCTCATTTTATATGGCTCTAATGGTATTTATCTACCTTAGTTACTTAGCTATGCTTCCATTACCAACCCAAAACTTATATGCCCATTCCTTTCCTCTAATTACCTCCTATCAGCAAGTTTATGGAATAATAACAACACCAATCATGCACCGTTGATATTTAACATTTGATACACTTTCCATTGTTAGCCAATTACAATCATAATGTTCAATTCCATGGTAATCGAATTAAATATATAATCCCTATACTTGGCAACTCATGATGCAATGCAGCAATGATACAAAACTAACAATTTAATTATAATACATTTTGTCAAAGCTCCCAGACCTATGTGCTACCAAACCATTTAACAGGCTCTCGTTAATTTTCTCCTTGCCACTAAGAGGTCCGGTCCCTGAAAATGTTAGCCCACAATGGGGTGAGATATACAATCTCAGTAACAAAAGGTAATTTCCATATATATGTACAAGTCAATCAATATAGGACAATCTCATGTCATCAATATCAGAATCATCAATTCAATTGGCAAATGAACTAGTTGAACCACTAATGACTACTGTCCCATACCAGCAATCATACACAACATGTTAAAGGCCATTAACATTGGGAGAGGCCCGTCCACGGCACCTACTCCCCATTGAGCACAACCAAGGCTCAGTGCATCTGGGGTTGATCATACCCGGTGCTCGATCATAGCACATGCACGGGTGGCAGCCGCACCACAACTCCACCATGGACTCACAAGGTCCAATCACAATAACAATCAAGTAGTCAACCAGTCATTTAACATTTCAAAATCAAGCATGTGTAACAAATAGCAGACTAACATGAGCATATACATGGAATTAGGAAAATAACCCAGTTACCTCATTGAAACCAATTACTCTTGCCCTAGCTACCATAATGATCCAAGTGCACACCAAGCCTATAAGAAGCATAATTATCACCATTTCTAGTCATAATCAAATATCCAAAGAGCTGAACTACTAATGACAACTAGAGGCTACTTACCTAGTTACTAAGGGATTTAATTTCGGACTCCAACTTTCTCACACCAGAAATTGCCATGGTTCACCCCAATTTCTGGGTAATTTCACATGAAACCAAATCCCATATCATAGGTTAACCATAGGGGTCTCAAACTAACAGAAAAATGCATCAAAATGGAAAGGAGATACTCACTTAACAGCACCAATAGCCTCACCTCCGAAAATCTACCATAGAAGCACCAAAATTCGCATTTCAATCATCAAGCCCAGAAAATTTAGTTTTCCACCATTATCTCCTTGTAATCTCACACAATAAAAGAACCCATTAGGATAATCCATCCTTAGGGGCATTTTCCAGCAAGGTTATACACAAAATGGAAGGGAAAAGCTTACCTAAACCTCCCTCTAACCTCTGAGTCCGAAAATCTTGCAAGGAACCACCCAACACCAAATTTTAGATTTGAGAAGAAGATGAAAGTACTCAAACCCAGAAATTAATCAGACCAAAATGAAGAGGAGGATGAGAGGGTTAAGTTATATATAACTCACCTTGGCTAAATCATCCTCTAGAAGTGAGAAATGGAGCTTCCATGTTGGTAGAACCCTAGTCTCCCTTGAACCTCCGAATTTCTCCTTTGAGTTTCAGCAAAAATGAGGAAGAGGCTGAAGGGTTAAGGTTTTAGATGAGTTTGGGTCAACCCTAAAGCCCAAAATCCACTTGGGTTCAGATGTGTGCTCATTGGGCCTTTGTTTGGTGAGGTGGGCTGAAGAACATTTTAGGTTTAAGTGAAGCATGCTGACCCAATGGCCCAATTCCTTGTGGGTTCAGATTTTTGATACTTGTTGGGCCTTATTTCATGAGTTGGGATGAATTTCATGAGTTGGGCTACAGAAATTTGATTGGGCTAGGCCAAATTTCAAGAGCCAATCCAATTTGGGTTTGCATAGTATGTATTGGGCCAACTCACATAAATTAGGTTTTGAGCCCCTATTCTACTAAATCAAATTGGACTATTACTAGGTGATTTCTCTTGGCCCAAGTCTCATGATAAGGAGTTGGGCTTGCATCTAGAATCATTGGCCCTTTGTAAGCCTCTTCTCATGGTCCCCCTACATTAATTTAGGCCCAGATGTAGTTTCTATCCCAATTAATTCTCAACTCACATTATTAATTTATTTCTCAAAATTACCATTCACTTAACTTGCTCACTTATCTCATATTAATTATTCTTAATTAATCTAAATCTATGATTAACACTTTAATTAATTTTGGGATGTTACAGTTTTCTTATTGTTTTACATTCTAGTTTGTTTTAGCAATTTTTGGGTTTTTCATTTTTGGGAGAGCGAAAATGGAGGAAATTAGGGAGTGAAAAGGAAAAGAGAAAGAAGAAAAGAAGAAGAGAGAGAACTAATGAAGCAGAAGAAAGAGAATATAAGTAAAAAAAAATACTAGTAAGCATGCCAACTAAAATAAAATATCCCTAAAATAAAATATCCAAGTTAACAGCTAACTAAGATTAAAAAAAAAAATTAGTCATCATACCATGCCATATTTAATAGATTAAAATTTTTTATTATGAATTTATTTGAAACAAACAAATACTTTTAAGGTGAATATAAAATATTAAATATATTGTTAAGACCAAAATAAAATTGTCAAAAAAAATTATTAAGTGAGGTTCCATCCAAGCTTATAGTTTGAAAACCAAACAAATTAGAATGGTTGAGAATGGATCCTGAATAATTGAGAATGGATCTTTTATTTTTTCAATTTAATATAGTTAGATCCTTATATCAGTAAAATCTGAAATATTTCATGTATATATTGTCTGGTTTGATAAGAAAAAATACACAACACATATAAATTCTTATCAACAATTTTATTTTGACGCTTTTTTTTCTCGGTAAACCTTATTAAACCAAGCAATATGCATATAAAAGATTTGCAAATCTTATTGATATAAAGATCTGACTACATTTAAGAAAATAAAATAAAATTGAAAATATGTTGTGCATACGAAGGACCCATGCTCGTGATAATCCATCGCTTGGTGAAGGTATGCTTAGAATATTCATCTTTCCTTCAAATGCTAAAGGCAGAATATTCGTTGCACTACAAGACAAAAGACATCCCAAGCAGCCTGCAGCCATCACTCGAGTACTTTCTCAAATTCAGCATTAATTTGTTTTTCCTCATTTTTAGTAGACTTTTTCTCATATTTTTACAAAGGCAATTGACAAGTTTGGTTTTACCAAGTCCCTTATAATAATAATAATAAAATTAATCCCTCTTCAGCAAAATGGCCTACTAAACACACAAAATGTTCATTCCCTAGATATGAATGGTGAATGTCAAAAGATGTATTTCTATTAGAGAAAGATAAATATAATATGTGAAGCCTAATACTAAAAAAAGAGTAAATTGAACCTATACTTCTTAATTTATTTTTCCTTCATAAATAACATCTTATAGGAGAGACAAGAAAATATTGAAATTGATATTGACGTGGGATGTAACTTTACCTAAATAAGGGCGTTGGCTAAATCTTAATTGATAGGTAAGTCAATGTTTCAAATATTTTATTGAGGGTACATTGACAATAGTATTACTTGCAGAATAAATTATCAAATTATTAATAATAATTATTAACATATAATTACATGTAAACTTAAAATATTTTAATTTGAGTATGAAGAGTGAAAGTTAGTAACACGAGGGTAACGTATTTGTAATTTTTTAAGTTATGTTTGATCAAATTATAACTTAACATATTTATAATTTGTATTGTGATAGTTTATATATAAAACTAACTATGCATTATACATACAATATTTTATTACAATATAATCTTATTTACACATCTATTTAAATAACATTGATTATAACTACTAGACCAGGGTTGTTAAACAAAAAATTTAAGATATTTTTTGTTGATTTTTATTAAAATTTTAATTTAATTTTAATTATTTAAACATTTATAATTGAATCCTTACCATTTAAAAATTTTAATTTTATTCATGCAAATAAACTCTCATATTAAATTTTATTAAATTTTCTGTAATCAATAACATTATTGACACTCTAAATATATATTTAAGCTAACTCACTTAAATTATGTAACAAATATTATATTACATGTCATATTTATTCATTTGTATTATATTTATTAATATAAATTATAAATATTTGAAATATTAAAATAATATAAGATTATTACAGTTAGAAATATTCAACCAACACTAATAAATGTTTAATTAACTAACTTAAAATTTTTAAAATTATAAGAATTTAATTATACAATTTTTAGTTTTATTATAAAAATAAATTAAAAAACTCAAATAAAAGTGGCAGCAAGTTATATTTTAAAAAAAACAGCTAAAAAATTTTTAATTAAAAATTGACTTCTCCTTCACGAGTCTTCAAAAGCTCCGTCATCTTCCCCTTTCTCGTCGTATAACAGCACTTAAATTTTGCTAGGATCCACCATTTTTCTCTATCTCTCTCTGTCTCCAAAATCTCAGGGTTTTTTATTCACTGAGAAACCCTAGCTTTAGAGGCTCTATATCACCACCACCTTCAAATCTCCAATTCTCAAAGTCTTCTGCTTTTGTTTCATTACCACTGATACACGAAATTTGATTGGCGCATCTTGATTTGATTTGATTGATGTGGTTCACCTACATTTCTCCGTTGCGACTTCACAGGTTATGTCATTTTCGCACTTAAGCGTGACAAATGGCAATGCTTTCGTGCAACTAGTGCTGACTCTTTCTGGAGTTGCAATTCGTACATTGGCGGCGCGCTAATCATGGCGGCACCGAGGAATCTGATGGGCGATACTGGGAAGTTCTTGAGGGATGAAGAAAATGCCAAGGAGGATGAGGGCAAGAAACCCAGATTGGAGAGATTTCCGCTGAATAGGTGGGAATTCGCTGCCGCTCTTGGTGTGTTCTTTGTTTTCTCTACCGGCTTGATTTGCATTTACTTGACAATGCCAGCGGCGGAATACGAAAAGATTAAATTGCCACGCACGATTTCGGATCTTCGCATGCTCAAGTGCGTTTGTTTATCCTCCTGGAATGATTTTGTGACTAACATCGCTTCTAGTGATTCTGATTGTGTCGAGTAACCTGTCCCTTCATGGATTTTGTTGATGAATTCAGCTGGGTGTTAATTGTTATTTTCTTTCTTCGTGTATACCTTGAAATTAAGCTGAAATGGCTAATAGTAGAATACTAGGCGGAAATAAACTAACGGTGGCTTGATCCTTGCTTGGTCTGGGCATTTAACAGGGTTGTTCTTCGTTTGTCATCTACTGATTATAAATGGAATTTAAACTTGTGCTCTTTTATTTATATGATATACTGGTCTCTTGGTTTCACTAATGTACACAATGCATGATCCTGAGCAAGTAGTTGTGTATATGGAAATATTATGGCGAAGAAATAATTTCACATTCCTACTCCAGTAAGGAAGAATAACAAAGATTCTACTGCTTGATGCCATGATGGTTTCAATCTCTATTTAGTTACTCTGTTCAAAGTTTTTTCCTCCATTCATATCATGCTTTTTTTCTGAACAGTATTTTTGTTTTCTTATGATAATATATATATATTTTTTTGCAGGGATCATTTTGCATCATATGCAAATAATCACCCGGCACAATTCATTCTTGGTTACTGCTCTACCTACATTTTCATGCAGACTTTTATGATTCCTGGAACAATTTTCATGTCCTTGTTAGCTGGAGCCCTTTTTGGAGTTTTCCAAGGAATTCTATTAGTTGTTTTCAATGCAACTGCTGGAGCATCATCCTGCTTCTTTTTGTCTAAGTTAATTGGCCGGCCTCTAGTTTCTTGGTTGTGGCCTGAAAAGTTAAGGTTCTTCCAAGGAGAGGTGTGCTTTTTTCTTTCTTTAACTTTTATTGGACAAACACCCAGAGTATTATGGGTTTTCTGTGTTAACCTGATTTTCCTTTGTGAAATCAGATAGCAAAGCGAAGGGATAAGCTGCTGAATTACATGCTTTTTCTGAGGATCACCCCTACATTGCCAAACCTATTCATCAATTTGGCATCTCCAATTGTTGATATACCATTTCATATCTTCTTTTTGGCAACATTGATTGGTCTTATCCCAACCTCTTACATTACTGTCAGAGTAAGTTTTTGTTCCCATCTTAATGTAATACCATAATATGCTGATTCTTCCCCTCCGCCCCTTGTGTTTTTACTGAGCTTTTTGTTTTTAGTCAGAGTGGTTATATTTTATGCCTTAATAATTTTGTGTTTTCATCCCAATCCCATTTTAGTGAGTTTCTTATGGTTGCCCTCTTGGCTTCTTCATTAGGATCTTTTCAACGGACTAAATAACTTTGTAAGACATTCAAAGTATCAGATGAATATCCTGGTCTTACTAAAAGATAAAAAAGGAAAAAGTGAAAAACGAAAGAAGAAGGCAGTCTTTGAAAATGTTATCTTATTAACTCTCATAGTTCATAATACTAAACAATGGCAGTTTAATGGGTTTGTTTTTCATGCCCAGAAACTCTGCCACGTTGATTCATATAAAATGGAATATGAATATTTTGTTTCTAAGGGAAAAAAGTCTTGGAAAAAGATAGAATATATACACTCTTTTGTGTGAGTATGGTTAATTTTTCATTGAATTATGCAATTTGCAAATATCAGTGAAGACGTGGCTATGCTGTTTTTGTTGTCTTATCCCATAAAATAGTGTAAAACAAGATGAAGTAGAATACTTAAATGTGAGCCAAATCATGAGTTTTCAATATTATAGGATTTTCCTCCCCTGCTTCAGGAACTTTAGCCAACAATTATCAATGAAGTGTAAATCTTGAAGGAAATTGAGGATTCAAGATTATCTTGGTAAAGACTAAAGACTAAATTGAAAGAGTAAAAATTATATTCTTATTTTGGTTTGAATTAATATGAGTTTTCCACATTCAGAGGTTAATTCTCTTTCTGTTTAATATCAATCCAAGGTTTATTTAGTTTCTAATGATGCAAATAGGCCAGTAAAATTCCTGAAATACTTTTTACTCATAAGAGATAAGCTCCACCCCACCAAAGGGGATCAATATGGGACAATAATAATGATGATGATGATGATGATGATGAGTTAAAACGTTTTACAAGTCATAGAGGGTCACGATTCAATTGACATTGATGAGTGTTGAAGAAATAATCTTATAATCAGGGCAGGGGTCTGTATAGTTGAAATGCTTGTGTAGAGCGCAAGATTTTTCTTAAGCAGCAACTATAGACAGCTTTAAGTAATGGCAGGAGAGACTTACGGATAGCTGAAGGGATAAGTGATATTTAGGTTTGAAGATTTGAAAGGTATAAGAAATTGATTTAGAGGTTCATATTTGGTCTGGAGAGTAGAGGATATAGCATATAAAAATTGAGCTCATTTGATTGTTTGGAGATCAAAATGACCAAAGAGATGACAAGTTGGAGTCATTTAGCAGCTCTGAATTGTATTTGTGGAACAGTGGCATGAGAAGATGCCAATTAGGAGGATGACAGCTGATAGTTCCAAATTCAATCTTCTTTTTAATGTTTGGCAATTTGTAAATGTTGGCAAAAGTTGGTGAAATATAATGATATGCACATGCATTTAGACTCTTCTAATTCCAGAATATGTTTCCAAAGTAATATTGACCCCTGCAATTTAAAAATTGGGCCAATGTATTATGATAGTAATGACTTGATTTCACCAACTTGGATGCCTAGTGCTGGACGATAGTGTCATTTTTCATCCCAGGTCATAGCCATTGCTTGATGGTTTTGGAAATGATGGTTCTACTGTAATTATGCTGAGGAGCTATTTCACCCCATGAACTCCAAAGATGCATCATTACATGGTTATTAATGGCGCATAGCACACTTGTAGCAACAAGTGCTGCCAATTGCTATAGCACATTGTGCATCATGTTGCGCACAATAAAATGAATATATAAGTTATATTTAATAAAATTTAGTAAAACAGCAAATCAACAATATACTAATAAACCAACTAATGTATACATAGAAACTAAACCCATTTAAAACATCACTCATAACAACTTGAAAATCATCTATAAATCAAAACATCGAGTTCTTAAATTATACATACATCAATTTTTTAACAAAATTTAGAAGATTATGGTGGCTACTAGGTAGAGTGAAGAACTTACCATAATTAGGGAAAGAAAAAAAAAATGGAGAAGTGGGGGAGAAGAAAGAGTGACTACCTGCCCAGTGGCTGTGAGTGACTGTAAATGACCAGAGATGATACCAAAGGAGATAGAGTACTGAAAGACAAAGAAAGGTTGAAGTTTTCTGAAGGAGGAGCGCAAGCTATAGCCTAGAGAAAATAATGTAGCTAAAGCCATGCTACAACAAAATGGCAATGCCACACCCGTGGCATGGCACCACGCTTCATGGGGTGAGTTATGCACTATTAATAACTATGATCATGCATGTGAGTAGGTGGATCACCATAAAAGATGATAACAGAATCAACAGCAGAGTTTATGAAGCTTTACTTACATCTTATGCTATAGTTGGCATGCTGGATTTAAACTTGAAATTTGGTAAGATTGATTTGGATGTTCTATACCCAGTGCTACTTCCAAAGAAAACTATATTCTTTCCTGATCAAGATAGCACTTTTAGGCAGCAAAAACAGTTAAGCACCCCCCCCCCCCCCCCCCACCCCCAAAAAAAAAACCAACAAAAAAAAAAAACACACACAAACCAAAAAAAAAGAAAAAAATTGTTGGCCATATTTGTAGGAGGGCTATGTCATAGAAAAGTATGGATTTTCCTGCTTCAAGTATCATTTCCCAAAGATGGTCCTTGGCCTTCAATTTGTTATAGATTGGATCCATCATTTTGCTGGCACTTGGATAACCCATTTGATCAATTGGAGGAGTATTGTGCATTAATTCATATTTATTTTATCTTTGTTAGTGACTTCAGGTGTCTGAATCTTAAGTAGCTTTATATGTAGACTTTTCAAGGGATTTAGAAAATGAGAACTGTTGTTGAAAGTATGCTTCAGTCACTCTAAATGTCAAGGGCAGCAAGATGACCCAATTCTCATAGGAGTTGAGGTGAGGCACCTCCAATAAGATGTCCCCCTTTTGTTGCCAGAGCATGCCACTCCTTGAAGTGCACAGTTTTTTGTTCTTCTTTAAAACAGGTTTTTTTTTTTTGGTGGGTTTGTGTTAGGCATAAAAGAGGTGATTGCAGTAGTATGAAACAGAAAAGTAGTTCGATTCTGTTAGCATGGTTAGTTAGTTAGGAATTCAACTGACCATCCTTTATAGCTTGTATTCTATACTCTAGAAGTTGTTATGTCAATTGATGCACTCAGATTCTGTTCCTATCTCTCTTTTCTCATTCTCCTACACTTTGTTATTCTTTTACCTATCAAATGGTATTGGAGCCGCTGATCTTCGGCCATGGCTGATGCTACAGACAACCAAGCTACAATGCGCGATGTTAAGCAGAGGCTTCGATCAAGCGTGGATCAACAAATGTCTTCAATAAAGTGGAGGGTGTCGATTCTTCATGAGCTGATGGAGGGATTGTTGTTGCAGATGACGAAGGTGATGAGATTGTTGAATTTGCAGGAGGAAAATGTCAAAATTAGAGACAGAGAGCGCGGCATAGCAGAATTGTGAAGGAATATCACCTAGCCACCTTTTTACCAAGATGGACTTTCCCAAGTTCCATTGAGAAGACGTGTTGGACTGGTTAAAGAAATGTGAGACCTATTTCTTGTTGGATAACACCCCTAAGGAGATAGGTCATAGTCGCTAGCCTCCATTTAGATGAGAAGAGCTTCCATTGTCATACAAGGTGAAGCTTATAGAAAGCCATCTAATAAGCTACTTTATAGTTGGGCTCAAGGAGGAAATTGGGAGGGGAGTCAGATTATTTAGGCCACAAAAGTTGTTAGATGCAATGAGGAATGCCAAATTGCAAGAATTGCATTTTGATACAGTGAACAAGGGTGGAGTGGGCAAGAGTATACCAAGAACAAGTTATTGGGAAAATCAAGCTTATGGCAAGCAAAAAAGACCAGATTCTAGCAAGCCATTGACAATGGGAAGTAGCAATAATGACCAGAAGGAGGGTTAGATGAGCAGCAAAGGAGGTTTAAGGCTCCACAAGACTATGTCAGCTGAGGAGATTGAGGAACATAGAGCCAATAACATGTTATTTTTGTCATGGAAAATACACTCTAGGACATGAGTGTCCTCAACAGAAGAAAAAAAAATGCAGTTGCACTTGATGGAGGTGGTGGAGAATATTGATCAAGAAGATGATGGTATGCAAGAGGAAGAGTTGGTTCAATATTCTATTAAAGGCCCCAAGACTTCATTAAATGCAATTGAAGGGATGGATGGTAACACCACTATGAGAGTAAAAGGAAGGAAAGAAGGTATTACACATTCTAATTGATAGTGAAAGCACTCACGATTTTATAGATGTATGCATAGCCAAGAAGCTGGGACTTAGAGTGGAAGGGTTGGAAAATGCTGAGGTAACAGTAGCAGGGAGTGGCAAGTTGGCAATCCAAGGGGCTTGTGAGGAATTTTGTTGGAAAAATGCAAGGTGAAGAGTTTCAAGTAGATACACTTGTTATTCCTTTAAATGGTTGCTGACATGGTTTTAGGGATGAGTTGGTTGAAAGCAATAGGTTGTGTGCAATGGGATTTTGCTAACCTTATAGTGGTATTGTGGTATAGGGGGAAATTGATGATGTTAGTGGCTAGCTGTCCCAATAGATGGAAAATGGTGTCCCAAAAGGAGATTCACAAAATTAATAAGGAAGAGGCGCAATTCTTCCTCATTCAAGCAGTATAAGGCATGGAGGAAGGGCTGTTATGTCTGTCTATACAGACCAGTGACAAAGATAGTGACAAAAATGGGATTTCACAAGAAATTCAGCAATTATTGGGGAATTATAAGGATGCGTTTGAGACTCCTACCACTTTACCTCTCTTTGGAGAGGGCTACAACCACAATATTAACTTGGAGGGAGGAACAAATCCCATCAATATTTGCCCCTACTAATACCCATCAACCCAAAAGGATGCCATCAAGAAAATGGTGGATAAATTGTTGAATTCAGGAGTAATTCAAAAAAATACCTCACCTTTTGTAGCACCTATAGTTCCAGTCAAGAAGAAAAATAGCTCGTGTAGGATGTGTATTGATTATAGAGAGCTGAACAAGCATAGTATCAAAGAAAAATTCCCAATTCCTATAGTAGAGGAGCTGTTGGATGAGTGGAAATGGGCAAAAATGTTCACTAAATTGGATTTATAGGTAGGATACCACCAAATAAGGATGGATCCAAGAGACATTCAGAAAACAGCATTTAAGACTCACTTGGGGCATTATGAGTTTGTCATGACACCTTTTGGCCTTACAAAAGCACTAGGCACATTTTAGGCAACTATGAATAGCATTTTCAAGGAGCATCTGAGGAAATTTGTGCTTGTGTTTTTTTATGACAATTTAATCTACAGTACAACCTTTTAAAGCCATGTCAAACACTTCCAATTGGTGTTAGAAACCTTGAAGAAACACCAGCATTTTGTAAAATTGAGTAAGTGTTCTTTTGCTTTGCCACAAGTGGAGTACCTAGTCCACATAATCAGTAAGGAAGGAGTTGCCATTGATTCACATAAGATCCAAGCAATGCAACAGTGACCTATACCAACTACCATAAAGTAGCTTAGATTTTTTTTGGGGTTAGCAAGTTACTATCGAAGATTCATTCAAAGCTATGGAGAGATAGGACAACCTTTGACTAATTTGCTTAAGCAAAATAATTTCATATAGTCTGAAGAAGCAACAAAAGCTTTTCAAACTTTGAAGAATGTCTTGATAGCAACCCTTGTACTTGCCTCATCGGATCTCATTAAGACATTTGTGGTGGAAACCAATGCTTCAAATCAATGCATAGGGGCTTTACTCTTGCAACAAGACCAGCCACTTGCTTATTACAGCAAGGCATTAGCACCTAAACATGTTGCTTTATCAGTGTATGAAAAGGAACCATTACATGCAGTAGAGCAATGGCCCCAATATCTAGATGGGAGGCATTTTATTATCAAGAAAGATTAGCAAAGTTTAATGTGCTTGTTAGATCAGTAGTTGAAGACCTCATTTCATTTTTGGCTTGCTAAATTGAAATACAATACAAAAGGGGTAGTGAAAATAGAATACCAAATGCTCTTTCTTGGTTGCAAGGAGCCCAACTATTGCAGTTGGTTGTTTCATCAATCTTCACAAATTTATGGTATCAGATTCAGAATTCTTGTGAGAAGGATAATGATTTTAAGGCTATAATTAACTTTCTTGTGCAGCACTCCAGTGATCAAGGTAAATATACATGGGATGGATAGGCACTTAGAAGGGGCAAAGTAGTGATTGGAAATGTTGAGAATTTGAAGAACAAAATAATTTCAGAATACTTCAACCTTTACCCATTCCTCAAGGAATTTGGGTAAGCATTTCCATGGATTTCATTGAGGGCTTACCTAAGTTAGGTGGGAAGGACACTATTATGCTTGTTGCTGATAGAATGAACAAATATGCCCATTTTATCACCCTTACACACCCATATATAGCAGCAATAATGGCCCAATGGTTTCTAGACAACATTTATAAGCTTCATGGGACTTTAACTGAGGTGATCAGTGATAGAGATCATGTTTTTGTTAGTAATTTCTAGAGGGAGTTTATGACAAAGTTGGGAATCACTTATCAAAGATTGAAGTCATTATTCTAGTGGAACAATATGGAAGCTCTTATCAAGCTATTCATCAAATAGTTTGATACATGTGCAATATGCAAGAATGAGATCATTCCCAATCCTAAGTTACTTCAACCTTTACCCATTTCTCAAGGAATTTGGGTAAGCATTTCCATGGATTTCATTGAGGGCTTACCTAAGTTAGGTGGGAAGGACACTATTATGCTTGTTGCTGATAGAATGAACAAATATGCCCATTTTATCACCCTTACACACCCATATATAGCAGCAATAGTGGCCCAATGGTTTCTTGACAACATTTATAAGCTTCATGGGACTTTAACTGAGGTGATCAGTGATAGAGATCATGTTTTTGTTAGTAATTTCTAGAGGGAGTTTATGACAAAGTTGGGAATTAAACAAAATTTGACCTCAGCCTACCATCCTCAATCCAATGGTCAATCTGAGGTCTTAAAACAACTGCCTAGAGACGTACTTGAGGTGTATAACATGGGAGAAACCACAAGAATGGCACAAATAGTTGTCTTTAGCCAAGGGGTGGTACAACACTACCTATCACACATCAATTAGTACCACGCCTTATAAGGTTGTATATGGACAAAAGCCTCCTATTCATGTTCCTTACTTACCTAATGATGCATTAGTAGAAGCTGTTGATTGCACTTTCACAGCAAGAGGGCAGATGTTTGGTACGATAAAGCATCATTTGCATAGAGTTGCTAATTGAATGAAGCAACAAGCGGATAAGCAAAGGACAGATAGATAGTGTGCAGAGGGAGAATAGGTTTTCCTAAAGTTACAGCCCTTTAAACAAGTGACAGCAGCATCTGGGAGTTCATAAAAGCTTGTTCCTAGATATTTTGGGCCCTACAAGATTTTACAGAAAATTGGGATTGCTACTTACAAGTTAAAGCTGCCATCCAATTCTTGGGATCATAATACATTCCATGTATCCCTACTCAAGCCTTGCCCTAACCCAGCAGCAGTAAAGAGACATCCACCTCCAAATTGGCCAGCTCAACCTGATCAATTGGTTCCTAGGAAAATTTTACACAAGAGAGTGGTGAAGTAGAGGGGAAGACCTGTTACAGAAATTTTGGTACAGTGGAAAAATCTGCTTGATGAGGATGCTACCTGGGTGAAGTTGTATGATTTCCAAAGAATGTATCCAAGTTATTGAATCAATGATAATCACCCTTCAGGTCAAGGGTCTTTTAAGGGGGAAGTATTGTTGGGCGTAAAGAGTAAAGAAGTAGTATGAAACAGAAAAGTAGTTAGATTCTGTTAGCATCGTTAGTCAGTTGCAAATTCAACTAACCATCCTATATAGGTTGTATTCTGTACTCTGGAAGATGCTATGTCAGTTGATGCACTTAGATTCTGATCCTATCTCTCTTTGCTCTCATTCTTCTATGCTCTATTCTTCTACCTATTAGTTTCTTCTTTTTTCCCATCCCCAAAATAGAGAATTTCTCCCTTCCCCACCCCCTTGTAGGCAATCCCTACAGGGATCCCCCAAATAGGGAGAATTGCCATCCCTAGCAAAACATACCTCTCTTTGAAGTGCACGAATATTTTGTTTTGCTTAAAAGTGTTGCTTTTTTGGTTAATTCTTTTAGTTTTCATTAAAAGATTTCTTGGACTCTGTGGTATCTTCAAGCTAAAAGGAGTTGATTCTCAAAGTTCCATTCATCATGAGATTTGTGATGAATAAGCTGTGGATGCAATGGGTTCTGTTTCTAGTGAGCTTTGCTTAGGAGAGAGTGGATTTAAATAGAAGAAGAAAATAAGTAAAACTCTCGTGACTTTGTTGATGATGCTGTGGTCTTGTACCTGAGGATGATTATTGCATAGTTTATAGGTGATAAGATCAATTAGCACTAATCATATTAAATTTGTGACTCAAGGAATTTGTGAAAATCTGCACCTAGGGCTCAAGTGCTTATGTGCACAGTGCGCTCAGCAGTTACAATAACACTGCTGAGGAAAACCTTAGATATTCAAATATTTCATTGATGGCTGCAGAATAGCTTAAACAGTAAACAGGCTTCAAACAACCTATGATGATAGTCTGGTTGGAAAGCTACTTGAACTAACCTGCTATATCTCGTTCTTTTTTTTTTTTGGGGGGGGGATGGGGGGAAGAGGGACATTGTTGACGTATAGACACCATTTAGAGAACGTGCTGTTCTTGTGTATGATTAAGAGTAATCCCTAGCATGTTGACGATTGCTCGAGTACAGATCACATAGTTTCTTATGAGTACTCTACTGTCAGATTTGATCCAATTCCAACCATTTTTTCTTTCTTGTCTGCTCAGACTGCATTTCTTTTTATCCCTCAGATTTCAGAGATTCGGCTGGAATGCATATTTGAAGTATGGATACTGGTTTCACTTTGTTATTCAGTTCTCCTTTTTCTTTTTTATTTTTATTTTTAACTATTAGTCTACTACATAATAATGAGAAAGTCATGGTCGCTTGTGAAGTCACCCTTCTAGTTTGGCCCCCTGATCATATCAGCTTGACTGATGTTTATCATATTCTGGTTTTACATTTAGATGTGATGTATAGATCTTAATGCATCAAGGAATTTCTTTCCTTTTATAGTAGCTATTTGTCTGCATTTCATTTTCACTCTGTTCATATCATCTCCACTGTTGCTTAACCAGGCTGGTCTTGCTCTTGGGGATCTGAAATCATTGAAGGATCTGTATAATTTCAAGACACTAGTGGTGCTCTTCCTAATTGGTTTTATCATCATATTTCCTGCACTTCTGAAGAGAAAGCGAATCTATGAGTGAAGGTTGCGCTCATAGCATGCTTCATTCCACTGTTAAAGGCAAGTCACGTGACCATTGAATTAGATTGTGAACTCTGAACATTGAATTACGGTGGATAATATGATTACTTGGGATATCGATTAGGAAGGATGTATGATGAAAATATTAGCTTGTGCGCCATTTTATTTTCTTTTCTGGGACGCTTAAATTACTCATGTAGCCTTGATGGCATCAGAAAGCATGCGGTGAGTGTTTTGCGATGCGATATCCACACTAGCTTGACAGCTTATAGGAATTGATTTGTACTCTTTACTACTGTTACTTGTCAAATTAATAAGAAGATATAGCAGATAAAGTCAACCATTTCTACATGTGTCATTTGATTCCACTTTGATATTGTCCAACTTGATGGACCCTCAAGTATGGAATATTTATGGTTAACTCATTTGAGAGACCTCCCATGCTCCAAACAAGTAGACATCATGAGTTTTGATTGCACGGAAGTTGAAATGTATGACTATCCTACAGATGGCTTAAATAAATGGCATACGTAATTGAGAAGAACGTACTTTATGTTTTTTGCTTCAACAAAAATAAAAAGCTCTTTCGGTAAGGTTGGGAAAAGAAAAATCCTTATGATTTTAGTGGAGGACTCGTTAACTACACTCAAAAAAAAAAAAGTGCATCTACTGTCATGCACTTAAATAAATTGCATTTAGACGTTCCATGCTTCAAGATGAATGATTCTTGGAAGGGGTTTAATGAGTTATTACCTTATATTCTTTGGTATTTTGAATTTCATGAAATAGGATACTAAAGTATAAAATCGCATGATATTTAAGATTCACATGTTTAGTATAACAATTGATAGTTGTCATAAAAATAATATAATTAATATTTTATAAAAATTAAGCTAAAATTTTGGAAGATGGAAGATTCTCATGATTTTAGGTGGTATGACGAATCATTTTAAATAATGTTATGTTTCATGATATCTAGTTATCCTACCAAATAGTAATATCTTAAATGTCTCCTCAGGGTGTATTGATAATCTATTGGATTAGTTGGTTTGATTTGGTTGAATTAGGAATTGACCAAGTATAAAGGTTATATAATTTCAAAAAATTATACTAATAGTTTGACAATTTTGGACTAATAAAAATTGGTGTAAACAAAAAAATTTGGACTGATAATTCATATTGAGGATTGAAGGTGGGGAGTTAATTTTTTTTAATACCTTATGAAACTTAGGCATCTATTTTTTTTTTCTTTTTTATATATATAGGAAACCTTGAATCCTAAATATTACATTATACAATACATCTGAAGGATGGTGGTACTAAAAGGAAATGGAGCCATACAAACTTATTTAATAGTAGATAGATATCTTTCTATAATACTTGCAAATTGATTGGTAATATTAAGGGTTTCTGCAAATGCCAATACTCTTTTTTTTTAAATACATCTATATTGAGAGGATACCAGTGTGGATTAGAAATTAATTACTGATCTAATATAAATCTCAATGTATTGTGTATTACTAATAAAAATAGAGCCAGTTTACCCTTATGCAAAGAACTATTCCATGTAAGTGTTTAAAACTGGTTATTACCAAACCAAATCGCAATAGTAGTGTGACTACTCTTGTCCTTCTTGGACCACTAGGATTGGACCACAAACATATGCCATTGATTTGCTAACATGCAGCCATGCTAAAGAAGCGATGATGGAGAACCCATGTCTAAAGTCGATGTGGAGCCTAGCCCTTGAGAAATTAGGAATATGGCACTAGCTTGCTAGACAATAAACATAGCTTGCAAGAGCGAGCACTAGGAATTCTGAAATGAACATTTATTTTGACAATACTAGATGGAATACAGGATTGTGTAGATCTTATTGAGAATGCTTGGTGACCCTTGTAAGAGCCACTATTGTATACAAGTAAATAAATTAAGTAATGTCAGTTGATCCACAATGAGTCCCAGTTGAGAACCAAATCAAATAGCTCATGCGAAGGAGTATAACAAGAATAGAAAACTAATATGATTCTTCATGATGAGTATAAAATTGACAACCATTCTCAATAGAAAGATAATGCTTGCGAAGGGTGGTGACTAAGAGTAATGTTTCTTATAACAATCGCCACATAAAAACTAGGATGTGAAAAGGCCTCTACTCTTTTGAGTTGTCCATGATATATAAAGTGGCTAAATTTTGCTAACGTAGATTGGAATTGTAATCTAGATGCATATTGTATTACTAGTGATTAGAGAATGTCAATTTTTTTCTTTAATTTATTCTTTAAACAAAAAATTTTTAATAAAAACTTATTGAGATAATGAGAAATTAAATAATTTTTTACTCTCTTTTTGGTTTACAATAACTTTCCATTATTTTTTTATATCAATAACTATAAATTTTAACAAAATAAATAAATAAAGTAGTGAAAAGTTAAATAATTTTTCACAATCCTCTTCTAGCAATAACTACATAATTTCTGAATTTACTTATACTATTATATAATTTTTGGAGCCGAGTATAAAAAAGCCCTAAGCCATATGTATTAGTATAGATGCCGATAAGTTATTGTGACTATGTCATGCTTATATTTGGTTTATGTTATACAAGTCTTACAAAGTCCAACAATTTCATAGGCTTAGAACAAGGGGAGCACACCTAACCCAATGGCTTGGCCAACTCAGTTCAACATGACCATATTAGGCCAAATTGGGACATGCCAAGAAAAAGAAATTTAACCAGACTAGATCAAGTTGAGTTAAGCATTAAGTCAATCGTGTTAGCTAGTTTTACCCAGCTTGGCCCAACCATATATATATATATATAAACAAAAATATTTTTTAAGGACTTTTATGCAAACTTTATTTTTTAGGACTAGCTTTAATTCTTACCAAAAATGGCTTGGTTAGGCTTGACCAACTCAACCTTGCCAAATCTAGCTTAGTCACAAATTGGACTAAGCTAGGTGCTAGGCTTATGAAAAAAGGCTTGGTAAAAATTAGGCTAGGCATCGGGCTGAGCAAATATCTAGCCTAGCCCATATGCACCTTTATCCATATCTAACCCACATTGTTAAGCCTAGGGAGATATCACAAAATCTTAGAAAAGTAAACAATAGTTGGTGTAAATCCTTAGTCATAAAAAGAAAATAAACCGGAAACCACAAAGATAGGCTCATTTGCTATCCCTAGAAAATGATCACCCTACCTTAAGCAACATAACACACATGTATAGCTATAGATAGCCCGTTATTCTTGTCATAACTGAGAGAGGAAAACCCTTGTGTTTTGCTTTGACTAAATAATATAATACATCTAAGTTGGGCTAAACTTCCTCATTCTTCTTTTGCTATACTTTTGACACTAACATCTGGTGCTCCAAGTAAGGGGCCTTGCTTCCTAAGATATGAATTTATTGGTTGTTCAAGACTTATGGCTCAAATGAGGAGAAACCATTGTCATAACCAAAACAACAATATGAACATTAGAGCCTAAAGTGAGATACATGCCAAGGACTATAACCAAGTAGTTTCCTCCTTACTAGATGGTAAGAACAAGCACTATAATATCTAAAGCAACCTAGACATACAAGGCCAGATAAATTTACAAATCTTTACCATAATTCGACCAATTAGTCACACTATTATCCTAGCCTAGATGGGTACCATCCCTAGCCTCACTGGAGCAAGTAACATCACTAGTCTATTGATGAATAACGCTTTCAACATGAACCTCCTCAATCTAACCATGGTAATCACCTTAGCTCAACTTTAGACCAACAATGCTGAACTTCTTTGAAGACTTTATCAACAACAATAATACATGATAGAAATAAGAGAAGAATGACATGATAATAAGGTTGCACGAGCTCAAAAAGGCAAGGTAGTCAACAACAAGCGAGCCACTCAAGTGGTGGAAGAATGCTCTCATGTAAGTCAAGTCTAAGCTAAGAAAGGATAGGTTGGAGCTTAAAATATCTCCCTTAGTGAAGATTATGCGTCCTTAAAAAAGGAAGATATGTGTAATAACTGGGTCATAGAAACAAGCTATCTTTAGAAAATTGTGTGATGGACTTAATCGAAAGGAATGCCATTAGATTTTGCATGTTATGATATTATTTCTTATTTTTGAAAGACTATTAATTTATTGTAAACTATATTTAATTCAAGTTAAATTGCTTGGTGACCTCTAGTTTAAGTTAACTAGTTCTTGATTCTAGTTTATTGAATCTTGATCATTAATTTTTTCTCAACTTGCAGGTTCTAGTTAACTCAATCCTAACCTTCACTTCACTAGATCTTAAGTTCTAGTCGACTAGTTTAGGTTTTGGTTAAATGGATTTGGGATTTCTAGGTTGATGTTCAACACTAACTACACACATCCAATTCTAGCCTTATTTTGAGAATATACTAAGGAATAACTATCATATTCAAAAAAGTTCTCAACATACAAAGATAACACTTAATACATAAAATGTATACAACTAAACATATAACTCAATTGTTTGCCATAGCATAAACAAAATAACTATAAGTCTCATACACTATTTACATAACATCAAACTAAAAACAAAACACCATGTCTAGTCATATACAATTCCAAGTATCCACATAATATGGCTCTTATATACAATTAGCCATGTGTTTACCTTTGTCAGCTTCGACATTCTTACTAGGAAATGCTTAATTATATAAAAAATAGGTTAGATAAAATATCTTAGTAGTTAATACATTATTTGGGATATATTTATGCATCTTCATACATACAACTATAAACTAGAATTAGTCTCGTGATTATGTAAGAATCAACCTTTGTATTCTAATTTGGTTACATATAAATTGCAATCCAACACATGCAATTAACATCATTATCATCATCATCATCATAGTTATTGGCCAATAATACATGGACGGAGCAATTTTTATCTCCTAAGCAAATTAAAGTTCCACCATTAAGTTAAATAATTAAGGAATCCTCGTGTTTCCTAATTTTTCTATTTGATTCTCCAAACCCTTAGTCAACTCATACAATTTCTAAAATCTTCAAGGTTATCCATTTTTTTAAGTTCTAATCAACTGGAAGTTGTTCCAGTTAACTGAAAGTTCTAATGGGCTAATTCCATTCTAAATAAGACCTTGTATGAAAATTCCTTTAGGTTTTAATCAACTCAAAAATGGTTTGAAGTAACATAAATCAATTTGAGGTAACTCAATACTATTTAAAGTGACTTAACCTTTTAATTCTATCCTACTTTGAAAAAAATTAAAAGAAATAAATAACATGATCCAAAAATACTCAGCTCTTTCAAAATTAAGGTCATGTATGTCAATTATGTTATAGCCAAATTTCAAAGGAAAACTTATTCATTTGACCCTTGAAGTAAGGATGTTTTTATTATTGTCTAGCTTTGGCCTAATTTTAAACTTATACTAGTTTAACTTCATTTAGGCTAGCAAACTAACTTGAAGAATTATAAGGTTCTCCATATCCCAATTTTAAGGTTTTATCTATGTGTAAACAAATTTCACATGAAAATGCCAAGGTTTGTTTTCACATGAAAATGCCAAGGTTTGACCCCTCAGTTAGACAGACCCTCACCTCTTTCATTCGAACCTCTCTAAACTCTAGCAAGCCACCCAAAACGCAGCCAATCCCACCATTCTTTCTCCATATTCATGCTTCATGAAGAATTTGGTGGCAACCTCATCTGTTTTCTTTTGGGCTTCTCCCTGGTTAAGTTCGAATTTCAACTTTGGTTTGTGGGTTCTTGCTCCAATTAGAAAGGAATCTATGATTTTTATCCTTGAGTCATACTCAAGAATTTTATCTCATTTTTGTGTAATTGAAGCACCTAAAATACATACTTAAGCAGAGATTAGGTGTGAAGTTCACTACTTACAGTTGTAGGTCTGCTTTAGCATTCTTAGGTTTTCCTTCAATCTTGACTGGGTTTTTCTTTTAACTTATGTTGGCTTTCTATTAGCCATGTAGTTACTATTAGGCTATTGGCAGGTGTGGAATGTAAATTTACTAATGGTAAAAATTTCATTACTTAAATTAGGCTCTTAATGGTAAGAATAATGTCACTAAGGTTGCCTATACCACATCAATTTGCTTAAAATTAAGATATTACTTGGCCTTAAGTGAAATTGGCCTCAGTAATCTTGCATTTGGTTAAGTTGTTGGGAGCTATGTGTGGTGAACTTGCTTTTTAGTTGTGGCATAGGTTGCTTTTAGGTTTATAGGTTCTCATTCCTTTTTACTTACTGCACTATGTACTAAGTTGGGTTAGTTGGTTTCTATGTGTTGAATTAGCTACGCTAATAAGATAGTTGACATGTAATCTCAAATTCATAATTTTGGTAGGTTAAATAGCTTATATGGGCTAAAAATATTCAATGAGCTATCTTAAGGGTGGAATTGTAATGATCGATAATTTAGAAATTGAACTGAACCCGATAAATTGATATTGGAACATCCTAAAGTAGAGCAAATTGAGGCCAAACAAGATTAGGATATTAATTAGAGCATTTAAAAATGTAGGTCGGAAACTAAGAATAGTCCAAAACTAGAGCTAAAACAGCAAAATAGAGAAACAAAAAAACACAATGACAAAACTATAATTTCAAATAACTTTTTGAAAAATCAAATGAGGGAGTTTTAAATGAAAAAATTGAGTTTCTCAATATTTTCATATGTAACACGGTATGTAGCTAACATTTATTCTACATCATAAATAGCTAAAAGTGTTCATTTTCACGAATTTAACACCTTTGGCAGTGGATATTTGCATCATTAAAAGCTAAATTAATTCATTCTTGGTTTAACGGACCATGTGAGCTTACCAAATTTATTTTCTATCCTTAACACATGTGTTCAATCAGAAATATCATAATTTGAAGCTTAAAACTCAAGTCCAAGGCATACATCTCAAAATCGCATTACACTTCGCAAATTCCCATTGAATTCTATATTCTGATATGAACTTTGAAAAATCATAATTAATTCTAAAAAAATTCAAATAATGCATATTATAGCTTTTTGCAAAGCTCAAGATGTCATCTAACTACCACAAAAATTTTAGATCAAAACAACCACGTTTGACACACAAAATTTGATGGAACAGTACTTAGGGTTTGGTGGTCGTTCTGTAACAAATTAGAAATTTTAAAAATTCATCTCTCCCTCTACAAAGCTCCAAATTAGGTGCCCTCAATGGCTATAGAAATTTTATAATTTTTACTATATGCTTGTGAAATTTCATGAGTATTGAACTTCATTTGACCCCTGAGTGACACTGAAAACTAAACTGACTGCATGAACAGTAACAGCGACAGTTTCTACATAATTTGACTAATTTTAAAAAATTATAATAAATTCTCTAGAGCTACAAAAATAGTATTATTTAGCTCTGTAAAAAGATCTAGATGAGATCTATATTGTCAAATTTCATACACAAATTCATCCATTTGATTAGTTTGTGGTTCAAGCCAAGAATGTAGCAAAGTTTAAGACCATAATAGGGTCAAAGTGCACCAAATGGCCTTCTAATCATACCATGACTATTTAAGCACGTCTAAAAGCATAAGCACAAAATAGAGAAACGTCCCAAATAATCCAAATCATTATGGAGTTCAAATTCACTATCTTACTTGTATATATTCACATTCATATTAAGGCTCAAAAATGCCAAAATCATGCATTCTCATAAATATGGCTCCAAATTCTATTCATATATCATAATTACATACTTTTACACATGTTCAATGGTTTACATCTCATAAACTTCATATATATACAAACTTTGACATCAAAATACATAAGTTTCCTACTCTATTGTTAAAGTTTCATTCTTCAAGTTACTTGGCTCTTATTTCTTACTCCATGTGGCTCACCTAGACATAGTTAGACATGATACAGGGAAGAGCGAGATTCAAAAAACTCAAATAGTTCTTTTACCCTTTCAAGCATACATATATGGGGCATTTTCATGTCAAAAAATGCAAGAATACAATGAAAACTTTTAGTAAATATACATAATCATTTTTCAAGTCACATAAACTCATTCAAATCAAATATAAGCTCTAGGGACTTTTGGTTTAAAACTACCCAATTTCTTTAAAATTTTTGGACTTACTTCACCCACTTTTACGGACTTTTAACTTAGCATCACTATTTCTTCAGATTTTTGACCTTGTTTTACCCATTCTAAGGGACTTTTGGTACAATTTCATCCATTAGGAGTCATCTTATATTCAAAACATATTTCAAGAAGCAAAATGATACCTAACATTTATTCAATGGTTATAAACATATCTCATAGTTCAAACATACACACAAGCATCCAATGACTATTAAACATCCAAGAAACACATACAAAAAATGATAGAGAGCTATCTTGAGTTAAGAAACACAAGTTGTCTTCCATGGATTTGACAGGTAAACTAAAACTAGTGCAAATTATGGATATCGACATAAAGCAATTAAGGAGTTAAACTATTCCTTTAGTAAAAGTGAATAAGATGCTCTAACACTAGAAGAAGCACATGGAAAATAGAAGATCAAATTAAATAAAAGCATCCTGAGCTATTTTCATAAGGTAATTTTAAATTTTGGAGACAAAATTCCTAAAAAGAATGGAGAGTTGTCATATCATCCTCAAATTTAAATTTAGTTAACTAAATTAGGGACCTTTAAATTAATAAAATAAGGCCCTAATATGTGAATTCAGGAATTTATGCATTTTATGAAAGAAATCAAATTTTTTTGGAATCATTAAAATTTAATTGAAATTTATAGGGACTTTTAGGATTTATTTAAAATTAAAAATAATTTATTAAATAATAGTGAATTAAGAAATAAATACTGTTTGTTAAGAGTAATTATGAAGCATTAAGAAATTATTATGAAGATTCGGGGTGATTAAGGAAAATAAAGATTTCTAAATAAATGAATTTATTTTAGACATTTTGAGACAATAATAATTATTTGACCATTATTAGATGAAAATAAATTAATTATAGATTTAGCTAGATTAAAAAAATCAATTAAGGGAAGGAGGGCATTAAAATTGGGCCTTATAATCCATTTATTTATGGCAAGGAACCTTTGTAGAAGCCCAACCTATTTTTGAACCCAATTATACCCATATACCATGGCTCAACATGAAAAAATTCAGCTCACTTGGAACTTAAAGCCTATTGGACTAGCCCACCTGCTCTAAAACCCTAGGAAGCTTATTATCCTTTTTGTCTTGGTGTTGAAACTTGGGGGTTCTGCAGAAGAAGGAGAGTATTTTCGCATCTTTAGGTGAAGGTTAGAGTTTCATCATAGTTTGGCTCCATTCTACACTCCTAAAGGAAGAATTAGCTAAATTAAATTGTATAAAACATGTTTCTCTTATTTTCCTCTATAATTTGGTCCAAATGATTTCTAGTCTAGTGAATTTTCACCCCTCCCCAAATCTAAAACTTCTTGTTTTGGTGGGTTCTTGTTGATTTTCGGAGTTTAAGGTTAAAGAGACTATTAGTTGAGTATTTCTCCCTCATTTTGATGTATTTTTTATTGAATGTTGGCCCCAATGGCTTATTTATATAATAAAATTTAATTTTGCACATAAATACTAAAATTTAGGTGAAGGACATCAAGGTTTTTGGAGTAGGGAGACCCAAGTCCGAATTTGAGTTCTTTAGAGTCTAAGTAAGTGCCTCTTAAATAGTTTATAATGATAAAATGATGGGTAACTGATTTTTGGATTGGGTGTTGACTAATAAATTGGTATTGGTAAATTAGAATCACTAAAGAGTTGGAAACATGTCTTCACTTCAAAATTTGACACAATTAAGTGAGGTAACTAGAGTTTTTTTAATTCCACGTATATACTCATTTTAATCTCATGTTTGCTACGCATGTATGATTTTGAAATACTAAATGATCGATTGACTACTTGAACTATTGTTTTGGAACTGCGAACGAGTCCCTAGTAGAGCTATAGGGTAGCTATCAACCATGTATGGTGCTTCGATTGAACACTAAATTGTAATCAAACTCATAAATGCACCAAGCCGTAAGTGTGCTCAATAGGGAGTTGGCATTGTGGACAAGCCTTTCCCTTTGTTTTTAGTCATTAATATATTGTATGTGATTGCTAGTATAGGATAGTAGTCACTAATAACTCAACTAGCTCATTTGCTGATTGAATTGATTATTTTAGTAGTTGTTGATATAAAATGCATACATGTTGATTAATGTATTCATATGTATGGAAGTTTTTCTCTGGTTACTGAGATTCACATCTCACCCCGCTTCATAGGCTAATAATTTCAAGTGAAAATTCCTTGGGTAACAAAAAGGGAAAATAAGAGGATGAACATCCTTAGGTTTAGGCCTGATACAAGACTCCTGCACTTGGGAGGCTTTTGAATTGTATAGATGCTAATTTTGTTTAACTTTTACTGTATAGCATCATGATATATCTATTTTCGCTAAGTGTAAATATTTTTGACATTTTGTAACTTGAAATGCATTCTTTAAAACTAGGCTTTAATTTATATGAACTTTAACGTAATGTTATTATTGACCAATTATGGACTAACATGCATTTATGAAACTCAAATGATATTTTATGACTAAGGATGTTGTTATCATATAAACACATGGTCTGAATTTCTGTTTCATGAAGGTCTTTACGAATAGCTATGCCTTAGGTGTGAAATGGGTAGAATAGTATAGCCATTTGAGGTCAAGAGCAAGTCTATTAGGACCAAGGAAACTTGTCCAAGGTGCTCTCAAATCAAATGGTAGGGACTCACATCTTGATATGATCATTAATAGGTCTAGGTGCCCTTTTTGCTGTCACATTTAGTGAATTGCTTATATATGGTAAGGTAAATTGGTTTGATCAATTCATAAGTCCCCAGATAGTGAGACTTAGTAATTTGAAAAGTATAAGAGCTAACAAGTCATTAGAACTATGTATTTTAGCTATGGAGACCCTAAAATCCGTCTAAAGTTAGTGGCAAATGGTTGGGGAGTGTATAACCAAAAGAATAGATCAAAAGGGAGTGGAGTCGCAATCAGGAGTCCTTAAGTTGGAGCCAAAAATGAAGTTTGGAGAAATAGAGGCTAAAAGCACCGTGGCGCAAGTTTTTGAGTCATGGTACAACATGTGAGAATTGGATTTTAAGGGTTTCCAAAAGCAATATCGCTAAGGTGCGAGAGGAGCTTGCCACAACGACGTTCTAGCTAAATCCTTGGCGAAGTTCTAATAGACTCACTCGCTGCATTGTCACGTAAGCTCGTTGCAACAAGAGTTGAAAATTTTTGAATAGTGACGCCAACGGGAGAACCTCACCGTGACATAAGGAGTTTAAATCGCAATGAGGGTCAGAGAAAATTTGGTTTTGAGTTCCAATAGCGAGTTAGGCTGCAGTGTAGGTCCCTTAAGTCGTGGCGCAAGTTCAATATTTCAATTTTTAAATCCTAGTACCTAATTTAGTCGCGGCAAAGTTTGTCCGAGTCGCGGCCGAGGACCCCAAACCTCTATTTTACCTCCTAAAGCCTAGTTTTCCCTTATGATAAGGATAGGAAAGGGTTGTAAACAATTATATGGGGTTTTTATGCTTCTAGATTCCGTTGTGGATGAATTAGAAGGCTAAAATGAGATGTTACATTCCCTATGAACTTAACCTTTCTAGTTTACATAAATAGTAGTGATTAATTATTGAAAGATTTAAATTTCCCCATAAATTTCATTCGTTGATGATTAGTATTAACTTTATACCCTAAGTATCAATTATTAATTGTGTATTTACGCATAATTAACATCATCAGAAATTAGGGTCATTACACAAACCACCCAATACACATGTGAGATAGAAAAGATATACCTTGATGTTCCAAGAGTTTGGATAGTACAAATTATTATCAATATGAATATGCATGAAATAATTGAAGCAAGTCAAATAATACCCACACAGGTGGCCCCACCAATGCTACCAATGTCACCACTACCACTAATGATACCTGTGCCTCCCCCTCCCCCTCCTTGCCCATCTAGCTAACTTGGATGTTAGATAAAGTATAGATCATAGTGCCTTTTTTGCATTTATATATTAGCTTCTTAATCTAACCTAGTTAATGCTTAATGTGTTGATCTATCATTAGCTCCTTTGACATTTAGTTGTGGTGTAATGACTAGTCTTAGTAAAGATTTAACAAACATTAGCATATGTGATATATATATATATATATATATATGATACAGTATGTTATGATAGTTTTATATTATATATGTATATATCTGTGTAATCTCTTTACTTGTATGCTAAGGCAATTAATCAAAATTTTAATCTTTGCTATGCATAACTTAATCAACTTTAGTTAAGACATAAGACAAGTAAAGGGGTTACACTAAACTACAAACAGAGTTTATTGGATAAGAAAAACAAAGTAAAAATGACTTATGAGAAGAAAAAAAAAATTGTTTAGTTTTCTGATTTGTTTATACTATTACAATTCCAAATATCAAATGTATTATTTTTATATATAGACATATTTGCCTTATCACAATTTTTAATGCATTAGAATTGGTTAAATTCTTCTCCATGTCTATGTTGGTCATTTTTGTTTCTCAATTACTTGATGATCTTCCAGTATCATTTGATATGTGCAGTTCATTCATTGTGAACAATAAGAAACTTATTCGAATCTAGTGAGATTTTGTTACTTTGAATTATTGTAATATTTTTAAAAATATGTTTAGTTCACCAGGATTTTCATTTTTATTGCTTTTTTATATCAAATTATGGATACATAATTTAACAAAATTTGTTACATTTTAAACATATATGTATAACAATACCTCATGCATCAGTACAAGTACCACACTAGATGTTGATTGGTAAAACATCTACTGCATAATGCCACAGCGATAAAAAGAGGGGAGTCCAAATGTCTTGCTAGAAAAGCACTCTCCCACCCACCACCCCCCCCACATTTCATTTAGGACCCAAGAGGAATTTCTCCCACACTTTATTAATACCCCTCCCCGTGTTTGAAGTGTTTACCTTCTTGCCAACAAGAACGATAGGGCTTGCACCACACCTATACTTTTCTTCTATGATCCACACCCAAAGGGCGTTAGTATTGTAGATAGCCCCCAGCAAAGCGTTATGAAAAAGGCTTCATTTTGACACTTCATCTTCTTTAGGCCAAGACCTCCATAATTCTTTTGTCTACACACATCTCTCCAAGAAACAAGATGAGTCTTCCTATGATCATTAGAAGATCCCCATAAAAAAATTTCTACATAAGCGTTCCATATCATCACATATGTTATTGGGTAGAAACATAGTTTGCATAGCATAGCTGGGAATAGCCGAGACCAAAGACTTCATAAGAGTTGTACAACTTGCAAAATTCAACAAATTACTCTTCCATGAGGACATCTTCTTTTTAATCTTATCTAAGATAAAACTGGAGCAAAATTTAGCGGCCCTTTTGTCTAGAAGGGGAGAATCCCAACGTATCTACACAAGTCTCCTGTGAGTGACACCCCTAAAATTTGTCTTAATCCCAAAGCTCTAGAAAAATAAACATTGTTCGAGCAGTATATTTTGGTCCTTGCAAGATTCATTCTTTGACCAGAGGCTTTGCAGAAAAAATTCATGCAATCTCTCAAAATTTCAATTCCTTCTTGACAAATTTCAATGAAAAGGAAGAGATCATCAACAAAAAATAAATGAGTTGTTGGTGTACCTCATTAAGAAAAAGTAATCGATTCCCACCACTTATTTTTCATAGCCTAGTTGATACAATGGCCCAGTCTCTCCATGTACAAGACGAAAAGTTATGGCGAGAGCAAGTCAACCTATCTAACACCCTTGGAGGGAACAAAGGGATCCAATGCTTCATTATTCCATAACACTTGCATCTTGCAACTAGAGGTACAAGTCATAATAAGATTCACGAATCTATATTTTCAAGGCCCATTACCTTAAGGTTGTTCCTTAAGAACACTCAATCCAATCTGTTGTATGCCTTTTCAAGATCAACCTTAACTACTACGTAACCTTTTTGCCCTTTTTTGCTTCTCACGGTATGAATAACCTCTCTGGTTATTATAATATTATCACTATTATGTCTACCTGACATAAAGCTGCATTGATTAGGGACAATCAAGATATTCAAGAAGTCTTTCAGGTGACTTGCTATAATCTTTGTCACAATATTAAAGATAACATTACACAGAGAAATGGGGCAAAATTCTTTAAAAGTTTCTAAATAGTCTACCTTAGGAATAAGCATAATATGATTTGGTTAATAAGGCATATGGCATCTAGATTAGTAAAAACTTTAACAAATTTAATCACTGAGTCCCTAGTAACATTCCATTGGTTATGGAAGAAAACCACCTGAAGACCATTAGGCCAGGTGCTTTAAAGGCACCAACACTAAAAGTAGTATTCTTTTATTTCAAGATCTGTTACCTGTCTCCGAATAAATTTAAGATTTTCTAGGCTTAAAGTTGGGGAAAGCCTTTCGGAATTAAGTGAAAAGGTTTATCTCCGCCTTCACTTTTGTAAAGCCTCCAAAAGAAGTCTGCTGCCATATTTTTCATCAATTGTTGGTACACGCACCACTAACCAAGCTCATCCCTTATGGTATCAATTTTGTTTCTTCATCGTCTAACAACGGTAGGGGCATTAAAAAATTTTGTATTCTAATCACCCCATTTCGATCAGTTGCATCTAGATTTTTGGTACCATATTAATTCTTCCTGTGAAAGCTTTCTCTCATATTCCTCCCATAAATTGTTTTCAAGGTGCCGAAGATAGGGATTATCTTCATTGGCAAGCTTTCTCTCAATGCCCTGTAACCGATTCAGAATCTTCTTTTTCTTTCTATACATGATGTTACCAACATTTTCACGATTCCAAGTTGTGATATTATTTTCGCAAGCCGTCACTGCATCCACCCATTGTTTATTACGCCAAGTTTTAGAGACAAAATTAGAGAAAGAATCTTCAAGAAGCCATGCAGCATGAAAGTGGAAAATACCAGGTCTATTACTTCTAAACAGTAAACACTTCACTCCCCAAGAAAACAAGAAGGGGTTTATAATCCGAGCCATTTTTAGGAAGATGGAGTACATTTGCCTAAGGGAAAACCAAATTCTATTCAACATTACAAAAAGCCCAATCAAGTCTCTCCTTTAAATTTCCTTTTTCCCACGTAAATTTTCGGCCATGGAAACCAAGATCAATTAGATTAGTTGCAATGATGCAATTAGCAAATTACAGTTAAGAAGAGCCCCACAATATTTGTCTTCTGAAGAGAGGTACACATTAAGATTCCCAGCAACTACCCACAGTTCATGTTCAGAGCAAGAATTTGAGAAAATCCCATAAATCCCTTCGGATAATAGGATTTGGGTCTCCATAAACACGAATGAGAAGGAATTTAGCCCCTGATTATAGAATTGTCATGCTGCAGTGGAGAGCTTGGACATGAGGATTTAAAAGGTTTATTTCTACAAGTCCATTATCCCACATAAGCTAGATACCTCCAACTGGCTTCAATTCAGATCCAGTTAGAAAAACCAAATTTCAGCACTACACGACCAGCACCATACCCACTAATTCTGGGTTCAGTAAGCACAATAAAAGAAAGCTTATGCATGTTCCCATGTCCCTTATAAGGATAGGGAAGATCCTTGCAGCTGCACTTCTATCCACCAATCAAAATTCATCAAAATAAAAATAGAATCTGGAAAAAGGCCAAGAAAGCCTTACAGATTATTTGAGAACACCCTGGTAGCTCCACAAGCTTCCAGACTGACATCGCTACTGGTCCAAGGCGTCGATTGTTGCGCGTACTTAAGCATGCTAGGAATATCATATGGATCAGGGGGTTTAATTGGTTTTGTCGAGACCTCACTAGCCCCCCAAGAAACTACTGGTTGAGCCACTCCCCTCCCCTTTTCCAAAGTAGGCCCAAAGGCCTTGTTCGTATGGCCAGTTGGGCAAGTCTCATTTTTGGGCTAATGACTAGCCTTCATTACGCTGCCTTTGATCACGTGCAAAGTTCTCCCGCTGGTCTTCTTACTGGGAGGACATTCATTTTTTTCATCTTTTTTTACTTTATCTATAGGCCGGCCCTATAGACTCACGTGGTGCTGCCTGGTCACTTGTCGTGGGTATAACCATGGGAGGTTGGCTTTGACGCAGGGCCTCCATTCTGCTTGTACCCCTTGATCTGGGTGGATACCAAAGCAGCTGCCGTAATTGCTAGGTGCGAATCCATGAGGTCTCCCCTTTGAACCGGAGCTGAAAGGGTCTCGTTCTCAATCTCTGAAAGGACCGAGAATCTCGATGAGCCATTATTCACCAAATGCCGAATCTTGCATCTTTTGGGTAGGAATATCAGATCTGGTTCTTTCCCAAGATACAAGTAACTTCCTGAAGGTATTCCGATTTCTCTCAGTTTTTTTAGCAGTCATCCATGGACCGAATCTATCCTCTAAGTATTATGGTTTGCCGGAGTACTGTTCTGATGGGGTTCTTGTGACACCGATTGAACTTGTCCATGGACCGAACCGGCCAAAATTAATAAATTGACTGATTTGTAATATACAAAATTGGTTTAAAGGGAGATTGTAAAGAAAATTAAAAGATCGATTAAAATGAAAAATTAGCTACTAATGCAAAATAAAAATATATCTATTTACCAAAACATAATTAATTTTAAGTTCTTTTTTCTTAATATTTCACTTTTTTTGTTATTTAAATATTTCTTTGATCCAATTTTAATCCTTTTAAGAATTGATATCTAATATGACCACTATAACTAATTCTGTTTATTACACCTAATGTAAATGCACCAAATTAATGAAACAAAACCAATTCAATTTTTGTTCAAATGCATTAAAAGAATTATATAAAAGTCTTTAATGTGAATATCAAAATGAATTTAAATACTTAATTAACTAATTAAACCAAACACACTTTCAAATAATACCAATAAATCAATAATTATACAATCTAAATTATTAAATTAGTATAATTTAGATTAACATAAAAATGAAGAGAAACATAAGTAAAAATTTGTCTATAATTAAAATCAAATCAGTGTGTTCATTCAATCTATAAATTTGGGTTGAATATCAAGTTCAATGTTATTGGATTGATTACAGAAAAACTTAAAAAGTCATAACATAAGCAAAACACTAAAGAAAAATTGTTCGTATAGGCTCCAAATATATGACAATGTTCTCTAAGAATGTATCTGATTCAAGATGATATAAAGAAAATCTAAGGTATTAGATGGGCTATCATTATATCAAACAGTCCAAACTTTTTAAGAAAAATACAATATTAATTTTTAAATTAAGTAAGCCTAACGTCAAAAGCTCGTTTATGAAGCCTTTAAGTTTATTTGTTGGCTTAGTTTATCTACAAAAACAAAGATATGATTAATTTGGCTTTTATTGATCAAAATATAATAATGACAATTAAAATCTAAATTTACTAATTATGTAATTAAAATATATTAATCTCAGTTTAACCCAATTAATATAAAATGAACCTAGGACCATCAAATTAGTCTTGTTAAATTATTATAAAATTATAAAATTAAATATAATTACTCGTATTATCAATCTCCCACAATGGAAACAAATGAGATTTATACCCTTATACTCTAAGTTGATAATAGAATTCTGTCAATGAATTTTGAAATTAGTTTTTTCCTTAGGTCTATCTCCACACTGATGCGGGAAAAGCAACCTCCATTAATCTTGTATTCTTCTTTATAACCAACTATTGACGTGTTTGGATAAACCTTCAACTTCTTCCCAATTCTATTACCAAGCATTCATAGGAAATGCCCATTATAGTATTAAATCGAGAGATTTGGCATGCGCACCCAAATCGCTAACTTACTAATACAATTCTAAAGAGGGTCAAAATCAAGCAGTCCATCATTTAATCACTAAAGAATGTTCTATTATCAACCATGGTCCTTTGCTAAGGACAAATTGATAATCCATAGCATCAGCAAAATGCGGGAGGAAATAATTATTCTCCAAACATATGAGCTCATATTCAATAATATTCCATAGCTTGATAAGTCTCACTTTAAGATACTAATAACCTAACTTTTTGCCTAGCAGTGTTAACACTAGTGTCCTTTTGCACAGGCAACAACAATTTCTCCATTCCTCATCATTGAGTCTTTGTAGGAAATAGGGTAGTGTGTGACCATTCTATTTATAGCATCATTCAAAACAAGGCCATTCAAGGAAGATCATTCTCATGTACCCCTTTCTTCAAAGCCTTTTGCACCAGATTCTCAAATAGCCTTCCTCCATCAGTAATCGCTAGTGGATCGTCTTCCATATTCATATCCAACACATCTACGAGTCTCACTTTCTTTGTATTACACACCACCCAGTTGTCCTTTTCTTTTGAATGTCTAAGAGCAACAAAGCTTTCTTCCTTGTCGTCTACCTCAACCTTCCCAAATAATTCAAAATGAATTGTGTCGTTTAGTAATAATTTTTGTACAATATATTTTAATCGAAAAGGATATAATTCTATAAAATAAAAAAATGTGTTATTTAAATTTCTTAAAAGAGAGGGATATAATTTACCTAAAACTTAATATATGTAGCAAGTATACAAGTTGAAAGGAACTCTAAGCTCAACTTACTACTTTCTCTAGCGTGGTTAACAATAACCTTTGGGTGTGCATGGGTGATTTTAATGCTATAACTATTGTGGAGGATAAACTAAGGGGACAACCACCTACATTTTGAAGTATGGAGGATTTTAGAGTGTATTCAGGCTTGTAACATGCTTGATATGGGTTTTAGTGGCCGTAAATAAACTTAGGGTAATGGTAGTTTGCTTAAAAGACTAAATTGTAGCCTTGGTAATTTAAGTAGGATGGAGGAGAGCCTTGAAACTACGGTAATGCACTTTTTTTTTTAATAAATTTAGCCACCATCCTATTATGGTTCAGATGAGTAGAGACCATTGCAAAGTTAGAAACCGAGAAGGGCACTTTAAATTTATGGCTATATAACTTACACATGAGGCTTCTCAAATGTTGTTAAAAGTGTCTAGAATGATAACGAAAATTGCTCAATGCTAGAGAAAAATTCACGGAGGAGGTGAGGGAGTAGAGTAAAGAGGTGTTTGGTAGTATCTATAAACAGAAGAGCAAGCTCTTGAATCATATTGAGCGGATTGATAAAAGATTTAAGATTAAGGATGATTGGTATCTTAGCAATTTACAAAGGGACTTTTTTAAGAGTATGAGGAGATTTTGTTACACTACCACAAAAATAGGATATGTTGGCGCACATTCGTTGACAGTACTTAATAAACCACTAAATAAAATAATTTTTTTGCGGTTATTATAAAAATCGCTAACAAAATAAAAAAATATAGTTGGTGATTCCTATACAATCGCCAACTATATTATTATAGTTGGCAGTTTTATGAAAATCACTAACTATAATGTACATAATTGGTGATTTCTCAAGTACCGCCAACTATATATTTTTTGCTAATAAAATATTTAAAAATGTAATTGAGTTTAGTTGATGGTTTTCAAATAACCACTAACTAAAGTTAGATCAATGTTAGCAATTATTTTATAACCACCAACTAAACTCAATTAAAGTTGATAGTTTTTCATATAACTGCCAACTAATATCTTTTTAAATTTACTTTTTCTGTCTATCTAGTTTGCAAAACCCTGTTTCCATAGTTGCAGAAGCTCGTGTGGCTGTAAACTCTCCACCACCCCTACCTATTGTCTTCGTTGCATCCTTCAGTGGTTCCCTCCCCATTTTTGGTGGCTTCCTTCCTTTTCCAATGTCTTCCACACCAATGGCATTAGTTTTGCACTTCACTAATTGATTTGGCTTCCTCCCTCTTCCTCTTTACAGCTCGTGTTCTTCTCCCTATATGTCAATTTCTTTTTTTTTTTTTTTGGTTCTTTAATTTCAAATGATTTACTTGTTATTCTTCATGCATTCACTCACATTTTGAATGATTTACTAGTTATTCGAATAGTAGGCAAATAAACGTTAGCAAACTCAAAACCTTTGACAAATTTAAAATAAAGATATGATGGTTTTGAATCAATATCATGACTAGTGGGGTTGGGAAAATAGTATCTCAATAGTTAGCAATGACAGTGGCAAAAGAGATGATAGCTAGAAGAATAAGTATTTGGCAATTCATGCATGAATTATTTGACAATTCATTGCTCTGTTGTTATGGACTGTTGGATTAATATTGTAATTTTAGTTTGAAGAGAAGGTTTAGCCTGAGAAACTTCTATTTGTAAGCCATCATGCTGCCCATTTTTTTTTTTTAAATATAGATTGAAATAAAAGAGTAATTAGAAAGCTTGTATATTTAGGCAATATTTAGTAGAGTAATTAATTTTTTTTTCTTTTGAGCTTTGAATTGATTTTGCTTATTATTCTAACTTATGTGTTTGAATTTAATTGTAGGTGAATGGCTTCTCTAAGTGGTCATGATAGGGCTCCAAATAATGTGACAAAGGACATAAATCGGATTAGATGAGGTTTAACCATTTAAAAAGAAGTGACCTGTGCAAGAAGTATTGAGAAAAAAATTGGAGGTTGAGTGAAATGCTAAGGGTCAACCAATTAAGAAAAATGGTAAAAAAATTGATCGGCTACATCGGAGTTGTAACTCGTATGAATGTGCCTATCACTGTAAGTGATTGGCGACGAGTCGACCAAGCCACAAAAAGCACTATTTGGGATGAAACATCAGTAACATACTCTGCCACTTTGTTTATGTTGTTTCTTATATATACATGCTTTAACAAATTGACTTTATTGGTTTGCAGATATCTTTTGATATTGATCAGAGTCGGATAAGATTTGTACTTAGGACAGCTGGCAAGGCACTATGATCGTTCCGGTACATACTCAGTAGTAAATTCTTGAGAGATGCCACTAAGAACATACTTGATTGGCCACCTAAATTATTTCAAGTCATGATAGCTCAAGAGGCTTAGGATGCTTTTATTAGCCAATGCCAAGAGGAGTCTTTCTAGGTAATCATATTCTACATTATATAGTTATTCATTGTAGTATGCAATAGTATATATTGATTCGATTATTATATTTTTTGACAAAAATTAAGCTAGGAGAATCAAGAAAGAGCAAAGAATATCCTATACCCTTATAGGAAAGGGTGATTAGGATACTCAAGCCTTGAGCAATAGATGGTACGTGAATATTTATGCCATCTACTTATGAATATGTAATGTAATGCAATACTTACACATTGGTTATGTAATGTAATTTCTTGCTCACACATTGGCTTTTATCCTAATACACAGATCATGCATGAGGGATTAGAAGTTAGCACAATATCTCGTCATGTTCTCTGGAAGGCAGCTCGAGTTAATAGAGTAGGTGTAATTGACAATGACCGCATCCTTGAAGTTTGGAACAAATGTATAAGTATTAACTGATTATATTGATTTTTAATCATTCTATTTCATTTTCTTACTTTCAATAACATTTGGTTTTTAATTTATACATCATAGGACGCCTTATCACAGATCGCCGCATAAGGCGATGTGCTCCCAAGAGGTGAGGATATCTTAGGCAAGGCATTTGGTGTCATAGAGCACCTCGATAGTGCTAGAGGTGTTGGCTTCAGTGTCAGTCAAAGAGACTATTTCAAGATACAGAGTGCTTTAAATTGCATTCTTTAGCTGAGGTTGCTGAGTTAAGAGAAAAGGTGGAGCGACAAGAGTAAGAGCAATCTTAGTTAAGAAAGTAACTGAAGGATCAACGGCTGCTTATTGAAAATTTGATGAAGATGCAGATGATGGGATGCAGGCAGTGAAAGCTAGCCCTAGTTATAAAGACAACTGCACACTGCCTTCTCAACATCTCCCTGAGGTAATTTCTTTCTTTTACTAAGTTAACAATTCAGTACTTTCACTACTTATTAGTAATTTCTTATGTTATGATTTGTGTAGGGTGAAGCAAATTGTCCATTTGTCTATTATTGTTAGACACCCCTACTCGTCTTGTGGTTGCGAAGAGTCATATGTATAATATTGCAAGAGGTACACTTCATAATGCAGTACTTCCCGCTGACCACACAAGAGTAGCAACTAATATCCCTCTGGATGAAAATGCTAATTTGCCTGCTCCTACAAAGGACGCAAGAGCAGTAAGACAAGCAGCGGGGAGCTTCGTTGCATGGCTCATCAATCTCATTACTGTAGCTCCATTAAGACAAGTTTGTTAGTTGACAATTACTTATGGTTCACTTCCTTTATATTTTTTTTTATTCCAAATTAAACTGACTCACTTTGTTGCACAGTCCAAGGGGAAATATCTGAAAGTATCGGGACTTACCTAAGGGTCGAGCTTTGTGTTCGATAGTGCAGTAATTGATTCCTTGCTAAGACCCAAAGCTCGACCCTTAGGTTTCAAATAAATAAAGATTGACTTTTAAAGGATTAGCATAATAGATGTTAGGGGATGATCAGATAAAAGTTGTAGATTTCGATAAATAGATTTACAATAGAAAAACACAAGATGTACTTAGAATATAAATTATAAATGACATCCTCCAGCATGAAATGATAGAGGCCACTGCTATTAACTTATATGCTAGGTATGTTACTCATTGAACATAAATTATTTTTTATAGATGTTTATTTCAGTTTATCATTGATTCATTTGTTTCTTTATTGTAGGTACTTATATCATACGTATTTGGTCCCTGACAACCTTACAAGGAGGTTTGTGTTCATCAACCCCCATGACATAGCCACTTTTACTCTATAGATGCTGCATAGTTAGCTTACAAGTCAATCACAACAAGTTACAGATCTGTTCGTTGCAAGATCCGAGAATGAGGTGTTATTTTTGGCCCCTTACATGCAAGGGTGAGTCACTTAGTGCTGAATTTTTCAATCATATATAATTTGAATATTAATTGTTTAATTAGAATTAGCTAACAATGGTTAATTATGTTAGGGCACATTGGATGTTGGTCATCATCAATCCCTGTGCTCTGAAGATATATTTTATGGATCTTATGAATGGTGACCCAACAAATCATCTGTAGATGTAGGAGTTATTTAATCAGTAAGTATATGCATTTATTTTCTACGTATTTCTATATATTTGTATCGCGATGATTTTAAAATAGTTTCTTATATTATATTTTCTTCCACTTGCTTGATAGAGCTGTAGTGATGTTCCGCGCAAATTGTGGGCTTAAGGTCCCAAAGTCAAAAAAACCTGTCACGTTATATAAATGGAACAAAGTAAAGGTATTTATCAAGATTCAGGCAATTATTGAGTACACTATTTCTTAAATTTAATATTTTTTTAATTAAATTTTTATTGTATCCAAAAAAATTAAATAGTATAGATTATGGAGTCTATGTGATGAGATTCGTAAAGGATATCATTACACACGAACAGTCTACGATTCCAAACACAATATGTAATTAAGTTCCTTTAAGTAATTGGATAATTTTCCTTGCCTCTATGTTTTCTTGTATAGACAAAACTATAGGATGATGTTGGTTGCTGGTAATTGGCTGTTTGTATTTGGTGATAATAAATTGTAATTTGTCGTTATTAGTTGTAAAGAGAGGGTTTAAGATATGGGGAATCTCTGGTTTTAAGTCGGTATGCTACCACTTCTTTTTTTTAACTAAAACTTGTGGCAAATGAATATTTATAAACTTTGACCAAATTCTAGTTATCTAACATCAAATTATTCTTACTTCATTTTGTAATACTTCATAGATTCATATTGCAAAGAATACTCAAATGCTCAGATAGATGAACCCAAGGAAGAGTGGTCTCAATATGTGTTCCAACAATGTTTGTTGGTTTATTATTAGCTTTTGTTAATTTGAAACTTTGTTTTAATTTGATTATTGAATGTAATTGTTCTTTGATTGTTTAATACAAAAGAATAAGAGTTCTGATCTTAATTGTTAATTGTTCTTTGTAATCTTCTGGATAATTGATGGTTGGCATCAAATAAATTGTAATGTTCTTTGTAATTTTTGAAATAAGGATGAACCAAATGGCAAAAAGACCTCCAAGTGCATAAAATGTGAGTGGAGAAAAAAAAAAAAGAAAATGTTGGCAGTTCTTTTTAGAACCACCAACAAAAGTGATATTTGTTGGCAGTTATTGTTAAACTGCCAACAAAGGTAAATCTTTGTTGGCAGTTTCTAAATAACCACCAATAAAAGTTAGATATTTGTTGGTAGTTATATGACAATTGCTAACAAAAAGTCACTTTTTGTTGGTGGTTTAACAATAACCGCTAACAAAAGTTATGACTATTGTTAGCAACTATAAAAAATAACTGTCAACAAAACTTGCTTTTCGTTGGCAGTTCAACCTATAGCAATTGTCTCCAATTTGAAGATTGTAATTCTAACTTGTTCTACACCTCTACCATGGTAAGACATCAAAAGAATAAAATAAATGCCCAATGGGATAATGAGGGAAATTATTTTATTGATAATGATATTATGAAGGGGATATTGGTGAATTTCTTTAAGCAACTTTTTAGTATGGATGGGGATTTTTAGTACTTTATATTCCCTTTGAATTGCTTCTTTCCTAAGCTTAGCAAAGCCACTATCTTTGAAATAGAAGCTAAATTTACTGACGATGAAATAACGCAAGTTGTCTTTAGTATGAGATCTTATAAGGCTCCAGGTCTGAATGGCCTTCAGCCATTTTCTTTCAAAGCCAATGGGAAGTGGTAGGTAAATCAATTTGTTATTTCATAAAGATGTGCTATGATAATCCTAATCATATTCAACATGTAAACAAGACCCTCTTAGTGCTTATTCCAAAGTTAAGATTTCGAATCATCTAAGCAACTTCATCTAATTGCTCTTGTAATGTCATATACAAAATTATTATAAAGATAATTACTAATAGTTTGAAAAATTACATGGATTTTCTTATTGCCCCTAATCATTGCAACTTTGTGCCAAGTAGACACAATTCTAATATTGTTATTATTGCTCAAAAGGTTGTTCATACCATGTAAAGAAAGAAAAGCAAAAAAAAAAAAAATGGATGATTGTGGTTAAAGTGGATTTGGAAAAAGCCTATGAGAAGTTTAGTTGGAATTTCCTGCATGATACTTTTCACGATATTAGGTTGTCTACTTCTTTTACAAACATCATCTCAAAGTGTATATCTAGCAACACTTTGAAAGTTATTTGGTATGGCAATGTCATTGATGCTTTCTATATGTCTAGGGGTCTTCATCAAGGTGACCTCTTTTCCCTCTACCTTTTTGTGCTCTACATTGAGAGATTAGAACATTTGATTGAAGAAGCAGCAAAGTGAAAGGCTTCAAAATGCATCATGCTTTCTAGAAATGGCCCACCCTTATCCCATTTATTCTTCGTTGATGATTTGATAATATTTAAGGAAGCCTCTATCAGACAAATTGAAATTATGCTCAATTGTCTGGAAATTTTCTTGTGCAGCTCAAGAGTTTAGTAAAGAAAAAAATAAACCTTTTTGTTCTAAAAATGTGAATCATAACATAGCTAAGTAGTTTAGTGACATCTTAGGTTCCCTTTAGCTTATAACTTGGGCAAGTTCTTAGGGTCTCTCTTCATCATGAAAGAGTTTCTAAACACACATGTAATTTTCTCATTAAAAAAATGCAATTAAAGTTAAGTGCTTGCAAAGCTAAACATTTATCCCTCGCGAGATGTGTTACTCAACATAAGTTGTGTTAAATCTAATCCTCCTTTACTATATGCAAACTATTGTCCTTTTTTCAAGTATTTGCAAGGAAATGGAGAAGATTAGCTATCATTTTCTTTGGGGTATGACTTGTGTTTAGAGAGAAATGCACCTTGTGGCATGGAATTGTGTTTACACGATCAAATTTTTTAGGGGCCTGGGTCTAAGAAATTTTAGAGCCATGAATGTAGCTATGATTATGAAAATAAGGTGGCATTTAATGGAGAAAAAAGGATTATATTTGGGTTAAGGTCATACACTCTAAATACAAAATGTGGGAATGATCTTATCCCTTTAATAAAAAAAACCATCAATCTGTTTCAAACACTTGGCGAGGCATCTATATGAACTGGGAGCATATCATGAAAGGCCTGGGATGGAACATTGGTACAAGAGGAAATGTTAGATTTTGGCATGACAAATTGGTCCCTAAAGAAGATGAGCTTAGATGGTATCTCAATTGACCACTGAGTGATATAAACTTGCAAGACTCAGTTCAGTCCTTTGTACAAAACAATGAATGGGGTTGAGGAAGGTTATTTAGACTTTTGTTGTCAAGCACTTACAAGAGGGTAGCCACCATTCCTGCTTCGTCAAGATTTAGCAGTAGTGATTTGAGTTGGCTTCCTTTCAAGGAAAAAATTTTCTCAGTTAAATTGGCGTACGAGCAGGTTCAATCCTTTCATGGAATTAACATCAACTTCAATTAGATGTTGATACAGAAGCTTCCTTGTTCACAACATATACATTCCTTTATTTGGTTGGTTGCTCACAATAAAATTATGACTAATGAATATAAAGTAAGGTGTGGTTTCTCTGACTATGCAAATTGCCCAAGATGCCATAACCATACCAAATCAAACTTACACTCATTGAGAGATTATAGCAATATAAAAAACTTCTAGATGTGTTGAATGGACCAGTATCACTAGTCCAGATTTTTCAGCTTACAGTTGGAAGAATGGGAATTTGAGTTCAAGAAAGGGAAAGGATTGAAGTAACAAGTGGAATTCTTTCTTTAAGATAGGTAAATGGTAGATATTGCTTTGACAGAATCGGCTAGAGTTTGATGGAGACAAATGAGACATAGGCTGACTATTAATCCGTACATTACTATTGACTAGAGAAATCGAGAAGGCTTAGATGCAACATATTGTAACACCATATTCCTCTAACCTATCTCATTTCATGTAAAGCTCATTACCTTGGCCAAGCATAATTTCTCAAGAAAATACCTATAAAATAATAGATTATTTTTGCATTACATCACGAATAAAACTTTCATTTTGTATCTTGTGGGTCATATGAACTCATTTATCTCATTCTCCTATTTAATTATACATATATAACTCAGAACCATCTCAAAATGTGGCCAAAAATTGAGCTCATGAAGTATATACATAAAAATCACATGTTCAACCTTAGATTGGTGTGCCAACTTTTTGTCATAAATTTAAAAAAATTATAATTAATTCTAAAAAAATTGAAATCAAGCAAAGTATACTATTCTAGAAAGTTATAGATGTCTACTTTATGCTAAAAATAAGTCTAGACCAAAACAAGAATGTCTAGTCATTAGAAATCAATGGAATAATACCTAAACTCATCTAGTGCTACTAGTACTATCATAGAATTTCAAAAATTCATATCTCTTTGCTCAGACATCCAATTAGGGTGATCTTAATGGCCATAGAAAGCTTATCATATCTAATTTTTGCTTATAAAATATCATAAGCATTAGACATAATATGACGTTGAATGACATAGGAGAAGAAATTGACCATATAGATAGTAACCATACCAGAACAGCTGAAATTTGGCAACTTTGAAAATTTATAATAGATTCCACAGAGCTACAAATAATTTGGTCTTTAGCTTCCCAAAAAGTGGTGGATGAGATCTATATGCATGCCAAATTTCATGGATAAATTCGTTCATATGATTAGATCTTGACATTGGGTTCCAAAATAGTCAATTTTGTGCCTTCTGAAGGTCTCAAATGGTCCAAATTAGCTTCTAAAACATTTATGGCCACTTAAGCACATGGGAAAGTACCAAAATGGTTTATTAAACATGTCTCAAAGGTACATAAATCCAGATTTTACAAACTCACTCCCTCATCCCAAGGTATACACAAGAACATACAAACCTTTTCTTGCCATTCAATGTCAAATAGTGGCTACAACACTCGCATGCCATCAAATCTCATATATACATCAAGTATCCATGTAATTACATATGCTAAAATGAATATACAATATATTCATCATGGGATTATATCATATGCCATCAAAATGGTTATAAAGTTTCTGAAATCACACACTTTCTTGTCAATCTCTTTTCTTCAAGCTTAATGGCTCCCATTTCTTAGTTCACTTGATCCACCTAGACATGTTAGACATAGGGAGGAAGGAATGAGATTCTAAGAATTTCAATAGCTCTTCTCTCTTTCAACCATATATAAAGAATGCAAATCTAAGTATAAAAATGTATGCATAGGTATCATGGAGTGCAAGATCATTAATGGAACATTTCTTACATTCAAGAAGTGCTATAAAGCATACATAAGTTTGCCAAGAAGATGGTTTAGCCTCACCCACTTCTCTTGGGAGATTTTAGACTTGCCTCACCCATTTTCTTAAGGGATTTTTTATTAAGCCTCACTCTTAGGAGACTTTTGGCTTTATATCACCTATTCTTAAGATTTTTTGCTCATCTTCACCCTAATTAAGGGACTTTTGGCTTCACTACACTCAAGCAAATCAAAACATATTCATAAAGCATCATTTAAGTGTATAACATGACATCATAGTACCATGGCATATAGATACATGCTAAAACATCTTTCATGACTTAGAACATACATACACCCATTCAAAGACAAGATAAATATACACTCATGCATGAGAGAAAGAAGAGAGAGCTACCTTAGTTACCAATACACACTTTTCCCTTTTGAAATGGTTCCTCTCCCTCAGCCACACACTCACAAGGATGTGAGACTTGATTCCTTTGTCCTAGACACATCATATGGAAGCCAATTACATTCTTGAAAAAATTTCTAAAGCTACACACTTACTTTAAAAGCTAGATTGTTTCTATAGCTCATTTATGGTTCTATAATGCACTTAATGAAGCAATCTTGGGAAAATATAATCTTGGTTCCATTCTCTCCTTGCATCTATAGTTCTTGACTCTATTTAGATCTCTTGAAGTCATCACACATTCATTTCAAGGAGCTTTGCTAGGTATTACTTCTTTAAGTCACAATATGGAACTTATGATACCATCTCACTTCCTAGGCTTCCTAAAATTTTTCCAAGGCTTCCTCGCATCTTCTCCCATCATATATGATACAAAATCAAGTTTAGAAGAAATTAAAGCACTCCCTTGGTGCTCCTTCTATGCTAGGCTGAGGCTATGCTCCAAGATAGCACCAATGGAGTTGTTTTGATTTCTTTGGTGGCAAAAGTATGAGGGAGGCTCTCTTTTTATCTTAGAAACTCTTATAGACTCTTAAACATCTTAATTTATGGATAGAACTCATCTTACAAACCAAGGTACAACTAAAACCCTAAGTTGTGCATCTTGAAAAATCAATGTTCTTTCTTTGCTTTTTTTGCATATCCTTATTCTCTACACTCTAATTCCTAAGATTCATCCTTGGTTTGGTTAAAATTTCAACTCCTCTTGGCTGTCCATATGTGGGATGAAATACTCAAAAAGAAGAACAAGGAGGATCAAGCATAAAAGTAGCAAAATACATTATTTTCTTAGCCTTTCTTGGATCCTTCTTTCTTTGCTTGGATTTTCCTCTTGAAATTCGAAATTTTTCCCCTTGGTCTGACCTCAAAAAAACCTAAATACATCACTAAATCCATAGAAAGAAAAAGAAGAAGGAGGAGAGCAAGGTTCGTGAAGAAAGAAGCATGAAAATCATTGATTTTCTTACCTTTATGCTTGGTTTTCTCTTCCCTTCTTCCTCCCTCTTGGTGCACCACTTCAAGGAGCTTAGGGTTCTGTTTTGGTGTAGAGGAAAGTTAGCCAAGGTGATAGAAAGAAGTGGGGCGTGCCATATATCGGCTAGGGACCCATTTAAGACATTTTAAATTTTAAATTTTGTCCTTTGTTCTTGGCCTTTTCGTTTTAAGTTTATTTCAACTCCTTTTTTAGAATCATCTTTTCCATCATAAAATTTAGATTCTCTAACTTATAAAATGCCTTTGAAATCATTCAAATTGGATCTAAGAAAGTTCAGGTCTACTGATATTCTAAATCGTAAATTAGAGTGGTTTTAACTATTCTGGAGGTTCCTATAGTTTTTAAGGCCTCTGAGAAACCCAGGAACTCATTTTCTCATTTAAAAATCCCTCCTTTGAGTTTTCTAGAAAGTGTCCAAAATTATGAAAATGCCATTATATATCATTACATTTTTGTTAAATTCCATCTGGTTATTCTGACTTCAATTTCAGGGCACCCCTGACCTTGGATTATTATTATTTGAAGTTTAGAATATTATTCTAATTTTATTGTGCCTCAAATCCTTCTTTTTGGGGGATTTCCTTTTATATCCAGTGAGTTTCGTATGTTTACAGAGAAACAGAATGTTATGTTTCTCGCTTTTACTTATGTTTTTAGAGAACCGAATATTACACATATTGCATTAAGAATGTGAAGAAAAGAAGTTCTGATTGGCTAGCAATTTCCTTCTAGAGACTGGTTAAAATATATCACAAATGATTTAGTTAAAAATAAAGGATCTAATAGTGGTTGTAGGGGTGTGATAAAAGGATTTTACTGATAATTAAATACACGAGTTCATTCTTAATATTACCTCAGAAGGAGTTTTTTGTGCTGAGCTTTGGGGTTATCTTCTGGAATTGAACTGGCTTGGGAATTTGTTTCAAAAAGGTATAAGTTGAAATTGGCTCCTTAACTACAAAGAATTTAGTGATGAAACTTGTGACATTTTTTGTTTTCTAATTGGACCTAAGCCTTCTAATAAGTTAAAAGGACATGAGAAAGAGAGTAGAAAGTCAATTAAAGAGAGAAAATAGAGAAAAAAATTAGAAAATGAATGAGTTTCAAAAGCATCTAAATAGGGGAATGTCAAAAAAATAAGAAATATAAATATTTCAATAAAAAGTTAATTAGAGTAAGTTAATGTTATTTCCACTATATATGAGTTAAATAAGCTATAAAGAATGTTTAGGAAGCATAAAACAAGTCAAAACACTAATAGCATGAAAAACGAGAAAACTAGTGTTATGGTATAGTTTTGAGCTATTTCATGCTGTTCTGAGTCCCTGTAGTTCAAGAGAGTTGGTGTAAGGGTTTTAAGACCTTTTAAATAAGAATATGGAGTCCAAATATGTAGAAAAAAATAAGCTAAAATGTAAAAATTTTAAAGTCTAAAAAAATAAGGGTAAAATAGAAATTTTTGAATAATCATAAAGCCACTTTTTGTTATTTTTCTAATGGTCATTCATCCCATTTAGCTCTTCCACTGCCTCAAACTTATTTATAGTAGCTCTAAGCTTTGTTAATGGTGTCCATGGTATAGAGAGAGGAGAAAGGATAAGCTAAACATGTAGGTTTTTGCACTTTTTTCACACAGATCTAGTTGTGAAAATGATTCATCTCCTTAAGAGCTTTAATTTGATGGTTTTAATTTTTTAAAGGTATTTTAGCCACCATCAAGGGGGAAAGAAGTGTTCTTTTCAAAAAATTAATCGGTGAAAAATGTAGAATTCTGAACAAGTTTCAAAACAATGTATAACATAACATGTATTTAAGCCATGATTTCATGAGTTTCCCTCCCTCTTCATCACATGCAAAGACAGAAACCTCTCTCTATAGATTTATTCCATACATTTAATGATATGAGGCATGTAGAAATTATCGAGGGTGTGAAACCGAGGAGAAAATGGCTAGAAATTAAAGAAAACTCTGAATGGAGTATCCCTTGCATAACCTTGGGTACCCTATAAGAAATGGCATTAGATGAGCTTTTTTTTACTTTTAAGATAATTAGAGTTCCTCTAGAGAATTAAAAAGGTTAAGGCAAGCATCAGTTCGAATTGCGGAAGCCATATGTGAAAGTTGAATTTTCTAAATATCTATGAAATTATAACCTAAGTTGATGAGCATCTGTGTGTATAGTATTTTGTTTGAAGGCTCTAATGAGCTCAATATAAGTCTAATAAGCTATCTAAGAAGTTAAAATAAGATTTAGATACACGGGGATATAGTTTTTGATAATGGCCACAAGGGTACAAACATGTCAAAATAGGAAATGACCAAAGGAATAGAGCAATGACCAAATAAATTGTAAAATGCCAAGTCATGACTCAAAATGAGGATTTAGGAAACTCAAGTTGCCTAAGAAAATTTGCCCATGAAAAATCCTAAATCAAGGTCTAGATAAAGGGCAAGTAAAAGAGGTTGGCTGGGCAAGCTACTAAGAGAAGCATTAAGCTTCATTTTAAGTCAAATGTAAGCTAATTGAGCCCTAAAAATATAGTCAATAAGTTAAAGAAGAAAAGTCTTAAGAAGAAAGTCCTAATGTACCTCCAAAAGGCTGGAAATGCATAAATCATACATAGTAAAGCATATAGTCAATATGTTGAAGTCTTGGTACTGATTTGGATATAATGTGATATTGTAGGCTATCAAAATAGTAAGGACTCTCAGTGTCAGTGCCTAACCTAGAACAAGAAAGACCAGAAGAAAGAAAAGGTAGTACTTATAGTATTGGGAATAAACTTACATCAGGTAACATTTTCCTCCTCTCTATCATGCTTGTAACTACTTAAGTGCCTGGTTATTTGTATGTCATGTTTGCTTGATGCTTGAATAAGTTCTATGAGTTTTATGAGTTTATGTGATTTTTATGAGTTACTAGCCTCATGAACGAAGCTTTACCTAATTATAGCTAAAAGAAGAAGGCCAAGGAATTGAGCACAATAATTCTTCACTATGCTAAGTATTAAAACCACTTAGGAAAGAGTCCAGTAAGCTTGACCAAATTCTAGCTACATCTATGCATATTTTCACATGTTAGAAAGCTTAAATGTTAAAAATACTACATACATGTATACATTTATACTTAGTGGTTGATGCATGTTAGAATAGAACTATACTACTAAGATTCTTCCTAGAATCTCACTCTTTCATCCACTAACCCTCTTGCCAGGTGAAAGCAACTAAGTGGATTAAGGAAAGTCTATAACTTCATAAAGACATATGTATTTGATGTTGTATTTCTTTATATACCTTGTTAGACTTTATTTTGAGACCGATATATATTTAATGATGTTAATGTATATAATTGAGCTTAGCTATGACAGTTTAGTATGGCCTAGAGCATGTATAGATACTTTTTAGAAATATACCATTTTGATGTGTATGAGTATTCTGAACACTTAATTGATTGTTGAACAGTTTGGGCTTAAGAGCTAATTGATAATTGAGCCTTAAGGCCTTGAGAATTGAATATACTGTATTTGAGTTATATATAAGCAAGGTATTATAGTAGAATAGAGGGCATAGTGCCTGGCAGCATCTAGTTTCTAACCATTATGCCGCCTGATTTTCAGTAAATTAGAATGCCTTGCCATATGACTTAAGTATAGATATGAGGTTGGAATATGATATTTGATTGCATAACAAGCATGAATAGAGGTTTAGAGAGCCAAAATTAATTTTAAGATGTTGGGATCCACCTTGAATGTTAACTCTAGTCTATTATACCATCTAGTTATATAAGAGAGGTAGAATTACATATATATGACTATTTATTGATAAAGAGTTTACAGAAGAATAAGTTTTAGTAATTCTATGTTTTTATCCTATTTTAATGCTTGAACTAGCAGCCATAATTGTTTTACTCACTTAAACCTAATTTGGGTGTTAATAATAAAGATTAAGCTAATAATGAAAGGTAAAATAATAATAATAATAATAATAATAATAATAATAATAATAATAATAATAATAATAAAAGAGGTTTGACAAACCCCTTGACACCCTTTTAACTCAACCAATGAACTGCATTAAAAGTACTGTGAGGAATGAGTAACTTGTTAAAGTTAGTCATACTCATCATGAAATAAACAAATTGGTTGATTAATTAGCTAATTAGTTCCATAATAAGGTTTGGCATTTACTTTCAAAATCTTCCACTTCGCAGTTGTTATAGTATTCTTATAGATAATATAACTAGAGTTTGCTTTCTCTGTGTGCTTAAGCTATTTTAGCCTCATTTATTTCCAAATAAAAAATGCAAAGCATACAAGTCATTTATCCCATGGTACATCATTATATTCAAATCTTGCCATATAAATTATTTAGCAAGCTTAATGCTAAATTCCAAAATTTAAAAAAAAAAGGAAAAAAAAAAAGCTCAGCTCAAAACTATTTGTAATATGATATTGTGCTTGTAAGTCAAGTGCTTAGTTTGGTTATATAATTTAGTTGGATTAATTTAGAACGGCCTTTAGCAATTTTGGTTTGATATTTTTTAAGAATATTTTAAAAATAAGATCTTAAATATATATATAACAATACTAATTATTCAAACTAATGCCTTGCCCATTTTTAAGGAATGCCATGAATTTATCTTATTCAAGTTTTATATTTTAGTTTATTTATTTATTTTTTAGGTAAGGAATAGTTCATTCAGATCAATTACATTATTATATTGAAAATATTCAACTTCACAGGATATTTATTAAAGAAACGAAACCCATAAGAAAGTACAACATAAATAAAAATAAATAAATAAAAATTTGACTTGTTTGTCTTCTATAATCGTGCTTCCTATCTGTACAGTACATTATTTTATTTTTAAGTTAGTGTGTCAATCAGGATGACTCGTCTACTTGGAAGGCATCTGCTAAATTGAAGTTCAAATTGCCTTTCATGGTTCTGCTGCTACCAACACCTCCATCACCCTTTTTCATCATTGCTACAAACTCTCCATAATCAATTCTCCCATCCTGCAATAGTAGACACAGCATGTCAGAATCCAACACTGAATTGGTAGTCAGTTAGTCATTCATGGATAAACATATAAGGATACTAGAGATGAATTTTATGAAAAGCTATGTCGTGGACATACTTTCATGTCTGTTCACGATTAATTTGGCCCGGATCCACCTACAAATTTTTCATGGTTTTTAGCACACTTCTAAACCTAGGTCCATGAGACATTTTTTAAGGAAAGACAAGGAAGATCACCCTTCTACCCAAAAACACAAGAATAAAAATTTGAAATCTGCCCAAAGTTTATCACAGATAAATTCAACAAAACACTACTTCAGAAATTACATGTGAAAAGAACTCTAAAAGCTCAACGACTCGGATGGGAAACCCTTGTCAAGAAAGACCACTAACAGTAACAGAACATCATAAACACATGAAATTTTCTCTAATGATGGCAATATAAATGAAGAAGTTTCATGCTTAGTGATTATTTACAGTACTAGAATAGAAGTGCAAAAGAAAATGCTGATGAACTTCTCATTGGTTTGAAAAGGCTAGTCTCAACTAATCTGTAATAATTTCAAAGCCAGTCTTTCAAATAAAAATCCTGTAGACTTAAAAATTTCAAATCATCATATGCACAGTCTAAGGAAATAAATACCTCGTTTAAGCATACAACCATTTCACCTAACTGTGATTTATAATAGTTTGACTTCATAATGAACAATCATCTATGTTGGATAAAAAATATTTCCATTAACCTATAAAGCGGAGAATATTTCAAAAATTGAGTCATGTCTATGTGACATGACATGGAATTTCAAAATACACATAGACATTTTATACCTTGTCGTGTCAGGGTGATGGCTAACTCCAAACAGAAGCAAAAAAGTAAAAGCACATTTCAGTTTCATTAATCTCAGAGCTTACAAGTTTATGTTATCTCGACAACTTTATAATGAGAATTAAAAATGAAATCAATGACAAAGCTGGTAGTGAAATTAAACAAAATGATAACAATAATACCAGCACTTCTGGTGATGATATATAAAAATGAGATGGAAAAAAAAAATCATTCAGAAACTTACATTGTCCAGATCAATCTCTGTCATAACATCTAGATTTACGTCACCTAATCCAAACTCCGTACAAGCCTGTTGAAGCTCATCGATGGTGATGTAACCGCTACCATCTTTGTCAAAGTAGGCAAAGGCTGCAACTAAATTCTCCTCTCTTTCCATCTTATTCATGTGCAGTGTAGCAGCAAGAAATTCACCATAGTCTATTGTTCCACTTTGGTCTATATCAGCCTACCAAGGTTCACAATAGGAAACAATTAAAGGTCACCAAACTCAACAAATAAATTTGGCAATAAAAACTATATAATTATTTGAAATAATATTAAACCCCTTACTTCCTAATTACATTGTATAATATTTACCTACCGCATCCATAAGGGATTTAATTTCAGATTCCATTAGATCAGAACCAACTCTTTTCAGACCTTCTTTGAGTTCCTCAAATGTTATAGTCCCACTGTTGTCTGTGTCAATCATTTTGAACAACTCTTTTAAACCACCAATTTCTTCCTCTGAAAGTCTTTCTGCTATGACCTGGAATGGTTTTTTATATGCAAGCCAAGATTGCATAATTTGGATTAACATCTGATATATAAGAAATGGACAGAACATATGTATCATATAACACGGATACATAGAAGGGCAAGTGGATGGATGAATTGATATAAAGGTACAAAGGCACAACCATTTAAATAAATGATTTCATACTCAAAAATGCAGTCCAGAAGTTTTCTAAAGAGCAGCTATGTAATTTTTCAGCGAATTTATATTATGTTATTATGGTTAACCATATGCCAGTGTCAAGATATTGGATTATATTCACTGAATTCATCATATAAACACCATGACACAATAAGATATATAGTGTTTAATTTAAACTATCGTGTTTTATTTGATATAACTGTCAAATATGTATCAGATATGATATAACTATTTTTAAAGTATCGGTAAAAAAAAAAAAAAGAGAAAAGAAAGAGTTTTGTAAAAGCAGAATTTTGAGATCTTTTCAAGGCAACCTCCAAACATTCTTTTGAAGAATAATTCTTGATGCATCAAATCCAACAACAATAACAAGAAAAAAGTTCCATGAAAAGAATACACTTTTTTGTATAATGCAGCAGACACAACTAAAGATACCTAATATAACACATAATTTCAAGCGAAAAAGCATATGGGTTCATCAACACAATCAATTCTGTGTGTATAAAATATACAAATAATAACTAATACAGCAAGTTTCTGGGATACACCATATGGATCCATCACTACTCTCGCCTACATTTTCCATCAATTCCTATGTTTATTTGTTGAAAGATCCTTCTATGATTATAATCCCATATTCTAAAAATTTGGTTGACAGAGTTCAATGTAAACCATAGTAGATAATGCAAGACCCAACAATTACAAAAACAATATTGAGTTAATCACATCTCTTGGTAGTCTTAGCACTTCTGGCCTAAGCACCTTATTTTTAGTAACCTTTGCATATTAGGCCTCTGAGCGTTCTATAGTCTATAAACCTGTGGCAGACAAGCTTAGGTCTTTCATTGGAAACCAAACTGTTTAACTTTAGCAGAAGAACACACAAGTGAATATACAGAATTTTGGAGACTTGGTCTCCGTTCTTACAAACACAAGATCACTCCAAATTAGAACCATGTCATTATCATTTCTGACCACACTAGAAGCTAGTCGGTGGTGCTTTTTGGACTGTTTTTCAGGCTCTACTTGAAAGATAGACATCCCCTATCTGCCCCCCCCCCCCCCCCAAAAAAAAAAAACAAAAATATCTTGTTATGTTGACCCAAAAAAGGATTGAGAAAGATATAGTGCCAAACATAACCCATGGAAAAGTTGAAGGCATGAATTAAAATGCTAAGACAATATTTTATAGCATCACTTCCATCGAACAGAAAGGAAAAATGGTGTTTTGTTTTGTTGGTTTTTTGTTTTGTTTTTGGGGGGGGGGGGGGGACAAATGGGAATATAACATACCCGCAGTGCCATCTTCTTTACTTTATTCATAGCAGAGAAATGCTTCAGGCGTGACAAAACTGCAGAATCCAGAGGTTTGTCGGGGGCAACTTTATCATCATTTATCCAAGGGTGGCCTGATTACACAAACTCCATCATCATTACATCTTGATACCATAGGAAAATGTAGCTGTACAAACGAATTTCCAGTTTACTGGTATCAAGGAACTTACACAAGACTTCATGAGCAGAAATTCTTTTCTTAGGGTCCTTCTCAAGCATTTGCTTCACCAAATCTTTAGCACTTTCTGATATGCTTGGCCATGGTTCAGAATGAAAATCTAGCTTTCCTTGTAAAATCTGTCTGAAAATGCCTGGTTCAGTTTCTGCAGGTAATTGGAAAGTAAATGCAGCTCAGAGATAACGAATAACACAAGAAGATGAGCAAACAACATATAGAGGATAAAAGCTTCACAGCTGCAAATCAAAGGGAATCACAGATACACTTTAAAGATCATTACCGGCCCAAAAAGGTGGGACCCCACTCAGCAAAATGTAAAGGATAACTCCAGCACTCCATACATCCACTTCTGGTCCATAGTGCTTGCACAAAATTTCAGGGGCAACATAGTAGGGGCTTCCAACCACATCGGAAAAGGCTTGTCCTGGAGGAAAAACAAAACAGAGAAAAGGTGATGATGATAGGTCATACTAAACTTAATACTGATTATGCCAAAGAGGGCAAAAAATATTTAAGTCCAAAATGAGAACAAATTCTTGTGATGCAGAACATTGCTCTTAAAACATTTAACTCCGAAGAACACATTTCTCTACAACCAAAAAAAAAAAAAAAACTTTTTTCAAAGTATTCAACTCAAGTATTGCTTTTAAAGATTCCTTGTACTAAGTTCCTGTCTCCCAACAGGTAATATTGTCATAAGTGCCTGCATTGTGTGTTCGTTATATTTCTTCTTATGCGATGGTAAAAATATCTAACACACTCAGTTACTTCTTTCTGCCGTGATGATTAATAACGAAATCAATAAGACTATATACATTCGGGGAAGCCCATAATATTACATGCATCACAAAATTTAAAAGAAGAGTCAAGCAAAGTGCGTGGAACAAGAAAAATAAGAATACCATGTTACATGAATCCGAGGAGGGTGACTGTAAATGAAAAATACATATTTGAAGAGTTATCATAGACCAATATCCGACCAATTTAAAGAAAGCCACCATATAAAACAAAAGGATACACTCTACGCGTTGGGAAGCAAAATTATTACAGCCAAAAGCAATGCCAACGCGCAACATATAGCCTATTGGCCTATGGATCAACCATTATGGGTAAATCAAACAAAGGAAACTTAGTAGCCAATCCAAACATTACCATAATTCATTTCAACAACGATTTTTATTATGTAGATTCAACCTATCACGTTATATACAGACTCTACTCATAAGGAGTGAGATTCGATAATAAAATAAGTTACAATTTTAATACAGTGGACCGCTTGTTAATCTTGTGTGACAAAAATTAATCGGTAAACTAAACCTACACAAGAATACCTCTTTTGACTACAATCTGTATACGATCAATTCTTCTAATAATTACAATCACAAGAATCATAATGAATAATAAACAGAGATGAGAGATCAGACACCCAATTACCAACCTGGCCTGTAAAACACGGAGAGGCCAAAATCCGTAGCCTTCATCTGGGCATCTTCACCCGAGCTATCAAACAAGAAATTCTCAGGCTTGAGATCCCTATGCATAACCCCAAGAGAGTGACAAGCTTCGACCACGCCAACAATGGTCTTTATCAACTTGACCGCTTCTCTCTCACTGTAATGCCCCTTCTGAATAATCCTATCAAACAGCTCACCCCCAGCACACAGCTCCAAAACCAGGTGCACAAACACGGAGTCCTCGTACGTCCCTTGTATTCGAACCACATTTGGGTGCTCCGACAGATGATGCATGATCTGAACCTCTCTCCACACGTCATCGTAATCCTCTTTGCACAAGAGCTTCCGCTTGGGAATGGATTTGCAGGCATATTGTTCCCCCGATGCTTTGTGGGTACAGAGGTACGTGGTCCCAAATTGGCCTTGCCCCAGCTTCTTCCCGACAAGGTAATGGTCTCTGAGTCTTGGGGTTTCGTAAGGCAGGACCGACATGGTTTTTGTCGAAGAAGGTTTCTCCATCTCGGTTAAATAATGGTGGTAATGGTGATTTGATTGATCTCCAGAGATTAAAGCTGGGGTTTGTTCGTTCGTACTTGGGACACTCTTCTTCCTCCACCTTGCCTTGTTTTTCTCTCCCCCTTTTATGGCATTTTCAGGAATCAGCTGTTCCCATTTTCTCTTATTATTATTAGTCAAGAATTGGCATTGCCGTTTACTATTAATATCATTGGGATTGGCATTAATTTCATGCTTCCATTTATTGTTTCAGAAGCGGCTGAATTCCATACAGGCAGCACCCAAGAACGCATCTGTTGCAGTTCCACATAATATCTCTCGCCTTCTTACACAAAAATGGACGGAGTGGGGGCCACAATAGGAAAATCATCCTAGAAAGGAACAGTGGGGCCCATGATTAAACATGTAGCATTTATTTCTTGTCCTAAAGTTTTGAAAGAAAGAGTATAAACTTGGTTCCCAGGATTCTTTTTTATTTTCTAGATCATTCTTACATATTAATTTGGTAGATTTTTTCAGGTATGCAGTGTCATATACGCAGCCGAATTCTTTGATCATCCTAAATGTTCATCCTTTAGAATGTGTCGGGTCAGATTCCATTTTTATTAATTTTGATTTTTTAAAATATATAAAATAAAAATAATTTTTAATTTTCAACTTAAAAAAATAATAATCAAAGTTAAAAAATGTGAAAAAAGAATAAACATCCTATGCTTATTTTAAAAAGGAGCAAAGAATCTAATTTCATCAGGCTACGCCTCGTAAATGAGTGAAAGTAATAACAAAAGATTAGTTGATTGGTATGTATTGAATTGCACGTTAATGTTTTTTAATTTATTTTTTAAATAAGAAAATAACGAAAAGACACCATGTACATTAATATATATAATCTTTTTAATACATCAATGAGAAAGTAAGCAATAAAAAAGTTCTCCACAAAGAGATGCCTCTTCCATGCGACGAAATGCATAATGCTGTTGCTCAAAGCGCGGAAGCGTAATTACTTTTATGAGTAAAATTTTATTATGATTCTTTACAAATGATCTTAATTTAGTTTTTGATTGAATTTTCTTTTTAATTTGATCATACTTTTAATTTGATCTTTTATGAAATTATATTTTTAATTTAATCTTTATATATCAATATTTTTTAATTTAATCCATTCTAAATTAAAATATTATTAATAATAGTACTTTACACATGAGTATTTTTAACTTTTATGGAAAAAAAATTATTGATTAATGATTTTATTTATAAAAAATAAATTAAAAAATACTGATATGTAAAAAATTAAATTAAAAAAATAATTTGATGACGAATTAAATTAAGAAATTTGTGAAAAATTATATTGATGAAATAATTTTATGAAAGATTACAATCTAAAAAACACTATCTATACAAAAATAATTAAAATAAAATTTCACTCTTAACTTTAATGTATCAAATTGGTATGCCAAATGCCACCAATTAACACGAAGCACCAGTATTGATGGACAACTCCTGATTTTCGTAACAAGCAATTTGTTGTGAAAAGTTACAGCAAAAAATAAGGGAAAATTAGTTGTAAAAAGGGATATATATATATATATATATATATTATTAAATAATAATTATAAAATTTTAATTAATATTATTTAAAATTTTTATTTTCTTTTTTTTCCATAAATTACCAAACATGCCGATATACGATGAACTGAAGAGAATGTCTCGCGGCCTCCAAAAACAATCTTGGTTGAGAAGTTCGAATTGGAGATCTCCAAAACCACTGGCGAACCATATTTTTCCTAAACCAGCAAACGAGAAGTTTACAATGGCATCTACTCTGAAATTTTGGAGGCATGCATAGACGAACAGACCAACCATCTTGAGAAGGCATAACATTCAGAGTCAAAAGGCATAACATAGAACCAACCTTCCAACCTCTCTTACCAGCATCGGAAGCAGTGATATCACTTTAATTGGCAGTGATCTCGTTGTTAAAGATATCAATCTTTTTTTTTTTTTGTGAAAAAATTATGCTTTTAATCATTATAATTTTATTTAATTTTTAATTTAATTTTTATAATTTAAAATTTTATAATTAAGTCTTAACTATTTACAAATTTTTTTATTTAATCTCCACGGTTAAAATTTTAAAAGTATTACATTAAATTTTACTGATATAACTAACTATATATTATCTTAATACTTTGAATATACATAATTTATGCTAATAAAAGAGATAAAAGTAAATTAAAAAATAAAATTAGCTCACACACACACATATATATATATATATGACAAAAATATAATAATAGAGACTAAATTAAAAATTATTTAAACTGTAAGAATCTAATTTTAAAATTTTAAATTATAAGAAATGCATTAAAATTGAATAAAATTATAAAGATTAAAAGTATAATTTTTGCTTCTTTTTCAATGTGTCATCTTAATAAGATCCTCACGATTAAAAACTTTGAATTATTACTTGTAATTGTTCTCCATGGTCGCCTAAATTACTAGATAAAGTTGTATTTTTGCATATCAAATTAACTATACATTTTATTTATTTATTACTTAAAATCAGTTACATGATTTTTGCCAAAATAAAAAATGCTACATGATTCATATAAAGTTAGGTTGTGAGATGAACAAGATGAAATATCACCTGATAGCATTTTTTCTTTTAACACAGAGTTGACACAGTCAACTTCTCTTTATTCTCTTCATGACATAATCTTCCACACCTTGCTTGATTGAACAAAAGCAGTGCAAGGGGATGAAACTTTTAAATAGTTTAGCCTTTGATTTTTTTTTTTAAAGGGTTAAAATGTAGAATCTTGTTATCGTCAACTTGGTAGTTTTCTTTATCTTTAACATTACTAAACATATATTAGCGTTTTAGCAATTATATATGCATGGTGAAATGGGCCCACCTGCTTAGATCTTGGAAATGGGAGACGTTTGGGACGGGATGTCTAGCAAAGAATTGGGGAGGGCAATATGGTCATTCCATCATATCTAATAGTGCTAAAATGCATGTGCGTTGCATGTGGAATGAATTATATATATATATATATATATATATATATATACACAGAGGTGGTTATTAATAAGCAACGTTTTTTAAAATTAAAAAGTGACTTCAAAGAAGTTAAAACTAAAAAAAAAAATTTGAATTAGTGAAATTGTTGATTTATGTTTCAATGATCAAATTAATTATGATTGAATTATAGTTAAACTAATAATAATTAAATTTATTTATTTATTTATTTAAATTTATATATATTAAAATTTTAATATAAAAAATAAATACTAATAAATTTTAAATACTTAATTAATAATTATATATTTCTTAAAATATTTGAGAAGTCATTTTTTAATTAAAAATTAAAAATTAATCATGATTAAAATTTTAAAGTATTTAATATTGAATTTAAGAGTACTATACAATTAAAATGTTTAAAATATAATTTTTCTCATATTAAATTGTTATTCTCAAAATTACAATTTTTATCTTTTCAATTACATTTCTTAGTCTCTTAAAAAGAAAAAAAGCAATAACGTCAACCTCTTACAGTAGTCCGTACAAGTATAAAGGATCCTAATTCAAAAGCAAAGGGTTTAAAAATAAAAAATTAAAAAAAAAAAGTAATTTTTCAAATAAAAAAATTTGACAAAAGTTAATATTATTATTGCTTTCATGTTTCTTTGTTTTTGCTTTTCTTCATGTTTCTCTATGTCAGCTTTCTCTATGCAAAAGCATAAGCATTTAGAAATGAAGGAAAGACAAAAAACCAAATGGCAGAAAAATGAGTAATTTTAGCCATATACTTTGATATTTGTGAGAGATGCTATTAAAAAATGGAGTATAATAGAGAGTAAGCACTGAAAATGGTTATGTAAATATGTGATTGACTTCAAAAATCATTGGAAAACACTATTGATAAATAAAGAGAAAATTCATAGTGTAAGCATATATGGGTTAAAAGTGGTTAGAAGAAATAGACAAGATATAGCAAGTAGGAAGAAAAGTTCATGTATGAATCATGTTCGAAATGATAGATAAGATACTTGATCATTAATGATAAATGCTATTTTTAAAAAATATTAATTCCCTTAAATTTAGGCATTTTAATAATTAATTATGGTTTAATGGATTTAATTAGAATATATTTGATTTTATTAAACATTCTTGCACTTTGGGAAATAATTTGCAAAAATTATTGGCTTTCAATGCATAAATTCTTTTAATTAATTTGATAAATTTTTCCTATTAAATATTTCCTATTATTTTGTAGAGTTCAATGGGCAAATGAAATTTAAATGGAGAGATTGATTTGAAGGAGAAATGCAAGTGGTTGGAAGAATGGAAGAGAAAGAATGTGCTGCTTTCCATGGAATCACACATATGGCATTTTCACAAGACCAACCTGTAGCATGCATCCACCTTCATGAGCTCGCGTCCTTCCTTCCCCTCTCACTTGAACACACTTACACTTAATCATTTATCCATTCTCCACGTTGATTCACTTCAACCACATACACACTCATGCAAGGGGTAGCACGTGGTCATCACATTCTCACGAGGGAATAAACCTCCAACTCACTTCACTAAATCACACACATGCATGCACGTTGCCATGAGGTCCAGCCACGTCTCTATAGTCCATGCATGCCTCCAGCAATTCATTCACGTGGTAGTAAACACACAAGCAGCAAACTTTCACTCATTTGCACACTATCAACACATTTGAATCATATTCTTGTTAGCCACCAATAGCTGCATAAGAAATATGTGAGAATAAATTAAATTCGAGCCGTGCACAAGGACACTGTCCTTGAGAGATATTCCACCACAAGACGACACTCCCCAGGATTGAACGAATTCTTCTGCGATGTCGCAGGAAAGCAAAACAGCAGAAACAAAAAAAACTCAGGGACGGAGAGAAGAAGAGAGAATAGGTCGAATGTTGTCCGGAGCTGTGGTGCATCGAACCCAATGAGCAACGCGGTATTTATAAGCACAAGCACAACGAAACGTTAGACCACGTTTAATTATATTAATGCGGACGTTTCTGAACGTTGGGCGGTTTCCGACATAAGGATTAATAAAACTTAAATCAGATAATAAAAACCAAAAAACGGATTAGTAATTACCGGTAAATGATGACTAACGTTCAGAAACGTTCACATAATGAACTAATAACCGAAGCTTTAAAATTGTGGATTTTCTGGAAGGCTATTTGAAAATATTTAATTTTTAAAAAAATAAATTCTGGCAACCGTAAAAATTGTTCAACACCGAGTATATTTTTGCACGCAAGGGGGGAAAATCGCCGAATTTCAACTGTGCCCAACTATGTTGGCCCAGCTTTTTATGCGCGCAAGCCCATTCTCCTCCTAGATCCATTTTGCTCTTCCATAATCACATGTTAATATTTATACCCTTTGGCCTTCATTTGTTTGAGCAATGTGGGACTCCTCTTTTTCTCTTTCCCTTTTGACACACACATATATTCTCCAACAATCCCCCACATGTGTGTCAAAAGATCACTATCATCTGAGTTATACATACGAGTATAAACATTTCGAATATGGTATCTTACGGACTATGAACCATTCCTAGACTAATAAAGCTTAGTATATAAAGTTGTAGGTGAAGCTTATAACTTCTATGAACCAACAATTTTTCGTTGTATACTAGAAGCCTTAAGAGTCAGTTTATACCCCCACAATTTCCACTGTTATCACAGTTTTGCATTTTAAACTATGGCCTTGCACGTGCCTAGTTTTAATGAATGCTCTAGAGATTTTTGCCATGATCTCATAGGAGCGGCCCCACTCCACATTCATATAAGTGATTTCATCAAGTGTGACTGCAATGAACACACCATCCATAAAGAATATAAAATCATTAAGAGCTTTTGCTCAGCCTCGCCAACAATGCATCCTAACACTTTTCTCATATCATAGGAATAGATCAAAATAATAAAGTGCTAGCAGAATTAACAAATGACTTATTTTTACCCATATGAACCTCCTTCATGAGATCACCAATTACAGAGGTTGGGTTACCATCACTATTAATTTTCAATGGCTTAAGTCCCATTCCCCTCGATGTTTCTAAAATTTGTTTCTTCCCTAAAGGTTTGGTTAGGGGGTCTACCAGATTTAATTCTGACCTTACAAAATCGATCAATATAACTCCATTTTTCAACAGTTGTCTTATAATATTATGTCTTAAACGAATATACCTACTTTTGCCATTGTAGGTCTTATTTTTAGTAACGACTATCGCCAATTGACTATCACAATGTAATGACACTGATGGTGTTGGTTTTTCACCTAATGGAATATTTGTCAAGAAGTTTTTCAACCACTCAGCCTCATTACTAGCCAACTCTAGAGCAATGAACTCTGAATCCATAGTGGATCTCGCTATAATATTTTGTTGAGCTGATTTCCAGGTTACTGCACCACCACCAAGAGTGAATACATAGCCACTAGTGGATTTAGTATCTTCTGAATCTGAGATCCAGTTAGCATCAATGTATCCTTCTAATACAGCAGGAAATCCATTATAACATATACCATAATTCATGGTACCTTTCAGATAACTCATTAATTTGTCCAAAGCTAACCAATGTTCACTACTTGGACAATGAGTATATTTATTCAATCTACACACAGCGTATGCTATATCAGGACGGGTGTAATTCATTAAATGCAATAAACTCCCAAGAATCTGTGCATATGTAGATTGAGCTACCGGATCACCCTTATTTTTAACTAATTTGGTGCTAGCATCATAAGGAATGCTTACAGGTATTTTTTCAAAGAATCCAAATTTTTTAAGAATTTTTTTAACATAATGTTCTTGAGATAGTAAAATACCATTTTCACTCCTTATGATCTTAACACCTAATATCACCTTTGCTTCACCCATATCCTTCATATCAAATTTAGAAGAAAGAAACCTTTTAGTTTCTATCACAACATTTATGCTTGTACCAAAAATAAGCATATCATCAACATATAAACAGATAATCACACAACCATCATTCACAATTTTTGTATAAACACATCTTTCTACTTCAACAGTGAAAAATCCATCACTTGTTAAGATTTGATCAAGTTTTTCATGCCATTGTTTTGGTACTTGTTTCAATCCATATAATGATTTAATAAGTTTACAAACTTTATTTTCTTGTCCAGAAGCAACACATCCTTCGGGTTGTATCATGTAAATTTCTTTTTCTAAATCACCATTTAAAAAAGCAGTTTTAACATCCATTTGATGAATAAAAAGCTTGTAAACTAAAGTTAAAGCAATCAAAATTCTAATAGAAGAAATTCTTGTTACTGGAGAAAAAGTATTAAAATAATCAATATTTCATTTTTGAGTAAATCCTTTAGCTACTAGCCTCGCTTTATATTTATCAATGGATCCAAGTTTTGTTTTGATTTAGTGAATCTATTTCAGTTTTAATTGCTTCTTTCCAAAGATGAGCATCAGAAGATGAAATTGCTTCAGAAAAATTTGATGGCTCATCTTGTAACATAAAAGTATAAAAATCATTTCCAAAAGAAGTTTCTTTTCTTTGTCTTTTGCTTCTCCTTAAATTTTCAACAAAATTTTCACTTTCATTTACTTTAAATGAAGAAGGCAAATTTTCAGCTGTTTGAGACATATATTGAATTTTCAATGGAAAAATATGTTCAAAAAATTCTGCATCTTTGGTTTCAATAATAATATTATGATCAAGAACATCACTTTTCAAAACCAGAAATCTATATGATGCACTGTGTTCAGCATATCCAATAAACATGCAATCAGAAGTTTTAGAACCAATTTTTCTCTTTTTAGGATCAGGTAATAAATTTTTGCCTAGACACCCCCACACTTTCAAATATTTTAAATTTGGTGTGTATCCTTTTCATAATTCATAAGGTGTTTTATTTGTTTTCTTATAAGGTATCCTATTTTGTAAAAAACATGCAGATAACAAAGCTTCACCCCATAAATTATCTGGTGCAGAAGAACTTACAAGCATAGCATTCATCATTTCTTTTAAAGCTCTATTTTTCCTTTCTGCTATTCCATTTGATTCAGGTGAATATGGAGGAGTTACTTCGTGAATGATTCCTTCTTTTTCACAAAAGTTATTAAATAAAACAAATTCTCCTCCTCTATCTGACCTAACCCTTTTAATCTTTTTATTTAATTGATTTTCTACCTCAGCTTTATATACAAGAAATTTATCAAAAGCTTCATTTTTATTTCTCAATAAATAAACTTTAGTATATCTAGAAAAATCATCGATAAAAGTTACAAAATATTTTTTACTATCTCTTGTCATAGTTTGTTTCAAATCACCTAAATCAGTATGTATCAAACTAAGCAATTCAGTTTCTCTTTGTACAAAAAAATGAGACTTTTTGGTTAATTTAGCTTCTACATAAATTTCACATTTGTTTAGAAAATCATTTTTAATTTCAGAAATTAAACTAAGTTTTTGCATTTTCTTTAAATATGATTTACTAACATGTCCTAATCGAACATGCCATATATCAAAAGTATCAACCATAAAGACAGGCAAGTAAGCAGAAGATGATGCATTTTCATTCATATCAGCAATGTTGAGTATAAACAGCCCCTGAGTACAATAGCCCTTCCCTAAAAATACATTATTCTTTGTCATTACGATCTTATCAGATTCAAATGACACCTTAACCCCAGCTTTGCTTAATAGAGCTACAGAAATTAAATTGGCTCTAACATTAAGCACATGAAGAACATCACTGAGTGACAAAGTTTTTCTAGATGTGAGTTTCAGTTCAACCTTTCCTTTTCATAGAACTTTTGCAGTTTGGGAATCAGCAAGGTAAACATGGTCTTCTCCTTCCTTGATAGGATTATAGGAGGCAAACATCTCACGATTTGTACAAATGTGCCTGGTAGCCCCAAAGTCTACCACCTATTTTTTCACATGGGATACCAAGAGAGCTTGAGAAATGACTGCTACAATGATTTCATTTTCTTCATCTCCTTGAACCAGATTGGCCCTAGGAGGATTGTCATTTCTAGCCCTCTTCCTGCATTGAGCAGCATGGTGGCCTGGTTTTCCACAAACAAAGTAACTCCCTTTCTTTTTGAATTTGGGGTTAGAACTCTTGGGCTTGTAGTCAGGTTTTGTTTTAGAGTCATACATCTTGCCATACTGCTTTGTCCCCACCAAATTTGCTTTTGAGATCATCTCTTTGCCTTTTGCAGCTTGCATCTCTTTTTGATTTGTGTCCTCAATTATGATGTGAGTGATTAAGTCCGACAGTGGCAATTACTTTTATTTGTGTTTCAGTTGTTGTTTATAGTCCTTCCATGATTCAAGCAGCTTCTCAATCAGAATTCCAGCAACAAACTCGTCAGGTAAGTTGATTTTTTCTGCCCTCAACTCTTCTAACAACTTATGGTACTTGTTAATTTGCAGCTTAATATCCTTGTCCTCGGTCATCTCCCATCTATAGTAATTTCCAACAACAAACTTTTGCTTCCCAACATCCTCAATAGTATATTTGGTAATTAGCGATTCCCAGATTTTGCTTGCTTCCTTGTACACATAGTAAACATCGAAGAGATCATTAGAAAAAGTGTTAATGATGGTATTTCTGCATACCTTGTTGGCATATTCCCAAGCAATCATTTGATTTTGGTCAAGATCTAACGAAGGCTCAGATTGTGTGAGTGCAACAGCAACTCCATGTAGGTCAAGGATAGAATAAACACGTTCTTGCCACCTTCGAAAGTTTTTACCATCGAACATTTCAATTTTTGAAATATCAGGTGGTGGCCTAGACAGTGGCATCGGAGGCAGTGTGAACGGAACAGAGGATGCAGTACCAATACTAACACCGACAGGGCCATCGAAAGCAAGAGCATTGTTTTGTTGTTACTCCATATCTCTCAAGATTCTTAGCCACCAATAGCTGCACAAGAAATATGTGAGAATAAATTAAATTCGAGCCGTGCACAAGGACACTATCCTTGAGAGATATTCCGCCACTAGACGGCACTCCCCAGGATTGAACGAATTCTTCTGCGATATCACAGGAAAGCAGAACAGCAGAAACAAAAAAAACTCAAGGATGGAGAGAATAGGTCGAATGTTGTCCGGAGCTGTAGTGCATCGAACCCAATGAGCAATGCGGTATTTATAAGCACAAGCGCAGCGAAACGTTGGACCACGTTTAATTATATTAATGCGAACATTTTTGAACGTTGGGCGGTTTCCGACATAAGGATTAATAAACATTAAATTAGATAATAAAAACTAAAAAACGGATTAGTAATTACCGGTAAATGATGACCAACGTTCAGAAACGTTCACATAATGAACTAATAACCGAAGCCTTAAAATTGTGGATTTTTTGGAAGGCTATTTGAAAATATTTAATTTTCAAAAAAATAAATTCTGGCAACGATAAAAATTGTCCAACACCGCGTATATTTTTGCACGCAGGGGGGGAAAATCGCCGAATTTCAACTGTGTCCAACTATGTTGGCCCAGCTTTTTGTGCGCGTGAGCCCATTCTCCTCCTAGGCCCATTTTGCTCTTCCATAATCACATGTTAATATTTATACCCTTTGGCCTTCATTTGTTTGAGCAATGTGGGACTCCTCTTTTTCTCTTTCCCTTTTGACACACACACATATTCTCTAACAATTCTTCCACGTAGCTGCATAAACGCTACACATTCAACTCCCACGTCACATGAGCTAGCTTCCTGCACTCACTTTCACATTAACAAAACACACCCACACTCTCCATGTAGCAACTCATGTAGACCAACTCACTATTTACACACTTTAAGCACGGGTATCTTCGTACAGTAACACATCAGCTGCATGAAGGAAGTTACAAGAGAAGAAGCTATGAGTTCCAACAAGGAGCAGAACGTGGAATGGGAGGAAGAGAACATGGGCAGCTCACGTGCTGAGAAAGAAGAGAAACAAAGTACTCTTCGGTTTTGGAAGATGAAGCCATGAGCTGGAGGAAGAGTTATAAGTTAGTGAGGAGAAGGAAGGCTCTTGCGTGAGACTTAAACAAAGGCAAAACGTGCTGGGGATTGAGAAAACACTTACTGAATTGGAAGCAACAAATGAGGCTCGGGTTGATGGCATGAACTGGGAAGAAGCGTAGCTGCACAATGGAGAAAACAAGAATGAAGTAAGGAGAAGAAGCAGCAGCACAAGTTCAGCTCTAACGTTACACCCATTAGCTGAAGAAGCTTATGAGCAGAGGACAAGAGCTATGGGTTTAAAGCGTGAGAAAGAGGTTGGAATAAATGAAGAAAAGAAGCACGTGGGAAGGGAAAGGAAGCTATGAGTTGCATGACACATGAACAGTAAACAAATGAGCTAGGAATGGAGAGAAGCTTACGTGGGAAAATACGTGGAGTAGCAGCAGAATTAATGAGCTTGAGAAAAACACGTGAGGGCTGGAGAATAAGAACCACGTGAGGTGAAGCCACGAGCTGGAGAAGAGAAATGAGTGAAGAGAACACATGAGCAGAATAATTGGATGGCACGTGATCTAGGGTGTTGGGACAGTAGCTAAAAACAGGGATCTCATCCACTCAATCACCATCTATTCAATCGTATCCATTCATTCAGGAAGCACGTGAGGGAGGATTAATACACTCGAGCAGAGGCATTTAAGGGAGCATCCACGCATTCCTTTCTTCCATTCGAACCACTCCATTCCTCTTTTGCCGTAGCCATCTCCAACCCCATTTCACTCTATCTACTTCCACCTCTATGAGAGTTTAATTCCTTCTCGTGGCAAGCTTGGATGACAACTTTGGAGAAGTTTGAATCCATGGAATTTAACAAGGGATTTGCGGCTAAGATTTTCATTTTAATTTTTTTTTTACATTAATTTTTATTCTTAAACTTGTTTGGTTAAGCTTGTAATTAATTGAGATTGATGTAGTTTATAATTAATAATTGGTTAGACATTAGTTAGGAGATTATTTGAATGATTAATTGATTGGATTAAATGTTGAATTTTTCATTCTCCTTCAATTTTTCATGTATACAAGGTGTTTGATAAAATGTATGAGTGAAATTATGTGCTTAATTGTTTAAATTAAGGATTCTTTTGAGTTTAATTGGTTAATTAAAAATCTTAGGGTGATAATTCAGAGGCAAATTGATTAATTAATCAATGAAATTTAGTGTTCAAATATCCTAATAATAAGAATTAATCAATTGATACGGGGTTGAAGTTTCAACTTATTCTTAACTTGTTGATTTCTTAAATCTTGAATGGTAATTCAAGATCATTTGCCATAAACACAATTAGGAACTCTTAAAATAGAATCATTTAAAATTGAATTAGGATAAGGACAGTGGATATCAAGGAATGAATCTAAGGTTAGTCACAAATCCATTAGTTGCCTTTTAGGTTAAGCATTTAGGTAGAAATAGTTAGGAATTTAAATTCATTTTGGTTTAATTAGTTTAATTCAATCAAACCCCCTTTAATTAGATAGTTTTAGGATCCTTTTATATTTGAAAAATCCAATTAAACATTAAATTTCATTTCTAAGCGAGACAATCTAGGTTGCACCCAATATTGCATATATTTTTTAATCTAGTTTTATTTTGAAGTTACGTGACACGACCTTTTAATTAACTAAAAAAAAATTGTAATTTGAATAAACATATTTATTTTGTTGCTATGGAAGGAATACAATTGATTTCCTTAACCTAAAAGGCAATGTAAAGCTATCTGAAGACTAAGATTCCGTTAACTGATATTATAGGGTATCTGAGAGGATTAGTCACTGCTAAAGAATTAATAGAGGTTACGATAAGGAATTTTTCTGTATTCTCTTAATAGGTGAGTAAATAATACCAATTATGTGCCATTTATATATTCATTTACCATGCAACTCCATTTTCAAACTTATAATAAAATGGTTCTTAATTAATTGTATTTATTTTACTAATTTTATTTTTGATTATTTAGTTATCTAAAGTTTATTTAAGAAATTTTGACATTGGGTATATATGTACTGATGTCGGAAATTGTCTTTGTTTGATTGTGAAAATTTGGATTCAACTTTTTTTATATCTTTGTAAATTGAAATGCTAATGAAACACACAGTTATATATTTTAATGATATGTATGAGAAATTATGAATTGTGATTTACTTTGAGTATGTAGTTATGAGATGATTTATTTTAGGAGCTATCTGTTTCAGAACATTGTAGCTAACTGCAGTGGTGATTAGCCACAGTGTACTGTGACATGTATTCTAGTTAGTAGGGATGTTGCTAACCCCGTGTGGTTGCCCACCATACATGGATCTATTCTAATTTTCTCAAGTAGATTGCTCAGCATTTGTATTACTTACCCTCGTAAGCTATGTGCTCTGCGTCTGATCAATTTGGTACCGACAATATGTTTCCTATTGTATTTTATGAAAGTTTTATTAGAAGAGTTCATTTATCACCGCTTTTAAAGTTTCAAACTATGAATTACTGTTTTGAAAAGAAAATTAATGTGAAAGTGCTCTTATACCTTATAGTTAGCTTTATTTACTCACTAAGCATTTGACTCACTCCTTCTAATTTCAATTTTTTCTAGATAGTAGTGTCAGACCTAATCCTTCTCCATTGCCTTAGGATTAGTCATCCCCTTTGTTTTTGGTGAGCCCTTGCATCTTTTTGTGGGGGCTTATTTTGATAATTCACTTAGAATTTATTTTGTATTGTAGCATATTTGTATGTAGTTCCATTGAACCATAGATAGGATTGCCCACCCTAGAAATTCTTATGTACTAGTTTGGATTGGTAGTAGGATACTCTTTTGATATATTTGTACTAGCTAGCTGATTTATAGAAATATCAAGAGGTCTAAATTACACAGGAGATTCTACCGAAATTTTTACAAAAGTCACATGAAATTAAATGTGTTTAATACCAGTATAATTCACAATTGCTCTATTTAGCTCTATCATTTGATATTGCATTATAGGAATACTCAATAAATATTTAGTAAGATCTTAGTTTTAGATAAACTTATGAAAGAGAAATTGTTCATCTTCTGTGCTGGTCACACGTGCAGTTTTAAGGTATGACAGAGTTGGTATCAGAGCTTAAGTCTTTCTGTAGTCATGTGAAGAAAGTGTTCTTCGATGGGATCTCAATTATTATTATAGACTTAGGCATAATCATAATTGGGATGTTATCGAAAACCTTATAGGATATCCTCATATTTTTCTTCAAGTCTGTTAGTCTTGGTAAATGTGATGTTTATTCGCTTTAAGACTTAAATTTTGAAAATGTTCTAAATGGCTGTTATTTTATTGTAAAGTGAGAATGCCTCCCAAAATTTGTTTAGTTAATAGGCTAGCTATTGTAAATGAAGATTTTGTAAGTGCAATGGCTCAACAAGCTGCCCCACCTACTCAAGGGCATGGCTAAGGCTAGGGTAGAGGTTGTGGGACTATTAGACCCCCAGATAGCCTCCACCTGAGGATAAAGTAGAGCCTCCATAGTCCCCAGAGGAAGTTGCACCACCAGTTTAGCCAAAACTAGTGAAGTCTTAGGTTATGAGACAAGAGAGAGATTCAAGTAACTCTTTCTTAGTTCATAAAGTTGAAGCCTCCTACTTATTTTGGAATAGACAATTAAGAGGATCACCAGCAATTTACAGATGGTATTAAGAAAATATGTAGAGTTTTGAGTTGTTTGAGTGCTAAATTAGCAGAGTTTACTAGGTTTCAATTACAAGATGCAACTTACTTGTAGTTCTAGACTTTGTTAAGTAAGAGGCTAGTTAGATCATCCTTAATGTTATGGGAGGAATTTAAAGAACTTTTTATGGATCACTTTATGTCATAGAGTGTTTGGGATGCTAGAGCTAAATAGTTTAAGGGTTTGAAGCTAACACTAGGCATGAGTGTCTTTGATTACAATATTCGTTTCACATAGCTGTCTCGGTATGCCTCACATTTAGTCTTTATTGAGAGGGACAAGATCAAGCAATTTGTGAATAGGTTACCTCAAACATTGTACAAGGTGGTTGCTCCATAAATGAATCTATTTCCTTTATATTCAGTTATTGTAGACTATGCAGTTATGATAGAGATGAGGGATAGGAAGGAGGATACCTCCTAGAAGAAGAGGAAGCGAGATAATGAAGGGAGGTATGAAGGTAGTTTATTTGTAGCTGGATCTTCTTATAAGCTAAGACTTCAAGGTCATCAGAACCTATTCAGGCCTTTATAGGATCTTTGACTTCATTTTCTACTGGCACTAATAAGCACAAAGCATGTTTTCAAGAGTGCTAGCATAGTACCTACCTCAATTTCTGCTTAGTCTCGGCAGTTTATGGATCATTGTTCTATTTGTGAGAAGATACATTCTGGCTCTTGTCACAGAGAGAAGAGAGCATGTTTTCATTGTGGATAAGTTAGGCATTTTGTAACATCCAGTTCTCTAAAAATGAGAAAAAATGCAAGAAACATAATGCACGATTTCTCCATAAATGAACGAAATTCATTTGATACAAAGCAAGTCTAAAAATAACTTAGTTAAGGTTCCAAAAAATTTAGAAAGCATTCTAGACTCCTAAAAATGAGAATCCTAAGCTAAGACGGAAAGAAAAATAGAGTTAGAATGAAGAAACAAATTATGACAGAAGATTGACGAAATGTAATGGCATTTTTGTAATTTTGAGCAAATTTTGAAATTCACACAGGAGGGCTTGTTTTCTTCGGGATTTTTAGAGGCCCTAAAAAACTATGGGAAGTCCTGGGATAGTTAAAACCCCTCCAGTAGACATTTTTTCAACGTTGGTGTACTCGAACTTTAACTGATTCGAGAAGGTTTTAGCTTCGATTTAAGTGATTCCAAATGCATTTTTCTAAATTGGGAACTTAAATTTTATAATGGAAAATACAGTTCAAAAAAAGGAGCTAAAACGAATGAGAAACAAAAATGCCAAGAACAAAAAGCAAAATGAGAAATTTTGAAAAGTATTTCTTCCTCCCACTTATAAATAGGTGGCGCCACTCCTCCTCACTCATTTAGACACAATTTTTTCTGCCCAAATTCAGATAATAAGGCTAGGGTTTAGGCGCACCAAAGGGAGAGAAGAAGAAGGAGAAATTCAAGACATATAATATGGAAATTTGATTATTTTTCATGTTTTCTCTTAGTCAATCTCTTCTTCTCCTTTTCCCCCTTCTTTCCTATGATTTCATTGAAGTTTTAAGGGTTGTTTTGAAGGAAGAACATAGGGGAAATTTCTAAATTTAGGTGAAGAAGCCAAGGAAGGTGAAGAACAAGCAAGAAAAACTAAGGAAAACAAGGTATCATACAATCCTTCCACTTGATCTTCTTCCTCCCCTCTCTTGTGAGTATTTCGACCTATATATGGTCAACCTTAAAGAGTCAAGTTTTCAACTAAACCAAGGGTGAATCTTAGGAATTTGAGGGAGAAGAACAAGAATATGCAAAGAAAACAACAAACTAGCCATTAGATTTCAAGATACAAATTCTAGGGTTTTAAGTGCACTTTGTAAAATCTAATGTTGCACAATGATTTTTAGGCCTAAATAAGAGTTTAATTGAGCTCCTAAGATCTCTAGAAGTCTCCCATGTGCTTCCTTTATCAAGGAAACAAAGCAAAATCTATGAAGCCCTAACTCCTCTATAGCCTCAGCTTAAAGGGGTTTGAGTAGTTAGGGAGAGTTTTAAATTTTTCCAAACCCATTTTTGAGTCATATATGATGAATAAATATGAGGAGAAGCTTTGGGAGAAATTTAGAAACCATAGAAAGTGAGTTGGTGCTATATATTCCATATTATGACCTAAAGAAGCAACATATAATTAGGCTCTTGATTTTGATTGTGTGATGACTCCAAGAGACTTAAAAGGAGTCAAGAATCATATTTGAAAGGAAGGAATGGAGCCTAAAATTTATTTGAGGTGTGTTGCTTCATTGGGTGTAATTATGGAATCATAATGAGGTTTATAGATTAAGCTAGTATCTAAGCAAGTTGTGTAGCTTTAAAATTAATTCCTTGAACCTAATTGGCTTTCATAAATTGTGTTTAAGCCAAGAGAAATCATCCCCATACTTTTGTGTGTCTGTGGCCGAAAGAGAGAGCTTGGATTCAAGAGAAAAATGTATAATTATATCCAAGGTAGCTCACTCCTCCTTCTCTCATGTATGATTGTTTGTTTTACTTGTTTTTGAATGTGTGTATATGTATTTGTAAGCCATGAAAACTGTTCTAGCATGATTTTGATTCCATGGTGCCATGATGTTACAATATGCTTTTATATGATGTTTATAATATGTACTTAGATTTGCTTGAGTGTGATGAGGCCAAGAACCCCCAGTCATAGTGAGGATGAGCCAAGAACCCTTAAGATTGGTTGAGACAAAGTAAAGAGTCTCCCAAAAGCGAGGTTGACTCCCAATAGTATGGTTGAGTCTAAAAATCTCTTAAAGAATGGGTGAAGCAAGTCCAAAATCCACAAGTAAATAAGTGAGGCCAATCCACTTGCTTGGCAACTTATGTATGCTATGTATGACTTTTTCAAATACTAAGAATGCTTATTGAATGATTGCACATGTCCATATGCTATGTATATATCTGTGAGACTTGTTTTGCATACTTTATGTATGATTGAATAGGAGATGAGCTATTGGGATTCTTTAAATCTCATCCCCTCCTATAAAATGTTTTAACATGCTAGGTAGACTAAAAGAGCAAGGTAATGAAAACCAACCACCTTGAAAATGAGAAGATGACATTAAAGTGCTTGAATTTTGCTACTTTAAGACTATACAGTAGGAAAATGATGTAATCAATAGATGTATATATAATATGATATTATGAACATATGTAATTATGATAACATGTCATGTATAAATAGGAGAATATGTTCTGTGACCATTAGATTGTGATTTGAGCATGTTTTGGCAAATGAGCTTCTTGGATGACATTATGAAAATGTACATAAATGAGAGTGAAGTAGCCAAAATGAGATGCATGGACTTTGGGACCATTTGGGCAGCTCACACAAGTCCTAATTATGCTTTTAGACTTACCCAAGAAGTGTCAAACCCCAAGAAAAGCTATTTGGACATTTTGGTATCCTATATGGAATCAAAATTGACCATAATGGAACCCTATGTCACTTTTTGTCCAAATGAACTCTTCTTGATTTGAGATTTAGCATGCAATTAGAGCTTCTTGAGAACTTTTTAAGAAGCTAAAGAATAAAATTTTCAGAGGTTTATAGAATATTTGATAAATTTTCAAATTTGGAAAATTTTGTGGTTTTAGTCATGTTATTGTTCACTTAGGTTTGAAAATGGAATCTATCACACAAGGCTCAAATGATGTCCAATTGCAATGAAATTATATATAGAGAAATTAAACATTCCCAGTGACTTGTGCCAACTAGAAACATCTCATTTGGATGTCTAAAGAGGGAGATATGAATTTTCAAATTATCTATCCAGTATTAGGAAGTCCAACCAACCTCAGTTACTGTTCGATTGAGTTTCGAGGTCTAAGCATACCTAAATCAGTTTGAAGTTATTTTTCCCTTCTAATTAACATCCATAAATTTCTAGATTGGTATCATTTGCATAGATTAGATTTTTATAAAATTAATGGATATTTTTAAAGTTTGCTGCAGAATTCTATGACAGCACCAATGGATAGCCTGACCTTTGGACCATTTCGAATGTCAAATGCCTTCTGTGTGGATATTATGATCTGGACATATTTTTAGCATAAAGTAAACATGTGTAGCTTTTTAGAATAGCCAAGAATACATGATTTTGATTTTTCTAGAATTAATTATAATTTTTCAAAGTTGTGACAAAAATGAGAACAAATCTGGCCGAAAATATATAGATATATTTTATGCTTCCTTTTGAGTTTCACGAGATGTAGGCCACTTTTAATGATTCTAATGAATTGTATTCATATAATTAAACATGGGAATGTGTTGTATGAGCTCATATGGTCCACGTGACACATAATGAAATTTTCATATACATCGCAATGTAAAGAAATACATTATTTTAATTCCCTTTTCTTTGCTCTTTCATGGAATCTATGATGCAAAGTATGGGAATGTTATGAAATGAGCTAGAAATATATGGTATTACACATTTGGTGAGAGATTATCCTCAGTGTTACCCTAAGTCTAGTCAGGGATCAATTTGACCTACTATGCAATTCTTAGCAGGGGCTCTGCTAGCTATTGCAGTTACAGTTTAGAGTGGTAGAGGTAGTAACAGTAGGGTAATTGTAGGTAGAGGTTAGATGGATGTAGGTTGTGGTTAGGCTTGGGTTTTTGCTTTGAATAGACAAGATGCACAAACATCCAATGCCGTGGTGATAGGTACACTCATAGTTTGTTCGCATGATGCATATGCATTATTTGATCCTTGTTCAACATATTCTTATATATCTCCATATTTTGCAAAGAAGATTAGCAAAGATTTTGAAAAATTAAATTGCCTGCTACTAGTTGCATGTAATGAACATAATTTCATAAACGACGCAATAAGCCGTATAAAAGCAAGTCTATTAAAATGAGCTAGAAAATACTTGTGAAATTTTGGGTAAAGTTCTAGGCTCTTGAAAATGATAACTCCTGGCTCAAATGGAAAGAAAAATGGCATTAGGACGGAGAAACGAAATTGTGACGAAAACTAACAAAACGCAATAGCATTTTCGTAAATAGGTGCAACTCTTGGGAAAACTCACAAGAAGGCTTTTTAAATGGAAATTTTGAGTTGTCCAGGGTTCTTAGAGGCCCCAAAAATTATGGGAAGTCCTAGGACTGGTAAAGCCCCTTCGGTATACTTTTTCCAATAGCAATGAGCTTAAATTTTGATGGATTTGTTCAGGAAGGTTTTAGCTTTGATTTAAGTGAGTTCAAAGGCATTTTGTTAAATTGAGAACCTAAATTTTATAATTGAAAATACGGTTCTTAAAAAAGAGCTAAAACGAAATTGCCATTGCGGAAGGGCAAAATTAGAATAGTTTAAGAAAGGAAGCTTCTTGAATTCTCTTTTAAATTCATGCCTCTTCTCCCATGTGTGTAGACTGACTTAGCATCTGCCAAAATAGAAGGGAGAAGCTCCATCTTAGGTGCACCAAAAGGCTGAGAAGAAGAAGGGAGAAAAGCCAAGAAAGGTAAGGAAATTTGTAGAATTTCATGCTCCTTCTTCTTCCAATCTTACTCTCCTCCTTTTATGCTTTCTTTCTATGGTTTTCTTGAATGGAATGATTCTATTTTTGGTCCAGAAAAGAGGGAGGACAGTTCAAAAATTTAGGGAGGAGCATATCAAGGAGAAAAGCTCTTGAAAACAAATTGAAATCCAAGATAATCTTTTGCTTTTGTTGCTTCTTCCTTGTTATTCTTTGTAACATCCAGTTCTTTGAAAATAAGAGAAAATGTCAGAAACGTAACGTATGATTTCTCCATAAACAAACGAAACTCACCGGATACAAAAGGAAGTTTCGCAAAATGATGTAGTTAAGGTTGTCACACCCGAAAAATACGACTGCGTGACACCTTTTAAAAGAAATCCAAATTAAACTTTTAAAGAAAGCGAAAATTGAAATCAAAAATTAAAAGTGAAAATAAATAGGGTTCAGGAGTCGCCACCAAAATTTTATTTTTTAGAAAGCAAAATTTTGAAAAAACCTTTTTATTTGAAAAATGGTCTACAAACTAAATTCAGATGCGAGAATCGATTATGAGTGGGGAAGGTGTTAGGCATCCCACTACACCCATTCCTAAGAATGGTGACTCTAAATTAGTTGTGCAAAATTAATATGACCTCGATTCTATTTTAATTTTTCCTAATAAATCACATGCAAAAATAGAAGAAAAAATTTAAGGAAATAAAATTAAAAATAAAAAGAAGAAAAAAAATAAAAAGTAAAATAAAAAGAAATTCAAAGAATAAAATAAGAAAAAAAAGAATAAAATTAAATGTAAAATAAGATTACAAGGAATTAAAGGAATAAAATTAAAAGAAATTAAAGAAATAAAATTAAAAGAAAATGTTTATTTACAAAGCGCGGACTTGACTTAAGATGAGAGTTTAGGACCTATATGTAACCTACAATAGGGATCAAAGTCCACGTAATTCGAATAGAGATTGTATTTCTTGGTTGGTTTTTGTTTTTGTTTTTGTTTTTGTTGTTTTTTTGTTTTTTTTTTCTTCTTTGTCTTATATTTTGTTTTTCTCTTTTTTCCTTTTTTCTTGTATGTCCTTTATTATTTTATTTTTTTATATTTATTTTTTTTTTGTTTGGGTGTTGTTTTTTTTCGAAAAGATGAAGAAAATAAATTATTTTTTCCTCAAATAAAACGAGTTTTGAAATTATTTGATGTGTTTTAATTTACTAAAGGAAAATTTAATTGTACTTTTCTTGCATTTTTATTTTTTTCTTTCTTTTCCTATCATTTTTTCATTCATTTTCATTTCATTTTTTTTCTTTTTTATTTTTTTCTCCTTTTTTTTTTAAATTTTTTTTGTTATTGTTTTATTCTTGCTTTTTCCTTTCTTCTTATTTTTTGTTTTTGCTATTATCTTTTGTTTTCTATCTTTATTTCTCTTTTTTTTTTTGTTTTTTTTCTCTATTTGTTTCTTTCTTTTTTTTTGGCTAATTTTTTTTGTGTTTTTTTTTCTTCTTTCTTTTTGTTTTTAGTTCTATTCATTTTTGTTTTGTTTGTATTTTATTTTTTATTTTTTTATTTTTGGTATATATTATTTTTTTATTTTGTTTTGTTTTGTTTGGTTCTTTTTGTTTTGTTGTTTTTATCCTTTTCTTTGTTTTTGTTTTTATTGTGTTTTGTCTTTGTTTTGTTTTATTATTTTTTTTGTGCTTTTGTTTTTTTTTTTTGTGTTGTTTTTGTTTTTTATTTTTTTGTGTTGTTTTTTTTTCTTTGCTTTTCTTTTTTTTTGTTTCATTTTTTTAATCTTATTTTTTATGACATTAAAAAGGATTTTCATCTTTCTTCTTTTCTTTTGAAATTTTTTATTTGATTTATTGATTTATTGGTTTTTTTTCTTGTATTTTGATTGGATTTTTCTTCTTTTTTATAATTAGTTTTTTTTGAAATTTTGGTTTTAATTAAACTTTAATTTTTGTTTCTCATTGTTGATTGATTTCTTTTTATTTTTCCATTTTTGTTAGATTTTATTCTTTATATATTTTTTGTCCCTTTTTTATTGTTATATATATATTTATGTAAATAAGAAAGATTTTTTGATTTTATGAAATATATTTTTATAAAAAAACTTTGAGAAAGTACATAAGCTTCAAAAAAGTTTAATTCCTACTTACTTTTATGTTTTACTTTGTTTGGTTTTATCTTTTTTTTTATTCTTTTTTTTTTTGTTTGAAAATCTTTTTAGGTTTTCTTTTCCCTCTTTTTATTCTTTTATTCTTACTCTTTACTTTTTCCAAAAAAAGACAATCTCTAAAGGAAAATTTATCTTTGAATCTTTATAACAGTACTTTTCAAACATTTGCAAAATAAACGTTAGGAACGGAGTAGGCAAATATTTGAAGTTCAATTTTGTTCTTAGTAAAAAGCTTTTTAATCTTTCTTTTTTGTTCTTTTCACGAAAAATTTTCCTTGAGGAATTATTTGCTAGGGGTCGTTGAAACCCAAAACACTAAACATACATTCAAGGCTCAAAAGGCACTAAGGAGGCTTATTGCCACACATGACTTTTTGGTCTATCCCTATACGCATAAGGGGATATGGAATCCCACACAACTATTCTAACGCAAAAGTTGACAAAAACAAATAACAAAAAAATAGGGAAAATATTTACAAACCAAAATAACAGCTTGCATGTGTGTGTTAAGTGTTCAACCAGATTCACTACATCATTCTTGAGTATATTTACAGTATGAAAGGAAAAGAAAGTAAAAAAAAAAATAGAAAGAAAAGAAAAAGAAATATATATATATATATATATATATACAATTTACATATCCATTATAACATATCCTCTAATCAGATCACAGGGCCACTCGTGCCTCGAAAATTTGAGCCCCACACATATTACTCCATTGGCGTCTTGGAGCATCAGACACAGATGAACTAGTAAAATAAGAGCAGAGATAACGCATATAACAATGCCCATTGTTAGGAAGAACATTACTATGATTCCAAATTCCCGAAAATCCCCCTTGTTAATAAACATCCTACAGTCAATGGGATAAGGATCTGAGGTTCATTTCTTGTTCCCCATTTACTGTCATAAAAAAAAAAAAATAGGGCAACAAAGGAGACAAATGAAATTAGGTTTGCCTAACAGTGGATCTAATAAGCTTCAACTATCCCCTAATTACCATGAAGCAAAATGACCAGATGATAACAAAAATTTCCAGCCAAGCAAATTGAGTTAGACACGAACAACCAAATCCAGTAGTGCATTGCAAAATTCAACTCGTACAGACCAAAATTTCATATTCATAACTACAGGCTAAACAATGTCATACATAAGACTTTTCAGATCGAGGACTGTTTACCCAATATGGAAAGGGGGAAGGAGTGGGAATTCTCATCAATGCATCAGTCTACGATCCCACTCTGACCAAATGGCCCGAATGGAACCCACTTCAGCATACGATAATAGACTACATCCCACGTTCTACAAATTCAAGAAGCAAACCGGATAGATGACATATGACAATTCGCATAACATGAGTCTTAACCCTTTGAATTAGACATTCAAATCATCAGCACCCAACATCAATTGAACCAGGTTATATTCAAGACACAGAAGTCTCTGGTTTCAGCATACACGAATCAGAATTCACACATGGGTTCATTATTTTGGGATGAAAGGGAAAGCACAAGAAACATACCTCGAATTCCGTTCAGCTTGTGAATGATTGGACTGGTACGCTTCTTCGATCGAATCCTTCTGCACTAAAACCCAACCCGCACTAGGATACAGTTTGATTCCCTGGTTCAGAACTTTGATCCCTCATTTCTCAAATCTCTCCTCCTCAGCCTCTCTCACTTGAAATCACTCCCCAACAAAAACCCCTCGCTTCCCTCGTTTTCCCGAAAATGTTTCCCTGTAACCTAAAAATCAACCTAGCGAAGGAACCTCCATTCTATTTCTTCTCGGTTTCTTACTACCCCAGACAGCCTCCCCTCTTAATCTCGCCTTCGTTTTTCGGAACGAAATCTCTTGTAACACTCACTCAGCCTCTCTACTATCGAATCCCTTCGTCCAAAACAAAATCCTTTTCTCTGTCTCTCTCGTCCTTCAAACTTTATAGGCGTCCCTCCTATGGTTCCCTTCTGCTCCTTCCTCCCAAAATCCTTCGGTATCCCCTGCTCCACTAACATTTCCATCCTCCCTGTATGATTAGGTTTTCTAGCATCTGAGTGCGTCGTGCACTGCTGTATGGTTTTCACCCTCTCTATCTTGCCGTATCATTTGCTGCTGAATGATGCGGGAGCGAGGAGGCCAGAGAGGGGGGGACCAGAGGGACCACCTGATTATTTAAGTCGGGTAGGTTTTTTTTTAGAAATGGGTTTTTGAAGAGGGTAGATGGGTTATTGGGCTTCAGGTTGAAGGAATTGGGCATGAATCAGTCTTAAACATGTTGAGCCCCTTCCCCGGACTTTTCTTTTTTTTTTTTTTTAGGCTTAATGATTTTTGAATCTTTTTTTTTATTGTTTTTTTTTTTTTTATTTTGGGGCTTCCCCCCCCCTTTTTTTTTACATAGTTTATTAAACATGTTGGACCCCTTCCCTGGACTTTTTTTTTTTTTTTTTTTTCTTTGGGCTTAATGATTTTTTAATCTCTTTTTTTTTTTGTTTTTTTTTTTTAAATTTTGGGGCTTCCCTTTTTTTTTAAAACATAGTTTTTTTTGTTTTTTTCTATTTTTCTTTTTTTTTTGTAGTACCCTTTTGATGATTTTTCTTTTGGCCTTTTATTTCTTTTATTTTATTTTTTATTTTGGATGATTTTTTGAATTAACTTGCTTTTAGTCTTTTCTTTGTGGGTTTTACTTTTTTTTTTTTTTTTTTCATTTCTCCTTCTCTTTTTCCTAGTCTTTTCTTTCTTATTTATATATATTTTTTGATTTTTATTATTCCCTCTCTGATTTTTTTTTTGTTCCAATTTTGGGATTAATGGGCCTTTACCTTGTTTTATTCTTTTATTTTTATTTTTATTTATTTTGGGTGCTTTTCCTTTGATTTTTTTATTATATTTTTTTATTAGTTTTAATTTTTTTTGTTTAATGGGCCTTTACCTTGTTTTATTTTTTTTTTTTATTTTTACTTTTATTGTTTTATTTTTATTTTTATTTTTATTTTTATTTATTTTGGGTTCTTTTCCTTTGATTTTTTTATTAGTTTTAATTTTTTTGTTTTTATTTTCTTTTACTTTTATTAGTTTAATTTTTATATTATTTTGAAATATATCCAGACAAAATATGGTGTTCACAGTTGCCCTTCTTTACTTGTTTCTTAAATAAAGAGATTGAAAATGTAATTTTTAATGTTTTTGCATAAGGAGCAAGTAAAGATAAGAACACGTATTTTATCTGAAATAATTTGATTGTCTCCTAATATTAGGGGACAATGAACAAGAAGGCAGAAGTGACCCGAACAAAACATGGTATTTCCAGGTTGCCCCTCTTTGCTTATTCTTTAAGCGAGGAGATCGGAAATGCAATATTTGATATCCTTAGCTTAAGAATAAGTAAAGATGGAAACATATGTTTTATTTAGAGAGCTAGCAAATTAAAGGTAGTTAACTTACCTAGGGTTGATCGTACTTGATAAAAAATACTTGCAAGTACAAGGTTTTCAAACGCGTGTTCGGTTTAGACAAAGATTCTCAGGTGTCTGGTTTGGCCGGGTTTTGGTGCCTGTTCTAGCAGGACTTTGAGTGCCTATTCTGGTAGGACTTGCCTATTCTGGTAGGACTTCGGGTGCCTGTTCTGGTAGGACTTTGACGCCTGTTCTGGTAGGACTTTTGAGTGCCTGTTCTGACAGGACTTTGGTGCCTATTCTGGCAGGACTTTTGAGTGCCTGTTTTGGCAGAACTTTTGAGTGCCTATGCTGGTAGAACTTTTGTTTGTGCCTATTATGGTAGACTTTTGTTTGTGCCTGTTCTGGCAGAACTTTTGAGTGCTTGTTCTGGCAAGATTTTTGTGTACCTATTCTGGTAGGACTTTTGGTGCCTATTCTGGTAGGACTTTGGTACCTGTTTTGGCAAGACTTTTGGACCCAATGTTTGAGTAATGCATGTGTATATGTGGGATGCATGATATATGAAGAAAGCCTCGTGAGGAATGTAACCCGCGAACTCAGCGAATGAATGTAATCTTGTGAGCAGGAAATATGAGACATGTGGATGGTGCCCCTGATATGATTTCAGCTTCTTGGGCAAAGAATGAAGAACACGGGGGACGCTTTATTTAATATTTACTTGCCCCAATGTGAAAGCGTGTATGACAATTATGAATTATTATTTGTTGTACTTTTCTCTTTTTTCGTTTTCTTCTTCTTCCTTTTTTTTCTTTTTTAATTATCTTATCTTATATATTTTTTGAAAAACCATTATTATTATTTCTTGTTTTTTCTTTAATTGTTTTGTTTTGTTTTGTTTTTTCATAAAAATGCTAGTTTAGAGGCATTACCAAGTGTTGAACTTTTAACTAACTAACTATAGAGACAAGGTATACTATCCTCTCGAAGCACTACCCATTTAACCAGACTCTTGGCACTTTGGCTTTCATCCAAATGGGAATTCATGACACTCCACCAATAGAGGATTTCGTACGTTATCTTTGAAACCACAGTGGTCCCTCTCATTTGTTTTCTTGGGAAGAAAAATCATCATACATATCATTCATGAATGTCTTGATAACTAAGTTTGAGATGAAGATGACATTTTAATGAGAGACATTTGAAATTTGGCTCCAGTCTATCCTTTCAGCAATGATTAAGATAATTGGTCCAAAGAGGGCTTCAACGTTGATGTGCCAAGTATTTGCTTTGACAAATGTCATCCCTTAGTTATTAATTTATTTGTAAAAAGCATGAATGTAGTGGTTGCAATATGAATGAACAATGAATTGTAACTAAAATAGAATAGAAATTACTAGGAGAATAATCTCTGATTAGAAGTTTTCTTAAGTACATAAGAGTTAAGACAATAGGTAATTTAAAACATAGAAAAGATAAAAGAACTAGAATCGAGGAGTTCTTTTGAAGAATATCCTCTACAATTGGCCCTGTCTGCCCCTATAAGGTGAGCCTTTGCGTTATACGAGACATGCATTTTGTCGAACCTAATTTGAGACCAGCTGCTCCCGTACTTCGACCGAACTTTGGACTTCAAATTTTGCCCTACCTTTTGCCTAGGCATGTTCTCATACTACCTAGTAAACTTTTCTTTTCTTTCCTCCCCTTCTTTTCCTTTCTCCTTTCCTCCTTTTTTTTTTGGCTCTAATTTTTGCCTAAGCCACCCTTTCGGATTTTCAGCCTAGCGAGCTATTATTTGTGCTCTAACTTTTACCTAGGTTGCCCATATGGGTTTTCAACCTAGCGAGCTTTTTCTCTTATGCAAAATATTTTTTTACTGCATCTGAATTGAAGGGCTTGGTCAATTCGTGGCCATCCATATCCGTCAAAACTAATGCCCTTCCTGAGAAAGCATGCTTCACAATGTAAGGCCCTTCATAGGTAGGAGCCCATTTGCCCTGAGTATCATCCTGGTTGGGCAAGATTCTTTTAAGAACTAGTTCACCAGCCTTGAACTCTCTAAGACGAAGCTTTTTATCGAAAGCTCGTGCCATCCTCTTTTGATACAATTGCCCATGGCATATAGCGGTGAGTCTTCGCCCGTCAATCATATTCAACTGCTCATATCGAGCTCTCACCTAATCACTTTCATCTAAATTGGATTCAATTAAAACCCGTAAGGACGGGATTTCAACCTCAATTGGCGTGACAGCTTCCATTCCATAAATCAGAGAGTACGGAGTTGCCCCAGTTGATGTACGCATAGTCGTGCGATAACCATGCAATGCATACAGAAGCATATCGTGCCAATCTTTGTAAGTGATTGTCATTTTAGCAATAATCTTTTTTATGTTCTTATTTGCCACCTCCACTTCTCCATTCATCTGTGGTCGATACGACGCTGAATTATGGTGCTTGATCTTAAACTATTCACAGAGTTTAGATATTTTTGTTCCATTTAGGTTGGCAGCATTATCTGTAATGATCTTCTCAGGTATCCTGTGACGACCCTAATTTCTTATCATCATAATTAAGGTTAAACACGTGATTAATCACTATAGGTTATGAAAATGTGAAAAAATTTAAACCTTAATGTGATTAGAGTCATCAATCATATGATTACATACACTTATGTTTATAAGGGAATTAAGCATCCAGTTATAAGCCTTGGATCTATTACTCATCAGTTATAACCCATTCTAATAACTCTAGATCATCCTTTATGATTAACATATGGAAAACCAAGATTTTCTAGTTAATATAAGTGTTTCAACATGTTAGCCGTGGCCAAATTACCCTTAGCTGCGGCCAATTCCTTTCTGTGTTACCCCTTTCTTTATCACTATCGCCGCGGCGAGTTGGACCTTCGCCGCGGCCAACATACATGGCGCCGTGGCGTTGGCCGCGGCGAAGAAGCCTCCTGGAACTCCCTCGCTCACCTCTCGATATTGGCTGCGGCCAATTCCTCCTTCTGCCACGGCCAATTCCTCTCTGGAATGCCGGGGACATTTTCCTAAAAGTTTGCCGCGGCCAATTTCTTAATTCGCCGCGGCTAATTTCTCTCTGGACGACTCCCAGTTTTCCCTCTCACATTTCGCCGCAGCGAATTCCTCTCTAGCACTCTCCCTAGGCCACTTCGCCCCTATTGGCTGCGGCCAACTCCATTTTAGCTGCGGCGAAGTGCCTTCTGGTCCTACACTCCGAAAATCTAGACTCATACTCTCCTTTCTCCCTCCAATCTCACCCTAGGGCCCCTCTACCTTAATTGTGGGGCTCAAATAGCTTTCCTTAGCCTAATTTGTCCAACTAATCTATCCTCTCTAATTCAAGATTCAAGGGTCATTTTCTTTCCTCTAATTACTCTATATCAGCAAGTCCATTTATCAACAATTTATAAAATAACAATAACAAAAGTTCATGAACTATCAGCAACTATCACTTGGTACCCAATCAATTGGGGTTCATAGTAATATATATCAAGATTTCATTTCCAATAATAAGCTATATCAGACTTCAACAAGGCTCATAGCAGATATCATAAATCCATACATCAAATACCAATTTACAGTAAGGCCTACTCCTCAATAAGTACACAGTATATTATCAAAATACAAATTCCTACACTTGGCAATATAGATACATGATGATGTTATACAAGACCTAACAAAAATCAGCATCTATCCTATTCTACTCAGACCAAGTGTAGCTCCCCCACACTGGGCCTCAGCTCATGGATGTTCATCCACTTGCTTACCTTTATCCTTACCCGAGGAACCTTCACCTGAAATTGTAATCCTATAAAACAGGGTGAGATATAAATCTCAATAACCAAGACAATTCCATCACATAATCTAGTTTAATTAACATATATGCATGAATCAAAATTAACATCAGAATCATATCAGTTATCTCAGCAAATGAAATTATTAGGCTATCATGATTACTATCCCATACTAGCAATTATATTTTAACATGTTAAAGGCCATTAACACTGGGAGAGGCCCGTCCACAGCACCTACTCCCCATTGAGCACAACCAGGGCTCAGTGCATCTGGGGTTTGATTATAACCCGGTGCCCGATCGTAGCACATGCACGGGTGGCAGCCGCACCACAGCTCCACCATAGACTCATAAGGTCCAATCATCATACAATAGATAGCCAACCAATTCATTCAACATTTCAAATCATTCATATACAACAAGTATGAAATTTAAACCGACATATGCATGGAATTAATGCAAACCCTGGTTACCTCACTTGTAGACAAATTTGCAATAGCCATCAATGGAGCAGACTCTCCCTATAATCATAGCACAGATGATTACTACTCTAATCCATCATCAACAGTTATAACAAGTACCCAAGGGATTTAAATGCTATTAACTACCTAAAGAATACTTACCCAGCCACCACAAATACCAAATTCGGATTTAAGTGTCCTCTACCAGAAATCTCAATATTCCACCTAAAATCCTAAGCAAATTCGTACAAAATTAATATCCATAATATAAATCAGATATGGGGGTCTCAAACCAACAAAGAAAGCATCAAAATGGGGGGTTTAAACTCATCTAATACCAGCCCTAACCTCAACCTACGAATTTCACCAAGAAAATCCCCAAACACCCACATTTCAGATTTTGGGTATGATGAAAATACTCCAAATGAAAAACTAATCGGACCAAATTAAAGAGAAAGATAAGGGGATTAAGTTGTATAACTATTACCTTAGCTGAATCTTGCTCTAAGTGTGTGAAAATGAAGAATTCTTGCCCCCAACCCTAGCCTCCTTCTCAACCTCCGAATTTTGCTTCTTGTGTTTCAGCAAATGGGAAAGTGGCTGAAGCATTAGGGTTTTAGGTGGGTTTAAATTGGGTCAAGGGATAGGTCATGGGTTGCTCCAAGTCCAACTACACATGGGCTTCAGACTTTAGCTTATTGGGCCAGTTTTAAAGTGTTGGGCTGCAAAATTTTATTGGGCCAATTTTATACATTGGGTTGCTGAAGTTTAATTGGGTTTGGGCCAAGTTTGAAGAGCTCAAGGGTTTGGGTCTGCACAAGGGTTATTGGGCCACTTATAAGAGCCTATACAAGGTGAATCTTGGGCCTCTATCATATTAAATTGGGTTGGGTCTACACCTAGCTCATTGGGCCTCCATTAGCCTCTTATCATGATTCATTAATTTGGGCCTAGGTAAAGTTTCTATCCCAATTAATTTTTAAACCCATATTAATAATTTATCTCTCTAAAAATCCCCATTCACTTAACTTGCCCAATTATCCTCTATTAATTATTCTTAATTAATCTTAATCCATGATTAACACCTTAATTAATTTCGGGGTGTTACATATCCCATAAAGGCAAATGATGTTCGTCTTGAGGAACTTGCAAAAGGCCTTTTAAGTGACACTGGCGAAGGAGTTAGCTTTTATCCACTTAGTGATATAATCAATAGCAATCAAAATAAAATGATGTCCATTTGAAGCCTTGGGATTAATCGAGCCGATTACATTAATGCCCCACATAGAGAATGGCCAAGGTGCCACCAGATTGTGTAATAAAACTGGTGGTGCATTGATCTTGTCCGAGTATATTTGACATTTGTGACACTTTCGAACATAATCAATGCAATCCTTCTCCATCGTTAACAAAAAATATCCATATCTCTGGATCTGTTTAGCCAATATGAGACCGTTTGTATATGTACTGCATATTCCCTCATGCACTTCTGTGACTATCTTCTAGGCCTCCCTCGCATCCACACATCGTAACAGTGTGCCATCATGACTTCTCTTGTGCAGGATCCCATTGCTGATGAAGAAGTTCATGGCTAGATGCCAGATAGCCTTTTTATCACTTTCAGTGGCCTCAATTGGGTATTCTCTGTTTGTCATATAAGTTTTAATGTCATAATACCAAGGTTGCCCATCAGGCTCTTCTTCTATGTTTAAGCAATATGCTGGTAAATCTCTGGCCCCTACTCGGAGCGGCTGGACTTGGACTCCACAGTCGAGTAGAATCATCACTGCCAAGGTGGCTAAAGCATCAACAAATTGGTTTTTATCTCGAGTGACATAATGAAAATTGATTTCTTCAAATTGTTCGATTAATTGAGTCAAAAACTTCTGATACAGAATCAGTTTTGAATCCTTAGTTTGCCATTCCCCAGTCACTTGATGAATTATAAGAGCTGAATTGCCAAAAACTTCGAGGCTTTTTATACCAAGAGTTACTGCAGCATTTAACCCATTGATGCAAGCTTCATATTCAGCTACGTTGTTGGTGCATTTAAACTCCAATTTAATGGCCACTGGGAATTGCTTTCCTTTGGGGGATATAACACAGCTCCAATACCATAGCCATGCATGTTTGCAGCTCCATCAAAATACATCCTCCACTGCCCATCCTTGTCATTTCCATCATCTTCATCATCCTCTACGGCTAAGACATCCTCATCAAGGAAGTGAAAGTCCAATGGTTGGTATTCATCTAAAGGATTCTTCGCCAAGTAATCTGCTATGATACTCCCTTTTACAGACTTTTGCATCATATACTTGACATCATACTCAGATAGAATCACTTGCCACTTAGAGACTCTACTAGAAACATGTGGGCTTTCAAAAATATATTTGATAGGATCAATTCGAGAGATTAACCAAGTGGTGAAAGCATGTATTGTCGCAAACGTCTAGTGGTCCATGCTAACCCACAACAAGTCTTCTCAATCAGTGGGTAGCGGGCTTCATATTCATTAAATTTCTTACTCAAGTAATAAATCGCTTGTTCATTCTTTCTAGAGGTATCATGTTGCCCCAGTACAGCCCCTATTGATCCCAGCAAGATGGTCAAATAGAGGATCAAAGGTCGTTCCTGTATGGGCGGAACCAAAATTAGAGGATTTAATAGATAATCTTTAATTTTGTCAAAAGCTTACTGACAGTTACTGTCCCATCCTCCAGTGTAATTTTTTTTCAACAATTTGAAAATTAGCTCACAAGTTGCAATTAAGTTAGCAATGAATCTTGCTATGTAATTTAGTCGACCCAAAAAACTTCGCACCTCCCTTTCTGTTTGGGGAGATGGCATCTCCCAAATCACTTTTACTTTATTAGGATCCACCTCTATTCTCTTTTAGCTCACCATGAAACCCAACAACTTTCCAGTTAAAGCCCCAAAGATACACTTATTAGGATTTAAACAGAGTTTGTATTCATGCAACCTTTCAAACAATCTTCACAAAATTGCCACGCGGCTTTCCCCTTCTCCAGATTTAGCCACCATATCATCGACATACATTTCAACCTCCTTATGCATCATATCATGAAAGAGTGCCATCATATCTCGTTAATAAGTCGCTCTTATGTTCTTTAACCCGAATAGCATTACTTTGTAACAATAGGTTCCCCATGGCATGATAAATGTAGTTTTCTCTTTATGGTCCTTATGCATAGGGATTTGATTGTACCTTGAGTAACCGTCCATGAAGGAATACCGGTGGGCTTGTATTGTATTATCAACTAAAACATCAATATGAGGCAACAAAAAATCATCCTTAGGGCTTGCCTTGTTCAAATCCCTGTAATTAACACACATGCGAACCCTTCTATCTTTTTTTAGGACTGGTACAATGTTTGCTACCCATTGAGGATATGTGGACACTTAGAGGAACCCTGCCTTTAATTGTTTCATGACCTCTTCTTTTATTTTCAAAGACATGTCGGGGCTCATTATTCTCAACTTTTGCTTCTTTGGCTCGACATTTGGGAATAAAGGAATCTCATGAAAAGTAATCTCTGGATTGAGTTCAGGCATGTCTTGATAAGACCATGCAAAGATATCCATGTATTCCCTAATGAGCTGAACCATCTCCTTTTTTCTGGATTATCTACTATTTTAATCTCCCTTTTATCTTCCTCTGTTCCTAAGTTAATGTTTTCAACTATTTCTTCATGTGCGCATATCCCTTTACCTTCAGAATTAAGCATTTTCTCAAAGATTTAGGTTAATTCTTTATTATCATATTTAGAATCATACATATCTGTAGTAACGCAAGAATCACTCAACAGGGGCTCGGGGACCTCTGCGTTGGACAAAAGTCTCGAGGAAAATGATTTCCTGGAGGAGGAAATAAAAGGAAAATGAACAAGTAAAAAGAATGAAAGGAAAGCGTGATATTCAAGGACTTTAATTTCGTTCACAAAATACCACTATCATTCATAAAGTACTGAGTGAAATTGTAAAGTAAAATGTCTTAAACAAAATAAAACAAAGGAATAACACGATCATAACAATTACTCTAAAGTTATGACATCAGTGATATCCTCAATTTCCCAGTTATCCAATCTGTCCCCGGAATCTTCAACCATAATCCAAGCTTTAACTCATCGCACGGCTCCATCATCAACCATTAAAATACTTAACCGGCCCATAACCTCTGAGGGAGTCGAAAAGTTTCTCTGATGTGGGGGATTTTCTGCTTCTCTTACCCTTACTTCCCTTTGCACTTGGTTGTGCCCTTAGCAAAGGTTCATACCCTAATTCTTGACGCTTGGGATTTTCTGGGAGACTAATAGGCCATTCAATTCCTTGAAGCTGTATCCCCAGTCCCTTTCCAGATTTGAATCCATTTCTTTCTAACATTTTCATCATAGCCTGATTAACATTCCCGACAACATGCTTGGATCCATCCATCTCTAGGCTTTGAAGCGGTATTTCCATCTCTTGTTCAGCGGCTTCGATATATGGCAAGGAGTTGGGCTTGCTCAACATTATCTCCTCTTCTCCTTTAATAGTGATTATCCTCCCCTCGTCAATGAATTTAACCCTTTGATGAAAGGTGGAAGGCACGGCACCGGCGGAATGGATCCGAGGCCTATCCAACAGCATTGTGTAGGACGGATCAATGTCCATAATTTGAAAGTCCACCACAAATGTTTTTGGCTCGATCTCCAAGGACAAACGAGTATTGCCAATCACCGCTCTTTTAGAGCCATCAAATGCTCAAACCACCATATCACTTTTTTTAATATGTGATGTCTCAACTGCTAGTTGCTTAAATGTGGCTAGCGGTAGCACATTAAGTACTGATCCTCCATCAATCAAGACCTTCGCAATTATAAAGCCATTGCATTTCAATGTAATGTGTAAGGTCATAGGCTGATTGGAAGATGTCCCTACAATCTCCTCTTTGGAGAATGAAATGGCAGATGTAGACTTGACAATATTCATCACACTAGCAACCTTTTCTGGAGTAACGTCAGGCCGCACATATGTTTCCTCCAATACTTTTTGCAAAGCTTGCCGATATACCTCTGAACTCATTATTAAAGACCACATTGAAATTCGAGCTGGGGTTTTCTTCAATTGTTCAACCACGTCATATTCACTCTGCTTCATGATTCGTAAGAATTCATCGTTAGCACTGTCTTCCCTTCCTTACCGCTATTATCAACCCCTTTACCCTTTAGATTTTTATCAACATTTGTAGGAAGATAAACCCTACCACTTCAAGTGACTCCCCTAGTCTCGGCTACAGTTGTGATAGGTTCTCTTTCTGCCTTAGCGATTACTACATGATTAAAGGGATATTCTATAATTTCCTTATATCTCCAGGGTACAGCACGATTGCTTTCATATGGGAAGGGTGCTGGCATGTTAAAAATTATGGGTGAGGGCTTTGGGGTAAAGGAGGCCGCCATTGAAAATAGCTCATTGACAATTAAAGTAACTATTTTCAATTGCCTGGCAGGGATGACAACATCAACACATTTCTTATCTATTACACAAATTTCTTCCTCAGACTTCCCTACAGTCACAACTCCCAATGTCATTAATTCCTTCAATGCTATCTGGAACTGTGCGTAACCCTCGACATTATGATCTGTATCTTGTTGATGGTAATCACAAAACGTAGCTTGTGACCCAGCAACAGTTTTAACAGACTCTTCTGGTGTTAATTCTAACATGTACCCAGCTAATTGAAGATTAGCTAAAAGAATCTTTATAGGGAACCCAATAATGTCAGGGCTCTTGGAAAATCCAGATTCATTTTCAATAACATTCACCTGTCGTCTGTGACTGGGTAGAGGATTGGTGGTGATTGTTGAATCCTCCCGAGGCTTAAGTTGGATGTGATTAGACTCTATTAGATCCAACACGTTCCTCTTGAATGTGATACAATTCTCAATTGAATGCCCCGAGGCTCCCATATGATACTCACAGGAGATGTTGGGGTTGTACCAGGCTGGGTATGATGGTTGTATCCCCTTCACGTACCGTGGCCCTATAAGTTTTGCCTCTAACAATTTCTGGTATAACTCCGCGTTGGTAGAATTGAAATTAGGCCATGGACAGTTGTCCTTCGGCCGTACATTAGTTCCCCTCTCTTGTTGTCCCGGTCCATTCAGCACCGGTCTATATTGGTTTTAGCCTTCGCTTCTCTTACCGATCTAATAAGACACTGGTTGTCGCAAGAATGGTTTTGAGGGTTGAATGTAGCTTATCTCCCCTTTTTTCTTCTTCATACCTTGCCCCTTCCTAAATCTACCTTCTGTCAAAGGAGATACGAGTTTTTTGTCTTGAATGTCCGTGTCAATTCTCTCTTCGACCTCAATTAAATCAGCAAAATCAACAACATGAGTTCCCAATATGATTTTGTAAAAGGGATAAGATAAGGTCCAAATAAAGTACGAATAGAATTCAGATCCGATCATTGGGGGCTGAACTTGGGAGGCCATTAATCTCCACCTTTGAATATATTCCTTGAACGACTCAGTTGGCTTCTTATTCATTCTCTTCAGCTGTTCCCTAGTTGGGGCCGTGTCGAGATTGAATTTGTATTGTTTCATGAAAGCATTTGTGAGATCTCTCCACTTGCGAATCTTAGAATGGTCTAATTGCATAAACCATAATAAGGCAGACCCAGTCAGACTCTCCAGGAAGAAATTTATCAGGAACTTTTTATCCCTTGACCAGACAGTCATCTTCATGCAATATGACTTGAGATGATAAATTGGGTTACCAGAGCTATCGTACTTGTCAAAATCTGGAACTTCGAACCTTTTTGGAATTGATACTTCGGGGGTTAAGCATAACTCTTCTATATCCAATGACCCCCATATGGCTGGTCCTTATAGATCATGCAGTTGGTCCTTGACCTCCCCTAATTCTCTTTCCCACTCCTCCTTAGCATTATTATTCTTCCCTTTGTTATTCGCAATTAGGATCTGGAATGTATATGTGGCATCATATCCAGGGAAGTCTTGTACATCTTTTGCTTCATCACGGGGAACCTGCTTGTTAGCCACCATCATAGGAGGATCTTGTGCATTCTTCTGTTATAGCACGGGGTCAGGTACTCGACTAGAATGTTCCTTAATTATAACCACTCCGGGTGAGCTTATTCCCATGTGGGCAGTGACGGGTGGATGACTGGATGCACTGGGTGAGTTATCAATGCCTTTTCCTTTGAAAGTTTCCAACAACATCTTCATCATGTCGCTCATTTGAGCCATCTGGTTCTCCATGGTCGTGATGCAGTTATTCAATGCGACTGTGTCTTCCTCAACTCTCTGACTTCCTTCCCCTTGATGTTCCTCCATGAGCCTGGCTCTTGAACGTGTGTCGTTTATCCTAGTGGGACGTATCTGGTTAGATGGGACGCATTTCGGAGGCGCAATATTGTCTTCCTTTTATTTGACTATTTCTATTCTTTTCTCTGTAAAGAGAAGGCAAATTTAGTGATATTGACAAGTACTTCTCTTATCTCATTATTAACATTATTATTACATTTTTTTTAATTTGGGTTAACCGTTTTGGCATAATGGCAAAGGAACATCGGGCCCTCTGATTCTTAAAAGATTTCATTAACCCATATAAGAATATCAAAGTTGACGCTTGACACAAGAGGGAATTAAAAACCCCTACATTATCAGGCCTTTATATTCATCTGAGCTATTTCCATTTCATCAAGCATAAAGAGAATACAACTCTTTTTTTCATACCAAAGTACTAAGTGATAAATTACATCGAGATTCTTTAGAACTTAACAACTATTGAGATATTTCAACTCATTTACAATGTCAGTACACAACATAAAAAATTCTGTCATTTCCTTTAGTGTACTCAATGGATTAGCTAAACCTTCAGCTGCTTTCAATATGCTCGTGAAACTAAGGAGGATCTCTTTGACTAGGAGGATCAATTTCTTAAACCAGGACATGAACCTTTCCTTTTTCGTGGCTCACTCTGCATGAAGTATCTTCCATGTCTCAATCGCCTCGGCTTGCTGATTAAGCTGTTCCACTAAGTTTTGTACTACCGTAGCATTATCACTTCTGATGATGGATATTTCATGCATTTTTTGTTCCAATTCCCTTGCCAGCATATCAATTTCATGTCGAATCCCACTAGATTCAAGCTTTTGCACTTGTCTCTCTAGTACATCCTTTTCCTTAAGGACCTTCATCAACCAGGTTCTACTGATACGCATCTTCTTTTCATTTTCGGTTACCCGTTGTTGAACTTTCTCTATTGTATCCCTCAATCTTATATTTTCTTTCTTCATCCTTTTCATCTCAACATCCCCCACACTTCCTTTATGCCTCTTTGCCCTATCCACCTCTACTCGTAGCATCGCATATTCACTTCTCATCTAGTTCAAACTCCTCAAGTGTTCTTGTCTTTTTTCTTTTAAACCTTTCAATTTTTCCTTTTTCTCTTCCACTTACCTTACTAATTGTTCGTTAATTACTTGCATTTCATTGCCGAGCATGGGGTTAATTGGTCCGAAATAAGGGTTAACCCCTTTCGTCCTTTCCTTTAGCCATTCTCGATATTCTTTAGTTGTGGCTACGATTCGTTTACCCAGTTCACATTTTCCTTTGCATATCACTCAGCTCCATGCGCCTCTTATTTTTTGGCAAAGCGTCTTGGCTTTCAGGTCATTATGATAAAAGTGAACAAATTGTATCACTTCCTCGGAAAGAATATCTTGTTTATATGCGAACTATTGATGAACAATCGGTGGCTTATAATTAATGCAACCCCGAGGGCTTATCAGGGGTACATTCAAGAATTCTCGGCAACAGTACACTATTTCTTCACTTTCCCACCAAGCCAGCTTCCACTATACTGTGTTCTTGTCCAATTGACTGAGGGTTTGAGCCCAATCATTATGAGTCTTCTTTGAAGATAACAGGATAGCACCTTCACGATTAAGGAAATGTTTAATCAGGTGGTGTATAGTGTCATGTTGTCGACCCAATTGATATTTCCTCCCATAAATGTGATTGAACATCCAAACTGTGAGGAGTTGTGGGCAACACTTCAATTTCTCTCCATTTTCTTGTTGACAAAAGCTTAAGGTCAAGAATGTTTCCGCCAAAACTGCGGGCGTGGGATTTACGCGATGATTTTCTACCATCCATAGAACACTCACGGCTACCAAATCAAATATCTCCACGGCTGAAAGAAACAACACTAATCCATATATAGCTAGAGCAAGGACTCTCTTAAAAGTCACCCAATCTCCCTTTTTAGCTAAGATCCCCAAACGCCTTTCTACGTACTTCCTTAAAAAGCCTTCAGTCTGTCCTCTCTGATGCAATTGAATTCTACTAGGATTTTTTCCTAAAATTTGAGCCACTATACGTTTTGATGGCAAATGTCTAGGATAATAGTAAACTAAAGCATCCTTTCCCATAAGTGTATTCATGAAGCTCCCATATTCCTCTAGAGTAGGTGTAATCTAGAATGTAGAGAATGTAAAACACATTAGTGAATTATCCCAATGCTGGGCCAAGGCTGAAAATGCTTCTGGCTAGATCGGTATTGGTAACAAGTCTAGAATATCCCCGTAATCCCTTCGAAAATCTCAGATATGCCTTCCATTCAACTTTTGACTTAAGACAATCAAACTCTCAACCGATTCAGCTTCCGTTTTGATTTTAAACTTTGTTTTTGTCGCAACTAGACCAGTTTGTCTTGAGCTCAGATATTGTCCACTGCCCAACGGTTCCATTACCACCATCGTGCCAATTAACCCAGATGACTATTCACCTTTTCAAAAAAAATCAAAACTTATTGGTTAATGAATCATTATTGTTAGCTTGCCAATTCTACCCAATTCTCAAGGAATTTATTATTCCATAGAGAATAAGGATATGAGGATCAATTTAAGAAAGAATAGCTCCCTACATAATTGACACTGATATGTTCAGCAAGCTAATATAATGATGCACTGACATTCATGCTATGATATTAGATATAATGCCTCGGCATGAGAAATGATAAAAAAACTTTGCACTCCTCCTTGAGGGACCTATCGCTCCATGAGAGAAAAAAGTTGATAGTTAAATCGAGAGAAATAAGTCTTTCTACGCGATTCAACATCCTAAAAAGATTCAATTCTCTAACCGAGACATCACATCTGTTCATTGATGATATAAAGCTAACGGATTTCATAATTTCTAAGATTTTGGGAAGTATTCATTTTCTATTGGAAATTTTTTGTTTTGTGGGGTAGAGTATATTGTGCAATGTTTATTATTTTAACTTATCTCTATTTCTTTTATACTTTATTTTATGCATGAATGTATGCTGAAAAAAAAAAAATTTCCCTTTCGAGGAACCCAAGGAATGTGGTTATGGCCTTTTCAAGGTTAGAAACCCACTAGGCAAGGGTTAGTTTAACTAATGCGTACTTTTATCATAGTTAATGTTATGTCTAGTCGGCGTCATGATAGCCCGTTAACTACTCCAATAAATAGTGGCGATGTGTTACTTTTCCTATGGATCTCATTGGATGTATGGATGCGATGTATGAACAATTAAAAGTGCTCTCCTTTGTCCTAATACGGATAGATCCTGGGTTGTGATCGCTGGTCTATAGTAGTCTGGCTCTACCTATCTAGGAGGCATCTATGGCTTAACTATCAGTGCAAATTTCCATGGCAAATTTATGACCCCTAATCATTGGTCCTTAAATTACCCCTACCGTGAGATGAGGATCTCATTATATGAATTCGACCTTGAGAGGAAAAAGATCCTATGCAGGTCTAGTCTATATAACAAGGTACAATTTAGGCGAGGTCTTTATGATAGCCTCAAGAAGCACAAGGCTTCACAGGGAAATCAATATAAACCTCTACTAACCTAGGGAACACTCAGACCCGGGTATAGGGCCCATAACGTGTGTAATATGTTTGTGTATCAGTGATGTGTGTGAGGAGAGCATTTACCTTTTCATCCTATGGACTACCTAACCCTCATCTGCTAAACAGATTGACAGAATAAAAGGAGAGAAATATATATAGATAGAAATAAGAAGTAACATATACAAATAGAAGTAACATAGACAAATATAGTCATCTACCCTAAGGTTTTATTTCACATGTTATCTATCCTAACATATATTATATACAAAATCAATGAAATAAAGCTAATAAAACAAGCATGTGAATGGCATGTTATCTACCTCTAATCATGTGAGATAAACAAAAAATAAAAGGAGAATTGAAATAAAGGAAAATCATAATATTTCAGCATACACGAATCAAAATTCACATATGGGTTCATTATTTTGGGATGAAAGGGAAAGCACAAGAAACATACCTCGAATTCCATTCGGCTTGTGAACGATTGGATGGGTACGCTTCTTCGATCGAATCCTTCTACACTGAAACCCAACCCGCACTAGGATACAGTTCAATTCCCTAGTTCAGAACTTTGATCCCTCCTTTCTTAAATCTCTCCTCCTCAGCCTCTCTCACTTGAAATCACTCCCCAACAGAAACCCCTCGCTTCCCTCATTTTCTCGAAACTATTTCCCTGTAACCCAAAAATCAACCTAGCGGAGGAGCTCCATTCTATTTCTTCTCGGTTTCTTACTACCCTAGACAGCCTCCCCTCTCAATCTCGCCTTCATTTTCTGGAACGAAATCTCTCGTAACACTTACTCAGCCTCTCTACTATCAAATCCCTCCGTCTAAAATAAAATCCTTTTCTCTGTCTCTCTCGTCCTTCAAACTTTATAGGCGTCCCTCCTATGGTCCCCTTCTGCTCCTTCCTCCTGAAATCCTTCACGATCCCCTGCTCCACTAACATTTCCATCCTCCCTGTACGATTAGGTTTTCTGGCGTCTGAGTGCGTCGTACACTACTGTATGGTTTTCATTCTCTCTATCTTGCCATATCGTTTGCTGCTGAAGGATGCGGGAGCGAGGAGGCTAGAGAGGGGGACCAGAGGGACCACCTAGTTATTTGAGTCAGGTAGGTTTTTTCTCAGAAATGGGTTTCTGAAGAGGGCTGATGGGTTATTGGGCTTTAAGTTGAAGGAATTGGGTGTGAATCAGTATTAAACATGTTGGGCCCCTTCCCTGGACTTTTTTTTTTTTTTTTTTTTTTGGGCTTAATGATTTTTGAATCTTTTTTTATTTTTATTTTTTATTTTGGGGCTTCCCCCTTTTTTTTTAACATAGTTTATTAAACATGTTGGGCCCCTTCCCTAGACTTTTCTTTTTTTTTCTTTGGGCTTAATGATTTTTGAATCTCTTTTTTTTATTATTATTTTTATTTTGGGGCTTGTGATGACTCTAATTTCTAAACATTTTAATTAAGGTTTAATATATGATAAATAATCATAGATTGGGGTTACAAGGTATTACAACCAATTACATTATGAAAATACGAAAAAATTTGAACCTTAATGTGATTAGAGTCATCATTCACACAATTACAAGTACATAAGTGTTTCGGGATGTTCGCCGCAGCCAAATTACATTTAGCTGTGGCTAATTTCTTTCTGTTTTACCCCTCACTCCATCACTAGTTTCGCCACGGCTTGAACTTTCGCTGCGGCCAAACTACATGGCGCCGCGGCTTGGACTTTCGCCGCGGCCAAACTATATGGCACTGCAGTAAAGAAGCCTTCTAGAACTCACCTCATTCGCCTCTCGATATTGGCAGTAGCCAATACCTCCTTTCGCTGCTGCCAATGCCTCTCTGGAATGCCTGGCTCTTTTTTGTAAAAGTTTGCCATGGCAAATTTCCACTTTTGCCATTTGCCATGGCGAATTTCCCTCTGGACGACTCCCAGTTTAGCCTCTCACATTTTGCCGCAGCCAATTACACATTTCGTCGCGGCGAATTCCTCTCTGGCACTCTCCCTGGGCAACTTCACCTCTATTGGCCGTGACTAACTTTATTTTAGCTGTGGCGAATTGTCTTCTGGTCCTACAACTCCCAATTTCTTACCTCATACTCTCCACTCTCCCTCCAATAACACCTTAAGGCCATTCTACTTTAATTTATGCAACTCTAATAGTAGTATGTACCTTAATTACCCAAGCTAATCTATTAATTACTAGTTCAAGATTTAAGGGTCCATTTCTACCCCCCAATTACCCTATATCAGCAAGTTTGTAGAGTAACAATAATAGGAATTCATGAACTATCAACAATTATCATTTGATACATAATCAGTGGGCGTTCCATACATTAAGGGTTCATATCAATATCTCAAAGGTTACATTTCTAATAACAAGCCATATTAGAGTTTAACAAGTCTCACAACAGATATCACAAATTCATACATCAAATACCAAACTAAAGTATGGCCTACTCCTCACTACGTACACATTATATTATCAAATACAGACTCCTACACTTGGCAATATAGATACATGATGATGCTATATAAGACTTAACAAAATTAGCATCGACTCTATTCTACTTAAACCAAGTGTAGCTCCCCACACCAGGGCTCAGCTCATGGATGTTCATCCACTTACTTACCCTTATCCTTACTCGAGGAACTTTCACCTGAAATGTTTAACCCATGAAACGGGGTGAGATATGAATCTCAGTAACCAAGGCAATTCTATCATATAATCTAGTTTAATTAATATATATGCATGAATCAAAATTAACATCAGAATCATATCAGTCATATCAGTAAATGAAACAATTAAGCTATCATGATTACTATCCCATACTAGCAATCATATTTTTACATGTTAAATGCCAATAACACTGGAAGAGGCCCGTCCACGACACCTACTCCCTATTGAGCACAACCAGGGCTCAGTGCATCTGGGGTTTGATCATAACCCAATGCTCGATCGAAGCATATGCACGGGTGACAGCCGCACCACAGCTCCACTATGGATTCACAAGGTCCAATCATAATACATAGATAGCCAACCAATTCATTCAATATTTCAAATCATTCATATACAGCAAGTATGAAATTTAAACCGACATATACATAGAATTAATGTAAACCCCGGTTACCTCACTTGTAGACAATTACAACAGCCACCACAGGTACAAAATCTCCCTATAACTATAACATCAGAGAATTACTACTCTAATTCATCATTAACAGTTGCAGCAAGTACCCAAAGAATTTAAAATGCTAATGACTACCTAAGGAACACTTACCTAGCCACTACAAGTCCCAAATTCGGATTGAAGTGTCCTCTACTAGAAATCTCAATATTTCACCCAAAATCCTAAGTAAATTCGTACAAAATTAATACCCATTTTATAAATCAGTTATGGGGGTCTCAAATTAGCAAAGAAAACATCAAAATGGAGGGTTTATACTTACCTAATGCAGCTCTAGCCTCAACCTACGAATTTCACCAAGAAAATCCTAAATAACCACATTTCAGATTTTGAGTATGATAAAAATACTCCAAATGAAAAACTAATTAAGCCAAATTAAAGAGAAAGATAAGGGGATTAAGTTATATAACTATTACCTTGGCTGAATCTTGCTCTAAATGTGAGAAAATATGGAATTTTTGCCCCAAATCCTAGCCTCCCTTCACACCTCTGATTTTCCTTCTTGAGCTTCAACAAAATGAGAAAGTGGCTAAAGTGTTAGGGTTTTAGTTGGGTTTTAGTTGGGTATAAGATGGGTCATAGGTTGCTCCAAGGTCTAACTCTAAATGAGCTTTAGTTTTGAGCTTGTTGGGCCAGTTTTAAGGTATTGGGCTGCGGAATTTTATTGGGCCAGACTTAGTTTTAAAAACTCCATAATCTTGGGTCTGCACAAAGTTTATTGGGCCACTTATAAAAGCTTATACAAGGTAGATCTTGGGCTTCTATCATATTGAATTGGATTGGGTCTGCACCTAACTCATTGGGCCTCTATTAGTCTCTTATCATGATTTATTAATTTGGGCCTAGATGAAATTTTTATCCCAATTAATTCTCAAACCTATACTAATAATTTATCTCTCTAAAATCCCCATTCACTTAACTTGCTCAATTATCCCATATTAATTATTCCTAATTAATCTAAATCTATGATTAATACCTTAATTAATTTTAGGGTGTTACAGGGCTTCCCTGTTTTTTTAACATAGTTTTTTTTTTGTTTTTTGTTTTTATATATTTTCTTTTTTTTTTGTAGTACCCTTTTGATGATTTTTCTTTTGGCTTTTTATTTCTTTTTTTATTATTATATTTTTTTGATGATTTTTTGAATTAACTTGCTTTTAGTCTTTTCTTTGTGGGTTTTACTTTTTTTTTTTTTTCATTTCTCCTTCTCTTTTCCTAGTCTCTTCTTTCTTATTTATATATATTTTTTCAGATTTCTATTATTCCCTCTCTGATTTTTTTTTTGTTCCAATTTTGGGATTAATGGGCCTTTACCTTGTTTTATTCTTTTATTTTTATTTTTATTTTTATTTTTATTTATTTTGGGTTCTTTTCCTTTGATTTTTTTATTAGTTTTAATTTCTTTTGTTTAATGGGCCTTTACCTTGTTTTATTTTTTTATTTTTACTTTTATTGTTTTATTTTTATTTTTATTTATTTTGGGTTCTTTTCCTTTGATTTTTTATTAGTTTTAATTTTTTTGTTTTTATTTTCTTTTACTTTTATTGGTCTGATTTTTATATTATTTTAAAATATATCCGGACAAAATACGGTGTTTACAAAAGTCCTAAAAAATTTGAGAAGCATTCTAGACTCCTAAAAATAAGAATCCCAGGCTCAGACGGACAGAAAGACGGAGCTAGAATGAAAAAATAATTTCTTACAAAAAACTTATGAAACATAATGGAATTTTTGTAATTTTGAGTAAATTTTAGAATTCACCCAAGAGGGCTTTTTTAATGAAATTTTTGAGCTCCCCAGGGTTTTCAGAAGCTCTAAAAACCATAGGAAGGCTCGGGACAACTAAAACCCCTCCGGTGGACGTTTTCCAATATCGATGTACCCAAACTTTGACGGATTCATTCGAGAAGGTTTTAGCTTCGAATAGAGTGATTCTAAAATCATTTTACTAAATTGGAAACCTAAATTTCATAATAGAAAAGATGGTTCTAAAAAATGAGTTAAAACAAATTAGAAATGAAAATGCCAAGAACAAAGGGTAAAACGGGAATTTTTGTAAAGTGTTTCTTTCTCCCACCTATATATATGATGCGTCTTTTCTCCCCTTCCATTTTGGTCAACCAAGCTCTGCCCAAAAATTAGAGAAAAATCTAGGGGATGAGGTGCACAAGAGGAGAAAGAAAAGGAGGAGAAATTCAAGCTAAAAGGTAAAAAAATTTAGTTTTTCATACTCTCTTCCTTCCAAACCTCTTCTCCTCCATTCTCTTTTGTTTCCTATGATTATAATGAAGTTTATAAATCTATTTTAAGGGAGAAATTAAGGGAAAAATTCAGATTTGAAGAGGAGAGCTCAAAGAAGACAAGATTCAAGTGAGAAAGCCATAAAAATAAGGTAATTTCTTCTTCCATGATTACTATCCCTTACTCCTCTTTTCCCACCATTTCACCCCACTCAAGAAGTCCTAGGAGGGCTTGATTTTAGGGCAGAACCAAGGGTGACTCTTAGTAAAAAGGTTGTGGAGATTAAGAATATGCAAAAAGAATTAACAAATAATAATGGAAATTCAAGATGCAAAGTTTAGGGTTTCAAGTGTTCCTTATAAAATCTAATTTTATCTCTTAATTCCTATACCTAAATGAGAGTTTAAATGAGTTCTTAAGATCCCTGAAAGTCTTCCCATGTGCTTCCTCTATCAAGAAAACAAAGCAAACTCCATGGAAGCCAAAGTCTTCCATAACCTCAGCCTAAAGGGGTTTATATAGATAAGGATAGTTTTAAATTTTTCTAAACCCATTTTTGAGTCATATATGATGAATGAAGATGATGGGAGGTCTTGGAAAAAATTTAGAAACCATAGAAAGTGAGTTAGTGCCTTATGTTCCATAATATAACTTAAAGAAGCAACATAGTTAGGCTCTTTATTTTAATTGTGTGATGACTCCAAGAGGCTTAAAAGGAGCCAAGAATTATATTTGAAAGGAAAGAATAGAGCTTAGAATTTATTTGAGGGGTGTTGCTTCATTAGGTGCATTTTGGAACCATAAAAGGGTTTATAAGTTAAGCTAGAGTTTAAGCAAGTTATGTGACTCCAAGAGTATAATTAGCTTCCATATGATGTGTCTAAGCCAATAGGAATGATCTCTACCTCCTTGGGTGTGTGAGGTCAAGGGAGAGGATTCAAATCTTAAGGAAAAGTGTACAAATGTTAGCAAGGTAGCTCTCTCCACCTTCTTTTATGCATGGTTGCTTGCTTGCTTTACTTGTCTCTGAATATGTATATGTGTATTTCAAGCGATGAAGAATATTTTAGCATGAGCTTTTACTCCATGATACCATGATGATGTATTATATTTCTAAATAATGTTTATGATGTTATTTTGGTTTGCTTGAGCATGGTAAGGCTAAGAACCCTTAACCATGGTGAGGATGAGCTAAAAACCCTTAAGATTAGTTGAAACAAAGTAAAGAGTCTTTCAAAAGTGAAGTTGATTCTCAAGAGCAAAGTTGAGTCCAATAACCTCTTAAAAAATAAGTGAGACAAGTCCAAAATCCATAAGTAAATGGGTGAGGCCAATCCACTTGCTTGGCAAGCCTTTATATAGTATGTATGACTTGTTCAAATGTTGAAAATACTTTTTGAATGTTTGCACATGTTAATATGCCCATGCATGCATTTGTAAGACTTGTTTTATATGCTTTATATATGATTAAGTAGAAGATCAGCTATTAGGATTCTTTGAATCTCATCTCCTTCTCTTCAATATTCTAACATACTAGGTGGATCAAGATAGCAAGGAAATGGGAGCCAATCACTTGAGAGATGAGAGCATGACATTAAAATGCATAGAATTGGCTTCTTTAAGAACATCAAAGTGGCAAATGTGTAATCTATGGTTGTACATGAAAAATGACTTTATGAGCATGTATAATTATGATAATATGTCATGTATAAATGAGAAATTATGTTATGTGACCCTTATAATGTATATTGAGTATGTAATGGCAAATTTTGCTTCTTGAAAGCTTGAAGTATTAGTGTATAAGTAGAAGTGGAATAGCCAAATTGAGATGCATGGGGTTTAGGACCATTTGAGTAGTTCATACAAGTTATAATTATGATTTTAGACTTGCCCAAGAGGTGTCAAACATCAAGAAAAGCCATTTGGACCTTTTGGTATCTTATATGAAGCCAAAATTGACCATAATGAAAACCTATGTCACTTTTTGTCTAAACGAGCTCTTCTTGATTTGAGATTTGGCATGCAAATAAATCTTGTTGAGAGATTTTTGGGAAGTTAAAGAGTAGAATTTTCAGAGGTCTAGAGAATATTTGATCAATTTTCAAAGTTAGCAAAAATTCTGGTTTTAGTCTAATGCACTGTTCACTTGGTCTGAAAATAATTTCTGTCACACAGGGCTCAAATGATGTCCAATTATTGCAAAATTTTATATAAAAAAACTAGACATTTCCTTGTGCCAATTGAAAGCACCCTATTTGGATGTCTAGAAAGAGAGATATGAATTTTTAAAGATTTTGTCTAGTACCAGGCATCCCAACTGACCTTAAGTACTATTTGATTGAGTTTCGAGGTATAGGCAAGCCTAAACTAGTCTGGAGTTATTTTTCTCTTCTAACTAATATCTATAGATTTCTATATTGGTATTATTTGTGTAGATTGACTTTTTGTGGAATTAATTGGATATTTTTTTAATTTGCTATAGAATTTTATGACAGCACCAATGGACAGCCTGACCTCTAGATCTTGTTGAATGTCAAATGCCTTCTGTGTGGTGTCTCATAGTCTAGATATATTTTTAACATAAAGTAGACATGTGTAGCTTTCTAGAATAACCAAAAATACATGATTTCAATTTTTCTAAAGTTAGTTATGATTTTTCAAACATTGTGACAGAATAGGAAAAATTCTGGCAAAAAATGCATATATGTATTTTATGCTTCCTTTTGCTTTCCACGAGCTGTAGGACACCTTTGATGATGCAAATAAGTTGTATTTATGTAATTAAATATTAGAATGTAATACATGAGTCCATATGGCCCATGGGACTCTGAAGAAAAAATTTTATACGCGACATAACACTAAGAAATACATTATTGAATGTTATTTTTCCTTGCCTCTTTGTGAGTTGCTTGATATGAGGCCTAAAGAGAGCATGAAATGAGCTAAGAAATTATAGTGTTACATTCTTCCTAGTGGATGTCATGCCTTAAAATAGAACCATGAGAGGAGAGGGAGTTCTGCCTAAAAATAAGAAAGGAACTAGGGTTTTAGACCATGAGGAAGAGGAATATGATAAGAAATTTCAAGAAAAATCAATGGAAATTAAGATAAGAAAGTGTGGTGTTTTTTAGGGAATCATAAAAATTAATTTTATGTGAGTGTTTTCTTGGCTATTTAAGTATTCCCTTGAGCTCCTAAGACCCCTAGAAAGCTCCCCAAGTGGCTCTCCCATCAAGAAAAATTTTAAAACTCCAAGAACCCCTTCCATGGTGCTTGTTTCAGCTTAACTAGGTTCAATGGGTTAAGGAGTGTTTTAATTTATTTGCCTAACTAGGTTCAATGGGTTAGGGAATGTTTTAATTTATTCTAACCTTAGTTTGGGACTTTATATTATGTTAGAAGATGGAAGGAACCATTGGGAAAAGTTTAGGAGCCATAAATTAGGAGATGGGACAATAGTGTCCATAATGGTACTTTGTGAAGCAACTTAGTTTTAGCTTATGTAAATGATTGTGTGAGGGCTCTAAGGACTTTGAATGAGCCTAGGAGACCTAGAAATGGAAATAGATGGGAGCTTAGAGCTTGAATTATGAAGGTTGCTTCAATAGGCCATTTATGGAACCATTAAGCCACTTATAGAATCAAATGTGTGTTTAAGAATATAATTAGTGTCTTGGCTTAATTCAATGCATAATTGTGTGCTAATTGTGATGTTTAGGTCAAGAGAACCTTACTCCACCTAGGTGCTCTTGTGTAACCGAAAAAGGCAAGGAACAAACCAAGTAAAGCTTGCATCAAGTTAAAGGTAGCTCTCTACCTCATTCTTCTTGCATTCTTGTGCATGTATATGTCTTTATGTGTATGTATGTGTTTATGTGATTTGAGAACTTGCCACTTGATGTTTTAAGTTATATTGGTACCAATGTGTGTTCTTAAATGAATTTTCTTATGGAAATTACTCACAAGGGTAAGGTGATTCCAAAAGACCTTTAATATGGGTGAAAAGGTGCCAAAAGTCTTAAGGCTTGAGTAAGACTAGGCCAAAAGTCTCTTGGATGAGTAAGGTCAAGTTAAAATCCCTAAACTAACAGTAAGGCTTATCCAAAAGTCCTAAAAATTGGGTGAGGCAAAATCGAAAGTCCCTAAAGCTTTTTGATGGCTTGATTATGAAAGTGTGGCATGAAAATCTTGAAATTGTGTATTCATGATCCAAGTAGGTTGTTTACTTGTACACTTGATGTATGTATGCCTTGAATATGTGTGTAAATGGATGTGTGAGCTATTGAGATTCTAGGAATCTCATCCTCTTCCCCCTTTCCTCTTGAAATGTCTAGATGGTACTCAAGGACCAAGAAATGCAGGCCAAGAATCTTGAACAATTGTATTTGGTCTAATATGTCATCTTACTTATAATTGAATGTCAAAGTGAGCTTGTAAATGTAATTTTTAAGGTGTAAGACCATGGGCAATTGTAAAATGATGTATGGATATTGTATATACTTTATGTGGTACTAAATCAATGGAATCATGAAACTTGCCTCTTGTATGGTTTATGTTTAACTATGCATTAAGGGATGTGGGATAGTTGAATTAAGATGCATGATGTTTAGAACCACTTGGTCAATTCCTACAAGTCATATTTATGCTTTTAAACTTGCCCAAAAGTTGCAAACCATTAAGGAGGCCATTTTGACAAAGTTGACATCTTAAAGGAGGCAAATTTGACCATTTTGTGAGGTCATATCACTTTCTGTTCAAATAAGCTCTTCTTGGTCTGAAATTTGACATGCATCTAGAACTTGTTAAGACCTTTTTGGAAAGTTAAAGTCCAAAATATTTGGAGATCTATAGAATTTTTGGCAAATTTTTAAAATTAAAAAATTTTCTAATTTTTTGGTCAATGTACTATACAATTGGTCTGAAAATAAATCTTCATCATTCATAGGGCAAACGATGTCCAATTGCCATGAAATTTTACAAAAAGAAACTAAACCTTCCCAATGACTTGTGTCAATTAGAAGCAACTCATTTGGATGTCTAGAGAAGGAGATATGAATTTTTGAAGTTGCTGTTCTGTTCTAGGTGTACCTTCAGACCTATGTTACTATTTGATTAATTTTTAGGGTCTAAATACTCTTAGATTAGTCTAAAACTATTTTTTTTCCTCTAATTAACATTTGTAGATTTTCAAATTGGTATAGAATACATGAATTAGATTTTTGTAAAATAAATTATGAATTTTCAAAGTTTATATCAGTAAGCTGTATTAGATTTTTAGGCAGCTTAACCTCTCTACCTTTTTTATTATCAAATATGGTCTAAATGAGATTTTCGTGGCTAGGAGTTATTTTTAGTATAAATTTGACATCTAGAAATTTCCAAAAAGCTATGGTTTGTATGATTTCAATTTTTCTACATTTAGTTATAATTTTTTCAAAGTTGCCCCTGAAATCTGCCATATGCTATCCACTAGATTAAGTGAAAATTTTGGGATTTTTGAATTGAAAATCATGGATTGCTTGATATTTTAAGTTGATTGTGATTTTTCCAGTGATAAATGACTAGAGAATGTTGTTGGATAATCCACGAAGCCCACGTAGCGTGAGTTGAGAAAAATTAACCCCGACATAATGACATAAAATGCATGAAAATGTGACTTTTTCTTAGTAATTCCCTCTGAACATGCATATAATTATCTTGAATTGGAGTATATAATGAAAAGAAATATGAGGTATGACATTGCAACCCCAATAGGAGAATCTATAATAGTCGACGAAATGTGTAAGACCTGTGTGATTACTATAGCAAATTAAGAGACATTAGCTGACTTGAGAATACTTATGATAACCAACTTTAATGTAATACTCGAAATGGATTAGCTAGCTTTTTGCCATGTAGTCTTGGATTGCCATCTTAAGTTAGTGAGATGTAGCTTTTGCAAGTTAATCTCCCCTTGTTATCTAAGGTGATCAAAGTGACGTACCAAACAACTTAATATCCATTACAGAAGCTTGAAGGCTCTTAAGGAAAGGTTGCCAAGGATATTTGGCGATAATTTAAGATATGGAAGTGCAAATTCCAACATTTTAACAAGTTCTAGTTATGAGAGAATTTTCTTATGTTTTTCCAAAAGAATTACTAAGGTTACCCCAGAGAGGGAAATTATATTTTGTGTTGATGTAATACTGGGTACTCATCTTATATCCATTCCTCCTTATAGAATGGCACCTATGGAACTGATGGAGTTAAAAAACTAATTTTAGGATTTATTGGATAAGGGTTTTATTCACCTTAGCACATCCTCTTAAGGTGCTCCTATACTTTTTGTTAAGAAGAGACATGATTCTCTCCAATTATGTGTAGACTACAGGTAGCTAAGCAAAGTGATAGTGAAAAATAAATATCTTATACCTCATATTGATGATCTGTTTGATCAGTTACAAGGGCTCAATGTTTCTCAAAAATTGACTTGTAATCAGATTATCATCAATTGAGGATAAGAGATGAAGATATCCCTAAAACTACTTTCAGAACCTAATATGGTTATTAAATTTTTAGTGATGTCATTTGGGTTAGCTAATACTCTAGTTGTACCTTATAGACTTGATGAATTAGGTTTTTAAACCTTTCTTAGATCGATTTGTCATTGTCTTCATTGATGATATTTTGGTCCATTCTAAAAGTTGCGAAGAGCATGAACGGCACCTGAGAATGGCATTATAAGTGTTAAGGGAACACCAGTTGTATGCCAAGTTTTCTAAATGTTAATTTTGGCTAGAAGAAATCATTTTTTTAGGCCATGTGATTTCAAGAGATAAGGTATAGGTAGATCTAGGTAAAGTGGATGCAGTTCAAAAGTGGCCACGGCCTACTGTTATTACGAAAATTCATAGCTTCTTGGGTTTGGTGGGTTATTACCATTAGTTTATTAAGGATTTTTCCAAGATAGCTACACCGTTGACAAGATTAACATAGAAGAATGTGAAGTTTCAGTGGTCTGAGGCTTGTGAAGAGAGTTTTCAGAAATTGAAAGATTGTTTGACTTCTACACTAGCTTTAATGTTATCCTTAAGGCTTGGGGGCTAAGCCATATATTATGATGCCTTTAGAATAGGCTTGACATGTGTATTAATGCAACATGGTCGAGTGATTGTTTATGCCTCCAGGCAACTTAAAAAACATAAATAGAATTACCCGACTCATGATTTAGAGATGACTGTTGTATTCTTTGTCCTTAAAATTTAGAGGCATTATTTATATAGTGAGACTTGTAAGATTTACACTAATCATAAAGGCCTTCAATACTTCTTCCAATAGTGGGATTTGAATCTAAGACAAAAAAGGTGGATGGTGCTACTTAAAGATTATATTTGCACAATTTTGTATCATCTTGGCAAGACTAATGCAATGGCAAATGCCTTGAATAAGAAGTCCATGGGAAGTTTAAGTCATACTACAAAAGTAAGAAGGTTATTGATCACATATCTTCATAAGATAGAGAATATAGGAGTTCAATTTGAGATTAAAGAACTAGGAATTTTTCTATATCATGTACAACTTCATTCTTCTTTATTTGAATAAGTGAAAGCGGCATAAGCTGAAGATGCATAGTTATGCAACTTGATGGGTGATGTCATAGATGGAAAAGAAAGTGAATTTACCTTAGACTCGGAAGGAGTTTTGTGGATTGGTGCTCGATTATGCATACCAAATGTGAGAAATTTGAGAACTTATGAAAGAAGCCCATTTTTCCTTGGATAATTATTTACAATTGGTGGAATTTGCTTATAATAACAGTTATCAGGCTAGCATTTAGATGGCGTCTTTTGAGGCATTATATAAGAGATGATACAGATCTCCCATCAAATGGTTTGAAGTAAAGAAGCTAAGCTGCTAGGGTTGAACTTAGTGCAAGATGCTTTGAAGAAAGTAAGAATGATTAAGAAGAGATTGGTAGCAGCTCAGAATAGACAAAAAGCATATGTGGACCATCAACATCAAGACTTGGAATTTATGATTGGTGATTTTGTGTTTCTCAAGGTGTCTCCCATAAAGGGTGTAATGAGATTTAGAAAAAAAAGGAAGTTAGCCCCAAGATACATTGGCCCATTTGAAATCTTAAAAAGGATTGGGGCAGTAGCTTACCATTTAACTTTGCCCCTTGAATTAGCTAACATTCACCCAGTATTTCATATTTCGATGTTCAAGAAGTATATGCCTGATCCGTCCCATGTATTACAAATTCAAGATGTATAATTAGATGTAGGTTTATCATATGAAGAAACCCCTATGTCAATTTTGGATAGGAAACAAAGAAGCTTCGTTCAAAGGAGATTACATCAATAAAGGTTTTATGGCACTATCATTCACAATAAAAGGCTACTTGGGAAGGCACAAAGTATCCATACTTGTTTAAGGATTAAGGTTAGTTTACATATTTAAATTCACAGATCGAATTTTCTTAAAAGGAAGAAATGTAAAACTCGAGTGAATATACATATATATATGTATGCAAACAAACAAACACACACAGAGGTAGCGTACAAACTTTAAACCCAAACCCTTGTTTTAATTTTTTTAATTTATTCTTCTGCCACTTCTTTGTTTCTATTATGCTAACACTACCCTTTGCTTATTGTATTGAAGGTTGGGTTTTTTAGTCATTTCTCTCCCTAGACTCTTATACACGTCCCTAATAGCCTAATAATCTTATCAAATCAGTAGAGTTGGGAAATTGGACAACCAGAAGCATCGATCACCTCCTCTATTTTTGCTGAGCTCTATTCTTCCCTCTTGCTTTAGTTATCTGCACCATTCTCCTCTTGCTTCAGTTGAGTCTTGTTATTGAGTTTTAGGCAGTATATTTTCGTGCAAAATGGTCTCCTTCTTGGGCTAAAACTCTAGCTTTTTGATGGTTGGTAAGACATACTCATCTTTTCCCTTAAGTTTCCTTATTTTTGGTGCATCAAGCTTTCTTTTGTTGCTAAAAAAAATTTGATTCCTCATGCCTTTCCTTCCTCTTGTGATTCTTGGTTACATGGTGTAAAATTGATAGTTTTTTTTTTTTTTTGCTACCTTATGAGTGCTACTGTGTTGGTTGTGAAGCCTAGGAAGTGAGCCATATTTTTAGGTATGAATGCAAGCTCTGCCTATGTATGTATTTCTCCCTTGAAATGTTGCTTCCTTCCTTCCAATCCATGATGCTCTACTACCATATGGTTCTCATGTGTGTATGTGTGCGCTACTGTAGCATGAGATTAAGGGTGTAGCATCAGCCATAAAATCATATATATATATATATATATATACATGTTTAAAAAAATTTTTGAAGAGGCAAGATGCTAAATTTATAGATTATTATAAGGCTTACTATTATCAATTGAGATTTATATTAATTTGGCACATTTGGGAAGCCAAATTTTGAATGCTTTTAGGACTATAGGATTTTTAAAGAGTATGGTTAATTTCTTAAATGATAAATGAAATTAGTATTAAGCTATATTTAAGATATATCTGGTTGTTGCCCATTGTCATATATTCATTCATTTTGTGTAAATATGTGATTGACTTCAAAAATCATTGGAATACACTATTGATAAGTAAAGAGAAAATTCATAATGTAAGCATATGTAGGTTAGAAGTGGTTAAAAAAAAGTAGACAAGATATAGCAAGTAGGAAGAATAGTTTATGTATGAATTATATTTAGGATGATAATAGCTAGAAGGGGCAAATAGGATACTTGATCATTAACCCCAAAAAAATTGTAATTTGAATAGACATGTTTATTTTGGTGCTATGGAAGGAATACAATTGATTTCCTTAACCTAAAAGGCAACATAAGGCCATCTAAATATTAAGATTTTGTTAACCAATGTTATAAGGTATTCGAGAGGATTAGTCACTACTAAGGAATTAGCAGAAGTTATGGTAGAAAATTTTTTTATATCATCTTAAGAAGTGAGTAAATAATGCTAATTATATGCCATTTATATATTCATTTACCTTGCAACTCTGTTTCAAGACTTGTGATAAAATGTTTCTTAATTAATTGTATTTATTTTACTAATTTTGTTTCTAATTATTTAGTTATCTAAAGTTTATTCAAGAAATTTTGGACATTAGGGATATATTTAACGATGTTGGAAATCATATTTGTTTTACTATGAAATTTTGGATTCAACTTTTTTGATATCTTTGTAAATTGAAATATTAATGAGACACATTGTCATATGTTTTGATGATATATATGAGAAATATAAATTTTGATTCACTTTGAGTATATATTTATGAGATAATTTATTTTAGGAGCTATCTGTTTCAGAATTCTGCAACTAACTACAGTAGTGGTTAGCCATGATGCATTATAATATGTACTCCAACTAGTAGGGGTGTTGTTAGTCCCATGTGGTTGACTGTCATACATAGATCTATTATAATCTTTACGAGTGGATTACTTAACATCTGCGTTACTTACCTTCACAAGTTGTGTACTCTGCATTTAATCAATTAGGTATTGATAAGATGTTTCTTATTGTAGTTGATGAATGTTTTATTAGAAAAGTTCATTTATCACCGCTTTTAATGTTTCAAATTGTGAATTGCTATTTTGAAAAGAACTTTAATGTGAAAGTGCTCTTGTACCTTATAGTTATCCTTATTTTCTCACTGAGTGTTTGACTTACTCTTTCTAATTTCAATTTTTTCCAAATAGTAGAGTTAGTCTTGATCCTTCTTCAATGGCTTAGGATCAGTCATCCCCTTTGTTTTTGGTAAGCTTCATATTTGTTCGCATGGGCTTATTTTGATAATTCACTTGGAATTTATTTTGTATTATAGTATATTTGTATATCTTCATTAAACCACAGATAAGGTCCTTCACCCTTAGAAATTCTTGTATACTAGTTTAGATTGGCAATAGGATGCTCTTTTGATGTATTTGTGCTAATGAGCTAATTTATTGAAATATTAGGAGGTCCAAATTACAGGGGAGATTCAATCGTAATTTCTACAAAAGCCATACAAAATTAAATGTGTTTAATGCAAGTATAATTCACAATTGTTTTATTTGGCTCTATCATCTGATATTGCATTATAGGAATACTCAATAAATGTTTAGTAGGATCTTAATTTTAGATAGGCTTATGGAAGAGAAATTGTTCATCTTCCGTGCCAGTCACACTTGTGGTTTTAGGGTGTGACACAAGTATAATACTGATATCCTGCTTACTGCTAACAGTTTTGAAAACTAGTAAACAAACTTAGTAGTTAGTTTTATTAGCTTCTAAGTGCATACCAATGAGCTATATTGTTTTCCCTTGTTAAGGGTTTCTAAACATTCCCCTACTTTTCTAATTATCTCATAAAGAGTGAAATTTAGAGAGAGCTTGTTATAGGTGAGTTAAAGAGAAATCCTTCAATTATAATCATTGTTAGTGAGTGAGTGAAAACCAACTTGTAAACCATTTTAGGTAAGTGGAGAAATACCTTAACGTTGGTGAGGAGTGTAGGAAAACCAGCTGTTGTATAAGTTGATTAATTCTAAGTATAAAAGTCCTTTATGGAGCAAGGAAATTAGACATAGGTCATATTAACTAAACCAAATAAATCCTTGCGTTTGTCTTTTGCCTTTTTTCTTTAATTTACTGCATTGCCTTGTTACAATATATGAATTTCTATTAGTAGTCCATTATAGTTAACTAAAATTGCATTTTTGCTTTATTTTATTCAATATGTTGATTAATTTTATTATTATTAAATTCTTGCTATCTTACTTACCTTTTGTTGTCACTTTTCTTAGTCAAGTTGTTTTCAACTTATAGTTTAATTTGTTGATTAATTTTGTTATTACTTTGGAATTTTAGGCAAGTCATAATTTTAAGAATACATTGTTTTTAAAAATATTATTTTTTGCACATATATCTATTCACCCTTTCTAAGTGTATTGTTTATTAAAAACACACCTTCACACATACACACACAAAACATAGTTTTTCAAACTAGTCTTTCTTAATAATTTGTGATGTCTAAATTAACAAGCTTCTAAAAAGGGAAGGTTTGGGAAAGTGTGGGTGAATATAATAGCAAAGAACCTTTATTATAATTGTAGTTTAAAGTTATTTAAGATCCCATGAAAAGAGAGGGAGCGATAAATGGTTTTGAAAAATGTAAGATTTATCTTGAAGATCAAAATATCCAAAATCATAATATTAGGAGAACATGGACAAAAGGAAGAAAAGTAGAAAATCTTACTTACTAGTTAGAGAAGGAAATGGAGTCATGAGCATTATTGTTTCTATATGCCATTATTCTTGTTCAATTAGAGGAAGAAAGCTTGGGAAAAAATGCCTAAATAGTCTCCAAACTTTAAGAAGGTTTTCTCAGAGGTAGAGGAATTTTTTTTTAGGAGCCATATGTAATTTGATAAGAATTTATATATAAATTTTGTTATTTTTTAAGGATCATATTTAATTTTTATCAATATATATATATATATGTATGTATTTTATGTATATAGATATAGATAGATAGATAGATATATAGATAGATATATATATATATATATATATATATTTTTTTTTTTTTCAAATGGCACAAGACCTCTTACCTCTACCCTAAGGATTATTGCTAATGTATTGATCTGTGAAGCATTTGAAAAAAGAAAAAGAAAAAAAAATTGGTTCTCAATTGGCCTAGCTTAACCTAAATAAGATGGATTAAAAAGTCCTTTTAAAATATGATTTATTTCCTAAAATTTTTATAAGATTTAATGAGCTTGGTTTTTTTAAAAAAACTCTAATATTATTGTCATATCAAATTAACTTATTAGGCAAAATAATTTTATAATACTTCCTCTTAAATAGAATTGTCAAAATGAATTTAACTTTTATAATTGGTTTGCCTTAATTTTGAAAGTAGAAACTCTTACAAAATATAATGATACACTATTTATGCAAATAATAAAATAACTTTTTGGCCACTCTACTTTAGCATATGAATTGAAGGGTTGTCATTGGCTAAAATTACTTTTCATAGTAGAAGTTGAACTCACTAAAAGAAAAGTTGATAATGTTTCTTTATTATTTTTGAATTTAATTAATTAATACCTTGACTAATAATTGATTTATAATATTGTGAATTTTAGATGAAAGGGATAGCTTTGAAAGATATGTATTATAAGAAAATTAAAAAAATGAAGATACAATGAAATTTGTTATGGTTGGGGGCATTTAATTTTTTTTTCATTTAGGTTTTTATTTTGATACTTTATATAGATTGATACTTAATGTGATGAATTTAATATAGTCTAATACACAATAATATTATTTTATTTACTATAAAAAAAAAATTGGTTGTCTATACATAATTCTTAAATAGTTGACTAAATATGAAGACTCATTTACAAAAAAAAAATTTAATCGAACCTACTCAATCAAAAATAAAATTTGTTAGGACATGTTTCAACTATTTTAGGGAAAAGTGAGCATAATGAGCAAAACCAACCTCACCAAACCATTATTGCATTAAAAAAATTTATACTTTATTAGGATCGATTAGCAAAACTTGTATAAGCAATATTGTCGATTGTATGAGTCAAAAAATTCTTCAAATGTGGAAGGACAATTTTCAATGTTCATAAGAAGTGTGGATCAATAGGCTGTAAAGAATAAGCTAGCTCAAAAAGCTAAAAGAGTTTTTTTTCTCTCTTAAGGACAAAAGACTCTATTGAAGCAAAGTATGAAGTGAGAAAATATTTAGTTAAAGCTTGTGTGGATTATGGTGACACCTTTTGATATTTTAGATTGGTGGAAATCTAATATGTCCCTTTTTTTTTATACATTTTTTTTTTACATTGCTTAAAATGTGTTAGCTATGCCTATGTCAATTGTGGCTTCTAAGAGTGGATAGGAAGAAAAATTAATTAGGGTGAAATGTGCTACATCATTCTTTGGGAGAGAAATATATTGCACCATCTACACAATTTTAACTTTTTAACACTTTCTTTAATATTAATTGAAGTAGACTTATGAATTTTTTTAGGTGGGGTAACTACTCATTTTTTACTACATTTGGGTCCCTCACTAATTCTAAATTAACTTTTAGCTTAGATAATTGTGTATTGAATGTCTTTAGGTTATCACTTTCTCCAAGCATGATTGAGACTTCAATTTGTGCCCAAAATTTAAAAAAAAAAAAAAAAAAAAAAGAAGCTAAAACCCATTGCATTCCAATTTAGCATCCATGATCATGAGTTTAGCCAAGAATTGAAGTTGAGAAGACTAAGACAAGTAGATTAGTTAGTTTATATATTAGGTATGTGTGTGTTTTTTAATACAATGTCTAAAAGAAACATAGAGGCTAGGAAGTGATACAACTAGGACTAGCAAAATGTAAAGTAAACACCCTTTTGAGCTTATTCATCCAAGTGGCATTCTCCACATCCTCCATCACACTTAAGAGAAAATAGGTTATTGAGTATTTTTTTATATCTTGTTAATGTTGTATTGTTGTTATAAATAATATAATTATGTAGATGTCCATATTTTATACTCCCAAGATAATCTAGTGTACATAGAGGATGAAGATCAATGTGTTGTAAATATTATATTTATGTAGATGACTATAACCCCCTCCCCAAAAATGACCTTCTAGGGTCTTTTTTATATTTATATATATATATATATATATATATATATATATAATTATTGTTCACCAGCAATGATTGTTATGAGTCATGCTGAAATTCGAAGAAATAAATCCCGAATGGTCATAAATTATAAAAAATTAAATGACTTAGCCATTAGAAATAGATACCCAATTCCAAAAATTGAACTATTATTTAATTTAATCAAAGGAAAACAAATCTTTAGTAAATTTGATTGTAAATCAGGATTTTTTCAAATCAAATTAGAAGAACCAAGTAAAAAATATACTGCCTTTCTAACCTCCGAAGGATTATACGAATGGAATGTCTTACCCATGGGATTCCATAACAGTCCAAGTATCTTTCAAGAATATGTACAAAAACTTTTATCCCAAATTAATAATTTTGCAATAATTTATATTGATGATATTCTAATTTTCTCAATAATTCATGGTGAGTTAAATGAACTAAGGTGAAGAATGAAAGCAGGTGAATAAGCAAAGCTAAAACAAAGAAGAAAAGTAAACAACAATAAGTATAAGAAAATATGCAGAGAGCAGTGAGCAGTAAGCAAGAGCACAGAGGTGGTAGACTGTAAGCTAAAACAATCGAAGATTAAGTTTCGTATTCAACATCTTATCTTTCCATCCATGAAGCTTTATTGATATCATTTCTGATACCATAAAGTAGCTCAATAATACCATTTCTGATACCATGGAGCTCTGATACCATCACGGGGGACAGCCTGGAATGAGCGAGATCAACTACCATCATATTAATTTCGTTTTTGTTGTCTATTTGAATAGTTTCTTTTTCTGATTTGGATGTAACTTCGACTTCTACAGAGCAAGAATAATGAGGAATACATTTTTTCTTTTCTTCTTTTTCAAATTCTTCTAAGGCTTGGAATATTTTTAAGGGTTTAATTTCTTCTTTAGGTGGTTGAGGTGGTTTTATTCTAGGGATAAACGATAAGAATTCATAATCTGAATTCGGATTATAATTTAAATAATCAGAATAATTATACTCGGAATAATTCATGGTGAGTTAAATGAACTAAGGTGAAGAATGAAAGCAGGTGAATAAGCAAAGCTAAAACAAAGTAGAAAAGTAAACAACAATAAGTATAAGAAAATATGCAGAAAAAGTTAGATAAAATAGGAATATACTGGAATTTAAGAAAATTGATTATGTTTATTTGATACATTTGTGACTATGATAAAATTTTATGAGAGTAGGTTAATCTTTTTTAGTATAACTACTTGTTGATCAATATTAATTAAAATTCTATCTTTTTGAATTCTATATGGTTTTACATATTCGAGAAAATCTTTTCCTAGTATAATTTTATGAGTTTGATTTTTAATTTCATCTTCAACATTTAATTTTATTTTTATAGTGTCTCTATAATTAAATCTTAACATAGTTTGTGCACTAGTTTCGTTTTCTAATATTACTAGATTATTGTCGGTATATTCTACATGTATGGTACTTTTTATTATTTCAGTGTTAATTAAAGCAATTATTTCTATCCATCTTCCTTCTTTAGTTATTTCTACAAGGATTAAGTTGTCTAATATTTGGGTTAAATCTATTTCAGGTATATTTGGTTGAAGTTCAGCTAGATTGGATCTTATAGGAATTTCGGCTAGTCTATTTGCTTCATAGAAATTAGTCTTTATAGTTGAAAGACTATAAATAGAAGTCATGTACTAAACATATGGTATGTCTAAAAAGTAAATGAGAAGTATTTCTCATTTGTTCTTTTAATTTTCTCTCTTACTCTTGTTAAACTTCTTATATTTTAGTTAATTTTCTATCATATTATCAATGTAAGTATCTAACAAATTGGTGTAAAACATCAATCCTTAGAATTTTTTATTCATTACATTGAAGTATAAAAAATTTTTTGTTCTTACTTTATATTATCTATAAATTCAAAACTTATTTATATTTGTAATATAATTAACAATTTGATAATGGAAAATGTCCTAAAAACCAAAATGCTCAACATAATTAGATTATTTATAGTCACATCATTTTTGTATTTTTTATAACCAATGACTTATCTAAGTGAATAAGGTATATATATATATATATAGAAAAAATTTGTAAAATATTTTGATGAATTAGTGGTTATAAAAGATTTGTTATTATAGGCATGAAGGTTGATAATTTATAGATTTGATGTTATTATAAAGTTTGGGAAACTCTCTAAATTTAACATATTATGAATAAGGTAATAATCACTTATGCACAAATTAATTGTTAAATGTCAATAATGATTGGTCATAGTAATTGAAATAAAATATGAATAATGGCAATAATATGGCTAGAAGCCATAAAAACAAATGGCTATAAATTCTTTAAACTTAAAAATATTGAAAGTGGCTATAAAACTTTAAAAGATCCTAAGATGTTGAATGTGATAATAATATATTTTATTGTGACAATCTATGTGCAAATTCAAAAATTCTAAGAGAAAATACTAATTGCAATTTCTTTCTATATATTGAATTGCTTGGTTAAAGGATGTAAATGTGAAGAGAATGCAAAAAGTGAATAAGTAAGATAGGAAATAATTCTTTTACCCCTATTTTTAAAAAAGTAATTTTATAGTTAAAACGGTAATTTAGTATATGGAGAAATTATTATAAGAGTATAATAGATATTATACAAGATATGTAAATAAAATGTGTTTGCATTGTAATAAACCAAATGGGGTATATGACTGTTAACATTTATTATAATGGATTACAAAAACAAAATGTATTTATTTTATACTTTAATTTTTAATCCATCTACAATTAAATTTTTTATGTGTATTATTTGAAAAAAAATACATTATATACATATAACACGTAAATTAAGAAAATGATGATTTTCATGAATTTATTGTGCTTAATTTTTCTTGAGAAAAATATTTATTATAATTATTTAATGTTGAATTCATTTTATTATTGTTAATCTAAAAAATACTTTAAAGGAAGAAAATCAAACATTCTTACAAAATATATAAAATGTTTATTCCTAGCTAATTTTATGAATAATTGGACATAAAACATTCTATAAATAGACTTGCAATCCTTAAAATAATTAGAATGAAGAATACATGCATTGGAAGTAATGATTTTTTCAAAAGAGAAATATTATGAAAATATGTACAATAAAAAATTAATTGTTGCATGTTTAATATTTTAAATGTGCTCTTGTAATAACAATATTGAAGCATACTATTATTGAGTAATAAAAATATATAGTGATAATATATATGAAAATATAATATGCGTTGGTTCTCAAAAAACTATACATAATAGAATATGATTTAGTTCTTGAAGAACTAATGTAGGATTTTCCTAATCTATGGTTGGACACAAGGTCCTTAATAAACACATATGTTTTACGCATAATACTTAAAAATGAAAAATATTTTTCTCATTTAATAACAAGTGATACTAATGTTAATACTGTGTCAAGTAATATAAAATTAATTGAAAGTTCCAAAAGAGCTACTACAGACAAAGTTCATTATTAATGATACAAATACATTTATTATTTGGCATGATTAATTAGACTATTTTGGATCAATTATAATGCAAAAAAAAATGAAAATTAACATGAACATGAACATCCATTGAAGAACCAAAAGATTCTCCAATTCAAATAAATCTCATATGTTGCTGGTTTTCAAGGAAAAATAATTATTGGACCATCATAAGCTAAAGTTAGGACTAAATCATCCTCATTTTTAGAACTAATTCAAGGTGATATATGTTGGTCCATTCATTCATCATATGGACCATTCAAATATTATATGATTTTGATAAATGTATCTACAAATATAGTCATGCGTGTGTTTATTATCAACTCACAACCTGATATTTGTGAGATTACTTGCTTAAATAATTTGATTAAGAGCACAATTTTCGAATAATGCAATGAAGATAACTCATCTTGATAATACTAATGAAACGTCTATTGCTTATTTCACACACAAAAAAGGTTTAGCAAAATCATTCATTAAATGCCTTTAATTAATAGCTAAACTCATACTTATGAGAATAAAACCTCCCATTTTAACATGGGATATGTGGTTTTACATGCAGCAATACTTATGTACATCAAGCCAACAAATTATTATAAATTCTTCTCATTACAATTGGCTTTTAGTCAAGAACTAAATATTTCATATCTTAGAATATTTTGGATATATGGTAAAAGTTCCAATTACTCTAGTGTAATGCACAAAGATGGATTTCCAAAAAGGTAAGGAATATATGTAGGTTATCAATTTCTTTCTATAATTAATATCATGAATCATTAACTAGAAATTTATTTATAGCACAATTCACTTATTATCACTTTGGTGAAATAATTTTTACAACACTAAGGGGAAATAATAAGTTGTTTGAAAAAAGAAATTACATAGAATATTATTATTATTATTATTATTATCTCATTTAGATCCTTATACATATGAATTTGAATTAAAATTTTTAAGATAGTTTACTTGCAAAATAATGCGAATTAACTGACAGATGTATTTACTGACTTAACAAGAGTTATCAAATATCATATATTAGTTGAAAATACTCCATTGTAAACTAATGTCCTATTAGGACAATTGGTTAGTGTAAATGAAATTAAACTATGCCTAAAGCATGGTAGATCAATCAGTTCTAAAAGTAAAAATTCTAGAAAAAGAAATGGAAGAAATAACCAAGATGATCATATTGAGGAAATGAGTATTTTAAAAGAAACATAAGGTATAACTAATCATAAAACCCCAAAAGAAGATCAACTACTTGAAAATAATGAAAATAAAGAGATCATGATTAGTTATATCTTTACACAAAAAATGAAACTAACAAGATATAGTTGTTGATAACCATTATTGTTTAAATAATAAAACAAAATGAGGATCTTACAAACCTAAATCTGTCAAAGAATGTTGATATAGAAGTTATTAGCCAAAATGAAAAGGCGCATTTCACATAAAATTAAATTCATGAAGTTTTTAGACTTGTAGTTTGAACATGTGAGAGTGCAAATCAATGAACCTATCATCTTGTGTATGTTAGTATATTTTGATGCTATTGGGTTTTTCATTCTAAGAATGAATCAAAACTAAATGTAGTTATTGGATATGATATAACATGCATTGAGATATGTGAATGCACTAGTTAGGAATTTGTTACTCTCATTGAAAGAGAGAGTCGCACAAAAGTTTTTGCAAATACTTGACATTGATTATAAAGGGATATATTTTCTAATAGTGGTTGTAATCATCGTTAAATATTTTATTACTTTAGTAGTACATAAAAAAACTTAATATGCGTCAAATAAATATTGTTATAGTGTATTTATATAGCTAACTAGTTGGTAAAATTTATATGAAAATCCTCGTGGGATATTTAAAATACTAAAAGCATGTAAAGATTTTCGAGAAAATTATTCAATACATTTGCATAAAATTATTATATGGATTAAAACAATCTAGGCATTTGTGGTATAATTATCTCAATAAATATTTATTAAAAGAAGGTTATAAAAATGATCCAATTTGCCCATGTATTTTTATAAAAAAATTCTAGATCATAATTCATTATAATTGTTATGTATGTTAATGATTTAAATATTATTGAATTTTCTAATGAGCTTTAAAAAGTCGTTGATTGTTTAAAGAAAAATTTAAAATGAACAATCTTTAAAAAAAAATTTGCCTTAGCCTACAGAACAAGTATTGAATAAGTAGAATTCTTCTTCATTAATCCACTTATATTGAAAAAGATTGAAAAGTTTCCAAAGTGATTCTATATGGATAGATTGTATCCACTAAATACTCTAATGGTTGTTATATTGCTAGATATGTATAAAGACCTTTTTTGTCTTAAAGAGAATGATGAAGAACTCTTTAATCCTAAAGTATTATATCTTAGTGCTATAGGAGTATTAATGCATTTTGCTAACTCAACGTGACTTGATATTGCATTTATCATAATTTTATTAACTAGTTATTCCTTAATAAGAATATATTATAATGGAGTTAAAGTATCTAATGTGATATCTCTAAGAAACTATTGATATGAGGTTATTTTATATAACTAACTATAAATCATAATTGATTGACTATGTAGATGCTGGATATTTATCTAATTCATATAAAACTCAATTTTAAACTAGTTATTTATTTACATGTGGGGATATAGTTATCTCATAACATTCCATAAAATAAACTATAATTGCTATATCATCAAATTATGTCGAAATAATTACAGTGTATGAGATAAATCAAGCATGTGTTTGACTAAAATTAATAACTTAACGGATCCAAAAGATATGTGATTTATCTTTAAAGGAAAAGATTCTTACAATATTTATACAAAAATACTGCATCTTGCATAAATTAATTAAAAAGAGGGTACATCTAAGAAGATAGAAAAAACATATTTCAACAATTTTTTTTTTCACTTATGATTTTCAAATAAATATTGATATAGATATTTAATAAATTTGTTCATGTAATAAATTGACAAATTTATTTATTAAAGCATTATCAACTACTACATTTAAGAAGTTGGTGTATGGTATTAGGATGTGCTTATTTAAAGACAAAGTAATATTATTATTAGGGAGAGTAAACAACATGCCAATCTTTTTTCTTTACTAAGGTTTTGCCCCATGAGATTTTTTTAGTAAGGTTTTTAATGAAATAATTTATTATTGGTATATAAATACTATATACTCTTTTTTTTCATAAACTTTTTCACTATATTTTTATAATAAAATTTTAATAAGACATATTATTCAATAATAAATATCTAATATGAAGTGTTGCAAATAATATAGTTATGCAAATGTCCACATTCATACTTTTAAGAGAATTCAATATATGTTATGATGAAGATCATTATGTTGTAAATGTTATAAGTATCACAATAACTCTCAAAAAATGACTCGAAGAGACTCAAAGCAGCTGACGAAGACTTTAGCGCCAAAATTATTGTAATAATATCCGGAGAGGAATGCCTCTCGCCTATATAAAGCCTTGTAAATCTCATTTATAAGCACGCACCAAAATTTGCTTTGAATTCATCTCTGAGAATTCTGAGCTCCCTCCTCTCTCAAGTACTCTTGTACTCTTCTACCTTCATCAAATAAAGAATTATTTTGCCATTTAAGGTATGACTTGCTAAACTCTCTCTTCGGAGATTAAGTGTAATATTTCTATTTTATCCTCCATATATGTTGAATTGATCCGTGAATGGGATAATACTGAAATGAGGATTAGAGATCTTTTGAACAGTAAATTAGAAATGGGAATAATACACCTCTGGTAGAAAACAATGGAAGGTTATGCTGGACTAAGCTGAAGGGGGAAGGTCTTGGCTTTAATGAGCGGCCTACCATAACTGATGCTCATCGCTTGAGAGTAATCATAGAAAAGACCTCTGTATGAAAGAGGATAGAGTTCCTTCCATGATCCGGTTTAGTTTCGGTCACCCAATTCTAATCCTAATTTACTCTTTAAATGGGTAGCTGATCTCGCTCATTGCAAGCTGTCACAGAAATGGCATTTGGTGATACTATCTGGAATTTAATTAATTGGACAAACTTGTATTTAATAAATCAATTAGGATATGTAGTTGACCCCAAAATAACTCCTTTACAAATCTTAGAAGATCCTCTAAGGGAAATCCGCCAAATCTTAGAAAGAGAACTTGAACATAAACAAGTATATAGAATAACCGAATTAGCCAAACCTTTAGAACAAAAAGTCTATGAACTCAAAGAAGAAATTAAAGCCATAGGAAATGAAATCCAAGATATGAGAATCGATGTAATGGAAATAGAATCCATAGGCAATGAAGTACATTTAATAAACCAAAAAATTGATAGAATTTGTCAGGTATTAAGAATAAGAAATAATATATAATTAATCATAGAACAACCAGAAATTAATATGATAAGATTACATCAAGAAAAAATAATTAGAGAAGTTACTGAGCCACAAATAAAAGCTAAACCTATGAATGAACAAGTTTATGAAACCCGAGTAATCGCTGAAGAAATAAAACATGGTCAGGAAATTATAAATAGTAATTTATGGACTATTTATGATGCAATTCAAGAACTAGATAAAATTAAGATAAGTCAAGAAGTACCTATATTGGATTATATTTCACCAGAAGAATGTAAAAAACTTGATAAGGAACAACTAGATTTTATGAAAAGAATGGATAGAATAGATCAAGATGTAATAGAATTCCTACCCTATCTACCAAAGATAGAAAACCCTAAAGTAGAAATTAAACAAATAAATATGATGCAAATATTAGATGAATTGGAACAAGAAGAAATTGAACAAAGAATGAGTCAAGAAGAAAGTAATTTAGAAGCTATCAAAGACGAATTAAGTTATTTAAATCTACAAGATAATTATGAAGTAAATATGCAAGCTGTAAAAATAGAAGAACCTTAACCTCAAAGTTTCAACCCACCTAATATATCAGACCCATCATATCAACAACAAGATTTAGGCACTAGTATTGATAGAGAAACCAAAATGAGACAAGAAGAATTAAAACACAAAGAACTAATGAAGGAAGAAAATCAATCATTTATGTTTGAAACCATTTATACATCCTCTGGAAACAATAGTTTTATACCTCCTCCATTAGAACAATATGAAACTAGACTAATCCCAAACTCTGGAATATGGTTAAATTTAGATTGCAATTTAGATCGAGAAAGAAGATTAGAAGAATGGCATAAATCCCAATTAATAACTTTAGCACACCGACAACCCAATAGCCAGTCAGCCATCTTAATTGTTGAATCTAGTTTTACAGGTATCGTCTTAGAATGGTGGAAAAGTTTAACTGAAGAATTCAGACAAATAGTAAGAGAAATATCGAATTATACAACAACAAAAGAATTTTATGCCATATTATTAAGAAAATACGAACAAGTTTTAAGAAATGAATTTTTAGGAAGAAGTGTAGGAGCAAATGAACAAACAAAAATAGATAGAGCCATAACAAAATTACATCAAATTGAAATATGTTCTTTAAAACCAAAAATTCTAAATCAATATATTTGTGAATACCAAAAATATTATTATGAAGTAAGATTTCAAAATTATGAACAGAAAATATTTTATTTAGATTTATTTTATCATAAACTACCAAAATTATTATCCGAAATACTTATAGTTGAATATAGAAAAGCCTTTAATGATAGAACAGATTTAATGCCTTATGTAGACACCATGGGAAGAAGAGAAGATTTTCTTAGAGAATATTTATCAAATAAATATAAAGAAGCTTAGAGAAATAAGAAATATTATAAAACGAATAAATTAATTTTACAGTGTAATAATTTCGAAACACCTCATAAATGGGGATGTACACCAGAAAGAAAACAAACAAGAAAATATCAGAAAAAACCATATAAAAAATATCAATCACCTTACAAATGTTATCAATATCAATTTAAAAAATATCCAAAATCAAAACTTCAAAGACAATCAAAATTTAGGGGACCCTTTAAATCTAAAACATATTATAAAAAAGGTCCAAGAAAAATCAATTACAGTAAATATCCCACAAAATGCTAATGTTATAATTGTGGAGAATTAGGACATATAGCAACTGATCGTAAAAAACCAAGAAAACAAAAAGTTATGAATTTAATAGAATTAGCTGATGATTATAACTTAGAACCCATTGAATTAAGTAAATATATAAATAAAGAATTTGATTACTCTGATATTGAAATTTATAAATTAGACAAATTAACATTATAATCTGAATCAGACACTAATTCAGGTATGAAGCCTACAACCAGTGAATCAGATGAGGAATATAATTATATTTCAGAAGAAGATGAAATTAATATGATACAAAGAGAAAGTAGTAATATTCAAAAAGAAAACGAAAATTTTGAAAACAATTGTAATAATAATTTCCTTGAAGAATTTACCGAAATAAATTTTGAAGAAGAATTTCAACAATTATGGCAAGAATTAGAGATAGAAGAAATACAAGAACCTCAAAAAATACAAATCAAATAGAATTACAAGAAATAGAAATTCCTCCACTAGAACTTCAAATAGATTTTGAAGAATTCCAACAGATATGGAATGACTTCGAATTAGGCAAAATAAATATAGAAAATCAAGATCAAGAATTACAACTACAACTACGACTAGAAAAAATAATAGAAGAGGAAGAATTTTCAGAAGATAATAATAAAAAGATTAATTCAAGAGCTTTAAGCCAACAATACAAAGAAGCTAAATTTAGTACAAAAGATGTAGATACAGGAGATGAATATCGATGTTCTAGAACTTCAGATAAAAAGAAAAAGAAATATGCTTAGAGATGTCCCTTAAAATCTTTATTTCCTCATAGCAAATATTGTGAATATCATTATCAACAAAGTAAATCTAATAAAATAAAAAGGAAAAAGAAATGGTTTAAAGCTAGATATAAAATCAAAATAAGAAAATGAAAAATCGAAGAAAAACTAGCAAAATTAAGAAAAGAAAAAGGGAAAAGACTAAAAAATGAAAAGGAGAATATTATAAGTATAAATGAACTAAATAATAAATGATTACATTCATTATCTAAATTGCTAATTATTAAAAGCTGATTTAAATGATTATATTTATTATCGAAATTGCTGATTATTAAAATTTGATTTATCTTATTATGATTATCAAATTGAATATGTATAAGGAAAAAAAAATTTAATTGCTGATTTTCTTAGCAGAGATGGAGCAATCATCTCAAACAAGTAAAGCTACTAGTAATTTTCAAGAAGAAGATATGAGTCACTCTGATATCGTTACACGTGTAAATTCTCTCGAACTTAATACCAGTATTTTATCATCTCAGACAATTAATCAGATCAATAATATCAATACTTCTATCAATTATTTAACTCAGATTTTGGGTAACCTCAGTTCCCATATCAATGAGTTAGAAACACGATTATTACAAGTAGAAAAACAAGTAATGAGTATGAGTGTCTCTCCTACTCCATCACCACCTCAGACACCACAAAGCCCATCAACTCATATTCCCTCTACTCCATCATTTACAGCCATCCTTGAACAAGAAACCAAACAAGCCCAAGAAAGAGCCCAACAACCAAGTCCAAATACCCAAATAGTTTTATCGTCTACCTCAAACCCTCAGGTTTCAACCTAACAAAGACTCCATGAACAATTTGAATATTTCTAGTTAATCATTGAAAAACTTAATCATTGTTAATTACCCACTTGAACCATCAAATATATCTCTCATTATTCCATTAACAAAGCTGTTATTAATCCTGGCTCAAATCCTCAATTAGTTCACACTTTATTCAGTTATGGATTAATTCACTGTATTTATCCCTCTAAAAATCTTTCAGAAATAAGCCAACTCCCAAAAGCCATCTGAGAAGCAGCCAAACATTACCAAGACATCATAACCCAATACACAATGTATATGAGATGTTATTCCACAGTAGCTGAAATTACTCCCAATAATCATTCCACAGTAGCTGAATGGGTAGTTGATCTCGCTCATTCTAGGCTGTCACTGAAATGGTATCGAGGATCTGTCAGGACGCCCAAAAACCGGTGACACCGACTCCACCTGATTGGGGGTTCTCGCCTTATGATCCATTACTTTTATTTTGTAAAATATTTATGTAGACTTTAACCCTTTTTAAAATTACTACATGTTATAAAAGAGCATTCATATAACAAAAATGTTATAATATAGCATTTGTTTTAATTTTTTTTTTGCCCAATACATATAACATGAGAAATACTACAAAGTAAGTTTGTTTGTTTGTTTTTTTTTTGGTTGGGTCAAAACAAATTAGTAAGTTCACAAACATAAAGATGCATAACAAAATAGAAGTTGTGCCATACATAGATGAAAATAAAAATTAAACAACCACTGGATATCGCGGCATCCTGATGAACAATTGTTGTTAGCGAAATGAGGCGCCCATCCCCTCTCTTTCTCTCATATATTCATACGAAGGACGGGATTTGAATTCTGGTGAGATATTGAGTTAAAAATCGAGATAAAATTATACATACCATAATTTGTATATACAAATAGATAATTATTAAATTATATATATATATAATTTTTATATGCTTGCTTTCCTGTAATTTGTGCATTACATTGGCTCTATGCTGTTAAAATTTTATTAATAGAAGTTGAAATAGAGTTATACAATTTTAAAATATAATAAAAATTGAATTTTGAAAGTAAGAATAGAGCATACAAAAGTATAAATGATTAAGTATATTATTTGCATATAAATATTTGATTAATAATATTTCAAAATATTAAAATTATAATTAATTAAAAAAGTGAATGCTAATCCAAATATTTTAGATTTATAAATCACGTTTGATATGGTGAAAAAGAATTAAAAAATAGATAAGATGAAAAATAATATTTGTATATATTTTTTAAAATAATTTAAAAATAAATATTATTAAATAATAATATATTGTTGTAAATAATATAGTTATGCAAATGTCTACATTCATACTTTTAAGAGAATTCAATATATGTTATGATGAAGATCATTATGTTGTAAATGTTATAAGTATGATAATAACTCTCAAAAATGACTTTTTAAGATTTTTTTGCATTTATATAGATTAATTTTTTATTTATATTATTATAGCTCTTAAAGTTGGTCTTTTAACGAATATCATATACTAAATATATGGTATTTTTGAAAAGTAAAAGAAATTATTTTTCATTTTTCTTCTCAATTTTCTTTTTTATTCTTGTTAAACATTTTATTTTTCTTTTAGTTTTATAACAATTTTGTATTTATTTCATATTTTTAATAACCTAAAACATTGTTCTATGAAAAATGTTTATAATTTAATTCGGGAAGTGGCTTATTTGAAAATTCAAATGAAATGCTTATTGAAATGTCAAATGTGCAATTAACTAAGGAAAAATTATTGAAATGTCAAATGAGCAATTATTAAGGAAAAATCGAAACGAGCCAAGCAAAACAAATCCAAGTACCCAACCAAGACGACCCGATCGTTTCTGGAACGTAACACTGAGACACAGATCTGAAATCGAGAAGAAAGACACAGCCAATCACTCTTTCTCTCGGTACCCAGGGAGGGAAAAGGTATCAAACTGTGGAAATGTCGAGCGACAGCGACGACGAGGACGAGCTCCTCCAAATGGCTTTGAAGGAGCAAGCTCAACGAGAAGTCAGTTATGGCAAATCTTCCTCTTCCTCCAATTCGCGCAAGCCTGTCGCCAACTACGTTCAGCCTCCGTCGTCTCATCCCAAGAAGGCTGCGCCTGTGGTGAATACCAGTGGGGGGAAGCCGATGCAGAGCAAAGGGGGTAGTGGGGCTCGGAGAGTTGTGGATGATGATGATGATTCAGAAGTAGAGATGCTCAGCATATCAAGTGGGGATGAGGATTCTGCTAAGGATCGAATTGTGGGGTCGAGAAAACGAGGAGGTGCAGCCCCAGCTGCTGGTGGCAGAGGAGGAGCGCAGGATGATGATCGGGCCTGGGATGGCGGGGAGCCGGGTTGCTGGAAGCATGTTGACGAGGCCGAGGTATGCGATGATTCGGGTTGTATATTCGTGTTGGTGAACAAAATTTCAACTGAATAAGTGGGTTTTGAAATATTTTTATTGTGGAATGTAACTTTAGCGGTGGTTTTGGCATTCTTGGATGGGGTTTCCGGCTGTTAAGTATTGAATCAGGGACCATATTATCATCCTTTTAGTGAATTGGTATTTAATTCTGTATTATGCTTCCTTTACTGATTTGATATATAGGGAACGGTGGTTGAATACGTTGTGACTAAATTGAAACAGTTGAGTAGGTTTTAGCTTATTAATATTGGAAGGACTATTGATATCCATGATTTCTTGACTTATGTTAGACAACGGTGGTGTGATTGTGTTGATATCATTAACTAACATTCTCTGTGGCTGGTCCTTTGTATAGTGTTGTGTAAAAGTAGCAAACTGTAAAATGGATTATGGTATTTTGGTCGTGCCCATTGTTGCTATGCTGATGTGGAACAATAAATTGCGCTATGAAATGACCAAATGTGAAGACAGTAGTCCTTCAAAATGTTTGTATGTGGTTTTATTATATATATATATATATATATACACATATATATATATATATATATATTTGCCTGGGAGAAGCAAGAATGAAAGGAAATCAGGGTTTTGAACTCATTAGAAGTATGATATAGTACACAGAATCCAATCTTAATATGATATAGTATGTAGAATCGAATCTTAATACAGTTATCTGGCTGTAAGATATGTTTATTATAACTCTTTTCTTTTTGCTAGCTTAAATAAAATATAATATAATTTTTTTTGTGTTTTTTATTTTTTATATTAAGAGAAATTGTGTTGAGTTTTAGCCTGATGAGATTTTTGGAACCACCAAAGTTCTAGTTTTGGTTTTCTGTGAAGATGAAAGTAACTCAAAGGTTACAGTTTCTGGCAAGTCATTTTTTTCAGTTCCTAATACACTCCCCAAATCATCAGAACTTTCTCCTTCACGAACCCATTTGGATGTATGAAGTGCACGCTCTATGGTTAAGTCTTTCATTGGGACAATTGTATTTAGTAGGATTAATACAAATGTCATGTTGTGACTTTGTAGGCCTCACACAGCTCTTTCTCCTTGTATTCGTGATATGTGCAGATCTAGCTTGGAAACAATAGTCTATGTTTTATCTTTTTGGCATTTAAGATGAGTACTTTTAAATGGGATAACTTTTGGGGGGGTTCTAGGTGATCACTGGGGATGTCCTTTCACTTGGGAGCTTGTTCTCATGACACACTTTGAAACTTTTGGCAGGAATAAGGATGCTTTGATTTTATGGTAGTGTGCAGTTTATGCAGTTCTCCGGTATACCTAGTTGGAGAGGAATGCTTGCATGCATTTTCTTGGGTCTCTCTTTACTGATATGCAGAGATAGTGGACAGCTTTGTTGCATTCTTGAGCCGCTCTGGCTTCCTATTTTCTTTTGATCTTTTCCTCTGCACAGAAATACTTCCTTCCTTTCTTTCTGACAATTTATTAAAGGAAAAAAAGTATTATAACATTAGAGGATTTGGTTTTTGTTCTTGTTCCATTACTTTATTCCATTCTCTTGTTCTTTTTATTTATTTTGGTGTAAGTTCCATCTGCTTTTGTTCAAGTTTTGTGCTTGTGGACTGGAACATAAGAGAAACATATCTAGTTAGTCCACTTGGTTAATCTGTTACTGATAAATTAAGAGGTTTAAGTGTTATAACTCTTTTTCTCCTATGTATGGCTTTTTGGTATTTGAGATTGGTATTGTAGTATACTAGTAGTAGCTTGTAATTTCCAAATTGGGGGTGTGCTGTAATTAGCTTACTACCTTACAAGTGTTTTGGTGGTGAATTGCTTAGAATGCTTCATCTTAAGGTAGCCTTCTTATGTTCTCATTCGATAGGGGACTTGCTTATTTTCTGTCAGTTTTTTGACGAAAAAGTACCTTATTGTTGTTATGTAAGAAACAAGGAATGTGTTTCTGTTGTTGATGGATAGAAAGCGTGGAACTTATCTTTCGTGAAGTGGGATTTGAATAAAATATTGCAGGCTTTTATTTTGGCCAGCTTTGGATTGCTGATATGTCTAAGTCTTTTGCTTTGTAATCTCTCTACTTTCTTTCACAGTATTATTTGGGAGTAGGGAGGGGGTGGAAGGGAAGGAATTTAATGAAAACGAAAGGGGGTGGACTGACGGTTTTGATAATAATTTTTCTTTTCCTTGTTTGGATGTTTAAAATAGACAATGAAAAGGAATTAGAGGGTTAAATGAAAAAAATGATTAATTATAGTACACTTTTACAAATAACCTCTGTTAAAATGATTAATTATAATTGTATAGTTTCTTGAAATTGAAATTTCAGAAAATAATGAAGAGTATAATAGCAAAAGAACTCATAAACATGGCTGTTGGAGGGCTTTGGAAGATTTTGAGTGGTTATTGAAATTTGAAAACCACTGATTTTCCTCCTCTCCTTATAAAAAGCCAAACAAGGGGAAGGTCCTTTTGCTCCCTTATCCTTCATCCCAACCTACCCTTAAGAGTATGTCTTGTCCTATGCCTTTGCTTTTCTCTACTAATCTTTATTAATAAAATATCGTCTTTTAGCAACATGGGATGCTTTCATATTACATAATATGTAGGTACCTCATTTCTCTTTAATTACAAGTTTCTTCCTTCCCATCTTTTGTGGGATAGAGGTGCTTTCTTCGCTTCCATGTGGATGTCAGCTTATAATTTATTTAGGAAGTGCCTATTGGGAATTTGTACAGGAATTAGGAAGCTCTTTTGAGCTTATATGCCTTTCTCTTCTTTCCTATATGAATTTTCTTTTTAGTTGCTCTAGTATTGTTTCTTCTCATCCCTTTTTTGTACTTCTTTTCTTTCTATTAATAAACTGTTCTTTTATCAGGCGCACAAAATTTTTGTCTTAATAAGATGCCTGCATATATTTGATGTTTATTTTATTATTATTATTATTATTATTATTATTTTATTTTTTTTTTTTAAAACTTTTGTGCGCCTTTCTTTTTAGGGGAGAGATAGGGTCCATCAAATATAATTTCATAAGGTCTAGTGGTGTAGGAGACCTAAAGGCTTAAGATTATGCAAGTCGGGTTTGAGTTTTCTTAGATGGAAAATAGTTTGATAAGGGGATCTATTGGAGATTACGTTATTATGTGTTTATTTTAATTAAGTTGTTTTTTGTTTTGTCTTAATTAAGGCTGATTTGTTTTTAATTACTTTTTAGATAATGCTTCTATGTGTTTAGAATTAGTTTAAGTGTTTTGTTTAGATTAGAATAGGGTTATTTTATTTTTAAGAGTCATGTCTTTTAGTTAGAGTAGGAGTTTGATCTCCTTTTACTGTTTAAAAACATATTGTTGCTTTCATCTAATACAATAAGTTTAGAGGATCATTAACCCTAAATTTATATACGGTATCTGAGCCACATCAGCTTGAACCAAACTTATGCCTAAATACTGCTAACAAACCTTTTTGAAAAAAGAAACCCTAGTATAATCCACAAAGATAACTACTCAAAATTGTCCAGTCACCCCGCACCACATTAATCCTGATTTACAAGTCATAGATTTAATGAGAGCAACTACCTTCAATGGAGTACATCCACAAAGATGTTTATATGGCCAAGCTTGGTAACTTGAGATAAGTGCCGCCAAGACTTGGCATATCAAGAATCACATTGTGATGACTTGGCTGGTTAATTCAATGATGCTTGAGATTGGAGAAAATTTTCTCCTATATAAGATGGCTCACAAGATTTGGGAAGCTACTCGAGAGGCATATTCAGCCCAAGAGAATGTTGCACAAGTATTTGAGATAGAAAGCCAGATACATGAGCTAAAAGAAGGGGAGATGCCTATAAACCAATACTTCAACACACATGTTACTAGCAGTAGCTGGACGTGTTGGAGACCCACATATGGAAATGCATTGCTGATGCAACAAACTATCAATCATTGAGAAGAGATGAATTTATACATTTCTTATGAACCTAAATAACAAATTTGATGAGATATGTGGAAGGATACTTGCTATAACAACTCTACTGTCAATTAAAGTTGTGTTTTCAGAAGTAAGGCACAAGGAGAGTCAAAGGAAGTTGATGCAAAGTTCCAGCAATTCTCCAAATTAAGATGAAGCCTTTGCACTAGCAGCATGTGGCCCAGCAACTTACAACAATGATAACAGGTTGAAAAGACAAGGAAAATTATGGTGTGACCATTGCCAAAAAAGTGGTTGCACCAAGGAGGTTTGTTGGAAAATTTATGGCAAGCCATCAAATAGGAAGCCAAAACCAAGAGATAAGAATTGTGAGTTAATGGTAATCAATGATGCAACGACTCAGATCATGACCAATCCTTTTACCAAAAAACAATGGGAGTTATTATAAAAGCCATTTGGAAACAAGGACCAAAACACTGCAGAAAAAGTTGTAGGTTCTAGTACTCTTGCTCAAGCAAGACTTAGTCTTGGGGAAGATGATTGGCAATGCTAGAAGAGTAACTCCTAAGTTGGGAATATCCAGCTTGAGAGGGAGTGTTGGGGATTATGTTATTATGATTCTGTTTTAATTAAGTTGTTTTCCATCTAATAAAATAAGTTTAGAGGATCATTAACCCTGAATTTCTACTGGATCAAATGGTATAGTTCGGTTGGTAAATTGGAGGATTAGAAACATGACCATTGTTTTCCAATTGGTTGTTTTTGCATTCATTGCTCTCTGATCTAGTGGGAAGTGAAATAGAACATGAAACCTTAAGCTCTCAAGTTGTGGAAGGAGCTTAGGGCATTGACTGCATGCTTGTTGAATAGTGATTTGGCAACTCATGGTAAGTGTAGAATATCGGAAGATTGAAGGATTATAGCAGCTAGGTAAAGGCAACGGTAATTGAAACTTGAAAGTGATAAAATGGTGTCAGGGTGTCAATAGGCCATAGTTTGGGTGAATAGTACTTGCCAAAAAGGGGTTTTTTATTTTATGGGTTTTGGGGCAAATTTAGTCAAGAATCAATTGTAGTTTTGAAGGAATGATATTTTAATGCATTGGTGAGGTAAGTAACTAACTAAACAAACTAGAAGTAGAGAAGAACATAATTAACTTGTATGTCACATCTACAGCCTGTTAGGCAAATTAAGAGTGTAGGAGAGGTAGTTAAGCCAGTTACTGGTAGTTAATAACAGAATAGTTGTTAAGGGAGTTAGTTAGTTAGAACTACAAAACAAAGTAGAAGTTGAGAAGAAAATAATTAACTTACTTGTCACACCTACAGTCTATTAGGCGTATTGAGAGTGTAGGAGAAGTAGTTAAGTCTGTTACTAGCAGTTAATAACAGAATAGTTGTTAAGGGAGTTAGGTAGGTAGAGTTCTAACTAACTCTTATATAGCCGTGTAACAGAGGAAGGAAGGCAGTTATGATAGGTGATGGGTTCTGAATTCTGATCTCTCTCTTTTCCTATTCATCTATCTTTCTATTCTCAGAGTCACTAATCATCTGACCTGTGGATGTCACGCTGTCGTAGGTCAGCATGTGAATAATGAATTGAAATTCGGATTCTCTGTTCTCTCTTGTTCTTCTCTCTTGTATCCTACCATTATTCTCTACCAATTCAACATGAGAGAGATGGAAGAACGACTTTGGACAAGCATCGAAAAACGAGTGTCAAACTTGATTGATTAGTGAATGTCTGATATAGAGTACCAAGTGGCGAGTGAAGTTATAGGACTTCAGATGAGCATTGACCAATTGGAAGAATGAGGTCATTTATCCATGGAGCAGAAAGTTTTCTGCATTCAAGATGGAAAGAATGACAGTGTAGATGGCCCAGATGATGAGAGCACTGGATTTTAATGGCAGAGTTGACGTTGACGGACATAGAGGGGGTGGACAAGTGCAAAGGAATAATGAAAGAACCTAAGAAGGATGTAAACAATTGCAAAGGAATAATGAAAGAACCTAAGAAGGACGTAACATCACCTGAGGGTTCCATGCAAAAGGTATAAAGAAGAGGTTGGGTTCTGTATACGAGGGCCGAAGAAATGAGGCAATTGAAACAGAATGGAAGTGTTAGTGAGTACCAAGTTGCGTTTGATAATCATGCATGCAAGCTGAAGCTACCAAAAACTTACCTAATCGGTTGTTACATTGATGGGTTAAAGAAAGATGTAAAAAAGATGGGGTCAGATTATTCATCCCTAGAACCTTGCTTGATACCATGAGGATTGAAAAGTTATAGGAGCTCAATTGCAATTCTTAAAGCAAAAATGAAGGAATTGAAGGAGTAGTGAGAACTGGAATAAGAGAAATTCAGTTTTATGGTAATCAAGAAAGGTCATTTGTTACAAAGAATATTGCAGAGGTTTTGTGATTTATAACAAGCAACAAGAGCGAGTGCTTATACCAAAAGAGATTGCAGAGCATAAAGCAAACAATTTATGTTACTTTTGCTGTTAAAAATATAGTCTGAGCCATGAATGTCCTCAAAGAAAGAAGTTGCAAACTCATTTGATGAAAGTTGAAAAGGGTGACTGCCTAGAAGAAGAAATTACAGAAGATGGTGAAGGGAAGGTAGTGTTAGAACCAATTCCAAAAATCTCTTTGAAGGCCATAGAAGGTGTGGATGGCAATACAACAATGGGGGTGCAAGGGAATGTGGGAAAGGTTTTACAAATTTTGAGTGACAGTGGCAGCACCCATAATTTCTTAGACTCACAAATGGTCAAGAAATTGGGTTGGCCAATGGAAAAGCTAGGAGAAGCAGAAGTGACAGTAGCTGGTGAGAGCAGAATCACAATTCAAGGAGTTTGCAAGGAGTTTAAATGGAAGATGCAAGGGGAGGAATTTGTTATAGATACATTTGCCATTCCTCTACATGGTTGTGACATAGCTTTTGAAATATAATGGCTAAAATCAATAGGCTTGTGCAATGGAACTTCACTGAACTTACTACGCTGTGCTGTTATAGAGGGAGGGGATTGATGAAGATGCTACTTGGACATGCATCCCATTTTATGATTTTCAAAGAGTATGTCCTGAATTTTTGTAATAATCACCCTTGAGGTCAAGATCTTCCGGCGAGGGGAGTATTGATAGGCATATGAAGAGTGTAGGAGTAGTTAAGTCTGTTACTAGTAATTAGTAACAGTTTTTAAGGGAGTTAGCTAGTTAGAGTTCTAACTAACTAACTCTTACATAGCCATGTATCAGAGGAAGGCGGTTATGATGGATGACGGCTTCTGAATTCTGGTTTCTCTCTCTCTCTTCGTATTCTTCTATCTTTCTGTTCTCTTTTCTCCTAAAACAGTCCCATAGGCATAATACCTGGGGTTTTGCATCACATCTCAAAAGAGAGCAATTTGCTGCCACTGATCTGATCATTCATCAGGAGGAAAGCATCCCAAATGTTCAAATAGACCTCCTTTAACTTACCCCACGAGAATTAGGAACAAAATTATAATTTTATAATGATCGAGACTACACTATTAAACCATACGGAAAAATTGGACATTGAAATAAGGCTGAAAATACATCTTACAATTATAAACTGTGAAAATCACTATAAGAGCCCTCTGACTGAAAATATAATATTAACTATAGTAACAACTCTCTACTGCTAATAACTTAACATAATTATGATCTCATGAGATTTGTTGAATACATTCAGTTTTGTATGTCATAGGGAACTATAATATTGAGACATCTGTTGGATATCTTATCCTCCAACAATTTGTCCTTTATTCTCTGTCTAATATAATTTCTTCTTCTATAAAAGGAAAAAAAATATTGAGACATTTTGATCTTTAAACTTTCTATCTAAAAAAATAACAGCTACTGAGATTGCGTGTCATTCCAATATGTGATAGGGAATGGTAATGGGAATGTAGTATGTGATTTAGAAATCATGGGGTTCACTAGTGATGACAATTCTAGTATGCTCTAAGATATTTTCACCACTAACTACAACCATTTTGGGTTAAAGTTTGTATGTTGAAGAGACCAAACTCATTCAAAGGCACAGTAGTGTAGATAAATGTATTATTAGTTTTGATATTTATTCAAAGGTTAATTATTGAATTTTTGGTAGTATTTTATTAAGATTTAGCAACAATGAGGTTAGGGTTAGGTCTTATCGCTTTTTATCCTCTCTGTCCCTTTCCCTATTCCTTGTCATCTGAGCTGATTTCTCTCTTTGGTTTTGCTCTTGCCCAATGATCATAGCTGCTACCCCATTATCTCATGCAGAAGGATTTCATGTTCTTTTTCATCACTGATGAAGATGTGATGTTCTTTTGCCTCCTTCTTGTTCATTTTTCAATCCCACTGCTTATGTTGATTTGGGTTGTGTTCCACTGTGATCCAATTTACAAAAATACCATAATCCAGGATGCAGTACTCAGTTGGCAGTTTGTAAGGAGTGCAGTGAATCTGTTGATGCTAGTGTGTCTTTCATCACCTAGATGAATAATGCTACTTTTGCACTGGTTATCCAGCAGAAAAGAGAGAAAGAGGGAAGAAATAAATGAGATATGTGGGGCAAGTTACATGAATGATAATAAGAATGAAGGAACTCTTGTCATTATCATTTGCAATTTATTTTATTCTTTAATTACAGTCATATTTCTTTTCAGTTTGTTGTACTCCATCCAATGTTGCCACTAATAATAATCAGACATGGGAAAGTTAAGTGTTTTGAGTAACATACATCCACTGATAACTTGGGCTGACTAATGAGGAACATGTTGGAGCCCATTTGTGATGGCCTTGCAAATAGGCTGAAATTAAACTTTTCATGATATCTTAACTTGCAAGAGTTATGGAGGACATAATACATTGTCAAGTGGGAAGGGATTGAATTTATGGTTGTCTCTTGTTTCTTGTGCTATATGTGGACTGTTATATACTTATTTCAATATATTCTCTTTTCAGATTTTTTTCCCAGTGCTTGTTATTAATATTTCTGTTTAATGTAATGTAGTTGGGCTTCTTTGACAGCTTGCTCGTAGGGTTCGTGGAATGAGGGAATCAAGAACAGCACCAGTGGCTCAAAAATATGAGCGTAAAGTTTCAGCATTGGGTAGAAAGGGACTTAACAACTTACAGTCATTCCCTCGTGGCATGGAATGTGTTGATCCACTGGGATTGGGGTAAACTTCGTTTTGTTACTTTTCAAGCATTGCAGATACACTGTTCCTGTTATTCCTCATGTTACCTTTTGACTTGTATAGTTTCCACTTTCCATTATTTTCCATGTTTCTTCAGTGCAAGGGTTCAATCTTTGTGCTTAATTGTTATTGACAGGATCATAGACAACAGAACCTTAAAGTTGATCACTGAGTCTTCAGATGATTCTCCAATGAGTAACAAAGATCATCTGGATGGCATCCTACGTGGTATTCCTTTTTGTTATTACATATTATGTAGCATTTTTTATTGTTAGCTTCTTTACAGTGTCTTCTTTCCTTTCCCATACATACAAAATGTTTTGCAAATCTTGTATATTGCGACAACATGTGACTAGGAGGAAATAAGTGTCAAAACCACAGACTAATAGTCAAGCAGTGCAAATGAGGCATTCATTTGCATTTATTATTGCAGGATCTTTGTACTTCAGGACTTATTAATTAAGTAAAGTTTCTCATTTAAAAAAAAAATTAATTGAGTAAAGGTGCTGTTCTAGGGATGTGTGCTGAACACTGTCTGAAAACTAATGCTAGGGTTTAGCCTGGTTTCTAGCATGTATAAGATCATTAAGAAGGTTTTCGCTTTAATGTTGGGAGGGGTTCTTGGGGATACTATTCTAAAAAGAATCAATTGAGTAAGGGTGCTGTTCTAGGGATGTGTACCGAACACTCCTGCAAACAGTAACGCTGGTGCTTAGCCTGGTTTCTAGTGTGTATAAGATTATTATGAAGGTTCTCTCTTTAAAGCTCGGAGAGGTTCTTGGGGATACTATTTATGAGAATTAAAGTGCCTGTGTAACAGGAAGGCAAATTCTAGATGCTGTGTTGGTAGGAAATGAAGTAGTGGAAGATATTAAGAGTTGAAAACAGAAGTGTTTAGTGAGAAGCCTTATGATAAGATCAATTGGGGGTTTTCGGATAAAGTTCTTTGTTGGAAAGGATTTGGGGATAGATGGAGAAATTGGACTTGAGGTTGCCTCTTTTCTGTCGCTTTCTCTGTTATTGTTAATGGTGAGTGTAAATTGTGGTTTATTGGGCAGCATGGTGTTAGGCTATGAGATCTTTCTCCTTTTTTGTTTACCCTATTTGTTGATGTTTTGAGTTGTATGCTGACTTGGGGATCTGGGAGGATTGGTTCGAGGTTTGAAGGTTTGGATGAAGGGGTATGAAGTCTCTCATTTATAATTTGCAGATTATACTAATTCTCTTCCTTCTCGATGACAGGGAAATTTTCCAGCATGCACTTCCTATGTTACAAATTTTTGAGGTTGTGTTTGGTCTTTGTATCATCCTTTCTAGGTGTGGCTTGGTAGGGATTAATGTTCTGGATACATTTGTGGGTGATCTAGCTGGGATGGCTGGTTGTGGGGTTTTAAATATGGCTGCTAACTTATTTATTTGTTCCTCTTGGAGATAGTCCATGTGTTAAGGCCCCAACTGATTTGTTGGAAGGGAAAAGGAATCCCTTTCCAAATTATGTATAATGTCTATTATGCCATTGTAATTATTACTCAAGAATACCTGTCTCTTTCTATTACTTTTTCAAAAGTTGGGGTACAAAAGTTATTTCCTATCCTACTTACTCACTTTTTGTATTTCTTTTCTTTTTATATCATCCAATCAAATGGGCCTAAGTCTTTTTGGGATATTGTGCTACAAAAAATTTCAAAAGATTGGAGGGTTGGAAAGGGCCCTACTGTTTGCTTGGTGAGAGCATTGCAGGTTACCTTATTTCAAGCATCCTTGTTTAGTATCCCTCTGTTATCTTTCTTTGTTTATACTACCAGTTGGGGTAGCTAACAAGATGGAGAAGATTATGTGGGATTTCTTGTGATTTGAGGGTGGAGAAAGTAAAAGAGATCACTTGGTTAGTTGGGAAGTGTGCTGTAGGTTGAAGGAGGATGGACCTTGGGTCTTGGTGTCTAAAATCATTTTGCTAGTGGCTAAGTGGCTTCGGTGGTTTATTCTAATTCTTTGTGGCGTAGGGTGATTAGGAGCAAATATGGCATTCAACATAATGGTTGGGATGCTAGTTTCAGGATTGGAGCTACTTATGCAAGCCCTTAAAAGTTCATCTCTTAGGTATATCCTTCCTTTTCATCCATGTTGTCTCTGAGTAAGAGATGATACTTGGTTTCAGTTTTGGGAGGACCATTGGATTGAAGATTCTTGGCCTTTTTTTTTTCTCCTTTCTTTTGGAGAATTTTTTCTCATCGAAGTAAGTTTTCTTCTTTGCATAAGCTTCCACCTCTGGTTTTTTATCATGCCAAAGTATTAATTCTTCATGGAATTTTCACTTTTCTAGAAATCCTAATGGTAGACTTGTTGATGATCCTGCTTTGTTCTTAGAAATCCTTGGCTGGTTCTATGTTTCTTCTTTGTCGGATAGAAGGATTTGGATTCTTGGGGTTATATACTTCGTTCTTCTTTATTTTTTATTTTTATTTTGAAATCCAAACACAAACTGTTTTCATTTGTCAAAATTTTCTGGCACCCAAACTTCCTTCTATGGTAAAGGCTTTTGTTTGGAACATGATACTGAATAGAATTAACACAAATGGTTTGCTTTAGACTTGAAGGCCCAATAAGGTTTTATTGCTAGATGTATGTGATGTGTTTTATTAATTCAGAGATGAATAACCATCTTTTTCTACATTGTGAGGTGGCTTGGCAGATTTGGAATAGGCTGTTTGGTTTCCTTAATGAGAGCTGGGTTTATCTAGTGGATCTAAGGGCATTTTTAGTTATCAAGTTTATGGGTTTCGGACAATGAAAAAAGCATAAAGCTCTTTGGCAGTGTACAATGTTTGCTGGTTTGTGGTGTCTTTGGGTAGAATGGAAAGCGTGAGTTTTTAATCTGAAGTTTCTACCACAATTTTTCTTTGGGAAAGGAATATTTTTATATCTTACTTATATGTGTCAGCAAATGGCTTTTGTAGAGGGGTGTCCCTTGTGGACATTAAAAGGGACTAGAAAGCTCTTTTTAATTAAAGGGTCTTGGTTTTTTGTTTCGATTTGTTTTTTCCTTTTTTCTCTTTTGTTTGGCAAGGATCTCTTGTCTTCTGTTTTTGTGTGTGTGTATATATATTTATATATGAATTTTTTACTGATTTCTCTTATCTTAAAAAATTCTCTTTTTCTTTTTATATTAAAAAAAAATTAGAGATATGAGATCAGAGTAGAGAAGATGAAGAAGGGGTTAGAAAAGAAAGCCTAGGTTATAGAACTAGGGTTTTTTAGGTATCATGTGTCTTGGTGACCAGGGTTTTGAAATAAACGTGTTATTGATTCTCTAGTGACTCATTATATCACTTAAATAGGAATATAATGCTTGTCAAAACTGGGGGACTAGGTGGCTCATGACTCAAGGCCCAAGTTAATTTATCAGCTACTAACAGACATGAATAGAAGCTGACATAGCTGAGACAATATGAGGTAAAGCCACATATAGGCATAAGAATTACCTAACTTTAAGACCTAATCATAAAATTCCTAAAATACCCCCAGGACTAAAGATATAAAATTTATTGGGGTAACAGCTTACCAATTCTAAATTCCTAATAAGTTTTTTTAAAAAAATTCTTGGTATATTTCAACAAGCTCAATGATGAAAACTACACCAAAATAGTGAGATTATTTGATCTTTAAGCTTTTGTCTTCTTGCTACTACTGTCCTCATCAATTATACATATATCAATTGTGACTATCTTGTCAAAACAGTATTTCTGTTATTAATCTAGATGAAGTTGTCCTTGTTTACTTGCATGATAGTCAAGATTCTGTAGGGTCCATTTCGATACATTACCCTACAATCTGAAGTTTTCAGTCTTTCTAATGGATGGTTATTTATTTATTTATCAATTTTTATTTAATTCTCGCAAAAAAGCTGATATTTTGGAGTTTTTTTGGGGCCGGGGGGGAGTTTGATGGAAAAGTTTCTTTAATGAACATATATCTCTCGATTTTAACTGGTTTAATCCTTTCATAATAAAATTTAATCAACCTACTGTAAATTATTAACTACATTAATAGAGGAAACTTTCCAACAAAAATTATTTTTTTATTTGGGAGTACCTTTTGCATCCCTTTTCTGTGTGTTAGACTAATTTTCAAGCAATTTTTTTTCCTAAAAACTTAGTAAATGAGTTTTACTTTATCTCTTGAGATAAAGGGAAACCTGTGTTGTTTAGATTGGCTAAAGAACTTGTGTCCATTGTTCATATGTTGATAGCATTTTTGATGCCACTATACAGAGAAATTGATGTATTTTTCGGAGAACTTTGATGCAAAGCTGTTTTTATCACGGATACACCAAGAAACATCTTCTGCTGATCTGGAGGCTGGTGCTCTTGCTTTGAAAACTGATTTCAAAAGTCGTACTCAACAAAGAAAGCAGCTCGTTAAGGACAACTTTGACTGCTTTGTCTCTTGCAAAACCACAATTGATGGTATGGACTTGATCCTTGCATGTTTTTTCAACTTAAAGAAACAAGCTATTATTCATAGATTAGATGACAGGTAGTTCTGTCATGCTCAAGTTCTTTCTCTCCCTCCACAGGTGTCCATGTATATGAGTAAAATGTAAATTCCGTAGTGGCATTAACAAGGAGTATTCCTTCATTTTAACGTGAAGCATATTTTTTTGGTATTCAGATATTGAGTCCAAGTTAAAACGGATTGAGGAAGACCCAGAAGGATCTGGGACTGCCCATTTGTTTAATATTATTCAAGGAGTCAGTGTCCAGGCTAATCGTGCTTTTCAGTCTTTATTTGAGAGACAGGTCTGTGATTTCTAAACTCTAGATTGCCTTGCAGCTTCTATTCTAGATTTTACAGTTCTTTGTATATTTGCCCTTGATGAATTTTGTAGGCTCAAGCAGAAAAGATCAGGACTGTCCAGGGAATGCTGCAGAGGTTCCGGACACTTTTCAACTTGCCAAGTACAATCCGTGGGAGCATTAGTAAGGGAGAATATGATTTGGCAGTCAGGGAGTACAAGAAGGCCAAGTCAATTGCTCTGCCATCTCATGTATAAAATTATCTTCAATTGTGGAAATTAGGCTTCTTTCTCTCAACCAATGATTATTGTTGTCTTGGACAAATCACATTCTTAATGCGTATAACTGAAGTTCTTTTTACCAATGATTTAAAAATTGGATTAATCATTGCCTAGCCTAGGCAAAGGTTCATGGTTCAGTGAATTGATCTTGGTCGAACTGTTTTTTTCCTTTAAAATGTATATTTGATTAAATTTATAACAAAATAAATTTAAAAAATATAAATATAGAGTAACATAAAATATAAGAGTTACTAAATTTTAAAATTTTTATTTATTAGTGCTCAAAAGTTTTGTTAAGAAATCATTGAAGATGTAGAATTGCTTTATATTATTTTTGGATTGCTTACCTATATATTAGTACTAAAGCCTAATTATCTTTTTTTTTTTGAATTTAATTTCTTGTTTTAAATTTGAATCAGTGTGTAAAATTTGATATGTCTTGTATAATATATATATATATAGAATTTGAAACTTAGACAACAGAAAGTGATTTGCTACAATGGCAACAAGTACCCCTGTGGTATCAAGTTCAATTCAAACTGTCCGCAGGCATCTTTGCAAAATTAAGCCTCCTGATGTGAGAATATGCATGACGTGGCAGCTTCACAATCTGCCACTTCACCCAATTCTAAACCGTCTAGCTGGTGAACCAACTGGTTTGGTTCAACGCTCGTTGGTTCACTGTTATTGATGTGCAGTGGTTCTACAATGAGGACCGAAATGGATGGTGGACCGGTTCTCAGTCTAATTGGTTGTACTGGCCACTCCAGTCTGAATTGAGAAGACTTCCTTTTAACTATTTCTCATTCTCAATTTTGTCCTAGAACTGAGAAGACTTCCTTTTAATTATATATTGTTGTTGTTGTTAATGTTAGTATCAGTAATGCTTTCAATTTTTAGAAGCTCTCATTTTGTGGATTATGTATATGTTAAAATTTCCTGAAAGATGCTGGTTCTATTCTCTCAGCTTGCCAACAAGGGAGAAAATTTGATATGTTGGACTGTTTCCTTGACTCCTGTAATTTTCTGTTAAATTTTGTATGGTTTGCTCATAGACAGGGTGCCATTATCTAAGCAATTATTGGGCATATTATGTTTGTGGATATTCTCAATTATTGAATTTTTTGCTTTTTCATGTTCTTGATGGAGTTTGTTTGTTTACGGTTATGATTCAGATTCAGGTGGGGATCCTAAAACGTGTTCTTGAAGAGGTTGAAAAAGTGATGCATGAGTTCAAATCTACACTTTACAAGTCTATGGAAGATCCGCAAATAGATATAACAAATGTAAGTTAGCTGGCTGAAAATAATTTGGCCTCAGAGAGGTTGTATTTTAAAGTTATGTGTCAATATATAATATTTTTGCTTGTGATGATTGATGATTTTATATTGGTCCTGCATCCTTTTAAGTATAATTGTTGCATAGTGTTGCATATGAGACTGTTAACTGAAACTGAGTAAGTTGTTAAACAGGATTAAAAAGGAAGGCATAAAGGAGGGGGGAGCTAATGAATTCTTACACATTGTTTTCTTCTTGAGACAACATTTTCCTGGATTGTTTTCTTCTTGACACAACATTTTCCTGGTTTTTCCCCTCAGTTGTATTCTGGTTTCTTTTCCGCAGCAGCTTTTGTGGTGATCATCAATGATGAGCCTAAGTCCTGGTTTCAAGGGCTGTGAGGACTTAGGCAGCTGGATCCTTTATCTCCTTCCCTTTTTATGCTAGTAGTTGGTGTGCTTAGTAGCATGCTTTCTAAGGCTGTTGAGAGAGGTATTGCTGAGGGTTTAGGAGTTGGTTCTGATGAGGTGGTCATATCTCACCTTTGGTTTGCGGATGATATTGTTCTGATTCTGGAGTGAGACAGTTAGTTTTGAGAATGATCTTTTCATCATCTATCTTTTTGTGATTGTCTTTGGTTAAAGGTTAATTTGTCAAAGACTGGTTTGGAGGGTTTGAATGTGGACAACCAGTTTCTATCTTTTTTGGATTCTCATGCAGGTTGTCAAGTTCTTAATTGGCCTCTTTTATCTGGGAGTCCTCCTAAGGGGAACCGATAAGTCTATTTCTTTCTAAAAGCCACTTGTTCAAAAAGTGTCTAAATGTTTAGAAAATTGGAAGGGGTCTTTTTTCTCCTCAGGTGGTTGCACTACTCTTATTTCATCTTGTTTATTATTCCCTTATATTATCTTTCCTTTTTAGAACTCCAATACATGGTTTTTGGAGATCAGAGGGAATTATGAGGGATTTTCTTTTGTTGGGTGCGGGTGAGTTAAGGAGAGATCATCTTGTTAGGTGGGCGGATCGCAGTAGGCCTAAGAAAGAAAGGAGGAGTTTTAAGTATTGGAAATTTCGTGTCCATTTATTGCTTTGACTGGTAAATGACTATGGTTTTTCCTGCAAGAGACTTATTTTCTATGGTACTAGGTTATTTGGCATAAGTCTAGCTTGGATCAAAATGGGTGGGATGCTAATTTTGCTTGTTTGATTTCTTGCACTAGCCTTTGGAAATTTAATTCTCAAGATTTTGCCTATTTTAGGTCTATTGTGTCCTTTTAACTGGGTGATGGTTTTCAAATTAGGTTTTGGGGGATTTTGGGGAAGGAAATGTTCCTTTTTGTCAAGCTTTTCCGACTTGGTATCTTTCTTTTTAGCATAATTCTCTCATTTGGTGTTTTTGGTCTTTTCAAGGGGATCTTGCAATCTTCATTTTGCTTGAAATCCCTCTGATGGAGAAGTTCATGAACTTGAGGCTCTTTTACTTATTTAAGGGCTCACCTGTCTTTCTTCCTTTTAGATAGGAGAGTGTGGACTCTAGATTTGTTAGGTATTTTTTTTTTGTCTTTGTTAAGTCCTATTTTAGTTTCCTTACTTCTTCCCCCAACAGGGCACCATTTCTTCTTAAGAAATTTATTTGGAAATCTAAAACTCCTTTGGAAGTGAAACTTTTGACGGGATAGCATTACTCAATGGAAATAATACTAGTGACATGCTGCAGGTCAAAAGGCCAAATAAGGTGCTTTCCCTTACCCATTGTTGTGTGTAGGGCTAATTTATAAACTACTAGTCACTTACTCTTACATTGCAGTATGGCTACTTGGCTTTGGAATAAGTTCTTTGTTATATTAAGTCAGATTTGGGTTTGCCCAGAAATTTTGGAACAATTTTATTGATTCGGTTTAACCACTTAGGACACCAAAAGGAAGGCAAAGTTTTGTGGCAATATGCAGTTTTTGCTGTGATTTGATGTATTGGCTGGAAAGGTTGTATCTTTTGCTTTCGTTTGGTGTTCTGTTAATGGTTTTTAAAGCAAGCCTCTTTGACAGATATGAATAAGGATTGGGTGGCATTGTTATTTGCATAAGTTCTAGGTTCTTTCCTGTTTCTTTTCTCTTTCTTTGCTTTCTTCTCTTTCAGGAGGCTGTCTTATCCTCCTCTTGTAATTTTCCTTCTAATAAAGATTCTTTTGCTACAACAATAAAACCTCTTCCTAATGCTTCTGAGGCACATTTTGGTTTCAATTTAATATTTTAAACAATTATTTAATCATGTAGTCTTGAACATGACACTGATACAGTTTATTAGGGGATATGTTTAGAAGATTAGCTTGTGCAACAATATTAACTCAAACTGCTAAACTAGTCCTGAAAGGATTTGGTAGATAGAAAACTACTGAGGCTACTGTGATTGTAAAAGACTCAGAGAAACCATGCTCTGAAGTCTGGGATTTTATTCGAATAAAGAAGCAGTACTTATATAGGACTCATGGCAGTGTAATTACAATTGAGATCCCTAAAATAGAGCACCCAAAAAGGAAAGAAAATATTTACAATGAATGGTGAAACAGAAGGAAAAAACAGAGACATAAAATGCCATACAGTGTTGGCAGTCTTGAGGAACTAAGCAACGAAAATAATCATTGGAAAAAGAGCTGTTGCACTGTGGTTGTCAATACTCTCCTCAAGCTAGGGAGTAGATGTTAATCATCCCTAGTTTGCATCTAAATTCTTCAAATCTTACTCTAGACAGTGCCTTAGTCAACACATCAGCATTCTAGGTCTTTGTTGGGGTGTTGGTGAGTTCTAGCACCCTTGAGTCTATCTTCTCTTTGATGATGTAGTGGTCAATCTCAATATGTTTAGTTCTATCATGTTGAATAGGATCATTTGCAGTAGTAATGGCAGACATATTATCACACAGCACCTTCATAGGATCTTGATGCTTGATCTTGAGTTCAGCAAGTAGATGTTTCAACTATTATCCTTGACAAATAGCCAAGGCTCGATATTCAACTTTAGCACTACTTCCAGCCACCACTGATTGCTTTTTGCTCCTTCATGTTACTAAGTTTTCACAGACATAGGTACAATATCCTAATGTGAACCTTTTATCTGTGATGGATCTAACCCATTCTGCACCACAATAAACTTTCACTGCACGAAAATTGCTTTTCTGGAAGAATTGCCCTTTCCTCGGGCCATTTTGAGATATCTCATTATTTTGTAGGCAGCATTAAGATGAACCTTCCAAAGTTTGTTCATAAATTGACTAATGAAACTAATTGGAAAACAAATATCTGGCCTTCTGTGAGATAGGTAAAGAAGTTTGCCTACTGATATTTGAAACCTCTTAATATTAATTGGTGAGGTGCAAACTTGAGCTTGTAATATGCTTCCATAAGGGTCTCTTCTGGCTTACATTCTAACATCTCAGTTTTTATAAGCAAATCAAGTGTGTATTTCCTTTGAGATATAAGGATGTCTTTGTTGGATCTTGCTACTTCCATTCCTAGGAAGTATTTTAATGGTCTGAGATCCTTGATCTCAAATTTCTCAACCAATGCCCTCTTTAAGTTGTTTATTTCATCTGCATATTTTCAATGACAATTATGTCATCCACATATATAAGTTCTCCTCTAGAAGACAATTTTTTGAAGACAGCATGACCAGTTTGATCTTGTAGATATCCTTGCCTTTTGATTGCCTTGGTGAACTTCTCAAACCAAGTTCTAGTTGATTGTTTGAGCCTGTAGAGAGACTTATGTAGTTTGTAGACCTTGCCACCACTAGTATTTTCAAAGCCTAGAGGAATGGACATATACACTTCTTCCTCTATGTCACTATTCAAGAAGGCATTTTTGATGTTCAGTTGATGGAGGGGCCCCATCAAGGTTTGTTGCAAGGGATAGCAAGACTTTAATGGAGTTTAACTTTGTCATTGGAGCACAAGTCTCCTGGTAATCTATTCCATGAGTTAGGGTGAACCTTTTAGTAACAAAGTCTTGCTTTGTTTCTATTCATGCTTCCATCAGAGATGTATTTGATGTTAAAGATCCACTTGCAACCAACAAGTCTTTTTCCTTTGAGGTAAATTAACCAACTCCCACATGCCATTTTTCTTTAGGTCACTCATCTCCTCTTCAACTTCCTTTCTCCATTCCTCCATCCCTAAGGCTTCATGAATATCTTGGGGAATTCTTTCACTGGAAATATTGGCTACAAAAGTTTTGTAAGAGGAGGATAATTTATCATATGAAACAAAGTTTCCAATAGAGTGTTGTGTGCATGATCTATTACCCCTCCTTAGTGCAATTGGAACATCTAAGCACAAATTTTCATCCATACCTGGACTTGGATTAAAGGTGTTTTGGTTCTACCTGAGTTGGTTTAGCTTCTACCTCACGGGTCTTCTTCCTCCTTGAGTAAAGCATAAGTTCTTTTTGCTGCTGCTGATCATTACCCTTTGATTCTTGACCTGTTTCACCACTTATTTCAAGTGCAGTATTTGTCTCAGGTCCAAGAGAGGCAATGGTTGGAGCAGGTGAAAGCATGGGAATATTGATAGCAGGCCATTTAAGATCTCAGGTTTAACACTGCACTGGACATTATCCATAATATCCATTCATCCTGTTGAGTACTTTTCCTCTGAATGGATGTTTTTTGGTAGTAAGGTTGTCTTTTGAAAAACTTAACATCCATGGAGACTGAATTTTTTGAGAGTTAGAGAATAGCAAGTGTATCCCTTTTAAGATGAGGGGTACACAAGAAATATGCATTTTGTGGCTTTTGGTTCAAGTCTGTTGCTGTGATAAAGGTAGACAAAAATAGTGCATCCGAACACTTTGATAGTTATGCTAGCCCATGAAATAAGGCCACCATAATGGCTGCAAAATCATGGGGTCTAAAAAAAGGGAAAAAAAAAATGAAAATTCACTCTAAATGACCTGATCAGACAACTAATAAAATACAATAAAAACATAGAAATAAATGCATAATAAATAATCTAATTAAGGTTTGATTCCAATCACATAAAAAGGGAAATAAAGCCTTGACTTTGGAGATGTGAATCATATCAGCTTTGAAAGGGAACAGCCATGCAACAATCAAGGAATTCCAACATTGTTATTTGCATGTACATAGACAAAATTTGTCTATCCTCATTGCAAAGAGGACTGGCGATAGTGATTTTATATGTTGGTAAAGTTAGAGATGGATTATAGTGAACTTTTTATCAACATACTAGATGAGAATATGATTTTCTGGAGCATTTAGATTATGATATTTATCTCTATGCCTATCATTTTGTTGTTTGCAATTTGCATATTCATGTGCATACGCAAAACCCAGCAATTGGCACAGCAAAGAGGACAGGTGAACTGGTGATGGTGATTTTATTATGTTAATATGGTGATTAAAGTTAGAGACGGGTTGTAGACTTGTAGTTACCCTTTTTTTTTGTGTGTATATTTTGTTTTCTGTATTCAGAGGTGACTCTTTCATGTTCATGTGCATAAGAAAAACCCAGCAATTGGCACAGGAAAAAGGAGAGGTGAACTGGTGATATTGATTTTATTATGTTAATATGGTGATCAAAGTTAGAGACAGGCTGTTGACTTGTAGTTACCCTTTTTTTTGGTATATTTTGTTTTCTATATTCAGAGGTGACTCTTAGACTAATTTCTTCTTCATGTAGCTTGAGAATACTGTTAGGTTACTGGTGGAACTGGAACCTGAGTCAGATCCAGTATGGCATTATTTGAATATACAGGTTAGAGAGTTTGAATTACTTTCTGTCAATTAGTGCTTATATTTACTGGTACAGTTTTTAATTGTATACTGAACTGTAGTAATTGACTACTGCGGATGAACAGATGACAGTAGTCAGCACGGTGCTGTTGGTAATATTATTATAGACTTGAAGTGAAGTATACTATCTCATTCATTCTTATTTCCCCTGTCCCCTTATAGTAAAACGTTTGTTTCCCTTCTGAAATAACTGATTTAGAAAACAAATGAAAAGTAGGTAAAATGAGCTTCAATATTCTGAGCATGTCTTTTTAATTTTCTATAGGAAGGAGAAATTGCTAAATCCATTGGATTCTTCTTTTTTTTTTTTGGGGCTTTGGCAGAACCAAAGAATTCGTGGTTTGCTTGAGAAATGTACACTAGACCATGAAGCTAGGATGGAAGCTTTGCATAATGAGTTGCGTGAAAGAGCTCTTTCTGATGCCAGATGGAGGCAGATTCAAGAAGAATTAAGTCAATCTGTATGTGCAATTGATAGAAAGTCACTTGTCTTATAATGCTTGCAAGCTAGGTGCTAAAACTGTTGTCAACTTTCTCTTTTTAATATTATTTTTATGACTATTGTCAGTCAGATATTAATGACTATCCTAGTCTTGGTAATGCCCATCCTTCGGTCCAATCACATCCAGTAGATTTAACTGGTGAAGAAGTTGATGCTTTTAGAGGAAGGTATATCCGCAGATTAACTGCTGTGATCATCCATCACATACCGGCCTTCTGGAAGGTTGCTCTTTCTGTCTTCAGTGGAAAATTCGCAAAGGTATTATGAATATTTCCTTTTGTTAAATTATATATGTGTGAATTATGTGTTATTTTGTTTTAGTTTAAATAAATGCATGACTGGATTTGCATATATTGTTATCTAGACTCTACTGCTTATCAATATTTTTGTGTCATATTTCAATCTTTTTTAGTTCAGCTTGTCATAGATCATTACATCTGTTGTATTTTTATGGCTCTTTTTTCTTTTCCAGTCTTCCCAAGTTCCTTCTGAATCAACTACCAACAGTTCAGCAAATAAAACCGAAGAAAAAGTTGGAGATATGAAATATTCAAGTCATTCTCTTGATGAAGTAGCAGCAATGATATGCAGTACAATATCACTGTATGGAGTCAAGGTAATTGTGCTCTCTTCACCCTTTTTGTTCCCCTTTATAAAAAAATGTGCAGTCTTTATATAGTATTACTGGCCTGAAAAACTAGTTTCTTCGATTTTGTCTCTGGGTTTAGTCTTTTAATTGAATTTCAAGCCTTTTTATCCCCTTTAAAATTATTTGTTTGCCCTTTGTTTTTTGTATTAGTCTATATTTCCTTTGATAAAACTTTCTTTTTCTATCCAAAAGAAATTTAAAAAAAAATTCTATACTCTCTTTTGTTTCTTTAAGACTGTATGATGGTTCTCGTGTCAAATTTTGGGAGTAGATTTGGCTGGGAGAAATTTCTTTCAAGGAGGCTTTTCCATGCCTTTGTAATGCACCTATTCAACATTTCTGTATTCTAGAGTCTGTGTGTGTCTTGGAACTCCCCTTTTTCAGAGATCTTAATGTTAGGAATGTTCATGATTTACAATTCCTCCTGCTTTTAATGTCCATGAACTTCCATACGTTCTAGGTAGGAGAATTTGAACCCTTGATTCTTCTGATATCTATTCATGTAAGCTGTTCTTCCAATTTCTAATTCATTCTCCTGTTAGGGAAAAGGATATTCTAGATAAACTCATTCAGAAACCAAAATTTCCTCTAAGGCAAAGCCATTGATGTGGACTGTAGTACTGAATTGGATTAATACTAGTGATATGTTGCAGGTTCAAAGGCCTAAAACATCCTTTTCTCCTGATATTTGTATCATGTGTATGGATAGTTCAGATGGAGAGAATTAAAATTATAATACTCGGATGATTTATTCATTCTTGGCACTGGTATATGTACTTTGTGGTGTAACGGCCTCCTGTATTCTAGGTTACCAGATGACGCCTAAGAATTAGGAAGCTAATCTGATTACAAATTTTAAATTTAAACATTCTATAGGATAAAACAGAAGAAGGTTCTGATGAATTTAAAAGTAAATTAAATTAAATTAAATTTAAACCTATCATAATTAACATGCCCCCTCAAGTTGGGAATAGATGTTAATCATTCCTAGCTTGGATGGTAAGTTGTCGAAAGTAGCCTTTGGTAGGGCCTTGGTGAAGATGTCTGCAGATTGCTGCTTTTGAGGGAGTGTAGGATATGCAAATGATGCCTCCTTCAATCCTTTCTTTGATGAAGTGTTTATCAATCTCCACACGTTTAGTGTGATTATGATGAACCAGATTCTTTGCTGCTCATGGTTGCTTGATTGTCACAAAACAACTTGATGGAATTACTTCAAGGAATCTTTAGTTTATTTAGGAGCCTTCTTAATGACATTCCTATACAAATACTTAGAGCCATAACTCTAAACACAGCACCTACACTACTTACTACAGTGGACTATTTTTTGCTTCTCCATGTGATTAGATTTTCCCATACATTTGTATAGTAGTCAGATGTTAATCTCTTACCAGTAATTGAGCCAGTCCAGTTAGTATCTAAATACACTTGAATATCGTTGTTGAGGCCCCTTTTAAAAAAGAGTCCCTTTCTAGGGGTCATCTTTAAGTATCTTAGTATTCTATACACGAAACTGAGGTGTTCTTTAGTAGGGTTGTTCATGAATTGACTTAACAATATTTACCACCAACCTGAAATCAGGTCTAGCATAGGAGAGGTAAATGAGTTTTCCCACTAGTCCTTGATATCTTCCCTTGTCTATGGGAGCACTATCCTTGCTTATATCAAGTTTGTAAGAGACTTCCATACGAGATTCTATTGGCTTACAGCCCATCATTCCTATCTCCTTAAGTAAGTCAAGAGTATCCTTACGTTGTGAGATTGAAATCCCCTTGCTTGAATCAGTAACTTTCATTCCAAGGAAGTATTTGAGATTTTCGAGGTCTGTGATTTCAAAATCATGAGCTAGAACTTCCTTCAATCTCTGCATTTCTTTATGATTGTCACTTGTAAGTATGATAACAACTACATAGACAATTAATAAGGTGATTTTTCCCTTGGCTGTATGTTTTATGAATAGGGTGTGATCTGAGTGGCCATGAATATACCCATGCTTCTTTACTACATGAGTGAATTGTTCAAACCATGCCCTCAAAGATTGCTAGGCCAATAGTGATTTCTTCAATCTGCACACTTTGTGAGTATTTAATTTATTGTTAGGTCCTAGGGGAATTTCCATGTAGACTTCTTCCTTTAGGTCTTCATTTAAAAGTGCATTTTTTATGTCCATTTGATGGAATGACCAATCATGATTGGCAGCTAGTAAGAGTAGAATGCGAACAGTGTTTAGTTTAGCTATTGGGGCAAAGGATCCTGGTAGACAATTCCATAGTGTTGGGTAAAATCTTTGGCTACAAACCTCGCCTTGTATTGCTCAAGACTTCCATTTGCATTGTATTTAACATTAAAGATCCATTTACACCCTACTGGTTTCTTTCCCTCTAGTGGGTTAGTAATTTCCATGGGCCATTCTTTTCTAGAGCAAGAATTTTTGCCTCAATTGCCTCTCTTCATTTTGGATCTTTCATGGCTACTTGAAAATTATCTTGAATTTGAATCTGTGAAACCTGGGAAGTGAAGGCATGACAATTTGGTGAGAGATGTGTATATGAAACACAAGGAAACTGAATGTTGAGTGCGGGATTTTTTCCCCCCTCTCTTTGAGCAATAGGTAGATCCAGTCATCGAAGGATAACAAAATAGAGTCAGAATTATTTGGGCATTCAATATTGCTTGAATTTGCAGGATTAGATCTTGAGTAAGGTTCTTCTATGGTAGAATCTCCTTGTTGGACGCTCTGGTTGAATCTCCTTGTTTGCTCTTGGTCTCGTGGAGTAGATTTGAAAGGTTTTCTTGGGTTGGTGATTAATTGTTGTTGGCTCATTAGGTTTCTCTAGTATTGTTTCAATTATGGGATCTAAGGAGATGGTGTTGAAGTGCCGAAACTGATATTCATTATTGTTTTTGTCATTGCCCTCTGAATAGAAGTTTTGGAGTAGTAAAATTGAGTTTCAAAGAATGTTATATCCATAGAGTAAAAATATTTTCTTTGTTTAGAAGAGTAACATCTATACCCTTTTTGGATTGGAGAATACCCAAGGAAAACACATTTAATAGATCTTGGGTGAAGTTTGAGTCTAAGGTGTGGAGTATGAACAAATGCAGTGCACCTAAAAACTTTGAGAGGTAAGTCTGAGATCATTCTATTGTTTGGGTAAGTTTCAGAAATTACTTGAATGAGTGTTTTTAATTGGAGAATTTTTTATGGCATTCAGTTTGAGTTGGGCAACAGTGAGAATTGCAACTCCCCATAAATGCTTGGGAAGATTGGATGATACATGGTAATAGAAACCCACCAAAAACACACACTATATTCAAATCAAATCACACCTCTCTGCATCAGTTTATCTTCTATTTATAGGCCACTAAGTACTAATCTCCTAATAGAATCCTTCCTAACAAACTAATAGAATTCTTAACAACTTCTAACTAATCAACTAATCCCCCATGTATCAATACTCCTCTTGCGGAAATGATCCTTGTCCTCAAGGATCTGAGTTCAAATTTAAAAAATGCATCAGTACCATTCAAAATTTGATTGATAATATTTTTCATATGTTTCCAAGCTTGAAAAACTCTCAGGTTCGTTTTCACATATCAACAATAGCCCCTTTGGTGTGGGCCTGACTCCAATTGCTTGTATAACATGAAACAGAGGATCTACTTGAGCCCATATAATTCCAAGCCCATTTTCATGTCACATAAAGGCCCAATGGTTGAATGCCCCAATTATCAAGGCCCATTTCATGCTGTAAGAAGCCCAAAATGCTTTTGGGTTGAAGTAGATCATTACCATGAATACCTGAGCCACTTGTGGAGACCCACCCACTAACATCAACAAAGCTACCTCAGCCACATATGGAAGACCCTCCCCTCGGGATGCAGACCCTTCATCTTTCTTTTTTGGTGGTTTGATCGAGAGTGTTGAATAAGAGTGAACAGCAACAAAAATGAACTCTATAATGTACACATCAGCGAAAACATAGTCCTTTGTAACTCTACCCATTTTCCCTTTTTGTGATTGTTGACATGGTGAAGCTCGCCGAGCAATCTGAGAGCCACAGAGAGATGGAGAAGGTCTTTGTTGATCAGAAGGGGGGGAGCCAAGGAAATGAGCATCATGCCTCCATGATCTGTAATTACAGTTCCAAGATCAAGGTTGAAGTTTTAGCTATGGAATCTGCAAGCTCTTGAATATTAACCGTATCCTGTCCTACATCTCCACCGTTCCACTTGTATGAGTCAATGACCAATAGTTTTCTAGCTAGATGCTTACGCAGAGCTTCACTTATCTTGACGACGAACATCCCATTGAAACAGAGGCTGAAATTTGCGAAAATCAAAGGAAAAGAAGATAGCGTTGGTGGTCTGGTGTAGAAGCTTAGCTGAACTACATCTGCAATCTAGAAACAATAAAGGTTCGAGTCATTGAAGTGATGCATAAATTCGAGGACAAGCTTGTCATCATTGCTGCTGTCAGTTTCATTGCAACTAGCTTGCACAACATGGGCCTCTTTCCAAGGAACAACGAGAAGAACCCACCAGAATCCGTCGTCGTCCTGCTCCAATGAATCAATGTCGATTTTCCAAGAACCCACATAGAGAAGATCAGCGTCAGAGGGAAACTCATCTTTAGGCTGTAGTACGAGAGAAGACAACTCTTGTGGTTCTGGTTTGAGTTTACTCTTGCATCCATTATGTAAATTGGCATCTTCTTGCATAGTTATTGTGAGGAAAAGAATTCTCTCCTTGCTTGGATACACAACAACTTTAATATCTGAAGTGGAAGTCAGTGCTCTTATTCTCCTACCCTTTATTGCAAATACGTTCTGGTTTTGATTCAGAATAAGGGGCCATGTGACTGTGGGAATCATCGTACCACTAAAACTCTAGAAAACCTAAGACCAAGAGGAAGAAAACGACTTCGATGGTCTGGGTTTGAACCTACTCTTAAGTGAATTGTAACTTCGGTGGCTATAAGGTTCCATGTTAGTATTTTCAGTAACCTCCATGGCATTCACTGCGCACTTGTTCTTGGTTTCTGCGACTTCACAGACAATGTCGGTCTAGTTCGTTATCATTTCCATTTGGTCCTCAACCATCTCATCCATTCCACCATTGTCCAATTCGAAACTCCATTTCTTAGTCTTCTTGTTTCGAAAAGATTTCATGGGTAATTGATTGGCGATGATGATTTTGCATTCTTGCGAAACAAGGGAGACTAAGGAGAAATGAATTTCGACGGCATCTTTGTCATCGAATGCCTTGGCGAGTTTGCTATCATTAGCCTTTGGGAGTTCAAGAACGGCAAGCTTTGTCTGATCTAGCTTCATGTTAGGCTTTGTTACTTCACCATCGTTGAATCCTTTAAAGTTTGTACCTTCACCGATCTCTATGTTTGATAGCAATGGATCTTGGATTTGTTCATCCTCACTTAGCTCATCATCATCCATGGGCTTTGTGTACCTTCTGATTAGCAGAACCTGGGTTTGATCAAGATGTTCCTGTTCAATATCCGCCTTGAACAGCGAGTTTGTGTCGGTGTTATCTTCTTTGACCTCTTCACGGTCGACTTCATCAATCTTTGGGATTGGAAATGGTGACTATGGTACTTTGTTGGAGTTGCCTCTGTCGATATTCTTTGTTTGCCTTTCTTGCATCTTTTGGATGTAGATTTCTTGGAGATAGGCTAAGTACATTGTGTTGGCTATGTTGGATGAGTTGAATAATCGAACAACAGTTTGAATGTCACTACGAAGCCCTCCCACAAAACATCTGATAGCAATCTCCTCTCGTAAATCCACCTTTGCCAGTAGTTCTTCAAACTTCTCTTGGTAATCTATAACAGACGTGTCTTGCTTAAGATTCCTCATCTCCATTACTATTGCTATCTTCTTGAGATGCTCCTCTATTTGTGTTAGCGAGCTTTGTATTTGCATTGATTGTTCTTGTAAATGGGATCGGGTCTCTAGTGCCACCGTGGAACTAGAGAATGGCTCTAATACCAATTGATACATGGTAATAGAAACCCATAAAAAACACACTATATTCAAATCAAATCACACCTCTCTACATCATTTTATCTTCTATTTATAGGCCACTAAGTACTAATCTCCTAATAGAATCCTTCCTAATAAACTAATAGAATTCTTAACAAGTTCTAACTAATAAGCTAATCCCCCATGTATCATTGGAGGTAAATATTAAGACACAAGCTACTTCAAGAAGATGGCGATTTTCTCTTTCAGCTCTTCCATTTTGCTTTTATAGTTGCATGAAGTTTGGTAAATAATATCCATGTCTGTTAAATACTTTCTAACATAAGATGAAATATTTTGTTCCATTGTCAGTTCTAAGAATTTGAATGTTGGTTTGGGACTGGATTTGAATCATTGTATGGAAATTTTTGAAAATGTTGCCAGCTTAGGATTTTTTTTTTTTTTTGGTTTTCCCCATAAGAAATACTCAAGTGACCTTTGTGTGGTCAACTGTAAAAGTGATAAACCATTTTCCCCATGATTGTTTTTATGCTAGATGCCCACCAAATATCAATGTGAATGATTGAAAAAGGATGGGAGGGCTGATAAATATGTTTATTGTAAGTATTTCTTGTGTGTTTGGAAATTTGACAGATTCTGCAGTAAAAAAGGTTTATACTTTTATTGATATATAGAGGTGGAAGCAACTTTTCAAGATAAGAAAATCTAGGGTGGCCCATTCTGAAATGCCCTGACATTATTTCATCATGATTTTTATGACTAAGATTAGGAGTTTTGGATGTTGGTTTGCAAACATGGTGGGCTGTCCAAGTGGATTTTATTCTAGGAGGTTCATCCATTTGAAGGAGATACAGGCCACCAACTTCCTTAGTACTGCCAATTTTCTTCCTCGATGCCTAATCTTGAAACACATAGTGAGAAGGAAAAAATTTTGTAACACATACGAGGGGAAAAATTTTGTTGGAATCTTGTAATTATAGGCCTATTCATTTTTCAATTAGCCTTGTTTATCACATGGGATTTTAGCATCAAAGTCAACTTATTTATTTCCCATTTTATTGCCTTTTAATGTGATTGTAATTAGACCTTAATTTAGGACCTTTATTATGCATTTTTTCTGTTTTTATTGTATTTTATTTGTTGTCTAATTTGAAATTTTAGTGTGGATTGTCAATAGCTTTTTTCCCTTTTTAGATTCCAGGATTTCACTGCTCATTGGCTTTATTTTAGAGGCTGAATGGCAGATTTGTTGCCATTTGCTTTGCTATATAATTTTGTCTCCCACTATGAATAAAATAAGAAATTTCAGGGTCACTATTTTCTCAAATTCTTCATGGTATTAGAGCTTACAAGGCCTAAATACATTGATGGTTATTGTGAGAAAACCATACATTGATGGTTAGTGTAAGAAAACCAAGGACTTACCTTACAAAAAGGGAGGTGATGATGTGTGAAACCAAGACTCTTGCTATAAAGTGAGATGAGGGAATGAAAAAAAAAAAAAAAAGATTGCACCTCACATCAAAGTGGGGTGAGGAAGAATACTTGCACCTCACTACAAAGTGGAGTGAAGAAGCTAAAAACCTATACCTTGCAATAAAATGTCAAGGAAAAAAAAATTGCCAATGTTAGCTCTAAGTTTTTCCCAACTTGAGGGAGAGTGTTGAAATCCTATAATTATGGGCTTATTCATTGTTTGATTAGCCTTGTTTATCACATGGGATTTTATTATTAGAGTCAACTTATTTATTTCCAATTTTATTTTCTTTTTTATGTGATTGTGATTAGATCTTAATTATGTCCTTTATTATGGACTTATTTCTCTGTTTTTATTGTATTTTATTTGTTAGTGTGGATTGTCAATATTTTTTTCCCTCCTTTTTTTTTATATCCTAGGATTTCATTGCCTTAATGATGGCTTTATTTCAGCGGCTGAATGCCATTTGCTTCCCTATATAATTTCATCTTCCACCATGAATAAAATAAGAAATTTTAGAGTTATTATTTTTTGAAATTCTTCAAATTTATTAACAAGTTTGAGGTCTTGGGTGAGTTTACTAATCAGTAGTGAATTGTAGGACAAACTTGGTGCATAGAGGATAGATTTGAGAGTCAAATCCATTGTAAGTATCATAGAGTCAATTCTAGATATAGGAGATAAAAAGCCATTAGCAATTCTAACTTTACAATTTCCAGTGCATGGAAAAAGTGAGTGAAATGAGGAAACATCACTAGTCATATGGCCAGGTGCTCTAGAATTAATTACCCAAGGTTCATTTTTCTCAATCCTACTACTTAGTGTAATTAGGGTATCAATTTTTTGGGCTATGACACCCATTCCTACAGTTGGAGCTTTTGCCTGATTAAACATTAGTCAAAGGATCTCCAATTGTCCTTTCTTGAAAAGAGACTTATCTGTCTTGTGAATATCACTTGATGTAGTCATGAATCCACTGGCTTCAGTACCTGATTTGAGCTTCCAATCTGTTGGTTTACCCAGAATTTTTCAGCAGATTTCCTTTGTTTGTCTAGCACGATGACAATGTTCATGTCAAGGTCACCCTATTCGTGTGCCTTCCAGATTCTGGGCTCCACAGGTCAGAAGAGCAGATCCTTTTGGGCGTTTGTTGGTGTTCTTTTCTACCATCATGAGTTTCTTCCTACTCTCTTCTCTATGAACTTCTGAGAGGGCTTCCTTGAGTTTGGGCAAGGGCTTGGTTCCAACAATTCTTCCCTGAACATTATCAAGATTCTTATTGAGCCTAATAAAAACTTGAATATTCTTTCCTTTTCCACGATTTTGTCAAATATTATATTATCTTGAGCACACGCCCAAGTAATATTATTTTCAAACATGTCTAATTGTCTCCAATATTATTTTCTTGAGCACACGCCTAGGCAATATTATCTTGTTTATGACATGGATCATTGATGTATTATGTATTAGAGATAATGTTAGGTCATTTCCTAGAAGTAACATGCTGTATAGCTTGAGTATAGTGTCAAATGAATAAGAGTCGCTGCACTGACTCCTGGGTGAAGTAAAAAAATAAGTAAGGGTTTTCATATTTTCATGAACGAATGAGGGTAAAGAAGCTATTTTACAAGAGTAGGATTCATTTTAGAACTTGAAATATAGGTATACTTCTAGGTAAATCAATGAAAATAGTAAATAATATAAGTAGGAGGAAGATTAATTTTATGTGCCTACAAGAAATCAAATGGATAGGAGAATAAGTGAAATAATTAGACACCTCAGGTTTTAAACTCTGGTACACTAGCAAGGCTAAATCTAGAAATGGGGTAGGTATATTTGTGGATAAGTTTTGAAAAAGTTCAGTGGTGGATGTAAAAAGGTTAGGAGATAGAATCATTGTTTTAAAGTGTATAGTGGAAAGGGAAACTTTTAATATTATTAGCGCTTACGCACCATAAGTAGGGTTAGAAGATTGTCACAAGGTAAAGTCTTTGAAGGATTTAAAAGGTTTAGTTTAAGAAATACTATTAGGAGAAAAAATCCTTCTAAGAGGGGATCTTAATGGTCATGTGGGAAGTGCATTTAGAGGTTATGAGGGTGCACATAACTCAGAGGAAGTAAATGTAGAGGGAAAAATTATTTTAGACTTTTCATTAGCGTTCGATCTTACATTAGCTAACACTTGTTTTACGAAGCGTGAGGAGTATCTTATCACATACAAAAGTAGAGGGGCATGTTCTCGAATTGATTTCTTTCTAATAGGGAAAGGTGATAGAAAACTTTGCATGAATTGCAAAGTTATACTTTGAGAGAGTTTGATTACTCGACATAGAGTCTTGGTTATAGAGGTTCGAGCTAAGAGGGGTGTAAAAAACAAAGGCCAAGATAGGGTGCCAAGGATCGAGTGGTGACAATTGAACGGGGGATAAAGAAAGGAGCTTGCAGAGAAGAATTTTGAAAGAAGGATCTTAGGAAGCACAAGGAAGTGCTAATGATATGGGACGAGATGGTTAAAGAGATTGAGAAGGTGGCAAAAGAGATACTCGGTGAATCAAGAGGCTTTGGACCTAAGGATAAAGAATATTGATAAAAAAGTTAAAAAGGAATGGAGAATGGCAGAATAGTTGGACCAGATAATATACCCATTGAGATATAAAAGGGTTTAGGAGTAAAAGGTATAAGTTAGCTTGCAAAGTTATTTAATAAGATTATAAAGTTGAAGAGAATACCAGATGAATGGAGGAGAAGTACTTTAATCCCTATTTATAAGAATAAGGGAAACATACAAAATTGTACAAATTACAGGGGAATTAAACTTATGACCCACATTATGAAGTTATGAGTGAGGGTAATTGGGCGAAGATTAAGACAAGAGATTTAAGTTACAAAGAATCAATTTGGTTTTATACTAAGAAAGTCAACCATAGACGTGATATACTTGTTGCGAAAATTAATGGAGAGATATTGGAGGAATAAAAAATATTCACACAATATTCATCGATTTGGAGAAGGCATATGATAGGGTGCTAAAAGAGGTTTTATAGAAGGCTTTGGAGAAAAAAGAGTTTGTACTGCTTATATTTAAACAATCTAGGATATTTATGATGGGATTACAACTTGTGTAAGAACAAAAGGTAGACTTACAGAAGATTTTTTGATAACTATTGGTTTGTATCAAGGGTTAACTTTGAGTTTTTATTTTTTTACTTTCGTCATGGATGTCTTCACTGAGCATATCCAAGAGTTGGTGCTGCAATACAAGTTTTTTTGCAGATAATATAATCTTAGTTGGAGAATCGAGAGAGAAAATAAATGAGAAGTTAGAGATGTAGAGATTAGCTTTGGAAGTACATGGATTTCATTTAAGTAGAAGTAAAACAGAGTATATAGAATGTAAGTTTAGTAAGAGACGCACTAGTCTTAGTATAGAAATGAAAATTGGAGAATATACCATACCACAAGTCATATAGTTTAAGTATCTTGGGTCTCATCATACAATGTGACGGGAAAATAGAAGATGTAAAATATAGAATTCAAGCTAGGTGGATGAAATCGAAGTGTGTTTTGGGTGTTATTTGCGATAAAAGAGTACTACTCAAGTTTAAGGGTAAATTTTATCGCACAACTGTAAGACCTGCAATGTTATATAGAATTGAGTGTTGAGTAATAAAAAGTTAATAAGAGAATAAACTCAATATTACAGAGATGAGAATAGTGTGTTGGATGAGTGGACACACCATACAAAATAGAATTAGAAATAAATGCATTAGAGAGAAAGTGAACGTTGCATCTATTGTGAAAAAGATTGTAAAATTACAACTTAGATAGTTTGGACATGTGTGGATGAGACTTGTAAAAACTCTAGTAAGGAGAGTAGTTCAATAGTCAGAGGTAGAGGGAGACCAAGAAAAACTATATGGTAAACTATTTAGAAAGATTTAGACTTAAATAGTTTGTCTAAAAATATGATTTACGATAGAAATTTATGACGTCGATTGATCTATGTAATCGACCTTACTTAGTAGGAAAAGACTTAGTTGTTGCTATTGTCGTCGTTGTTGTCGTCTAACTATCTCCAATATCAAGTGAGAGTGTTATAGTATTGAGTGACATATCACTCACCTTGCTGAAGGGTGTGAAGAGCTCTCTTGATTTGGAATGGTTCTGATGTGTTCTCATTGTCAGAATATATTTCCTTCACTTTATCCCATATCTCTTTAGCAGTTGAGGAGAACATGAAATTCTGTCCAATTTCCAGGTCCATACTATTGATGAGCCAAGACATCACCATATGATTCTCAGCTTTTCACTTTCTGTACTGAGGGTCATTGATGGAAGGAGCAGGCACAGTCAAGTAGTCAACCTTACTTTTGCCATTGATGAACATGAGAACAAATTGTGACCACTGTAGATAGTTCTGTCTGTTGAACTTGTGGCCGGTAATGGGTAGGACTGTGTTGTCAGAAGGAGGGATTAGAGGTGCTGCTGGTGTCAGATTCCATGGTGGGACTTGCTGGGGAAGATAGAAGGAAGTGAGGACGCTGTTGGAGAAGGTTTCTGAAAACACAGGATGTGCAGATGCTGTGTTTGGGTCAAATGAAACAGATGCAAGGGAACTGATGGGAAGAAGTGGTGTGACAACAAGAGAATGAATTGAAATTGATTACAGGCAGCGAAGAATAGGTGCGACAGAGTAAGACGAAATATTAGATAACAGAGTATTATTGCTCTAATACCATGGAGAGAAGTAGAACTAAAATAGTCTAATGATTTATTCATCCTCGGCACTGATATATATACATGTGTGGTGTAACAACCTCTAGTACTCTAGGTTTACAAGATCATGCCTAAGAATTAGGAAATTAATCTGATTACAAATTTTAGATTTAAACATCATATAGGAGAAAACAGAAAGTTCTAATGAATTACAAAATAAATTAGATTAAATTCAAACTATTCATAATTAACATCAGAATCAGCTGCATACTTTTACACTGTTGAATACCTCTTTTGTGCGCGTGTGCGTGACTGTTTGGAGTTTTTGGGGAACATTGGCTGTGTCCTTGAGTACTGGAGGTCCCCCTCCCCCTTCTCTCTCCCCTCTGAAAAAGATTTAAAGGATTTGGAAAGAAAAAAGAGGCAAAAGCATTATGGAATTATGCAGTATTTGCAGTGTTGCTGGAGAGGAGTGCTTGAATATTTAGTGGCCCTTCTTCATCTTTGGAATGTTGTGGGAAAGGATAGTGTTCTGTTCTTCAAGTTTGTGTTTTACTTATGGTTTGTTCGAGGGGATTGCTGTCACAACTTTGCAACAAGATTGGACTACTTTGAAAATTTTTTTGATTTAGGCTTAATTAGTAATTAATACAAAGTGAAGAGACCATTTTGAAGGCAGATGGATATCCCTAATGGCACCAATTGCCACCCTCATATGCCATATATGCACCTCTAAGGGGGTTTGTTAAGTGTCCTAACAGAAGTGACGAAATGGGACAAACGTGACACAAATTGGAAGTTAAGGGATCAAATTGAAAAAAAAAAAAGGGGGGGGGGGAGTTGAGGGGCCTAAATAAGCCCTTAAAATATTTCTGTTTTTATATGTTACTTTTTTCTGAATTTGCTTTAGGAGGATGTCCTATTCTCCTTTATTTGTATCTTCTTTCTTCCTTAATAAAATTTCTTCTTTTATCCCAAAAAAAAAAAGAGTAATTGTCTACCTGACGAGATTGTCAAACGGGATAGGTAACCCTAATATTAGAGATGGATTATAATTGTTGTCTTTGGACTGTGGTATGGAACACGTTGTCTTTTCTGTGATCCTGTGCTATAAGGCTGACAAAGTTATCTGTTAGTGGTATTCCTAATTGTTAGTGTCCTGAATTTACTGTACATTAACTATTTTATCCTGTTTTGTGGGTTCAATACCTTATTTTCTTTGTTTTCAAAGTCCAGATCTTAGGCCCCTCTTTTAACTCTTTCTCTTCCCTGCCAAACCCTACTTGTTATACTTGACACCTGTTTGTATGTAGGTATCAGATCATGGGGCTGCCTCATGTCAAAAAAGTCCAGCCATTTAGATTATTAGTCATTGTTAGTCATTGCAACGTGTTTGATTTGTTTAACAAATAAAATGTAAACCATGTTCTTTTTGTTTTCCTATATATAGCAGTAATGTATAGCTTATGCAGATATTTCCTGATAGTCTACCATTGGTGCAGGTTACTAACATTTTTGGTGATCTTGAAGAATCAAACATCCTCAGGTCATACATGAGTGATGCCATAGAAGATATATCTAAGGCATGCCTAGCTTTTGAAGTGAAGGAAGCTGCTCCTCAGATTGCAGGTATCAATTCCCTGAATCTGAAAATAATTTACATCTGTCAAGATCTGAGTGCTTGTCTTTCTTTTTCTTTTAGTGGCTGCTCTCCGAGCACTTCATTCAGAGATTATAAGGATTTACATTCTAAGGCTTTGCTCCTGGATGCGAGCATCAGCTGAGCACATTTCAAAAGGCGAGACATGGGTTACTGTATCAATTCTTGAGAGGAACAAATCCCCATATGCAATCTCATACTTGCCTTTAGCATTCCGTTCAGTGGTGGCGTCAGCAATGGACCAAATCAATTCGTAAGTCTAAATATCATTGCATTGGATTTGGTAGGGTTTTGTGAATGAAAATTGAAGAAAATCAGAGAAATGATGTTCTGATTTCTTAATTCTTTAAAATGGAAGAAACTAGATATATATAGGAAATCCCAGGCGACAACTCTGCTAGTGGATCTCATCAATTAAACAGGCATAAATGGCAAAAATAAAAGCTGCATAAATTTAGAAATAAAGGCTAGCTAAAAAGGGAAATTATAGGTCTGACTTTTTTCAAAAATAAACCACATGCTTCACATAAAACGTGCATAATTAGGCCATAAATGAGACGATCAGATTTGAATTTCAAGTCATAAATGAAGAGATTAGAGTTGAATTTCAACACTTTCCCTTGAGCTGAAAACAGCTTGTAGCTAATATTCTTCTACCTTACTAGTCTTTTTATTTTTTGGTTTTGACTCTTTTATCTTCTTCATTATTCTTTTCTACAGAGTCTTCATGATTATTTTTTCTTCCTTCCTCAGCCTACTTTGTAACGAGGGTCTTGGTTTTGAGCAGCTTCACCTCATTTTTTATGAGGTAGAGGTCTTGGTTTTCTTACACTAACCATTGACATATGGTTTTTTCACACTAACCACCAACATATTTTGTCATTTAGACCTTGTAGGCTCTGATACTTTGAAGAAAATCAAAGAAATGATGTTTTGATTTCTTAATTATTTAGAATGGAAGGAGCTACATATATATAGGAAATCCTAGGCAACAAATCTGCTAGTGGATTCCATGAATTAAAAACTACATAAATTAAAAAATAAAGGCTAGCTAAAAAAAAATTATTACATGTCTGGCTTTTTTAATAAATAAACCATATGCTTCTTATAAAACATGTGCTTAATTAGGCCTTAGATCGATCAATGGTACCCTTAGGACCAACTTATAACAGTGTAAACCTGCTGACATCCAACAGCAAACTTATTAGGGGGTAGATGTACAATGTCCTAAGTGCCATTTGATTGTAAATGCTCCATTTCCTCAATCATAGCTTGTTGCCATCCAACATGAAAGAAAGCTCCTTAGGTAGTTTGTCAAATGGAAATAGAAGATAAGGAAGAGACAAAGGCATGGTAGGGTGATTACAGGTGATGGTAACCCAAAAAATTATAAAGAGGATAGGGATTGCAAGAGAAATGAATACCTTTTCAAATGGCAATGGGAAAACCATCATCAAGATACAGGTTTGAAGTAGGTTCAAATGCTGGAACTATACGTGAATTAGTAAGTAAATGAACAATTTAGAATGATTTTTTATTAAAAAGTAATCAAGTACAGCGAGAATAATCATCAACAAAAGTGACAAAATATTGAAATCCCAAAGTTCAGCATGTACAACTCACTCCCCAAATGTCAAAGTGAACAAGGGAAAAAGGAGAGAGCTCAAGTATTATTTCTTATAGGAAAAGAGACACAGGATTGTTTACACAATTGACACAACTCACAATTTAGAGATGACAAAGATGAGAGACTAGACACAATTAATGCCACTCATCTAACTCGTACTCAGATCTAGTATAACCACAAATTTATCAATAAAGGTGAGAACAAATAAGTATTTGGATAAGTTTACTAAGTTAAACAAGATTAAAAGGACAATCAAGAATCTAAAGAACAAATTTTAAGGGCGTTAGGATATTAGAAGATTTATTTCTTTAAATGTAGATAGAAGATTTATTTCTTTAAATGTAGATATTGTAATTTGTGCCATAATCATAGGGATAGGATATGATTACCATAATCACAGGGATATGATATAATTACGTAGTCCTTAATGAGGGCTCCTTCTCTCTTGTATATATATTCCAATCCTCTGAATGTAAAAGAGTGAGATTCAATTCATATTTCTCTATATTTATCTACATAGTATTAGAGCATTAGGTTCTATATCAGTGGAATTACCTCTGTCCTTTTATACGTTGCTCTTAAGTCCGAAAGTCAAAGGTTCTAAGGGTGTCATTCTCAATGTCTCCGTTTATGATACCTCCCACTCAGCAGGATCAGAAGGCTCCCATCGGCGTTTCCTTGGAGAATCGCCGTTGTTTGACTAGCGCGAGGCTCACTCGTTGCTTCTAAATTCGACGTCCATCCATATGTTGGCACGTGGGAGCGCGTGAGAAGGACATCTTGACCTTGATCTTCTCCTACTGCGTCGACTTGTCATTTTCGGCATATTTTGGTTGGTTTCTAGGTCTGGGTGCGTGTTTTTCAGAATTTGGTTCTTTCATTTGGTCTTTTTAAATCCAGTTTCTCTATCTCTGCTTGCTCTTCACTGGCTAGTGGTCTTTGGTGTGACTACTGGTGTTCGTTCCATTGCTTATTTGTGTCTTTGATCTACTCTGTGTTTTGTTATTTCCTAATGAATGAAATTAAGTCTACAGTTGCCTCTTAAGTGGTTTTGGTTGTCTAAAATTACTGATCACAAGTTGAACTAAACGAATTTTCTGGATTAGAGTAAGACAATTCGCATCTATTTACGAAGTATTGAAAAGGAAGACCATTTGACAAAAGTTCCTCCAACAGATAATTCTCGCCAGGCTTGGTAGCGAAATGATGCACGGTTGTTCTTATAGATTCGCAGCTCTATTGAGAGTGAGATTATTAGCTCTGTTAATCACTATGAATTTGTTAAAGAACTTATGGATTATCTGGAGTTTTTGTATTCAAGGAAAGGGAATGTGTCTCGTATTTATGAAGTATGCAAAGCGTTTTATCGTGTCGAAAAATAAGATCGTGCTCTTAAAGCTTACTTTATGGAGTTTAAGTGAACCTATAAAGAACTAAATATGCTACTTCCTCTAATTAGTGACTTAAAAGTTCAACGGATCCTACGAGAGCAAATGGCTATCATGAGTTTTCTTACTGGTTTTCATCCCGAATATGAAATTGTTCGTTCGCAAGTTCTATCTGGAACTGAAATCTCTGACCTTCAGGAAGCCTTCTTTAGAATAATGCGGGCTGAGAGTCTCCTATCAAAACCATCCGTTGATCATAACAGTGCTTTAATTGGCTGGGGTCAGCTCAACCGTTGTGAATCTAAGCTAGGGGGAGCTAATACTCAACATCAGGAAGTTGGTGGAATTATATGCTATTATTGTCATGAACTAGGCCATACCAAGCGTACTTGTTGGAAGCTTCAAAATAAATAAAGAACTCATTCTGCGCATGTGGTGTCCTCTACTAATGACAAGGTTACAATCTCCGCTGCCGAGTATGCCAAATTTTCTAAATACCAAGAATAACTACAATCCACTACTCCTATTACTCTGCCTGTTGGTGCTCTTGCTGGGACAGATAACACTGATACATGTCTTGTTTCTTCTTTTTCTAAATGGATCATAGATTTCGTTGCTATTGACCACATGACAGGTAACCGTAATCTCTTCTCTACTTATAACTCGTATGCCAACTCCTCTACTATCATTGCTAATGGTTCCTCCACCTGTGTTGTTGGTTCTGGCACTGTTCACCCCACTTCTTCTCTTCCATTATCATCTGTGTTGGACGTACCTGAACTTGCTTTTAATCTCCTTTCTTTGAGCAAACTTACCCGTAGCTTGAATTGTTCTTACTTTTTTCTTATTATTGCTTGTTTCAGGATATTATGACGAAAAAAATTATTGGTAGAGGCTACGAGTCTGGCGGCCATTATTTCCTTGATGATCGAGTGCCTCAATTAGTTGCTTGCTTCGGCGCATTGACTCCTTTTGAGATTTATTGTTGATTAGGTCACTTGTCTTTGTCGTCTTTGAAAACACTTTACCCTTAGTTTCAACATTTATTGTCTTTAGATTGTGAATGATGTCAATTTGCCAAACATTACCGTCTTCCTCTTGTGTCTAGTGTCAATAAATGGGTTGCGTCCCTCTTTGAGATTGTTCATTCTAATGTTTGTGGTTTGTGTCATATTGAGTCTAAGTCTGGCTTTAAAGACTTTGTCGCCTTTGTTGATGATTATTCTCGTATTACTTAGTTATATTTAATGAAAAATCGTTCTGAGTTATTCTCTCACTTTTGTGCTGAAATTAAAACTCAATTTGATGTCTCTATCTGTACTTTACATAGTGATAATGCTAAAGAATATTTTTTCAACATCCTTTCAATCATACATGCTTCAAACTGGTATTCTTCATCAATCCTCCTGTATTGATATACCTGCTCAAAACGGTGTTGCTGAACGTAAAAATAGGCACTTATTTGAGGTGGCATGGGCACTTATGTTTCAAATGAGGTTCCTCGATCTTTCTGGGCTAATGAAGTCTCCATTGCTTGCTTTCTCATTAATTGCATGCCTTCTTCTGTCCTTACTGGTAACATCCCTTATACTACCTTGTTTCCTTCTAAGTCCTTGTTTCCCATTGATTTAAAAATCTTTGGGTGTGTCTACTTTGTTTGGGATGTTAGGCCCCAAGTCACCAAATTAGACCCCAAGTTTATGAAATGTATCTTTCTTGGATATTCTTGTCTTCAAAAAGGATATCAGTGTTTTTCTCCCACTCTTAATTGTTATTTAGTGTCAGCAAATGTTACTTTTCATGAGTTCATTCCTTACCTTTCTTCCTCATCTACACTTTTCCTACTTGTGGAGGATGATGATCTCTTAGTTTATCCTATCATTCAAGCACCTGCTCGACCCCCTGTCACTCAGGTTTACACCAGACGTCCCAAGGAGACACCTACTACCAGACCAGGCCTTCCATCATCTCTTTTGCTGTCAAATCTTGTTTTGAGCTCTCTTGCTAATGAGTCTGCCCATGAATCCAATTTTACTCCTGAACCTACGCCTGACACCTCCCTTGATCTACCCATTGCTCTTCTAAAAGGTAAACGCACATGTGCCTATCCCATTTCGTCGTTTGTTTCTTATGACCACTTGTCTCCTACGTCTAGCTCCTTTATTGTGTCTTTAGATGTTATCTCTGTCCCCAGAACTATTCATGAAGCCTTATCTCACCCGAGTTGGCGTGTTGCTATGGAGGAGGAGATGACGGCCCTTGAAAACACCGATACTTGGACCTTGGTGGATTTATTTGTTGGGAAGAAAACCATTGGGTGCAAATGGGTCCTTACTCCAAAAACAAAGCCTAATAGTACTCTTGACTGTCTTAAAGCTCGCTTTGTTATTAAATGCTATGCTCAAACCTATGGTGTTGACTATTCAGAGACTTTTTCCCTTGTGGCCAAGGTTACCTTGGTTCGGTTGTTCATTTCAATGGCGACTACTTATGGATGGGATTTACATTAGTTTTACATGGGGATTTCCATGAAGAAATTTATATGGAGTAACCACCTAGGTTTGTTGCTTAGGGAAAGTGTGGGAAAGTATGTCGCCTGAAAAAATCTTTATATGGCCAAAAACAAAGTCTCCGAACTTGGTTTGGCATGTTTAGCGATATGGTTCAAAAGTTTGGTTTGAGTAAAAGTAAGTGTGATCATTCTGTGTTTTATCAGAGAACAAATGCTGGCATGATTCTTCTTGTTGTGTACGTTGATGACAGTGTCATTACTGGGAGTGATACCTCGGGCATCTCATCACTCAAATCCTTTTTTCATTCTCATTTTCAACCGAAGGATTTAGGATCGTTGAAGTATTTTCTAGGGATTGAAGTCCTAAGGAATAAGAAGAGCATTCTTTTGACTCAGAGAAAATATGTTCTTGATTTGTTGAAAGAAACAAGAAAGTTAGGAGTTGTACTATGCAGTTCTCTTATAATTCCTAATCCACAATTTGATGTTGATAAGAGTAAATTATTTAACAATCTTGAGAGATATAGAAGATTGATTGGGAAATTGAATTATCTCACAGTGACTCGTCTTGATATTACCTACTCAGTTAGTATACTCAGTCAGTTCATGGTTTCACCAATAGTTAATCAATGGGAAGTTCTAGAACATGTTTTATATTATCTGAAGGAACTCCAGGCCGTGGTATATTATATAGTAATTATGGTCATACAGATATTAAGTGTTTCTCTAATGCAAATTATGGTGGATCTAAAGCTACTAGAAGATCCACTATTGGTTATTGCATGTTTGTGGGCAAAAAATTGGTATCTTGGAGGAGCAAGAAGCAAAATGTGATATCTCGGTCAAGTGCAAAATCAGAATACAGGGTCATGGCACAATTTGTGTGTGAACTAGTATGGCTATATCAATTGTTGAAGGAAGTTGGCTTGAAGACTTCGTTACTGGCAAAATTATGGCATGACAATAAGGCTGCTTTATACATAGCCTCTAATCTTGTCTTTCATGAACGCACAAAGCACATCGAGATTGATTATCACTTTTCCACAGGACATGTGACATGTGAAGACAGGAGACCAATTGGGTGATCTTTTTACAAAAGCTCTTAATGGGGCTTGGGTTAGATATTTTTGTAATAAATTGGGTATGATTAACATCTATGCTCCAACTTGAGGGGGAGTATTAGGATATTAGAAGATTTATTTCTTTAAATGTAGTAATCTGTGCCATAATCATAGGGATAGGATATGATTACATAGTCATTAATGAGGGCTCCTCCTGTCTTGTATATATATTCCAATCCTCTGAATGTAAGAGTGAGATTCAATTCATATTTCTCTATATTTATCTACAAAGGGTAAGGAAGGGAAGGGTTGTGCTTGACCAATACCTTTGACAATTGTTTTTTGAACCATTAGCGAGAGTAGAAAGTGAAGAAAGAGAAGCATCAAGGTATGAGAGGATATGTAGATTACTAGAGATATGGTCAAAAGCACCAAAGCTAAGAATCCAAGGTCCAAGAGATGAAGATTGAGAGAGACAAGCTACAAAATTACTAGTTTGTGTGGTAGATACAATAGAAGTGGTAATACGCTTTAGTGGCCTCATATTGAAGGAAAGCATTGTATTCAGCCCCAGATAAAGTGATTAAAGGAGGACCATTAGTCTAAGTGATATCAACAATATCCATTAAGGCAACATTTGTTGTCTGTGGTGGGCAACCATGTGGGGAATAACACCGATCACATATGTGATTGAATTTGTTACCATAGGTATGTTGAGGTTGTTGCCGTGATTATGTCCCCTATTACTATTTCCACCTTATCCATGATTTTGATTGCAATTATTGTGTTGAGGAGTGAAAATAGAAGCCTTGGGGTCACAATTGCATCTTGCAGAATGGTCAACCTTTGCAATTGTGCAAACACATTATTAAGAGATAGAATGTTAGGGTTAGAGAGAATTTTATCATGAATAGGACATAGGTCTAGCCTTAAGCCAGCAAGGGAGAGAATCAAGAACAATTTGTCTTGTCGTTGCTCTTATTCTTGACATTAGTGGATATTATCATCAACTTATTGAACTCTTGTTTCATAGATTTGACCTTTCCAACATAAGTATTCATGTATGTATCTAGCTGCCTCAAACTTATTATTTTAGTATCAAGAGCATGAACATGTTGAATACAATTAGTATACATATATTTAGACTTTTGTCAAAAGGTATAACGTGTGATGGGAAATCATGGAAAGTCTACTATAGGCATAGACAACCCTAGTTTAGATATGTTTTAATGTTTTGTATTTTTATTAATTTTGAAAATTGGTTAAAATATCTCTTTTTATCTTTTTGTTTGTTAGTTTTTAATTATCCATTGAAATTAGGCATTTGTCTTTCAAAGAATTAGAATTTAATATTCTTATCTTTTATTATTGGAAGTTATTTTTCATTAGGATTAGCATTAAGGGTTCTATAAATATAATTCTTAGCAGTTGAACTTCAATAGAACCTAGCCTTGAATAATAAGTATTTTTTCAAAGTTCTCTCTTTATTTCTTTTAATATCTCCCTTTTCTTCTATCTTCCTCCGCTTTCTCTTTTGTCCTACATCAATTTGGTATTAGAGTAAGGTTGCAGTTCCAAGCCACTTTTCTTGTTGCCTTTCAACCACCCAAAATCGTTGGAAACTGAACCCATCTTTGTCTTACACAAAATCACCCACCTCCGACCACTAGAACAAGCAACTAACCACGCCATTAGCACCAGAAGGAGAAAATTGGCCAGATCATTGAAGCTTATCGCAAACGGTTACCACACATGTCTCCACGCGTTGACGAATCCCTTTGTGTGTGGGCCTCACGTGCCCGTGGGGCACGCGCGCTAGAAGTTGTTAGCTTTGTTTCCGTCACTTTTGTAGCCATTTTTTTTTTTAAAATCCTTCTTCAGCCCATCTTGCAGGAACTATCATTTGGAAGTATTAAGGGGCAATATTACTCTTTTTTTTTTGCTTTAAGTTCGCTACGGTAATATAATTATATTCTCATTTGAAGCCTATGACTAATGACCTTAAGGGAGGATATTCTAAAATTGCATAACCCTTGCATAACCTTTTGATTCATTATTCCAAACCGCAAAAAAAAAAAATGCCTTTGATTGCTAGGGGTCTAGCAGTTCTATTTAATTTGTCCATTGTTTTGGTCAACTTAGCATTGCATTTGTGTCTCCTTACATGACTATTCGTGATATATATGATAACAACGACAACCACAGACCTTTTTCCACTTGGTAGGGTAGAACACATAAATCAAATGACGTCATAAAATTCTATTATGGATTATGTCTTTAGATAAACTATTTGAGTTTAAATATTTCTTAGGTTTTGTTTTTGTTTTTTTTTTAGTTTTCCTCTACCTCTAATTATTAGACTACTCTCTATCTAATCTATTTTTTATTAGGGCTTCTATAGGTCTTATCTATATATGTCTAAATCATCTAAAATGTGATTTTATAATTTTTTCCACAATGGGTGCGACCCCGACTTTCTCTATGAAGTATTCATTTCTAATTCTATTTTGTTTGGTATGTCCACTCATCCAACACAATATTCTCATTTTTATAACATTGAACTTATTCTCCTATTAGTTTTTTATTGCCCGTTGCCCAACACTAAGTCTCATACAACATTGTAGATTTTATAACTGTGTGGTAAAATTTATCCTTAAACTTGAGTGGTACTCTTCTATCTGTAATAACACTCGAAACATTTCTCCATTTCATCCACCAAGTTTAAATCTTATGGTTTACATCTTCCTTTATTTCTCTTGTGATATATATGATAAACAGAGTGTTTTTAGAGCAAGAACTCACTATCTTAAAATCCATTGTGGACCAAGAATTCATACCTTTAAAATCTACCATGGAACAAAACACCCAAAGCCTAGATAATCTCAAAGAAGACTTAGGTCACCATATTGAGGAACTTAAAAATGCTATTAGTTTATCTGGAAAATAAATCAATGGTAAAGCTTGGGAAGGGTTAGTTGGGACCCCTAGGGAGGAAAACATGTCGACTTATAATCAACTTAAGGCCCTACTGATGGATTCCAATGGTAATCAACAATTTTACCAAAAATGCTAGAGAAATTCCTTATAGAACCTCGAATTAACAACCAAAACCGATAGGAAGCCATTGGGATGATTAGGATGTTGCAAGGGACCACCCTAGGTAGTATAGGAATGCCCACAAGATTCTCGAAAATGGGTTTAGGCATGATTATGATAACTCAAGCGATATCATTAGGAGGGTTAAGATTGAAGCCCCTAAGTATGATAATTTGCTAGTATCGAAGATTACTTCGAATGGTATGACATGAGTGACATTCAGTTTGTCCATTTCGCAAAGATGAAGCTTGTATGGTCTGCTAAGAAGTATTGGCAAGCTGTTCAAAGAAACCTAGAGCGTCTAGGTCAACGTCAGATAGAAGTTTGGGCTGAAATGAAAATGAAGTTGAACAAAAATATTTGCCCACTTATTATAGAAGTTTGAGCTTGTTCTTAGGTGTGACATACAAGAATAGTGAATGACGGCCACTAGGTTTGTTAATGGCCTTAGGATAGATATGTAAAGAGAGGCTAAGTTAAGCTTTCCTAAAATTCTCGAAGAGGCTTTTCATAAGGTTCTCAAGGTTGAATCTTTGTCTAAGTACCCATTTATTAGGCATTTCACAATCCAAAACATAGAATCACAGTACCCATCTATTAGGCATTTCACGACCTAAATCACGACAGACTCACAACCTTGTCTTTGCCAATCGTTTTGTAGGAAGGTCGCAACTTAGGACCAATTTTATACTTCCTTCGAGTCAAATTTCAAGTTCTAAGATTAGTATCGCCAAGGGTAGTTGCCAAATGTAGTGAATCAATAGGCTCTAGTTCCCATCTTAGTGGTTCTACCATAGAGTATTTTTATTATTACTCTAAGGGCCATATTCATCAAGATGCCCAGATTGCACTTTGCTTCTTGAGCACCAGCATGATAATTTAAATGATATAAATGATGTAGACATAATAGTAGAAACCCTTGAATGTCCTTTTGATGTTGATTAGGAGATTATAGTTGACGGTTCTAACCAAGAATTTGGACACGTTGGTGTCATGAGATGAATTCTATACACTCCATTACCTAGTGACTCATGGAAAAAGACACGTATTTTCTCACTTTTGTAAAATGTGGAAATAAATTTTGTAAACTAGTCATTAATGGAGGTAGTACACAAGACATAGTCTAATGTAAGTGTAGAAATCTTAGTTTAGATATATTTTAATCTTTTATATTTTTATTAGTTTTAGAAATCGACTAAAATACTTCTTTTGTCTAGCTAGTTTTTAATTAAGATTAGGCATTTGTCTTTCAATAAGATTAAGATTTAATATTATTATTTTTTATTATTAGAAGTTATCTTTCATTACGACTAGGATTAAGGGTTCTATAAATATAACCTTTAGTAGTTGTACTTAAGCAAAATTTAACCTTGGATAATAAGAAGTATTTTCTCAAAGTTCTCCCTCTATTTCTTCTAATATCTCCTTGTTTTCTTCTGTCTTCTCCCTCTTGCTCCTTTGTCCTACATCAACATATCTTATAGAGAATGTGCCAAAACTCGTACTCAACATAATGCCATAATAGATGACATAGTTGATGGTCTATTCTTCCAAGTAGGCCTATCAGAGGCAGAAATATTATCTACTTGTTTCACTAGAGATCTTCATAGCCTTGGCCAAAAAACCAAAGCTCAATGGATGCAGCCCAAACAGTATAATTAGAGCCATCAAATTTTTCAAGGGTAATGATGGGATTTCTAGAATATTCATTAATGAAAGTATCAGAATTTTGGACTGAGGAGGCTTGAGCAGTGTTAGACATAGTAATTTAGATTAAAGGAAGCCCTTGTAAGGGGACAAAAAGGCAAAGGACATAGGAGAAACACCATAAACACGGTCCAACCATGGAAGGAGAAAGGTTGGGCTTGACAGTACGGTGGCTGGCAATCAATTTTGGGCAGACGGCAACCAATGGGATGCATCGCGCTTTTTCTGTGATATGGTCTGTGGTGGCAATTGGAGCTCTGGCAGTGGCCAGTGACTGATCAGCAGTGTCTAAGGCTATTAGTGGTGTCATGTGTAAAAAAACAAACAAGGCACAGTGACCGGAAATAAGGTACAGTCATTGGAAAAGATTAACAGGAAGGGAAATTGGGGTTTTACTGTTACAAGTTCTGATACCATATAAAATATGGAGAAAGGAAGACAGATAGCTCCTTGAATGAAATGTAGTCAGTGAGTATTGGTCTACATGGGACCTTGTGTTTACAGGTGAATGATACAAGACAAGTCATTAAAGATTCATGAAGGCCTACTAATCTCAGAATAATAACCTCCTAATTGTAGAACTAGTCACATGCTAAACATGCTAATTACAGTTAATGTATACTTACTATTTAGTCAGCATATTTACATTCCAATATTTAGCTTTATTAATGAGATTCAATCTGCCTTGAGTTGTATGGTAGCTTCTCTTGGAGCTTGCCATATCCAACGTCTGTGTCCATGGTCACTTTTTACACACTTTTCAATATCTAGAAAGCATAAATTTTCTCCCAAAAAAATCTGGTCTAGGCAACTGTGTGCACAGGGTGTTTGGAATATTAGGGTTTGGGGACCTCATTAGCTACTTACCGTCTATAATATTCAATTTCTAGTAGATAGAATGTTTGGAGTGAAGCTCAATATTCTCTAGATGTCATGGTACCCATCCATACCCAAAAAGAAAAAAGTCAAAATTGATGAGAATTCCTGCATAACAATTGTCTTAGTATTTCCTTAATTAAAAACTTGTCTGAGTATTATTTGTCTCTTCAGGATGATTCAATCATTAAGGAATGAGGCAAAGAAGTCGGAGGATACATTTGCACAACTTCAAGAAATTCAGGAATCTATCAGACTTGCATTTTTAAACTGTTTCTTGGATTTTGCTGGTATGTTGGATGAGTTTGCCTACTGCTTTTTCTAGTTACAGAACCTGTCCAGTTACAAAGCTTGCTTCCATGATTGACTGCCAGGTAATTTAGAGCACATTGTAAGTGAGCTTAAGCAATATACACCAAATAGGGAAGGCTCCCTCTTACCAAATGGATATTCACACGAATTTGAAGAAAATCTGTCTTCTGATCTTCATGGAGGTGTTGCTGATCCCCACCAGAAGTTGCTAATAGTTCTAAGTAATATTGGATATTGCAAGGATGAGCTTTCTTACGAGTTATATAGCAAATATGAACATGTCTGGTTGCATTCCAGGTATTTTGTCATTGTTGTTTCCTTTCTATGTTATGAAAATTGCTAATAAGTTCTGCACAGTCTTTAAATGCAAGTAAAGATGTGGCATTCATCAGGATGCCTTACCATCATAGTTGAATGGAGTTTGCTCACCTGGTTAGGTTGCAGGAACTAATTCTGCCAGCAATTGTCATTTATTTCATGTCAGAATATTTCAGGATTATTTAATCAGTTAGTCCTGTTTGTGCTCATGTCTATACAAGAATTCAGATGTCAGTGTGATATCTTTCAATCTAATGCTTCTTATTATTTCTATTATTTGTACTGTTAAAAGCTATGGGAATTTGTTTTGGCTAATAATTTTCAGCTAGAAAATTTTTTCTCATGCTGCTTCCCTATGCAAAATGATCGGTTGCTTCCTGCTATAGAATGTTTTCTTAACAATTGAGTCTACTGTATATTATTCATGCATTCTGGTCCTTGGTTTGCCTCTATCTAATTCAGGGGAAAAGATGAAGCAGACAGAGATGTACAAGATCTTTCCATGTGTTTCTCTGGGCTTGAAGAGAAGGTCCTTGAACAATATACTTTTGCAAAGGTAACGAGGAAATATGTCTACTCTCTTACATCCTGTAAGGGCTTCTTTTTTTTTTTTTTTTTTCCTCTTTTGAGTTGTGGTAGATGAATGGGTCAGAGCTCCTGTTATAGGAGCTTCTAATCACTTTAGTGAATAGTGGATACCTCTACACTTTTTGGTTCATATGCGGCAACTCTTTCAATTAATTACGTGGAGCAGTCAAAAGTATTTGACCTATTCTAGTTCACAGTATTAATGATTGGTTGTTTTTCAAAGATCAACTTATGATCGTATTAAAAGCAAAATTAAACTATAAGGCACTGGTACTGATGGCCATAATTATATGTTAAGACTTGAGACATTTATTCACTATCTCAGAATGTAAAGACTAGCTGGTTTGAATTTTTATTTGGACATTCTAAAATCGAGTCTTGCATTTTAGTGGCAAAAATAATCTACCAATGATTTCAATTATACTTCTTAGTCTGGGAAATTTCACTTTGGAGTTTGACGTCCTCCTTATGGGATAAGGGTTGCGACAATCTGGAATAAAATGTCTGTGGTGTAGGCAAATTAAACTCTAGAAAGCTTCTAGTATCATAGTAATTGAAATTGAAACCACATTGGTCATTGACCTGGGGAAAGCTTCAGGTCATGGGATCATTGTTCAGCCATTAGATCACTACTTAAACTAGTTGAGCCAGTTAATTTTTGAAATAATATAAAAAGTATTTTTATATTAATTATAACAAATCTAACTTAGTATTTTAACTTTTAATATAAGAAGATAGATTTTTTCACCTAGCAAAACTTATTTTAAAATGAATGAAATTGATATAATCTCATCAAAACAAGTTAACATTTTATTTTAGGTATGCTTTATTACCCAAAAAATTCAATAGTTGCTTAGCATTGGCAATGACAAGTTATCAAGGTACCAAGTCTCACATTGGAGAATTGAAAAGGCTAAGGAGATTTTAGTCTCTATATATAGTGGTAGAGGTGTTCAGCATAATCCAAGGTTTTTTTTTTTTGTTTGGGCGGGGTGTGCGTGTGTGTGCATGACTCGGTGGGCCCTAAATTAGGGCACGCACTTGTATTGAATAGTTGAAATATTTTGTGCTTGAGCTTTATGACTCATACAATGCTGGAACTAAACTGGACTGGTGGCTACTTCATTGATTTCATTGGGTGGAATGGCTGGTCTGGTTTGGTTCCAATAACACTGTTTTAGATGCTGTTGAAATGGCTATATAGATTGCAAGATTAAGATGATTGTTTTAGCCTAGAGCCACTTGTGTGGTTCTGTCGGGCCAAATTTAAAAATATACAAGTTACAGGGTCTTGTCAACTAGGATTGGTTAATGTTTTCTTGGTAGTTGATAGAGACCAAGGTGGTATGAGATGCCAAAATTTCACATTGAGTAATATTAGATGCTTGATGGGATACTTAAGAAGGGTGGTTCTCCTACCTCAAAAGTTAGTTTTTTGAGGAGGGTTCTCCATCTTACTTGGGTGCCTATCAGTTGGTATCAGAGTTGGTGGTTGGCAGCTTCAGAAAAAGCTATCTATGGAGAGTTTTGACCAGCGAAGGATTCTAACTAACAAAAGGCTGAGTGAAGTATTACAAAGTATAGCTAATTAGATGTTGGTTTTCTAAGGGCGGCTAATTGATAGAGTCTAAGATAATATGAGATGCTAAAGTTTTACATTGACTAGTATTAAATATTCAATGAGGTAAGGTGGTTCTCCTACCTCAATGGCTAACTTTTGGGGGAGGGTTTCTCATTTTATTTAGGTGCCCATCAGTAGCATAGATATGGGTTAGGAAGCTTTTATGAATAAGTGCTTTGTAGGGTTAGCATCATAGTGAAACAAGAGCTTTGAGTGCTTCCTCTGGTCCAAGAGGTACATGAGTTGCTTCCTACCAGTGAGAAGAGAATGCAGCAGGCCCTTTTTCCCTTAGTCTTTACAGCCCCAGTAATGGAGTTTAGAAATAAAGACATTAAATATTGACCAAGAAATAAATAAATAGACATTAATATCTGCTTTAGTTATATCTGTCTGCCAACCAAAAAGTTGTTTAAGACAGAAGGTCAGTGATAGTTGTCCAATAAATCTTTTATTACATATCTGTCAAACTCCATTCTTTTTCTAGGAAGTCTGAATTTAGATCAATTATTTGGTCCAGAATTCTTAACGACCTTGACTTTTTCTTGTTGAGAAAAACTGTGCTTTGTTTTCTTACTTTCAGTGTTCAATATTAACATGTTTTCTTGTATTTCCATTAGGCAAACTTGATCAGATCAGCTGCCATCAATTATCTGTTGAATTCTGGCATTCAGTGGGGAGCAGCCCCTGCAGTTAAAGTGAGTTACTAGTGATGATAGGGGTTATAGTAAATGTGACAGTTCTTACTATTTTTTGCTCCAACATGTTTACATCTTTTTCTGGACATTTTTCTTTAATCTATATTACCATTTTCAGGGTGTGCGTGATGCAGCAGTGGAGTTACTGCATACATTGGTAGCTGTGCATGCAGAGGTACTTATTGCACGCCTGTGGAAATTAAATCTTGTGAAAAAGGAAAGGAAAACTAGTAAAGAAAATATTATGAAAGAGCTTCTAATCTCTCTGCATGTCTGCCAAGGAGACTCCTTGAAAAAAGTCATTTGCTAAACTGCAGGCCATCAAAACATTGCTGTCCCGAGATAAATATGGAGGGGAAAAAGGTTATTCTTTGAAAATACAAGCATTCTTCTCCAACCCAAAGTCACTGAAGCACACTACCTAAATCTTTGCCCCTCTTACTCTGGTCAAAACTTTTGAACTTGTTCTAAAGAAAAGACTTAAAAGTTCAGGGCATAGCCAATTTTCACAAAATAAATACCGAAAAGCATCCTCCAAAAGTAACTAGTTACTGGGTAAAGTAGAAATAAAGGTGTGTCTATTTCCAAGTTAAAGTATCACATGACATGTCACATGCACATGAGGAGAGAAAGCCATATTAGTCTATGATTCGTTAACTTTATAACATTAATCTTGGACTCGACCATAGGAGGGGCTATAGAATTCTAATGGGCTTTGAAGAGGAATTTAGCTGAAAGTTGATCTACATTCATTTTCCATTTGTCTGTCGTTGTTGACCTAATGTCTATGGTAATATATTTTCAAACTTATACAATTAGTCTGTTGACATTGGTCTTGAGACTATATACCTCTAGAACTCTTATAAATTGACTGCCTGATTATGGTGTATGAAGATTTATAGTCCCAAGCAGATTGCCTATTTAGAAACCTAGTTTTTGAACTGTGTTTTTATGTCAAAATAATATTTGGTCAATACTGAGGTATGCAAATAGTTATTCTAGTGTATTTTCCTGGAAGTATTCTGCTGAGATGAACTGTGCCTTGCCATAGGTTTTTGCTGGTGCTAAGCCTCTCTTAGATAAGACACTAGGCATTCTTGTGGAAGGCCTGATTGACACTTTAATCAGCATTTTTAATGAAAATGAAGCTACAGATCTTAGGACTCTTGATACGAATGGATTCTGTCAGCTCATGCTGGAGGTATGTTATGATCTGTGTCATACAATTTTATTTATTTCTGTAATCAAGAACTATGATCATAGTGTGCAATGTGAACTATGGTTATCCTAGTTTTCTTGCAATCTGAGGCGAGAATAGTAGCAGATAATTGATTGTTGATGTCATATTAATATGTTATGCTTGCTAGCATGAGTAGAGAGGGAGAAATTTAAATGAGATTTAAACTTCCCTTTCTTGCTTTCCAATTGTTCTTGCCAAGCCGTACGTAATACATTTGAAAATCCTCCATTCCTCTATCTATTATCTCCAGTTTTTCAATCCTTCCCCAATGAAGTGGAGCCTTTTACTTCAAAATTTCTTTGTCTGCACAAATTGATGCATTCCACACAATAGGAAGAAAACCCCCTTCGCACCCTTTGATTGTTGGGAAAATAAGAATGGATTGCATAAGAACAGAAGGTGCATCAGTCGTGATGGATATTTTGTGGTCTTTTTACCTGCAGTGTTTTATTTAGACATCATGACTAAACTCAATTCCGAGCTCTGATGGTTGATCAACTGGCTTGCATTTCTGCAGCTTGAATACCTGGAGACTATCCTAAATCCATATTTTACATCTGATGCAAGAGAGTCCCTGAAGTCTTTACAAGGTCTGCTTTTGGAGAAAGCAACTGAGTGTGTGACTGATGCTGTCGACAATCCCGGACATAATCGTCGGCCAACCCGTGGGAGTGAAGATGCAGTTGTGGATGACAGACAGCCAGGGACAACTATATCACCGGATGAGCTCATTGTAAGCAACTTCTTAATGTAGTTTGACTTTCGTTTCACTTGTACAAATCTTGAGAACACCGAGTATTCAAGAATTGAGATCATTTTGGTTCCTCTGTTTGTGCTGGATTTGACCAACTATACAGAGATGATGTTATATTTCATTTTGGAAATGAGGTTCATTTTAATTTTGGCTTCACAATGTCAAGAAAAGACTGATTTACTTGCTTGAAAAGTGTGTAACGGATCAAGCATAAGTCATCTTATATCAAGCCTTGTTTCTAGATTTTTGCCATTTAAAGCTGTGCATTGTGTATTTCAGGCTCTTGCACAGCAGTATAGCTCTGAGTTGCTTCAATCAGAGCTCGAGCGGACACGTATTAACACAGCATGCTTTGTGGAATCAATGCCTTTGGGCGCGGTGCCAGAACCAGCAAAAGCTGCCTACTCTCCCTTAAAGGGATCAATGGATTTGCCCGGCAGAAATTACAGAGGTACCAATAATACTGGATCCCCAAGTTTCTCACGGAGACAACGATGAATATTTTAGCGGCCATTATCTTTGTTTTCCTATTATGTGTTTGTTGTTGTATTTTAGTTTATATAGTTAATGGAATATTGTATTCTTTGGTTTTGTTGCCATTTTTCTTTTTATTGGTATTTTGAGGATGAATGCCAGTTTTAACTAATTTATGGTTTCTTTGCCATGTGTTGGCATTTTTGTATGCTGCATAAAGTGCACTCAGTGATGTCATTTTCGAATTGCTATATACTAAAGAAGTAAATATTACAAGGAGTGAGATTAATATACTGGAGCCTTTTTTTTAATTTTGTATATTATTTAAAATGAGTTTAACTTTAAGACTTCTTGTTAATCAATTCTCACAATTAGACCACAGTTAATTGCTTAAAAGTTTTTGACATCATCTTGTCTAACCCTTGCACATGGTAAAGTAAGGGAATGTTGGTAAAATTTATAATCATTTATTTGAAAAAAACCTCCAATTGTACCTTTTGTTTTTGTTACTTTTCTAGATCTCTAATAGTTTTAGATTTTTTTTAAAAGTAAACTATATGGATCTTTTGTAGGCTTTGCTACAATTACGTAAGTTTTTTTTTTTCTATTTTTAAAATATTTATTTTCTTCTGAAATTAAAAGCTGCCTTATACTTCGGTTTAGTTGACTAAAATATGTTTTTTGAGTTTTGTTAGAACTATACAATCTTTCCTCTTATTTTTAAGAAATGCATCTTCCTCTTTTCTACTGAAACTAAAAATTAAGTTACATTTTAGTCCATTTGATTAAAATATCCTTTATTAATCTAAATGCAAATTATTTGGACTAAGATATCCTCTTTCATATTTAGCAAATCAAGAATGTAGATCTAATAGTAAGAAAATATACTCTTTAGAGCTAAAACTAAACCAAAACCTAATTTTAGAAAATTGGTTTATTGATAAATCAAATTTGAATAAGTACATTAAAAAGTCGTGTAGATTTAGAAATTTTTATTTGCAACAATTAACTATTAGAATAGTGTACATTTTAGTCTATATTCATTAATTACATGTTAGTGTTTAGAATTTTTTGTATTATGTTGGACTACCCTTTGTACTATATTTTATTTCATCAATAAACACTTTACATATTCAACCCATATAGTTCTTTATGATATCAAAGCCCGTTATGTTTCCTTCCAATGGCACTTTCTTCATTGGCTATGTTTCATTTGAGCCCAAGGTCTTTTTAAACCCTTATAACTTAATTATTTGCGACTATCCATGTGAGATTTTCCCTTTGCATGTGGAAGGCATGCATTGCACTAATGGTTAGTTGATACATGATAATCAATTTAAGGCTTTATTAAATTTAATGAAAGTAAGATATACTCCTTTTTATTTACATTTATGCATATTTGATATAATTTGATTAGGAACAATGATAAAGAAAAAAGTATTTGGGTTACCAAATAGCTTCTAATTTTTTGCCAAAAGGAAAAAAGAAAAAAATACCTAATGTGTATTTAGGTTAATAGAAAGTATTTAGCCAAAAAATTTAAAATTGAACTAAAATATAGTACAATTATTAATTTCAATAGAGGGGAGTGGTTTCACTTACATAGGAAATATTGTAAAGGAAAGTTAGTAGTCGGGAATTAGTTTGGTAGTTAGCAGTTGTGAATCAGTTTAGAGGAAAGTTAGTAGTCGTGAATTAGTTTGTTTGTTAGTAGTTATAAATCAATTTAGAGGAAAGTTAGTTAGAAGATAGCTGACACTATTATAGTAGTTGTATTCCTTATAAATAGGGGAGAATCTTGTTTGGAGATGGTTGTTGAATAAATAATTTCTTTTAATACTTTCTCTTTTACTGTTGTTTGGTGTCAATTTGGTGTTGTAGGCATTCATTGGTTGGCATTCTTTGGTTCCATGGTGGTACCAAAGACTCTATCATAGGACTAGATGCTTGAGTTTGATTAGCATTTGGAGTAGAACATGACAAAAGTGGTGGATGCCTAGATGATGATGAATAGGCATGATGAGGGTCTAGGGGCTACATTGAGTGATGAATATGCATGGCAAGGGTCTAAGGGCTACATTGAGTATGAATAGGATGCCCAATTGTCCTTAGTTTGGGTTATTCAATGGAAGCCAAGGCAATCACCATTTGTTTATGAGAAAACACTGCAAATTTGAGCTTCTTAAGTTTGATGGTAGTGATTTTCGTGGACAGGCCTACCATTGCAAGAAGTTCTTTGACATTAATGTGACTCGAATAGATCAAAAGATATGTCTACTTAGTGTGCACTTGGAAGGGAGAACACTCTAATGGCGCCTGAATTTCATGAGGAAGAAGAGGGTAGTTGATGTTAGCTGGGATGAATATTTCTAAAATATGTTAGCAAGATTTGGAGATGTTACTAAGCTAGATGCTATGGTAGAGATTGAGAATTTGAAGCAAGAAGATTTTGTTGTAGACTATCAAAAATAGTTTGAGGAGTTATTAATTGAAGTTGATTTGCCAGATGAGATAACAATGAATGGCTTCATTGGAGGCCTATGTCCAAATATTCAAACAACAGGGAGGCTCTTTTAAGCCTATAGCATTAGCCAACAAAATGCCCTATTTTCCTTTAGAAGACACAACCCAAATTACCAATTTACAAATCTAAGAAACTAGTGTGACAACCAAGATCTCTCTTATAAGAATCAATTCTACTAGACACATCAAACCACACAAATCTAAGAAACTAGTGTAACAACCAAGATCTCTCTTATAAGAATCAATTCTACTAGACACATCAAACCACATCATACACAACCAAGAACCCAACCATTGTTGATAAAACCACTACTAGTTTAGCCTCCAATGATAATACTAAACAGATGAAGTAACCGAGAAAGAAATGAATAAGAGGAGGAAAAAAGGGTTATGCTATCATTGTTTAAAATGTTACACAGTCAACCACAAATGTAAAAGCTTCCAAGTTTTTATGATAATGGTTTAAAAAGATTAGGAGGAGGAATTTAGGATGCTTTTGAGAATGAAAAAATGCTAAAAGATGACAATGTACAAGGAAGTTCAACACTTTCATTAAATGCAATTGAAGGCCAAGATAGGTGTTTAATAATGAAGGCAGAAGGAAGGATTAAGAAGTAATCAGCGATGATTTTCATGGATATAGGCAGTACACACAATTTCTTGGATTAATCATTTGCCAAGAGATTAAAGATGAAGTTACAAAAAGTTGAAGGAGTTAAAATTTTAATGGCAAATGGGCAAAAATTAGTTGTTTACAAAAAGTGCACTCAATTAAAATGGTCCATGCAAGAATGAGTGTTCAAAGCTTATTGCTTGGTGATAGAGTTAGGGGGCAATGATATGGTCTTAGGAGTTCAATGACTTTCTACTATAAGGAAGCTTGTATGGGATTTGAAGCAAAAAATCATGAATTTTGTATTGAATGGCATATTCTATGAAATCACAAGGGCTAAACTAGTTAAGGTTGAAGTTGAAGGACAACATTTACAAGAAAGGCATGTATTAGGAGCTCAGCAAGCCTTCCTAATTTAGATTACTCATCCACGAGAGAAGGCACCAATTTTGACTAAGGAAACTAGAGAAATTAATGAAAAACAACAAGAGGATTTAAAAGAAATTTTAACAAAATTTGAAGATATCTTTCAAGAACCTAAGTCACTCCACCTTCAAGACTATTTGACCATCTCATTCACTTGAAGGAGGATGAACTTGTAAGTTCAAAACCATATAGGTATGGCCTTGTCTAGAAAACATAAATTGAGAATCAAGCAAATGTTGAAAAATGAAGTAATAAGGGACAGTAGCAATGCCTTTGCTTCCCTTATGGTATTAGTGAAAAAGAAAGATGGAGCATGGAGATTTTATATTGACTATAGAATGATAAATGATTAAAGAATAAAGAACAAGTTCATTGTACCTATCATAAAAGAATTACTTGATGAGTTATATGGAGCCAAGCTCTTTTTCAAACTAGATTTGAGGGCTGAGTATTGCCAAATTAATATAAAGTGTGAAGGCATCCATAAAATGGCTTGTCATACTCATGAAGGCTTTTATGAGTTCTTAATGATACCATTTGGGTTCACCAATGCTCTAACAACTTTCTAATGGCTTAAGAATTTTGTTTTTAAGTCATTTTTTAAGAAGTTTATATTAGAATTTTTTGATGAAAAACTAGTATGTAGTAGAGATCGGGACACACACAACACCTTTGGATTACATTAGAAACACTAAGGCAGAACACTTTGTTAAAGGAAGTAAGTGTACTTTTGGAGCCACCCAAGTAAATTATTTTGGGCATCTTATTTTGCCAAAGGTGTTGAAGTCGATCTAAAGAAGATAGAAGCAATGACTTCATGGCCTTCTTAATCTTATATTAAAGTTTAAAGGGTTTCCTTGGACTTATAAGTTACTATAGGAGATTTGTGAAGAATTATGGGAGTTTGAGTAAGCCTCTAACTAATATGATGAAGAAGAATGAAAGCTTTGTTCAGAGTTTAGAAGCTAACTAGGCTTTCCAAGTACTAAAGGTAGCCATGACATCTACTTCAATTTTGACTTTCCCAAAATTTGAAGAAAATTTTGTAGTTGAAATAAAGGCACCAAATGTTGGCATAGAGGGAATCTTATCTAATCAAGGGCATCCTATAGCTTTTGCAAGCAAGGTTCTTTGGCTGAGTAAGAGAAACTTATTTGCCTATGAGCAGGAACTAAATGGCCATTGTCTTCGTAGTCAAACAATGGAAATCATACCTTTAAAGGCAAAAATTCATCATCAAAATGGACCATTTACCCCTTAAATATGTGCTAGAATAGAAGACATTCTTTTCATACCAGTAAAAATGGGTGCACAAAATATGGTGTCTTAGATATGAAATTGTTTACTGAAGAGGAAATGATAATGGAGTTGTATATGCTCTTTCTTGAAGAAAACATCTATAGAAGAAGTTTACGTGTACAACAATCACTGCAATTTTAACAGTCATGGAATGAGGATGAAAGGGTGCATAGTTTTAAAGCACAAGTCGAGAAAGACCCTTCCTCTTGGCTTAAGTATACGTGGGCCAATCACTTACTTAAGAGGAAAGGAAAACTTATGGTAGGTGTAAACCAAAATTTAAGATTGCAATTATTTCAGTAATTTCATGAAGATGCAATTGGTGGTCATTCATGGATAACTCTCACTTATAAAAGAATATCTTCTATTTTTTTATTGGAAAGGATAAGAAAAAGATGTGAGAAATTTTGTAAGTTGTTCAATTGGCCAAAGGTATAGATTTTAAAATTTGGCAACTCTGGCCTTCTTCAACCATTACCTTTTTTTAACCATGTGTGGATTGAGTTGTCTATGGCTTTTATTGAAGGATTGCTAAAGTCACACACACTAAGTAATTTTGGTCAAGGTGGATAGATTAATTAAGGTAGCCCATTTCATAGCACTTAGGCATCCCTATTTAGCCATGGACGTAGCATAACTATTCATGGATAATGTTGTGAAGTTGCATGGATTTTCCAAAAGTATAGTCACTTATAGAGATCTTATTTTTTGGGAAAAATTTTGGAAGGAGATCTTTTAGTTATATGGAGTTAAACTTGCTTATTCTTCAGCTTACCACTCATAAATGAATGGTTAAATTGAAGTTCTAAATAGGTGCTTAAAGTGTTATCTATGGTGTATGACAAGTGATTTTCTGAAACAGTGGGCAAAGTGGTTGCCTTTAGCCGAGCTTTGGTATAATACAGAATTACCACTCTTCTATTGGTATGTCTCCATTTCAGGTAGTATATGGGATACCTCCATCGAATCATTTACCATAATTGGATGGAGATTCTTCAAATGAAGTTGTATAGCAAGGGAAACTACTATTCAAATGCTGAAACAACGCTTACACAAGGCACATAATAGAATGGTTCAACAAGCTAATAGGAGGAGAACAAATAGGGAATACCGACTGGGAGAGTGGGTGTATCTTAAATTACAATCATTTAAAAGAAATCTTATCAATAATTCCTCATTACACAAGTTGGTTGCTCATTACTATGGTCTTTATTTGATTACTAAAAGGGTAGGAAAGGTTGCTTATAAGTTGGAGTTACCACAAAATTCAAGAGTTCATCTAGTTTTTCATATTTCACCATTGAAGAAACATGTAGGGACTAATCTACCTATCAATTCTACTTTAGCTTTAGTTGATGATCATGGTCAAATCAACTTAGAATCATAAGAAATACTAGGCAGAAAAGTTGTAGAAAGGGGAAGTTTGCCTATAAGTGTTAGTAAGGTGCAAGCATAATAATATAGAAGATGCAACTTGGGAAGATCTCCTTGTTCTGCATGGTTTCCTAAATTTTCAACTATTGCTCCTAGTAATGTCATTCATCCCTAAGGACAATGATTGTTTTTCAAAGAGTGATAATGGTCACATGGGAAATATTGTAAAGGAAGTTAGTAATAAGTAGTTATAAATTTGTTAGTTAGTTAGTTATGAATCAGTTTAGGGGAGAGTTAGTTAGAAGATAATTGATGTTATAGTATTTGTACTCCATATAGTTATAATAGGGAAGTATCTTGTATGGAGAAGGTTGTTGAATAAAGAATTTCTTTTGATACTCTCTCTTTGACTATTGTATGGTATTAAGAGTATATATTTTGAAAATAAAGAGAGGACCTATGATTTTAACAAAATTAAGAAAACTTTAAGTGTATATTTTAAAAATAAATGAAAGGTTTATGTAATTTAAGCAAAACTTATAAAAATTCATATAATTTATTCTTTTTCTTTTTTTCTCCTTATACAAACATCCTTTTCTTTATTGGTATAATAAGCTATTATGTGCTTTTTACACTAGTGATTAATAGACATTTTAATTTGTTTTAAGAGTTTTTTTTTTCCTTGAACATGTGCTATTGGATTAAGAATTTGAGAATAACCAAAAATCTTGATGTTCTATTAAGAATCAGATAAGTCTGTATAATTTTTTTTTTTTTTTTACCTACACAAATTTCATTTTCTTTATTGGTATAATAAGGTACTATGTGCTTTTTTTTTTTTCACTTGTGATTAATAGACATTTTAATTTGTTTTAGGAATCTTTTTTTTTTTTTGAACATGTGCTTTTGAATTAAGAATTTGAGAATAATCAACACTCCTGAGGTTTTATAATAATATAACATGCCTATGGTCAAATTAATACATTTTTTTCTCTAACAAAAACACGATAATGGACTTTATTTTTTAATAATTTGTGGGTTCTTAATAAAAACAATGTCACGTTACTTTTTTTTTTAATAAAATGTTTCATATGATTATAAAACGTCCTATATATTTTGAAAAGTATTGTGGGGCATGCTTTGTAAAATTGCCATGCTTATTAAAAATTTTGAATTTAAAAAAATATCAAAATTTTGTAATTTATAGTAAACAATATTTTCAACTTCTACATGCTTTTTCTTTTTATTTTTATTTTTGTGGTTGTACAATGGAGGTATCATTTGGTTAGTTTGCACATCAATAAAAATTATGTCTCTTCTCAAGTAAAAGCATACCCCTCGCATTGACATTGATTTAGTGTATTTAGAAGAATAAATTCTTGTAGAAATAAGCTTTAAGGTTTGATCTCATGTGGTCAAGATAAGCAACGATCTTAAAGTCACTAGAAAACTCTTGAAGTTATTAGAAAGCCTATAGCTTCTATTTAAACTTGGCATTTCGGAAAAATTCATGCATATATTTAGTTTATCAAATATGTTTAGGATTATGCTCTTGACATATGGAAATGACTCATTGATTTAGTCTACCAATAGAACTTAGCAGTTCTAAAGATTTATTATCCAAATTACACTTCTAAAGGGCTTTTAATGGTTGAAAAACCTACAAGATTTAGTAGAACTGATAAAAATTAATGACATGAGTTAGGTTTCAAAGATGGATAGTGTTTTACTTTCGTAGATTGAAGAGGAAAAACAACTAGTAACTGTTGGGCCATCAACAACATTGAAGACCCGAGTGCAGTAATTCACTTTGAGTACTTCTCACCATCTCAAGAGGAATAAGATCATTCAAATAAGTGCTAAATGCCATCAACAAGAAGGAAAGCTTTTCCATGTATAAGACGAATAGATATACACAAAGCTGATCGCCTTGTCTAAGACCTCTGGTGGGCTTAAAACTAGGGAGCTTGCTGCCATTCCAAATAATAGAGAGGGAACTTGAAGAAACAAAATGCATAATTAAATTTATCTTATGTGGATAAAAGTCAAAGTCAGACAGGGTGTTTCTAAAGAAGGTCCTATTCAATTCATTATAAGCTTTCTCTAGATCTCTCTTGTACACCACTCCTCCTTTTTTGCTCCGAGTCTTGTGAAGAAAATGAATTATTTCCTGCACCACAAAGCACATTTTCAACAGTACCATGTCCAGGAGTGAAACTGCTTTGCAAAAGATTAATAGTGTCGTCTAGCGAAGGGTGAATGCGATCAACAATTCCATTTGTGATGATCTCATAGATCATGTTTCAAAAACTTATGGTGTGAACCGAAAAATTCTAGTAGGTTGATCTTTCTCATGAGTTCGACATTCATACCCTGAATTATTTTTAATATTTGTTCAACTAGTGCATTTGTTATCATATTTATTTAAAATATATGTGCATATATATACACACATATTTGTACAGTTGTTATTATTACACAAGGCTGAAAGTTTATAGTTTAGCATCACCTAACTGCAATAGTAGAAAGGAGTGCTCAAGAAAAAAGTATTCTACAAAATTTGTCACAAGCTCAACACAACGCCATGCATTTTTTTTAAAAAATTTTTCCTATCAAATATTAACGCTGCCATATCTGTTTGAAAATAAATTGTTGATCCTTCTTTTGGTAAAGAGCAATTAAATTACTAAACGAAAGGGTTCATTACAACTGCAGTAAATCATGCAAGTCAAATCCAGAATACAAAACAACCAGCAAACTACCCCTCTAAACTCAGTTTGGTTCTGGTTCTAATTTTGAACCAGAGTTGGAATTCTAGTTTCTGAACCAAAACCAGTTTAGCATATCCGGCATCCTGTTCCTAACAATACCCAAACAGTGAATTAACAACTGTGCAAAGAAAAATTAGACATGTATAAAAGCATTCATTAGCACTCTATATAGATGTTAAGAACAAAACAAACGAGTCAAGTTGAAATTTTAACAACACAATCGTCAAACTGAGGAACAGATTTATATGGACAGAAATGGTAAAAAATCACTCTCCTCCAATGAGGGACATAATACTTTTACCATAAAAAATAATCATAGTGCTCTGATTAGAAATTGATCGGTACCAGCAAGGAACAAACTTTAACCGTGAAATTCGGCAAACAGATAAGCACAGATGATGAGAGACCCTCTAAGAACTTTGTCTTAAAAACCTTCAACAACATGGCACTTTGCTCGGGACCGGTTAGAAAACAAGAATGTTGGTTAAAGGAAAGACCCTAAGAGAACTTTTCTCTTAGAACCCTAGCCTCAAGACGCCACAAAGAAAGACTAATCCTTTGATAAGTCACGTGAATTCTCAGAGAACACAAAGAAGCAAAGACCTTACAAAGTATTGAATAATACTCAAATTCATTCATTCATGTTTTAAAATAGAGTACAATAGGAAGCCTTTTATAGGCAAAATTTCTAAAAGTCTAAAGTCCTAATAAAAGTAAAATTCTAAAATCTGATTAGAAATATTTTAAATGGTGCCTAAAATCAAAGAACTAGATTAGGATACTAATTTTAACTTGATCTCCAAGATAAGCTCTTTGACCAAGTTCAAAAAAATAATAAAATAATAAAAAATGAAATTAAAAAAGAATCCTAATCAAAACTAATCAGCTTCTTTGAGTTGTCGCATGGGATGCTCATACTTTATTAAAAATCACATGGTTGACACATGATTCTTAATCTCTTACAATTAGACTCCAATTGGGCCTTGACACTCCTCTTGTAAAATAGTTAGCATGATCACACCTTTTATATCTTCTTGGGCCCTCTCTTGACTCAAATAAATGGACTCTAAGTCATGAAACTCATGAATTAAACAATTAAAGGCTTCTTTCATTACTTTGGCCCTATCTCTTGTTATTGGGCCTCCTATGCCTTGCAATGAATCTTTAGGCACATTTGGCTTGAACTCCTGGGCTTTAATTTGCAAATCACGTCTTTGGGTTTGAAACTTAGCACCATATCCTTCATCAAGTCCACTTCTATACTCAGCAAGATCTCTTGGTGCTATTGCATTAACAGAGCTCGACTGCAGAATTTATGCCAACAAACCAAACTGTTCTCTACACGAGCAGTAAAATATTGAGTTTCAACTCTTCAACAACATGAAAAAAATGCAACAAATAAAGAGCATTCGTCTGGCCATTTCCAATATCAAATGATTCCAAGTTTCCAAACAAACTAACCACAAAAGTAAAAGTTAAAGACTTTAGCATTGAATTTAAAGACTTGTACTTACAGTGACAGATCTAACTTTGTTGTCAGAAAAGATCCAATGCTTCTCTTATTTGTAGCAATCCACAAATCCCCTCTATTGATTAGTCTTCCACATACAGTCTCTTACAAATTTCAAGACCATTGTAACAAATCTCATTTTATCAAAAAAAGGGACAGGATCATTGTTTGCTAAAGTGAACTTACCATCTTCATTGTTTACTTCTTTTTATTTTCATTATTTTTCTTGACATTTTCCTAGTATTGACAAAAACATAATAATAAGATCAATCAAAACATTAAGAAAAATGTTGTAAAAAACATGCTATTAGCTTTAGTGATAGCAATTGAGTAAGGTAGGGGCCGCGAGGCCTTACCTATCTCCCGTCCAATTGCCTATTATAATGAGCAAACTTTTCCTTACCCTATCCTCTCAAGGCATATGTGAACTTACGAAGATTCACATATAAGTAAAATTTTATTAAAATTGAGTAAAATCTTATAAAAGTTAAACAAAATCTTACAAATTCAAAATAACTTAATCTTAAATTTAGATAGATCGTTGAAAAGAAATATATACTTACTTTTATGAGTATAAATTATAAATATACAAATATGCTCTTTAAAAAAATGAATAAATTAAGAATATATTAATAATTTTATTAAAGCAAGGTTTCTACAGGGAAGGATCATGATCTCCATTAGAAATTTATCGCCATTCCCACCCTCATTTGGAGCAATTCCAAGGAATTCCCACAAATAAGGAAAATTGTCATCCTTAATTACTTAACATCCTAATTGGTCCGGGGAAAAGTGATGGGATTTCATTTCTTTCTTTTTTTACAATACCTACTATATTCTTGTAATCATCACTTAATAATTTTTATTATTTTTTTATTACTTTTTAAAAGTAAGAGTACAATGGTTATTTTTTACCTTCAAAATCATTTTTTCATTTTATTTTTCATTCTATTCCATTTTATTTTCTGTACCAAATGAGACATTAATCTTTGGGTGATTACAATAATAAACAAATGTGCCAATTGGTTTCTAGGAATGCTTAGTAGGGGGTTGGCGATTATCTCCTTTCAAGTATGAGTGCCATCATTTTTGTCCTCAAACAATTTCGCTCTACCATTCTTCCTCTTTTTTCTAAGTGATTTTAGAATGAAGTTCTTGTGTGCATGATCTTTAACTATAAATTTAGCTTTCATGATAAAATATAGCAATTAATAAGGATATATATAAACAGGTTAGAGAAATAATTCATGAGTAATTAGCTATTGCCTATATTGCATTCTTATGCTGATGATTCTTACAAGCCGATAAAACTGCCCTCCAATCTTCATAACTAAGGGGAAACCATTTAAAGTTTCCCCCCAACAGTTCCTAGATATCCACCTCTAGTTGCAAGCATCCAAGTATCGTTTGCTGTTGAATGCGCTTGTATTAATAGATTTTGTTCATCTGTGAAATCAAGGTTAGTACACAAATATATATAGTTAATCAATTCAACACGTTGAAACTATTTAATTTGCTAACCAATAACATCAACATGCAATCCAAATATGTAATTAATAATAATTCTCACTGGGATTGATTATCTAATCTATTTTATTACTGTATATTTTAGATGAAAATGATAGTTTTAGCACGTGTCTCATAACCAAGTTCAAATGTTTTTTTTTTTGGGGCCAGAACTAAGTTCAAATATTGAGCTCCTTCAAGGAAAGGTAAAATGAGACGTGAATTTGAGTGGTTGTGGACATTTTAATTTGATAGTTTATCTGATTTGATAATGCGTATTTCTATTTGTACTTTATTTGTTTAGGTAATTTGTTTATCTATTATTTTGTTTGACAAGTTTTTCATAGGAGGAAATTAAATATAACTGAATGAATACCATTTATGATACAATTGTAATTTTTATAGAATTTTTGCTAAAAAAAAATAATATTTAGGGGCTAGCCTAAGCGTACGAAGCATGCCTAAGCCCATTCTAACCAACAAACATAAAACCCTTATGACTTTAGTCAAATTGGTCAACAATGGCCCATTTTAACAGTCCATGTAGCTGGTCATGGAAAACCTCCATACTAGGCGGGACTCAACCAATTATGCCATATTTTTGTTGAATTCCAACCTAGTATTAACCAACTTTCTCTGATGTTATGTTATTCAACTAAATGCGCATTGAAAAGCTCATGAAAATAAAATCCAGCAAAGCAACCCTTAACATATACTCAGATAACTTACTCTTATCGAGAAGCATTTTGTCTGATAATACAGATACACCTAGTAGAATTAGATTGTGATCTTTTATAGTAATATATTATATAATTAGAAGAAAGAAAAATACAAATAAGTTGAAGTGTGTATGGGACTTACTTCTTCTTTTTTCACTTGTTATCTATATATTTTATTAATCTCTCTCTTAATACACACTTACTAAATGCATAAGATCCAGATTTCATATGAGCAACTTAATTTTGCTACATGCGAGCAATAAACTATTAATAACATACAGTTTTTACTCCAAAAACAAGGATCACATTTTTTTTTTTTATATCGTAGTAATATGGTGTGAATTGATTTTAAATTAAATTACAAGAGTATAGTTATAATTCACCCTCAATGTTATTACAATATTACAAACTAATTTATATATTTTTTGGGTCACAATTAGCCACAACTATACATATAATTAATTATATTTGTATTTAATAAAAACAAGTTTAAGTACAACTGATTAAATTCAGATATAATTATGTATGAAATTGTGGCCATGTCTAATTGTAAAATTAGGTAAATATCATTATTTTGATACTGTATATGGGTGTGAATTACATTAATGGAGATAAATAAGTGCTTTTATAAGTAAATCTTGGGATTAGAAGGCAATTTAGCTCCCCCAAAAAAAAGTTAGGATAGTTGGTACTTGGTGGCTTGATATTCAATGAAATATTTGTACGGTGAAAACATATATATAATTAATGATAAGGTTACATTGTTGAGCAAATTTTCTAATACAAATTTTGAATCTATTGAGATTCTTTTCGGAAACTTGTGTGGATGAGAGCTATGTAAGTAGAGGTATATATAATACTTTTTTTTTTCAAAAAAAGCTTAATATATAGTATTTGATACTAATACAAGAAATAATAATGAGCTTTGCTATATTTTATTGGCGATATCAATATTTATAATTAGTTTTTTTATTATTATTAATTAGTACCATATTCTCTAAGTGCGTGAGAGAGTTTGATACTGGCACGTTAATGATCAACTAATAACACATAACTAGCAATATTTTTTTCTTGAAAAATTATGCTTTTGGTTTCTATAATTTCACTAAATTTTTAATTTAGTTTTTATGGCTTAAAAATTTATAATTAAGCTTTTATAGTTTAAATAATTTTAAATTTAATCTCTATCATTATATTTTTGTGAATATTTTGTCATATATGTTATTAATTTTATTTCATTATCTATATTTTTATCTTTTTTTTGGTTAGTATAAATCATACATACTTAAAATATTAAGATAATATATAATTAGTTATATCAACAAAATTTAACAAATACTCATAAAATTTTAATAGTTTGGACTAAATTAAAAACTTTGTAAACTATAAAAACCTAATTATAAATTTTTAAAAAAATTAAATGAAATTATGGGGACCAAAAATATAATTTTTCCTTCCTTTTAGAGTCAGATCACTAGCATAATTTTAGTGAAGAATGAAAGCACCATCTGATAAAACATTCCACTACACCTAACAATGGTGCACGTTAAGACACCCATCAGTATCTTGTAAATTAACAATTTTCTTAATTATTAAATAAAAAAAAATTAAAAGATGGATATACATGTGATGATCAATCAACTCACCAAGTAAATAGAAAATTTGTTATATGACACCAATAAAAATTTGTCTACATCTAAAACAATAGAAATCAGAAAATGACAGGCTAAAGAACCGAAAAGGAAAATTCAGCTTTTTCGTTGTTGAGCATCGCATTCTTTTTTCTCGTTTCAATTTATTTTTTCTTTTTCTTCCCAACCCTTTTGTTTGGTTTTCATTTTCTTCGAATCTTGATTCCAAAAGTTGCATTTAAAAAGAACCGAAAATTAAAAAGTTGTTGTTTTCTTATCTTGTGGAGGTAGACAAGAGAAAGATTTTTCAAAAAAGAAAATACTACTTTTATAACAAAAGTAACGCCTTTTGGTTCTCTTTTCCAAACAAAGGAAAATGGTAGTGAAAATAGCTAAATGACAATCAATCATGCATCACTAATTAACTCACTTTATGTTTTTTCTTTTATTATATACATATATATATAAAACATTAAAAGATGAATAAATTATTTCGACTACAAAAAACAGTGGCACCAAAATTGTTGAATGCCTATTAATCACTAGCAGGAAGCAAATTGGAAAATTAAGCACTCTGCATAAGCACAACAGTTAAGTATTTAAATTTTTTTATTAAAATGCAAAAATTTTTCTTTGAATTTTAGGTTATTTGCAACTTGTTCATTGAAATTCTAAAACAAAAAATTAGGCTCTTTAATTATTTTGTGTGCTTTTCTTTAAATTAGGTTAAGTGAACTATGACATAAACTCTCATTTTTTTAAATGTCATTATGTGTTTAATTATGAGAAAGTTTAATGTGGTCTTTAAGTTAATATTGTTAAAGGAAAATAGACAAAATGACATATTTCATAAAATATGAAAGTTGAAAAGCCTAATATTTAATTTTAAAAGTTTGTAAGACTGTTTACAAGTGAATCAAAAGTCCGAGTATTTATACTTTTGCAATTGCTTTATGTTTAATACTATATTCAAGATGTATGGACACTTTTCAATTACCATAATTTATTTGAAAGGTTTCTCTTTGCAATGGTAGATAATTATTTTAATATGACTTTAAAACAAATTTAACAAAAAAATTAGTTCAATTATATTTTTGTAATATAATTTCAGCTTATCACTTTATTCACAAATTACATTCATAAATGAGTAAAAATTAACAATAATGTCAAATTTAAAATTTTAATACGACAAAAATATCTTTTTATATGCAGCAAATAGTAAATATACATACATAAAATGAATCTAAATAAAAATATCTTATTTCAATATTTATTTTGCCATTTTCAAGTACGATTCATGCATATAAAATTAAACACTTTTTTTCATGAAAAAATAAACTTTAGATTGACATTAACCTATAAAATTAATTTCTCTTGAAGTTTGGCTAATTACACATGATACTTCTCTTGTTTCAATAATATTATCCAACTTTCCTTATATATATATATATATATATATATATATATATATATATATATATATATATATATATATATATATATATATATATATATATATGTATATCAAAAACTTTCCACTCTAATTTATTTTTTAAAATAAACTTAACTTTTTCCACAATATGTATATGTTCAAAAAATGAAACAATTAATTTAGTTATTGTATTAATAGGGAAATCAGAGTTTTCATGTTAGAACTTATCATCAACTTAGATGCTCTTATTATTATGTAAAAAATAAAGTCACATTTTTATATTTAAAAGAAGGTAACTTTGTCGCCATAAAGTACTGAATAAGAGACATTTACAACAAGTCTCAAATATTAAAAGAGTTGAAAAATATTTTTAGTCAAACCTTAAAAGAAAGTATAATTTACTCTGATCATTAAAATCATCTTCAAGTGGTAGTTAAAAATTCCCTAAATAGGGGACAAAACTTGAATCTAAGTGAGCTGTGTAGAGCATGTTTAGATGGGCGTTAGAGTAAACCACAGTTTGCAAAGAGCAAATCACGTTTTGTAAGAAGCAAAGAATGGGTGCTTCTGTCCAAATGTGGTTTCATAAAGCAGATCCAAACACGCACGTAGTCTAATCAGAACTTCACAACGCATGACCTCTATGCCTCGTTGGTTTTAATAGAAAATTAGAGGAAAAGGGAAACTAAATAAGGTGGGGATAGAACTTGTGACCAAATATAGGGATCCAAGCTTGATTTGCTTTATTTGCACATCTCGAGGATGCTTATGGGATGCATATTATTGAGATAAGATCGGGACTATTTATATTTTAATTGGATTATCTATATTTTAAAATTTTTATTCTTTATTTTTCTTAAATTTAAATCATTATTTTTTTTAAGTTTGTAGTTAGAAGGTTATTTTTATTTTGTGTTTTTTTTAAAATTAAAAAATCCAAATCTTGAAAAAAATTAAACCATCTAGATATAATTTAAACCGTTCAAATTAAAGTTTATAACCTTGTACATCTTAATTTGGATTAGAGATGCATGAGATCCGAGTTCAAGTCTCAAAGGAGGAAGCAAATCCTCTGAAGTAGAAACTCTTTGAAGTGTCTCTGAAGTAGCTTAATCATGGTTGTTGGACGATTGGAGAATCATGATCAAGCCACGTCATGTAAAAGCTTAAAACACACTTAGAATCGAAATCCTCAACAAAAGCATCTTTGTCACTTGAAGTGCGTAAATCTTGATCGTTTAATAAATCTAAGGCTACTGTCTCACCATGCCACGAGTTATTGAGAAAGATGTACAGTGTTTAAGAAATACAAATTCTGAAATTCCTCTCCTTCACTTTTCTAGATCGTCTTCCTCATATTGGAGCCATGGGATCTGGACTTGAACCATGGCTTTTGCAAACTTGGGTTTGTCCTGTAGCTTTTGAAAGTGAGGTTCGGCTATGGCTTCCTTTGTTGTTTCAGGTAACCTCCACCACTAGTGAAGCTAATATTTCTAGCTTTTATAATCCTCATTTCCCCTTCCTTCTTTTATCTTGATCTCTTCTTCTTTCAAGCTATTTGGCCATTAAAGGTATAATATTTGAAGATTTTTTATTTATCTTGACTTGCTCTGTATCTTGGTTTCCCCTTCCTTCTTTTATCCCAATTTTCCTTTCGAATTTTATGGATGCCAATAGTGTGGTGACTTATATATAATTTAATTATCTAAGCTTGTTATTCATTTTTTTCTCTACAAGATCAAATAATAATCATAATTAATTCGTGCTAATTTGCTGAACTTTTTGTTTGTTTTTACTTGTGAAACAAGTCCATGTGTTGCAACTATGATTGCTTCTATGAGGAATTCAGTGGAGAAGGGATGCAGATAATGCTTTGAAGTTGTTCAAGAGAATGAAGGAACATGGTTTATGCATGCCCACCCTAAGCACATAACATATTAATTGGGATGTTTTTGAAATTACATAAAATTGTGGTTGTGAAAGAAATTTGGAATGATATGAATGAAGCTGGAGTTGGACTAGATTTAGATTCATATACACTATTGAAATCCTTAAAAAAGATGATTTGAAATCTAAATAGAAATATGCATAGTTGTTCAAATCATTTGAAATCTCTCATTTATCTTCGTGTCTTTCTGGCAACTTATGTCTTATGCAGAGCTTTTAAAATTCTTACTCATTAGCTTGTTAATTAAGTCCTTTCATTCAATAATTGTAAATTTTGATGTTGTTACCATCAAATATCTTTTTGTTTAGTTGTCTATATATTCACTTTACTCATCTTTGCATAATGCCTTCCTTTCTATCTTTCTAGCTATAGCTTATTTATTTTATCTTTCTCTGTCTTCCATTTACGTATTGCAATGTAACATGATAGAATGAATAACACATAGTTCTTACCGGATTCTGCCGCTTATGCCATAATAATTGTGGATGCAAGTATCATATGATACTTTATATAAAGTGTTTCTTTAGTCCAAATAGTCAGTGTCATAGCACTACAAGAAAAATGAGAAGGCATTATGGCATCCAAACGTGTATGTCATGATCCCATTTTGTTGGTTCCTTTGGCTTTGGAATTATGTCTTTAGCAGCAAACTTGTATGTGACTTAAAGGCAGGTATGTGAACATAATGTTGCATTTAGACTGCTATTTAATGTCTTAATATTGCTTTCAATATTGAATAGGAAATTATGAAAACCATGTGAAACATAGTTCTTAACCTTCTTGTTGTTAATTTCATATTGTTCATGCTTGATGTTGATCTACAAATCTAGTATGGTTCTTAACCTTTTGTCATCTACTTATAATATGGTTCTCTGTTCTTTCAAAAATTGGTTCATTGGAGAAGGAGATTGAGAGGGAGTGAGCTTTGTCTGTTGAGAATGTTGCTAAGTGTGGGAGGTTAGAAACACCATAAGCCTTCTCATAATATGCCATTATGCATACATGCTTAGACAAGAGCCCATTTTTTTCTTAGGGATAATTTATATCAGTAAATCAAACACATAATTTTTTATGACTATGTGTGCTTGGAGGAACCTTTTGATCATGGTCTATTTACTAAAAGTTGTCTTTCAATGATTGCTGACTTGCTAGTCAAACACTAAGAACTAAGGCTTTGCAAAACTACACTGGTTGTGCTCCTAGTTCAGTTCTGTTGCAAACTGTATGTCAAATGAATACCAATTGTGATATTCTTTGATTTGTTATCCAGATGTGAAGTCAACCACTTGAATGCAAGTATGGCATAGTTGAAAACAATTCACTTCAAGAACAAGTGCAAACTCAAAGAACAAGTGGCACAATTGAAGACCAAGTTCAAGAATCATTTGAGATTGGGCACCTACTGCACTTGCCATCTAAGCTACTTGCTACACTAGCCATTCAAGATGTAGTCCAAGCATTTGATGCACTTGTCATTCAAGCTTCTTAGAGCCCTAATGCACCACACTACACATATAGAAACAAGTAGCTTGTGCTAATGTTGTATACAGTATTATGGTGTAATGAAATAGTATAGTGAATTATAGAATAAGACTGATAATGTAAAATGAACAATCTTGTAAAATTTGTGTTTCTCTTGCAATAAAAGTTGTCTATTTCCTTGTCTCAAAAAATTTGTATATTTCTTTTCTGACTTTTAAATATATACATGGATATGCTAAATATACCAAAACACATTACAAAACTCAAAATGTTAACAAGCGTAACTTTACAAAACATATTTGGTCAATAAGTGTGCCATATATTGCTTAATCTTCTTGAGTGCTCAAATGTGTAGCTTCAACATTCTCAGATGATTGTATCGGATGATCAAATGGTTCCTACATTTCAAAGGACAAAAATCAGAACATCTAAAGTATACACTAAGCAAAAAATTAGTATTTACTAAAATTTACCATCAATAAACTAGTATAACTAGTAAAAGGATCACCGACTGTTTGAGTAACTTCAAAATCCTGCAAAGTGGCTAAGAAATTTTATTTGTTCAATGAAAGCAAAGAATTTGATTAAATAAATGGTGAGAAGTAGAATCTTACACACCATGAACTGTTGACTTTGATGAACATTGCTAATTGGTTGAGGGTAGGCATTACTAACTGGAGCTGTTGAATGAGATGGTCCAGACAGCACTTGGCTAAGAGTAACTTTGTTATCCTATCATGAATGAAAATTTTTTATTAATTTAATGAAAGCAAATAAATTGATTAAATAAATGGTGACAAGTATAGTCTTACACACCAAGGATGGTTGAGTTTGGTTCACATTAACATATTGAGATTTCTTTCGTCTCTTTGATATATTTTCAACCCAGCTTTTTAAGTGCTTTTTTCCTTTTCTTCCCTCTTTCTTTTTGAAGCCCTTTACTTGTGCCACTCTTTCACTACCACTAGCATTAATTATGGTATCTTTTGTGCCACTATCCAAACTTTTTTGATAACTGAAAATCTCAAATACTTGTTTGCTTAACTCATCAATAGCTTTACTTACAAATAATAATGCTTTTTGGCTATTAGATGCTTCAGTTGCCAACTTTATAAGTTGGCAACAAAGTTGTTTATAGCACTGCGTAGTGGTTAACCTAGCATCTCCTTCAATCTTATTACCATTAACATCATGGATAATACCGCTTTTGGCATGTTTAGTCCACCTCTTTAAAATATACCAATTAGACATTAATTTTACATCTTTAACATCAAACACCTTCAAGGCATGATAACATAATATGCCAGAGGTCTCAAACTTTCCACAACTACCATAAATGGAATTGTCACATTAGTTAAATGAAACTCTTTATTCTCCTTTCTTATCAACTAAAGTAATAATATATTAAAACAATGGTGGAGTCTTATTCTTTTGCTTCACACATGTAGCTGCATATTTGTCCCACTCTTTTTAGAATTGGTCAATCATTGGATAGGTGTAAATTTATACAAGTTGGCGCAACATAGGTGAATGTTGACTTTTCAACCTGGGTAATTTTTGTCACGAGTCAAATTCACATTTCAATTCATTGTATCTCTTGTCTTCTACTACCCTCTCAAAGTGTTTGAAAAACTTAATGATGTTCAAGTCTGGCTTCATCCAACTCTTTATGTTTGAATTTAAACTTTTACTGATTTGTGTGCTTCGTATGTCAAGTGTTAATGCTTTCTTCATGTAACATGTAGCCCATTTTTCCTTCATGTTATAGACTCGTGTTAACCATGTGTTATTAGGCACCTCACATGTAGAAAGCAAGCTATTCCAAGTCACCTTAAATTGTTCTTCATCTTCATGAGTATACATGCAAGCCTTGAACTCTTTTAAGAAATAAGAGCCTTCTTTCATCAAGTTACCTAAGTGTTTGGCACCATTTGCATTAGATGCCATGTGCATAATCCATGGCATGTGTCAAGCATCACTTCCTGTATTACTCTAGCCATTGCTTGATCTTGATTAGTAAATATAGTTTGCAGCTTTTTTTTTACTATTGGCTTCAAAGAAAGTTTTAAACAACCACTTAAATGACTCTACTGTCTCGTCATACAATAATGCTACTCCAAAGATCATCACTCCTCTATAGTGATTGGATCTGGTGAACAAAGCAAGTGGTCTATGTTGGCAGTTTGTATAATATATTGTGTCAAGACAAATAACATCACCAAAGTAGGTATAATCGATCTGCACCCTTGCATTAGCCCATAATACATTGGTTATTTGTTCATCTATATTCATTTGGTAGGCATGATAAAATGATGGATTTTCTAACAATTGCCATTTGGAAATACTTAAACAAACAACCTACTTCCTCATACATCAAGTACCTCTATCTCTTGGTGCGAAGATAATTCTTTTGATCTAAGCGAGTATAGCCTAGAGTAGCTCTTCCTCCTACCTGTCCACTCATCAACTCAAATAATGATCTTTGTTATGGCCCAAATTCATCAGCTAATTCAATCTTATAAGCTTGAACATCAGACACCTTATGCTGAGATGCCAACATGTGGGTAGTTCTAGAAGATGAAGTTCATGGTTATGTTCCTCCACAAAGTCGTGTGCTTTAAGTTTTTCACCTATCTGTGTGACTCCCATCCTTACTAAACAATTAGTTCTGGTGTCTAGTCGAGGACTTATAGTTAAATGATTTCTCTTGTTTTTACATCGAACTCCCCTTTTGCAAAACACAAATTTGCATGTAGTTAAAAAGCCATTTTTGTTTTTATTGGTGTATAGCTTTCTACCTCTAAATTCGACTCTACCGCCATAATGAACCCAGAATTTCCAAGCTGCTTCTAATGTATCAAATACCATTCCCACTTTAGGCTTCAAGTTTGATTCAAGCTGAGTATTATTAGATGACAGACAAGTAGATTCACCTAACTCCCTGAAAATCAAATTCTGTTATTATTTTAGAACATGCTAAACATGCTTATATAAAAAAAAGCCCAAAACTTACATGGTGGAAGAAGGTGTGTAAAGTCACTGATGATCTTCAAATTCCTTACTAAGTCTCTCAATTAGTCTTGGAAAAAAAAAGTTAATTCAAAATAAATTAATCAATTTAGACTTCTCCTTGTCTATACTAATTAGAATTTAACAACTTAATATATTGAATAACAAAATATATAAAGCCAAACAATTTCATACAAGACTTTTAATAATGCTTGTAACTCAAAATTAAAATATTGCTTCATAACAAACTTATTACAAGTATTATTATACAAGCCATTCTATTACTCTTTGAATAGAGTAATAAAACAAAAAATTCTATGCATAAGCTTTGACATGCAAAATACTCTTCATCATATAAGAATTTTTTTTTTCTACAGAAGAATTAATTAGAAAGACCTATTGCAAAAAATATAACTAAAGAGGAAATAATCAGATTTTATGTTTAAAATGTATGAAAAAATATTTTCTATTCATTACTTTTACATTCAAATTTTTTTATCATACAACAAAATAAAAAGAAAGTTTTGTATATCCTAGAAGGATGTCTAAACTTAGAAGAAATTTGTGTTAGATGTAAAATCTACTTCCATTTGCTCTTTCTTTGTCACTAATGCTATAACTTGGCACCATTCAGAGAAGAAAAATGGAGGGAACGTGCTCAGATTGAAGCTGAAGGCAGGCTCCCCTGTTTTATTGCAAAATCAATGATCTTAGCCATTCATCTCATCAATAGATTTGTCTGTGCACCACGTGGCTTGTGTTGAATTGTCCAATCTTTCAACAGTCCAAATTATAGCACGCCAGTTCCCAAATGACAAAACACACTGTTTCATTTAATGAAACGGTGCATTTTGCTATGTTATATGGATGATTAGATTTGGACCGTTGTTGCTTCCACATGGCGCATCCTGGACCATTGGATTTGGCACTATAGAGACACTTCATCGCTTTCCCACTTTAGACAATTTGCTTCCCTTAGTGGACATAAAACATGCTATTTCCATTGTCACAGGACATGTGTCACACCTCTACATTTAACAAGTAAATTATCAAGTGCAATTAGAAAAGGAAAAAAAAAAAACAATAGATAAAAAGAAAGAAATTAAATCTTTACATTATCTTATTTTCTTATATGGCTTATCTTTTTATTATACACATGTAATTGAAAAAAGATTTAAAAGAATAGATGAAAAGAAAAAAATAAAACCTTCTACACACTTCACTCATTTTTTTCTTCTTATACATCATACAATATTGTTAAGCTTTTCTCTCTGGGTTTTGGCTCTTATGCACTGTAGAAAGAGACAGCATAAGCTGTGCGACCACCCACTCTCTTGATCCTCCCGACTCTCTTTATCCATGACCGTCCAATAAGATCCAATCTAATTGGATCATACCACGTAGAGGATCATCTGTTATGTCAGCAAAATTCTTAAGAAAATTATATTTTAAGATTATAAATTAAAAATATTTATTGTAAAAATTCTTAAATTTTAAAATTATTTTAAAAATAAAAACATAAAAAAATTTAATTGTGAAGGATATTTCTTAAATAGAAGTAAATAAGAATTAAAAAAAAAACTATATGAATAGTAAAAAAAATACTTATAGATTTTATAATATAAAATATAATTTTTTATAGTTAAAATTTTTAAATTTTAAGATATTGAAGTATACTTTTTTTAAAAAACGCTTCCACAAAACAAAGGGAACTACAAGCGTACAGTGCCACGTGGCTAACTCTGGATGGTACCGCCAACGGGCCATGCTTGCGGCATCGTCTTTTATATGTGCACCTATCCTTTTCACATTTTTTTTTTTTAAAAGTTGGATTTGAATTCGTCTTTTCTAGTCAGGTATTTTCATAGTTTTCTTTTAAAAAGTATCGGATAAATGCAAGTTATTCCCGAAGGTCCTTCATGTCATGAGTACTGGGCCATGGTTGCTTTCAACAATATCAAAGAATATTTTGTTCTTTTTAAGTTTTTATAATTTTATACAAACTTTTATTTTTAAAATTTTTATAACCTATTATGGGTCAACTTGGGTGGACCGCGTTAGTTAATTTGACAATATATATATATATATATATAACAATTAAAATTATCCTAACTCATTCTTGATAGAGAGAGATTCTGAATTTAAATCATTTTTCATTCTTAATTAATTATAGATCCATGCATATAGTGATTTTATTATTGTTATGTATTATAAAAATAAGTGATCTAATTGGCTTGTTAGATTTCAACCTAAAATTAATTAGACAGCCCACCACCACAAATACTTGAAGGGAATAGGAGATGCATTTTAACTTAAAATCAATTAATATCAAATCGAGTTTTTGAATAAATAAATAAATTGCATTCAAGAGACCAAACAGATGATGTAAGACTTTTAACATGGTTTATGATCAAAAGTTTTTTTTTAGGGGTCACATACTAAAAAATTATTTTTTTAGTTATAAAATAAAATAGTTGAATACGAAATGAACATTCTTAATCTGTGCAATTCTTCCTTTTCTTTCTTTTAGATGTTTATTAATATTTTAACAATAGAGTATGGGCAAAAAGATGTAGTCCACAGAGGATTTAAAAGAATGTGGAAAATTGATTCAGGTAGCCACAAATAATATTGATATTATCCTTTACTTTATAAAGGTTTATCCAGCTAACAGTAATATTGATCATCTCTCCAATAATTGAGGAAACTCATCTCAATATCATCTTTGATTAGATTGCGATTAGAACTATCAAGTCAATCAAGTTAGACTTTAGGGTTTTTGTATTGAGTAAATTATACAAATTTATTTTGAATTTTGTTAAAATTATATAAATTTTTTATTATTTATTTTTAAATATATACAGATTATTTTTAAATAAAAAATAGTGTTATACTTTAGTACAATTTTAAATTTTTTTATTAAAATAAATATTTTTTAAAATTAAAATACTCTTTTATATATTTTTTATAGAAGATATTTTAGTTAAAAAATTAAAATTGGAATAAAATATGTATTTTAAAAATAAAAAAGATTTATATGATTTTAATAAGATTAAAAAAACTGTGTAATTTACTCTTTAATTTTTGTAAATAATGCTTCGGTGATGAACGTATCAAGTTAGGCGTAACCCAAAATCACGGAAAATATTTGAAAGCAATAATAAGGGCTATGCTACCAGAAGCTTGTCAGTTTTTGGATTGTCAGCATAGTCCATGCATGGCATTCATTTGTGCTTCCTAAGACTCCATGCTTTTCAAGCATAATTCATAATCAAATGTGGTTGTTTTTTTTAATCTTCTTTTAATGATAATTCATGCTTTTTGACATATTTTCTAACTTTTGGAAATGAAATTAAATTTGGCAAGAAAAAGAGGATATTAAGAAAAGTGAAACTAAACCAATTTTATATTTTATTTAATTTTTTATATGAAAATTTTGAAAAAATAAAAATAAAAACAACTACCACAAAACATTTTAATTTTAAATCTGCTTTTCGGAAGTATTTTAAGCATCTCAACGTATGTTTGGATTAGAAATAGGAGAAGGAAAGAAACAATAATATTTTATTGAAACACTTCTCTTATTTATGAGTTGTTAATTAATAGGGAATAAGATAATAAAGAATTTTCAACTGACATTGTAAAATTTTTTACAGTCTCCTTGCTTTAAATTTTTAAGTTCTCTTAATTTAAAATATTTTCATACAAAGTTTTACCAAACAAAGAATTTATCATGAACCATTCAGTCTTTTCCTTTCTCTCATCTTTTATTTTTTCCTTCCAAGTTCCAACTTTTAAACATAATGACGATCCTAAACCCTTTCCATCAATAAAAGGGATGACTTTGATATTTTAAATTAAACATTTTGGGCAGATATCATTTGTTTTTTTTTTTAATGTTCTACCAAGCGTAGTTTAAAATATTAGATAAGTTCAATCAATATATATATATATATATATTACGTTAATGAGAGATAAAATTGAAACTTACGTCTAACATGTATCTTAATTTGAGGTTTCGTATATGATGCTTTTGTTTTCATAACTCGCGCAGTTCAAATAATAAGTTACAAAGTTTACAAGTGCACTAGCCATGCGTTTAAGTATTGATCTAACAAGCATTGTTGTGCAATAACTGAAAGTTTTTAATGTCAAAAAATTAAGGAATAAGGAACTATTTAATTATAGCTAATTAATAATTAATATACATGCTAGTGTCACAAGTTTCCTTGAGTATTAGTAGCTAAGTATAAGATTCATTAATAGTACAATGTTCACTATCTTATGTTTTATTATGGATAACTTATTTCTAATGTAATAGCAACTAATCAATCCAAGCTCCATATCTTATCATAGACTCTAACCTTCCCCCAGGGTGCTAGAAGTAGGACACTTTGAGTTGATCTAACCCAAGAATGCATTAAGTACATGAATTGAAAAGTTGTTAGTAGTCGATAGAGTGGTATAATTGAACTATCTTGTAGTTAACTTTCACTTAGGCAAGCCAAATATAGTACACATCTAGATCTACTTAATTATAAGACTCCTTGAGGTTCATTGAATTTAGGATTAATCATAAATGGTTAGACTCGCACTATGACAAATTCAAGTATATTAATTTTAAGCTACATCCATCATAGACAATTGATGGTATGCACTCATCACTAATCATTTTTATGCATTAGTTTAAATATTTTAATCCTAAATTAATATAAAAAAATATAAAAAAGACAAATAGAAAATAAAGGTGGAGAGATAGGGAAAACATTGCTTAAAGCAAATATCCTAAGTAATTGACCATAGGACACACATATCTTAAACATTGCATAATTCATAATGGTCTTCGAGCATTAGTGTCAATTTGGATAGTCAGATAAACACTTTGGCAACATAATGGCACTGAACTAATATCTCTTTGTTTATTTCTCATGTCACAAGGGGTTATTTATGGGCTAAAAAGTGATAAGGGTAGCTGGCTCATGTCATTTACAATTCTGCCACATATCACAACTATAGAGGATGTATCTTTTGTAGTTGTGAAAATCTTCGAGTCATATGGTCTTTGAGCACTTTGCATTGCAACAGTAGAAAAACCATCTTTTATTGTTATGTTCACATCTTACTAGGGTTTTTCTACTTTCAAATTGTAATTGTAGAAATATGTTGGCTCAAGCTCTGGTTGAAAGTTTAATTTTTTGATTTCTCTTAATGTTAATTGGTCATCGACGTCATTCCTACATAGATAAACACATCCCTTGCAACCCTTTTACTAATTATATTAATAAATTTTTATTTAGATATCACATGTAATAGAATAAAAACTAATAAGTTTTATGACGTAGAAGTAAAGAGATCACACAAATTCATGCCATAATAACTAATATTTCTTACTATTTTATATATTATATATAGTCCTTATAGATGTCATACTGGTTGATAGTCAAAGTTCTTGCTAGTCATAGTCATACTAGATTGTTCTGAATTTAAAACATTATTTAACCATAGATCTAATAACTACATTTATATACAGTCATTTAAGCTCCATGGAGTCAAACTAAATTATTTAGTCTACTTCACTTGTTTTGACATAATTAAGTCATTGGTGGGGTTAGAGAAGAAAGGGAAATCGGCTAGGAGTCTTTTGTCAGAATCATAAACTTTATGTTCACTACCACTTGTACCTTGCCCACTCTTGATATGTGTACATAAACTCACTCAACCTCAATTATGTATCATGCCACTGACATATTTCTTATATGAACTTTATTACTCGAAAAAGTGAGAATTCAACAAATCTTAGTAGGATATAATAAGGTTTTGAAAAGAAGTGATGGTCTAGCTTTCATATATATATAAAAACCTTTTTATGTTTCTATTTCTCATCTATTTAACAAATCCATAGATCAAATAATAAAAAGAAGCATACAATCATTAACATATATTTGAATCTAATTAACCTATTTAGCATTTCAAATGCCAAATAATATCTTGCACATATCATATAGCCTATAAATATAATGGCAAAGAGTCAAGCAATTTCCTTAAGGAATCATAGTTAAGCATGTCTGGAAATGTTGGATAAGACATAAAAAGCTCTATAGGTACCTATCAAGTATTTCATATTACCTGATATAGACTTAGGTTTTAAGAAAAATTAAAGATGTCACATCAGCTATCCCATATTACTTAATGTGAAACTTAAATTTTTAGTATTTTTAGGATTGAATAACTGCCTTCTTTATCCCTACATATCATAACATTTGTTAGTGTGATCATTATTCATAGCTATTCATATCATGATTGCATACAAGAGCATCCCCTAGTATGAATCCACATCATGCAAGCAATCCAAAATCCAAAAGGAACTTTAACTCCTAAGACTATCTTGTAAAATATAATACTGACAGCAAGAGACTTTAACTTTTGATTATGCATTAACATCAACAAGATAATAATAACTTTTCATTTAATATAATTGCCTAGGTTACTAGCCTAGAAAGTAAATGCCATCTACACATTTGTTTTATGAAGAGCTATAGACATTAGTAGTTAATTATAGATAAGACATAATAAACAAGTCACGAAATTAGCTAATAATCTGCTTAAATAAATTCCAATAGAACCCTCTTTTTTTTCTTTCTTTTTATTAACATGTCTTTTCAATATTTTCAATGTCTTAAGAGTCCAAATATTGGTTTATATCAAGGTATTCCACAAACATGATTATCTATGCATGGGAACAGTCTGAGGTATAGTCATCCATGCATAGGAATTTAAAATACTAGTCAAAGTATTTGATTCATCATGATCATCCATGCATAGGTGTGGTTTTGTGTTCAGCCTTCTGTGCATGGGGTTTAAGAACATCCTTGCTTGAGAATTTAGTAATATATTATTTGAGTTAACTTTACAGGTTCCAAAAGAATCTATAAAAGTAAATCATCACCAACATCAATAAATATCATACAATTACCTAGAGATTTAGCTTAAGAATCAATATAAAATCACAAATTTCATGTTTAAAGGATTCACATAACCTTTAGGAATGCATATGGATGAAATCAGCATATTAGACATTGAAAACAAGTAAAAGTAGAAGGAATTGCATCACCTCATGTGTTTTTGCATTGAAAAGGAGGGGGGGAGGTGGGCATGCAAACCTTGGAAGTGAGCCGTGCAGGTTCATATTTAGGCTTTGTGCACCACCTGTGCATTGTCACATAAAGGGGCGTAGACAAACCTATTGTTTTGCATGATGCATATTTTTCTCTTTTAAAATCCTCTTTTCCTTCAACTTAGCCCCTCCAAATCTTCTAATAATCATACAAACAACTTAAATACATAATTTTCAAACATACCTAATGATTCTCCTATCCTTAAATTTATTCTCTTGCAAGTTTACCATCTTTCTTTTCTGTGTTCCTACTTCTTCTTATTGCTATTCAAAGAAAAAGATGAAAGAGGTTACTCACCCATCTATAAATTTAAATTATCAACACAACAACATTATCACAACAAGTCTAAATTAAGCGATGGTATGTAACTTTATCTCTTCAAGATGCTAACCAAATGAAAATATGAGGTTAAAAGAAGATAAAGAAGATGATGAAGGGGATGATGCAGCTATATGAAATCTTAGCAAGACAAGGGTGATAGTCTTATCAAGTTTTTTCCTTATGGATTCTTGCATGATCCACTTCCTACTTCCTCTTGGTTCTTTTGCCTTCTCACTCTCTCTTTCTCCTCCAAAACTTAGAGTAATAAAGGTTGGGAATGTTTGGAATGGGTTGCTACAAAGATGAAGAAATAGAAGGATGGAGAGATTATATCAAGAAGCAAAGGCAGTGGAGGCTTTTGGCATCTTTACTTTCTTTGCATGACTCCTCCAAATTTGTACAAGATTTTTTATTAGGAATCTTATCTAAAAGGCATATTAAATTTGATCCCTTTAATTTGATACAAGGTATAAAAATGATTGTTAATTATTGAATGATATATTCCAAAGTTTTTGACATATTTTTATATTCACACCTTTGTCAATTTTCCATTAAAAAAAATGAAGTTTAGGGTTGTAGAAAAAATTACAATTTGGCTTGCTAAAATTATACTTTGGCCATGGTTAAAATTACAATTGTTAATCATAAATTTTTACTACTTGTATTTTAACCCCTTAAATTTCACATAGTATTTTAATTTTTAAAATACTTTTCTTATATTTTGAGAGCCTTATTGGCTTAAAATTTTCTTAAAATTTCATTTTCTAGATATTTATTTTTTAATTAACTATTATTTACTAAGTTGTTTTTAATTCCAAATAAATCCTAAATATTCTTAAAAATTTCAAATAAATTTTTGACAGTTTTAGAAAAATTTGGTTTTCATTCAAATTTCACAATTCCCTAAATTTTCATATTAAGACCTAATTTTGTTAGTTTATCAGTCCCCAAATTAGTTACTTTAATTTAATGTAATTAGTCTAATTAAATTTTATTTTGGGGAGGATGTTATATCCCCAATTTAGAGTTACTTAATTCCTAAAATTAATTAAAATTTGTAATTTATTAATTATCTAAAAAATAGAAAAATGAAGGAAAATAAATAAAATGTTAAAAAATTAACTAAAAACCTATGAAAAGTCTCCAAAATAGATGTAAAAATATAGGTATAATTGGAATTTGAGTATACATTGATTCTACCTTTAATGTTTTTCCACAACGTTGCATCATTTTGTTTTGGGCTGTCATTTGATATATTTTTTTAACTTATAGGAGTTTTCACAATACGTGCTTGTGCAAAAGGTACAAAATGGCCAATATGAATTAGCTCAATTGGCAAAAGAAAATCGGTAAGACCTTTACAATCATGCTGTATGGGTCTGAAGTAAATCCCTGTGGCGTTAGAAGCTAAAGTTAATAGTTATCCCATCTTAGGGAGATCCCTTGACACCCAAATGAGTGGGTCTCTTTTTAGCACCTAGTAGTCCCTTATCCCATATATTGAACCTTATGTCAAAGTGTGTACATAGGTACTGTAAAATTGACAAATGTGAGTGTAAAATTGATTTAAAAAGTTCCAATCGTGTCACTTGTATCATGATTGATAATGTTTGATTAACCTATTTACATTATCATTTTTTTCCCAAAAAGATTATGAAGATATTTCTTGGTGATTCTTTCGACTATAGAAGTCTAGTTTTAGGGCTAAAATTAAACCTTTGTAATCGTTTTTACTGAAATTTGTAATTGGGTTCTTGCACAGCTTATTATTGTAATCTAACTTTAAAATGTTTAAATAATCAAATACTGCCAGTCGGGTTAATTATAGGAAGTTTTTAAGAGGGCTTAATTAGAAAGTAACGAGAGCATACATTGTGAGTTGTGACCAAATCATCCATGGTAGAATTTGAGCATTTTATGGGGCCAAACTCTAATTAATTAACTTCTTTAAATTTCATTTTTTTTAATAGTTAGTTCTATGTTACATCCTAATCATATTTTGGAGTTGTTCAAGTTAAATTATGACTATTATAAATTCAAAACAAGCCTTATATATCGTCTATATATTGTTTATGCCCTCAAATGATTTTAACCTTGCTTCAAATTCTTTTTTAGTTGATTTTATATAGTGAAATACATGTAAAGTTGCTGGTTTGATTCTATATGCAATGAGCTCAAATAGACAACACATACATGTTTTCTAAGAACATTCTGATTTGGTGTTATTATAACTAATATAATATATATATATATATATATGGATGAAATTCAAAATAAATTTTGAAGTGAAGTAAAATTTTTTGTGTAGTATTTATAATCAAAATTGTTAATACAACAACAAACTCAAATTATAGAAGAAATATTTAATAATATAAAATTAAATTTGATTGACAATTATGTCTGTGTATATCCTTTGCATTGTATACCCAAGTAGATAACATGCACTCACTCATGAATCATGATTCATTGTTCATGTCTAGCTAACTTGAACAATTCTCTTTCTGTTGACACTGACATCAAAATCTACACAATAAGAAAAAATAATAATTAAGACGTATATAAAATATCTGCTCAGAATATTCATTAATCTCTATCGAAATTTCAACATTGTTCAGCAGGTTTTCTTTAATTTTTTCCAACTTCTGAACAGTGTTTAATATTCTGAATTGCAAGTCAGTCCTCAGTAATTGCTTCCACCTTCCCACTCCTCTATCTCTCACACTTTCCCTTCGCTCCAACTCGAAAGAGTACGTATTTCTTCTTAAATAATTTTAAATTAATAATAAATAATCATATAAACATATTAAATATAAATTTTGTTTAAAGATACATTAAAAAATTCATATATTTATTTATGTTCCACTTAATTTTTTAGTTTAATAAATTAAATTATTTTAAAATTATTTTCTCCTTTTTACTAAGAACATTAATGTTTGAAAGGAGAGTGAACATGCCAGCACAAGAGAAAAGGAAAAGATATTAGATTCTTTGTAATACTACATGCGAGAGAAACAGATAAAAAAGGATTTCTCTTCTTCTCTATTCTCTTTCTCATAAATTTATACGATGCAATTAACTATAAATGCAAGAGATGTAGACTCATGAAGGAGGGTGCGAGAAAAAGTGGGCACTTTCCACGATCGTCACAATTCAATTATCAAGAAGCAACTACTTTTTGGGTGGTCCATCAAATTAGATCTTTTATAGTTTTTCAATTAAATAGAAAAAAAAAGTCTGATAAAAGAAATAAGAGTATGTGTAAAATTTATTTATTTATTTTTATATTTATTCTCTTTTTTTTTCCCAATTGTAGTGTATATAATTCATTTATAGATTACCAATATCCCAAATATCCACTATCAAGTGGCAGTTTCATGGGCCCTCATCCCTCTATAAATACCCCCTTCCTCTCTCTCTCTCTCCTTTGTTCCCCTCTCTTCATTCACAACCCTCCCTACTAACTCTTCTCCTACTCTTACTACTCACACTCTTACTCTTTTGCTAGAACAGAAAGTAAGAAAAACAAGAGCAGGGAGAGCAAAATAATGCCTGCACTATCTCCAACAACAGCGTTTGGTGGTACAGAAACTCCCAATGGAGACCCATCTCATTTTTCACCTCTTTCCAAACGCTGTCCTCAAGAATCGCGTGACCTCCCCCTTTTATTGTCTTCCTCTTTCCCTATCACTCTCAAGGTAACTAACTTACTTAACGACCTTTTTTAACTCTTACCCAATCACTCACTTTAACTTCGTCTTCAAGGACTCATGACTCACTTTCTTTTTACTATTTTTATTTTAAGTTCAAATTTTTCATCACAGCTAAAATATGATATGTAAACTTTTTATTTCATTATTTCTTAAAAAAAAGAAAATTTTTTATCACTTAAAATTTCCTTCTTGATATTTTTAATTCTTGGTTTTTGTGGCAAAATGGAATTGAATTTTCCTTGTTTATCATGCAGTTCATAGACGTGGGCTATAGAGTAAAGATAGAGAACAAGCATGGAGGAAGGAGCATCAAGCGAATGTTCACACCGTCAGATCAAGGATCAACGGCAGAGACGACGTCGTTGCAAGAGCGAACAATCCTCAACGGTATCACGGGTAAGGTTTCTCCAGGAGAGATCCTGGCCATCCTTGGCCCATCGGGGAGCGGAAAATCAACGCTTTTAAAAGCGATCGCAGGGAGACTCCATGGAGACGGCCTGACTGGAACAATCCTCGCAAACGGCGCGAAACTCAGCAAAACCGTTCTCCGGCGAACCGGGTTCGTGAGCCAGGACGACTTGCTCTACTCTCACCTCACGGTCAGCGAGACCTTAATGTTCTGCTCCCTTCTTCGCCTCCCGAGAAGTCTCTCGAAGAAGGAGAAGATGGCGGTGGTGGGATCGGTGATCTCCGAGTTGGGTCTGGGGAAATGCGAGAACACCATCATCGGCAACAGCTTCATCCGCGGGGTCTCAGGGGGGGAGCGGAAGCGCGTGAGCATCGCCCACGAGATGCTGATGAACCCGAGCCTGTTAATCCTGGACGAGCCTACTTCGGGTCTCGACTCAACGGCGGCGCAGCGGCTGATGATCACTCTGAGGTCGCTAGCGCAGAAGGGGAAGACGGTGGTCACCTCCGTGCACCAGCCTTCGAGCCAAGCCTACCAGGTGTTCGATGCGCTGCTGCTGTTGTCGGAAGGGCAGTCCTTGTATTTTGGGAAAGGCAGCGAAGCCATGAACTACTTTAAGTCTGTCGGGTTCAGGCCGTCTTTCCCAATGAACCCCGCCGATTTTCTACTTGATCTCGCCAACGGTACGTCTTTCATCTTTTCTTACCATTTTTATGTTTGTTGTTATTTAAAATAATGATCAATCAACCCGCAGTGCGGGGAATATATTTGAGTGATAGGATACTTCTCACACTATTCTTTCCTCATTTCTTTTCTACTCATTCCAATGGTTATCTTCTTTAATTTTTTTTTAATCTGAAGGGACGTAAAACATAAAATAAAAACAATAAATTTTCAATTATTAACTTAAAAAAATATAATTAAAATTTAAAAATTTAAAATTTAAATAAATGATTTAGAAAACATGAGCACTCTTTACTTATCTTTAAAATGAGTGAAAAAAATCTGCACCTTTGTTGAGAGCATCCAAATCCATTGTTATTGGCCTCCCTTATAATCGTGGGGACAGCGAAAATTCTAGTGCACAGCGCTGTGTCGTCAGGTTGTCCATTTGAAATTTGGATGGTCGCATGAGTTATACACACAATTTTTTGTGGGATAGTGTCTATTACAAATTACAGAGGAATTGGAATTTTGTTTGATTTTTGGGTTATACTTTAAATTGCTGGCAATGGGGCAACATGCATAATATGGTCCACAACTGAGCGAAGATTTTAACTCTAGCCTCATCGGGACAGAAAATATGCTGCTGTATGTTGGTGTTTCTGACTTGGCATCTTTACTCCTAGTTAATTAATTGCTAGAGTAATTCGCCCACGGTTTTGGGCATTGGAAATGGATTGCGTATACCGATTGTGATGGTGATTTAGTAATCAGATCATGATGATGAATGTCACCAACTTATAGTAGAGGATGTTAGAAAATTTTATATGGGCTCACATTAATTCTTTTAATGTTTTTTAAAATTGGGTTGACTATGATCCATTAAAATTGTTCTAAACCCAATTAAAGTTAAGTGATTATAAAATTGGTGGATTTTAGCATATATTCAAATTAAAGGTCTGGTGAGCGGTCACAATAGTGTGGGCCAATTGTTTTGTTGAAGCCCATGATGGGAGGGCCTAATAAAACATCTATAAGTAAGAGCTAGATCTCCTCTCTAACCCTAATTCAAGTGCTAGTCTCATTGAAAGCCGCTCATCTAAGCATAGGGTGATAGAGAGGAAGGTCCAGTCTCTAACCTGTTTCCATGGTAGCTACAGGTATGATTCTTATTCTAATAACAAGTTAGTGTTCTGATTTCATACAAGATCCAACAATTCTAACAGTGGTATCAGAGCTAGGTTTCTGTATGAAATCTAGAACCTAAGATTTAAAATAAAGCAATAAAATTAGTGTTCATTCGCATCACTTTGCTAATTGATATTTTTGTGATTGTTCACTGATTGGCCAAATCAGTTTAGGGCTTTGGTTCTCCATATCACAAGCTTTCATATGACAGATTATTTGCTTCCTAATTCCAACTGATCAAAGAGAATTCAAAGTTTAAAAATTTGAATTATACATGTTCATCTTGTTTTGATTTCTCTTAAATTGGAATTTTTGCTTGAATTGTTGCATGAGAAACTTTCATCTCATATTTGTTAATCTTTATATGACTTTTAATTGCATTCAAACCCACTGAATAGCTCGAAAAATGCAAAAATCTAAATTAGGGTTATTGTACAAAACTCATTTGAATAATTGAGAAATTCTTCTTCTTCTTTCTGTTTTTCGTTAAATTGATGATTCAAACACATTACAAAACTTGTTTTACATTAAAACCCCATAGATTTCAATGTTAAAAGGCTTCGAATTACAAGATGACAAGTTAGGTTCATGTTTCGAAACCCATATGCATATTCATAAAATTCATCCGATTCTATTGTTAATTTGTTTAATTAATTCCCCACACATATTAGAAACATTGTTTTACATAAAAAATACATGACTTCCAGTTCTGAATTGCTTCAAAAGGCCATTCGTGTGGGCAAGATCCATCTCTGCGAAACCCACGAAGAAAATTGGGTTGGTTCATCAATTACGATTAATTTCATGGAAAATTGATGCTTTATATATTTTAGTAATCTCAGTTGTGATGAAAAACATGAAGAAATCAAAGAAAAATGGTCCAAAATAGCGCTGAATCTCGACAGGTAAAAAACGGGTTAGAAAACCCGATTTATGACCCGTTGTGACCCGGCTGGAGGTTGAAGATGACCTCTAGTCGGACAAGACGACCCCCACGCGCAGGAAAATGTGGGGGTGGCGCGTGTGGGCCACCCCCAGCTCCAATTGGAGCGTTCTTCGTCCCATTTTTTAAATCATTTAATTTCCTAATTTTCTGTGATTTTTATACTATTTTTTGAGTTTATAAAAATTATTTATTAATTTTTATATTTCTTTAATTAAGAATCAAGTTTTTAATTATTTTGGATAAGCAAACAGCCTCAGAAAATTACAGAAAAATTCATAAAAATACTTTGACATATATAGAGTATGAAATTTAGGTGCACTCTCCTTAGATACACATACAACAATTATACTCTCTAGCTAAGCTATTAAACATCAATATTTAAGTTTTATTTCAAGAAAATTGTTATTGTTCACAATTTTCATGCAAACATGGTTCATAATTGGCCTTTTAGGATACATATGGTAAAAGTATCTTGATGGAATATGAATTTTCTCCTAATTTAGGAATTTTGTTTTAATAAACTGTTGCGAATAAATCACCAAAGTGATTCATTCATCAAAGTTATTAAGACCGTTTAATTCCTTTTGTTGATAGGAGATGAGGCAATTTCCTTTGTTCTAGTCTGGGGATGTTATTTTGTGTATTTTGTGGATATTTGTCATCAAAGATATTTGTCCATCAAAATACACAAAATCGCTGAATTCCCCTGTTGATAGAAATTGAGTCACTATGTATAATTACCTTCCCAAAGGAGGTTATTATATATACTAACTCTGGTATGGCATGAAGTGTGTTGGTGGAAGTAAGTAGTTAAGAGAATTTATCTGCGCAAAGGAGATAAATTTTCTCAACTATAATATTTCTTGTTGGATAGAGATATGTAGTTTAGAGACTTATCTGCTCAAAGGGGATAATACTCTTAATACTATATATTTTCCTTTATATTAGCTTCATGCTATAGAGGCCTAATGCATGTTATGTTCTCTACCCAAAGGGGAGTTCATGATAATGCAACAAGTGCTTCTTAAGGATAGTTTGTTCAACTTGAGTTATTTTAAAATTGCCTGATTTATTAACCATGTTACAATTTTATCTACAGTTTCTTTTGCTGTGAACAACAATAATGCTACCATTGAGGTCCTAAATGGTTCCAACTATAAGAGGTGGAAGCAAGATATAGAATTTGCTCTGGGAATAGTAGACATAGATTTGGCACTACGTGAGAACGAACCTTTGAAACCCACTATGAATAGCACTGCTGAACAAAAAGAGTACTATGCTAAGTGGGAGAAATCTAACCGTCTCAGTCTGATAGCTATAAAAAGATCAATTGCTAAACATCTTATGAGTGGTTTACCAGAAACTACAAATGCTAAGGAATTTTTTGATGCTGTGGGAAAGAGGTATCATGTGTCTGACAAAGCTGAGGCAGGACAACTCATGGGTGAATTGACAAGTATGAAATATGATAGCACTAAGGGAGTTAGGGAATATATTATGAGGATGGTACATACTCAAACTAAGCTTAAGGCTCATAATATTCTAATTCCAGATAGCTTTGTCATTCATCACGCACTTAATTCGCTTCAGCAAGAATTTAGTCAAATCAAAACTGCTTACAACACACAAGATCAGGCTTGAGATCTAAATAACTTAATTTCTAAATGCATGGCTGAGGAAGAAAAACTGAAAAAGGAAAAGAATGAGAATGAGAACATATACTTAGTTTCTCATAATAAGCCAAATTTCCATAAGGGAAAAGAAAGACTTAAGAACAAGAAAACGCATGCTCCTAAAAGGGATTAGAACTTTAAAAGGCATGGTAAGTGTCAGGCTGCAAATGATGGAGATAAAATAAAGGATATGAGTTGTTATTTCTGCAAGAAGAAAAGTCATAAAAATGTTGATTGTTTTAAATATAAAGATTGGCTAGCAAAGAAGGGTAGAGACCAAGGGATTCAGAATCAACAAGAAACTAAGGGAGATTGAGTCTAAATTAAGAAATAGTGTGAGCATTGAAGTTGAACATATAAGAACTTTTATTTTTACTTTCTTTTATTTTTGGGATATGGTTATTGGCTTTGTTTAGAAATTTTTTTTTTGAAATATTAACTTTCTTTTTATTGATTAATAAAGTTGGATATTTTTCAAATTTAGGAAAGGATGTTGTTGAAATTTCATGTGATTCTAATATGATTGGTAAATGCATCTTACCTTACTATACAAACTGTCTTTGAATTCCAAAATTGACAATTTATCTTTGATATACATAAATATTAGTAAATCCTATCTTCTATTAATGATTTTTTCCTATTATAAATATATCTTTCTCATTAGAGAAAAGTCTATGACCCTTGACACGTTGAAAATTTATCAAATAAAGGTTGAGGAACAATTAGGGAATATTATCAAAATAGTTAACTCCAATCGTGGTAGTAAATATTACAAAAAAAAAAAAGGGTTAAGAAAGGAGACGTTATAGAATTCATAAATGCCGAGTCAATGTTTGCTGATCCTCTGACTAAAGCATTAAGACCCATGCAGTTTAATAAATATGTTGAGAACATAGATATCTTAAGGTCTTTTGATCTTTTAAATTAGTGGGAGTTCACATATTTTGCCTTCTTTTATTTTGTTTTATGCAATGATTCTGCAAATATCTTTTGTTTATATAAATAAATTTTATGAACTTTCATATATTTGATATGTTATTGATGATCATCACCTTTAATATTTTACTTGTGGAAGGATTGAATGCAACATATACCTTAAGACAAAGTGCTGGTCTTAAGGATGACCGTTGTATTTGTCATGATATGTCTCTTATGGCACTATACTATATTCTCAAGATAAAGTATTTGAGACATGTAGACTTGTTATGAGTCGTACGATTTCTCACTGCAGTTTAGCATATGGATATTGAGAAGTCGTGATTTCTCATTGCAGTTTAGTATACAGATATTGAGAAATCATACGGAAGACCGATAAGAAATAATGCATTATTGATCACTTTAAGAGCTATTTTTTACCACACTTCCAGACTTAGGATCCATGTCAATATGATGCCAATATGTGTGAGTATGGACTAGTCTTATGTTATTAAAGGACATGATGATTGCCATTATCCCTTATTGGTAGTTATATTGGACGGGATTGTGTACGATGTGCTTTCTTAAGGACCATTGTTTTCTAAATAAAGTATGCACATAAAGTTTTTATTGTTTCGTCAACCCAGGAGTCATTTTATAAAAACAGAATGAATTTTCTTAAAATCAAATTAATGTGGCCCAAGTGGGAGAATGTTAGAAAATTTTATGTAGGCTCACATGAATTCTTTTAATGTTTTCTAAAATTAGGTTGACTATGGTCCATTAAGATTGTCCTAAACCCAATTAAAGTTAAGTGATTATAAAGTTTGAGCTTTAGCACACATTCAAATTAAAGGTCTGGTGAGCGGTCATAATAGTGTAGGCCAATTGTTTTGTTGAAATCCATGATGGGAGGGTCCAATAAAACATCTATAAGTAAGAGTTAGGTCCCCTCTTGACGGGCTTGTCGTGCAACCCTCAAAATAAAACTAGGTTAATCTAAAAATATAGCAAGTGGCACAACCTAGGTCATCTCCCTTGGAATTGGAATTCAATGTTCAATTAGGTTCTCTAAGTGTTTTAAGATCCTAGAACTATCTAGTTTGGGGGGTTTTTGAATGAATTAAACTATCCTAAACTGAATTGAAACAAAATTCCTAAATTCTACCTAATTAGATAAATTGTGGGTGGAGAATGGTCTTGTGACTAGCTTAGGAATCATCTCTTGGTATCCATTATCCTTATCCTATTCCAATTGTGATTAATTATGGCCTAAGAATTCTTAATTATGTTCATTAGCAAATGATCTTGAATAACCATTCAAGATTCAAGAGATTAATAATCTAATGTTGAATTGAGACCTCAATCCCACACTTAAACCATTAACTCTTATCCTTAAGATCAATGAACATCCAATTTGATTGATTAACTAATTAATTATCTTCTGATTCATCATCCAAAAATGTTTAATTAACCAACTAAACACCAAGGAATTCTCAGATAGACATTTAAACACATAACCTCACTCATGTATTTCATCGAACACCTTCGTGGCATACATGGGAGATTAGAGAGAATAATGAAAAATCAAATTCAAATTTAACCAATTAATCAACAAAAAGGGTTTCCTAATCAGTGTCTAACCAGCCACTAATTAATTACACAAATTCCTAATCAAATACAACTCAACCGAGATTATACAGAATAAGAAAAAGTGTAGAAAAAATAAGAAAATCTTAGCCAGAATTCTTCTTCTTCCCCAAGGATTCAAGCTTCTACTCAAGAGCTTCCTCCCTTGCTAGCCTCAAGGATGAATCAGAACTTCATATTGGCATGGTTGGAGATGGATAATGGAATGGAGAATGGAGTGGTGTGGACGAAGGGGATGGGGTGAATGGAGGCGAGATAAGTGGTTGATGAGGCGTGGAGTGAATAAAGACGGAGGTGAGGGTTTTTAAAAGGCCAATGACCGAAGGAATAAGGATTAATGAGGCGTGTTTGAATGGGTTGCTGGCGTCTGGATGTGTATTTCTGCTCCCTTTCACGTGGCTTGCTTATTTTTCACGTGCTCCCTCTTCAGCTCATGCATTCACGTTGCTTGCATGTAATATAAGGTGGGCCCCATTGCTTTTATTTTATAATATTCTGCTGCAGTTTCTTATTCTTTCTCGTTTTGCTGCTGTGCTTCATCGTTCTGTTGCTGTCATGTTACTTCTCCCCAGTTTTTTGCAGCTTCTTCACGTGGCAGCCTTCTCCTTTGTGTGTCTCAGTCCAGGCTTCCACATTCTGCAGCTTTTACGTGGTTCTGCTTCATTCCTTTTTCAAACCAGACGTGGCTTCTCTCGTTGGCTCTGTAGCTGCTGAGCGTCCTTTCTCTCTGCTTCAAGTTTGCTTCATGCTCATTCTGCAGCTTCTTCACGTGGCTGTTCTCGAGTTCCAGCCAGTTACTTCTTGTTTCAGCTGGCACAACTTCTTCGTTCTGCTCAAGGAAGTTCTCCACATGGTTGCTGCCTTTATGTTCCACTCGAGAAGCTTCATGGTTCTTTATTCTTTTTTTTTTTCACGTTAAACTTCATGCAGCTGCTGTATCTTCTTGTTTCCTCGAGTTCTAGCTCTGTTCAGCTCACCTTATTCAGTTGTTGCTGCAGCTCAAACCTGTAGCTTGTTCTCATGCAGAACCCAACTCAAGCCTTTCTTTCCTTCTCCTTCAACCCAGTTTTTCTTCTTTTCGCTGTCTCTGCTTGTTATCCTTGTTCCACGTAGCTTCCATGTTACCTGCCCATTCAATTTTCTTCTTCAATTCAATTTTCTATTCAATCTCCAACTATCCATTAAAAATCATAAGCTTGTCTAGCTTCTAAATCTCCTCCTTTCATTTGTGTTCTGCTCGAGTGAGTTATCCCTTTTCTTTTATGAATCCAGCTCCCATTTGGTTGCTTTTCTTCATCTTGCAGCGTTGGAACCCGAAGCTTCTTCCTCCAACTCATGCATGTTTGCTTTCCTCCCATATATACATGCCTTCATCTCTTCTTCTTCTTTTCTTTAAATCAAATACTCATTTAAGCTATTTGTCCTTCACAAGTCTGCACAAATAATAAAAATAATTCAATAGGAAAATTCATAAAATCATTTAAAATAAAATTGAGCATTAATATTTCAAAGTTTTGCAAATTAATTCCTAAAGTGCAAAAATAGCTCTTAAAATCAATTTCCATTCAATTGCATTCATTAACCCACATTTATTTATTAAAATGACTAAGTTAGGAGGGATAAATTGTATAAAAATCATGCTTATCAAATTCCCCCACACTTAAACCTTTGCACTCCTGGGCAAAACTTAAATTCCAATATAAAGAATGAATTGAAGCACCCGGTTAGTAGAATGGCATATGGAAAATGAAAATGGGAAAGGGAGTGTAAAAATCACAAGTTAAAGACTAATCATAACTTTTCATCACTTCAACAATCCAAGCAAACTTCAATTGCATCAAGAAATCAAATTCCATGGCAATTTCATTTGAAAAGAATGAATTAAAATGTATAGCCTCTCATGGATTGGTGTTTACTCTCAACTCTCAAATGTTTAAGGTAATGTAATTTACTCAAATTCCACCTATCAAAGTTCACTACCATAAGCTTGTCAAGCTTTTAAATCTCCACCACCCATGCTAAATTCAATACACAAATCAAAGGACTTTATTTAGGGCTGTAATGGGGCTAGGGGAGATGAAATGAATGGATAACAAAAATAAAGGGAAAAACAAATAGCAAATAGAACACCTTAGGACCTCAAGAGCATTCAATGATAATCTAGGATAAGGAAAAGTGTGCATTCAAGGCCTTATTTCCAACTAACAATGGGTAACTACAAACTCAATCTAAATTACTTCTTTCTTTTGATTTTCAATAACTTTTCCTCTTTTTTTTTTTTTTCATTGCTTTTCTTTTGCTTTTTTTTTGCTTTTCTATTCTTTTCTTTGCATTGCATTTTTTTTTTTTGAACAAATTCTTTGAATCACAATGGCCTTAATGGATGGAAAGCACACATTCACCTATCCTATTTAGATGTAATGCTTCTTAAAATCTCTAAGGCATCTTAAAACAAGGTGGGAAACATTTTTAAATGGCTAAGGGTTAACAACAAAAGAAAACAAGGCTCAAAGTGGCTAAACAATGGATAAAGATGCATGAATGGTTGGCTTTTTGGCTCTAGCTGTAATAGAAAGGAATGCCTTATCATTTTCATGCATGCAAATGCAATTATGGTCTCAACAAAGAATCAAGACAAGTTCTAGAGTGAAACAAAGATAGGTGAAAACACACTAGAATTGAACAATTAAAGCTCAAATCCTCACCAGCTAATGGCTATCAAATAATTCATTAAAATCAAATTCATTGCCACTTCACTTAAATCAAAATACAAGATCCATCACTTATCATGTCTACATGAATCCAAGCTAATAATCATCTCAACTTGCAACTTTCACAGGAAATTTTAAAAAAAATCACACTATTTTTCAGAAATTTTTGAAAAATTTTCTTCAAAAATTTCAAGATTTTTTTAAACAAGGAAAAGATGGATGGAATGAAATGACTCTCTCCCCCACACTTAAATATTGCATTGTCCTCAATGCCAGCACATAGTCCAGTAAACAAATAAACAACACAATATAAAAAAGTAGAAAGGAAAAGTATACAACCGGATGGACTTGAATATGGAGATCTTAAGGTAGGCTAAGATTTCCTTTGTAGCTGGTTAGCAATTTATTTCCTACAAAACAAAAACAAAATAAACTGTAATGCGGAAAAGAAAAAGAAAACTAAATCCTAAACTATAGAGAACTCTATCAAAGACTAACTAATCATAAGTATCAAAAACCAAAATTAAAACTACTTTATTCCTTCTTAACTGAACAAATTTGAGTCTAACCACTTTAAAATATTTTGATTGATCATTCAGTGTTGACTCATGGACCTCTTCATCAGTAGTTTCAGAAAGTCATTTTTAGCATTTTTAGAAACAATAAAAGAATAAAAATTAAATTCAGGAGATTTAAAACCAAAGAAAGAAAATTTAAAATCAAACTGAAAATTTGAACTTTCTAAAAATCTATCAAATCCAATGAAATCTACTGGACTCCCATCAGTAAGAGTCACTACATCAACAGAAAAGTTAGATTGTAACTTCTCACAGCCCTTTAAGTTCAAGGTGTTTGGCAGTTGCTGTGTCTCAGCTAGGAGAGTCTGTGGCTTGTAGGGAACTGCTTTACCAACCTCAGGAATTTGTTCATGACTCTCAACAATAGAGACATCATCTTCCCTAACCAAAGAGACATCAGTAGGCTCACAAAATTCCAAACAATGATCAACAGCAAAATCAAGTTTCTCACTAGTATCAACAACAGTGCAAGAATCAATAGGATTTTCAACATTAGCAATATCACTATGCATACTATCATCAAAACTAGTATGATCAGTGGAATTAGTCTCATCAATCATTTCAATGCAGGCAAAGGATTCCGTGGATTCAACAGACTTATCAGACTTCAGAAACTCATTTATCTCAGCACATATAGGACATGTATGCATATCATCACATAAGCATTGTGAATTAGAGTCTGAATTATCAACAAGTTGCTCAACAAATTCAATGTCTATATCATTATCACATGCTACATTCACTATCTCAACAGGCACACCATCACAGGCTAGTGAGGAATTATGATTATCAGAATATGTGATGGATTCACTAGTTTTAATGGAAGAATTAATTTGGGAGTATTCATCACATATAGCAGATTCAACACACACATAGTCAAGAGATGCATCTAAATCAGCTATGTCACATGATCCAAATGGCATGTTATCCCTAAACTCAGTAGATGCATCATTAATAGGCTTATCAACTAATTCCAGACTAGGAATAGCATGATCATCACATTCCAAGTTACCCTCACACTTATCTACTACCCTAGACTCAAGAGATTCATCAATTGATTCAGAAATGAAATTTTCACTATAATCACAGCTAGGAGTAGACATCCTAAGTGCATCAGTACACAAGGGTTCATGAACATCAATAAATGTGTCAATTTTGTTCAATGAGCTACCACAATCAATCATATCAGGGGATTCAACAATTATTTCCTCATCAACAACATCATCATCATGTAATTCAGAATCAACAACATTATATGCATCGGGAATCGAAGTGCTATCATGCATACTAGATTCAGTTCTAACAAATTGTAAAACATTAGAAGATGGAAGGATATTACCTAATGGATAAGACTCTTCTTCTTCTATACATTCCCTTCTAATTTGCTCTTCAATTGATTCATTAGCACTTGAAGTCGGTTGATTCAATTGAATTCCTGAATCCTTCATCATGTTGTCAAGCCTTTGTTGCATTTCAAGATACCACCGTTCATGTTCTTGTTTGAATTGAAGATGTTCGGCATCCCTTTGTTGGATTCGAAGATCTAAGGCTTCCATTAACTGCATCATCCTTTCTTTCGAACTTGGTTTCCTTTGAGGCTCTTGTTGCATGTACCCCTCATGGTAGTTGTAAGGATGATATTGTGGCTCTTGCCTATGGTAGTCATGGTATGGTTCATGATGATGGTGGTAATTTGGGTGAATCTCATATGGATGGTGGTATGGTTGGTAGTTGGGGTGAACTTCATAGGAATGATGGTGTGGTTGGTAGCATGGTGGTTGGACTTGTTGGCATTGTTGGCTTTGTTGATTTTGCCTTTGTCTTTCAAGAACGCCTTGAAGCATTGTCTTGAGATCATCCAACTGCCTGGAAGTCCCATTATTTGCATAAGGATCATAAACACCTTGATTAGAAAAATATGGATTTATTTAAAGCAAAAATAAAATGAGAAGTACAATTACTTTTAGCACAAAGCAAAATCACAAATAACTATAACTAAAATTAACTCAAAATTAAGAAAATCAAATCAAATGAAGATAAGAAGTTCCTAACAATGAAAAACACTCTAAAACAGAGCCTAATGACACAAAACAAACTCACAAAAATTAAAGAAGATAAATCCAGAAAAATTGAAAAATTCCTAAAAAATTCGAGAAAATACTAAAAAATTAGAAAAAGTGCCTCAAACGTTGGAATTTGGCTAACAAAAGGTACACTTAATAGCTTTGCTATTACTTTTGCTCAAAACACCCAAAAACCTTGAAAAACAAAGTATGAGAATATTCTGGGCACTTTGAACGAAAATTCCAGCAAGCACTCAAATTAATACGCAACACCGAAATTACCCGATTTCAAGTTCAGAACAAAACGAAAATCAAATCAAAACAGAACTAAAACAGACATAAAACAAAACAAAAACACTTAGAAAACTTTCTTAAACAATTGAAATTCCAAATCCTCGGCAACGGCGCCAAATTTTGACGGGCTTGTCGTGCAACCCTCAAAATAAAACTAGGTTAATCTAAAAATATAGCAAGTGGCACAACCTAGGTCATCTCCCTTGGAATTGGAATTCAATGTTCAATTAGGTTCTCTAAGTGTTTTAAGATCCTAGAACTATCTAGTTTGGGGGGTTTTTGAATGAATTAAACTATCCTAAACTGAATTGAAACAAAATTCCTAAATTCTACCTAATTAGATAAATTGTGGGTGGAGAATGGTCTTGTGACTAGCTTAGGAATCATCTCTTGGTATCCATTATCCTTATCCTATTCCAATTGTGATTAATTATGGCCTAAGAATTCTTAATTATGTTCATTAGCAAATGATCTTGAATAACCATTCGATTCAAGAGATTAATAATCTAATGTTGAATTGAGACCTCAATCCCACACTTAAACCATTAACTCTTATCCTTAAGATCAATGAACATCCAATTTGATTGATTAACTAATTAATTATCTTCTGATTCATCATCCAAAAATGTTTAATTAACCAACTAAACACCAAGGAATTCTCAGATAGACATTTAAACACATAACCTCACTCATGTATTTCATCGAACACCTTCGTGGCATACATGGGAGATTAGAGAGAATAATGAAAAATCAAATTCAAATTTAACCAATTAATCAACAAAAAGGGTTTCCTAATCAGTGTCTAACCAGCCACTAATTAATTACACAAATTCCTAATCAAATACAACTCAACCGAGATTATACAGAATAAGAAAAAGTGTAGAAAAAATAAGAAAATCTTAGCCAGAATTCTTCTTCTTCCCCAAGGATTCAAGCTTCTACTCAAGAGCTTCCTCCCTTGCTAGCCTCAAGGATGAATCAGAACTTCATATTGGCATGGTTGGAGATGGATAATGGAATGGAGAATGGAGTGGTGTGGACGAAGGGGATGGGGTGAATGGAGGCGAGATAAGTGGTTGATGAGGCGTGGAGTGAATAAAGACGGAGGTGAGGGTTTTTAAAAGGCCAATGACCGAAGGAATAAGGATTAATGAGGCGTGTTTGAATGGGTTGCTGGCGTCTGGATGTGTATTTCTGCTCCCTTTCACGTGGCTTGCTTATTTTTCACGTGCTCCCTCTTCAGCTCATGCATTCACGTTGCTTGCATGTAATATAAGGTGGGCCCCATTGCTTTTATTTTATAATATTCTGCTGCAGTTTCTTATTCTTTCTCGTTTTGCTGCTGTGCTTCATCGTTCTGTTGCTGTCACGTTACTTCTCCCCAATTTTTTGCAGCTTCTTCACGTGGCAGCCTTCTCCTTTGTGTGTCTCAGTCCAGGCTTCCACATTCTGCAGCTTTTACGTGGTTCTGCTTCATTCCTTTTTCAAACCAGACGTGGCTTCTCTCGTTGGCTCTGTAGCTGCTGAGCGTCCTTTCTCTCTGCTTCAAGTTTGCTTCATGCTCATTCTGCAGCTTCTTCACGTGGCTGTTCTCGAGTTCCAGCCAGTTACTTCTTGTTTCAGCTGGCACAACTTCTTCGTTCTGCTCAAGGAAGTTCTCCACATGGTTGCTGCCTTTATGTTCCACTCGAGAAGCTTCATGGTTCTTTATTCTTTTTTTTTTCACGTTAAACTTCATGCAGCTGCTGTATCTTCTTGTTTCCTCGAGTTCTAGCTCTGTTCAGCTCACCTTATTCAGTTGTTGCTGCAGCTCAAACCTGTAGCTTGTTCTCATGCAGAACCCAACTCAAGCCTTTCTTTCCTTCTCCTTCAACCCAGTTTTTCTTCTTTTCGCTGTCTCTGCTTATTATCCTTGTTCCACGTAGCTTCCATGTTACCTGCCCATTCAATTTTCTTCTTCAATTCAATTTTCTATTCAATCTCCAACTATCCATTAAAAATCATAAGCTTGTCTAGCTTCTAAATCTCCTCCTTTCATTTGTGTTCTGCTCGAGTGAGTTATCCCTTTTCTTTTATGAATCCAGCTCCCATTTGGTTGCTTTTCTTCATCTTGCAGCGTTGAAACCCGAAGCTTCTTCCTCCAACTCATGCATGTTTGCTTTCCTCCCATATATACATGCCTTCATCTCTTCTTCTTCTTTTCTTTAAATCAAATACTCATTTAAGCTATTTGTCCTTCACAAGTCTGCACAAATAATAAAAATAATTCAATAGGAAAATTCATAAAATCATTTAAAATAAAATTGAGCATTAATATTTCAAAGTTTTGCAAATTAATTCCTAAAGTGCAAAAATAGCTCTTAAAATCAATTTCCATTCAATTGCATTCATTAACCCACATTTATTTATTAAAATGACTAAGTTAGGAGGATAAATTGTATAAAAATCATGCTTATCACCTCTCTAACTCTAATTCAAGTGCTACTTCCATTGAAAGCCGCTCATCTAAGCATAGGGTGATAGAGAGGAAGGTCCAGTCTCTAACCTGTTTTCATGACAGCTACATGTATGCTTCTTATTCTAACAACAAGTTAGTGTTCTGATTTCATACAAGATCCAACAATTCTAACAGAGGTTTCTCAGCTTGCGTGGAACCAATCCAGTAAATACGTTCTGGGTTGATTTTTGTATTTTTGTTTGGGGGAAATAATGGCCAAGTTATAGTGACTTAGAGTTCTCAGTTGTCTCATTATTTTTTGACATTAATAAAATGTTATTTATTATGAATCTCTCAAGGATTAGACGGTAAGGAATGCAAGCATTGGGAACCAATACCCATGTAATTCCTTGATCATACCACGTGTCCCCTTTTCTGTGAACTAACTGTCACTTCCCCAACTTTTTCTTGCGTCTATCTTGGCCAGTTGTTTTTTCTTTTCTCGGCCAACTTTGTCTCCTAGTGATTCGAATTCTTCGCCTACTACGTTTCACACTATTTCATCTTGGCCACGAGACAGACCATTAAGATAGATCTTCTAAATTTTTTTTATTATTATCTTTTTTCTTTGATTTTTTTAATTTTACATAAATTTGAATAAAAGATAGAGAGAATAAGCGAGTAAGTTTTATATACTCTCTTCTTTCTCTATTTTTTTTAAAATTTATAAAAAATTTATTAAAAAAATTTAAAGGGCCCTAACTTCAAAACATTAGCCTCTGCCTTCTCCGGCAAGGCTTGTGATTGTCCCTTTAGGCTAACTAGCATTTGGTGAGTTGATCATAGTCCAAATATTACGTAATTACGAAATTATTAAGATTCTAGATATTAAACCTTGAAGGGCATGGAGGGATTCGATTAGATAGATCCAATTCACTAAAAAATAAAGCTCTCTTCGGAATTCTAAGCTTTGAGCCCTTTTTTGGAAGCAGACAACTGATAGAAGGGTGATTTGAGAAAGTATACATAACTACTGATTCCCAACAAAATTTGGTTCCAATTTCTATATGGGTCCGGATATATTTCTTTGTTTGAAAGGAAAATATCATAGATGGGTACCACGGAAATTTAGATCCTTTTAATTCTTTTTTAAAAATCAACATGTTGTGGATTGAATCTCTCAATGTATGTGAGTTCATAGATTTTGTGTTTATCTTTTTCTAATGACATGAATAATATCCTAAAAAATGGGGAAAAAAATCCGCATCATGGACCCATGGACTTGTGGAGGCGTGGACCCTGTATTGCTATAACCGTATCCTTTTCAACATGAATAGCTTGATCTAATATCCTTCCGAATGACATGCATCAGAATCAAAACTACTTTTGCTGTGATCTCGGAAATTAGGCAAGTGAGTTAATTATTCTATAATAGGTTAATGTAGGCAAGACAAGTCGTCCGAAGTTAAAGGGTAGACTTAAATTATTACACAGGTATTAGGGTTTTAGACCAGTACCGTTGCTTCTTTTAAGAATAGATAGATGGTGGTGGGTTATATATGTCACTAAACATATTCTACAGTTAATTAATGCATGAAGGAAGTGTAGGAGAAGTGCTATTTGACTTGGAACTTTTATGGGATTCAACATTTTTAAGCACTTAGGGTTATTGTGCTTCTTTTAACCTTTTTGAATTGATTGTTGGAGGCCATGATTATAAATTGTGAATGTGGATACGAAGGTGGAGAAGCTGATCATGACGACATTGATAACGTGCGAAACCATCAATCTGTCGTTTAAAAAAACAAAAAACAAAAAACCACTGTCTGCTCTTGAGTAAATTATATTGGTGTCACAAATATATATCATAACCTTTTAACCACAATTATTATCTTGAATTCTATTGGGTGCCTTTGTGGGTTTTCCATAGCAAATATCTTGAAGTTGGCTTTTGGGTCACAATCATTATCTTTGTTTGAGGCATTCAGTAGTTATCTACAATGAATTAGCAGGTGTCTCGAACATATGATTTAGAGTTTTGCAATTTTAATTTATTATTAATTTATTATTTATTTATTATTAGAGTTCATAAATGACATGATAAATTGAACTTATGTAAAAAATTTGAAATATTAAGGAACAACATAGGAGCATGGTCTTTGGTGAACAAATTTTTAAGTAGACCTAATTCGAAAAATAGATAGAGTAAACTAAAGAAGAAGAGACATATAAACAATAATTTAAAATGTGATAGGGTGTTTTACCAAGATAAGGAGTGGTTCAAGATTAATGGTTTGACAAAAAAAAAAGTACAAATATATAATAATATTTTACAATTAAATTAATATATATTGTAAAAATAATACTTAAAATAGATATAAATATTTAAAAATATAAAAAATAATTAAAATATTATACATATGACAATAAATTTATACAAAGTGAGTTGAGTAGAGTTTATATAAAATATCATAAATCTCTCTCATAGAATACCAAAATTCTATTCTAAACTAAAGAAATACAAATAAAAATTGATTTTCGACTGGTTTAATGCTAGGTCAGTCAATTTTTATTGATTTTATCTGTTTTTAACCAACTTTTTTTTATTTACTAATTTTGAGAGGCAAATGAATAAGTTCTGACCGATTCACTTAATTTTAATTTGATCAGTCGGCTCAATCCAAATTTCATAATCATGCATATAAACTTGTGAGATACACTTGATTTGTAAAATATAAATAAGGGAGTCCAATCTCGAGAAAAAAATATAAGTATGTCACTTATACTTAGTTTATAAAAGATATATAAATTAAATTAACAAGAGACGCGCGTGTAAACATGTCAAACCAATAAGATGTTGGTTTTACTAAAACATGACATATTTGTAGTCTGTTTGCAATTGTCTTCAATATACTCAAATTTATATAAATCAGATATATAAAATAATCTTTTGTTGTGGCTCTACATTCATCCTTACACGTGTCAAAATTTGACCTTCTTACTTTGACAGTGGTCTGGCTAGTTGTAGATGATCCCCTTTTGAGGTTCACTTTGTTCCCTTTTTCTGTTTTCCTCCAACTTGTTTAGAACCTTACATTTCAGGATCCGTTGAAGATCTCTGCATTTCATCCTTATGGACATTTATCCCACAGAAGTGTAGTATTTTTGGGTGAAAGATTTAAAATAGAACAAAATTCAAATATAACTATATTGATATTATTATACAAATGATAGTGGGAGCAAGTGGTGGCCCAAACCTCAGTGCGTGCACCAATTTTAGTGGAGACTCACCTTGGCCATAGCACCAAACGTAAGTCAGCTTTTACAGCCTCCACTATCCTACTTAGTCCTTCCAACTCTAAAATTCTCTCAATTTCTTTTTCTTTAACTTTCGTAAATTTAAAAAGAAAAAGGAAAATAGAGAGAGGGAGTGAATGGGACCACTTATCCACTCTCTCCTCTCTCTCTTGGATACGTTCATATCCTCTAACTTTTTTTTCTATGAATTTCTTGTAAATTAAAAAGAAAAAGAGAGAAAAAAAGAGTAAATAAAAAGATAAAAAGTAAATTTCATATATACTATTATTCATTTACGTTACTCTCTCTTTAGAATTTACAAGAAATTTATAAAGAGAAACTTTAGAGGATTCTTCTACGTTTTAGATCCTGTCTCTTTCTTTTTTTAGGTTGATAAGAAATTGAAGGAGGAGAAATTGATAGAATTGAATCTGGATTCTCTTTCTTTTTCTTTCTAAATTGATAGAAATTGGAGGAGAAAATTGAAAGGATCCAATTTCATTCAAATCCCTTCTTTTCCTATTCTCATCTCTTGCTTCAATGTTCTTCTGTCTAACGAACCCTTTTTCGTTTGTTTGTTTTGGTTTTTGAATTTTACACAAAATCAAAATTTTTTTTTCTTTTTAACAATCTTAAAAGCGTCCTCCCTTGTATTAGTATAGTATATTTGAAATGTTTAATTCCAGAATATTTTCAAAATCATTTGAACTCAGGTTGGTAAGAAAAAATTTCATTATTTTTTTCCTAACTGGACTAATTCAATTGAATTTCGATTTTTTTATCCAATTAATTTCGGCTATTTAAAGGCTAGATTTCTAACATTTGTAGATAATGGGATGAGTAGAAAAGGATCACTCTCCCTCTGTCTTGAACCTTTATCTTCTATCTTAAGCTGTGGCAACTGAAAGCAAAATATAGTAGAATTATGTGTTGTGTTTCATTAATTATTTTATCATGAAATTAAGATTGACAAATTTGTTCACGAGATTCAGAGATATAAGAAAAAGATTTAGTGTGTGTTTGGATTCTCGTTACAAAACCACGTTGGTGTAAAAGTTACTAGTCTTTGCTTCTATTAAAATGTGGTTTGGAGAGGTCCAAACAGGAATCCTAACACCCTATTATTGGTTTTTTATACTGAAAGTAATTTTTCTTTCGTGTGGTGTTTCTTTTCATTTTTCGGTTATAAAGGAGGCTAGTAGATAGTGGAAGAAGGAGATATGGATAGAGGTTGAATTTTTAACATTAAGCTCACTTTAATCTTTTTTTGTTATGTAAACTATCAGCTCATTAACTTGTTTGTTTTCTTTCGGCTGTGGGTGAACTTGCTCAGATTCCTGTGTTGTGAATTGTCTACTGGAGTGGACAGTTTAGTTATTCAACTAAGAAGTGCATCATAATGGAAGTGCAGCTATATTTAACTCTTGAAACTAAATCATAACACCATGGTGTCAATCAAGAAGTCGTCAATAGTACCATAGTCACTGGAATCTCCTCTAATACTAAGCTATGATTAGGGTTTTTGCTTTGGGAATTAAAATTTCATTTTAGTTTGAATTGTTAGATAACAGTTATTTGGAAAGCTATATATAACTTCTTTTTAGAAGTCTCAGACAAGTTAAAATTTTATTCCTGTTACAGTTTTACAGCCTATATGCCTATAAATAGGACTGCCAGTCTGCTTTTGTTGATAAGATTGAGTTTTTGGGATAATTCCCCAAGTGTTTCCTCACTGATACTACACCACCTACAATCACCCTAAATGTTAATCTTCTTCATAACCGTTCGCTTTATATTTATGCACTGGAGATTAGTGCATGTCAAGTCACTAGTCTAATTTTATGGTAGAAGAGAAGAAATTCCTAAGTAGATGTTAATTAATCTTGATATTGAATTTTTCAGGTGTTTGCCAAGTCAATGGTGCAAGTGAAAGAGATAGGCCAAACATAAAACAGAACTTGGTTCATTCGTACAACAACACACTGGCTCCCAAGGTCAAAGCAGTTTGCATGGACAGTACTGCAGAAAACACTAATCTCTTGATTAGAACCAGCTTTTCCAAAGAATGTAGATATAGTAGTAGTAGTGACAGGGTCAGCTTCTCTAACTGGTTCAACCAATTCGCAATTCTCCTCCAAAGAAGCCTCAAAGAAAGAAAGCACGAATCCTTCAACACTCTCAGAGTCTTCCAAATCCTTGCTACTGCAGTATTGGCTGGCTCACTGTGGTGGCATTCACACTATAGCAACATCCAAGACAGGCTTGGTCTGCTCTTCTTCATCACCATCTTCTGGGGTGTCTTCATGGCTTTGAATTCGGTCTTTGCGTTCCCTCAGGAGCGCGCCATCGTCGTGAAAGAGCGAGCTTCTGGTATGTACACGCTGTCTTCCTATTTCGCGGCTCGCATTGTAGGAGACCTGCCCATGGAGCTCCTTCTTCCCACCGTTTTCCTCATTGTGACTTACTGGATGGGTGGGTTAAAGCCAGAATTGTGGGCTTTTTTCTTGTCTTTGCTGGTAGTTCTGGGTCATGTGCTTGTGTCTCAGGGACTTGGGCTTGCTTTAGGTGCTGCAATAATAGATGCAAAGCAGGCTTCCACAGTAGCAGCAGTGATAATGCTAGCTTTTGTGATAGCAGGTGGGTACTATGTGCATAAGGTGCCGTTTTGTATGGGTTGGATTAAGTATATATCCACACACTTCTACTGTTATAAGCTGCTGATTAATGTGCAGTATGGGAATGGCAAGAGAATCTCACATCTTCTTGGTTGCTCTGATCCTCATGCTCACGGTGGTATTGGTGGAAGTGAAAGTGCTAGTGCTAGCTGCAAGTTTGTTGAGGAAGACGTGATGGGCCAAATCAACCCTTTGGGAAGTATTGGGGCTATGTTTCTCATGTTCGTGGGTTACAGATTATTAGCGTACCTTGCATTGAAGCGCGTCAAGGGTTGAAAGCAAATTTCTGTATTGCATACTTCTTCCCAAGTGTTGCATCCTGGATTTTCTTCACAGTTACGGTATCGGTTTGGTGGGCCACGAGGAAGACTCAATTTTAAGGTCAATGGTATTATGCCTATAATAATAACACGCAGCTACATTTGAAAGGTTCTGTTCTCTTAAAAGAAACCCTTAAATGTTAGCTTTTGAATGACAGTGAGATATCCAGGAACAGATGGATCTATTTCTCGGGTTATGGTGAAGCAGCCACAACCTTTTACAGGAGACTGGATTGACTTTGTTGATTCACAATAACTGCTCTGTGTAGTATGCGAAAAATTTTGGAAGAATTATAATAAAGGATTCAAAAAAAAAAAAAATTTTCTTAAGGACATATTACTACTTGTTTTAGGATGATTATTATTAAATTTTGTAACAAACAGTTAAACTCAATAATAAAAGCTTTTAAAAATAAATTTTTTTTACTTCTTGATCCTTAAACATAATTTTTTTAAAAAATTTTTAGAATAAATTTAATAGAATTAGTAATTAGTTTGAAATGAAGAAAAAAAAATCATTGCACATTTGAGTTTCAAAATTCAAATTGGTCTCTTTTAGTTTCAATATTGAGGGAAGAACTACAGTAAGTAACTTCTTTAAAGAAACAATTGGCATTTACTTTGTTAATTTAATAATAAAAGGATTCGAGTACTTACTTGTAAGATGAAAGCAAATCTTCAAACTCTTCACTTTCACACGATTTTGATTATAATCATTAAGGGAATCAATTCTCTTTTTCACAACAAATGCCCCTTATTCCCAAGAGCATAATAGTGTGATAATCTGTCAGAGACTCCTTTCTCCCTATATTCTATGTTTGTGTTTTTCCTTCAGTGTTTTGAACAAAGAGTTTGAGGGAGAGGTTGTATTGATTCTTTTCTAGGATCAATTTTTTATTGATCAATAATTCTCTTTGAAAAAATAAATAAATAAATTGACAACCCTTTTTCAAAATTGAAAAACTAATTAGTTAACTATAATTAATTAACTTAGATTATTATTTCAGGTCATAAATGATCAAAAGAATTTAGCGTACCATTACATGAGAATAAAATAAATCTTATCTCAACAATGGTGCCAAAAACATTTGCTCAAATTTTTGTCTTTTCTTTTCTTTCAACTTTTATACAAAAACAAGAGAATAAAAATAACAATAAATTGTATTGGGAGAATTAGAGTTAAGGATCCAAACTTTAAAAAGATTTACTCTGAAGGATCTATTACCACTAAAGGAATTTTGTTTAAAGTCAGTGGTATTCTATCTTAAACTCAGTGGTAATAGGTCCTTCAGAGTAAATTTTTTGAAGTTTGGGTCATCAACTCTAATTCTCCCAATTGTATTTGCTATTCTTTGAAAGAAATAATTCTCTCTCTCTCTTCATTCATTCCCCAGCTCACATCTTTGATCTAATTATCACACTTGAGATCTTACACAATTTTTTAATATATATCAATATATATATACATATATTTTTCTATCCATTTCTCTCGTCATCAAATGTTAGAAGTCTCTTTGTGGAAAATTGAAGATACAATCAATATGAAAAAATATATAGCATTCTACTATTTCTCATAATCTAATATCCATGTCTCCCAAGAAAAAAACAAAAGGCCTTTCTTTCCTTTTTCACTCAAGTCACTCTTACTCACATTTATAAAAAACACTTCAAAATATTTCCACCTTATTCACCTTCAAAATCATCTTTTCCAAAGTAAATAAAACTGAAGTACTTATGATATTCCTTGAAAAGGGTATAATTTTTTTTTTAATAGGCTAGGTGATTAAAAAATATATCAAAATACAATAAGTGCAATAATTATCAACAAAAACTTAATGGGGTATTAGTGACAAGAACAAAAATAAGGCTTATATATAGCTCAAATTATACTAACAATGCCAAAATCATTTTTAAAAGAAGTACTAGATTTAGGATTTCCCCTAAAAAAGAATTAAAGTAAGTTTTGGAATCTAGTTTAAAAATATAAAAAACTAATCAATATACTCTAAAATAAAGAAAACATTTATTCTACACATGGTATAAGTGCATAATAGATTCAATGAATAGGAAAAACATTCCATTAACAATCTAATTAATCAATTAATGACATTCACTAGCTTTTCCACTCAACATGTATCAATTAACAATCATGTCTTCTCATTAGAGTCAAACTACATCCAAAGAATACAACCACTAACATAGAGTTACGAAAGAACTCTAAAACAAGGGAGTTTTGAAAAATTTTTGGAAAAAATTTCAATGCAAAACCAACAAAAATTCATCAATCAAACCCAACAAAAGTTTTAAAATTTTTCAAATTTAAATCAAAATCAAACTATTCTTTTACCCCCAAACTTAAATCAAATGTTGTTTCCAACAAAACACAGAGATAGGGTAAAGAGAAATCCTCTTTCCAAACAAGTAGTTTTTGTGGCTAATTCAATCCATTCAAAGATTATAAAGTCCAAATCATCTTGTAACCCTACAAAATAAAGAACAATATAATTCAAAACACTACACTAACAATTACACTATGTTAATGCTCTCTTTTAGTTTGAATTTAGACCATATTAAAGATTCAAAACACTATGACACTTGGAGTGTAATAACTCGCAAGGCCTCTCAAAACCATCTTAAAAGTATCTAGTAAAGGCTCTTAAACATAGGACCATCTAAGAACTAAATATTGTATCTAGAAGTGGTGCATCAATACACCCCTTAAAATCGTATTTTTATTTTTTTTCATTTTCTAATTTTTTGTTTTTGAAATTTTAATTGAGATGGAAGACCCCCAAGCCTTAACAATAAAGCATAAGCAAAATGAAACAATAAACAAATAATAACTACAAAAAGAAAGCTAAATGAAAGATGAAGAAAATGGAAATCCACAAATTAAATTCACAAGAGAACTCCTTGGATGCTTTTTATAGCATGATTACTCTTTTGAGTATACATTTCCTCTTGCTTCTCAAAATCACTTGACAAGAAAACAATGGCACATAGGCTTGCAAACATAAAATTTGAAAAATGGTGCCAAATAAGGATAATTGATAGTTTCAGTGAAAAACACTTGGCAAACCATTAAAACATGAAAATCCACTGAGCAAATGTAAACATGCTGTCTAATTTATTAAAATTGCATTACAAATGTATCACACTTTTAGAATTCTCAGAATATCCAAAAATTTGAACCATAAAAATAAATTTTAGCAACACTAAAAAATAGGGCAGCACACACTAAAAATGATATTCCTAATTTGTAATATTTGGTTCTTTGAAAACGAGAGAAAACGTGAGAAACATAATGTATGGTTTCTCTGTAAATGCATGAAATTCAATGGATACAAAAGGAAGTCCCCCAGATAGAGTGATTTGAGGTTTCAAAAAATTTATGTAGCATTCTAGACTCCTAAAAATGAGAATCCCAGGCTCAGACAGAAAGAAAAATGGAGATAGAATAAAAAAATGAATTTGAACGGAAGGTTGACGAAATGTAAGGGCATTTTCGTAATTTTGAGCAAAATTTGGAATTCACACAGGAGGGCTTTTTAAATGAAAATTTTGAGTTATCTGGGGTTCTTAAAGGCCCTAAAAACCATGAGAAACCCAGGGACAGTTAAAACCCCTCTGGTGGATGTTTTTCAACGTCACTTGACCTGAATTTTGATAGATTCGTTCGGGAAGGTTTTAGCTCCAATTTGAGTGATTCGAGAAGCATTTTATTAAATTGGGAACCTAAGTTTTATAATAAAAATTTAGTTCTAAAAAAGGAGCTAAAACAAACTGAAAACGAAAATGCCAAGACAAAGGGGCAAAATTGAAATTTTTGAAAAGTCTTTCTTAATTTCCCTATATATATATATGAGGTGTCCCACCTCCTCACTCATTCAGACATAATTGTTTCTACCCTAAACCAGAGGAGAGAGCTAGGGTTTGAGGCACACCAAAAGACGGAGGAAGGGAGGAGAAAGACAAGGCAAAAGGTATGCTTTCTTTTTAGTAAACCTCTTCTTCTTCATTTCCTCTTTTTTCCTATGATTTTATTGAAATTCTTGGATCTATTTTGAGGGCAGAACAAAGGATAAAATTTGGATTTGAAGAAAGTAGGCCAAGGAAAGTGAGAAACAAGTAAGAAAAGCCAAGAAAACAAGATAAATCTTCATTCCATGGTAGCTACCCTCTTGCTCCCTTCTTCTCCTTGGTTCATCCCACACATGAAGTTTCAAGAAGGCTTGTATTTTGGGCAGAACTATAACACCATATATTTCTAGCTCATTTCACAACATTCCCATGCTTTACATTCATAGATCCATGAAAGAGCAAGAAAAGGGAATTAAAATAATGTATTTCTTTGCATTGCGTCGTGTATGAAAATTCCATTCGATGTCACGTGGACCATATAAGCTCATACAACACATTCTCATATTTAATTACATCAATACAACTCATTTGGATCATTAAAAGTGGCCTACATCTCGTGGAAACCCAAGGGAAGCACAAAGTACATGTATATATTTTCGGCTAGATTTTTCTCTTTTCTGTCATAAACGTTGGAAAATCATAACTAATTCTAAAAAAATTAAAATTATGCATTCTTTACTATTCTGGGAAGCTACACATGTCTAATTTATGCTAAGAATATTTTTAGACCATAACATCTAACACAGAAGACTTTTGACATTCGAAATAATCTAGAGGTCAGGCTATTTACTAGTGCTGTCACAGAATTTTGCAGCAAACTTCAAAAATGTTCAGTTACTTCCAAAAAATCCAATCGATGCAAATGATACCAATATGGAAAGCTATAGATGTTAGCTAGAGGGAAAAAATAACTCTAGACTAGTTCAGGCATGTCTAGACCTTGAATCTCAATCAAACAATAACTGAGATCGGCTGGAGTTCTTGATACTGGATAGATTCTTTGAAAATTCATATCTCCCTCTTTAGACATCCAAATAAGGTGTTTCTAGTTGAAAAAGTCACTAGAAATATCTAATTTCTCTGTATAAAATTTTGTGGTAATTGGACATTATTTGAGCCCTATGTGATAGATTTCATTTTTAGACCCATATGAATAGTACAATGACCAAAACCAGAAAGTTTTCCAACTTTGAAAATTTATCAAATATTCTTTAGACCTCCAAAAATTTTATTCTTTAGATTCTCAAAAAGCTCTCAACAAGCTCTAATTGCATGCCAAATCTCAGATTAAGAAGAGCTCATTTGGACAAAAAGTGACATAGGGTTCTAAATTGGTTAGTTCTTGATCCATACAAGATACCAAAATATCTAAATGGCTTTCCTTGGGATTTGGCACCTCTTGGGCAAGTCTAACAGTATGAATATGACTTGTGTGAGCTGCCCAAGGAGTCCCAAACCTCATGCATCTTATTTTGGCCATTTCACTTCCATTTATACACAATTACATAAAGCCATTCAAGAAGCTAATCTCTCACAACATACTAATTTTGCATTCTAGCATTCATATAACATATCCTCTCATTTATATATCACATATTAATATAATTATACATGCTAAAGAGGTTATAAACAATATACAATAATGGGTTACATCATTTGACATCAATATGGCCTTAAAGAACAAAAACTATGCATTTTGATGTCTACCTTTCATTTTCTCATATGGTTGGCTTCCATTCCCTTGCTCTCTTGGTCCACCTAGCATGTTAGAACATTGGAGAGGAGGGGATGAGATTCAAAGAATCCTAATAACTTATCTCCTATTCAATCATACATAAAGCATGCAAAATAAGTCTCACAAATGCATGCATGGCATAGGGACATGTGCAATCATTTAAGAAGCATTCTTAGCATTTGAAAAAGTCATACATTGCATACATAGGCTTGTCAAGCAAGTGGATTGGCCTCACCCATTTACTTGTAGATTTTGGACTTGTCTCACCCATTCTTTAAAAGGTTTTTTGGACTTAACAATGCTCTTAGGAGTCAACCTCACTTTTGGGAGACTCTTTACTTTGTCTCAACCAATCTTAAGGGTTCTTGGCTCATCTTCACCATGGCTAAAGGTTCTTGGCCTCACCACACTCAAGCAAACCAAAACAAATATCATAAACATCATTTGGAAAACATAATGCATCGTCATGGTACTATAGAGTAAGAGCTCATGCTAGAACATTTTTCATGGCTTGAAATACACATACACACATTCAAAGACAAGTAAAGCAAGCAATCATGCATGAGAGAAGGTGGAGAGAGCTACTTTGGATACAATTACACACTTTTTCTCTTGAATCCAAGTTTCCTCTTTTGGCCACACACACACAAAAGTGTGGGGATGATTTCTCTTGGCCTAAACACAATTTATAAAAGCCAATTAGGTTCATAGAATTAGTTCTAAGGCTACACAACTTGCTTAGATACTAGCTTGATCTATAAACCTCATTATAGTTCCATAATTGCACCTAATGAAGCAACACCCCTCAAATAAATTCTAGGCTCCATTCTTTTCTTTCAACTTGACTCCTTTTAAGCCTCTTAGAGTCATCACACAATCAAAACCAAGAGCCTAACTACATGTTGCTTCTTTAAGTCATATTATGGAACATAAAGCACTAACTCACTTTTTATGGTTTCTAAATTTCTCCCAAGGCTTCCCTTCATATTCATTCATCATATATGACTCAAAATGGGTTTTGAAAAATTTAAAACTCTCCCTAGCTATGGTAACCCTTCTTGGTCGAGACAATGGAGCATAATGGGTTCTATGAAGCTTGCTTTGTTTTTTTAAGGGGAGAAGCACATGGGGAAACTTCTAGGGATCTTAAGAGCTCAATTAAACTCTTATTTAGGCCTAAGAATCATTGTACAAAATCAGATTTTACAAGGTGCACTTAAAACCCTAGAAATTACATCTTGAAATTCTATGATTTTTTTGTTAATTTCCTTTGCATATTCTTAATCTCCACACCATTTTTTCTTAGAATCACCCTTGGTTTTGCCTAAAAATAAAACCTTCCTAAGGTTTCTTAAGTGGGATGAAATGGTGGAGGAAGGGGAGGAAGAGATATCAACCATGAAAGAAGAAATTACCTTGTTTTCTTGCTTTTTTTTACTTGAATCTTGTCTTCTTTGAGCTCCTCTCTTCAAATCATAATTTTTTTCCTTAATTTCTCCCTTAAAATAGATTTATAAACTTCATTATAATCATAGGAAGAAAGCTCAAGAGGAGATGAACAAGTTTGGAAGAATAAGAAGTATGAAAATCTATGAAATTCCTTACCTTTTCCTTACTTTTTCTCCTCACCTAAGAGAGCTGGTGTTTTCTCTAGTTTTTGGGCAGAATGGGTCGTGCAAATGAAGGGGAGAAGAAATAAGAAACTTAAAGTGTGTTCAAGAAGCTTCTACTTTCTAAAAAATTCTAATTTTGCTTTTCATTTTTGGCATTTTTGTTTCTAACTCATTTTAGCTCTTTTTTGAGAACCATCTTTTTCATTATGAAATTTGGGTTCCCAATTTAGTAAAATGCCTTTGGAATCACTCAAATTGGAGCTAAAACCTTCATAAACAAATCAGTCAACGTTCGGGTCAACTGACCTTGGAAAACATCCACTGGAGGGGTTTTAACTATCCTCAGGCTTTCCATGGTTTTCAGGGCCTCTGAGAACCTTAGAGAACTCAAAAATTCCATTTAAAAAGCCCTCCTATATGAATTCCAAAATTTGCTCAAAATTACGAAAATGCCATTACGTTTCGTAAGTTTTTCATAAGAAATTGTTTCTTCATTCTAGCTCCATTTTTCTTTTCGTCTGAGCTTGGGATTCTTATTTTTAGAAGTCTAAAATGCTTCCTAAATTTTTTAGGACCTTAACTAATTCATTTCGAGAGACTTCCTCTTACATCCGATGAATTTTGTTCGTTAACAGAGAAATCATACTTTACGTTTATCATGTTTTCTCTCATTTTTAGAGAACCGGATGTTACAAGAACCAAGGATGAATCATAGGAATTTAAGGGAGGAGAATAAGAATATGCAAAGAGAATTGACAAATAACCATGGAAAATTAAGATAGCAAAGTTAGGGTTTCAAGTGTCCCATGAAAAATCTGATTTGATACAATGATTCCTAGCCCTAAATAAATATTTAAATGAGCTCCTAAGATCCCTAGAAAGCTCCCCATATGCATCTTCCACTAAGAAAACAAAGTAAGCTCCATGGGTGCCAAGAACAAGCATAGCTTCAACCTAGAGTAGTTGAGGCACCTAGGGATAGTTTTAAATTTTTTCAAACTCATTTTTAAGTCATATATGATGAGTGAAGATGAGAGGAAACCTTGGAAAAAATTTAGGAGGCCTAGAGAATGAATTGGTGATGTAGGTTCCATATTATAGCCTAAAGAAGCAACACCTAGTTAGGTTCTTTGTTTTAATTATGTGATGACTCCAAGAGACTTTAAAAGAGTCAAGAATCATAAATGAAAGGAAAAAATAGAGCCTAGAACTCAAATGCTAGATGTTACTTTAGTAGGTGCATTTTGGAACCATAAAGGGACTATTAGACCAAATTAGTGTTTAAGAAAGATGTGTAGCCTTAGAAATAATTCCAAAAACCTAATTGGCTTCCACATATTGTGTTTAGGCCAAGAGAGAAAAATTCCACACCCTTGTGTGTGTGAGGTTGAGGAAGGGAGCATAATTTCAAGAGAAAAAATGTGCTTGTATGGTAAAGGTAGCTCTCTACACTTTCTCTCATGCATGAATGTGTGCTTACCTTGTCTTTGAATGTGTAAATATGTGTTTTAAGTCATGAAAAGTGTTCTAGTATATGCCTTTGTTCCATTCATGATGTTGTAATATATTCTCAAATGATGCCTAGTATGCGTGCTTAGGTTTGCTTAAGTGTGGTGAAACCAAGAAACCTTAGCTATGGTGAGGATGAGCCAAGAACCCTTAAAGTTAGTTGAGACAAAGTAAAGAGTCTCCGAAGAGTAAGGTTGAGTCAAAACTTGTAACAACCAGAAAAAGAAAAAAAAAAGAAAGAAGAAAGCTGAAAATTTTCGAAATCCTAAAATTTTTCTAAGTCTACTAGCTATAGCCTAGCTATAGGGAATGTACCTGTTCGCTATAACGAGAAATGGTCTAGCCATAGCGAGAGTAGCTATTCGCTATAGTGAAAATGCTTTTAGCTATAGCAGGTGTGGGCATCCCATACAAAAATTAGGGAGTTGCTCACTGTAACGCGTGTCATAGCGAAAACAGGGGTTTGGAATTGATACGTGCTCGCCATAGCGAAGGTTAATTCTCGCTATAGCGAGGGTTAGTCCAGAAAAGCGTAAAAAGCGAGAATTTGACTTCTTAAAACGTTCCAACTCATTCTTTCTCTTTTATCTGACCTAGACTTCGACCCAAGGAGAGAAAAGAGGCGTGGAGAGTGAGAGAGACCAAGAGAAGGAGGAAGAACAAAGGAAAGGTAAGCAAGCTTCTCTCTTTTCTTCTTAGAATCTTGCTCTTCTCTCTTTGCCCTATCTTTCTATGGTTTTGCTTGTGAAATTAGTTAGGCTTTAGGCATGGGTCAGAAGAGGGAAAGTGGGAAACCACTCTTGCATTTCTTTGCTTTCCTTGAGTAAAGCTTGAGATTTAAGAAGACGTGGTGAAATTCTAGAGAGAGGGAGGAAGTCTGACCTAGAATGAACAAGAAACCCTTATGTTAAGTTGAGAAATGCAAAGAACTAGGAGAAGGGCTAGTAAAGTTTAAGAAGGGAAGAAGTAGGGCTTTAATCTCCTAGCCTTGTGAAGGTTTAATTGCATGAGAGTAATTCCATGCTCTTAATTGTGTCTAGGCTCAAGTGAAGCACCTCCATCAAGGTGTGATTGTGAAACCAACAAGAAATTGAAAGGGAAGGCTTGTGTTGGCTCATAAGGTAGCTCTCTACTCTTTCTTGTGTATTCTTGGATGTAATAGTCATTATATACTTGTGTACATGCTTATTGTGTGAGACATGCCATATGTTATTGCCTTGATGTATTGGTACCAATATGCTTATGTGTTGGATTGTGAGAATTACTCGGGTGAGGTAGTGCCAAAAGTCCCTTGAGATGGATGAGGTAGAGTTGAAAGTCCCTTGAGATGGGTGAGGTAGAGCTGAAAGTCCCTTGAGATGGATGAGACAAGGCCAAAAGTCTCACAACTGAGTGAGGCCAAGTCAAAAGTCCCTAAAATCGGGTGAGGCCATCCAAAAGTCCCTAAACTCAGGTGAGGCTAGACCAAAAGTCCCTAGAGCCCACTTTTGGCATTGATATGGTTTTCATGGCATGTACAATATGTATTGTCTGATTGTGAATGGTTAGATGCTTATTTACATATTTTGACTTGTTATATGCCTTGATTGCTTCCTTGAATGAGTGCATGAGCTACTGAGATTCTATGAATCTCACCCCTTCCCCCTCCTATCTTAACATGCTAGGTGGAGCTCAAGGAGAATCAAGTGCACACCAAGGAGCCTAGAAGTATGTTTAGCTAGATGTTAGCTTATTTTGGTCCTTTTGATGTAAAGTGGTGCCAAAAATGAATATGAACCTACTATTTTTGAGATATAAATGTTGTAGCAAGTGTAAATGTATGGAAATATGATGTACAAACTATGTAGAGAGCCAAAGTAATGAAAATGTGGGTTTTGCCCTTTTTGTGGCTTGTATATGATAGTGTATTTTGGCCTGTAGCATAGTGAGTTTGAAATGTATGATGATTGGGACCACTTAGATATTTCATATATACTATGTTCATGCTTTTAAACTTGTCTATGAGGTGTGAGAACATGTGGGAGGCCATTTGGACCCACTTTGAATCATTTTGGGTGCCAAAATCGTCAATTTTGTGAGCTCTATCAAAGTATGACCAAACGAGCTCCTCTTGGTATGAAATTTGGCATGCCTTTAGATTTTGTAGAGAGATTCTTGAGAAGCTAAAGTGGGTAATATTTAGAGGCCTAGGGAATATTTGGTGAATTGTTGAAATTTGGAAATTTTAATGGTTTGGTCAATGCACTGTTACCATAGGTCCGAAAATGATTCTGTGTCATTCATAGACCAAACAGTGTCTAATTGTTTTGAAATTTTATATAAATAAACTAGACACCCATAGTGACCTATAAGAACTAGAATCACCTCAATCAGAGGTCTGTAGAGAGAGAATGAACCTATTGAAGTTCTATATCAGCATCAGGAAAGCCATCTGACCTTCGTTACTGTTCCATCAGTTTTCGAGGTCCAAGGGCTGCTGAACTGATCTAGACTTATTTTTCTCCTCTATTTAACATCTGTAGCTTTCCAAATTGGTATAGTTTGCCTAGATTGGATTGTTTTGGATTTAGTTCTGTATTTTCGAAGTTCATGACAGTAAGCTGTACTAGTATCAGGGACAGTCGGACCTCTGTCTCGTTTTTGATGTCAAACCTGATTTAAACGCTGAGATTGAGGTTGGGAATTATTTTTATGTAAATTTAACACCTAGATATTTCTAGAAAGCTATAGTTTTCTAGATTCCCATTTTTCTCTAATTAGTTATGATTTTCCAAAATTAGAGCCAAAAATCTGACTTTTGGGTCCATTTAAGAAAATGCACTTTCTTAGTTTTTGGCTTCATATCCGTGGTCTATGGCTTGTTTTATGATATGTATGAGTCGTATATATGGAGTTTGAGTAGAAAATGTGAATGATGGGTTTACAGGACCCAAGGGACAAAAGATGAGTGTTTGAAACCCCATTTTTATAATATGAAAATGCCACGGGTTGTACTGGTTCTTTGAAAATCATATGGAATCGAGCCCAGAGGGAGGCTAGATGGAGTTAATATATTATGGTGTTACAAAACCTCTTACAAAAATTAGGTGAGGAAAGTTCAAAATCTATAAGAGAATAGGTGTGGCTAATCCACTTGCTTAGCAAGCCTATGTATGCCTTGTTCAAATGCTAAGAATGCTTCTTGAATGATTACACATTCCATTATGCCCATGCATGCATTTTCAAGACTTGTATTGCATTATTTATATGTGATTGAAAGGGAGATGAGCTATTGGGGTTCGTTGAATCTTATTCCCTCCTCTTCAATATCTTAACATGCTAAGTGGAGGAAATGAACAAAGTAATGAGAGCCATCAAGGTCGAATGAGAAAGTGTGATAACCAAGTATGTAAAAATGCAAATTTGTAGCCATATGAATGGCACATGATGTAACCTCTTATTATATATATTGTATAACCTTATGAATACATGTAAATATGTAAATGTATCATATATGTATGAGATTTAATGCCATATGTATGATATAGTGCATTTTGGGCATTGGATGGCAAGCCTTGGCATATATGCGCTTGTGTACAACTTGGGGTGGATAAGTGAGTTTGAGAAATCTAGGTTTATACACCTTTGAGACAAGTTTAGAAAGTCATTTTGGTGTATCCCCACGTGCTCAAGTGGTCACAGTTGCCTTAGAACTCAAAATGGATCATTTGGACCCCCTTATATGACACAAAATGAGCCTTTTCACAACCTAATGTCAAGATCAGACTAAATGATTGAATTTGCCATGAAATTTGGCACACATATAGATCTTATCTAGAGCTTTTTGGGGAGCAAAAGGTCAACTTATTTGGAGCTCTAAGGATTTAATTATAAATTTCCAAAGTTGGCATTTTTCTGTTGAACTAATGTAGACACTGTTTATATAGTTAGTAATTTGGGCCATGTCATTCAAGGGCCAAATGATGTTAAATACTCATGAAATTTTACAAGAATAAACTAGACATAATAAGCTTTCCATGTTCGCTAAGATCACCCCAATTGGACCTCTGACCAGGGAGATATAATTTTTTGAAGTTTGATGTCAGTACCAGTAATGATAGTTGACCTCTGGTACTTCGTTGGAAGCCTCTGTGGTGGTCTAGAATTATTTTTAGCATAAATTAAACATCTGTAGCTTTCAATAATGGTATAGTGTGCTTGATTTTGATTTGTTTAGAATTAGTTATGATTTTTCAAATTTCATGTCAGTATGCTGGAATTTTTGGTTGAGGCTGCACTATTGCATTTTATGTATCCACTCCTTTTGCTCAAGTTATAGGCCACTTCTTGAGCTTGTTATGAGTTGTATTTGTGTATTTAAATATGAGAATGAGATGGATGAGTCCATATGGCCCACATAACACTAAATGAAAATTTTATCCATAACGTAACGCAATTTAATAAGATATTCTTGATAGTTCTTCTTGGAAATCCTATGTAATCCAAGGAGATAAGCCTAGCAATGATGTGAGATGAACTTAGTAAATATGGTGTTACATAATTCATTTGCTATCCAAATCAAGTGCCACTAATTTTCCTAAAGAATAGACAAACAAAGTAAAAGAATGGCATAGGTCCCATTGAAACTCAAATAAATGAATTCCTAGAAATTTATCAAATTTAGGTTATAGATTTCAAGAATAGAACAAAGTGCTGAACATAAATGAAATTAATTAGGTAATCAAATCATTTCAAATTGCTTTGAAATTTTTATCCTAGATACTAGACATATATACCATCATGCATACAAACATCCAGGATAAAATTTCATCCCAATAATTTCCAGTAATTTTCACAATATAGCACAACAACATTTGAACATGAATAGCAATTTTTCACAATGACATATTGAATTAACATAGGTAAAAGATTAGGAAGTAGGAAATAAAGAGAAAATTAAGGGAAGAAAACTCTTTTGAAGTGTCTTTGATTTGTCCTTTGAATTCTTCAAGCACTTGACTAAAGAAGTTCCTTTAAATGGTACCTTGAGATTCCATCCTTCACACCTACAATAGAATCAACAACTTAACAAACAAAAGAAAAATAAGTAAAGAGCGTTAAAGCTAATAAATGTTTTTCTAATTATTTAATTATGAGGCTATTCCCATTACAAGAAAAATTGAATTTTGCAACAAAAAATTCTATCACTAAATGAGGATTAATTTGTCGTAAAATGATTAGTGAAGAAATTAGTGACAGATTATTTTCATCACTAATTAATTAGTGACAGAAATGGAAATTCTATCACTAATTAGAGACGAAATATTTTTTCACTGATAAGAATTCGATAGCAAATTGCGAGTATAGCTTATTCCAAATTTGCGACGAATCAGTGACGAAATTTCTATCACAAGTTAGTGATAGATTAGTGATAGAATGTTGTGTCATAATTTAGCAACAAATTAGCGACAAAATTTTTTGTCACTAATTTATGACGGATCAGTGACAGCATATTCCGTCGCTAATCAGGGACAGATTAGTGATAAAATTTCCTGTTAGTAATCAGTGATAGAATATTCTGTCATTGAGCTATCACTGATAATCAACGAAAAATTCTGTTGCTAATTCGTCATAAATTAGTGACAAAAAATTTTATGGTTGATTCGTCACAAATTAGTAATAGATTAGCGATGAAAATTCATTGTTGATTTAATTTTTTAAAAAAATTAGATTATGTTTTTTTTAATATAGCCTTAATATTACTTTTGTTACTTATCCAGAAAAATAAAATAACACAACAATATTCAATAAAAAGTAACGTATAGATTAAAATGATCCTCAATTACATGTTTATAAAATAGATCATAACAATCCTTAACTTAAAATACATAACTTAAAATAAAATCATAGTCATAGAGGAGGACAATTATTAGGGCCTGTCTTCTCAACTGTTGATTCTTCCAGTACAGGATCTGATGGGGCACGAGATAAACACGACTCAAGTTGTTGCAACCTATTAAGTGTTTGTTGTTGTTGGTTTAGCATAGACAAGATTTGTTGATTTTGCTTTCTAAGTTCTTGGTTCTCTTGTCTCAAAGGTCTTGTCTCTGTTGCAATCCTCCTATATAATTCCTCTTTAAAATCTGAATGGAGTCCTGAGTTATGAACGGAAGAAGAGGTCCCACGAGAACAGACAACATCAACATCATGAGCCTCAGATCCTACCCCAAAAATGCTACCCTTCTTATTCTTATCACCTACAGCCTTTAACCATAAGGCAACTTCATCATCATCTTCTACATTGTTTGATGCTATGCCTGTTAAGTCATGAGTAGAAGTTTTGGCATTCTTAAGCCTTAAATAATTAGCTTGTTAAAAGACACAAAGAAAGACAATTTAAAAATAAAGAAAATAGTGACAATTCATTGAAAAGAAAAAGTATGCATATGTTTAAGCATATTTTATGTCATATAGTATCAACATAAAGTGTGATCATATAATAAAGACTAAGTATCTTAAAACTACAAATATATTCAGCCATCACAATCAAATTTATCAAATATTGAAATTACAAAGTAAGGTATATGAAAAGAATATGCAATGATGTTGATAGCCACAAATAATAAAATAAGTAAAAGACATTAAATAAAAGATCAAACAATTCTAGTGATAAAGTAAAAAAACAAAGACTAACACAGCAACTAGTTGGGCCTTTGGCCGTTAGCATAAATTCAGTAACAATCAAAACCAAAAATCAAGACTCATATTATAGCTAGTCAGGCCTTTGGCCTTTGACCATTAGCACAAGTCTAATGATAATTAAAACAAAAAATAAAGATTTATACTATAACTAGTCAAGCCTCTTGCCGTCAGCACAAGTCTAGTGACAATCAAAACAAAAAATAAAGACTCACACTACAGTTTGTCAAGTCTCTGGTCATTAACATAAGTTCAATGACAATCAAAACAAAAAATAAAGAGTCACACTACAACTATTAAGGCCTTTAGTCGTCAATACAAGTTCAGTGACAATCAAAACTAAAAATAAAGATTCACACTACAGCTATTCTGGCCTCAAGCTATCAGTATAAGTCTATTTACAATCAAAACCAAAAATAAAGAGTCACACTATAACTAGTCAGGCCTTTAACCATCAATAACCATCAATACAAGTGTAATTACAATCAAAATAAAAGATCAAGATTCACATTAAAGCTAGATAGGCCTTTAACCGTCAGCACAAGTCCAATGACATTCAAAACTAAAAATAAAGATACACTATAACTAGTTAGGCCTCTGGACATCAGCATAAGTGTAACATCTGGTTCTCTAAAAACAAGAGAAAACGTGAGAAACGTAATGTACAATTTCTCCATAAATGAACAAAATTCACCGAATACAAAAGGAAGTCCCCCTAAATGAGATAATTAAGGTCCTAAAAAATTTGGGAAGCATTTTAGACTCCTAAAAATGAGAATCCCAAGCTTAGATGAAAAGAAAAATAAAGCTAGAATGAAGAAATAATTTCTTACGAAAAGCTTACGAAACGTAATGGCATTTTCGTAATTTTGAGCAAATTTTGGAATTCACACAGGAGGGCTTTTTAAATGAAAATTTTGAGTTCTTCAAGGTTTTTAGAGGCCCTAAAAACCATGGAAAGCCTCAGGATAGTTAAATCCCCTCCGGTGGATGTTTTCTAATGTCGGTGTACCCAAACTTTGACGGATTCATTTGAGAAGGTTTTAGCTCCGATTTGAGTGATTCCAAAGACATTTTACTAAATTGGGAATTTAAATTTCATAATGGAAAAGATGGTTCTAAAAAAGGAGCTAAAACAAAGGAGAAACACAAATGCCAAGAACGAAGGGTAAAATGAGAATTTTTGAAAAGTGTAACTCCCTCCCACCTATATATATGATGTGCCCTTCTTCTCCCTTCATTATTCATGACCATGTTCTGCCCAAAACCAGAGGAAAACCCTAAGGGATGAGGTGCATAAGAGGAGGAAGAAAAGGAGGAGAAATTCAAGGTAGAATGGTATGAATTTTCATAGTTTTTCGTGCTCTTTCTCTTCCAAACCTGTTCTCTTTCATTCTCCTTTATTTCCTATGATTATAATGAAGTATATGGATCTGTTGTAAAGAAGAAATTGAGGGGAAAATTTGGATTTAAGAGAGGAGCTCACAGAACACAAGATTCAAGTGAGAAAAAGCAAGAAAACAAAATAATATTTCTTTCTATGGTTGTCATCTTTGGTTCCTTCCTCTATTTCACCTAACATGAGAAAACCCTAGGAGGACTTGATTTTTAGGCAAAACCAAGGGTGAATCTAAGGAAAAAGGGTGTGGAGATTAAGAATATGCAAAGGGAATCAACAAAAAATCATTAGATTTCAAGATGCAAGTTCTAGGGTTTCAATTGCACCTTGTAAAATCTGATTTTGTATAATGACTCCTAGGCCTAAATAAGAGTTTAAATGAGCTCCTAAGATCCTTAAGAGGCTCCCCATATAATTCTTCCCTTGAGAAAACAAAGCAAACTCCAAGGAGCTCAATTTCCTCCATAGCCTCGGCCAAGCAAGGATAGCATAGCTAGGGAGAGTTTTAAATTTTTCTAAGCCCATTCTTGAGTCATATATGATGAATGAAAATGAAGGGAGGCCTTGGAAAAAAATTAGAACTCATAGAAAGTGAGTTGGTGCTTTAGGCTCCATATTATGACCTAAAGAAGTAACATATAGTTAGGCTCTTTGTTTTAATTATGTGATGACTTCAAGAGGCTTAAAAGGAGTCAAGAATCATATTTGAAAGGAAAGAATGAAGCCTATAATTTATTTGAGGGTGTTGCTTCATTAGGTGCATTTATGGACCATAATAGAGTTTATAAAACAACCTAGTATCTAAGCAAGTTGTGTGACCTTAGAAATTGTTTCATGAACCTAATTGGCTTCCATAAATTGTGTTTAGGCCAAGAGAAATCTTTCCCACACTTTTATGGGTGTGTGACCAAAGCAAGAGAGGGAATTTCAAGAGAAAAAGTGTGTGATTATGTGCAAGGTAGCTCTCTCCACCTTCTCTCATACATGGATGTGTGCTGTAATGTCTGGTTTTCATTAAAAGATGAAAATGGGCTTGTTTTCGAAGCAAGTCCTCTGAAATGAGTAAGTTAAAGTCCCAAAAAAGTTGAACAACATTCTAGACTCCTAAAAATGAGAATCTTAGCCTCAGACGGAAGGAAAAATAGAGCTAGAATAAAGAAACAAATTTTGATAGAAAACCTATGAAACGTAATAGCATTTTCATAATTTTGAGCAAATTTTGAAATTCACACAAGAGAGCTTTTTAAATGAAAATTTTAAGTTCTCTAGGGTTCTTAGAGGCCCTGAAAACCATGGGAAGCCCTGGGACAGTCAAATCCCCTTTGGTGGACGTTTTCCAATGTCAGTGTGCTCGAACTTTGACAGGTTCGTTCGAGATGGTTTTAGCTCCGATTTGAGTGATTCCAAAAGCATTTTATTTAATTAGAAACCTAAATTTTATAATGGACAAGATGGTTCTAAAAAAAGAGGTAAAATAAAGGAGAAACAAAAATGCAAAGAACAAAAGGCAAAATTAAAATTTTTGAAAATGTCACTTTCCTACACCTATATATAGGTGGCGTCTCACAGTCTCCCTCATTTAGCTTCAGATTATTCAGCCCCAAACCAAAAGAAAAACCCTAGGAGAGAGGCGCACCAAAGGATGAAGAGGAAGAGAAGAAAATCCAAGCTTAAGATATGTTTCCATGGTGATTTTTCATGCTTTTCTTCATCCACACCTCCTTTCCTCCCTTCTCCTTTGTTTCCTTTGATTAAAATAGAGTTAATAAATTTGATTCAAGGGAGAAATTCAAGGGAATTTTCGGATTTGAAGAGAAGAGCTTAGAGAAAGCAAGATTCAAGCCAAAATAAGCAAGGAAACTAAGTAAAATTTCTTCCTATGGTTGCTATTCTTGATTCCTCTTCTTCTCCAATTCGACACACAAGAGGAACCCTAGGAGGATATGATTTTTAATCCAAACGAAGCATGAATCTTAGGTATTTGAAGGAGAAGAACAAGAATATACAAAGAAAATAACAAAATAACTATTAGATTTCAAGATGCAAATTCTAAGGTTTCAAGTGTTCCTTCCAAATTTTGATTTTTGTATGATGATTCCTAGGTCTAATTAACAATTTAAATGAGTTCTTGAGATCCTTAAGATGCTCCCCACATGCTTCCTCCTTGAAGAAAACAAAGAAATCTCCATGAAGGCCAAAATTGCCCTATGTCTCAGCCAAAGGGGGTTCTTATAGCTAGGGAGAGTTTTAAATTTTTCTAAGGCCATTCTTGAGTCATATTTGATGAATGAAAATGAGGGGAGGCCTTGGAAAAAATTTAGAACTCATGGAAAGTGATTTAGTGCTTTAGGTTCCATATTACGAACTAAAGAAACAACATGATATTAGACCCTTTGTTTTAATTGTGTGAAGACTCCAAGAGGCTTAGAAGGAGTCAAGAATCATATTTGAAAGGAAAGAATAAAGTCTAGAAATTTTTTAAGGGGTGTTGCTTCATTAGGTGCAATTATGGACCATAATGGGGTTTATAGAACAACCTAGTATCTAAGCAAGTTGTATGACCTTAGAAATTGTTTCATGAACCTAATTGGCTTCCATAAATTGTGTTTAGGCCTAGAGAAACCTTCCTCATACTTTTGTGTGTGTGTGGCCGAAAGAGGAGGCTTGAATTTGAAGGAAAAAGTGTATGATTGTATATAAGGCCTTGAGATTGGTTGAGACATAGCAAAGAGTCTCCCAAAAGCAAAGTGGGCTCCCAAGAGTATGGTTGAGTCCAAAGCTCTCAAAGAAAGGGTGAGGCAAGTCCAAAATCCATGAAAAAAAGTGATAGGTCAATCTAAACACTTAGTGGGCTATTAAATGCTTTGTATGACTTGTTCACATGCTAAGCTTGCTTCTTGAATGTTCATGACTTCCATTTTATTCATACATGCATTTTTAAGGTTTGCTTTGCATATATTATGTATGATTGAATGGAAGATGAGCTATTGGGATTCTTTAAATCTCATCCCCTCCTCTCCAGTGACCTAATATGCTAGGTGGATCAAGTGAACATGGTAATAGGAGCCAACCACCTTGAAGAAAGAAGATTGACATTAGTATGTTTAGTTTTTGCCTTTTTAGAACCATAATGATGCTTAATGATGCATATTATTATTGTAAATGGCCTATGACCCTTGAGACATATGTAATTATGACATTATATAATGTAGGAATGAAAGAATGTGTTATGTGAATGATGGAATGTAAATTGAGTATGTCATGCCATTATAGCTTCATGAATGACTTTATGGAAATATGCATAAGTGTGGATGAAAAGGCCAAAATAAGATGCATGAGATTTAGGACTATTTGGGTAGCTCACACAAGTTCTAAATGTGCTTTTAGACTTGCCCAAAAGATGCCAAGGCTAAGGGAAAACTATTTGGCAATTTTGGTACCTTATATGGAGCCAAAAAAAACCATAAAGGAACCCTATGTCATTTTTTGGCCAAATGATCTCTTCTTGATATGAGATTTGGCAAACATTTAGAGCTTGTTGAGAGATTTTTGGGAAGATAAAGATCATAATTTTTGGAGATCTACAAAATATTTGATAATTTTTTAAAGTTGACAATTTTTCTAGTTTTGGTCTGCTACACTATTCATTTAGTCTATAAATGAAATCTATCACACATGGCCCAAATGATGTCCAATTGCCATGAACATTTATACAGAGAAACTAGACATTTACAGTGACTCATGCAAACTAGAAGAACCTCATTTGGAGGTCCAGAGAGGGAGATATGAATTTTAAAACATTCTATCTAGTATTAGGAGTTTTACCCGACCTGAGTTATTGTTCTATTGAATTCTAAGGTCTGGGTTGATTGAGCTGGTTTGGAAATATTTTTTCCCTCTAGTTAACATCCACAAATTTCCAGATTGGTATCATTTTTGTGGATTGGATGTTTATGGAATTAAGTGGACATTTTCAAATTTGCTGCAGAAATCTATGACAGCATCAGGAGGTAGTTTGACCTCTAGACATTTTTGGATATTAAATGCCCTCTGTGATAGATGTTATGGTTTGGGCATATTTTTGGTGTGAAGTAGACATCTGTAGCATTCTAGAATATCTAAGAATGTATGCTTTCAATTTTTCTAGAATTAGTTATGATTTTCTAGAATTTGGTCAGAAAAGGGGTCAATTCTAGTCGAAAATATACTTGATTATTTTGAGCTCTCCTTCATGATTCTTGAGATGTGGGCCACATTTTATGATTCAAATGAGTTGTATTGATATAATTAAATATGAGAATATATAGTATGAGCTCACACGATCCACGTGACACTGAATGAAATTTTTAAATATGACGCAACGCAAAGAAATCCATTATTTTTATTCCCTTTTTCATATAGCCTCATGGAGTTTAATGATGTGAAGCACATGAGTATCATGAAATAAGCTAGAAATTATAGTGTTACATTTATTGGTATCAGAGCAAAGGTTCAGGCTCTTGATGTAGGTTGTTGCTTGTGTTTATGAGTTGTTTAGATGTATATGAGCTTGTTTTCGGATGAATGGAGCGTGTTTGATGGTGGAAGTGTTCCTTAGCTTATGTTACAGTTTGTTATGATGATTCAGTTAAATGGTGAACACTGGGAGAGGTCAGACCTCTAGAGAGGCTCGTGCTGATGATGTCGGGCTTAGTGATCTAGTTGCTGAAGCCCTACAGTCTATCATGGCTCGCCTGGATTAGCAGCAGTTCGTTATCATGCAGTTACAGGAACGACTTGCTAAAAAGGATAGTCAGGGCCCTACACCTACTCCTCCTCAGTCACCTCCACACTCAAATCGTCCCAAGCATTCAGGGGAGACTTACATAGATGCACAGCCACACTCATAGATGGTTGCCCTGATTCCACCAGCTTAGACGCCTCCTGCTTAGCAGCAGCCCTTAACCAGAAATCATTACGCAGTTCAGAAAGTTTGGGCCTCCCACCTTTGATGGTGAGATGAACACAGATAAAGTTGATGCCTGGATTATGCAATTAAAGAAAATCTTCAAGGTAATAGAGTGTATGTTTAAGTAGAAAGCCAAGATGTTTGTCTTCAGTTATAGAGAGAAGCAGATTATTAATGGAAGGGCACCAAAACGATTTTAAGGGTGAGAAACTCCCCGATCACATGGGAGGCATTCCTCGAGGTATTCCACGAGAAATACTTCCTTGGTTCTATTAGAAATGAGAAAGAATTAGAGTTTATTCTTTTCAAGCAGACTGAGGGGATGTTCGTGGACCAGTATGTAGTAAAGTTTGTTGAGCTCTCTCGATACTCCTCCTATTTACAGAGACATGATGATGAGAGATAGAGAGCAGATAGATTAGAAAAAGGCCTGCTCCCCAAGATTAGAGACAGGGTAGTGCCACAGAGAATTAGGCACTTTAATACCCTTGTTGAAGTATGCAGAGTAATTGAAAACAAATCTCAAGATGATGCAGCCTAGTTCCAGTGCTAGACCACCCCTCCCTGAGCCCAAGAGACCTAGAGAGAGATCACAGGCTGCGGTGACCAGCAGGAGAGGTGGCAGAGGCCAGTGGGGCCGAGAAGGGAAGAGACAAAGAACTCAATCTAGCAGAGGCAGTTTCACACCCGGTGCATGTCCCCATTGTGGCAGGAACCATGGCATTAGACTATGTTATGTAGGGCAGAGTGTATCCTTTAGGTGTGGTAGGCCAGGACATATGGCCAAAGATTGCACCCAGGCTCCTTCACAAGTTCCTCCATAGTTCACACAGTAGAAGGAGATGGCTTCTCCTCCTAGACCTCAGACCCAGGGTAGAGTCTTTGCCCTATCATAGCAAGAGGCTAGCTGGTCCCCGAGTTTGATTCAAGGTACTGTTAGAATAAATAATTTTTTTGTGACTGCATTATTCAATTTAGGTGCTAGCCACTCTTTTATTTTATATGATTGTGCTAGGAGGTTGGGTCTAAGTATGCATACATTACCATATGATTTGCATGTATCTACCTCTACAGGAAATTGAGCCATTACCTCCCATGCTTGTTTAAATTGTGTGATCCAATTTAATCATTGCTTCACCACCCTTGATTTGATTTGTATGCCCCTTGTTAATATTGATGTGATTATTGGCATGAACTGGATGTCTACAAATAACACCACACTAGATTGTAGCTACAGATGTATTACCTTACCTCAGTGTGGGACTGTGCCTAGTACAAGGGCTGAGTTAGCTGTCATGACCATTTCCCAGGCTAAGAGATCTATAAGGCATGGTTATCAGGGGTACCTAGTTTTCTTTTCAGTCCAGGCTGAGGTCCAGGCTGAGGTAGAAGAGGGTATAGATGTGATCCCCGTAGTGAGGGAGTTCCCAGAGGTATTCCTCAGAAAGATTAGCATACTACCCCTAGAGAGAAAGGTAGAATTTCCTATAGATATTGTATCTGGGGCAGGTCCAGTTTCTAAGGCCCCATATAGGATGGCTCCCACTGAGTTAGTAAAACTTAAGAAACAAATAGAAGAGTTATTAGAAAAGGGTTTCATCAGATCCAGTGTCTCGCTGTGGAGAGCTCCAGTCCTATTTGTAAAGAAGAAAGACAGGAGCCTTAGATTATGTATAGATTACCAAAAACTCAATAAGATCACCATTAAGAATAAGTACCCTCTCCCTCGCATAGATGACCTCCTAGATCAGTTAGTAGGAGTGTCGGTATTTTCCAAGATAGACCTGAGGTCAGGATACCATCAGCTCAGAATAAAGGCTGAGGGTATTCCCAAAACAGCATTCAGAACTAGATACGGATATTATGAATTTTTAGTTATGACCTTTGTAACACCATAATTTCTAACTTATTACATAATACTCATGTGCTTCACATCATTAAACTCTATGAGGGTATATGAAAAAGGGAATAAAAATAATGGATTTCTTTGTGTTGCGTCATATTTAAAAATTTTATTTAGTGTCACGTGGACTATGTGAGCTCATACTATACATTCTCATATTTAATTACATCAATACAACTCTTTTACATCATAAAATATGGCCCAAAACTCATGAAAATCAAAGGAGAGATCAAAATAATCAAGTGTATTTCTGTCCAGAATTGGCCCCTTTTCTAACCAAAATTTGAAAAATCATATCTAATTCTATAAAAATCAAAATCATACATTCTTGATCATTTTGGAAAGCTACAGATATCTACTACACAATAAAAATATTTCCAAACCATAACATCAATCAAAATGGGTGTTTGACATCCAAAAATATCTAGAGGTCAAACTATCTCCTGATGCTATCACAGATTTTTGCAGCAAATTTGAAAATATCCAATTAATTCCAAAAACCTCCAATCCATGAAAATGATACCAATATAGAAAGATGTGGATGTTAGCTAGAGGAAACAAATATTTCCATACCAGCTCAGGTAGCCCAAACCTCAAAATTCAATAGAACAGTAACTCAGGTCTGGTAAGGGTCCTGATACTGGACAGAATATTCAAAAATTCATATCTCTCTCGATAGACCTCTAAATGAGGTGCTTCTAGTCAGCATGAGTCATTGTAAATGTACAATTTCTCTATATAAAATTTCATGGCAATTGGACATCATTTGAGCCCTGTGTAACAGAATTCATTTTTGGACCAAATGAATAGTGCAGCAGATCAAAATCAAAAAAATTGCCAACTTTGAAAATCATCAAATATTTTGTAGACCTCCCAAAAATTATGGTCTTTAGCTTTCCAAAAAGCTCTCAACAAGCTCTAAATTTTTGCCAAGTCTTAGATCACGAAGAGCTCATTTGGCTAAAAAGTAATATAGGGTTCCATTTTGGTCAATTTTGGCTCCATATAGGGTACCAAAATTGCCAAATGGCTTTCCTTTGGTCTTGGCACCTTTTAGGTAAGTCTAAAAGCACATTTAGGACTTGTATGAGCTGTCTAAATGGTCCCAAATCTCATATATCTCATTTTGGCCTTTTCATCCATACTTATGTATATTTCCATAAAGCCATTCATGAAACTATAATGCCATAACATACTCAATTTATGTTTCATCATTCACATAATACATACTTTAATTTCTATATTATATAATAGCATAATTACATATATCTCAAGGGTCATAAGCCATCTACAACAACAATATACATCATTATGGTTCATTATGGCTTTCAAAAGTAAATGCTAAACATATGGATGTCAATCTTCTTCCTTTAGTGTTGTTGGCTCCCATTAGCATATCCACTTGGTCCACTTAGCATGTGAGATCATTAGAGAGGAGGGGATGAGATTCAAAGAATCCTAATATCTCATCTCCCATTCAATCATACATAATATATGCAAAGCAAGCCTTAATAATGCATGCATGGGTATCATGGAAGCTATGAACATTCAAGAAGCAAGCTTGGCATGTGAACAAGTCATATAAGAAAATTCAAGAGCTCACCAAGTGTTTGGATTAGCCTCACACTTTTCCTCATGGATTTCGGACTTGCCTCACTCATTCTTTAGGAACTTTGGACTCAACCATACTCTTAGGAGCCCACTTTGTTTTTGGGAGACTCTTTACTTTGTCTTAACCAATTCTAAGGGTTCTTGGCTCATCCTCACCATGGTCAAGAGTTTTTGGCCTCTCCATACTCAAGTAAACATCATGTACTTCTTTGAAAACATAATATGACATCATGAATCATGGCATATAAAATCATGCTAGCATACTTTTTATAGCTTGAAAATACACACACATTCTAAGACAAGCTAAACATACATCCATGCATGAGAGAAGGTGGAGAGAGCTACCTTGCACACAATTATACACTTTTTCCTTGGATTTCAAGCTTCCTCTTTCAGTCACACACCCACAAACTTATGGAGATGGTTTCTCTTGGCCTAGATACAATTTATGGGAGCCAATTAGGTTTATGAAACAATCTCTAAGGCCACGCAACTTACTTAGATACTAGATTGCTTTATAAGTCCATTATGGTCCATAATTGCACCTAATGAAACAACACCCCTTAAATAACTTCTAGGTCCCATTCTTTCTTTTCAAATATGATTCTTGACTCCTTTTAAGCCTCTTAGAGTCATCACACAATTAAAACAAAGGGCCTATCATCATGTTACTTCTTTAGGTCATAATATGGAACCTAAAGCACTAAATCACTTTCTATGAGTTCTAAATTTTTTCTAAGGCTTCCCTTCATTTTCATTCATCAAATATGACTCAAGGATGGCCTTAGAAAAATTTTTAACTCCCCCTAGCTATGAGAACTCCCTTTGACTGAGACATAGAACACTTTTGGCCTTCATGGAGATTTCTTTGTTTTCTTGAAGGAGGAAGCATGTGGGGAGCATCTTAGGGATCTCAAGAACTCATTTAAACCCTTCATTAGACTTAGGAATCATCACACAAAATCAGAATTTGGAAGGAACACTTGAAACCCTAGAATTTGCATCTTGAAATCTAATGGTTATTTTTTTATTTTCTTTGCATATTCTTGTTCTTCTCCATCAAATACCTAAGATTCATGCTTGGTTGGGCTTGAAAATCAGATTCTCCTATAGCTCCTAGGGTTAGGCGAAATGGAGAAGAACGGTGATGGAAGATATCAACCATAGGATGCATTTTCCTTGCTTAGTTTAGCTTGAATCTTGCTTTCTCCAAGCTTCTCTCTTCAAATCCGAAATTTTTCTTGAATTTCTCCCTTGAATCAGATCTATAAACTTCATTTTAGTCAAAGCAAACAAAGGAGAAGGGAAAAGAGGAGGTGTGGATGAAGAAAAGCGTGAAAAACAACCATAAAAACATACCTTAAGCTTGGATTTTCTTCTCCTTCTTCTTCCTCTTTTGTGTGCTTCTCTCCTAGGGTTTTTCTTCTAGTTTGGGGCTGAATAATCTGAAGCTAAATGAGGGAGAGTGTGAGGTGCCACCTATATATAGGTGTAGGAAAGTGACATTTTCAAAAATTTCAATTTTTCCTTTCATTCTTTGCAATTTTGTTTCTCCTTTGTTTTAGCTCCTTTTCAAGAACTGTACTTTCCATTATAAAATTTAGGTTCCCAATTAAATAAAATGCCTTTGGAATCACTCAAATTGGAGCTAAAACCTTCCCGAACGAACTCGTTAAAGTTTGGGCACACCGACGTTGAAAAACGTCCACCGGAGGAGATTTAACTGTCACGGGGCTTCCCATGGTTTTCAGAGCCTCTGAGAACCCTAGAGAACTCAAAATTTTTATTTAAAAAGCCCTCCCATGTGAATTTCAAAATTTGCTCAAAATTACGAAAATGACATTACATTTTGTAGGTTTTTCGTCAAAATTTGTTTCTTCATTCTAACTCTATTTTTCCTTCTGTCTGAGGCTAGGATTCTCATTTTTAGGAGTCTAGAATATTACTCAAAATTTTCAGATCCTTAACGACTTCATTTTAGGGGACTTGCTTTGAAAATGTGCCCGTTTTCGTCGTTAAATGAAAATCGGACATTGCACCCTTCGGGTTGACAAATGCACCCGCAGTCTTTATGGATTATATGAACAAATTTTTTAGGCCATACTTAGATAGATTTGTAGTTATCTTCATAGATGACATCCTTATCTACTCAAAAAGTAGAGAGGAACATGAGCAGCTCCTGAGATTAGCCTTAAAGACCCTGACAGAGAGATAGTTGTATGCTAACTTAATAAATGTGAGTTCTGGCTCACTGAGGTTCAGTTTCTAGGTCATGTCATCTCCTAGGCAGGGGTCGCAGTAGATCCCCATAAGGTAGAGGCAGTATTACAGTGGGAGAGACCTGGGATAGTGACAAAGATCAAGAGCTTCCTAGGTTTAATAGGTTATTATAGGAGGTTCATTCAGGGCTTTTCTCAGATAGCGATGCCACTGACCCGGCTTACTAGAAAGAATGTACTATTTGTGTGGAATTAAAAATGTGAGAGTAGTTTCCAAGAACTAAAGCACAAGTTAACCACGACCCTCGTTTTAGTACTCTCTGACCCTAGAGAGACTTTTGTAGTCTACAGTAATGCTTCTAAGAAAGGATTAGGATGTGTGCTTATGCAGAAAGGCCGAGTGGTAGCTTATGCTTCTAGACAGTTGAAATCTCACGAGAAAAAGTACCCCACACAAGACTTAGAGTTAGTCGCAGTGGTGTTTGCTTTGAAAATATGGAGACACTACTTATATGAGGCAGCTATAAAAATTTACAACGACCACAAAAGCCTTAAATATTTATTTAAGTAGAAAGAGCTGAATATGAGGCAACAGAGATGGGTAAAATTTTTGAAAGATTATGATTTCACGTTGAAATACCATCCCGGTAAGGCTAATGTGGTAGCTGATGCTCTGAGTAGAAAATCCATACACATGGCTTGTATGATGATCCGAGAGCAAGAATTGATTGAGAGATTCAGAGATATGAGTCTCTCCTGTAAGGTGTATTTGGGGAAATTATTAATGAGTGAAACTCGAATAGAAAATGACTTGAGGGATCAAATAAGAGAGGCCTAGCAAAGTGATAATCATGTAAATAAGATTAGAGCCCAGATAGCCCAAGATAGTATTCATGAGTCCAATCTGTCTGAGGATAACATAGTGAGATACAGGGATACGCTATATGTGCCTAGAAATATAGAGATTAGAGATAAAATATTAGATGAGGCATATAACAACAAGTACACCATTCATCCAGGCAGTAACAAAATGTACTAGGATTTGAAGAAAATGTTCTGGTGGCCTGGAATGAAAACAAACATAGTAGAATATGTCTCCTGATGTCTAGTATGCCAGAGAGTGAAAATAGAACATCATAAGCCAGTTGGGTTACTTCAGCCCCTTGATATCCCAGAGTGAAAATGGGATAGTATAGGTATGGATTTGTCATAGGTTTACCCAAGACATCATCAGGGTATGATGCAATATAGGTAATAGTGGATAGGTTAAGCAAGTCAGTGCACTTTCTACCTATGAAAGCCACTTATACCCTAGATAAATTAGCCTAGCTATACATTGGGAAGATAATTAGACTACATGACGTGCCTAGAAGCATAGTTTCAAATAGAGATCCCAGATTCACATTGAATTTCTAGAGATCATTACAGGATGCTCTAGGTACCAGACTCAGATTTAGCACAGCCTATCACCCTCAGACGGATGGACAGATGGTGAGAACCATCCAAACCCTAGAAGACATATTGAGGGCATGTGTGCTAGAAATCAAAGAAAACAGGGATACATACTTGCCTCTCACTGTGTTCGCCTATAATAATAGCTATCATGCAAGTATACAGATGGCACTATATAAGGCATTGTTTGGGAGGAAGTGTAGGTCTCCAATGTGTTGGGTTGAGCTAGGAGAGCAGAGCCTTATAGGCCTAGAGTTAGTGGACCAGACTTTTAGACAGATAGAGACCATTGAAACAAACTGCTAACAACCCAAAGTAGATAGAAAAGCTATGCAGATAAACGTAGATGGCCGTTAGAGTTTGAGATTGGAGACCATGTCTTCATTAAAGTGTCTCCAATCATAGGGATAGTTCGGTCCATTAAAAGTAAAAAGCTTAGTCCAAAATACATAGGTCCTTTCCAGATTCTTGATAAAGTAGGACCTATAGCATACAAACTAGCCCTTCTCCTAAACCTAAGCCAAGTGCACAACGTATTCCATGTTTCCTAGCTTAAAAAGTACCAGCCCGGCCTCTCACATGTCATAGAATATGAGAATGTGCAGTTACAAGAAGATCTATTATACATAGTATCACCAAATTAGATCGTGGACATTACGCTCGAACAATTACGGAATAAGATGATACCATTGGTGAAAGTGGTTTGGAAGGGGTTATCTCCTGAGGAAGCCACATGGGAACTAGAGGATGATATGAGAAAGAAATATCTAGATCTCTTTCCATAAGGTATGTTATCTAAATTTTGAGGATGAAATTTTTTAAAGGGGGGAGAATTGTAATGTCCGATTTTCGTTAAACGACAAAAACAAGCATGTTTTCAAAGCAAGTTCCCTGAAATGAGTTAGTTAAGGTTCTAAAAAATTTGAACAACATTCTAGACTCTTAAAAATGAGAATCCTAGACTCAGATGAAAGGAAAAATAGAGCTAGAATGAAGAAACAAATTTTGATAAAAAACCTACGAAACATAATGGCATTTTCTTAATTTTGAGCAAATTTTGGAATTCACATAGGAAGGCTTTTTAAATGAAAGTTTTGAGTTCTTTGGGGTTTTTAGAGGCCCTGAAAACCATGGAAAGCCCCAGGACAGTTAAATCTCCTCCGATAGACATTCTCTAATGTCAGTGTGCCCGAACTTTGATAGGTTCGTTCGAGAAGGTTTTAGCTCCGATTTGAGTGATTCGAAAGGAATTTTATTTAGTTGGGAATCTAAATTTTATAATGAAAAAGACAGTTCTCAAAGTGGAACTAAAATGAAGGAGAAACGAAAATGCAAAGAACAAAGGGCAAAATTGGAATTTTTGAAAATGTCACTTTCCTACACCTATATATAGGTGGCACCTCACACTCTCTCTCATTTAGCTTGAAATTATTCAGCCCTAAACCAGAAGAAAGACCTTAGGAGAGAGGCACACCAAAGGAGGAAGAAGAAGAGAAGAAAATCCAAGCTTAAGGTATGTTTCCATGGTGATTTTTCATGCTTTTTTTTTCATCCACACCTCTTTTACTCCCTTCTCCTTTGTTTCCTTTGATTAAAATGGAGTTTATAAATCTAATTCAAGGGAGAAATTCAAGGGAATTTTCAGATTTGAAGAGAGGAGCTTGGAGAAAGCAAGATTCAAGCCAAAATAAGTAAGGAAACTAGGTAAAATTTCATCCTATGGTTGTTATTCTTGATTCCTCTTCTTTTCCAATTCGACACACATGAGGAACCCTAGGAAGATCTAATTTTTAAGCCAAACCAAGCATGAATCTTAGGTATTTGAAGGAGAAGAACAAGAATATGCAAAAAAACAACAAAATAACCATTAGATTTCAAGATGCAAATTCTAAGGTTTCAAGTGTTCCTTCTAAATTTTAATTTTTGTATGATGATTCCTAGGTCTAATTAAGAGTTTAGATGAGTTCTTGAGATCCTTAAGATGCTCCCCACATGCTTCCTCCTTCAAGAAAATCTCCATGAAGGCTAAAATTGCCTTATGTCTCGGCCAAAGGGGGTTCTTACGGCTAGGGAGAGTTTTAAATTTTTCTAAGGCCATTCTTGAGTCATATTTGATGAATGAAAATGAGAGGAGGCCTTGGAAAAAATTTAGAACTTATAGAAAGTGATTTGGTGCTTTAGGTTCCATATTATGATGTTAGACCCTTTGTTTTAATTGTGTGAAGACTCCAAAAGGCTTAAAAAGAGTCAAGAATCATATTTGAAAGGAAAGAATGAAGTATAGAAATTTTTTGAGGGGTGTTGCTTCATTAGGTGCAATTATGGACCATAATGGGGTTTATAGAATAACCTAGTATCTAAGCAAGTTATATGACCTTAGAAATTATTTCATGAACCTAATTGGCTTCCATAAATTGTGTTTATGCCTAGAGAAACCTTCCTCACACTTTTGTGTGTGTGTGGCCAAAAGAGGGGGCTTGAATTCTAAGGAAAAAGTGTGTGATTGTATACAAGGTAGCTCTCTCCACCTTCTCTCATGCATAGATGTGTGTTTAGCTTGTCTTAGAATGTGTGTATGTGTATTTTCAAGTCATGAAAAGTATGCTAGCATGATTTTATATGTCATGATTCATGATGACATAATATGTTTTTAAATGAATGCATGATGTTTGTTTGAGTTTGCCTGAGTGTAGAGAAGCCAAGAACTCTTAACCATGGTGAGGATGAGCTAAGAACTTTTAAGATTAGTTGAGACATAGCAAAGAGTCTCCTAAAAACAAAGTGGGCTCCCAAGAGTATGGTTGAGTCCAAAGCTCTCAAAGAAAGGGTGAGGCAAGTCTAAAATCTATGAGAAAAAGTGTTAGACCAATCTAAACACTTAGTGTGCTATTGAATGCTTTGTATGACTTGTTCACATGCCAAGCTTGCTTCTTGAATGTTCATGACTTCTATTTTATTCATGCATGCATTTTTAAGGCTTGCTTTGCATATATTATGTATGATTGAATGGGAGATGAGATATTGGGATTCTTTAAATCTCATCCCCTCCTCTCCAGTGACCTAATATGCTAGGTGGATCAAGTGAACATGGTAATAGGAGCCAACCACCTTGAAGAAAGAAGATTGACATCAATATGTCTAGTTTTTGCCTTTTTAGAACCATAATGATGCTTAATGATGTACATTATTATTGTAAATGGCCTATGACCCTTGAGACATATGTAATTATGACATTATATGATGTAGGAATGAAAGAATGTGTTATGTGAATGATGGAATGTAAATTGAGTATGTCATGACATTATAGCTTCATGAATGACTTTATGGAAATATGCATAAGTGTGGATGAAAGGCCAAAATGAGATGCATGAGGTTTGCGACCATTTGGATAGCTCATAAAAGTCCTAAATGTGCTTTTAGACTTGACCCAAAGGTGCCAAGGTTAAGGGAAAACCATTTGGCAATTTTGGTACCCTATATGGAGCCAAAAATGACTATAATGGAACTCCATGTCACTTTCTAGTCAAATGAGCTCTTCTTGATCTAATATTTGCTAAAAATTTAGAGCTTGTTGAGAGATTTTGAAAAGCTAAAGATCATAATTTTTGGAGGTCTACAGAATATTTGATGATTTTTCAAAATTGGCAATTTTTTTGGTTCTGGTCTACTGCATTATTCATTTGGTCTGAAAATGAAATCTGTCACACATGGCTTAAATGATGTCCAATTGCCATGAACATTTAGACAAAGAAACTAGACATTCACAGTGACTTGTACCAACTAGAAGCACCTCATTTAGAGATCCAAAGAGGGAGATATGAATTTTGAACATTCTATCTAGTATTAGAAGTTTTACCCGACTTGAGTTACTATTCTATTAAATTTTGAGATCTGGGTTGCCTGAGCTGGTCTAGAAATATTTTTTCCCTCTAGTTGACATCCACAGATTTCTAGATTGGTATAATTTGCATCGATTGAATTTTTGTGGAATTAAGTGGACATTTCAAAATTTACTGCAAAAATTTGTGATAGCATCAGGAGGTAGTTTGACCTCTGGTCCCTTTCAGATGCCAAACGCTCTCTGTGATGGATGTTATGATTTAGAAATATTTGTAGTATGAAGTAGACATCTGTAGTGTTCCAGAATGGCCAAGAATGTATGATTTCGATTTTTCTAGAATTAGTTATGATTTTCCAATATTTGGTGAGAAAAGGGGCCAATTTTGGCCGAAAATGCACTTGATTATTTTAAGCTCTCCTTCATGATTTTTGAGACGTGGGCCACATTTTATGATGCAAATGAGTTGTATTGATCTAATTAAATATGAGAATGTATAGTATGAGCTCACAAGATCCACATGACATTGAATGGAATTTTTAAATATAACGCAACGCAAAGAAATTCATTATTTTTATTCCCTTTTTCATATACCCTCATGGAGTTTAATAATGTGAAGCACATGAGTATCATGAAATAAGCTAGAAATTATGGTGTTACATGTGCTTAGCTTGTCTTAGAATGTGTGTATGTGTATTTTCAAGCTATGAAAAGTATGCTAGCATGATTTTATATGCCATGATTTCATGATGACATATTATGTTTCATATGATGTTTTGATATGTGTTTGGGTTTGCTTAAGTGTGGTGAGGCCAAGAACCCTTAGCCATGGTGAGGATGAGTCAAGAACCCTTAAGATTAGTTGAGACAAAGCAAAGAGTCTACCAAAAAGCAAAGTGGGCTCTCAAGAGTATAGTTGAGTCTAAGAATGCATTAAAGAATGGGTGAGGCAAGTCTAATATTCATAAGAAATTGGGTGAGGCTAATCCACTTGTTTGGCAAGTCTTTGTATGCTATGTATGACATTCTCAAATGATTAAAATGCTTCTTGAATGTTTGCATATGTCAACATGACCATACATGCATTTGTGAGACTTGTTTGCATCCATTATATATGATTGAATGGGAGATGAGCTATTGGGATTATTTAAATCTCATTCCCTCCTCTCCAATGATCTAATGTACTAGGTGGATCAAGTGGACAAGGTAATGGAAGCCAACCACCTTGAAGAAGAGAGCTTGACAACCTAATGCATAGTTTTTGGTTCTTTAAGGCCATATTTGTATCAAAGCATGTAAACCCATGATGTATATGGTCTATGTCCTCTTAAATATATGTAATTATGATATTGTGCCATGTATGAATGAGAGAATATGCTATGTAGCCACTAGAATGTGAATTGAGTATATGATGGCAAATTAGCTCCATGAATGGTTTGATAGAATTATGCACATGTGTGGATGAAATGGCCAAAATGATATGCATATGGAGTTTGGGACCATTTGGGTAGCTTACACAAGTCTTAATCATACTTTAAGACTTGCCCAAAAGGTGCCAAACCTTAAGGAAAGCCATTTGGTTTCTTTGGTACCTTATATGGAGTCAAAATTGACCATAATGGAACCCTATGTCACTTTTTAGCCAAATGGGTTCTTCTTTATTTGAGATTTGGCATGCGATTAGAGCTTTTTGGGAAGTTAAAGAACATAATTTTTGAAGATCTACAAAATATTTGATGAATTTACAAAGTTGGTAAATTTTTTGATTTTGGTCTACTACACTATTCATTTGTTCCAAAAATGAAATATGTCACATAGGCTCAAATGATGTCCAATTACCATGAAATTTTATACAAAAAAACTAGACATTCACAAAGACTTGTTACAACTAGAAGCACCTCATTTGGACATCTAGAAAGGGAGATATGAATTTTTAAAGATTCTATCCAATATCAAGAGCTTCACCCGACCTTAGTTACTGTTCTATTAAATTTTAGGGTTTGAGCGTGCCTGAGCTGGTCTAAAAATATTTTTTTCCTCTAGCTAACATCCATAGATTTCTATATTGGTATCATTTGCATGGATTGGATATTTTTGGAATTAATTGGATATTTTTTATGTTTCCTACAGAAATTTGTGACAGCACCAGTGAGTAGTTGACCTCTAGACTTTTTTGGATGTCAAACGTCCTCTGTGATGGATGTTATGGTCAGCACATTTTTTTAGTGTTAAATAGATATTCTTAGCTTTCTAAAATGACCAAGAATTCATGATTTTGATTTTTCTAAAATGAGTTATGATTTTCTAAAATTTGGTCAGAAAAGAGCCAAATCTAGCCGAAAATGGATATAAATATTTCATGCTTCCCTTCGTGATTCTTGAAGTGTAGGCCACTTTTAATGATGCAAATGAGCCATATTCATATAATTAAATATGGGGATGTGATGTTTGAGTTCATATGTTCCACGTAACACTGAATGAAATTTTTATACATGATCTAACTTTAAGAAATGCATTAAAACAATGCCATTTTCTTGCCTCTTGTATGAATTGCTTGATGTGAGGTATAGATATAGTAAGGCCTTTGGCCATCAGCGCAAATCCAATAATAATCAAAACCAAAAATAAAGATACACTAGAGCTAGTGAGTCCTCTAGCTATTAGCACAAGTCTAATTATAATCAAAACCAAAAATAAAGACTCATATTACTACTATTCAAGCCTTTGGCTATAAGCACAAGTCCAGTTATAATCAAAGTAAAAAATTAAGACTCACACTAAAGCTAGTCAGGCCTCTGACCATCAACACAAGTCCAATAACAATCAAAACAAAAAATAAAGACACACTATCACTGTAACACCATAATTTCCTAACTCATTTGATGACATTCCCATACTTTACATTCATAGATTTCATGAAAGAGTAAGAAAAAGGAATTAAAATAATGCATTTCTTTGCATTGTGTCATGTATAAAATTTCCATTCGATGTCACGTGGACCATGTGAGCTCATACATCATATTCTAATACTTAATTACATGAATACAACTCATTTGCATCATCAAAAGGTGGCCTACATCTCATGAAAACCAAAGAGAAGCATAAAATACATGTATATAATTTTGGCCAGATTTTCTCTTTTTTGTCACAATTTTTGGAAAATCATAACTAATTCTAGAAATATCGAAATCATGCATTCTTGGCTATTCTGGAAAGCTACATATGTCTACTTTATGTTAAAAATATGTCCAAACCAAAAAATCTAACATAAAGGACTTTTGACATTCGAAAAGGCGTAGAGGTCAGGCTATCACTGGTGCTGTCACAAAATTTTGCAACAAATTTCAAAAATGTCCAATTAATTCCAAGAAAATCTAATCAATACAAATGATACCAATTTCGAAATATGTAGAATGTTATCTAGAGGAAAAAAATAATACCAGACCAGTTTAGGCATGTTCGGACCTCAAAATCTAATCAAATAGTAACTGAGGTTGGCTAAAGTTCCTGATACTAGATAGATTCTTTGAAAATTCATATCTCCCTATCTAGAAATCCAAATGGATTGCTTCTAGTTGGAACAACTCACTAGAAATATTTAGTTTCTTTGTATAAAATTTTGTAGCAATTGGAAATCATTTGAGCCCTGTGTGACAGATTCTATTTTCAGACTTGAGTGAACAATGACATGACCAAAACTAAAAAATTTGCCAACTTTAAAAATTCATCAAATATTTTGTGGATCTCAGAAACTTATGTTCTTTAGCTTCCAAAAAATATCTCAATAAGTTTTAATTTCATGCTAAATATCAAATCAAAAAGATCTCATTTGGATAAAAAGTGATATAGGGTTCCATTATGGTCAATTTTGGCTCCATATAGGATACCAAATTATCCAAATGGCTTTCCTTAGGGTTTGACACCTTTTAGGTAAGTCTAAAAGCAGAATTAGGACTTGCATGAACTGCCTAAATGGTCCTAAACCTCATACCTCTCAATTTGGCCATCTCACTTGTAACACCATAATATATTAACTCCTTCTAGCCTCCCTCTGGACTCAATTTCATATGATTCCCAAAGAAACGGTACCAATCGCGGCATTTTCATGCTATAAAGTGGGGTGTCATATACTCATCTTCTGTCCCGTGGGTCCTGTGAACCCATTATTCACACACTCTACTCACACTCCATTTATACAACTCATACATAGCATAAAACAAGCCATAAGCCACGGGTATGGAATCAAAAACTAGAAAAATGCAATTTCTCACATGGGTCCACAAGTCAAATTTTTTACTCTAACTTTGGAAAATCATAACTAATTAGAGAAAAATGGAAATCTAGCACACTATAGCTTTCTGGAAAGCTCTAAGTGTTATATTTGCACTAAAAATAATTTCCAACTATAATCTCAGCGTTTGGTCCATGTTTGACATAAAAAATGAGACAGAGGTCCGACTGTCCCTGTTTCCGGCGCAGCTTACTGTCATGAACTTCAAAAATTTAGAACTAAATCCACAAAAATCCAATCTAGACAAACTATACCAATTTGGAAAGCTACAGATGTCTAATAGAGGAGAAAAATAAGTTCTGATTAGTTCAGCAGCCCTTACATCCAAAAAAATGATAGAATAGTAACGGAGGTCAGATGGCTTCCTTGATGCTGATATAGAACTTCAGAAGGTTAGTTCTCTCTCTACAGACCTCCAATTTAGGTGATTCTAATTGGTATAGGTTACTGTGGTTGTATAGTTTATGCCTATAAAATTTCATGACATTTGGCCACCGTTTGGTCTATGAATGACATGGATTTCTTTTCGAACCTATGGCAATAGTACATGACCAAACTATCAAATTTTCCCAAATTAAATAATTCACCAAATATTCTCTAGACCTCCAAATATTACCCACTTTAGCTTTTCAAGAAGCTTTCTACAAACTCTAGAGGCATGCCAAATTTCATGGCAAGAAGAGCTCGTTTGGTCATACTTTGATGGAGCTCACAAATTTGGCGATTTTGGCACCCAAAACGGCTCAAATGGGTCCAAATGGCCTCCCACATGTTTTAGCAACTCATGGACAAGTTTAAAAGCATGAAAATAGTCTATATAACATGTCCATATAGTCCAAATCATTATACATTTCAAACTCACTATGCTACGGGCCAAAATACACTATCACATACGTTCAACAAAAGGGGCAAAACCCACATTTTCATTAATTTGGCTCTCTAAATAATTTGTACACCATATATCCATACATTTACACTTGCTACAACATTTACATCTCAAAAATAGTGGGTGCATATTCATTTGGCACCACTTTACAACAAAAGAACCAAAATAAGCTAACATCTAGCTACACATGTTTCTAGGCTCTTTGGTGTGCACTTGGTTCTTCTTGAGCTCCACCTAGCATGTTAAGTTGGGAGGGGAAGGGGTGAGATTCATGGAATCTCAGTAGCTCATGCACTCATTCAAGGAAGCAATCAAGGCATATAACAAGTCAAAGCATGTAATTTGGCATCCAACCATTCTCAATCACATAATACATGTTGTACATGCCATGAAAATCACAACAATGCCACAAGTAAGCTCTAGGGACTTTTGGTCTAGCCTTACCCGAGTTTAGGGACTTTTGGATGGCCTTACTCGAGTTTAGGCACTTTTGACTTAGCCTCACTTGGTTATGAGACTTTTTGCCTTGTCTCACCCATCTCAAGGGACTTTTGGCATTACCTCACCCGAGCAATTCTCACATTCCATCACACAAGCACATTGGTAACAATGCATCATGGCAATATCATATGGCATATCTCACACAACAAGCATATACATAAACATACAATGACTATTACATCCAAGAATGCAACAAGAAAGAGTGGAAAGAGAGCTACCTTATGAGCCAACACAAGCTTTTCCTTTCAATTCCTCTTCTCCCTTCTTGGTTTCACACTCACACCATGATGAAGGTGCTTCTCTTGAGCCTAGACACAACAAAGAGTATAAATTACTCTCTCATAACTTAACAACTCTTAGGAGTGCTTCAGAGCAAACCTTGCTAACATATCAGAACCTAAGGTTCTTTCTCTCTCTCTAGAATGTCACCAATTCTTCCTCTCTCTCAAGTTGTCATGGTAGTGGAAACAACATTTTCAAGGAAAATAAAGAGGTTCAGGATGTTTTCCACTTTCCCTCTTCTGACCCATGCTTAAAATTCAACTAATCTCACAAACAAAACCATAGGAAGAGAAGGCAAAGAGAGGAGATCAAGATTCTAAAAAGAAAATAGAGAAGCTTGCTTACCTTTCCTTTGCTCTTCCTCCTTCTTTTGGTCTCTCTCACTCTCCACGCCTCTTTTCTCTCCTTGGGTCGAAGTCTAGGGCAAATAAGAGAGAAAGAATGAATTGGGTTCTGTAAAGAAGTCAAATTCTCGCTTTGTACGCTTTTTCGGACTGACCCTCGCTATGGAGAAAATTAACCTTCGCTACGGCGAGCTCGTATCAGCTACCTTCGCTATGGCGAGGTTTAACCTTTTCTACGACGAGCACATATCAGTTCCCTTCGCTATGGTGAGGTTTAACCTTTGCTACGGCGAGCTTGTATCAGTTCCAGACCTTCACTTTCGCTATGGCACACGCTACGGCGAGTAGCCCCCTGATTTTTGTATGGAATGCCCACACTCGCTATAACTAGAATCAGTTTCGTTATTGCGAACAGGCACTCTCGCTATAGCTAGACCATTTCTCGCTATAGCGAGAAGACTTAGAAAAGTTTCTGGATTTCAAAAATTTTTAGCTTTCTTCTTCCTTTTTCTTTTTCCCTTTTCCCGGTTGTTACATTTCTACCCCTCTTAAAAGAAATTTCGTCCTCAAAATTTAAAGACTTACCTCAAGGGAATAACACTGGATATTTTTGCCTCATTTCATCCGCCAATTCCCAGGTTGCTTCCTCAGATGTCAGACCTCTCCAGATCACTTTCACCACAGGAATGTTCTTGCTTCTCAGCTGTTTCAGCTTAGCATCCATAATTCTCTCTGGTCTCACTACATAGGAAAGATCTTCCTGTAATTGCACATGCTCATATTCTATGACATGTGAGGGGTCTGGTAAATACTTTTTCAACTGGGAGACATGAAAAACACTGTGGATTTGGGCTAGGTTAAGAGGTAAGGCTATTCGGTAAGCCACGAGTCCAATTTTCTCAAGGATTTCAAATGGACCAATATACTTAGGACTGAGCTTCCTTACCCTCATTGACCGACCTACTCCCGTCACTGGAGATACTCGAATGAACACATGGTCTCCAATCTCAAACTCTAATGGCCTCCTTCGCTTATCGGCATAGCTTTTCTGCCTACTCTGGGCCGCGAGGAGTCTCTTTCTAATCAATTCTATTTGTTGGGTGGTCTGGTCCACAATCTCAGGTCCTATCATACTCCTCTCACCTAGCTTAACCTAACACAGAGGGGATCTACACTTTCTCCCATACAAAGCCTCATAAGGGGCCATCTGAATACTGGAATGGTAACTGTTATTATACGCAAACTCTGCTAATAGTAAATACGCATCCCAGTTACCCCTCATTTCTAACACACATGCCCTCAATATGTCTTCCAATGTCTGGATGGTCCTTTCAGTCTGACCATCTGTCTGTGGGTGATATGCAGTGCTAAACTGCAACCGAGTCCCTAAGGCATGCTGCAATGACCTCCAAAAGTTCGATGTGAACCTGGGGTCTCTATCCGAAACTATGCTACTGGATATTCCATGAAGTTTCACTATCTCTCTGATATACAACTGGGCTAATCTATCTAGTGTATGAGTAGCCCTAATAGCTAAAAAGTGTACAGACTTCATCAGTCTATCCACAACTACCCAAATAGCATCGTGTCCAGAGGATGTCCTGGATAACCCCATAACAAAGTCCATGGCTATACTATCCCACTTCCACTCAGGGATATCTAGAGGTTGCAACAACCCAGCTAGCTTTTGATGTTCTATCTTTACCCTCTGACACACTAGCCATCTAGCCACATAATCCGTCACATCATTCTTCATTTCTGGCCACCAGAAAATTCTTTTCAAATCTTGATACATCTTGGTGGCACCTAGGTGGATAGTATACTTACTCTTATGTGCCTCTTCTAAAATGCTTTCTCTCAACTCATTCTGACTAGGCACACAGATTCTATCTCAGTATACTATCATGCCATTCTCAGACATCTTGAAATCTGAGATCTTACCTTGGGTAATCTCATTCCTGATCCGTTTCAGGAATTCATCCTCTCTCTGGGCATCTAAGATCTGGGTTCTCAATACATTCTCAACTCGGGTTTCACTCAGATACAATTTACCTGATACCACCTGACAAGAGAGGTTCAAGTTTTTGAACTTCTCTAGGAGCTCTTGCTCCCTAATCATCATATGGGCTACATGGATGGATTTTCTACTCAGGGCATCCGCCACCACATTGGCCTTGCCCAGATGATATTTTAACACATAATCATAATCTTTCAGGAATTCCATCCATCTCCTCTGTCTCATATTGAGTTCTTTCTGGTCACTATAGATCTCTATGGTAGCACCATACAGATAGTGTCTCCAAATTTTAAGAGCAAACACTACGGCAGCTAACTCCAGGTCATGCGTAGGATAATTCTCCTCATGAGGTCTCAACTGCCTCGAGGCATATGCCATTACTCGACCCTGCTGCATCAACACACATCCTAACCCTTTGCCCGAAGCATCACAATAAAACCACAAATGGCTTACTAGGGCCAGGGATAATCAGTACAGGGGCAGTGGTCAGACAGAGTTTCAACTCCTGGAAACTCTTCTCACATCTATCATCCCACACAAAAGGTGTCTCTTTCCTAGTTAGCCTCGTCAGTGGTAAGGCCATTTGAGAAAAGTCCTGAATAAACCGTCTATAATACCCTGCCAAACCTAGGAAACTCCTAACCTCGGTGATCGTTCTAGGTCTATCCCACTGTAACACAGCCTCAACTTTATAGGGATCAACCGCAACCCCGTCTCGTGAGATCACATGACCTAAGAATCTCACCTCGGTCAGCCAAAACTCACATTTACTAAGTTTGGCATACAACCTTTTCTCTCTCAAGGTGTCTAGGACTAATCTCAAATGCCTCTCGTGCTCTTCAAAGGATCTAGAGTACACTAAAATATCATCAATGAAGATCACTACAAACTGATCTAGATACAGTCTGAATACCCTGTTCATGTAATCCATGAACACAACGGGCGCATTCGTCAACCTGAATGGCATCATAAGAAACTCATAGTGCCCATATCTCGTTCTGAAGGCCATCTTAGAGACGTCTTCAGTTCTCACTCTCAACTGGTGGTACCCAGATCTAAAATCTATCTTGGAAAACACAGATGCCCCAACCAACTGATCTAACAAATCATCAATTCTAGGGAGAGGATATTTATTCTTGATGGTAACTTTATTCAACTCTCTGTAATCTATACACAAACGCAAGCTACCATCCTTCTTTTTCACAAATAACACCGGAGCTCCCCAAGGTGAAACACTAGGGCGGATAAACCTTTTCTCTAACAATTCCTCTATCTTCTCTTTCAACTTAGCAAGCTCGGCAGGAGCCATCCTGGAAGGAGCTTTGGACACCGGTCCAACCCCAGGCACTATGTCTATAGGGAACTCTAATTCTCTCTCAGGGGGTAGGCCACTAAAGTCAAACTCTTTAGGGAAAACCTCCGGGAATTCCCTGACAACTGGGATCTCCTCTATCCCTTCTTCTACCTCAGCCTAAATAGAGAAAAAGACTAGAAACGCTTGACATCCACACTCTAAATATCTCTCAGCCTGGGCAGTAGTCATAAAGGATAACTCAACTCCTACCCTAGGTATGGTCCCACAAGCAGGTAGGGAAATGGTTCGGTGTTTACAATCAAGTATGGCATTATTTGTGGCCAACCAGTTCATACCAATAATCAAATCAATATCATGGAAGGGCATACAAACTAAATCAATAGTGGTATGACAATGGTTAAATTGAACAATGACATTTAAGCAGGTATGGGAAGTAATCACATGGCCTCCAATGGGTGTAGTGACAGACAAGTCAAATGGCAAGACACTAATGACCAGACCCAGTTACCTCACACAATCATAGGATATAAACGAGTGACTAGCACCCGAATCAAACATAGCAACTACAAGAAAGCCATTCACTATTAGCGTACCTCGGATCAAACTGGGAGATGCACTGTCTTCCTGCTGAGTGAGGGCGAACACTCGGCCCTGGGTCTGTGGCCTAAGAGGAGGTGCTGTATCCATCTGAGGACAGTGTCTAGTAATGTGCCCCGGCTTTTCACACTTGAAACATGTCACCGGAGACTGCTGAAAGGATGATTGGCCCTGATGAGGTGGCATACCTCGCTGTGGCCTTCTATTCCATGGCCCCTTGCCTCTCCTCTTGTTACTAGGTGTCAAACTAGAACCCTCTTCTGGTTTTGGCCTTTTCAAATCTGGAACCCTCTTCTGACTAGCCGTAGTCGTAGCAGGCATGATAGCTTGTAAGTTAGTCTCAATCACCCTGCTGACCTCCACAAGGGTATTGAACTTTCTAATCCACTGTGGAGTGACTCTGTCACTAATCAGGGGCTTCAACCTAGTCTAAAACTGCTCACATCTCCAGGGTTCATCATCATACCTCTGGAGGTAAGAGGAATACCGAGACGACTCAATGAACTTGGCCATATATTGGTCCACAGTTATCTCATCCGTCTGTCTCAAGCCCATAAATTCTATCTCTTTCTTCTTCCTTACCGAACTAGGGACATATTTCTCAAAAAATTCGACCAAGAAGGTTTCCCATGTTATCTATATATTCTTGGTCTCCATCAGGGGTTTCGCGCTACCCCACCATCTATCAGCTTCCTTTTCTAACATGAAAGTGGCTAGCTGAGCTTTCTGCTCGGTGGTACAATCCATCACCGAGAATATTTTCTTTAGCTACATAACCCAAGCCTCCGCCTTATCCGCATCCAACTCCCCATCAAACGAGGGTGGATTATTCTGCCTAAACTGCTTTAACACTTTCTGGATAGGCGTCTGGGTCTGTGGAGCAGCAGCCTCCTGGGGAGGTGCAGGTAGAATGATAATATCACAAGTACATATGCATAGATACTACCACTTCCATGGCCATTCACACCAAACACAAGTAAATCTCATCATTCAAGAGCCTAACATTGAGCAAAAGTGCCTGAACCTTTGCTCTGATACCAAAAATGTAACACCATAATATATTAACTCCTTCTAGCCTCCCTCTGGGCTCAATTCCATATGATTTCCAAAGAAATGATACTAATCGTGGCATTTTCATGCTATAAAGCGGGGTTTCATACACTCATCTTCTGCCCCATGGGTCCTGTGAATCCATCATTCATATTCTCTACTCACACTCCATTTATACAACTCATACATAGCATAAAACAAGCCATAAGCCATGGGTATGGAGTCAAAAACCAGAAAAATGCAATTCCTCACATGGGTCCAAAAGTCAGATTTTTGACTCTAACTTTGGAAAATCATAACTAATTAGAGAAAATTGGGAATCTAGCAAACTATAGCTTTCTGGAAATCTCTAAGTGTTATATTTGCACTAAAAATAATTCCCAACTATAATCTCAGCGTTTGGTCCATTTTTGACATCGAAAATGAGACAGAGGTCCGACTGTCCCTGTTTCTGGGTGCAGCTTACTGTCATGAACTTCAAAAATTTAGAACTAAATCCACAAAAATCCAATCTGGGAAAACTATACCAATTTGGCAAGCTACAGATGTCTAATAGAGGAAAAAAATAAGTCTAGGTCATTTCAATAGCCCTTACACCCCAAAAACTGATGGAATAGTAATAGAGGTCGGATGGCTTCCCTGATGCTGATATAGAACTTCAGAAGGTTCGTTCTCTCTCTATAGACCTCCGATTTAGGTGCTTCCAGTTGGTATAGGTCACTGTGGTTGTCTCGTTTGGGTATATAAAAGTTCATAATATTTGGCCACCTTTTGGTCTATGAATGACATGGATTTCTTTTCGGACCTATGGTAACAGTACATGACCAAACCATCAAATTTTCCCAATTTCAAAAATTCACCAAATATTCTCTAGACCTCCAAATATTACCCCCTTTAGCTTCTCAAGAAGATTTCAACAAACTCTAGATGCATGCCAAATTTCATGGCAAGAAGAACTCGTTTGGTCATACTTTGATGGAGCTCACAAATTTGGCGGTTTTGGCACCCAAAACGGCTCAAATGGGTCCAAATGGCCTCCCACATGTTCTAGCAACTCATGAACAAGTTTAAAAGCATGAAAATAGTCTGTATAACATGTCCATGTGGTCCAAATCATCATACATTTCAAACTCACTATGCTACGGGCCAAAATACATTATCACATACATTCAACAAAAGGGGCAAAACCCACATTTTCATTAATTTGGCTCTCTACATAGTTTGTACACCATATATCCATACATTTACACTTGCTACAACATTTACATCTCAAAAATAGTGGGTACATATTCATTTGGCACCACTTTACAACAAAAGAACAAAAATAAGCTAACATCTAGCTACACATGCTTCTAGGCTCCTTGGTGTGCACTTGGTTCTTCTTGAGCTCCACCTAGCATGTTAAGTTGGAAGGGGAAGCGGTGAGATTCATGGAATCTTAGTAGCTCATGCACTCATTCAAGGAAGCAATCAAGGCATATAACAAGTCAAAGCATGTAATTTGGCATCCAACCATTCTCAATCACATAATACATATTGGACATGCCATGAAAATCACAACAATGCCACAAGTAAGCTCTAGCGACTTTTGGTCTAGCCTCACCCGAGTTTAGGGACTTTTGACTTAGCCTCACTTGGTTATGAGACTTTTTGCCTTGTCTCACCCATCTCAAGGGACTTTCGGCACTACCTCACCCGAGCAATTCTCACAATCCATCACACAAGCACATTGGTAACAATGTATCATGGCAATATCATATGGCATATCTCACACAACAAGCATATACATAAACATACAATGACTATTACATCCAAGAATGCAACAAGAAAGAGTGGAAAGAGAGTTACCTTATGAGCCAGCACAAGCTTTTCCTTTCAATTCCTCTTCTCCCTTCTTGGTTTCACACTCACACCTTGATGGAGGTGCTTCTCTTGAGCCTAGACACAACAAAGAGCATAAATTACTCTCTCATAACTTAACAACTCTTAGGAGTGCTTCAGAGCAAACCTTGCTAACATATCAGAACCTAAGGTTCTCTCTCTCTCTCTAGAATGTCACCAATTCTTCCTCTCTCTCATGTTCTCATGGTAGTGGAAACAACATTTTCAAGGAAATAAAGAGGTTCAAGGGTGTTTTCCACTTTCCCTCTTCTGACCCATGCTTAAAATCCAACTAATCTCACAAACAAAACCATAGGAAGAGAAGGCAAAGAGAGGAGATCAAGATTCTAAGAAGAAAAGAGAGAAGCTTGCTTACCTTTCCTTTGCTCTTCCTCCTTCTCTTGGTCTCTCTCACTCTCCACCCCTCTTTTCTCTCCTTGGGTCGAAGTCTAGGGCAAATAAGAGAGAAAGAATGAATTGGGTCATGTAAAGAAGTCAAATTCTCGCTTTGTTCGCTTTTCCGAACTGACCCTCGCTATGGTGAAAATTAACCTTCACTACGGCGAGCTCGTATCAGCTACCTTCGCTATGGCGAGGTTTAACCTTCGCTATGGTGAGCACGTATCAGTTCCCTTCGCTATGGCGAGGTTTAACTTTCGCTACAGCGAGCTCGTATCAGTTCCAGACCCTCACTTTTGCTATGGCGCGCGCTACGGCGAGCAGCCCCCTAGTTTTTGTATGGAATGCCCGCACTCGCTATAGCTAGAATCACTTTCGCTATTGCGAACAGGCACTCTCGCTATAGCTAGACCATTTCTTGCTATAGCGAGAAGACTTAGAAAAGTTTATGGATTTCGAAAATTTTCAGCTTTCTTCTTCCTTTTTCTTCCTTTTCTTTTTCACTTTTCCCGGTTGTTACATCACTTACATGTATACATGCTTGCATCAAACTTTCAAGAAGGACAATTTGCCATTTCATACTCAAATCACATTCTAGCATTTACATAACATATCCTCTCATTTATAAATCACATATTAATACAATTATACATGTTCAAGAGGTCATAGACCATATATAATAATGGTTTACATCATTTGACATCAATATGGCCTTAAACAACAAAAACTATGCATTTTGATGTCAACCTTTCATTTTCTCATCTGGTTGGCTTCCATTCCCATGCTCTCTTAGTCCACCTAGCATGTTAGAATATTAGAGAGGAGAGGATGAGATTCAAAGAATCCTAATAGCTCATCACCCATTCAATCATACATAAAGCATGCAAAACAAGTCTCACAAATGCATGCATGGCATATGGACACGTGCAATCATTCAAGAAGCATTCTTAGCATTTGAAAAAGTCATACAAAGCATACATAGGCTTGCCAAGCAAGTAGATTGGCCTCACCCATTTACTTATGGATTTTGGATTTGCCTCACCCATTCTTTAAGAGGTTCTTGGACTCAACCATGCTCTAGGGAGTCAACCTCACTTTTAGGAGGCTCTTTACTTTGTCTCAACCAATCTTAAGGTTCTTGGCTCATCCTCATCATGGCTAAGGGTTCTTGGCCTCACCACACTCAAGCAAATTAAAGCAAATATCATAAACATCATTTAGAAAATATAATATATCATCATGGTATCATGGAGTAAGAGCTCATGCTAGAACATTTCTCATGGCTTGAAATACACATACACACATCCAAAGACAAGTAAAGCAAGCAATCATGCATGATAGAAGATGGAGAGAGCTACCTTGCTTTCATATTGCACACTTTTCCTTAAGCCTTAAATCCTCTCCCTTGACCTCACACACCCAAGAAGGTGGAGATCACTTCTCTTGGCCCAAACACATTTTATGGAAGCCAATTAGGTTCATGGAATTAATTCTAAGGCCATACAACTTGCTTAAACTTTAGCTTGACCTATAAACTCCTTTATACTTCTAAAATGCACCTAATGAAGCAACACTCCTAAAGTAAATTCTAGGCTCCATTCTTTCCTTTCAAATATGATTCTTGACTCCTTTTAAGCCTCTTGGAGTCATCACACAATTAAAACAAAGAGCCTAACTATATGTTGCTTCTTTAGGTCATATTATGGAACATAAGGCACCAACTGATTCTCTAGGCTTCCTAAATTTTTTCCAAGGCTTCCTCTCATATTTATTCATCATATATAACTCAAAAATGGGTTTAGAAAAATTTAAAACTCTTTCTAGCTATGCTATCTCCCTTAGGCTGAGACAATGCATGATTTTGCCCTCCTTGGACTTTGCTTAGTTTTTTTTAAGGAGGAAGCACATAGGGAGACTTCTAGGGATCTTAGGAACTCATTTAAACTCTTATTTAGGCCTAGGAATCATTGTACAAAATCAGATTTTACAAGGTGCAATTGAAACCCTAAAAATTACATCTTGAAATCTAATAGCTTTTTGTTGATTCCCTTTGCATATTCTTAATCTCCACACCCTTTTTCCTTAGAATCACCCTTGGTTCTACCTAAAAACCAAGTCCTCCTAGGGTTTCTTATGTTAGGCGAAATGGAGAAGGAGGAGAACCAAAGGTAGCAACCATGGGAGGAGAAATTACCTTGTTTTCTTGCTTTTTCTCACTTAAATCTTACTTTCTCCAAGCTCCTCTCTTTAAATCCGAATTTTTCCCTAAGTTTCTCCTTTAAAACAGATATGTAAATTTCTTTTTAATCAAAGGAAACAAAGGAGAATGGATGAGTGGAGGTTTGGATGGAAGAAAGCATGAAAAACTACCAAAACACTATACCTTTTTGCCTTGATTTCTCTTCTCCTTCTTCTTCCCTTGGTGTGCCTAAACCCTAGCCTTCTTCTCTGAATTTGGGCAGAAACAATTGTGTCTAAATGAGTGAGGAAGGGTGGCGCCACCTATTTATAGGTGGAGGAAAATGGCTCTTTCAAAAACTCCCATTTTGTCCTTCATTCTTAGCATTTTTGCTTCTCTTTCGTTTTAGCTCCTTTTTAATTTAGGTTCTCAATTTAGTAAAATGCCTTTGGAATCACTCAAATTGGAGCTAAAACCTTCCCGAACGAATCTGTCAAAATTTGGATACACTAACATTGGAAAACGTCCACCGAAGGGGATTTAATTGTCTCTGGACTTCCCATGGTTTTCAGAGCCTCTGAGGACCCCGAAGAACTCAAAACTTTCATTTAAAAAACCTTCCTATGTAAATTCTAAAATTTACTTAAAATTACAAAAATGCTATTACGTTTCATAAGATTTTCATTAAAATTTGTTTCTTTATTCTACCTCTATTTTTTCTTTTCATCTAAGGCTAGGATTCTCATTTTTAGGAGTCTAGAATACTTTCCAAATTTTTTGGAACCTTAATTAAGTCATTTTGGGGGGACTTCCTTTTGTATCCTATGAGTTTAGTTCGTTTACAGAGCAATCGTACATTACGTTTCTCATATTTTCTCTTATTTTCAGAGAACCAAATGTTACAATAACACCATAACTTTCTAGCTTATTTCATACTATCTCCATGTCTCATACCATGAATTCCATAAAGAGGCAAGGAAAATGATATTAAAAAGTGAATATTTTTGTGTTGCGTAGGAAATAAAAATTCCATTTAATGTCACATGCACCATGTGAGTTCATGTATCACATCCTCATATTTAGTTATATAAATACAACTTATTTTCATCACCAAAATTGGCCTAGAGCTCATGTAAGGCAAGGGAATACATAAAATTTATAATAGTAGCCTTGGCTAGAATTTTGCTTTTTCTGTCACAAACTTTGAAAATTATAAATAATTCAGAAATATCAAAATCATACATTCTTTACCATTCTGGAAAGCTACAGATGTCTAGTTTATGTTAAAAATATGTCCAGGCCATGAAACATAACACAGAAGCCGTTTGATATTCGAAAAAGTGTAAAGGTCTGACTGGCTACTGGTACTGATATAAGTTTCTACTACAAATTAAAAAAATATCTGATTAATTTCACAAAAATCCAATCCATGCAAATGATACTAATTTGAAAAGCTATAGATGTTAGCTAGAGGGAAAAAATAACTTTAGACCAGTCCAAGCACATTCAGACCTCGAAAACTAATCAAACAGTACCTAAGGTCCGTCTGAATGCCTGATACTGGGCAGAAGCTTTAAAAATTCATATCTCCCTCTCTAGGAATGTAGAGTTTCTCCCTATAAAATTTTGTGACAATTGGATATAATTTGCCCCATGAGTGACATAATTCATTTTCAGACTTGAGTGAACAGTACCCTGAACCAATTTTAGAAAATTTTTCAACTTTAAAAATTTATCAAATATTTCATAGACCTCCAAAAATTCTGCACTTTAGCTTCCTAAAAATCTCTCAACAATTTCTAAATACATGCTAAATCTCAAGTCTAGAAGAGCTCATTTGGGAAAAAAGTGGTGTAGGTTTCTAATATGGTCATTTTTGCTCCATATTAGATACCAATTGTGTCCAAATGGTCTTTCTTGATGTTTGGCACCTCTTGGGTAAGTTTACAAGTATGAAAGTATGAATATGACTTGTATGAATTACCCAAGTGGTCTCAAATCTCATGTATCTCAATTTGGCCATTTCACTTCCGTTTATACATACATTCCCTAATGCTAGTTTGCCATTATATGTCCAAAATGCACATTTCCATACATATAACCTTAACTCTCATTTATAGAGGATACATTAACATAATTATATATGTTCATAATATCGTAGGACACATACAACCATTGATTATAACATTTGCCATTGATTTGGCCTTAAAGTAACAAAATTTAAACACTTTCTTGTCACAATTTCATCTTCCAAGGTGTGGGCTCTCATTGTCTTGTCCGCTTGGTCCACCTAGCATGTTAGAACATTGGAGAGGAGGAAATGAGATTCAAAGAATTCTAATAGCTTATCTTCCTTTCAATCACACATATAAGATGCAAAACAAGTCTTATAAATACGTGCATGAGCATATTTACATGTGCAATCATTCAAAAGATATTTTCAACATTTGAGCAAGTCATACATAGCATACAAAGGCTTGCCACATAAGTGGATTAGCCTCACCCATTCACTTGTGGATTTTGGACTTGTCTCACTTATTTTTTTAGAGGTTTTTGGACTTAACTTTACTCTTGGGAGTCAACCTCACTTTTGGGAGACTCTTTACTTTATCTTAACCAATTTTAAGAGTTCTTGGCTCATCCTTACCATGGCTAAGGGTTCTTGGCTTCATCACACTCAAGCAAACCCAAGCACACATAAGAAACATCATATGAAAGCATATAGTAACATCATGGCACCATGGAATAAAAGTCATGCTAGAATACTTTTTTTCTTGAATTTGCATCCAAGGCTTAAAATTGCATATACACACATTTAAAGACAAGCCAAACATACATTCATGCATGAGAGAAGGATGAGTAAGCTACCTTGGATGCAACCACACACTTTTTCTCTTGAATTTGCTTTCCCTTTCTTGGCCTCATACACACAAAGGTGCGTGAATGATTTCTCTTTGCCTAAACACAATTTATGGAAGCCAATTAGGTTCATGAAATTAATTATAAGGCCCCACATCTTCCTTAAATGCTAACTTTGTCTATTAACTCCTTTATGGTTCCAAGAATGCACCTAATGAAGCAACACCCATCAAATAAATTCTAGGCTCCATTCTTTCCTTTCATATATGATTCTTGACTACTTTTAAGCCTCTTGGAGTCATCACACAATTAAAACAAAGAGCCTAATTACATGTTGCTTCTTTAGGTCATATTATAGGACATAAGACACCGATTCATTCTCTAGGCTTTCTAAATTTTTCCTAAGGCTTCCCCTCATTTTCATTCATCATATATGACTCAAAAATGGGTTTAGAAAAATTTAAAACTCTCCCTAGGTATGGTAACCCTCTTAGGCTGAGACAGTGAAGCATAATGGCCTTAATGGACTTTGCTTTGTTTTCTTGATGGAGGAAGCACATGGGGAGGCTTCTAGGGATCTTAGGAGCTCATTTGAACTTTCATTTAGGCATAGAAATTAAGGTATCAAGTCAGATTTTATAAGGAGCACATGAAACCCTTGAATTTCTATCTTGAATCTCAATGGTTTTTTGTTAATTTCCTTTGCATATTCTTATTCTTCACACTCTTTTTCCTAAGTTTCACACTTGGTTTTGCCTAAAATCCAAGCTCTTCTTTAACTTCTTGAGTTAGGCAAAAAATGGAGAGAAGAGAAGCAAGGGGTAGTAACCATGGAAGGAGAAATTACCTTGTTTTTCTTTGTTTTCTCACTTTCATCCTCCCTTCTTTGGCCTCCTCTCTTCAAATCCTAATTTTTCCCTTAATTTCTCCCTTAAAAATAGATCCAGACACTTCAATATAATTACAAAAAAGAAAGGGAAATGGAGAAGAAGAGGTTTGCAAGGGAAAGAGTATGAAAAACTACCAAAAATCTATACCTTTTAGCTTTGATTTCTCCTCCTCTTCCTCTTGTATGCCACTCTCCTAGGGTTTTCTCTCTGGTTTAGGGTAGAAACATATGAAGATAAATGAGTGGGAGAGTGAGGTGTCCCATATATATAGGTGGAGGAAGAAAGACTTTTCAAAAATTCTCAATTTACCCTTTGTCTTTAGCATTTTCGTTTCTAATTCATTTTGGCTCCTTTTTTAGAACTGTTTCTTCCATTATAAAATTTAGGTTCCCAATTTAGTAAAATGCCTTTGGAATTACTCAAATCAGAGCAAAAACCTTCCCAAACGAATCCATTAAAGTTTGGGTACATTAACGTTGGAAAACATCTACTGGAGGGGTTTTAACTGTCTTAGGGCTTCCCATAGTTTTTAGGGCCTCTAAGAACCCCAGAGAACTCAAAAATTTCATTTAAAAAGCCCTTCTATGTGAATTTCAAAATTTGCTCAAAATTATGAAAATTCCATTACGTTTCGTAAGTTTTTTGTTAAATTTTTTTTCTTCATTCTAACTCTATTTTTCTTTCTGTCTAAGCCAAGGATTCTCATTTTTAGGAGTCTAGAATGTTACTCAAATTTTTTGGAACCTTAACTAATTCATTTCGAGGGACTTGCTTTGAAAATGCACCTATTTTTGTCGTTTAACGAAAACTGGACATTATACACAGTACAATTAGTCAGGCCTCTGGCCATTAGCATAAGCCTAAATATAATAAAAATTCACACTACTGCTAGTCAAGCTTTTGGCTGTCAGCACAAGTCCAGTTGTAATCAAAGTAAAAAATCAAGACTCACACTAAAGCTAGTCAAGCCTCAGACTGTCAGCACAAATCCAAAAACAATTAAAACAAAAAATAAAGACACATTAAAACTAGTCAAACCTTTGGCCATCAGCACAAGTCTAATTATAATCAAAACTAAAAATAAAAACTCACACTACCGCTAGTCAAGCCTCTAGTCATTAGTACAAGTCTAACTTTTTTATGAAGATGAGCCATAAAAAGGGAAGCCCTATGATTCAGTCAGACCATTATCTAAACTCTTAAAGTTTATCCTTCGGCACATAAGTAAGTCTAAACACTTATAGTAATTACATAGCAAAGGCTAAAGGAAATGAATTTACCTAAGTTCAAGCAATTTGCAACAAGATATATAGATGCACAATTGGGATATTGTTAGCCTAAATTACAACAAGATATATAAGAAAAGTAGTAGAGAAAAGTGCAATCTAGATTTTAGGCAGGGCTATTTATTGTCTATAGGTTTACATTGAAGTCTATAAAATCTGATGGCAAACTCAAGTAGAAAAAATGTAAATAGCATTAAATTTGTACTAATCTCTAGTCATAGTCATAGCAAAAGTGTAAAAAAAGAGCTGGAAGCAACTGTGAAATTCAAGGTCAAGAAGAGATGGAAGCAAGTACATAATCCCTATGTTCTACTTATTTTTATTTTCACCTACAACTTTGTGTACATCAAACTAATTCTTTAAATATTATATTGTTTTTATTTTCACCTACAGGTTCTCAAATTCTTCATTATAATTTTCATTAAATTTTTTATCATAATAACTTAAATCGAACCATAGAAATTTCCACTTAAAAACTAAGTCAAGCCCATACACCAAGTGGTTTGCTTAACTAAGCTAGATTATACTTCAATTTGTGTGGATTTTTATAAGTAGGGGAATAAAAACTCCAGGTAGGCTAACAAAAGACTTAATTTCTATTAAATTAATTACCTTTTGTGAAGAACTTTAATTTTCTAACTGATCTAGGGAAGACGTTTCTCATAGGTTAATCCATGTTTAAACAACTAGGTTAATATTGCTTTGCAAAACATACAAGTAATGTGAAGTATCAACAACACAGTGCATAGCAGATAATAGCAAGTCAAAAATAATAAAATTGTTGTTACATTATTATTATTACAACAAGAACCTTTTAGTTGTGGATGTGTATATATTATCCCCTAGATTCATAATTCTAATAGAGGTGCTCTTAGATATGTAGTAATCCTAAAATAAAAATCTAGGTGTAGTTATAGTGTGGTACAAATTTAGGCTAAAGTTGTTGGGCTTTATGTAGAAGAGAGTAATTAACTTGGAAATATACTAAACTGCCAATAAGGCTCATATGAAACTAAAGCCAAGCTCTAATCTTCATCCAAATCCAAACCATTCCTTAAACAACATCATGATCAAGACCTTAACCTTGATACAAAACTAATATATATTATATGAAGTCCAAATAAAATTCAAGGATACTCTAAACCATAATAATAATAATAATAATAATAATCTATGTATACATATAAATTTATGCAAAAGAATATATACTTACAAATTAATGAAATGTCAAACATGTATGTTGGCTGACCAGTCAACAGTTGTTGGCTCCTACTACGATTGCCAACATTTTAAATTATTTAAATCCCAACCTTTAATAAACCTTAGGCTAATCATTTTTATATCCTTAACGTAGCTCATCAACATCCAGATCAAATTTCCAAATTAAGTGCAACGAGGCTAAGGACAGCCATAAGTTTTATATAATGATCAAGTTGCTCTTCTTATCATCATCCAAGTTTTCTTTGGAAGGTAGGGATGAATAGATTAGTCTTAGTATTGTCTTAATTCCCTTATTAAAGAATAATTAATATAAAGTTCACTTTGCATAGGAGAAATTACCTGCTGCCTTAAAAGGAATTGATTTTCTTGATAAAAAGAAAATATAATTTATTGATCCTTTACATATATGCAAAGTCTTAACTGTTACGGCAAGAAAATGCTAAAATCAAATATGGTCATTATTTGTTGCAATTGTAATCTTATGCAATTGGAAAAACCACGTTATTAAAACAATGCTTACATATTAAATTATTCTCGAGCTTTTATTTCTATTTAACATGGAAATGATATATATCCTTCTCTACTTTGTTTTCCTTAAGAATTCTACTGTGCCTAAACTTTGATCGAGTTCTAAAGTCATCATATTTGGTAGCAAAATATACCTCATAAGAAAATAAAAAATAAAAATTACCATTTGGTGTTCCTCAAACATACATGTTTGACATATCATCAATTTAGTGTTTATATATATTGAATTTTAGCTGAGAGAGAGCAGACACAGAGGTAAAACCAAAGTATACTCAGTGAGATGATGGAGAAAGGGAAAGAGAGAGACCAACCTTAGCTGCCAGAGGAGAGAGTTTGGTTAATAAGAGCTCCAACAATGACCTTTGATGGAGCTTCAAATAGTAGCGACAATGAGCTTTGAACCAAAAGGAGTACTGCATGCAGGGGAATAAGAATGGTTTAGGAAATCAAGCCATAGTAGAATACAATAGAAAAAGAAGAAAAGGATTAGCCCAAGCACATAAGCTTCAATCATTTCCAAACTTTCCAATCCTTGGCTCCAATCACTTCCAAACTCTCTAAACCCTAGTACACAAGTTCCAAGTAGCCCAAAAGATGGAAGATCCCCTCTTTAGTTGAAAATGAGGGATATTTGAGCCATAGCATTTGTTCAACCTCAAAATGCAATGTTTTAGTAAATTATAGTTCGCTATAGCTAACATATAGTTAGTCGCGGCTGAGAAGCCTCGGGTTCTCTTTGGCTTCTTTGTCCAAGTATTGGCCACAGCTAACGTATTAATTGGCTATGGCTAAAACTTCTCTAGATTGTTCTGCTCCTCCATGAAAGTATTGGCCATGGCTAAAACTTCTTTGGATTGTTCTGCTCGTCCATGCAAGTATTGGCCATGGCGAAAACTTCTCTGGATTGTTCTGCTCTTCCATGAAAGTATTGGCCGTGGCTAACTATTTATTTGGCCAAGGCGAATAGTCTTTTGCCAAACAAAGCTTCCAACAAGCATCTTAGCTTACCCAAAACATTCATCTGCAAAAGTATAAAACTATGGATGAATCAAAAGTATCCTAAAATGGAGTAAAAATTGCATAATTAATCTGAAAGTGATATAATTAAGCTTAACCATCAAAAAGCACATTTTCTATTTTGAGTATGATTTATATACAAAAATACACCAAAAGGTATGCACAACTCAAGGAAAATGTGATGAAAAGGCATGAATTTAGAGAGGTTATTGAGTTGTATATATGAATTGCATCTTTATTTTGATTAATAAATATTTCTTATTTAAAATTTAAAATATAGTTCAATCATAATTTAAAATTAAAAGATGTGATTTCAATTATAAAAGTAGTTTTGATTAATAAATAATATTGTTGACTATATAATTTTTTGAGAAATTGAGTTTCTCTTACACAACTTATAACTTTAAATCAAAATAGGAGAATGATCAATATATCTTAAATTTGTTTAATTCTTGTTTCTTTATATATGAAAAAAAAGGATTATAAATATTTAAGTCATTGTAGAAAGTAGAAGAAAAAACCAATTGTAGGCTAAAAACTATATTTCCATTATGTTATAAGGCTTCCTTAATTGGCTCACTTCTTCTTAAGAAAACTTTTGTGCTATTTCATTTCTTCTGCTTACCAAAAACAATGCTTCCAATACATTTGAGGTCTCTTTATCTTATTGACCTATTATTAACTTATTCATTGAATCCCTATACTATATATGTTAGCTATTATTATTTTTAAATTATCCCTTTTTTTTTCTTTAAATGAGTTTGATAATTTACCATATTTGTTTTATTTTCAATTTATAAAAAATTATAAATAAATAGTGCTTTTGTTTACTAGAAATACATCTTCTAATCAAATTGATTTATGAGTTATTCAATTAATTTTTTTTAGTGAGATATTATTCAATTAAATTTTAGTACAAAGTATGATGGATTTTAAATTTTAAGTTTTTAGGTTTTTATTAGGAAAAAAAATTACTCATCCCAACAGACACAAATTATTCTCTTTTTTTTTTTTAAGTGAAAAAAGTATCTTCATTTTATAAGAAAGTAATAGTAGTTAAACTTATTATCAAAATCGAAGAGTTATTAAATAATAAAATAATGTTAGAGCACGATCTATAACTAAGTCAATATTAATTTATTATATCAAATTCAACAACTTCTATATTATCATCTTAACAAGTTTTTTTTCTTTGTTAGAAGGGAAAAAATAAGCTTTCTTATCCCTTGGACTCTCATAGGTAGGAAATGAAAATTTATTGCACATGTAATTGGAAAAAAATATGAACGAACACAAATCAAATCTCAATTAAAAATGAAAGAAAATAAAAAAGGATATTAATTATATTCTTGCATATAGTGTAATTAAAAGAGATTGAGGGGAAAAAAAAGAATAGGTCTAAAAATAAAGTAAATTGGATATATACTCTTTTATATTATTCTTTCTTTCTAATTACATAACTACAGAATATGTATTGGATTTTAGATCATGCCCTCCACATCTTTTTGGATTTTGCACTTGTTGGTTTTTAGTTTTTGCTTCATTTAAGAGAATTTGAGAAATTTGAAATTTAAATGAGAGAAAGATTTAGCCTTCGGAAAAGAAAAAACCTTGACATGATCACTTAAGAAAAAAGTGCTAACAGAAATAGAGAAACAATATGAAGAATGTGTGAATTTAACTGAGATCATGACAAAGAAGAAAAACCAATTAGGAGCACAGAGAGGTGAGAGACAGGTAACATGATTAAAGGATAGTAGCCGAGTGGAGTCATTTTTAATATTTGTAAAATTTTGGAAAAGAGACATATTGTCATTATTTTTTTATATAATTTATCTTTTGAATTTTGTTGAGTGAAATATTTATTTCACTTTTATTTCTTTTGTATATTTTTAATACAATCATTCCTTATACACAATTCTTTAAATTATGATTTTAAATTTGTAAACTTTTTTTTACTATTTTTAGTTAATTAAATATATTTTATATTTATATTATTTATTATTTAAAATAAATAAACTATACGTTTTCTAATATTTGAACATGAATGGAGACCTTTTATTGCTCATAGAATAATTAAGAACATTAGTAATTATCACATTTTACTATTTTGATATTGAAATTATTAAATTATTAATTTCAATTATAATATATAAATTATTAAATTATAATATATATGTATGTATACAATTAATAATATTGAACTAATTTTGAATAGTTTCATATATATATATATATATATATTCAAGGCATTACATCATATAAATCATTGAAAAATAATATTTAAATAATTTGCGATGGATTTAGCTACAGATTAGTGACGAAAACCTTTGTGACAGAAATTTCGTCGCTAAATTAGTGACAGAATATTCCATCACAAAACAGGAATTTATTATTGCACTTAGTAGTGACAGATCTTTCCATTGCTGAAATTTGTCGCTAACTTGATTTGTGATGGATTAGTGACAGAAATATTTGCGACAAAAAATTTTCATCGCTAATTCCGTCTTACAAATTAGCGACAGAATTAGTGATGGATTTGTGATGAACTTGTGACGGAAAAATATTCCGTCGCTAAATTCCATCGCAAATTTGCTGTTTTTTTGTAGTGTCCCCTAAACTTAAAATAAGGACTTAAACAAATAAGAAAGTGAAACAAGAAAAATAACAGAGTTTGGAACAATTGCAATTTTGCATAATATGATCTCGGTCAAAATCCTCATTCCCACACATATGCTTCCATTTTATTATTACAAAATGTCAACTTTAGTTCTCAATCATGTATTCGAATGAAATGGCACAAAAGAATTATCACACCTGGCAAACACAAAATTAGTATTAAGACAACACTTCAGTGATGTTTTAGAGGAACCAACCTAATAAACATCCATTATATTCCATGAAAAATTCTTCAGAACATGATTACACATTGTTAAATAATATCAAGTGGAGGTATGTGAGCTAAAAGTCAAGCAATGAAGCTCAAAAATAAAAAAAATTGACACATTTAACAATAAATTTTAGCACTGGACAGCACAGAACAATGTTCATTCAAAAATTAATAACTCATTCATCTAAACTCCAAAAAATATGTACCACATTTTCCTAGAAACTAACTCATATGAAAAATTTCGCATTTGTTTCATGTAAAAAATCATTCAGATATGTTCCTAGTAATTCGTCAAAGTCAGATCAATGACTATTCATTTCAAAATAGAGTGCTGTTTAAAAACATGGAAAATTCCAATAGCAATTTAGCTTGTTGGTTTTGAAAATTTAATGTGAACAACTAACCATGACAACAATTCAACATGCAAAATTTTACATCAAAATTCTAAGCTAGTAAATTTCAGTAAAATTTCAAGTTTAAGTTCCAATATGCAATCACAGTCAAGTCAAAACAATGTAAGAAGGAATGTCAAAATAAGAAAGATTAATTTCCCAATACACGAGCTTATATAAAGAAGTATAACAAAATGAATTTAAAAGTGAGTTGAGATTGTTGGAAAATTTTATTTTTGTGGGCTCACATTAATTGCATTATTTGTTTTCTAAATATGGGCTATCTAATGATCCATCAAAATATTATAGCCCAAATTAATTTCTAAGTGATTATAAATCAATTAGCCTAACATACACTTAATATTAGGTTAGATGAATGGTTAAAAGTGTGAGCTATTAAGTTTTATTAAAATGTGTAATGAGAACATCTAGTAAAATATTATTTTAAGACTAAACTAAGTCTTTTCTCTAATCCTAATTTGATAGGCTTCCTTATCTAAAGCCGTTATCAAGCCTTGGGCTATAAAAAAAAAAGATTTAATAACAACTATGGAAAAATTAGATATGTTCTTAATTAATTCTTATTTAGTGTTCTAAAATTATGCATTAGTTTTGTATTGTTACTATATTGATTAAATTAGAATTTTAGTATAATAAATATTATGGAGATCACTCCCTTAAATCCTTGCTTCATACACTCTTTGACCTTTCCTCTCAATTAGAACCAAGAATCACTTTTAAGATTGATCTTCAAGTTCCAATTCTCTTTATTATTAACTTACAAAAACCTTGAACAAGTAAAAAAAAAAACAAAGAAATAAAGTGAGGTCACGAGAGATAATAAGCAAAAACAAACAAGACTAAAAGCTTAAACATAAATGTGCTTTCTTTTGAGTGTTTAGCTAGACTATGTTTATATAGATTTCTGGCATTAAATGAGGTATCATTCCAACTTGTTGCTTTTCCACGTGCGTGCCACATAGGCTTAGCATAATTCAAACCACCTTGAATAGTGTTTTTTGCCTTTCCTTGATCAAAAGATTTTTTTTTCTTTGACATTGAGATCAAGTGGTTCGAATATAGCTCTAGTAAAAGATGCTACAGACAACAAAACTTACAAAAACTTAACAACACCTCACTATGTTGTCATAACTTGTTAGTATCTAAGAACAACAAGCTACCATATCATAATAATCAACTAGAAAATACCTGTTCCTAACCTAAAACAAGGGTTCTTAACTTTTCTCATAGGTAGAGTACACATATGTGTCAAGAAAGTTTGGAAAAATCAAGATGGCAAAATTTTCACAAGAAGCTAAACCTATAACAGTGCATAAGAAATTAATCATAGTTACTATCATCAAAACACTACACCAATTTTTCTTAAGTAACAAGACATATAAATGAACTCATAAGCCAAAAATTAGATCTAGACTCCTTGTAGATTAGTACAGAAAATTCACATAAGTATAAACAAAAATCGAAAAGTAGCAAAACAAAAAATTGGTACATGCTATTGTTCTAAACAAATTTGACTTATCAAATGAACTAAAAAAATTGCAAAATTTTACAGAAGATAGCTAACATATATATAAATAATGTGGAAAAATTTCAAGGGGTCATTTCTATGCTGCACTCAATAAATTCACAAAAAATGCCTAGAGGATGAAAAAATTGATAAATCAGGGCAATTAGAATGGTACTAAAAAATTGGGTGATTTAACCACATAAATGTAGTGCAAAAATTATGATAAAGCGCAAGAGAAATTAAACAAATAGATGATCAAGCCTTTAAAAAATCAAAGCAAACTTCTATCTCTACAATTCATAGTAAATTCAATAAGTTGCAGTAGAGAAACAACAAAATGCAGTATTAACCATAGTGAATAATTAGTGCAAAAGAATGAATAAGTAAATGACCTCCATGGTTTGGCATGCCTTTGCTCTAGATAACAAGCAAAGAACAATGCCCAGCAATAGTGCCAAAAGCTTGATTACAAGAATTTAGCATATCATTGTACAAGAATAAAATAAATTTCATCTCTGACAATAGCATCACAACCTTGATGGTGACCTCTTCTTTTTTCATTCTAGATGGCAAGTATACAAGTCATTCGAGAAGTATGATGTCTTGAATAAACAAAGCTGATCCTATGGAAATTGGTACTTATTATTCTAGAGTTCTTATAGGTGTTAGAAAGTTAGTTGTCATGTACTTATGTCTATGGACATAAGTATAATAGTAGCCTAGGTTCCCCTAGTTATTAGGAATCAAAAGAGAAGAAAATGTTATTTAAACTACATGCAACCTATAATAAATGCAAACACTCAAGACTCTCTAGCCTAGACTTTAGACACAAAATTATCAAATAAATCTTAGGTTTATGCATCTTTAAGTGTAAAGCTCATTTTTGACAATGCTTTGGTTGTGGTAGGCTAATTTTTATTATTGTTGTTTATTTACACATCTTAAGATAACAATCTTAGGATATCCTAACTTGTTGTTACATACTATGGTTGGTTAGGATATGCACATAACATTTTGTGAATTACTAAACTAACTAGCATAAATAGCTCATTGTCATGTTGCATTCTATACTAATTACTTAGGTCTCAATTAAGCAAGCACCTTGAGTGCAAGCTAATTGGTAATTGCATTATGTGTAGAATAGTGAGCATCAACCATTACCACTTTGTTAACACTCACCAATCCCTGCCTAGTTGATTTTCAAGTGCTTGTATCTGATTAATTAACACCTAAATTCATTTCCATGACATTTAAATGCTAATCAATGGATTAGATACAAAAATATCACATAGGAGCATTAAGCTATGTAACACCATAGATTTCTAGCCTTGGCTCATGTTACTTCTAAGTCTCACGCCATGAATTACACAAGAAAGTGAGAAAATGGCATTAAAAGATTGTATTTCTTTGCATTGCGCTATGCATAAATTTTTCTTTCAGAGTCCCATGGGCCATATTGTAACGTCCAGTTTTTGTTAAATGACGAAAATGGACGCATTTTCAAAGCAAGTCTCTTAAAATGGATTAGTTAAGGTCCCAAAAAATTTGAGTAACATTCTAGACTCCTAAAAATGAGAATTCTTGCCTCAAACAAAAGGAAAAATAGAGCTAGAATGAAAAAATAAATTTTGACGAAAATCTTTCGAAACGAAATGGTATTCTCGTAATTTTGAGCAAATTTTGGAATTCACACAGGAGGGCTTTTTAAATGAAAGTTTTGAGTTTTCTGAGGTTCTTAGAGGCCTTTAAAACCATGAAAAGCCCCGGGATAGTTAAATCCCTTCCAATGGATGTTTTCCAATGTCGGTGTATCTGAACTTTGTCGGATTCGTTTGGGAAGGTTTTAGCTCCGATTTGAGTTATTCCAAAGGCATTTTACTAATTGGGAACCTAAATTTCATAATGGAAAAGACAGTTCTAAAAAAGAAGCTAAAACAAAGGAGAAACAAAAATACCAAGAATGAAGGGCAAAATGCGAATTTTTGAAAAATGCTTCTTCCTCTCCTTATATATAGGTGACGCCCCACTCTCTCCTTCATTTAGACTCAGAATTTTCTGGCCAATTTCAGAGAAGAAGGCTAGGGTTTAGGTGCACCAGGGGAAGAGAAAAAGAAGGAGAAATCCAAGCTTTAAGGTATGAAAATTTCCTTATTTTTCATGCTTTCTCTTAGCCAATCTCTTCTCCTCCTTTTCCCCTTTCTTTTCCATGATTTTGCTGAAATTTTTAAGGGCTTTTTTGAAGGAAGAAAAGAGGGGAAATTTCAAAATTTAGGGGAGAAGGCCAAGGAAAGCAAAGAACAAGTAAGAAAAACCAAGGAAATCAAGGTATCATGCAATCTTTCCACTTGATCTTCTTCCTCCCTTCTCTTGTGAGCATTTCGACCTATATATGGTCAGCCTTAGAGAGTTAAGTTTTCAACCAAACCAAGGGTGAATCTTAGGAATTTGAGGGAGAAGAACAAGAATATGCAAAGAAAACAACAAACTAGCCATTATATTTCAAGATGCAAAACTTAAGGTTTCAAGTGCACCTTGTAAAATCTGATTTTGGATGATGATTCCTAGGCCTAAATAAGAGTTTAAATGAGCTCCCAAGATCCCTAAGAGGCTTCCCACATGCATCCTCCCTTGAGAAAACAAAGCAAACTCCATGAAGCCCCATTTCCTCCATAGCCTAGGCTTAAAGGGGTTTGTGGAGTTAGGGAAAGTTTTAAATTTTTTTAAACCCATTCTTGAGTCATATATGATGAACAAAAATGAGAGGAGGCCTAGGGAAAAATTTAGAATCCATAGAAAGTGAGTTGGTGCTTTATGTTCCATATATGACCTAAAGAAGCAACCTGTAGTTACACTCTTGGTTTTGATTGTGTGATGACTCCAAGAGGCTTAAAAGGAGTCAAAAATCATATTTGAAAGGAAAGAATGGAGCCTAGGATTTATTTGAGGGGTGTTGCTTCATTAAGTGCAATTATGGAACCATAATGAGGTTTATAGGTTAAGGTAGTGTCAAAGCAAATTGTATGGCCTTAGAATTGAGTTCATGAACCTAATTAGCTTACATGAATTGTGTTTAGGCCAAGAAAAATCATCCCCATGCAATTGTGTGTGAAAGGCCGAAAAAAGGAGCATTCTTTCAAAGGGAAGAGTGTGTGGTTGCTTTTAAGGTAGCTCTCTCCACCTTCTCTCATGCATGGATGTGTGCTTAGTTTGTCTTAGAATGTGTGTATTTCTATTTTCAAGCCATGAAAATTATGCTAGGATGATTTCATATGCCATGATTTCATGATGACATATTATGTTTCTGAATGATGTTATGATGTTTATTTGGATTTGCTTGAGGCCAAGAACCCTTAGCCATAGTGAGGATGAGCCAAGAACCTTTAAAGATTGGTTGAGACAAAACAAATAGTCTACCAAAAGCAAGATAGACTCCTAAGAGCAGGGTTGAGTCTAAGAATCTCTTAAAGAATGGGTGAAGTAAGTCCAACATGTAACACCCTAAAAATTAATTAAGGTGTTAATCATGGATTTGGGTTAATTAAGAATAATTAATATAAAATAATTAGGCAAGTTAAGTGAATGAAAATTTTAGAGAGATGAATTATTAATATGAGTTTGAGATTTAATTGAGTTAGAAACCCCATCTAGGCCTAAATTAAATTAAATAGGCCATGGTTAGAAACTAATAGAGGCCCAAGAATTTTAGATGCAAACCCAACTTCCTATTGTGAGTCTTGACCTAAGAGAGACCACCTAGCAATGGCCCAATTTGGTTTAATGAGTTAGGAAACCAAGACCCAACTTACATAAGCCCTTGTAATTGGCCTAATATCCCTTAGGCAGACCTCAACTATGTGGGCTCTTAAAACCTTGACTTAACCCAACTAAAAGTCTGAATTGTTGAAATTGGTCTAACAAATTAAAACTTCAGCCCAACAACTAATGGGAACCTAATAGGTCATTGGGTTGATAGGTCAACCCATAACCCATTTAGAACCCAACTTAAAACCTTAAAAAATAGTTTAGCCACCCCCATTCTGCAGAAACACAAGAAACAAAAAGGAAATTTGGAGGTCCAAAGGGGAAGCTAGGGTTCTTGACACATTTCCACCATTTCCCACTTTTAGAGTAAGATTCAACAAAGGTAATAATTATATAACTTAATCTTCTTCTCTTTCTCTTTAATTTGACCTAATTGGCTTCTCATTTGGAGCATTTTCACCATACCCAAAATCTGAAATGTGGTTGTTTGGTATTTTTTTAGAAGATTTTCAGAGGTAGAGGCTAAGAGGGACATTGGGTAAGTGTAAACTCTCCATTCTAATGTATTTTCTACTAGTTTAAGACCCCTATGGTTGATTTGTAGTATGGTTATTAATTCTATATGAATTTGCTTAGGAATTAGGGTGATACATTGAAGTTTCAGGCAGAGGACATATTCAATCCGAATTTGGGAATTTGTAGTAGTTAGGTAAGTGTCCTCTGGGTAGCCATGAGTATTTTAATTCCTTAGGTACCTGTTGCTGCTATACATTATAATTTAAAGTAGTAATCTTTTGATGTTATGGTTATAGGGAGATTTTGGCACTGTTGATGGCTTTTCAATTGTCTGCAGAGTGAGGTAACTGAGGTTCATGTTAATTCCAAGCATATATCTATTTTAATTTTTTATTTGTTGCATGATTATGATTTTGATGCTAAATGAATTAGTTAGCTATCTGTTATGTGTGATTGGACCTTGTAAGTCCATGGTAAAACTGTAGTGCGGCTGTCACCCGTGCATGTGCTTCAATTAGGCACTGGCTTATGATCAAATCCTAGATACACTGAGCCCTGGTTGTGCTCATTGGGGAGTGGGTGCTGTGGATGGGCCTCTCCCAGTGTTATTAGCCTTTAACATGTGGAATTATGATTACTAGTATGGGATAGTAATTATAGATAGCCTAATTGTTTCATTTACTGATATGGCTGGCATATTTTCTGATGCTTATATGAAATCATGCATATAATAGGAATATATGAATGGAATTTGCTTTAGTTACTGAGATTTGCATCTCACCCCATTTCATAGGATTATACTTTCAGGTGAAGGCTCTTTGGGTAAGGATAAAGGGAAGCAAGTGGATGAAAATCCATGAGCTCTAACCATATGTGGAGAATACTACACTTAGACTGATTTAAATATAGTAGATACTAAATTTTGTATTCCTTTTTTTGTATAGCATTATCATGTAATCATGTTGCCACGTGTAGGTGATTATATTTTGGTTACTTAGAATGTATCTATTGAGGAGTTAGGCCTCATTTTGGTTTGGTATTGGATATATGAACTTATAACCTCTGTTATGAACTATGTTAAACTTATAATGTGTTTACTCTTTGGGAAATATAATTATGTGATACATTGGATGTAGACCTGGACTAGTGATGCATGAAATCTCTAATGGAATGTGTATTTGAATGACAATTGTTAGTAGCCTATGAAATTATTGTCGACATTAATTTATGAACTTGCTGATATATGGTAGCTAGATAAGTAGGAATTAACACCTAGGTCTTGGATTGGTAACAATAGATAAGCTGGGTAAATTAGGTAGGGGAACGCTATTAGAGTCCTACAATTTAAGGTAGAGTGTCCCTAGGGTGTCATTAGAGAAAGAGTGGAGAGTATGAGACAAGATTTTAGAAGTTATAGGATCAAAAAGCATTTCACTATGGCCAAAATAGTCTTAGCCACGACCAATAAAGGCGAAGTTGCCTAGGGAGAGTACCAGAGAGTAATTTGCCACGGTGAGAAATGGAATTAGTCGTGGCAAAATGTGAGAGGCCAAACTGGAAGTTGTCTAGAGGGTAATTCGCCGTGACTAAATGGGTAACAGAGAGAAATTAGCTATGGCAAAAGGGAAAATTTGCCACAGCCAATAGCGAGAGGTGAGTGAGGTAGGCTCTAAGAGATCTCCTCGTCACAGCCCCATGTAGGCTCGCTGAGGCGAAGATCTAACTCACCGAGACGTAAAGATACAAGAGTGAACCTAAAAGTAATTGGTTGCGGTGCAAGGACATTAAGCTGCGGCTAACAGTTCCAAACTCTCATTCTAACCTAGAAACCTTAGTTTTTCCTATGGTAACCTTAAGGGATGACTTAGAAACATTGGTAGAAGATTCTTGTGAGTTGGAATTAATAGGTAATAGAATCAAAGACTTATTAATGAGGGTTTGTTTCTCTTGTGTACATGAATGCATGTAATTATTTAGTTGATGACTCTAATAACATTAACGTTCAATTTTCCCACATTTTCGGAATGTAATTAGTCGTAATAACTTTTAATCCAGATTTATGATTGTTAATTATATTTAACCTTAATTACAATTATTAAAAGTTAGGGATGTCACACAACATCCATAAAAAATTAGGTGAGCCTAAACCACTTATTTGACAAGCCTTTGTATGCTATGTATAACTCTCTCAAATGATGAAAATGTCTATTGAATATTTGCACATGTCAACATGACTATATATGCATTTATGAGACTTGTTTGCATCCATTATGTATGATTGAATGGGAGATGAGTTATTAGGATTCTTTGAATCTCGTTCCCTCCTCTCCGATGATCTAACATACTATGTGGACCAAGTGGACAAGGTAATGGAAGCCAACCACCTTGAAGAGAAGAGCTTGACACCAATATGCATAGTTTTTGCTTTTTAAAGCCATAATGATATCTAATAATGTAAATTATTATTGTATATGGTCTATGACCTTTGGAACATATGTAATTATGATAGCATGTCATGTTTAAATGGGAGAATGTATTAGGTGACCACTAGAATGCAAATTGAGTATGTATGGACAATGTGGCTTCTTGAATGAGTTATTGAAATTGTGCATGAGATGGCCAAAATGAGATGCATGAGGGTTAGGACCAATTGGACAGCCTACACAAGTCCTAATTATGCTTTTAGACTTGCCCAAAAGGTGTCAAACCCTGAGAAAAGCTATTTAGACATTTTGGTATCCCATATGGAGCAAAAATTGACTAATTTAGAACATTATGTCACTTTTTATCCAAATGAGTTTTTTTTTTATATGAGATTTGGCATGGAATTAGAGCTTGTTAAGAGCTTTTTAGAAAGGTAAAGAAAATAATTTTCAAAGGTCTACAGAATATTAGATGAATTTTCAAATTTGGCAAATTTTTTGGTTTTGGTCATGTCACTGATCACTCAAGTCCAAAAATGTAATCTATCACACAGGGCCCAAATGATGTCTAATTGCCACAAAATTTTATACAAAGAAACTAGACATTTCTAGTGACTTGTGTCAACTAGAAGCACCTCATTTGGATGTCTAGAGATGGAAATATGAATTTTCAAATAATCTATCCAGTATTAGAAACTCCATCTGACCTCAATTATTATTTGATTGAATTTTGAGGTCTGGCATGCTTGAGTTGGTATAGAGTTATTTTTTCCCTCTAGATAACATCTAAGGATTTCTATATTGGTATCATTTTCATATATTGGATTTTTATAAAATTAATTGGAAATTTTTGAAGTTTGCTACAGAATTCTATGACAGTACCAATGGACAGTTTGACCTTTAGACATTTTTGAATATCAAACATCCTCTGTGTGGGATGTTTGGTCTGAACATATTTTTAGTATAATGTAGACATTTATAGCTTTCAAGAATAACCAATAATGTATTATTTCAATTTTTATAAAATTAGTTATGATTTTTCAAAATTTGTGATAGAAATGAGCAAATTTTGGCCAAAATGAATATGTATATTTTATGCTTCCAATTGACTTCCACGAGATGTAAGGCATATTTGATGATGGAAATGAGTTGTATTCATATAATTAAATATGGAAATATGTTGTATAAGCTCACATGATCTATGTGACACTGAATGAAATTTTTATATACGACGCAACGCAAGGAAATGTATTATTTTTAATATCTTTTTCTTACTCTTTCATGGAATTGATGATGTAAAGCATGGGATTGTCGTGGAATAAGTTAAAAATATGTGGTGTTACATTTTTGGTATCAAAGCAAAGGTTTAGGCTCTTGATGTGGGTTGTGGCTTGTGTTTATGAGTTGCCTAGATGCATATGAGCTATGCTATGGATGAATTGAGTGTGTTTGATGGTGAAAGTGTTCCCTTTTTCATGTCAAAGTTTGTTATGATGTTTCAGCAAGATGATGAATATTAGGAGAGGTAGGCCCTCTGGAGAGGCTCGTGCTGATGATAGAGCTAGGCCTAGTGATCCAGTTGCTAGAGCTCTATAATCTATTATGGCTCACTTGGATCAGCAACAGGCTGTTATCATGCAGTTACAGGAACGACTTACTGAGAGAGATAGTCAGGGCCTTACACCTACTCCTCCTCAGCCACCTCCACACTTAGATCATCTCAAGCATTTAAGGGTGACTCATCCAGATCCATAGCCACACATAAAAATGGTTGCCCCTATTCCACTAGCTCAAACGCCTCCTACACAGCAGTAGCTCTCAACCAGAAAAATTATTAGGCAGTTCAAAAAATTCAGGCCTCTCACCTTTAACAGTGAGATGAATTCAGATAAAGCTTAGGCCTAGATCATACAGCTAGAAAAGATATTCGAGGTGATGGAATGTGCGTTTGTGCAAAAAGCCAAGATAGCAGTATTTCAATTACAGAAAAAGGCAAATTATTAGTGGAAGGGCACCGAGCCTATTCTGAGGGTGAGGAACTCGCTGATTACATGGGACGTATTCCTCCAGGTATTTCAGGAGAAATACTTCCCTAGCCCAATCAGAGATGAGAAAGAATTAGAATTCATTCTTTTAAAGTAGACTGAGGGGATGTCCGTGGACCAATATGTGGCGAAGTTTGTATAGCTCTCACGATGCTCTTTTTACTTACAGAGGCACGATGATGAGAGATGGAGAGTAGATAGATTAGAGAAAGGCCTGTTCCCTGAGATTAGAGATAAGGTAGTGCTACAGAGAATCAGGTACTTTAATACCCTTGTTAAAGTATGCAGAGTGATAGAGACAAATCTAGGATGATGTATCCTACCTCTAGTGCTAAACGACCCCTCCCTAAGCCCAAGAGACTTAGAGAGGGATCACTGGTTACAGTGACCAACAAGAGAAGTGGCAAAGGACAGTGGAGCTGGAAAGGCAAGAGACAGAGGACTCAGTCCAGTTGAGGTAGCTTCACACCTGTCAAGTGTGGTAGGCCAGGACATATGACCAGGGATTGCACCCAGGCTCCTTCGCAGATCACACACAGTGGAAGATGGCTCCTCCTCCCAGACATCAAACCCAGGGTAGAGTCTTTGCCCTATCATAGTAGGAGGCTAGCTAGTCCCCGAGTCTGATTCAAGGTATTATTAGAATAAATGATTTTTCTATGACTGTATTATTTGATTCGGGTGCTAGCCATCTTTCATATCATATGACTATGCTAGGAGGTTGGGTCTGAGTATGCATACACTTCCATATGATTTACATGTATCTACCCTCATAAGAAACGAAGCTATTACCTCCTATGCTTGTTTGAATTGTGTGATCTCGTTTAATCATTACCTTACCACCCTTGATTTGATTTGTATGCCCCTTGTTGATATTGATGTGATTATTGGCATGAATTGGATGTTTGCAAATAACACCACACTAGATTGTAGCAACAGATGTATTACTTTACTTGAATGTAAGACTGTGCCTAGTATAAGGGCCTGGTTATCTGTCATGACCACCTCTCAGGCTAAGAGATCTCTAGGGCATGGTTGTCAGGGGTATCTAGTTTTCTTTTCAGTCTAGGCTGAGGTAGAAGAGGGTATAGAGGAAATTCTCATAGTGAGGGAGTTCCCAGAGGTATTCCCCATAGAGATTAGTAGACTACCCCCAGAGAGAGAGGTCGAGTTTCCTATAAATATTGTACTTGGGGCAGGTCCAGTGTCTAAGGCCTCATATAGGATGGCCCTCACTGAGCTAGCTGAACTTAAGAAATAGATAGAAGAGCTTTTAGAGAAGGGTTTTATTAGACCCAGTGTCTCACTGTGGGGAGCTCCAATCCTATTTGTAAAGAAGAAAGATGGGAGCCTTAGATTATGTATAGATTACTGGGAACTCAATACAATAACCATTAAGAATAAGTACCCTCTCCTTCGCATAGATGACCTCCTAGATTAGTTAGTAGGAGCATAGTATTTTCTAAGATAGACCTCAAGTTGGGATACCTTCAGCTTAGAATAAAGGTTGAGGATATTCCTAAAACAGCTTTTAGAACTAGATATGGGCACTATGAATTTTTAGTTATGCCCTTTGAGTTGACGAATGTACCCGTAGTATTCATAGATTACATGAATAAAGTCTTCAGGCCATATTTAGATAGATTTATAGTTGTCTTTATAGATGACATCCTCATCTACTCAAAAAGTAGAGAGGAACATGAGCAGCACCTGAGATTAGCCTTAGAGACACTGAGAGAGAAATAATTGTATGTTAAACTTAGTAAATGTGAGTTTTGGCTCACTAAAGTTCAGTTTCTAAGTCATGTGATCTCCCAGGCAAGGGTCGCAGTAGATCCCCATAAGGTAGAGGCAGTGTTACAATAGGAGAGACCTAGGACAGTGACAAAGATCATGAGCTTCTTAGGTTTAGCAGGTTATTATAAGAGGTTCATTTAGGGCTTTTCTCAGATAGCGATACCACTGACCTGGTTTACTAGAAAGAATGTGCTATTTTTGTGGAATGAGAAATGTGAGAGTAGTTTCTAAGAATTGAAGCAAGAGTTGACCATGACCCCAGCTTTAGTACTCCCTAACCTTAGAGAGACTTTTATAGTCTATAGTGATGCTTTAAAGAAAGGGTTAGGATGTGTGTTTATGCAGAAAGGCCGAGTGGTAGCTTATGCTTCTAGATAGTTGAAACCTCATGAAGAAAACTACCCCACTCACGACCTAGAATTAGCCACAGTGGTGTTTGCTTTGAAAATATGGAGACACTACTTATATGGGGCAGCTATAGAAATTTACAGCGATCACAAGAGCCTTAAATATTTATTTGAATAGAAAGAGTTGAATATGAGACAGCGGAGATGGTTAGAATTTTTGAAAGACTATGATTTCACACTAAAATACCATCCCAGTAACACTAATGTGGTAGCTGATGCCCTAAGTAGAAAATCCATACACATGGCTTGTATGATGATCTGAGAGCAATAATTGATTGAGAGATTTAGAGATATGAATCTCTCTTATGCGGTGTATTAGTGGAAATTATTAATGAGTGAAAGTTGAATAGAAAATGACCTAAGGAAACAAATAAGAGAGGCCTAGCAGACAGATGACCATGTAAGTAAGATTAGAGCCCAGATAGCCTAGGGTAATATTTAGGAGTTCAATCTATCTAAGGATGACATCATTAGATACAGAAATAGGCTATACGTGCCTAGAAATACAGAAATTAGAGAGAAAATATTAGATGAGGCACATAAGAGCAGGTATACCATTCATCCAGGTAGTAATAAAATGTACCAGGATTTAAAGAAAATGTGCTAGTGGCTTGGAATGAAAACAAACATAGCAGAGTACATTTCCTGATGTCTAGTATGCCAAAGAGTCAAAATATATTATCCCGAAATGGAAATTGGATAATATAGCTATGGATTTTGTCATGGGTTTGCCCAGGACATCATCGAGGCATGATGCAATATGGGTAATAGTGGATAGGTTAACAAAGTCAGCACACTTTTTACCTATGAAAGCCACTTATACCCAAGATAAGTTAGCCCAACTATACATCAAGGAGATAGTTAGATTGCATGGCGTGCCTAGGAGCATAGTTTCAAATAGAGACCCCAGATTCACATCGAATTTCTGGAGATCATTACAGGATGCTCTAGGTACCAAACTCAGATTTAGCACAACCTATCACCCTCAGATGGATGGACAAACAAAGAGAACCATCCAAACCCTAAAAGACATGTTGAGGGCGTGTTTCTTAGAAATGAAAGGAAACTGGGATACATACTTGCCTCTAACAAAGTTTGCCTATAATAATAGTTATCATGCAAATATACAGATGGCACCGTATGAGGCATTGTATGGGAGGAAGTGTAGGTCTCCGATGTGTTGGGTTGATCTAAGAGAGCAGAGCCTTATAGGCCTGGATTTAGTGGACTAGACTTTTAGACAAATAAAAACCATTAGAAAGAAACTCCTAACGACCCAGAGTAGACACAAAAGTTATGCAGATAAATGTAGATGATCGTTAGAGTTTAAGATTGGAGACCATATTTTTGTTAGAGTGTCTCTAATCACAGGGATAGGTCGGTCTATTAAAAGTAAAAAGTTCAATCCAAAGTATATAAGTCCTTTTTAAATTCTTGATAAAGTAGGACCTGTGGCTTACAAACTAGCCCTTCCCTCAAACCTAAGCCAAGTCCACAACGTATTCCATGTTTCCTCACTTGAAAAGTATCAGCTTGACCCCTCACATGTCATAGAATATGAGAATGTGCAGTTACAGGATGATTTATCATATGTAGTATCACCAAATCAGATCATGGACATTGGACTCAAGCAATTATGGAATAAGACGATGCCGCTAGTGAAAGTGGTTTAGAAGGGGTTATCTCCCGAAGAGGCTACTTGGGAGCTAGAGGATGACATGAGAAAGAAATATCCAGAAATTTTCTCGTGAAGTATGTTATCTAAATTTTGAAGACGAAATTTTTTAAAAAGGGGGAGAATTATAATGTTTGATTTTTGTTAAATAACGAAAACGAGCGCGTTTTCAAAGCAAGTCCCTTGAAATGGATTAGTTTAGGTGCCAAAAAATTTGAGTGACATTCTAGACTCCTAAAAATGAGAAACCTAGCCTCAGATAGAAGGAAAAATGGAGCTAAAATGAAGAAACAAATTTTGATGGAAATTTTACGAAACGTAATGGCATTTTCGTAATTTTAAGGAAATTTTGGAATTTACACAGGAGGCTTTTTAAATGAAAGTTTTGAGTTTTTCAAGGTTCTCAGAGGCCCTGAAAACCATAGGAATCCCAGGATAGTTAAATCCCCTCTGGTGGATGTTTTCCAATGTTAATATACCCGAACTTTGTCGGATTGATTGGGGATAGTTTTAGCTTTGATTTGAGTGATTCCAAAAGTATTTTACTAAATTGGGAAACTAAATTTCATAATGGAAAAAATGGTTTTAAAAAAGGAGCTAAAATGAAGGAGAAACGAAAATGCCAAGAATGAAGGGCAAATTGAGAATTTTTGAAAAATACTTCCTCCTCCCCTTATCTATAGGTGGCGCCCTACTCTGTCCTTCATTTAGACTCAGAATTTTCTGCCCAATTTCAGAGAAGAAGGCTAGGGTTTAACACACCAAGGGAAGAAAAGAAGAAGGAGAAATCCAAGCTTTAAGGTGTGGAAATTTGTTTGTTTTTCATGCTTTCTCTTAGCCAATCTCTTCTCCTCCTTTTCCCCTTTCCTTCCCGTGATTTAGCTAAAGTCTTTAAGGGCTATTTTGAAGGAAGAACAGAGGGGAAATTTTGAAATTTAGGCGAGAAGGCCAAGGAAAGCAAAGAACAAGCAAGAAAAACCAAGGAAATTAAGGTATCATGCAATCTTTCCACTTGATCTTCTTCCTCCCTTCTCTTATAAGCATTTCAACTTATACATGGTTAGCCTTAAGGAGTTAAGTTTTCAACCAAACCAAGGGTGAATCTTAGGAATTTGAGGGAGAAGAATAAGAATATGCAAAGAAAACAACAAACTAGCCATTATATTTCAAGATGCAAAACCTAGGGTTTCAAGTACACCTTGTAAAATCTGATTTTGTATGATGATTCTTAGGCCTAAATAAGAGTTTAAATGAGCTCTCAAGATCCCTAAGAGGCTTCCCACATGCATTCTCCCTTGAGAAAACAAAGCAAACTCTAAGAAGCCCCATTTCCTCCACAGCCTCGACCTAAAGGGGTTTGTGTAGCTAGGGAGAGTTTTAAATTTTTCTAAGACTATTCTTGAGTCATATATGATGAATGAAAATGAGGGGAGGGGAGGCCTTGGGAAAAATTTAGAATCCATAGAAAGTGAGTTAGTGCTTTAGGTTCCATATTATGACCTAAAGAAGCAACATGTAGTTATACTCTTGGTTTTGATTGTGTGATGACTCCAAGAGGCTTAAAAGGAGTCAAGAATCATATTTGAAAGGAAACAAAAGAGCCTAGAATTTATTTGAAGGGTGTTGCTTTATTAGGTGTAATTATGGAACCATAATGAGGTTTATAGGTCAAGGTAATGTTTAAGCAAATTGTATGGCCTTAGAATTGAGTTCATGAACCTAATTAGCTTCCATGAATTGTGTTTAGGCCAAGAGAAATCATCCCCATCCAATTGTGTGTGTTTGAGCCCGAAAAAGGGAGCATTCTTTCAAAGGGAAAAGTGTGTGGTTGCTTCCAAGGTAGCTCTCTCCACCTTCTCTCATGCATGGATGTGCTTAGTTTGTATTAGAATGTGTGTATGTGTATTTTCAAGCCATGAAAATTATGCTAGGATGATTTCATATGCCATAGTTTCATGATGACATATTATGCTTCTAAATGATGTTATGATATTTGTTTGGGTTTACTTGATTGTGGTAAGGCCAAGAACCCTTAGCCATGGTGAGGATAAGCCAAGAACCCTTAAGATTGGTTAAGACAAAGCAAAGAGTCTCCTAAAAGTAAGATGGACTCCTAAGAGTATGGTTGAGTCCAAGAATCTCTTAAAGAATTGTGAGGCAAGTCCAACATCCATAAGAAATTGGGTGAGGCCAATCCACTTGCTTTGCAAGCCTTGGTATGCTATGTATGACTTTCTCAAATGATGAAAATGTCTCTTGAATATTTGCACATGTCAACATGACCATACATGCATTTATGAGACTTGTTTGCATCCATTATGTATGATTAAATGGAAGATGAGCCATTAGAATTCTTTGAATCTTATTCCCTCCTCTCCGATGATCTAACATGTTAGGTGAACCAAGTGGACAAGGTAATGGAAGCCAACCACCTTGAAGAGAAGATCTTGACACCAATATGCATAGTTTTTGCTTTTTAAAGCTATAATGATATCTAATAATGTAAATTATTATTGTATATGGTTTATGACCTTTGAAACATATGTAATTATGATAACATGTCACGTTTAAATGGGAGAATGTATTAGGTGACCACTAGAATGCAAATTGAGTATGTATAGACAATGTGGCTTCTTGAATGAGTTATTGAAATTGTGCATATGTGTGGATGAGATGGCCAAAATGAGATGCATGAGGGTTGGGACCGATTGGTCAGCCTACACAAGTCCTAATTATGCTTTTAGACTTCCCAAGAGGTGCCAAACCCTAAGGAAAGCCATTTGGACATTTTGGCATCTCATATGGAGCCAAAATTGACCAATTTAGAACCCCATGTCACTTTTATCCAAATGAGTTCTTCTTGTTATGAGATTTGGCATGTAATTAGAGCTTGTTGAGAGCTTTTTGGGAAGCTAAAGAATATAATTTTCAAAGGTCTACAGAATATTTGATGAATTTTCAAAGTTGGCAAATTTTCTAGTTTTGATTGTCACTATTCACTCAGGTCCAAAAATATAATCTGTCACACAGGGCTCAAATGATGTCCAATTGCCATGAAATTTTATACAGAGATATTATACATTCCCAGTGACTTGTGCCAACTAGAAGCAACTCATTTAGAGGTCTAGGGAAGGAAATATGAATTTTCAAAAATCTATCTAGTATTAAGAACTCCACCCGACCTTAATTACTATTTGATTGAATTTCAAAGTCTGGGAGTGCCTGAGTTAGTTTGGAGTTATTTTTTTATCTCTAGCTAACATACACAATTTCTAGAGTAGTATCATTTACATAGATTGGATTTTTATAGAATTAATTGGACATTTTTAAAATTTGCTGCAGAATTTTATGACAGCATTAGTGGACAGTTTGACTTCTAGAGCTTTTGAAATATGAAACATCCTCTGTGTTGGATGTTATGGTCTAGCCATATTTTTATCATAAAGTAGACATGTATAGATTTCCAGAATGGCTAAGAATGCATGATTTTGAGTTTTCTAGAATTAGTTAATATTTTCCAAAATCTGTGATAGAAATGAGAGAATTCTGGCCGAAAATGAATATGTATATTTTATGCTTCCAATTGACTTCCACGAGATGTAGGGCATATTTGATGATAGAAATGAGTTGTATTTATGTAATTAAATATGGGAATGTGTTGTATGAGCTCACATAGTCCACATGACACTGAATAAAATTTTTATATATGACGTAACACAAAGAAATGTATTATTTTTAATCCCTTTTGCTTACTCTTTCATGGAATTGATGATGTAAAGGATGGGAATGTCATGAAATGAGTTAGAAATATATGGTGTTACACATATGGACTCATGTATCATATTATCATATTTAATTACATAAATACAACTCATTTTCATCACCAAAATTAGGCTAGAGCTCGTTCAAGGCAAGAGAATGCATACAATTCATAGATGCAATTTTGGTTAGAATTTTTTCACTTTTGTGACAAATTTTGGAAAATCATAACTAATTCTATAAAAATTAAAATCATGTATTCTTAGCAATTCTAGAAAGCTACACATGTCTACTTTATGTTAAAATATGTCCAGATCATAAAACATAACACAAAAGATATTTGACGTTAAAAAATGTGTAGAGGTTAGATTGGTTACTGGTACTATCACAACTTTCTGCTACAAAGTTCAAAAATGTCCAATTAATTCCAAAAAAATTCAATCCATATAAATGATACTAATATAGAAAGCTAAAGATGTTTGATAAAGGGAAAAAATAACTATAGACCAGCTCAGGCACATCTAGGCATCGAAAACTAATCAAATAATACCTGAGGTTAGTCTGAACACTTAATACTGGGCAGAAACTTTAAAAATTTATATCTCGCTCCTTAGACATTCAAATTGAGTGCTTTCAATTGGCACAAGTCACTGGGAATATCTAGTTTCTTCCTACAAAATTTTGTGGCGATTGGAGATCATTTGGCCCCTGAGTGACAGAATTTATTTTTCGGACCAGTATGAATAGTAACTTGACCAAAATCAAAATTTTTTCCAACTTTGAAAATTCATCAAATATTCCATAGACCTTTGAAAATTATGCACTTTATCTTCCCAAAAATCTCTCATCAAGTCCTAATTACATGCCAAATCTCAGGTCAAGAAGAACTCATTTGGACAAAAAGCAGTATAGGTTTCCAATATGGTCAATTTTTGTCCATATTAGATACCAAGTGTGCCCAAATGGTCTTTCTTGGTGTTTGACACCTCTTGGGAAAGTTTAAAAGCATGAATATGACTTATATAAACTGTCAAAGTGGTCCTAAACCTCATGCATCTCAATTTGGTCATTCCATTTCCACATATACACTAACATATCAAGCCATTCAAGAGCCAAACTTGCCATTACATGACCAAAATGCACATTTCCATACATGTAACCTTAAATCTCATTTATACATGATACATTAGCATAATTATACATGTTCATAGCATCATAGGACATATACAATTATAGATTACAACAATTGCCATTCCGATGGCCTTGAAGTAGCAAAATCTATGCACTTTAATGTCATACTCTTATCTCTCAAGTGGTTGGTTCCCATTTTCTTGCTCTCTTAGTCCACCTAGCATGTTAAGACATTAGAGAGGAGGGAATGGGATTCAAATAATCCCAATAGTTCATCTCCCTTTCAATCACACATAAAAGTATGCACCCAAGTTTGACAAATGTATGCATAAGCATCATAAAGTGTACAATCATTCAAAAGACATTTTTAACACTTGACAAGTCATAAATAACATATAAAAGGCTTGTTGTAACATCTGGTCCCTTCGTAAATGTGAGAAACACAATGTTCGGTTTCTTCGTAAACGTCAGAAATAGGTCAAATATAAAAGGAAATTCTCGAAATAGAAGGAATTAGGGCCAAATAAAATTATGATAAAATTTTAAATAATGAAAAATGAGGAGTTGAGCCTTGAGTTACCCAGAAATCAGGGTTAGAGTGATTCAAAAAATTTGCCGAAAGGCCAAGGGCATTTTCGTAAATATAGGCACTTTTTGAAAAACTCACAAGAGGGCTTTTTAATGAAAATTTTTAGTTCTTTGGGGTTCTCAGAGGCCCTGAAAACCATGGGAACCCTCGGGATAGTTGAAACCCTTCCGATGAGCGATTTTGGCTGTCAGTTGACTAAAACTTTGACCAAATAGTTCAGAATGGTTTTAGATTCTTTTTGAGTGATTCCAAAGGAATTTTACTAAATTGGGAATCTAAATTTTATGATGGAAAAGATGGTTCTAAAAAAGGATCTAAAACGAGCTCAAACGGCATAGTCAAAGTGTAGTGGCAAGAATGGTAATTATGGAAAAAGTCAAAACTATCCCCCCACCTTTTCTTTATGTCATCCACACCTTCTATATTGGAATTGCCGACTTAAATTCTACTAAATACCGGTAGCTATGGCGTGATGAAGGGAGGGAGGAGAGAGAAAGGAAAGAAACCTAAATAGGTAAACATATAGGCAAAATCTCATGTTATGGTAGTTAGTAATCTTACTCCACTCCTTATGCTCTTTCTAATGGTGGTTTCAACTTCATGAAAGGATTATTTTGGTGGCTGACCTCATGAGAAAAAGTGGAGGTTTGGAGCAACCAAATAGAGCAAGAGAGTCACCATTTAGTAAGCTTTTAAACAAGGTATGATGTGCAATAGAAAAACTTATTTTTCTTTGAATTCCAATGGCTTCCATATTAGGTCTAGAGAGAGAAACTAGAGAGGGGAAGAAATTCAACCCAAAACAAGGTAGAGACAAGAATATTCAAGCATGAGAAACAAGAATATGCAAAGAGAACAAAAAAAGAACTATGAATTTATAAGATAGAAAAGCTAGGGGTTTGTGAACATAACCAAAAATATGATTTTATCTAAGAGTTCCCAAGCCTATGTGAATGTTTGTATGAGTTCCTAAGACCCCTAGAGAGCTTCCCACATGCATCTCCCATCCAAGAAAGCAAAGAAATTACAAGAAAAACCAATGAACTCTAAGTTGGAAAAGTGTAGTGCATTTGAATGGATTGTAAAAACTGATTTAATCTATGAATCTCCTTGGCCATTTAAATGTTCCATTGAGCTCTTAAGACCTCTAAGAAGCCTCTCAAGTGGCTCTCCCATCAAGGAAAAATTGAAAACCCCTTGAACCCCAAATGCTTCCATAATGTCGGCCTAGGACAGATGGAGGGGTTAGAGAGTGTTTTAATTTATTCTAGCCTTGGTTTGGGACTTCATATGATGGTAGAAGGTGGGAGGAACCCTTGGAAAAATTTAGAAGCTATGGATTGGGAGATGAGGCAATGGCTTCCATAATGTGAACTTATGAAGCAACTTGTGTCTAGGCTTTTGAAAATGAATATGTAATGGCTTCAAGGACCTTAAATGAGGTCAAGAGGCCTAGAAATGAGAAGAGAATGGAGCCAAGAACTTGAATCATGATGGTTGCTTCAATAGGCCATTTATGGAACCATTATGTGACTTATGGAACCAAGTATGTTCTTAAATATAAGTTTAATGTCCTAGCTTGTTTTAAGAGTGTAATTAGCTTCCATATGATATGTCTAGGCCAAGAGAAATGATCTCCACCTTCTTGGTGTGTGAGGTCAAGGGAGAGGACTCAAGGCTTAAGAAAAAAGTGTGTACATGCAAGCAAGGTAGCTCTCTCCACCTTCTCTCATGCATGGATGTGTATTTAGCTTACTTTGGAATGTGTGTATGTGTATTTTCAAACTATAAAAAATATGCTAGCATGCCTTTATATGCCATGATTCTTGATGCGATGTTATATTTTCCAATGATTACATGATGTTTGTATGAGTTTACTTGAGTATGGAGAGGCCAAGAACTCTTCCCTTTGGTGAGGATGAGCCAAGAACCCTTGAACTTGGTTGAGACAAAGTAAAGAGTCTCTTAAAAGCAAAGTGGGCTCCCAAGAGTATGGTTGAGTCCAAAGTACTTAAAGAATGGGTGAGGCAAGTCCAAAATCCATGAGGAGAAGTGTGAGGCCAATCCAAACACTTGGTGAGCTCTTAAATGTCTTGTATGATGTGTTCATGTGCCAAGCTTGCTTTTTAAATGTATATGACTTCCATTTTCTCCATGCATACATTTTTAAGGCTTGCTTTACATATATTATGTATGATTGAATGGGAGATGAGCTATTGGAATTCTTTGAATCTCACTCCCTCCTCTCCAATGCTCTAACATGCTAGGTGGACCAAGCAGTTATGGTGAAGGGAGCCAACAACCATGAAAGAAGGAGATTGACAAGCCTAAGCCTAGCTTTCATTCTTTTTGAATCCATAATGAGGCTTCACAAAGTATATGATGTTGTAAATATACCATGACCCTTAAGCCATGTATAAATACACAATTATGTGATATTTATATGTATGGATATGATGTATGACCTCTAGCATATGTTTTGAGTATCTAATACCAAAGTATGAGAATTGAAAGTTTGATGGATATGTGAATAAGTGGGGGTTGAATGGCCAAAATGAGATGTATGAGATTTGGGACCATTTGTGTAGCTCACACAAGTCTTAAATATACTTTTAGACTTGCCCAAAAGGTTCCAAGACTAAGGGAAATCCATTTAGCAACTTTGGTACCCTATATGGAGCCAAAATTGACCATTATAGAACCCTATGTCACTTTTTAGCCAAATGAGTTAGTCTTAATCTAAGATTTGGCATGAAATTAGGTCTCCTTGAGAGTTTTTTGGGAAGCTAAAGAACATAATTTTTGGAGGTCTAGAGAATATTTGATGAATTTTCAAAGTTGGGATTTTCTATTGATTTTGATATGTACACTCTTCACATTGGCAGATTTGTATTCTGTATCATCCAATAGGCAAATGGTGTCCAATGCTTGTGAAATTTTACATGCATAAACTAGAGGTCACAATATTTCTGTGACCATCAAGATAACCTCACTTGGAGTTCTGAGCAAAGAGTTATGCATTTTTGAAATTGGCTGTCAGTAGTAGTGGCGCCCTAAGAGTCCAGTCACTATTCCATAGATTTCCAATGGCTAAACATATTTTTTTTCCATTTTGTAATTATTTTTAACATAAATTTAGCATTTTTATCTTTCCAAAATAACCTAATTTGTGTGATTTTGATTTTTATAGAATTAGTTATGAATTTTAGAAGTTTGTATCAGTAATCTGAAACAGCAGCCCAGGCAACAGCGACCTCTGGACCTTTTTGGATGTCAAACGCCCTCTGTGATAAATTTTGTAGTCTGGGCATATTTTTAGTGTGAATTAGACATCCATAGATGCCCATAATGCCAAGATTAAATAATTTTGATTTTTCTAGAATTAGATATGATTTTCCAAAGTTTGACAAGAAAAGAAGCCAAATTTGGCTGAAAATATACTTAATTATTTTGAGCTCCATTTCAGTTTCTATGAGTTGTGGGCATGATTTTGAGATGGAAATGAGTTGTATTGATGTATTTAAATATGAGAATATATAGAATGAGCTCACATGGTCTATGTGACATTGAATGGAATTTTTAAGTATGACGCAACGCAAAGAAAGTCACTATTTTTCCCCTTTTGCCTTATATCTTCATGATTATAATGATGTGAGACATGTATATATATATATATATATATATGATATGATGAGTTAGAAGTTATGGTATTACACTTGCCAAGTAAGTGGATTAACCTCGCCCAATCACTTGTGGATTTTGGACTTACCTCACTTATTCTTTAAGAGGTTCTTAGACTCAACCTTACTCTTGGGAGTTAACCTCACTTTTGGAGACTCTTTGTAACATCCAGCTTTCTGAAAATGAGAGAAAACATGAGAAACGTAATATACGATTTCTCTGTAAACAAATGAAACTCATCGAATACAAAAGGAAGTTCCTTGAAATGATGTAGTTAAGGTCCCAAAAAATTTGGGAAGCATTATAGACTCCTAAAAATGAGAATCCCAAGCTCAGACAGAAAAGAAAAATGGAGCTAGAATGAACAAAACAATTTTTTTACGAAAAGCTTACAAAACGTAATGACATTTTCATAATTTTGAGTAAAATTTAGAATTTACATAGGAGGGCTTTTTAAATGAAATTTTTTAGTTCCTCAGGGTTCTCAAGGGCCTTAAAAACTATGGAAAGCCCCGGGACAGTTAAAACCCCTTCGGTGGACCTTTTTTAAGGTCGGTTGACCTGAACTTTGACTGATTCATTCGGGAAAGTTTTAGTTTCGATTTGAGTGATTCCAAAGGCATTTTACTAAATTAGGAACCTAAATTTTATAATAGAAAAGAAGGTTCTAAAAAAGGAGCTAAAACAAAGAAGAAACGAAAATACCAAGAACGAAGGACAAAATGAGAATTTTTGAAAAGTGTAACTTCCTCCCACCTATATATATGATGCATCCTTCTTCTACCTTCATTATGCATGACAATGTTCTACCCAAAACTAGAGGAAAACCCTAGGGGATGAGGCGCACAAGAGGAGGAAGAAAAGGAGGAGAAATTCAAGGTAAAAAAGTATGGATTTTCATGGTTTTTCATGCTCTTTCTCTTCTAAACATCTTCTCTTTCATTCTCCTTTATTTCCTATGATTATAATGAAGTTTATAAATCTGTTTTAAGGGAAAAATTGAGGAGAAAATTTGGATTTGAAGAGAGGAGCTCAAAGAACACAAGATTCAAGTGAGAAAAGCCATGAAAACAAGGTATTTTCTTCTTCCATAGTTACTACCCTTTGCTCCCCTTCTCCACCATTTTCGCTCCATTTGAGAAGACTTAAGAGGAATTGATTTTTAGGCAGAACCAAGGGTGATTATAAGGAAAAAGGATGTGGAGATTAAGAATATGCAAAGCGAATATGTTCTTATGTCCAAATGAGAGTTTAAATGAGCTCCTAAGATCCCTAAAAGTCTCCCCATGTGCTTCCTCCATCAAGAAAACAAAGCAAAGTTCATGGAGAGCAAAATGCTTCCTAGGTTTGGCCAAGAGAGGTTAGCATACTTAAAGAGAGGTTTAAATTTTTCTAAGCCCATTTTTGAGTCATATATAATAAATGAAAATGAGGGAAGGCCTTGGAAAAAATTTAAAACTCATAGAAAGTGAATTGGTGCTTTAGGTTCCATATTATGACTTAAGGAAGCAACATGTTGTTAGGCTCTTTGTTTTAATTGTGTGATGACTCCAAGAGTCCTAAAAGGAGTCAAGAATCATATTTGAAAGGAAGGAATAGAGCCTAGAATTTATTTAAGGGGTGTTGCTTCATTAGGTGCATTTATGGACCATAATGGAGTTTATAGAACAACTTAGGGTCTAAGCAAGTTGTGTGGCTTTAAAGTTTGTTTCATGAATCTAATTGGCTTCCATAAATTGTATCTAGGCCAAGAGAAAGAATCTCCATAAGTTTATATGTGTGTGGCCGAAGCAAGGGAGGGAATTTCATGAGAAAAAGTGTGTGATTGTGTGCAAGGTAGTTCTCTCCACCTTCTCTCATATATGGATGTGTGCTTAGCTTGTCTTAGAATGTGTGTATGTGTATTTTCAAGCTATTAAAAGTATACTAGCATGATTTTATATGCCATGGTTTTATGATGACATATTATGTTTCATATGATGTTTTGATGTGTGCTTGGGTTTGCTTGAGTGTGGTGAGGCCAAGAACCCTTAGCCACGGTGAGGATGAGCCAAGAACCCTTAAAATTGGTTAAGATAAAGTAAAGAATTTCCCAAAAGCAAACTGGGCTCCCAAGAGCATAGTTAAGTCCAAGAATGCATTAAAGAATGGGTGAGGTAAGTCCAATATCCACAAGAAATTGGGTGAGGCCAATCCACTTGCTTAGCAAGCCTTTGTATGCTATGTTTGACATTCTCAAATGATGAAAATGCTTCTTGAATGTTTGCACATGTCAACATGACCGTACATGCATTTATGAGACTTGTTTGCATCCATTATGTATGATTGAATAGGAGATGAGCTATTGGGATTCTTTGAATCTCATTCCCTCCTCTCCAATGATCTAATATGCTAGGTGGACCTAAAGAGCAAGGCAATGGGAGTCAACCATATGAGAGATGAAGCAATGACATTGAAATGTGAAAATTTTGTCACTTTAAGGCTACAAGAATGGCAATTGATGTATTCAACGGATGTATAGGTAGTATAATGTTATGAACATATGTAATTATGATATTATGACATGTATGAATGAGAGAATATGCTATGTGACCACTAGAATGGAATTTGGACATGTTATGGCATTGCAGCTTCCTTAATGACAACGTGGAATTATGCATAAGTGTGGATGAGATGGCCAAAATGAGAGGCATGGAGTTTGGGACCATTTGGGCAGCTTACACAAGTCTTAATCATGCTTTTAGACTTGTCCAAAAGGTATCAAATGTAATATCATAATTTCTTAGCTCATTCCATGCTATTTTTATACCTTATATCAATCAATTCATGTGAGAGGAAAGAAAATGGCATTAAAGTATTGATTATTTTTGTATTGCGTCACGTATAAAATTTTTGTTCGATGCCATGTGGACCGAGTGAACTCATACTATACTTATCATATTTAATTACATATATAAAACTCATTTGTATCATAAAATCATGCCCACAACTCATGGAAACCGAAATGGAGCATAGAATATGGAGGTTTATTTTTGGCTAGATTTGGCCCCTTTTCTGGTCACATTTGAAAACTCATAACTAATTCTAAAAAAATCAAAATGACACATTCTTGCCCATTATGGAAAGCTAAGGATGTATTCTTTACACTAAAAATATGCCTAGACCATAACATCTATCACAGAGAGCGTTTGACATCTAAAAAGCTCTAGAGGTCAAACTACCTTCTGATGCTATCACAGATTTTGTAGCAAATTTTGAAAATGTCCAATTAATTCCACAAAAATCCAATCCATACAAATGATACCAATATGAAAATCTATGGATGTTAATTAAAGGGAAAAAATATTTTTAGACTAGCTCAGGTAGCCCAAGTCTCATAATTCAATAGAATAGTAACTCAGGTCGGGTAAGGGTCCTGATACTAGACAGAATGTTCAAAAATTCATATCTCCCTCTCTAGTCCTCAAATGAGGTGCTTCCAATCAAAAGTCACTGAGAATGTCTAATTTTTCTATATAAAATTTCATGGCAATTGGACATCATTTTTCCCATGAGTGACAGAATTTAATTTTGGACCAGTGCTATAGTACCAAGGACCAAAACCAAAAAAAATTTCAACTTCAACAATTCGCCAAATATTTCATAGGCCTCCAAAAGTTACAAACTTCAGCTTCCCAAAAATCTCTCAATAAGCTCTAAATGCATACCAAATTTCAAGTAAGGAAGAGCTCATTTGGACAAAAAAGTGGTATAGCCTCCTAAAATGGTAAATTTTTGCTCCATATGGGTAACCAATTTGTCCAAATGGCTTTCTTAATTGTTTGGCACCTCTTGGACAAGTTTCATAGCACAAATATGACTTGTAAAGACTGCCTAAGTGGTCTTAAACCCCATGTATCTTATTTTGGTCTCTCAACATCTATTTTTACACTAAACACATATGCCATTCAAGAGTCCAATAACATAATTTCATGGATTTAATACTACATACATTATACATATAGTCTATACATCATGTTACATATGCTTAAGGTTTTATACAACCAAAAATAATATGTACAATGCTTCTTGACACTCCATTACAATTGAAACTACAAATTAAACAAAGTGTAGCCACTTAATGTTCTTGGCTTGCATTTCCTTGGCCTTGGGCACCACCTAGACATTTTAAGCATGAGAAGGAAAAGGGGGGTGAGATTTTAAGAATCTCAATAGCTCACACATCCATTCACACCACATTCAAGGCATACATATATCAAATATATGAATATGCAAGCATAAAGTGTGCAATAAATCTCATTTCATGCCATATCAACATGTCAAGACCACTCTCATGCTTTAGGGACTTCTGGTTTAGCCTCATCCCATTTCTAAGATTTTTGGATTTGCCTCACTCTTGCCCTAAGGACTTTTGACTTAGCCTCACCCATTCAAGGGACTTTTGGCCTTGTCTCACCCATGCCATGAGACTTTTGGCATTTCCTCACCTTCATTGAGGGACTTTTGGCATCACCTCACCCTTATGAGCTCTTTCCACAACCATAGTCATTCAAGAAGACACATTGGTACCAATGCAACCTCAAAACATCAAGTGGCATGTTCTTAAATCACAAGAGCATATACAAGCACATAATATATACATATGCACACAAGAATGCAAGAGAATGAGGTGGGGAGCTACCTTTTAATTTATGCGAGCTTACTTTACCAATTCCTTTCCCTTCTTGGTCTCACAAGAGCACTTAGGTGGAATAGGGTTCTCTTAACCTAGACATCACAAACATCACACAATTACACACTTGAAGCAAGCCAAGACACTAAGTTCACTCTTAAACACACACTTGGTTCCATAATGGGCATATTAGTTCCATAAATGGTCCATTGAAGCAACTCATATCATCTAAGTTCTAGGCTCTATTCTCGTGTTATTTCTAGACTTCTTGCACTCATTTAAGGTCCTTGGAGTTATCACATATTCAATTGCACAATTGGAAAACCAAGTTGCTTCATAAGGCACCATTATGGACACCATTGTCCCATCTCCCAATCCAAGGCTCCTAAATTTTTTCCAATAGTTTCTCCTATCTTCTAACATCATATAAAGTCTCAAACCAAGGCTAGAATAAATTAAAACACTCTATAGCCTTATGAATTCTCCTTGGCCAAAACAAGCACATAATTGGGTTTCTTGGAGTTTCAAAATTTTCCTTGATAGGAGAGCCACTTGGGAAGGTTTCTAGGGGTCTTAGGAGCTCAAGGAAACATTCAAATAGTCAAGGAATTACTCACACAAAATTAGATTTTACAAAACCCTAAGAAAGCCTACACTTTTCTATCTTGATTTCCTTTGATTTTTACTTGAATTTCTTGCCATATTCTTAATCCTTGCACTCTTTTTCCTAGGCTTCTCCCTTAGTTCTGCCTAAAATTTATCTCCTTCTTTCCCCCCTAGGCTGGATAAAACTACCACAAGGAGGAGTATCAAGAATGGAAAAATACCTTAGTTTCAAGCTTGTTTTCAAAGCTTTTCTTCCTTGGTTCCCTTCTCCTTGGTAAATTCAAAATTTTCCCCTTACTTCTGGACCAAAAACAGAACCAAATCATTCAAAAATCCATGGAAAGAAAGGAAGAAGAGAGGAGAACAAGATTGGAGGAAGATGAAGCAAGAAAATCCATGAAATTACCTAGTTTCTCCTTAGTTTTCTTCCTCTTTTTCTCCTCCTTCTTGTGCACCTAAGAGAGCAGAATAGCTTTTGTATTTTGGGCAGAAGATTTCGTGCTCAATAAAAGGGAGAAGATGGAAGAAAAGTGTGGAACTGTTTAGGACATTCTAGAAGCTTTTATTTCCAATTTTGCCCTTCCATAATGGCAATTTCGTTTTGGCTTCGTTTTAGCTCCTTTTTTAGAACCGTCTTTTCCATAATAAAATTTAGATTCCCAATTTAATAAAATGATTTTGGAATCACTCAATTTGGGGCTAAAACCTTATCGAACAAACTAGTCAAAGTTTGAGTCAACTAACGTTGAAAAGCATACATCGGAAGGGCTTTACAGTCTCAGGGATTCCCATAGTTTTTGGGGCCTCTGAGAACCTTGGGCAACTCAAAATTTTCATTTAAAAAGCCCTGCTATGTGGTTTTCCAAAATTTTTACTTATTTATGAAAATGCTATTACGTTTCATCAGTTTCTGTCGCAAATTATTTCTCCATCCTAACTCTATTTTTCTTTCCGTCTGAGCCTATAATTAGCATTTTTAGGAGTCTAGGACTCAATCCAAATTTTTTAAGATATTATCTAGGTCACTTCAGAGGACTTACTTCTATATGGCTCATTTTCTCATTTTACAAAAATTACGTTCGTTACACCAAACCCTAGGGAAAAAGCCATTTGGTTACTTTGATACCTCATATAGAGTCAAAATTGACCATAATGGAACCCTGTATCACTTTTTGGACAAATGATCTCTTCTTGATCTAAGATTCGGCATGCATTTAGAGTTTTTTAGGAAGCTAAAGGCCATAATTTTCGGAGGTCTACAGAATATTTGATGAATTTTCAAAGTTGGCAATTTTTCTAAAAATAAAATCTATCACACAGGGTCCAAATGATGTCCAATTGCCACGAAATTTGATATAGAGAAACTAGACATTCACAGTGACTCGTGTCAACTAGAAGCACCTCATTTAGAGGTCTAGAGAGAGAGATATAAATTTTTGAACATTCTATCCAGTATTAGGGATTTCAGCTGACCTGAGTTACTATTCTATTGAATTTCGAGGACTGGACTGATTGAGCTGGTCTAGAAATACTTTTTTCCTCTAGCTAACATCCATAACTTTCTTGATTGGCATCATTTGCATGGATTGAATTTTTATGGAATTAATTGAACATTTTCAAATTTTGTTGTAGAAATCTGTGACAGCATCAGAAGGTAGTTTGACCTTTGAACCTTTCCAAATGTCAAACATTGTCTGTGATGGATGTTGTGGTCTAGACATATTTTTAATATGAAGTAGACATACGTAGCTTTCTAAAATGATAAAGAATGCATGTGTATGATGTTTTTAGGTTTAGTTATGATTTTTCAAAGTTGTGACAGATTTGAGCCAAATTCTGTCCAGAAATGTGTATGCCTATTTTAAGCTTCCTTTCGAGTTTCAGAAGTTAGAGGCCACATTTTATGATCCAAATGCATTATATGCATGTAAATAAATATGAGGATGTGTCATATGAGCTCACACAGTCCATGTGACACCGAATGAAATTTTTGAACACGACGCAACGCAAGGAAATGTAGTATTTTAATGAATTTTTCTTACTTCCTCTCATGCAATGTGTCATGTGAGTATGCAAATGTGATAAAAATAAGCTAGAAATTATGGTGTTACACTCTTTACTTTGTCTCAACCAATTCTAAAGGTTCTTGGCTCATCCTCACCATGGTTAAAGGGTTCTTGGCTTCTCCATGCTTAAGCAAACTAAGACAAGCACATAGAACATCATTTGAATGCATAAAATATCATCATGGTACCATGGAATAAAAACTCATGCTAAAGTACTTTTCATAACTCAAAACATATATATACACATTCAAAGATAATGTAAGCACACATCCATGCATGAAAGAAGGTGGAGAGAGCTACCTTGCTTGCATTTACACACTTTTTTCCTTGAGTCTTGAATCCTCTCCCTTGATCTCACACACCCAAGAAGGTGGAGATCATTTCTCTTGGCCTAAACACAATTTATGGAAGCCAATTAGGTTCATGGAATTAATTCTAAGGCCACATAACTTCCTTAAACACTAACTTGACCTATAAACCCCTTTATGGTTCCAAGAATGCACCTAATGAAGCAACGCCTATAAATAAATTCTAGGCTCTATTCTTTCCTTTCATATATGATTCTTGACTCCTTTTAAGCCTCTTGGAGTCATCATACAATTGAAACAAAGAGCCTAACTACATGTTACTTCTTTAGGTCATATTTTGGAACCTAAGACACCACTTCATTCTCTAGGCCTCCTAAATTTTTCCTAAGGTTTCCCCTCATTTTCATTCATCATATATGACTCAAAAATGGGCTTGAAAAATTTTAAAACTCTCCCTAGGTGTCTCATCCCCTTTAGGCCAAGCCTATGTCCCCTTTTAGCCACCATAGAGTTTGCCTTATTTTCTACATGGGAGATGCATATGGGGAGACTCCTAAGGGTCTTAGGAACTCATTCAAACATTTATTTAGGCTTAGGAATAATTATATCAAATCAGATTTTCAAGGAAACCCATGAAACCCTAGGTTTACTACCTTGAAAGTCCATAGCCTTTTCTTGAATTTCTTTGCATATTCTTACTCTCCTCCCTTAACTTCATAGAATTCACCCTTGGTTCTCCTCAAAATTTCAGCCCTCTAGCATTTACATACATGGGGTGAAATATGGAGAAGAAAGGGGGAGGAGTAGCTACCATGGGATGCAAGATTTACCTTGTTTTTCCTTATTTTCTTACTTGTTTCTTACTTTCTTTGGCTTCCTCTCTTCAAATCCGAATTTTCCCCTCAATTTCTCCCTTAAAAAAATCCATATACCTCAATATAATCATAGAAAATAAAAGGAGAATGGAGGAGAAAAGGTTTGGAAGAGAAAGAGAATGAAAAACTACCAAAAATCCATATTTTTTACCTTGTCTTTCTCCTTCCTTCATCCTCCTCTTGGTGTGCCTCATCTTTTAGGGTTTTCCTCTGATCTAGGGCAGAAACATAATGGGCTACATGAATGAGGAGGTGGGGCGCCAATTATATATAGGTGGAGGAAGGAAGATTTTTCAAAAAATTTCATTTTGCCTTTTTTTCTTGGCATTTTCGTTTCTAATTCGTTTTAGCTCCTTTTTTAGAATCATCTTTTCCATTATGAAATTTAGGTTCCTAATTTAGTAAAATGCCTTTGGAATCACTCAAATCGAAGCTAAAAACTTCTCAAATGAATCCATCACAATTCAAGTGCACTAACATTAGAAAACATCTACCGAAAGGGTTTTAGCTGTCCCAGGGCTTCCCATGGTCTTTCAGTGAGCCTGAGAGCCCTAGAGAACTTAAAATTTTCATTTAAAAAGTCCTTCTATGTAAATTCCAAAATTTGCTCAAAATGACAAAAATGCCCTTATGTTTTCAGCTTTTTGTCATAATTTATTTTTTCATTCTAGCTCTGTTTTTCTTTCTATTTGAGCCTGGGATTCTCATTTTTAGGAGTCTACAATGCTTTCTAATTTTTTTGGAACCTTAACTAAGTCATTTTGGGGGACTTGCTTTTGTATCTGGTGAATTTCGTTTATTTATAGAGAAACTGTATGTTATGTTTCTCATGTTTTCTCTCATTTTTTGAGAACCGAATATTACAAGCTACAACTACACCATAGACCATACGTTAATCCAAAGGAAATCATCATCATAAGTAATTAATAAACATAAAACATGATTTAATTAGTGAAATTAAGTAAAAGTTATCAAATACAAAATAAAAAACTTAGATGCAAAAGGAAAATAGGAGAATGAGGCAGAGTAGAAGAGACAATTATCACTTAAGACAATTGTCTTGAGTGAATTACCAAAGGAGAATAGTAGATCCAACAATTGAGAAGCAATCTCCATGATCTCCATCTTTATCTTCTTCCTCAAATTCAAAAAACCAAAGAAAATACAATATAATTCAAAGAGAAAATGAAAAAAAAAATGAGCAAACGATGTAAGGAAATTGTGGTTAGAAGCTATTTAAAAAGTGTCTCAAAGATGCTCATTGTAATGGCCAATTTTTCAGACCTAGTCTTTGTCATCATGTTGAAAGTAACTTCTCATCATGATGTAACTGTGCTTTCATCCATTGGCATAAATTCCAATTTCCTATTGCGATACCAAATTCTCCTTTGTATCTAATCTTGCATTAAATTGTAAATATGGTGTTAGATCATTTCCATAATTACTCCTTAGGCCCAAAAACTTTATTTTTTTGCATGTAAGTCCCTACAAACTTAAAGTACAAAGTCAACTAATTAAAACACAATTAAAAACTAAACTAATTCTTAATTACTCCTAATTACAAAGATTAATGAAGGCTTTTATATACAAACTATAAGCCACAATTTTAACCAAAATTAAACCCAAAGATTTGAAAATTATTTTAATTAAGTCCTAATTTTGGAATTTTTAATCAAATAATCCTTTAATTACAATATTAATCTGAACAAGCTCAAAATATAAGTGAAATTAGTTAAAAAGAAAATAAAAATACTAAAAATGCTCAAATAAGTCCTTATAAAATATTAGAACAAATCATAAATGATAGGGACTTATCAATGGATCAGCCCATCATGGATGATCCAAATTCTAATATCTCTCACTTGCACATGATGAGATGAACAGTACAAAAGTTTTCACTTTTTTTGAACTTTCATTCCAAGTGCTTTATTGTGACCTCTTGGGCATAACATTAGGGAGTTTCCATACTACAAATCTTATTATTGGACTAGAATAAAAGTTACAACCCTTAGATATATGCTACACATTCCCTTCTTTTAGATGCCCTAGATTCACCATATACACTACTCATGGCAAAGCTAATCCCTCTGAAGTATAATCTAACTTAGATTGCCTTCTGATATACATAGTACCTTACATATGATGTTACTAAAATAACTTTATAATATGCATGCCTTAAACACTGGCATAGTTGTGTATATTTCAAGTAATCTTCTTTTTGCCTACATACTACTTAGATAAAAATCAGCTACTTTTCTAACAATACTCCTTTAGGTTGAATTATCATACCCATAGGATGTACATTAGGTAGCAAATGTTGACTCATCTCATTATGAAATTGTCAAAGTAATAAGGACACTAATGAAATGATTTGTTCCTTTCTAGGACTCACATGGCAATGAAGTAAAGACTTATTCAGTTGCTTCCTAATTACAATTATTAAGCACATGTAATATGAATTGCATGCTATGATGTTTTGATAAGTTCTAATAATATCTATATTCTTATGCCTATTTTGGGGACTTATTATAGGTATTTAGTTAGTTTTCTTATATTTTATTATGTTTTTCTTCATTGTTCTATTTTATATAAATAATTAATAAATTAAGAGTTTAATTAATTTTTAGTAATTAAATGCATCTACTTGGGGATGTGTTTATTTATGTGAAAGGACATTGATTGCTAGTCAACATCTAGAGAGATCAAGAAATCAAAGAGTTGAACAAAACCTAAGTCAACAGGCTACCCCAATTGTGAAAGGTGTTTTCTTTCTAACTACAAGGTGTAGGTAATAAAATCTCTAACATGACATTAATGCCATTGTGAAAGATGCCTTTTCCATAATTGTGATGTGGATGCTTTGAAACCTTAGGATCAGTGACTTCTATAGCTATGAAAGGTACATCGTCTACATCTATGATACATAGAAGAATTGCAAATGACAAGAGTAGAAGCCTTTTCTCTATCTCTTGCACCAATATATACTTTATGGTGACATTAAAAAAGTGGGGAGAGACATTAGTGAAGTGTTGTTACAATGCTGAAATGTTTATCTAATGATCCAGATTGTTGTTGATGCCTAGTGGCTAATGGGAGTTGTGCAAAGTTAAAGATCTATTATTTGTTAAGGTTAGTTGTTAAAGACATCTATCCAAGTAATGTTTCCCTTTCTCTCTCTGCATTTATTTTCTATTTGTCTTTTCTTTTTTGTTGTATTAATTTAGGATTAGAATATTTAATATTGGTATATAGATTGCTATGAAGATTTATGTTTTGATTTCATTATATGGATTATACGTTTATGTGTAATTCCTTTGTTGTTATTATTCCTTAGCTAGATTAATTATAATTACTTAATTGTGTCTTGTTAGGAGTGTTTAAGTAGTGATGTTAATATAAACTAGGGAATGATACTGCAACTGAGTTTGTATGTCATTAGATCTATGTTGTTTGTTGATGCATTTGAATGACTAATGATTAGTGCATGCCATCCATTATTTATGATGGATGTAGCTTAGGATTATTATACTTGAATTCATCTTGGTGGGAGTTAGGGCTACACAAAGGCCAGGTATTAAGTTGGCCCATTTCTTGGCCTTGTTTACTACTTAGGGCTTAGCTTGGATAGACTTAGTTTCATAATTGGTCTAGTTAGGTTTGGATGGTGTAATATCCAGTTCTCTGAAAATGAGAGAAAATGTGAGAAACGTAACGTACGATTTCTCCGTAAACAAATGAAATTTATCAAATATAAAAGGAAGTCCCTTAAAATGAATTAGTTAAGATCATGAAAATTTTATATAGTATTCTATACTCTTAAAAATGAGAATCCCAAGCTCAAATGAAAAGAAAAATAGAGCTAGAATGAAGAAATAAATTTGAACAAAAAGTTGATAAAATGTAAGGGCATTTTCGTTATTTTGAGTAAATTTTGGAATCTTCATAGGAGGGCATTTTAAATGAAAATTTTGAGTTCTCTAGGGTTCTCAGAGGTCCTAAAAACCATGAGAAGCCCCGGGACAGCTAAAGCCCCTCCGGTGGACGTTTTCTAATAATAGTGAGCCTGAAATTTGACGATCCGTTCGGGAAGGTTTTAGCTCCAATTTGACTGATTCCAAAGGTATTTTACTAAATTAGGAACCTAAATTTCATAATGGAAAAGATGATTCTCAAGAAGGAGCTGAAACACATTAGAAATGAAAATGCCAAGAACGAAGGGCAAAATTGAAATTTTTGAAAAGTATTTCTTAAACCTCCTTATATATATGAGGCGCCCCATCTGCTCCCTCATTTAGCCACATTTGTTTCTGCCCTAAACTAGAGAAAAACCTTAAGGGGTGAGGTGCACAAGAAGGAGGAGAAAGGAAAGAGAAAAACAAGATAGAAAGGTATGGATTTTCTTGATTTTTCATGCTTTCTCTTTAGCAAACCTCTTCTCCTCCATTTCCCCTTCTTTCCTATGATTTTATTGAAGTTCATGAATCTATTTTGAGGGCAGAACAAAGGGGAAAATTTGGATTTGAAGAAAGGAGGCCAAGGAAAGTGAGAAACAAGCAAGAAAAGCCAAGAAAACAAGGTAAAATCCTCATCCCATAATAGCTACTCCTTCCCCCTTCTTCTCCTTAGTTCGCCCCATGTATGTAACTGCAAGAGGGCTTGAATTTTGGGTAGAACCAAGGGTAAATTCTAGGAATTTAAGGGAGGAGAGTAAGAATATGTAAAGAAATTCAAGTAAAAGCCATTGATTTTCACGATAGAAAACCTATGGTTTCATGGGCTCCCTTGAAAATATGATTTGATGTATTTATTCCTAGGCCTAAATGAGTATTTGGATGAGCTCTTAAGATCCCTAGAAGGCTCTTCATATGCATCTTCGATCAAAAAAATGAAGCAAATCCACTTGGTACTCATATGAAGCATGATTTCAGCCTAGGCTAGAAAGAGTACCAAGAGGAAGTTTTAAGTTGTTCCAAGCTTAGTTTTGAGTCATGTATAATGGAAGAGGATCAGAGGAAGCCTTGGAAAAATTTTAGAAGCCATGGATAGTAAAATGGCATCATAGGTTCCATATTATGACTTAAAGAAATAACACTTAGTTAGGCTCTTTGATTTGATTGTGTGATGACTTTAAGAGGTTTTAGTGGAGTCAAGAATCATAAATAGATGGAGAGAATGGAGCCAAGATGATGTTTTCTTAAGGTTGCTTCATTAAGTACATTATGGAACCAAAAAAGGGTTATATGAACCACCTAGTTTTTCTAGTAAATGTATGGCCTTAGAATTTGATTCAAGAGTATAATTGGCTTCCATATGATGTGTCTAGGCTAAAAGAAATGATCTACACCTCCTTAGGTGTGTGAGATTGAAGGAGAGGTCTTAAAACTCAAGGAAAAAGTGTGCTTGTATGGCAAAGGTAGCTCTCTCCATCTTCTCTCATGCATGAACGTGTGCTTACATTGTCTTTGAATGTGTGTATATGTGTTTTAAGCCATGAAAAGTATTCTAGCATGATTTCTTATGCCATGGTACCATGATGATGTTTTATGCACTAAGATGATATTTTATATGCTTGCCTTGGTTTGCTTGAGTGTGGAGAAGCCAAAAACCTTCTAGCGAGGGTGAGTATGAGTCAAGAACCCTTGAACTTGGTTGAGACAAAGTAAAGAGTCTCCCAAGAGTGAGGTTGATTCCCAAGAGAGAGGTTGAGTCAAAACCTCTTAGAAGAAATGGATAAGGCAAGTCCAAAATCTATAAGTAAATGGGTGAGGCTAATCCACTTACTTGGCAAGCCTATGTATGCTATGTATGACTTATGCAAATGCCAAGGATGTTTCTTAAATGCATATGCATTTCAATATACCCATGCATGCATTTTCAAGGCTTGTATTGCATACTTTATGTGTAATTGAAAGGGAGATGAGCTATTGGTATTCTTTGAATCTCATCCTCTCCTCTCCAATATCTTAACATGCTAGGTGAAGCTATTGAGTAAGGTAATGGAAGCCCCCAAACCTAGAAGAAGGAGGTTGACATCCAAGTATATGAAAATGCCTAGTTTTGCCTCTTTTGTAGCCATACACATGGAATATGATGTAATCCTATAATAAAATTGTTATGTAATCATATGAGCATATGCAATTACTCAAATGTTTGATGCATGTATGAGTTTTAATCCCAAATGAGTGGAAATATGTATTTTTGGTAGTGAATGGCAAGTTCAAGCATGTGAAACCTTGTGTATGGCATGGGGTGAGAGAGTGAGTTTGAGGAATATAGGTTTATAAACCTTTGATACAAGTTTAGAGAGTCATTTTGGTACATTCCCACATACTCAAGTGGTCATATTGCCTTAAAACTTGAAATGGATCATTTGAACCTCTTATATGGCACAAAATGAGCTATTTCATAACTTAATGTCAAGATCTCACCAAATGAACGAATTTCCCCATGAAATTTGGCATGCATGTAGATCTCATCTAGAAATTTTTGGTAAATAAAAGACCAGATTATTTGGAGCTCTGTAGAATTAATTATGATTTTTCAAAGTTGTCATTTTTCTTTTGAACTAATACATGCACTATTCATATGGTTAGAAACTTGGGTTATGTCATTCATAGGGCCAATGATGTCCAATGCTCATGAAATTTTACAAGAATAAACTAAACATGATAAGACTTCCATGTCCATCAAGATCACCCTAATTAGACTTTCGAACAGGGAGATATGAATTTTTGAAATTGGAGGTCAGTATTAGTGATGACAGTCGACTTCTGGTACTATTCCATTAGTTTTTGATAGCTAGCAGCCTCTTTTGTGGTTTGGAATTTTTTTAACATAAAATATACATCTGTAGCTTTTCGGAATGGTATGGTGTGCCTAATTTTGGCATTTTTAGAATTAGTTATGATTTTTCAAAGTTTAGGCATAGAATTTGGAAAACTAGTCAGAGGCTGCACCATTGTATTTTGTGTATCTACCCTTTTTGCTCAAGGTATAGGCCACTTTTTAAGCTTGTTATGAGTTTTATTTGTGTATTTGAATATGAGGATGATATGGATGAGTCCATATTGCCCATGGGACTCCAAAAGAAAAATTTATTTGTGACGTAATGCAAGTATATTCATTATTATAATACTATCTTTCTTGCTTCATTGTAAATTGCATGGAATAATACCTAGAAATGGCATGAGGAAAGCTAGATAAATATGGTATTAGAGCAAATTTCTAAGCTCTCTAAGGTTGGATTTGGTTTGAGGATATGGCAACAAGGCTATGTAAAGGTTTGTATAGTTATGTAAAGCCTTGTATAAGACATTTTGGGTGTGTGAATGTAGTCCATGGCTATGTTTATGATAGTGAGTTGTAGAATGGCCTTGGAGTATATAGTGAACATCGAGAATGGTTGGCCTCTAGAATAGCTTGAGCAGAGATGAGTGATTCGATGGCTTGAGCTCTATGAAATATGAAGCTCGTCGGGATCAATAGCAAGTCCTAGGTATGAACGACGAGAAATGATCTTGTTGATATGAAGAGATTTGCCAGAGAGAGTATGTGAGGATTAATTCTCCTTGGTGGTCATACTTAAACCATTTCAAGATATCTTGCATAATGTAGAGACAAGTAGTGATGCAATGCGACATGAGGTGAGACTGCAGCTGCACAAGAGCAGTTTAAAGGGGAAATGAGAAAAAGAGTTACCCCCTAGCCATAACATCCAAACGTCTAGATAAATTTTAAAACTTGAAAGGTTAATTCCCTCAGGCTAGAGGTTTGAGTTATAAGCTACACTTTATAGAGCCCTAATAGCCCAGAGGTGACAGCTAGCTATGTATGAATGAAGCAAGAGGTAGAACCTTCTAGCTTGATGACAAGTTGGATATAGAAGCAATAAGGCTGGGTTGTAACTAAAGATGAAGTTTCCAATTCATGAAGAAGCAAAATCAATTAAGGGAAGTTAGCAGTGACTAATTAACTACTTAGCCGCAGCCAATTATTTCATAAAGCAGCGAGGCAATCTAGAGAATTCCTCTCCGCAGCCAATTAAAAAGTTAGCTGCGGCCAATACTTGGACAGGAAACTAGGGTAAACCCGAGGCTAATTAGTTACAACAAATGGCAGTATGAATGCCTTGTTGGTCATATTCAGGCCAACGTAAGGAATGAGCTACTATGGGGTCAATTAACCCACAGAGAGCGAAAACCCTTAGTATCAATAGAGAAAAAGAATAGTAAATGGTCACAGAAGATTAATAAGAAATCAATGGGCCTAGTAGTTAAGACTGAGAAGAGCTCAGCATTAAAGAGGGTTAGACACAGAAACAAGGTTGTTGAGACCTACCTTTAAGGTGTTGACTCCAACCTAGGATGCTACCTATGAAACACAAAATGATAAGATGTAAATGTAGCCTTGAAATTAACATAAGGTAAGGCTATTAGAAGTAAAAAATATAGTGAGTGCCCCAAAAGGGTGTACCTCATAGGTAACACCTAAGGATGAGTATAATTAGCCCAGTGATAAAAGCTTAGAAGAGAATAAGGATAGTTTAGAAAATACTAAGTTATTGTAAGCTACAAGTCTGATAAGATAGGCAGCTCATATTAAGTATAAGCTAAAGCCTGAAGGAAGTGACCAGTAGCATCATCCAGGTGAGATGTATAAAAAGGAGAAATTAATTTAATTGAAAGTTTAGTGAAAGTTCTCCCTAGATCGAAAAAGGAAAGATAAGACATCCTGAGTTGGGGAGACCACTCAGTTGTGGTTAGCAAATTCCCCTAGATAGACGCCCTGAGCTGTAAAGTACAATGATAAGGGAAGCGAGGAAAAGCTAAAAAACTAGCTACAAAAGAAACACCCTTGCTTTATTGATATTAAATGAACAGACTAAGTACAGAAAGGTAAACAGATATAGGTCTGATAGTTAGTTAGAAAAGCTCCCTAATATGGGAATGATACAAGGTTAAGGCACGTGAGTGATTAGAGTACCCAATAGAGCATAAGTTTTTAGTAAGGTAGAATCCAAACATTGGGAGTACGTATCTTGGATTAGGTTAGTAAAACCTTAAAATTAGTATACTGTGCTCCTAGGGATGAAGCTAAAGAGACTAAACAAAGAGAAAGCCTAACTCTGATCTGAACATAGAAATAAGCTGAGATAAAAGTTAGTGCCTTAGTACCTTCAAGGAAGCTCGAAGGAGTTAGAGACTGCCTAAGAAGGTGAGTCTTTGCAGTATGCAGACAAAGAGTGTAAGTCAAGAGCATTATAGAATGTAATTCCTAGAATTAAATGAAATAGAATTTTTCTTATAGAGGGACAGTTTAGTTAAAAGCAAAGCAAGAGTGTAAGAAAAGCAAACCCCCTTAATGTTATAAAGAGTGAACAAGTAGAGAAACTCAGGAAAAATGCAAGTGCTTTTGAGCGTAAAGAAACTCGAACTGGCAATAGAGACAGCCAGTAGTAGAGCATCCTTTTACCTAAGTAAAAGGATAAGAAAGGTAAAAAGAAAGAGAAGATATGACAGTGTTCAAGTTGAGAACATAATAGATTGAGAACAAATATCAAGTTGATATGCTTCAATACTTGAGAAAGCACACTTGTCCTTGGCATAGATGCCCTTCTAGCATGGTAGTGCCCGAAGTAAAAAATAGTCGAGCAATGCAAAGTGATCTTGAGATGCAGTAGAGGAAAATTTCTATTTTGCCCGAATATCCTATGAGAATAGGGCAGATAAAGAAAGGTAAGAGAGGAATACTTTAGACTATTGGGAAACTTGTAATATACTGGTGATAATGGCTCTGAGCTCAGTTATGAGGCGGCCATGTATTAGTGTTTGATGTTATGGTTTGCTTGTAACAATGGTTACATGATATTGGGTCTGGCTAACCTAGTAGTAATGTGACTTAAGTGCGTAGCAAATGATGGCATCAATCACCAAAGTGTCTCGATAATCGAAAGGTATTCTAATTAGTTAAATGAAGAAATAAGTTAAAAAAGAGAGGTAAATGGATTCCAATAATATTAGAATGATGAGAAAAACATGCAGAAAGGAATCCCTAATAAAGAATAGTAACATAGAAAGGAATGTGCTAATAGTAAAGAAATGTTTAGATTCAAATAGCATGAGTTTAGTATGCATAGCTTGAGTCCCTTATGGTATAAGTAAATGAAATGCTAGGGGACCATTGTATAGCTTCTCTCCTACCAGAGATCTTAGACACACTCAGTGTGTGAAATGCTTGGGTGTTAAGGCACTCAAAAGCAGAATGTGGGTATAGTCAGAAATTGCAAGATATGAGAGGAAAGATAGCTGAGTACAATTAGAGTAAGAAAAAAAAGCCCAAGTAAAAAGAGGCTAAAGTGGGAATCTGAGAATCCCATAAGGAGTGATGAATAAAAATTAAAATGCTCTTAAGTATCAGTATGATGGGATCCTAGAGAATTAGACGACATAGAACCCACTTCGCACAAAAAGCATGATGTACCTCTGAGTTTAGCCTCAGTTATTATGAGCAATGGTTACTGGACTTAGTGGGTATGTGTTTTACTGTCAGATACAGTGATCTTAGGCTTTGATATCTCTGAGATATAGATCATAGTAGATCCTAACATAGTATAGTAGGTTGTCATAGACCTTAATTGGGCTCTGAAAGGTCGCAATAGACCTAAGGGTCACAGTAGATCCCACAGTTACAGCATAATAATTCTCTAGTGAAATGACAGCTTGAGATAGTTTTTCCAGATCAGTTAGTCTCAGAGACTAGTATAGTCATAGACATTTTTGTCTCAGAGACTAAAGACCTCTTGAGTCTAGTAGACTATTGCCACAGAGATATAAAGGCTTTACTCAGATAGTTAGACCATTGACTAGATCTCTTGAGAGATGAGCATAGCATGGGATGAGGAAACTAAGAAAGTAGCTTTCTAGAGTTAAAACCAAATGAACCACTACCCAACAGATATTAGCCTTGACTGAGGGATAGAAAAATCCCTACATGCTAGACTATGCATTTAAAAAGGGGTCAGGTGTAATTTTTACATGAGGTAAGTGGTACAATATATCTCCAGTGACTGAGACTGTGAGTATAGTTAGCATCCCACCAGAATTCAGCAGTAGTCAGTGGCAGTTACTCTTCAAGGCCAGTATGAGGAACATACGTTAGGCCTATCAGTGTTGAGATGATGGACTATAAATTACCTATTCGTAAGTGAGCAAAAAGAGTAAGAAAAAGTCCTAGTCTAAAGAGATAGACGTAGTAGTAAACAAAGAAATTGAGATCATTAAAAGTGAAAACTCCTTAAAGGAACTATAATCCCAGAAAGTGATCGAGAAATGAGGCTTGTGATAGAAAGAAATATGAATTACGATTATAGGATGAGTTAGTAAGAAAGAACGTAGAGATAAACAGTGGACGGTATATTTAAATAAGTAAGTAGATAGACAAAAATTTTCAATGGCTGTAATGATCGGAGAAAGATAATGAGACCTTATGAGAAGCCATTGGGAGAGGATGCAGGAGAATTGATACTAAATAAATCACCTTTCGAGATATGTAAATGATTCCATTGAAAAGAATGTTAACCCTTATAGACGGTTAAGACTAATCAAATATGATTAGTAAGCTCTCCCATAATAGGCCTCTAGAGTCTGAAACTTCTTTCCCTTATGAGAAGAACTAGCTAGTACTTTATAATAATAGAGCCTTCATTAAGAGCAAGTAATGAAAATTCCTTGGCAGAGAAAAACTCAAAAAAGTGAAATCGCTGAGAGAAGTGTATAGAACTAAGAAGAAGGGAAAGAAAGGAACAGTTAGCCAGTATATAAAAGTAAGAGGAAAGAGTATCCCAAATTTTAAAGATGAAATTTATTTAAAGGGGGAGAAATGCAATATCTGGTTCTCTAAAAATGAGAGAAAACATGAGAAACGTAACATACGATTTCTCTGTAAATGAACAAAATTCACCGAATACAAAAGGAAGTCTCCCGAAATAAATTAGTTAAGATCATGAAAAATTTATATAGTATTCTAGACTTCTAAAAATGAGAATCATAAGTTCATATGGAAAGAAAAATGGAGCTAGAATGAAGAAATGAATTTGAACAAAAGGTTGATGAAACAAAAGGGTATTTTTGTCATTTTGAGCAAATTTTGGAATCTTCACATAAGGGCTTTTTAAATGAAATTTTTGAGTTCTCTAAGGTTCTCAAAGGCCCTAAAGCCCCTCCAGTGGACGTTTTCTAACAGTGTTGAGCCTGAACTTTGACAGATCCATTCGAAAAGGTTTGGCAACCTAAATTTCATAATGAAAAAGACGATTCTCAAGAAGGAGCTAAAATGAGTTAGAAACAAAAATGCCAAGAACAAAGGGTAAAATTGGAATTTTTGAAAAGTGTTTCTTAAACCTCTCTATATATATGAGGTGCCCCATCTCCTCCTTCATTTAGCCACATTTGTTTCTACCCTAAACTAGAGAAAAACCTTGAGGGGTGAGGTACACAAGAATGAGGAGAAAGGTTGGAGAAAAACAAGATAGAAAGGTATGGATTTTCTTGATTTTTCATGCTTTCTCTTTAGCAAAATTGCATGCATTTTTCATAACCCAATGCATTTCAATATGCCTATGCATGGATTTATACACCTTTGAGACAAGTTTAAAGAGTCATTTTGGTGATTCCCACGTGCTTAAGTGGTCATGGTTGCCTTAGAACTTGAAATGGACCATTTGAACCCCTTATATGGTATAAAATGAGCTATTTCACAACCTAACGTCAAGATCTGACCAAATGAATGAATTTGCCCATGAAATTTGGCACACATATAGATCTCATCTAGAGCCTTTTTGAAAGTGAAATACCATATTATTTAGAGCTTTGTGGAATTAATTATGATTTTTCAAAGTTGCCATTTTTTACTGAACTGATACAGGCACTGTTCATATGGTCAAAAACTTGGACTATGTCATTTATGGTCTAAATGATTTCCAATGCTCATGCATTTTACAAAAATAAATTAGACTTGATAATCTTTCCATATCCATTAAGATCACCTCAATTGGATCTCTGAGAAGGGAGATATGAATTTTTGAAGTTGGAGATTAGTACTAATGATGACAGTCAACCTCTGGTACTGTTCAATCAATTTCTAGTAGCTATCAGCCTCTGTTGTGGTCTAGCATTATTTTTACCATAAATTGGACATCTGTAGATTTCTAGAATGGTATGGTGTGCCTAATTTTGATTTTTTTAGAATTAGTTATGATTTTTCAAAGTTCTGGCATAGAATTTGGAAAACCAGTCCGAGGTTGCACTATTGTGTTTTGTTCATCTACTCCCTTTGCTCGAGGTACAGGCCACTTTTTGAGCTTGTTATGAGTTGTATTTGTGTATTTGAATATGAGAATGAGATGGATAAGTCCATATGGCCCATGGGACTCTGAAAGAAGAATTTATCTATGACATAATGCAAGTATATTCATTGTTATAATGCTATCTTTCTTGCTTCATTATAAATTGCATGGAATAAGACCTAGAAATGACATGAGGCAAGCTAGATAAATATGGTGTTACAGATGGGTTGGGCTAGGCCAGTGTTCTTTTTTTTTTTTTGGATTCAGCAAGAGGCCAAACATATGTGATTCAAGTTCCAACTAAACTAATGCTTTTTGTGCATAATCAATATAATCAAAGATTTCTTAGATAAATTTGCATGTGTGGTTTATTACCATAAGTAATAAATATAAGTGACCAAGAAGTGCTAACTTACAATACACCTAATATCTTTATAGCTATCTCCTATTTGTTTAGGAATATATCTTGAAAACACACTAAAGGTTAAACTAATTTTGCTTAATTTGGTAGAGAAATATGACAACAACTTGCATTAACAAGTTAGTTACCTTATAAACCAAATGAAATCCACTTGGCCAATCTTCTTCTCATCTAAGAACCTATTTGTGGCAACTTCTATTGTAGCCAAGTCAAAATGCAAAGACTCTATGGCTAAAAGATCATTCCCAACTACATTCCAAAGAAAGATAAAGGAACCTTTAAGCCACCAAATTACTAGCTCCTTATCTTAGCTTGGAAACAAGTAATGAAATGGAATAAAAAAACAAGAAGAATTATTAAGATAGGAAGGAGATATTATGGTAATCCTATGAATGTATTGTACTTCTTGCTTGTAGTTTATATTTTATATAGTTTATTTTGAACATCTCCAAATGTGTGTTGTTCTACTTAGGCTACAATAATTAAAATAATAGCTATCAAAAGGAAAATGCAAGAGGAAAGAAACAAAAATGAAGATTCATCATATTTGGAAATATAATAGGTTTCTAAAGATCCATTGTTATCTTACATGGCAAATAGTTGTTTATGATATGTTAAAAGCCCAATTGCAGTGAAAAGGAAGAAAAGATACTTGCTTTTCATTTTTTTTTTGGACACTAAGAGAATCATACATGGCTTCAATTTCATAAAATCATAGATCATTCTATAGATTAACAAAAAACTAGTTTAAACATTTATAGAGCTAGCAATGAACAATTAAATATTAATTTCAAAGTCCAAACTTGGAGAATGCCATACCATTTGATAAAGATTCATGAGATTCCAATGGCTATTGTTCTTCCAGTATAACATCCTTTTGTTTATCATAAAGCCTAAAACAGTTAGTAATAAGATTTCTGAGCTATTTTTTTCTTTTTAATTTTGGTATGCACACATGGCTTCTAATTTTATAAACCATGCTAGTGATATCTTCTCAACCATTGGCATATTGCTAAATTTCCTATGTAAGTCACGACTAATTAAAGAGATTTGACATTACAATATACATAAACAAAACATAAACTTGTCCAAGACACATTTCTCTACTATCTTTAGTTGATGAAGGCATACATCATGGTGCCTTTTCCCCTCACATGAAAATGGTTCTTTCCCTTAACTAAGAGCATCTGTTCATTGATACAAATCAATTCAATCCTGGGGCATGTAGTGATTGGACTAAGTATGCTAGTTAAAAAATCATGTTCCCTAACCATAGGTGCCCATTATAAAGCAATAAGCTGATTCTCCATAGTTGTACTAACTCCTAAAATGGTTACCAACATCAAACAATTATACTAGGATCAATTTTTTTCCTTTAACAAACAAAAATTGGGGAGAAATTAGAGAGAATGGAAGTAAAAGTTCCTTAAAAATGAGGGCTATGGCAACCTCTATAATAACCCTAACTACTAACAAAGTTAATTAAGTATAATTGTCTTCTTAATCGAGTGCACTTAATGTCTAATTTGGTTAATGAGTTAGTAGTGGATGAAAATATGGAAAAATATGAACCTTTAAATAATCGATATTCACCATCAAGTTGTATAACAAGATTATTGTTTCTAGTTATTCAAAACTTTTGTTAACAATTTTATCTTAACCGAAATATCTCTAAGAAGCCTAAAAACTTATATATGTTGGATTAAAAGTCATTACTCATCACTACCATAGTGAAAATTAGGGATTTATAACTAGATTAGAGGTTTCAAAACTTAAGCTGTGGCTTAGAATAGTTGCGTTGAGGACAACTTGGCCTCTGGAATCTTTGAAAGCTAAATTCTACACATACATTGTGATTTGAAGAACTTGTGCAGCAGTTAAACTCGAGTTTGGATCAATTTTTCACACAGACACAACTTGCACTGCAGCTAAAAGTATTTACACCGCAGCCGAAATACTTGCACTACAACCAAATTAGCCTCTTAATGATTTTGCACTGTGACCTAAAATTTTTGTGCCACAACCAAAATAGCTGCTATAACACTATTAGCTCATTTTGGCCATAACTTGAAAACTTGCTGCAACCAAACTCTTAAATGAGCGAACCAACAAGTTGTTACCACCTCAAGATCAATTATAGGATCCTTTTATGGCTAAAATACAAGGGTTTTAAAGAACTTACATTCCTATAATCTCCATTTAAATAGCTTACATAGTCCAAGGATTTAAAAGCTAATCACACCAACCAAAATACATATCATACTAGCACAAGGTTCATTTATTACAACAAAAAGATGGAATGTAAGTTTAAATGACAACTCAAACCACTCAATACATCACCTAATGTCCTCAAACCACTTGGGGCTAGATTCAATGGTCTAATTGAATATTTTCTTACCCATAACTCTTCAATGGAGACTCAAATGTAAAATATGGCTATGACACTTCCTAATGTCACACATAAGGGCTTATGACAGGCAATGGTATGTTATGGCTCCTAATGACAACCTAAAATCCTCTTTACACTACTTAAGATCATTAAACCACCTTGAGCAAGTTTCAATTGAAAATTTGAGATTGTCTAAATCCTTTAACACTTTGGTACAATCCATGGTTCAAAATATGGTCATGTCACTACCTAAAATTACCCCATAATGATTCATGATAGTAAAATCTACTATAGCAACATATGAAGGGTTAACCATTTCACCCTCCCCAAGGTTAAGACAATAAAAGCACATTCCAAATCTTCTATACCAATAACTCAAACATTAATACTACAACACTAACTATTTAAAAGTAATATAATTTCAAGGTACTCATTAATAATCATTTAAATACAATCGCAAGTATCAATTTCATAATGTCCCATATTATAAAATCAATCCCTATACTTGGCAATACATAATGCCACGTGGCAATTATACAACATAATAAGTAATGTTCACATACCTAATAGACAAACCCAATTTACATAGCGCATTCAAGCCTATACATTACTAAACTACCATAGTGGATTTCCATTATTTTTTTCTTGTTACTAAGAGGTCTGGTCCCTGAAAACGTTAGTCCACAACTGGGGTGAAATATACAATCTTAGTAACAAGAGAAAAATTCTATATATATGTATAGATTAATCAATATAATGCATTTATATAGAGAAACATACCAAAGGCATCAACATTATTAGCAAATGAACTAATTGAACCACTAGTAACTACTATCCTATACTAGCAATCACATGTAACATATTAATGGCCAATAACATAGGGAAAGTCCTATCTATGGTGCCAACTCCCGATTAAGCACAACCTAGGCTCAATGTATTCATGAGTCTAATCACAACTCAGTGCCTGATCTAAGCACAATGTATGGGTAGCAGCCACACCATAGCTCTACCAAGGACATGCTTATGGTCTATAATAACAACAATTCAAGTAGCTAACTAATCATTTAGCATTTCAAAATGATACATATGTAGTAAATTTCATATTAAAATGAGTATATACATGGAATTAAACAATTAACCCCAATTACTCTTCCTTTAACTACCAACATAATCCAAAGGCCCACTAAGCCTATGAAAAGTATAATTATCATCATTTAACTATTATTAACAAAAGAGTTTCTTATCCATTGATCCATTTCAGTATATAAATCACTTACCCACATTTACAAAGAGTTCATTGCACTAATTTAAGGTTAACATACTAAAAACTCACAATGGGTCACTCCCAACACCTTCATTTTTGCAAATGTAAAGGCCATGAAACAAAATTCAATCCAAATGATGGAAATTTAGCACATACACCTTATAAAAGAAGATGAAACACTTACCCATATATTTAAAAAGGCTAAATGGACTGAGTTGAGCCTTAACTACCAAGAACACACCATGAGTCATCCTATAACTTGGATTTTCACATATACAATCAACCATATATCAAAGTCAGCCTATAACATGAAATTTGAGCAAGGTTGCACTATAAAATGAAGGCAAACACTTACCCTATAGTCCCACTAACTCTAAACTCCAAAAATCTTGCAAGGAATCACCCATATACCAAATTTTAAATTTGAGAAAGAGATGAAAATCCACTAAACTAGAAACTAACTGGACCAAATTGTAGAAGAGAATGAGAAGGACATGTTTTATATAGATTACCTTGGCCAAATCTTTTGCTAGAAGTGAGAAATGGTGAAAAATATAGAAAATCCTAGCCTTTTATCTTCCTATGCAAAAATGGAGTTCTCCCTTATCTAAGATTAAGTTGGTTTGCAGAATAGAGGATAAAGGGTTGAGTAAGTTGGGGTTTTAGATGGGTTTAGGCCAACCCTAAAGCCCAAAATCCACTTAGGTTCAAATATGTGTTTATTGGGCCATAAGTTGAAGGGTTTAGTTAATGAAATAAAAGTTAGACTCCTAAGAAATGAGTTGGACCTTCTTACAAACTAAAAGTAGGCTTTCTTATTTGGCTCATGGCATAAATAAATTGATCATAAGGCCCAAATTAAATGTCTATCTCCCCTCAGTTAATTCCCTAATTAAATCTATAACCATAATTAATATATCTTCACTTAATAATAACTAAACATGATTATTAGCTCGAAATGTCTAAAATAAACCCATTTCTTTAGAAAATTTTATTTTCCTTATTTTTCCTAAATCCCTAATGAAATTGAGAATTTTGATATATATCTTGCCATAAATAGAAATAATTTTTATATTTAGTACTAGCCAAATGAAGTATTATTTCATTTTCCATTTGTACATGTTAGACTGACTTCCTCTTAAGGTCAATAAATTTAGAATGTGCCAAAGAAATGGGATTTGTGAGAGATTTGAGGGAAGATGCACTAAAGCATTATACCTTTTATTTAATTTCCTTTCTATTCATTCTCATTCACTTGATTTATTTTCATCACACAGAGAGAAAGGAACATAGGAAATAAAGGAAGAGAAGGATGAAGAAGCAGGAGACAGAAAAGAAACTACAACAAATCTAAGCCAAATTAAAGGTAAGACACCTCTTGTCCTAGTGAGATTCTTTGCTCTAAATCATCCCTTTTTTTCTCTTGTTTGCTTAATTTCTCTCTCTAAACCACGTTGAAGCTTAAATGATGAAAACTCGCTTTGGGCTTGTTCAATGCTTTTTGAAATTATATTTAATGTTTTTGATATGGTTGAATGCTTCCTATATGTTTAATTGATGATAAAAGTCCATACTCTTCATTATCCATGTTTTCTTTCTCTAGAGGTGGTGTTATAGTGACATCTCAAGTTTTCCAATTTGATCTTGGGTTTTTCCTTGGATGATATTTTGATGAGTTTAGCTAGTTATGGTACTGTTAAAATGAGTTGAGAGCTTCATAAGGTTCACCATCTCCATTTTCTCTCTCCAAAACCCAACCATAGCAAATATCAACTTAGCTATTTAAAATTTGGTTTGAGAGTTGTTTTGTTGCTCTATGATCCTTATAAGATGTTTAGAATGTTTAGTTAGGGTCACTATCAAAAATGAAAAATTAGTTAAATGAACAGAAAAAAATGTAGATATGGAGATAAGAGACAACTCTGTATTGTGGCACTAAGCACATTGTCTATAAAAGAAATTTCTTGTTGTGGTGCCATGGTGCCACAATTGTTGTAATATGGGAAAATGTGAAATTTTTGCACTTTTAAAGAAGGTTTTGCATTATACACCTAATATACATGTAAATTAAGAGTTGTGGGACATTTGGAAGCCTCATTTAGCATTTTAAAACTTGAAATTGTTTTTGTGATTGATTGTTGCATGCTTACTCCATTAGTTTCATTAGAACTTGATAAATCCTAATAAATTAAGTTTCTCATATAAACATATATACCAAAATGTGCTTATAAAGCCTATGCATAGATGACTTTACATTGAATTATGCTGGTGCGTAAATGACCTTATTCTCTCTCAGACTATGATATTTGAATTGTAGATGCAATTAGCATTTATAAGAGATGATTCTTTAGGGATGATCTCTATATCATCTTTTTTAGAGATGGAGCTTTTGTAATGTTTAGTTTTCATTAAACGACGAAAACGAGCACGTTTTCACAGCAAGTTCCCTGAAATGAATTAGTTAAGGTCTCAAAAAATTTGAGTAACATTCTAGACTCCTAAAACTAAGAATTCTAAGCTCAAACAAAAAGAAAAATAGAGTTAGAATGAAGAAACAATTTCTTACAAAAAACTTAAGAAATATAATGGCATTTTCGTAATTTTGAGTAAATTTTGGAATTCACACAGGAGGGCTTTTTAAATGGAAGTTTTGAATTCTCCAGGGTTCTCAGAGGCCCTGAAAATCATGGGAAGCCCCGAGACAGTTAAATCTCCTCTGGTGGACGTTTTCTAATGTCGGTGTACCCGAACTTTGACTAATTCGTTCAGAAAGATTTTAGCTCTGATTTGAGTGATTCCGAAGGCATTTTACTCAATTAGTAATCTAAATTTTATAATGAAAAAGACAATTCTAAAAAAGGAGGTAAAACAAAGTAGAAACAAAAATGCCAAAAACGAAGGGCAAAACATGAATTTTTTAAAAAAAACCATTCTCCTCCACCTATATATATGAGGTGCCCCACTCTCCCACTCATTTAGTCTCATATTTTCCTGCCCCAAACCAGAGGAGAAACCCTAGGAGAGTGGCTTGTAACACTCCGAAATTAATTAAGGTGTTAATCATGGATTAAGATTAATTAATAGTAATTAATATGGGATGATTGGGCAAGTTAAGTAAATAGGGATTTTTAGAGAGATAAATTATTAACATGGGTTTGAGAATTAATTAGGATAGAAATTGCATCTAGGCCCAAATTAATGAACCATGATAAAAGGCTAATGGAGGCCCAATGAATTAGGTGCAGACCCAAACCCTTAAACCCTTCAAACTTGGCCCAAAACCCATTAAACTTCAGCAATCCAATGTATAAAACTGGCCCAATGAAATTCTGCAGCCCAACAATTGAAAATTGGCCCAATAACCAAAATCTGAAACCCAATTGGGTTTGGACTTGGAGCAACCTATGACCCAGCCCCTTGACCCAACTTAAACCCACCTAAAACCCTAATGCTTCAGCCACTTTCCCCCCATTTGCTGAAACACAAAGAAAATTCGGAGGTTGAGAAGGAGGCTAGGGTTGGGGGCAAGAATTCTGCATTTTCACACACTTAGAGCAAGATTTAGCCAAGGTAATAGTTATACAACTTAACCCCCTCAGCTTTCTCTTTAATTTAGTCCAATTAGTTTTTCATTTGAAGTATTTTCATCCTACCTAAAATCTGAAATGTGGGTATTTGGAGATTTTCTTGGTGAAATTCGTAGGTTGAGGTTGAGGCTAGTGTTAGATGAGTTTAAACCCCCCCATTTTGATGCTTTCTTTGTTGGTTTAAGACCCCCATAACTGATTTATATTATGGGTATTAATTTTATATGAATTTACTTAGGATTTTGGGGTGGAATATTGAGATTTGTGGTAGAGGACACTAAAATCCGAATTTAGGATCTGTGGTGGCTGGGTAAATATTCTTAAGGTAGTTAATAGCATTTAAATTTCTTGGGTACTTGTTGTAACAGTTAATGATGAATTAGAGTAGTAATTATCTGGTGCTATGATTATAGGAATACTCTGTACCATTGGTGGCTGTTGCAAGTTGTCTACAAGTGAGGTAACCAGAGTTTACATTAATTCCATGCATGTATCAGTTTTAATTTCATATTTGCTGTATATGAATGATTTGAAATGCTGAATGAATTGGTTGGCTATCTATTGTATGATGATTGGACCTTGTGAGTCCATGGTGGAGCTGTGGTACGGCTGCCACCCGTGCATGTACTACGATCGAGCACCGGGTATGATCAACCCCAGATGCACTGAGCCCTGGTTGTGCTCAATGGGGAGTAGGTGCCGTGGACGGGCCTCTCCCGGTGTTAATGGCCTTTAACATGTTAAAAATTATGATTGCTAGTATGGGATAGTAATCATGATAGCCTAATTATTTCATTTGCTGAGATGACTGATATGATTCTAATGTTGATTTTGATTCATGCATATATGTAATTAAACTGGATTATATGATGGAATTATCTTGGTTACTGAGATTTATATCTCACCCCATTTTATGGGATTACAATTTCAGGTGAAGGTTCCTCGGGTAAGGATAAGGGTAAGCAAGTGGATGAACATCCATGAGCTGAGGCCCGGTGTGGGGGAGCTACACTTGGTCCGAGTAGAATAGGATAGATGCTAATTTTTGTTAAGGCTTGTATAGCATCATCATGTATCTGTATTACCAAGTGTAGGAGTAGGTATTTTGATAATATAATGTGTATCTATTGAGGAGTAGGCCTTACTTTAAATTAGTAAATGATGTATGGATTTATAATATTTGCTATGAGCCTTGTTGAAGTCTGAAATAGCTTATTATTGGAAATGAAATCTTGATATATATTACTATGAACTCATGTTATTGTTATTTTACAAACTTGCCGATATATGGACTTGTTGTCATAGGATAATTAGAGAAAGGGAATTGACCCTTGGGTCTTGAACTAATAAGGATAGATTAGCTGGAGAAATTTGGCTAATGAAGGGTAATGAGCCCCAAAATGAAGGTAAAGGGGCCCTAGGGTGTTAATGAAGGAAGAGTGGGAAGTAGGAGGCAAGAATTTCGGAGTTATAGGCTCAGGAGGGATTTCGCCGAGGCTAAAATATAGTTGGCCGCGGCCAAAAGAGGCAAAGTCGCCCAGGGAGAGTGCTAGAGAGGAATTCGCTGCTGCGAAATGTAAATTGGCCGTAACGAAATGTGAGAGGTCAAACTGGAAGTTATCCAGAGAGAAATTCGCCGCGATGAATTATGGAATTGGCTGAGGCAAACTTTTGGAAAAATTTCCCCGGCATTCCAGAGAGGAATTGGCCGCGGCGAAAGGAGAAATTGGCAGCGGCCAATATCGAGAGCGCGAGTGAGGGAGCTCCAGGAGGCTTCTTCGCCGTGGCGCCATGTAGATTGGCCACGGCGAAGGTCCAACTCGCCGCGGCGATGATGAAGAAAGGCCGCGGGTAACATGCTAAAACACTTATATTAACTAGAAAACCTTGGTTTTCCATATGTTAACCATAAGAGATGATCTAGAGTCATTATGATGAGTTATAATTGATGAGTAATGGAATCCAAGGCTTATAAATGGATGTTTAATTCCCGTATGATCATAAGGGTATGAAATCGTATGATTGATGACTCTAATCACATTAAGGTTTAAATTCTTCCATATTTTCATGACCTATAGTGATTAATCACGTGTTTAACCTTAATTATTATGATAAGAAATTAGGGTCGTCACATGGCTCACCAAGGGAAGAAGAAGGAGAAGAGAAATCAAGGCTTGAAGGTAAGGAATTTTGGTAGTTTTTTATGCTTTCTTCCTTCCAAACCTCTTCTCCTCCATTCTCCTTTGTTTCTTTTGATTATAATGAAGTTTATAGATTTTTTTTAAAGGATAAATTAAGGGAAAAATTTAGATTTGAAGAGAGGAGCTCAAAGAAGACAAGATTCAAATGAGAAAACAAGAAAAAAAAAAAAAAGGTAATTTCTTCTTCCATGGTTGCTGCCCCTTGCTCCTCTTCTCCACCCATTTCACCCCACTTAAGAAGTGTAACACCATATATTTCTAACTCATTTCATACTAATCTCATACCTTAAACCATGCTACTTACACAAGAGACAAGAAAATAGCATTAAATAATGGATTATTTTCGCGTTGCGTCACGTTTAAATTTTTCATTTGATGTCCCGCGGACCATGTGAGCTTATATATCCCATTCTCATATTTATTTACATAGATAAAACTCATTTTTATCACCAAAAGTGGCCTACAACTCGTGAAAACCAAAAGGGAGCATAAAACTCATACTTGTAATTTTGGCTAGAATTTTGCCATTTCTGTCACAAATTTTGGAAAATCTTAACTAATTCTATAAAAATTGAAATCATGCATTCTAGGATATTATGGAAAGATAAACGTGTCTACTTTATGTTAAAAATAATTCTAGACTATGAAACACAACATATAAGATGTTTGAGATTCAAAAAGGTCTAGAGGTCAGGCTATCTACTGTTGTTGTCACAGAATTCTGTAGCAACTTTCAAAAATGTCCAATTAATTCCAAAAAAATCCAATCCATACAAGTGATACCAATTTGGAAAGCTATGGATGTTGGCTAGAGGGAAAAATAACTCTAGACTAGTTCAGGTACGCCTATACCTTGAAACTCAATCAAATAGTAACTGAGGTCAGGTGGTGCGCTTGGTAATGGATAGTTTCTTTGAAAATTCATATCTCCCTCTCTAGGCCTCCAAATGATGTGCTTCTAGTTGTTACAAGTCATTAAGAATGTCTTGTTTCTTTGTATAAAATTTTGTCACAAATGGACATCATTTGATCCCTATGTGATAGAAATAATTTTTAGACCAATGGCCAAAACCAAAAAAATTTTCAACTTCAACAATTCGCAAAATATTTCACAGACTTTTAAAAATTACAAACTTTAGCTTTCCAAAAATCTCTTAACAAGCTCTAGATGTATGCCAAATTTCAAACCAAGAAGAGCTTATTTGGATAAAAAGTGACATAGCCTCATGAAATAGTCATTTTTGCTCCCTACCAAGAGTCACATTAGTCCTAATGGCCTCTTCTTGAGTTTGGCACCTCTTGGGCAAATTTAAAAGCACAATTATGACTTGTGGGATCTACCCAAGTGGTCCCAAATTACATACATCTCATTTTGGCCATTCAACATCCATTAATACACTAAACACACATGCCATTCAAGGGTTTAAATACATAATCTCATTGGTTTAATGCTAAATAAAGTTTACATAGAGTCTACACATCATATTACAGGTGCTCAAGGTCTTACATTAGCAAAAATAATATGTACAAGCTTCTTTGACATTCTATCACAAGTTAGACTACAAAATAAACATAGTGTAGCTATTTAATATTCTTGGCTTGCATTTCCTTTGTTTTAAGCACCCCCTAGACATTTCAAGAGTGAGGGGAAAGAGAAGATGCAACAAAAAGCAAAGGTTACCTAGGATTCAAGTGAGCTTTCAAGTGTTTTTCTCCTTGGTTCTATTCTCCTTGGCAAATTTGAATTTTCCCCTTCTTTCTAGACCAAAATAGAACCAATCATCCAAAGAAAACCATGGAGAGAAAGCCAAGAAGGAGAGGAAGAGAATTGGAAGAAGGAAGAGCATGAAATTCTACAAATTTCCTTACCTTTTTCTTCATTTTTCTCTTCCTTCTTCTCCTCCTTCTTTGACCTAGAAGAGTGCTTTCATTTTTGAAATTTGGGCAAAATATTTTGTGCTTAAAAAGAAAAAGGAAGAAGGGAGAAGTGTGTGGGAGTTTCTAAAAACGTACTTTTCCAAAAATTCTAATTTTATCCTTTCATAATGGCAATTTCATTTCAGCTTAGTTTTAACTCCTTTTTGAAAACCTATTTTCCATTATAAAATTTAGGATCCCAATTTAATAAAATGCCTTTAGAATCACTCAATTTGGAGCTAAATCCTAATCGAACAAACTGGTCAAAATTCGGGTCAATCGACGTTGAAAAACATACAATGGAGGGGATTTACCAGTCCCGGGGCTTTCCATAATTTTTGGGGCCTCTAAGAACCTTTGGCAACTCAAAAATTTCATTTAAAAAGCCCTCCTATGTGGTTTTCCAAAAGTTACATTTATTTACGAAAATGCCATTACATTTCGTCAGTTTCTGTCACAAATTGTTTCTCCATCCTAACTCCTTTTTTCTTTCTGTTTGAGCCTAGAATTATCATTTTTAGGAGTCTAGGAGTCTATTTGAATTTTTTGGGACATTATCTAAGTCTTTTTGAAGGACTTGCTTTTATAGGACAAAAAATTATGTTCGTTACATTTTCTACACCCTTAAAATAAATTTCATCCTCAAAATTTAAATATATACCTTAGGGAAATAGTCCTGGATATTTCTGTCTCATCTTATTTTCCAGCTCCCAAGTTGCCTCCTCAGACATCAGACCACTTTCACTAGAGGGATGGTCTTATTTCTCAGCTATTTTAGCTTGACATCCACAATCCTCTTTGGTTTCACTACAGAGGAAAGATTTTCCTACAATTGAATATGCTCATATTTTATGACATGTGAGGGGTCTAGTAAGTACTTTTTTAGTTGGGAGACGTGAAAAACATTATGAATTTGGGCTAAGTTTGGAGGTAGGGCTATCCAATAGGCCGCAGGTCTAATTTTCTTAAGGATTTCAAATAGATCAATATACCTAGGACTGAACTTCCTTACCCTCATAGAATGACCTACCCCAGTCACTAGAGACACGCGGATGAATACATGGTCTCTAATCTCAAACTCTAATGGCCTTTTTCTCCTATCGGTATAACTCTTCTGTCTACTCAGAGCTGTAAGGAGTTTCTTTCTAATCATCTCTATTTGTTGGGTGGTCTGGTCAACTAATTCAGGTCCTAGTAAGCTCCTCTCACCTAGCTCAACCCAACATAATGGAGATCTACACTTTCTCCTATATAGAGCCTCACAAGGGGCCATCTAGATACTAGAATGATAGCTGTTATTATAAGCAAACTCTGCTAGTGGCAGATATGCATCCCAGTTACCCCTTGTCTCTAACACACATGCCCTCAATATGTCCTCTAGGGTCTGGATGGTTCTTTTAGTCTGACCATCTGTTTGGGGGTGATAAGTAGTGCTAAACTGCAACCTGGTCCCTAAGGTGTGTTGTAATGACCTCTAGATGTTTAATGTGAATCTGGGGTCTCTATCGGATACTATGCTACTAGGTACTCGGTGAAGTAGTACTATCTCATATATATAAAACTGGGCTAATCTATCTAATGAATAAGTAGCCCTAATCGCTAAAAAGTGTGCGAATTTCGTCAATCTATCTACAACTACCCAGATAGCATCGTGTCTAGAGGATATTCTGGGTAACCCCATAACAAAATCCATAGCTATACTATCCCATTTCCACTCAGGGATATCTAAGGGTTGTAATAACCCAATAGGCCTCTGATGCCCTTTCTTAACCTTTTAGCACACTAAACATCTCGTCACGTAATCTGTGATTCTTTATTCTTAGCCACTAGAAATTTCTTTTTAAATCTTGATACATCTTGGTGGCCCCGGGGTGGATAGTATATTTACTCTTGTGTGCCTCCTATAAAATTCTCTCTCTTAAATCATTATTACTAAGTACACAGATTTTATCTCGATATACTATCACACCATCTTTAGATATTCTGTAATCTGAGGTCCTACCCTAGGAAATTTTACTCTTAATTTTTCTCAAGAATTCATCCACTCTCTGGGCATCTAAGATCTGGGCTCTCAACTCATTCTCAATCGGGTCTCACTTAAATACAATCTACCTAGTACCAGCTGGTAAGAGAGATTCAAATTTCTAAATTTCTTTAGGAGCTCCTGCTCCGTAATCATTATTTGGGTAATGTGGATGGATTTCCTACTCAAGGCATCAGCTACCACGTTGGCCTTACGCAAATGATATTTCAACACATAGTCATAATCTTTCAGGAATTCCATTCATCTTCTTTGTCTTATATTGAGTTCCTTCCGATCGAATAGGTATTTCAAACTCTTGTGGTCACTATAGATTTCTATCCTCGCACTGTACAGATAGTGTCTCCAAATCTTAAGAGCAAATACTACTGCCTCTAACTCTAGGTCATGTGTGGGATAGTTCTCCTCGTGAGGCCTCAACTGTCTAGAGGCATATGCCACTACCCTACCTTGCTGCATCAACACATATCCTAACCCTCTCCTTGAGGCATCGCTCTATACCACAAATGGTAAATAGGGTAAGGAATAACTAGCACAGGCATAGTGGTTAATCGAAGTTTTAACTCCTGGAAACTCCTCTCACATCTATCATCCCATACGAAAGGTGTATCCTTCTGAGTCAGCCTCATGAGTGGCAAAGCCATCTGAGAAAAACCCTGAATAAATCGTCTATAGTATCCTGCCAAACCAAGGAAACTTCTAACCTCGGTGATGGTCTTAGGTCTATCCCACTATAACACAGCCTCAACTTTATGGGGATCTACTGCTACCTCTTGTGAGATCACATGACCTAAGAATGTCACCTCAGTTAGCCAGAACTTACATTTACTTAGTTTGGCATATAATCTCTTATCTCTCATGCTCCTCAAAAGATTTGGACTACACTAAAATATCATCAATAAAGACCACCACAAATTTATCTAGATACGGTTTAAATATTCTGTTCATATAATCCATAAACATATTGGGTGCATTCATAAGCTTGAATGGCATCACAAGGAACTCATAATGCCCATGTCTAGTTCTGAAGGCAATCTTTGGAATGTCTTCAGCTCTCACCCTCAGCTGGTGATACCCAGATCTAAGATCTATCTTAGAAAACATCGATGCCCTAGCCAATTGATCTAACAAGTCATCTATTTTAGGGAAAGGATACTTGTAACATCTGATTTTCTAAAAATAAGAGAAAACATGAGAAATGTAACGTACAGTTTCTCCATCAATGAATGAAATTCACTACATACAAAAGGAAGTCCTCCAAAATGAGATAGTTAAGGTCCCAAAAAATTTGGGAAGCCTTCTAGACTCCTAAAAATGAGAATCTCAGGCTTAGACGGAAAGAAAAACAGAGCTAGAATAAAGAAATAATTTCTTACGAAAAGCTTACGAAATGTAATGGCATTTTCATAATTTTGAGCAAATTTTGGAATTCACATAGAAGGGCATTTTAAATGAAAGTTTTAAGTTTCCCAGGGTTCTCAGAGGCCCTAAAAATCATGGGAAGCCCAAGATAGATAAAATCCCTCTAATGGATATGTTCCAATGTCGATGTATCCAAACTTCGATGGATTATTTCGAGAAGGTTTTAGCTCCGATTTGAGTGATTCCAAAGACATTTTATTTAATTAGGAACCTAAATTTTATAATGGAAAAGACGGTTCTCAAAAAGGAGCTAAAACAAAGAAGAAATGAAAATGCCAAGAACGAAGAGAAAAATGGAAATTTTTTAAAAAGTGCTTCTTCCTCCCTTACAAATAGGTGGCGCCTCACACTCTCCCTCACTTAGCTTTAGATTATTCTGCCCCAAATTAGAAGAAGAACCCTAAGGGAGTGGCACACCAAGGGAAGAAGAAAAGGGAGAGAAAATCCAAGCTTAAGGTATGTTTCTATGGTAGTTTTTCATGCTTTTCTTCATCCACACCTCCTCTCCTCCCTTCTCTTTTGTTTCCTTTAATTAAAATGGAGTTTATAAATCTAATTGATGTGCTCCATTATTGTATATGAACTATGACTACTTGAACATGTATAATTATATTAATATGTGATGTATAAATGAGAGAGTTTGTTATGTGACCATTAGAATGTATATTGAGTATCTTATAGCAACTGTTGCTTCTTGGAAGTTTGATGCATTAGTGTATAAATGGAAATGGAATAGCCAAAATGAGATGCATGAGGCTTGGAACCATTTGGCTAGTTCATACAAGTCATAATTATGCTTTTAGACTTGCCCAAGAGGTGCCAAACATTAAGAGAAACTATTTGGACATTTTGGTGTCCTATATGGAGCATAAATTAACTATATTGGAAACCTATACCAAATTTTAACCAAATGAGCTCTTTTTTACCTAAGATTTGGCATAAAATTAGAGTTTTTTGAGAGCTTTAGGAAACTAAAGAACAAAATTTTTGGAGGTCTAGGGAATATTTGATGAATTTTCAAAGTTGGGAAAAATTCTAGTTTTGGTCTAATGTACTGTTCACTCAGGTCCGAAAATGATTTCTGTCATTCAGGGCTCAAATGATGTCCAATCACCATGAAATTTTATAAGGAGAAATTAGACATTCCCAATGAAATGTTCCAACTAGAAGCACACCATTTGGATGTCTAAAGAGGGAGATATGAATTTTTAATAATTCTACCCAATATCTAGCGATCAAGCTAACCTTAGGTACTATTTGATTGGGTTTTGAGGTTTGGGCATGCCTGAACTGGTCTAGAGTTATTTTTTCTCTCTATTTAACATTTGTAGCTTTCCATATTGTATCATTTGCATGGATTGGAGTTTTGTGGAATTAATTAAACATTTTTTTAAGTTTGCTATAGAAACCTGTGACAATACCAATAGACAATCAGACTTCTGGACCTTTTCAAATGTCAAACATCTTCTACATTGTATTTCATGATGTGGATATATTTTTAGCATAAAGTAGACATGTGTAGCTTTTTATAATGGCAAATAATTCATAGCTTTGATTTTTCTATAATTAGTTATGATTTTCCAAAATTTGTGATAGAAGTGAGAAAATTATGGCCGAAAATGCATATCTGAATTTTATGCTTCCTCTTGCCATACATGAGCTCTAGGTCAATTATGGTGTTAGAAATGACTTGTATCCATATAATTAAATATAAGAATGTGATGTATGAACTCACATGGTCCACGAGACACCAAACAAAAATTTTATACGCGACATAACACTAAATAATGCATTATTTTAATGCCTTTTTCTTTGAATATTTACATGATTCTTGGAAATGAGCTATTTAAAGGCATAGATTGAGCTAGAAATTATGGTGTTACAACTTTTCTTTGATGATGGATCAACTTCTCATTAGAAATAGAGATTTTCTTTAGAGATGGATTAGGAAACCTTATTTCTTTTACATGCAATGTGGATTTATTCAAGGGAATACCCTAGGTAGCATGCTTTATAGTTGATTTTTATATTTATACTTACTATGGATACTCTAAAGGTTATCTCCATGTGCAAATTTAATGAACCAATTAACAGTGATATCTTTACTATAAGGATATTCATTGAATGCTACAATGTTTATGCTCATACTATCTTAGCGACATAGAAAAATTTAGATTCCTTATTTATTAGTTATGTAACTTTCTTACAGTTTATGTGGTAAGTGAGAGATTAAATAGCTTTTGCTACAATTAAATTAGATAATTAATAATTAAATTACATGTAATTAGCAAGGGGGTTACATTAGACTAGATAATTAAACTATCCATGTTGCAGTGCCAAGAAGCAGCGTCGTGATGTCTTTTGTCATAATGTAACACCTTAAGTTTTAGAGCATTAAAAAACTTGTTCATTTATCAGAGCAGTGAAATTCTACCAGAAATTTAAATGTTAAAAACTTTATTAATTTGATTTCTTTTCTTACTTGCATTTAGGTGTTGAGGCCATCTATAAACATGATATCATATAACTATGTTCATATATCCCACACCATAGAATTTGTAACACCATATTTATCTAGCCTATCTCATGCTATTTTAATTACACTTCCTTGAATAACACAAGCTTTCCAAGAAAATGGCATTAAAATATTAGATTATTTTTGCGTTACATTGTAGATAAAATTTTCATTTCGTATCCCGTGGACCATATAAACTCATTCATCTCATTCTCATATTTAATTACACAGATATAACTCATAACCATCTCAAGAAGTGGCCAAAAACTCAGACTCATGAACCATATACATAAAAATTGCATGTGCAGCCCCGGGTTAGTGTGCTAGTTTTCTGTCATCAACTTTGAAAAATCATAACTAATTTTAGAAAACTCAAAATCAAGCACACTATACTATTATAGAAAGCTACAATAAATTCAGACCACAACAGGGATGTCTAGCTACTGGAAATTGATGGAACAGTAACCAAACTCACGGCACTACTAGTACTATCATAGAACTTTAAAAATTCATATCTCCCTACTTAGATATCCAAATATGGTGATCTTAGTGGCCATAGAAAGCTTATCATGTCTAGTTTATGCCTATAAAATTTTATGAGCATTAGACACCATTTGGCTCTCAAATGATGTAGGAGAAAAACTGACCATATGAATAATAACCATACCTGAACAACTAAAATTTGGCAATTTTGAAAAATCATAATTAATTCCACAGAGCTCCAAATAATCTAGTCTTTAGCTTCCCAAAAAGATTTGAATGAGATCTATATGCATGCTAAATTTCATGAGAAAATTTGTTCATTTGGTCAGATCTTGATATTGGGTTAAAAAATGGTCAATCTTGTGTCTTCAATGGGTCTCAAATGGCCCAAAATAACTTCTAAGACATTCATGGCCACTTGAGCATGTGGGAAAACACCAAAATGGTTCACTAAACATGTCTCAAAGGTGTACAAACCTAGATTTCACAAACTCACACTCTCACCCTAAGGTATATGTAATACCATAAATTCTAGCTCATTTCATGATGTACCTTACATCATTAAGATTTCATGAGGGAGGTAGAAAAGTCTATTAAAATTATGCATTTAATTACGCTGCGTCATGCATAAAAATTTCATTCGATATCACGTGGACTGTGTGAGCTCATACTATACATTCTCATATTTAATTACATCAATGCAACTCATTTGCATCATAAAATCATGCCCACAACTCATGGAAACCGAAATGAAGCATAAATGTGGAGATGTAATTTCAGCCAGATTTGTTCCTTTGCCTGACTAAACTTTGGAAATTCATAACTAATTCTAAAAAAATTGAAACCATACATTCTTGGCCATTATAGAAAGCTACGGATGTCTACTTCACACTAAAAATACTCCTAGACCATAACATCCATCATAGGGGGCATCTGACATCTAAAAAGGTCTAGAGATCAAGCTGCCTCCTAATGCTATCACAGATTCTGTAGTAAACATTGAAAATGTTCAATTAATTCCAAAAATATCTAATTCATGCAAAAGATACCTATCTAGAAATATATGGATGTTAAATAGAGAGAAAAAATATTTCTAGACCAGCTTAAGTAACCCAAACCTTGGAATTCAATAGAATAGTAACTCAGGTTAGGTAAGGGTCCTGATACTTAATGGTATATTCAAAAATTTATATCTCCCTCTCTAGACCTCCAAAAGCAATGCTTCTAGTTGGCACGAGTCATTGTGAATGTCTAGTTTCTCTGTATAAAATTTCATGGCAATTGGACATCATTTGAGCCCTGTGTGATAGAATTCATTTTTAGACCAAATGAATAGTGCAGTATACCAAAACTAGAAAATTTGCCAATTTTGAAAAATCATCAAATATTCTGTAGACCTCTGAAAATTATAATCTTTAGCTTTCCAAAAAGCTCTCAACAAGCTCTAAATTTTTAATGTCAGATCAAGAAGAGTTCATTTGGCTAAAAAGTGATATAGGGTTCCATTATGGCCATTTTTGGCTCCATATGGGATACCAAAATTGCCAAATAGTTTTCCCTTAGCCTTGGCACCTTTTGGGCAAGTCTAAAAGCACATTTAGGACTTTTGTGAACTGCCCAAATGGTCTTAAATCTCGTGCATCTCATTTTGCAGTCCTAAACCTCGTGCATCTCATTTTGGCCTTTTTATCCACACTTATACATATTGACATCAAACTTCCAAATTGCATACCTTGGCATTACATACCCAAATTCTATGCTAGGGTTCATACTTCATATCCATACATGTATACATCACATAATATCATAATTATGCATGTGTAAGGGGTCATAGACCATATTCATCAAAGGATTACATCATATGACACAATTATAGTCTTAAAGTGACAAAACTTAAGCATCTAGTTGTCAATCTCCTTTCTTCAATGTTGTTGGCTCCCATTACCATATCCACTTAGTCCACCTAGCATATTAGATCATTGGAGAGGAGGAAATGAGATTCAGAGAATCCCAATACCTCATCTCCCATTCAATCATACATAATATATACAAAGCAAGCCTAAAAAATGCATGCATGGAAATCATGGAAGTCATGAGCATTCAAGAAGTAAGCTTGGCATGTGAATCAATCATACAAGACATTCAAGAGCTCACCAATTGAATGGATTGGCCTCACACTTTTCCTCATGGATTTTGGACTTGCCTTACCCATTCTTTAAGAGATTCTTGGACTCAATCATACTCTTGGGAGCCCACTTTGCTTTTGGGAGACTCTTTGCTTTGTCTCAACCAATCTTAAGGGTTCTTGACTCATTCTCACCATGGTTAAGAGTTCTTGGCCTCTCCACACTCAAACAAACTCAAACAAACATCATACATTCATTTGAAAACATAATATGTCATCATGAAATCATGGCATATAAATCATGCTAGCATACTTTTCATGGCTTGAAAATACACGTAAATAGATTTTAAGAGAAGCTAAACACACATCCATGCATGAGAGAAAGTGGAGAGAGCTACCTTATATATAGTCACACACTTTTTTCTTGGAATTCAAGCCTCCTCTTTTGGCCACACACCCATAAACTTGTGGAGATGGTTTCTCTTGGTCTAGATACAATTTATGGAAGCCAATTAGGTTCATGAAATAATCTCTAAAGCCATACAACTTGCTTAGATACTAGATTACTCTATAGGTTCCATTATGGTCCATAAATGCACCGAATGAAGCAACACCCCTCAAATAATTTCTACACTCCATTCTTTCCTTTCAAATATGATTCTTGACTCCTTTTAAGCCTCTTGGAGTCCTCACACAATTAAAAATAAAGAGCCTAATATCATGTTGCTTCTTTAGGTCATAATATGGAACCTAAAGCACCAAATCACTTTCTGTGAGTTCTAAATTTTTTCCAAGGCCTCCCTTCATTTTCATTCATCATACATGACTCAAGAATGGCCTTAGAAAAATTTAAAACTCTCCCTAGCTACCCCAACCTTGCTTGACTGAGACTATGCCCCTTTTTGGCCTTCTTGGAATTCTCTTTATTTTTTTGAAGGAGGAAGCATGTGGGGAGCATCTTAGGGATCTTAGGAGCTCACTTAAACTCTTAATTAGCCTAGGAATTATCATATAAAATCAGATTTTGGAAGGTGCACACAAAATCCTAGAATTTGCATCTTGAAAATCTAATGGTTTTTTGATAATTCCCTTTGCATATTCTTAATCTCCACCCCCTTTTTCCTTAGATTCATGCTTGGTTCTGCCTAAAAATCATCTCCTCCTAGGGTTTTCTCAAGTGGCGTGCAATGGTGGAGAAGGGAACCAAAGATGACAACCATAGGAAGAGAAATTATCTTGTTTTCTTGCTTTTTCTCACTTGAATTTTGTGTTCTTTGAGCTTCTCTCTTCAAATCCGAATTTTCCCCTCAATTTCTCTCTTAAAACAGATTTGTAAACTTCATTTTAATCAAAGGAAACAAAGGGGGATGAAGGAGAAGAGGTTTGGAAGAGAAAGAGCATGAAAAATCATGAAAATCTATACCTTTCTACCTTGAATTTTTCCTCCTCTTTGCCTCCCTCTTGTGCACCACTCTCCTTAGGGTTTTTGTAACACCATGAATGCTAGCTCATTCTAACTCATCTCATGCCTTTACATAATTTAATATCATGAATCATGTGAGTTTTGCATGAAAAAGGCAAGAAAAATAATACTCATTTTAGCATTGCGCTGGGTCTCAAAATCCCATTCGGTGTCATGTGGACCATGTAAGATCATATTATGCATTCTCATATTTAATTCCATCATTATAACTCATTTAAATCACAAAAAAATGCCTACAATTTATGGAAACCGAAAAGAAGCTCAAAATAAGCAAGCATATTTTCGGCCAGATTTGCTCCATTTTCTGACCCAACTTTGGAAAACCATAACTAAATCTAGAAACTTCAAAATCATTCAATCTTGGTCATTCTAGAAATCTTAGTATGTCACTTTACCCTAAAAATATGCCCAGGTCACAAAATGTATCACACAGGATGTTTGACATCCAAGAAGCTACAGAGGTCGCTGGCTGCCTGGGCTGTTGTTCAGTTTACTGATACCATATTTTAAAATTCATAACTAATTCTATAAAACTCGAAATCATACAAATTCAGTCATTATGGAAATCTAAAAATGTTAACTTGATACTAAAAATAATTTTAGAATGAAACAGATATGTTTAGCCATCTGGAACCTATGGAACAGTAACTGAGCTCCTGGGCGCTACTAATACTGACAGTTAACTTTAAACATGCATAACTCTCTGTTCAGACCTCCAAATGAGGTGATCTTTGTGGCCACAGAAAGACTATGACCTTTAGTTTATCCATATAAAATTTCATAAGCATTAGACATTATTTGGCCATCAGGTGACACAGAATACAAAACTGCCAGTATGAACAGTACCCATACCAGAATCCATGAAAAATCCCAATTTTGAAAATTCATCAAATATTCCCTAGATCTCCAAAAATTATGATCTTTAGCTTCACAGAAATCTCTCAATGAGCCCTAATTTCATGCCAAATTTCAAGGCAATACTAACTCATTTGGCCAAAAAGTGACATAGGATTCTATTATGGTCAAATTTGGCTCCGTATGAGGTACCAAATTTGCCAAATGGCCTTCCATTGGTTGTGGCACCTTTTGGGCAAGTATAAAAGTAGATTTAAGACTTGTGTGAGCTGCCCAAATGGTTCCAAACCTCATGCATCTCATTTTGACCATTCAACCCACATTTATACACATATTCATCAAACTTTAAATTCTCATACCATGGCATTTCATACTCAAAATATGTGCTAGTAGTCATACATCATTTCCATACATCTAAAAATTACATAATAGTATATTTATATATGTCTCAAGGTTCATAATACTTATACAACATCATAGACATCTTGAACTATTATCATGGTTCCAAATAGATAAAATAAAGCATAAGGTTGCCAAGCTCCTTCCTTTAGTGTTGTTGGCTCCCATTAGCATATCCGCTTGGTTCACCTAGCATGTTAGATCATTGGAGAGGAGAGGATGAGATTCAAAGAATCCCAATAGCTCATCTCCCATTTAATCATACATAATATGTGCAAAGCAAGTTTCACAAATGCATGCATGGAGAAGGTAGAAATCATAGACATTTTAAAATCAACCTTAGCATGTGAATCAATCATACAAGACATTCAAGAGCTCACTAAGTGTTTGGATTGGCCTCACACTTCTCCTCATGGATTTTGGACTTGTCTCACCCATTCTTTGAGCACTTTAGACTCAACCATACTCTTGGGAGCCCACTTTGCTTTTGGGAGACTCTTTACTTTGTCTCAACCAAGCTCAAGGGTTCTTGGCTCATCCTTACCCAAGGAAAGAGTTCTTGGCCTCTCCACACTCAAGCAAACTCATACAAACATCATGTAATCATTTGAAAACATAACATGGCATCAAGCATCATGGCATATAAAGGCATTCTAGCATACTTTTCAAAGCTTAAAAATACACATACACACATTCTAAAACACGCTAGACACATCCATGCATGAGAGAAGGTGGAGAGAGCTACCTTGCACATAATTACACACTTTGTCCTTTGGACTCAAGCCTCCTCTTTCGGCCACACACCCACAAATTGGTGGAGATAGTTTCTCTTGGCCAAGATACAAATTATGGGAGCCAATTAAGTTCATGAACCATACTCTAAGGCTACACAACTTGATGAAACACTAGATTGCTCTATAGGTTCCATTATGGTCCATATTGGCAACTAATGAAGCAACACCCCTCAAATGATTTCTAAGCCTCATTCTTTCTTTTCAAATATGATTCTTGACTCCTTTTAAGCCTCTTGGAGTCATCACATCATTAAAACAAAAGGCCTAGCACCATATTGCTTCTTTAGGTCATAATATGGAACCTAAGGTACCAAATCACTTTCTATGAGTTCTAATTTTTTTCCAAGGCCTCCCTTCATTTTCATTCATCAAATATGACTCAAGAATGGCCTCAGAAAAATTTAAAACTCTCCCTAGCTACCCCAACCTTGCTTGGCCGAGACTATGCCCTTTTTTGGCCTCATCGGAATTCTCTTTGTTTTCTTAAAGGAGGAAGCATGTGGGGAGCATCTTAGGGATCTTAAGAGCTCATTTAAACTCTTAATTAGGCCTAGGAATTATCATAAAAAATCAGATTTTACAAGGTGCAATTAAAATCCTAGAATTTACATCTTGAAATCTAATGGCTTTTTGATAATTCCCTTTGCATATTCTTAATATCCACACCCTTTTTCCTTAGATTCATGCTTGGTTCTGCCTAAAAATCATCTCCTCCTAGGGTTTTCTCAAGTGGGGCGAAATGGTGGAGAAGGGGACCAAAAATGACAATCATAGGAAGAGAAATTACCTTATTTTCTTGCTTTTTCTCACTTGAATCTTGTGTTCTTTGAGCTGCTCTCTTCAAATCCAAACTTTCCTCTCAATTTATCCCTTAAATCAGATTTATAAACCTCATTTTAATCATAGGAAACAAAGGAGAATGGAGGAGAAGAGGTTTGGAAGAGAAAGAGCATGAAAAACTAATAATTTCCATACCTTAAGCCTTTGTTTCTCCTCCTTTTCTTCCCCTTCTTGTGAGCCTTATCCCCTAGGGTTTTCTTCTGGTTTTAGGTAGAAGATGGTCGTGCATAATGAAGGGAGGAGAAGGGTGCATCATATATATAGGTGGGAATAAGTTACACATTTCAAAAATTTCCATTTTACCCTTCATACTTTGCATTTTCGTTTCTTCTTCGTTTTAGCTCCTTTTTTAGAACCGTCTTTTCCATTATAAAATTTAGGTTCCAATCAAGTAAAATGTCTTTGGAATCACTCAAATTGGAGCTAAAACCTTTCCGAACGAATCCGTCAAAGTTCAGGCACACTGATATTGGAAAACGTCCACCGGAGGTGCTTTAGCTGTCTCGGGGCTTTTCATAGTTTTTAGAGCCTCTAAGAACTCTGGACAACTCAAAACTTTCATTTAAAAAGCCTTCTTGTGTGTTTTTTTAAAAGTGCCCATATTTACAAAAATGCCACTGGCCTTTTGACAAATTTTTTGAATCACTCTGGCCTTGATTTCAGGGCAACTCAAGGCTCAAATCCTCATTTTCTAATATTTAAAATTTTATCATAATTTTGGTTGGCCCCAATCCCTTTTGTTTCAGGGACTTCCTTTTGTATCTAGCCTATTTCTGCCGTTTACGGAGAAACCAAACATTGCGTTTTTCACGTTTACTGAAGGACCAGATGTTACAATTTTCCTCTGATTTTGGGCAGAAGTTGGTCATGCATAATGAAGGGAGAAGAAGGGTGCATCATATATATAGGTAGGAGGAAGTTACACTTTTCAAAATTTCAAAATTTCCCTTTATTTTTTGACATTTTCGTTTCTACTTCATTTTACCTCCTTTTTAAGAACCATCTTTTCCATTATGAAATTTAGGTTCCCAATTTAGTAAAATACCTTTGGAATCACTCAAATCAGAGCTAAAACCTTCCTGAACGAATCTGTCAAAGTTCGGGCATACTGACGTTGGAAAATGTCCACCGGAAGGGATTTAACTGTTCTGAGGCTTTCCATGGTTTTTAGGGCCTTTGAGAACCTTGGAGAACTCAAAAAATTTATTTAAAAAGTCCTCTTGTGTGAATTCCAAAATTTGCTCAAATTTACGAAAATGCCATTACATTTTGTAAGCTTTTTGTAAGAAATTGTTTCTTCATTCTAGCTTTGTTTTTCTTTCCATCTGAGCCTAGGATTCTCATTTTGAGGAGTTTAAAATGCTTCCCAAATTTTTCGGAACCTTAACTATCTCATTTTGGGGACTTCCTTTTATATCCGGTGATTTTTATTCTTTAACAAAGAAATTTCACGTTACGTTTCTCGCATTTTCTTTCATTTTTAGAGAACTGGATGTTACAGTATATACAAGAACACATAAGCTATAGATTACCATTCAATGTCAAGAACTTGCTACAACATTCACATGGCATCAAATCTCATATATACATCAAATATCCATGTAATTACATATGTTCATAAGCTTATACATCATATATAATATTGGATTACATCATATGCCATTTATATGGCTACAAAATGGACAACGTCACACACTTTGTTGTCAATCTCTCTTCTTCAAGTTTAGTGGTTCCCATTTCTTGGCTTACTTGGTCCATCTGGACATGTTAGGCAATAGGGAGAAAGGGATGAGACCAATAGCTCTTCTCCCTTTCAACCACGCATAAAGAATGCAAATCCAAGTCTAAAATGCATGCATGGACATCATGGCTTTCATAATCATTCATGGAACATTTTTAACATTCAAGAAATCATACAAAACATACATAGGTTTGCCAAGAGGATGGTTTAGCCTCACCCACTTCTCTTGGTGGATTTTGGACTTGCCTCACCCATTTTTGTAAAGGGTTCTTGACTAAGCCTCACTCTTTGGAGACTTTTGGCTTAGTTTCACTCATTCTTGGGGACTTTTGGCTTATCCTTATCCTAGCTAAGGGACTTTTGGCTTCGCCACAATCAAGCAAACCAAAACATATTCATAAAATATCATTTAAGTGCATAACATAACATCATGGTACCATGGCATATAGATCTTTCATGGCTTAAAATAGACATACACACATTTAAAGACAATATAAACATCCACTCATGCATGAAAGAAAGGAGAGAAAGCTACCTTTGTTACAACAACACACTTTTCTCCTTGAACTTTGTTCCTCTCCCTCGGCCACACATTCACAAGAAGGTGGAACTTGGTTTCTTTAGCCTAAACACATAATATGAAAGCCAATTACACTCTTGGAACAAATTCTAAAGCTACACATTTATTTCAAAAACTAGATTGTTCTTATAGCTCATTTATGGTACCATAACGCACCTAATGAAGCAACCTTGGGAAAACATGATCTTGGCTTCATTCTTTCCATCCATTTATGACTCTTGACTCCTTTTAAGCCTCTTGGAGCTATCACACAATTAATTTAAGGAGCCTAGCTAGGTGTTGCTTCTTTAAGTCATAATATGGAACCTATGATACCATCTCACTATCCATGGCTTCTAAAATTTTTCTAAGGCTTCCTTTCATCCTCTCCAATCATATATGACATGAAACCAAGCTTGGAATAAATTAAAACTACCCCTTGGTGCTTCATCCTCCCTAAGCCGAGGCTATGCTCCATGAAGACACCAAAGGAGTTTGTTTTGTTTTCCTGATGGGAGATGCATGTGAGAAGCTTTCTAGGGATCTTAGGAGCTCATCCAAACATCTATTTTGGCTTAGGAACTCTTACATCAAAATAGAATTTTAGTGGAGCACTTGAGACCCTAACTTTGTTGTTTTCTTTGCATATTCTTGTTCTTATCCCTCATTTTCTAAGATTCACTCTTGGTTTAGCTAGAAATTCAACTCCATGGCTGGTCATATATAGGTTGAACAACACAAGAAAGGGAACAAGAAGAATCGAGCTTGAAGTATAGCAAATTATCTTGTTTTCTTGGCTTCCTTTGCATGCTCTTCACTTTTCTTAGCTTCTTCTCTTAAATTTTGAAATTTCCCTCTTAGGTTTGACCTCAAAATAGACCTAAAAGCTTCAATAAACCTATGGAAAAGAAGAGGAGAAGAAAGAGAAGAAGTTTGCTAAAAAGAAACTAAGAAAAAATCTAAAAACCATACATTTCTCTTGCTTTTTCTCCTCCCTTATATGCCTCACTCTCTTGATTCTTTCTTTGATTTATGGTAGAAATGAAATGATCCAAATGAAGAGAAGAGTGGGACATGGGGTATATATACGTATGTTTAAGAAGTTATTTCCAAAAATTTCAATTATGTCCCTCAGTTTTGGCATTTTCATTTCAGTTTATTTTAGCTCCCTTTTTAGAACCGTCTTTTCCATTATAAAATTTAGGTCCTCAATCTTATAAAATGCCTTTAGAATCACTCAGATTAAAGCTACAAGCTTCTCAAAATGAAAGGGTCAAAGTTTGGGTCAATCGACGTTAGAAAACATACAGTGGAGAGGTTTTAATTGTCCCGATGCTTCCCTTGGTTATTTTAGCCTCTATTTAAGGGCACCTTTGGCCTTCTATTTCCATTACTTAATGTTTAGATTACTATTATAATTTTTTTGGACCTTAACCAATTCATTTCAAAGGGCTTACTTTGAAAATGTATCTGTTTCTATTGTTATTACGAAAATCAAACATTATAGAATTACAAGCTATAACATCATAATTTCATAACTCATTTCATCACAATCCCATGCTTTAAGTGATGTATTCTATGAAGGAAGTAAGAAAAATCTATTAAAATAATACATTATTTAACGTTGCGTCGCATATAAAAATTCCATTCAATGTCACGTAGATTATGTGAGCTGATACATCACATTCTCATTTTTAATTACATGGATACAACTCATTTCCATTATCAAATGTGGCCTACAAGTCATAGAAGTCAATTGGAAGCATAAAATATACATATTCATTTTCGGATAAAATTTGCTCATTTCTATCACAAATTTTGGAAAATCATAAGTAATTTGAGAAAAATCAAAATCATGCATTCTTAGCCATTCTGGAAAGCTACACATGTCTACTTTATACTAAAAATATGTCTAGATCATAACATCTAACACAGAAGATGTTTGACATTTGAAATGGTCTAGAGGTCAGGCTGTCCACTAGTGCTATCACAGAATTTTGTAGCAAACATAAAAAATGTCTAATTAATTCCACAAAAATCTAATCCATGTAAATCATACCAATATAGAAGTTTGTGGATGTTAGCTAAAGGAAAAAAATAACTACATACCAGTTTTGGGCACGTCTAGACCTCGAAACTCAATCAAACAATAACTGAGGTTGGCTGAAGTTCCTAATATTGGACAGATTCTATGAAAATTCATCTATCCCTCTCTAGACATCCAAATGGGGTGCTTCTAGTTGACACAAATCACTGGGAATGTCTAGTTTCTTTGCATAAAATTTCATGGCCATTAGACATCATTTGAGCCCTATGTGATAGATTTCATTTTCAGACCTGAGTGAACAGTGACATGACCAAAACTAGAAAATTTGTCAACTTTGGAAATTCATCAAATATTCTGTAGAAATCTAAAAATTATGTTCTTTAGCTTACCAAAAATATCTCAACAAGCTCTAATTCCATGCCAAATCTCATATCAAGAAGAGCTCATTTGGACAAAAAGTGATACAGGGTTCTAAATTGGTCAATTTTGGCTCCATATGATATACCAAAATGTCCAAATGGATTTTCTTGGGGTTTGGCACCTCTTGGGAAAGTCTAAAAGCATAATTAGGACTTATGTGAGCTACCCAAATGGTCCCAAACTCCATGCATCTCATTTTTGCCATCTCATCCACACTTATACATAATTTCGCAATACCATTAATGAAGCTAGTTTGCCATCATATACTCATATCACATTCTAATGGCTACATAACATGTTCTCTCATTCATATATGACATATTATCATAATTACATGTGTTTATAACATCATAATACATATACATCCATTCGTTACATCTTTTGCCATTTGTATGGCCTTAAAGTAGCAAAGCTCAAGCATTTTCATGTCATTCTCTCATCTTCAAGGTGGTTGACTTCCATTACCTTGCCCACTTGGTCCACCTAGCATGTTAGATCATTGGAAAGGAGGGGATGAGATTCAAAGAATCCCAATAGCTCATCTCCCATTTAATAATACATAATGAATGCAAAACAAGTCTAATAAATGCATGTATGGTCATGTTGACATATGCAAACATTCAAGAGACATTTTCATCATTTAAGAAAATCATATATAGCATACAAAGGCTTGCCAAGCAAGTGGATTGGCCTCACCCAATTTCTTGTGGATGTTGGACTTGCCTCACCCATTCTTTAAGAGATTCTTAGACTCAACCATGCTCTTAGGAGTCCATCTCACTTTGGGAGACTCTTTACTTTGTCTCAACCAATCTTAAGGGTTCTTGGCTCATCTTCACCATAGCTAAGGGTTGTTGGCCTCACTACACTCAAGCAAAGCCAAGCACACATCATAGACATCATATGAAAGCATATTGTAACATCATGGTACCATGGAATAAAAGTCATGCTAGAGAACTTTTCATGAATTAAAAATACACATACACACACTCAAAGACAAGTAAAGCAAAAAATTTTGCATGAGAGAAGGAGGAGTGAGCTTCCTTGGATATAATTACACACTTTTTCTCTTGAATCCAAGCTCCCTTTTTCAGCCACACACACAAAAGAGTGTGGGGATAATTTCTCTTGGCCTAAACACAATTTATGGAAGTTAATTAGGTTCATAAAATTAATTCTAAGGCTATACAACTTGCTTAAACTCTAACTTGATCTATAAACCTCATTATGGTTCCATAATTGCACCTAATAAAGTAACACTCCTCAAACAAATTCTAGACTCTATTCTTTCCTTTGAAATATGATTCTTGACTCCTTTTAAGCTCTTGGAGTCATCACACAACTAAAACCAAGAACCTAGCTACATGTTACTTCTTTAGGTCATAATATGGAACATAAAGCACTAACTCACTTTCTATGTGTTCTAAATTTTTCCCAAGGACTTCCCTCATTTTCATTCATCATATATGACTCAAAAATAGGCTTAGAAAAATTTAAAACTCTCCTTAGCTATGACACCTCTCTTGCCCAAACCTATGCTAGGTTTTGGCACCTATGGACTTTACTTTGTTTTCTCAAAGGGAGAAGCACATGGGAAGACTTCTAAGGATCTTAAGAGCTTATTTAAACTCTTATTTAAGCCTAGGAATCATTGTACAAAATTAGATTTTACAAGGTGCACTTGAAACCCTAGAAATTGCATCTTAAAATCTAATGGCTTTTTGTTAATTCCCTTTGCATATTGTTAATCTCCCTACCCTTTTTCCTTAGATTCAGCCTTGGTTCTACCTAAAAATCAAATCCTCCTAGGGTTACTTAGATGAGGCAAAATGGAGAAGGAGGGGAACCAAAGATAGCAACCATAGGAGGAGAAATTACCTTGTTTTCTTGTTTTTTTTCACTTGAATCTTGCTTTCTACAAACTCCTCTCTTTAAATCCGAATTTTCTCCTAAGTTTCTCCCTCAAAACAGATTTTTAAACTTCATTTTAATCAAAAGAAACAAAGGAGGATGAAGGAGAGGAGGTTTGGATGGAAGAAAGCATGAAAAACTACCAAGAAACCATACCTTAAAGCTTGGATTTCTCTTCTCCTTCTTTTTCCCTTGGTGCACTTAAACCCTATCCTTCTTCTTTGAAATTGGGTAAAAAAATCTGAGTCTAAATGAAGGAGAGAGTCTGGCGCCTCCTATTTATAGGTGGAGGAAAATAGCTTTTTCAAAAATTCCTATCTTGCCCTTTGTTCTTAGCATTTTTGTTTCTCCTTCATTTTAGCTCCTTTTTTAGAACTATCTTTTCCATTATAAAATTTAGGTTCTCAATTTAGTAAAATAACTTTGGAATCACACAAATCAGAGCTAAAACCTTCACGAACGGATCCATCACAGTTCATGTGCATCGACTTTAGAAAACATCCACTGGAGGGATTTAACTGTCCTGGGGCTTCCTATGGTTTTCAGGACCTTTGAGAACCTCGAAGAACTCAAAACTTTCATTTGAAAATCCCTCCTGTGTGAATTCCAAAATTTACTCAAAATTACAAAAATACCATTATGTTTCATAAGATTTCTGTCAAAAATTATTTCTTCATTCTATCTCCATTTTTCCTTCCATTTGAGACAAGGATTCTCATTTTTAGGAGTCTAGAGTGTTACTCAATTTTTTTGGGACCTTAACTAATTTATTTCAGGGGACTTGCTTTGAAAAGGCATTCGTTTTCGTCGTTTAACGAAAACTAGACATTACAATTCTCCCCCCTTAAAAATTCATCCTCGAAATTTAGATAACCTACCTCATGGGAAGAGCCTTGGATGTTTCTTTCTCATATCATCCTCTAGCTCCCAGGTAGCTTCTTTGGGAGATAACCCCTTTCAAACCACTTTCACTAGTGGTATCGTCTTATTCCATAACTACTTGAGTCTAACATCCATGATCCGATCTAGTGATACTATGTAGGATAAATCATCCTATAACTACACATTATCATATTCTATGACATGTGAGGGGTCTGGCTGGTACTTTTTAAGCTGGAAAACATGGAATACACTGTGTACTTGGCTTAGGCCACTTTTGATGGTGTAAATGAGTTGTATTCATGTGATTAAATATGAGAATGTAATGTATGAGTCCATATGGCCCATTGGACTCTGAGAGAAAAATTTTTGTATAGCACAATGCAAAGAAATGTAATATTTTAATGTTATTTTCCCACTTTCTAGTGTAATTCATGGTATGAGACTTAGAGGTGACATAACGCAAGACTAGAAATGCATGGTATTACATTTATTGGTATCAGAGCAAAGTTCTAGGCTCTCTCAAATTGGATTTGGCTTGAGGATGTAACAATAGGGTTATGTAAAGGCTTGAATGGATAGGTAGAGCCTTATATGAGACACGTTAGGTGTATGAGAATAGTTTGTGGCTTTGTTTATGATAAGTAAGTTATATGGTGGTCTTAGAGTAGCTAGTGGACACCAAGAAAGAGTGGCCTTTAGAGTAGCTTGAGCAGAGCTAACCTTGAGTAAAGTTGAGTGATTCGATGGCTAGAGCTTGATGATATATGATAGCTCGCTGGGATTAGTGGCAAGCCCTAGATATAAATGATGAGAAATGATCTTGTTGATAGGAAGAGGCTTGTTAGAGAGAGTATTTGAGGCCTAATTTTCCCTGGTAGTCATACTCATACCATTTTGAGATGTCCTGCTTAATGTAGAGATAAGTAATGATGCAGCACGGTATAAGATAAGACTACAACTACACAGGACTAGTTTAAAAGCGAATGAGAAAGAGAGTTATCCCATAGCCACAACACCCAATTGTTTAGATAAGTATTAGAGCCTGAAAAGTTAATTCCCTCAGGGCAGAGGTTGAGTTATGAGCTACATCCCTAGAGCCCGACAACCCAGAAATGATTATTAGCTATTTATGAATGAAATAAGAGGTAAAACCCTCTAGCTTCATGATGGGTTGGGTAAAGAGGTAATAAGGCTAGGGTTGGTAGCTAAAGATAAAAATCCAATCCCTGGAAAAGCAAGTTAATCAGAGGCTGTTAGTCGTGGCTAATATTCATACAGGAAAAACTAGGGAGCACTCGAGGCTAATTAGCCACAGCAAATGATATGTTAGCCACGGTGAATGACAATTTGAATGCCTTGTTGGTCATATTCAGGCCAATTTGAGGAATGAACTGATAAGGGATCAATCGATTTGCACAAAGCATGAACCCCTAGTATAACTAGAGGAAAGGAGTAATAAATAGTTACAAAAGATCATTAAGAAATTCGTGGGCTAAGCAGTTGAAATCGAGGAAAGAGCTTAAAATAGAGGAAGTTAGAGACAGGGATAATGAGGTTGTTGAGACCCACCTATGAGGTGATGACTCTAACCTAGAATACTATCTAGTGAGACATTGAATAATAGAATGTTAGTGTAGCCTCGAAATAATGTAAGATAAGACTACTAGTGAGTGTCCTAGAAAGGTATACCTTATAGGTAACACCTATAGGTAAGTATGAGTAACCCAGTAACAGAGACTTAAAAAAGAATGAGAATAGTTAGTAAGTTACAGGTCCAATGAGATGGCTAGCCTAGATTAAGCATAAGCTGAAGCCTGAGGAAGATGACCAGTAGCATCGCTCCAGGTGAGATATGTAAATGAAATGCTCAGTGAAAGTTCTCCTTAGATCGAGAAACAAAAGATGAGACATTCTAAATTGGGGAAGCCACCCAGTAGTGGTTAGCAAATTCCCCTAGATAGACCCCCTGAGTCATAAAGTATAGTAATAAAGGAAGGGAGGAAGAGCTGAGAAACTAACTACAAAAAAGATGCCCTCGCTTTAGTCATGATTAGATGAGTAAATTGAGCTAGAGAGGAAAATGGATAGGGGTCCAATAGTTAGGTAGACAAGCTCCGTAATATGAGAATAATATAGGGTTAAGGCATGTGTGTGATTAGAGCACCCAATAGAGTATAAGCTTTCAGTAAGGTAAAATCTGGACAGTGAAAGTATGTATCCTAGATGAGGTTAGTAAAACTTTAGAATAGTATACTGTGCTCCTGGGGATAAGGCTAAAGAGGTTAAATTAAGTGAAAGCCTAGCTCTGATCCAAAGGTAAAAATAAGGTGAGACAGACAATTAGTGCCTTAGTACCCTCAGAGAAGCTCGAGGGAGCTAGAGACTGCCTAAGAAGGTAAGCCTTATATTACCTAGATAAAGAGTGTAAGCCGAGAGCACCATAGAATGAACTTCCTAGGTTTATATGAAATAGAATTCTTCTTATTGAGGGATGGTCTAGTTTAGAGCAAAGTAAGTGTATGAGAGAAAGTAGACCTCTTAAATTTTATAGAGAGTAAATAAGTAGAGGAACCCCAGGAAAATGCAGGTGCTCTTGAGCATAGAAAAACCTAAACTGGTAACAAAAACAGCCAGTAGTAAAATATCTTTTTACTTAAGTAAGAGGATAAGAAAGGTAGAAAGAGAAGATATGACAGTGTTCAAGCTGAGGATATATTAGATTGAAAATAGATATTCAGTTAATGTGCTTAAGTACTTAAGAAAGTACATCTGTCCTTGGCAGAGATGCCCTTCTAGCATGATAGTACCCGAAGTTAAAAAAATAATAGCCAAGCAATACAAAAAGATATCAGGATGAAATAGAGGAAGAATCCTATTTTCCCTAAGCACTCTACAAGAATAGGGCAGATAGAGAAAAATAAGAGAGGAATATTTTAGATTATTGGGAAACTTGCAATATATAGGAAATAGTAGCTTTGAGTTTAGTCATGAGGTGCTTGTGTATTAGTGTTTGATATTATGGTTTGCTTGCAATAATGATTACATGATATTAGGTTTGGCTAACCCAATAGTAATGTTACTTGAATGCGTAGCAAATGATGGCATTAATCATCAAAGTGTCCCGATAATTAAAAAGTATTCTAACTAGTAAAATGATGAGATAAGTTAGAAAAAAAGGTAAAGGGATTCTAGTAAAATCAGAATGATGAGAAAAAACATACAGAAAGGAATCTCCAGTAGAGAATGTTTAGATTCAGATAGCATGAGTTTAGTATGTATAGCCTGAGTCCCTTATAGCATATGTAAATGAAATGAATAGGGACTAGTGCACAGCCTCTCTCTTACCAGACATGTAAACCACACTTAGAGTGTGGGATGCCCTAATGCCAAACCACTTAAAAGCAATATGGGCATAGTTAGTAACTGCAGGATATGAGAGGAAGATTAGAATGAGTACACGTAAAGTAAGTAAGTCAATAGAGTAAGAAAAGAAAGCCCTAGCAAAAAGGGGTTGAATTGGGAATCTGAGGATCCCATGAGGAGTGATGAATGAAATCCTCCTGAATATTAATATGATGGGATCCTAGAGAATTAGATGACATAAAACCCACTTCACACGAAGAGCACAATGTACCTTTGAGTTTAGCCTCAGCTATTATGAGTGATGGTCACAGGACTTAGTGAGCATGTATTTTATTATCAGATACAATGATCTTAGGCTTTGACATCTCCTAGAGATAGATCGTAGTAAATCCCAACATAGCACAGTGGGTTGCAGTAGACCCTAGCAAGGTTCTGAGAGGTCGCAGTAGACCCAGGGGTCATAGTAGATCCCACAGAGTTATAGAGAACCCTAGCCACAGCATGATAGTTCTCTGGTGAGATAACGGCCTGAGATAGTTCTATAGAGTAGTTAGTATTAGAGACTAGTACAATTTCAGCTAGTCTTTATCTCAAAGACTAGAGATCTCCTGAGTCTAGTAGACCATTGTCACAGAGATATGAAGGCTTTATTCAGATAGTTAGACCACTGACTAGCTCTCTTTAGATATGAGCATAGTATATGGGATGAAGAAAGCAAGAAATTAGATTTCCAGAGTTAGAGTCAGATGAACCACTACCTAGCAGATAGTAGCCTTGATCGAGGGATAAAGAGATCCCTACATGCTAGCTTATATATTCATAAAGGGATTAGGTATAGTTTTTATATAAAGTAAGTGGTACAATACATCTCCAGTGAGCAAAACTATAAGAATAGCTAGCATCCCACCAGAACTTACCAATAGTCAGTGGTAGTCGCTCTTCGATGCCAGTATAAGACACACATATTAGGCCTCTCAGTATTGAAATGAGGGACTATATGTAACACCATACTTCTAGGACTCAATTCATGCAATTCCCATGCCTCATCTTATGTTTGTTCTATGGAAACAATCTAGTGGCATAGGGAGTTATGAATTAAAATGCATTTCTCTACGGGTAAAATTTTTCTTTCGGAGTCCCGTGGGCCATATAAATGCATCTATCACATTCTCATACTTAAATACATGAATATAGCTCATTTCCATCATCAAATTTGGTCTACAACTCGTGGAAAGCAAAGGGACACATTAAAATTCATGTTTGCATTTTCGTCTAGAATTTCCTCTTTTCTGTCACAAACTTTGGAAAATCATAACTAAATCTAGAAAAATCGAAATCATGTGTTCTTTGTCATTCTGGAAATCTCAGGATGTCTAATTCACACTAAAAATACGTCCAAGTCACAAAATTCATCACACAGGACGTTTGACATCCAAAAAGCTACAGACTCACTGGCTGCCTGGGCTGTGATTCAGGTTACTGATGCAAACTTCTGAAATTCATAACTAATTCTAAAAAAATTGAAATCACACAAATTCAGTCATTCTGGGAAGCTACAAATGTTAACTTGACACTAAAAATAATTCTCGAATGAAACAGATATGTTTAGGTATCTGGAACTGATGGAACAGTGATTGAGCTCTGGAGTCGCCACTGTTACTGATAGCAAATTTCAAAAATGCATAACTCTGTGCTCAGACCTCCAAATGAGGTGATCTCGGTGGCCATAGAAAGCTTATGACCTATAGTTTATTCATATAAAATTTCATAAGTATTGGACATCATTTGGCCATCGGATGACACAGAATTCAAAACTGCCAGTATGAACAGTGCACATACCAGAAACCATAGAAAATCCCAACTTTGAAAATTCATCAAATATTCTCTAGGTCTCCGAAAATTATGATCTTTAGCTTCCCAGAAAGCTCTTAACAAGACCTAATTGCATGCCAAATTTCAGGGCAAGACTAACTCATTTGGCCAAAAAGTGGCATAGGGTTCCATTATGGTCAATTTTGGCTCCATATTGGGTACCAAAATTGCCAAATGGATTTCCTTTGGTCTTGGCACCTTTTGGGCAATTTTAAAAGCTTATTTGAGACTTGTGTGAGCTGCCCAAATGGTCCCAAACCTCATGCATCTCATTTTGACCATTCAACCCACACTTATACACATAACCACCAAACTTTACATTCTCATACCATGGCATTTCATACTCAAAACATGTGCTAATGGTCATACATCATTTCCATACATCTAAACATCATATAATATCATTTTTACATTTGTCCAAGGGGTCATAGACTATTTACAATAATCATATACATCATGAAGTCTCATTATGAATCAAAAGACCAAAAATCAAGCATAAGGATGGCACTCTTCTTTCTTCAAGGTGGTTGGCTCCCATTGCCATGTCCACTTGGTCCACCTAGCATATTAGGACATTTAAGAGGAGGGAGTGAGATTCAAGAATCTCAATAGCTCATCTCCCATTCCATCACACATAATATGTGCAAGCAAGTTTCACAAATGCATGCATGGAGAAAGTAGAAATCATAGGCATTTTAAAAACAACCTTAGCATGTGAATCAATCATACAAGACATTCAAGAGCTCACTAAGTGTTTGGATTGGCCTCACACTTCTCCTCATGGATTTTGGACTTGCCTCACCCATTCTTTAAGCACTTTGGACTCAACCATACTCTTGGGAGCCCACTTTGCTTTTGGGAGACTCTTTACTTTGTCTCAACCAAGCTCAAGGGTTCTTGTCTCATCCTCACCCAAGGGAAGAGTTCTTAGCCTTTCCACACTCAAGTAAACTCATACAAACATCATGGATTCATTTAAAAACATAACATGGCACCAAGCATCATGGCATATAAAGGCATGCTAGCATACTTTTCAAAGCTTGAAAATACACATACAAGCATTCTAAAACAAGCTAAACACACATCCATGCATGAGAGAAGGTGGAGAGAGCTACCTTGTATGCAAGTACACACTTTTTCCTTAGCTTTTAAACCTCCTCTTTTGGCCACACACCCACAATTTGGTGGAGATGGTTTCTCTTGGCCTAAATACAATTTTTGGGAGCCAATTAGGTTCATGAAACATTCTTTAAAGCCATACAACTTGCTTAAGTACTAGATTGCTCTATAATCCCCATTATGGTCCATAAAGGCATCTAATGAAGCAACACCCCTCAAATGATTTCTAGGCCTCATTCTTTCTTTTCAAATATGATTCTTGACTCCTTTTAAGCCTCTTGGAGTCATCACATAATTAAAACAAAGGGCCTAACATTATGTTGCTTCCTTAGGTCACAATATGGAACCTAAAGCACCAACTCATTCTCTAAACTTCCTAAATTTTTCCCAAGGTTTCCCCTCACATTCATTCATCATGTATGACTCAAAAATGGGCTTGAAACAATTTAAAACTCTCCCTAACTATGCCATCCCTACTTGGCCGAAAGTTAGAGCATAAATGGGATTTCATGGCTTCTTGATTTTTCCTTGATGGGGGAACCATTTAGGGAGGTTGTTAAGAGTTGTAGGAGGTCAAGGAAACACTTAAACAACTAAGGGAACTTATAGATTAAATCAGTTTTTACAATCCCCTTAAGTGCTCTACACTTTTCCAACTTTTAGGTTCATGACTTTCCATGGGGTTTTGTTAATTTTATGGAGGAAGAGACATATGGGGGACCTCTTAGGGATCTTAGGAGCACATTTAAACATTCATTTAAGCCTAAGAACATTTATATAAAATCAGATTTGCAAGGGAGCATTTGGATCCCTAATGATTCCATTTTGTTTCCTAATGCTCCTTTCTTGATTCTATTGGTTCATTCTTAATCCTTGCCATCTAAAACCCCTAATCCCTCCATAAATTGGACAGAAAACAGCCCCTAGGAATTGGGCTCATGGTGGTCAAATTCGTGCAAGAGGAAGGGGGAGGGAGAAACTACCAAAGAATGGAAGTTTTACCTTGTTTTCTTGCTTCCTTTGGCTTGTTCTTCCACTTGGTTGGCTTACTCCCTCAATTTTCGAAATTCCCCTCTCTGTTCTGCCCCAAAAATAGCACCAAACTCTCCATTAAAACCATAGAAAGAAAGCTTGAGAGGAGAGGAGCAAGGTTCAAGAAGGAAGGATATGAAATTTCTTAAAGTTTCTTACCTTTCTCTTGAATTTCTTCCTCCAAAATCCTCCTCCTCTTGTGCGCCTAAGGAGCTGGAGTTCTCCTCTGAAAATGAGCAGAAGCAAGTTGGTTTGGAGAGGGGGAGGCAGAACGTGGCATATAAAGAAGAAGAAAGAAGTTTCTTTTAACACTTTAATGCCAATTTTGCCCTTCATTCTTAGCATTTTCGTTTCTCCTTCGTTTTAGCTCCTTTTTGAGAACCGTCTTTTCCATCATAACAAATAGGTTCCCAATTTAATAAAATGCCTTTGGAATCACTCAAATCGGAGCTAAAACAGTCCCGAACAAATCGGTCAAAGTTCGGGTCAACCGACATCGGAAAGAGTACACCAGAGGGGCTTTACTGGTCCCGGGGCTTCCCATGGTTTTTGTAGCCTCTGAGAACCCTGGGCAACTCAAAATTTTCATTTAAAAAGCCCTCCTAGGTGCTTTTCCAAAATTATACTTATTTACGAAAATGCCACTGGCCTTTCGGCAAATTTTTTGAATTGCTCCGACCTCGGTTTCTGGGCAACTCAAGGCTCAAATCCTTATTTTCTATTATTTAAAATTTTATCCAAATTTTATTTGGCCTTGAATCACTCATCTCAGGGGACTTACTTTGAAAACGTGCCCATTTCCATCGTTTAATGAAAACGGGACATTACAATTCTCTCCCCCTTTTTAAAATTTCGTCCTCGCAATTTAGAGGTATACTTTCTCTTACTCTTTTATATTCTGGCTAACTGTTCCTTTCTTTCCCTTCTTCCTGGCTCCATATATTTTTCTCTCTGGTTTTGCTTGTTTAAGTTTTCTCTCAGCCAGGGAATTTTCATTGCTAGCTCTTAATGAGGGCTCTATCATTATAGAGTACATGCTAGTTCCTCTCATAAGGGAAATAAATTTCTGACTCTGGAGGCCTATCCTGGGAGAGCTTACTAATCACATCAGGTTAGTCTTAACCCGTCGTAGGAGTTATCGTTCTTTTCAGTGGACTAGCTTACATATCTTGGAAGGTAACTTATTTCGTATCAAATCTCCCGTACCATCTCCTAATGGCTTCTCATAAGGTCTCATCATCTTTTTCTAATCATTAAAGTCATCAGAGGTTTCTATCTGTCTACTTATTTATTTACATATTCCGTCCACTTTTCATCTCCGCGTTCTTCTTACTAGCTCATCCCATGATTATAATTCACATTTCTTTCTAGCATAGGCCTCACATCTTAGTTACTTACTGGGATTACAACTCCTTTGAGGAGTTTCTACTTTTAATGATCCCAGTTTCTTATAGACCGAGACTTTTCTCATTTTCTTTGCTCACTTGCTGTGGCATTTTATAGTCCCTCATTTCAACACTGATAAGCCTAACTTGTATATCTCATATTAGCACTGAAGAGCTACTACCACTGACTATTGCTGGGCTCTGATGGGATGCTAGCTGTTCTCACAGTTTTGCTCACTGAAGACATACTGTACCACTTACCTCATATAAAAACTGTACCTGACCCCTTTTCTGAATACATAAGCTATCATACAGGGATCTCTCTATCCCTTGGTCAGGGCTACTGTCTGCTAGGTAGTGGTTCATCTGGTTCTAACTCTGGAAAGCTTATTTCTTGCTTTCCTCATCCCATATACTATGCTCATTAAGAGAGCTAGTTAGTGGTCTAACTATCTGAGTAAAGCCTTTGTATCTCTGTAGCAACGGTCTACCAGACTTAGGAGATCTGTAGTCTCTGAGACAAAGACTAGCTGAAACTGTACTGGTCTCTGAGACTAACTGCTTTGTAAAAACTATCTCAGGCTGTCATCTCTACTAGAGATCTATCATGCTGTGGCTAGGGCTCTCTATAACTCTGTGGAATCTACTGTGACCCCTGGGTCTACTGCGACCTCTCAGAGCCCTGCTAGGGTCTACTGCAACCCGCTGTACTATGCTGGGATCTACTGCGATCCATCTCTGGGAGACGCGAAAGCCTAAGATTCCTGTATCTGACAGTAAAATACATGCTCACTAAGTCCAGTTACCATCGCTCATAATAGCTGAGGCTAAACTCAAAAGTATATCATGCTCTTCGTGCGAAGTGGGTTCTGTGTGATCTCATTCTCTAGGATCCCGTCATACTAATACTAGGGAGCATTTTAATTTTTATTTATCACTCCTCGTAGGATCCTCATATTCCCACTTCAGCCCCTTTTTCACTTAGGCTTTCTTTTCTTACTCTATTGACTTACTTTTACATATATTCGTTCTAGCCTTCCTCTCATATCTTGCAGTTTCTCACTATGCCCACGTTCTATTTTTAAGTGCTTTGGCACTAGGACGTCTCACACACTGAATGTGGTTAACATCTTTAGCAAGAGAGAGGCTATACACTGGTCCCTATTCATTTCATTTACATATACTATAAGGGACTCGGGCTATGCATACTGAATCTGAACATTTTCTATTGGGGATTCCGTTCTGCATGCTTTCTTTACCATTCTGATATTACTGGAATCCCTTTACCTGTCTTTTCTGACTTGTCTCATTCTTTAACTGACTAGGGTACTCTTTGATTACCGGGACACTTTAGTGATTGATGTCATCATTTACTACGCACTTAAGTCACATTATTATTAGGTTGATTAGGCCTAATATCATGTGACCATTATTGCAAGCAAACCATAACATCAAACACTAATACACAGGCACCTCATGACTGAGCTCAAAGCCATTATCGCCTGTATATTGCAAGTTTCCAATAATCTAAAGTACCCTTCTCTTACTTTTCTCTATCTACCTTTCTTATCCTCTTACTTAGGTAAAAGGATATTCTACTACTAGCTGTTTCTGTTGCCAGTTCAGGTTTCTTTACGCTTAAGAGCACCTACACTTTCTCAGGATTCCTCCACTTAATCACTCTCTGTAATATCAAGGGGGGTCTACGTTTTACTCATACTCTTGCTCTACTCTTAGCTAGACCATCCCTTGGTAAGGAGGATTCTATTTCATAAAATCCTAGGAATGTTATTCTATAGTGCTCTTAGCTTACATTCTTTCTCTATATAAGACGAGGCTCACCTTCTTAGGTGGTCTCTAGCTTTCTCAAGCTTCCCTGAGGGTACTAAGGCACTAACTGTTTGTCTCAGCTGGATCAGAGCTAGGCTTTCTCTCTATTCAGCCTCTTTAGCTTTACCCCAAGAGCACAATATACTATTTTTAGGGTTCTGCTAACTCAATCTAGAACACATACTCTCAATGTCTGGATTCTTCACAGAAGCTGATGCTCTACTGGGTGCTCTAATCACTCATGTGCCTTAACCCTATATTATTCTCCTATTAGGGAGCTCGTCTGACTAATTATCTGACCCCTATCTGTTTATCTTTCTAAGCTTAGCTTACTCATCTAATCATGACTAAAGCGAGGGCATCTTTTCTGTAGCTAGTTTCTTAGCTCTTCCTCGCTTCCCTTTATGACTCAGGGGGGTCTATCTGGGGAAATTTACTAACCACTATTAGGTGGTTTTCCTAACATCAGGATGTCTTATCTTTCCTTTTTCACTCCAGGGAGAATTTTCACTGAGCCTTTCATTTACATATCTCACTTGGAATGATGCTATTGGTCATTTCCTTTAGGCTTTAGCTTCTGCTCAGCCTGGGCTAACCATTTTGTTAGACCTATAGCTTACTCTCTGTCACTGGGCTACTCATATGTACCTCTTAGTGTTACCGATAAAGTACACCTTTCGAGGTCACTCACTATATGCCCCACTACTAGCAGCCTTACCTTATATAAGTTTCAAGGCTATATTAATATTCTGTCTACAGGGTCTAGGATCTTGGCAACAAGATCTCGTATATTGCCATGAGAAATTTAAAACCCTGGTAACAAGGTTTTTTCCTGACAGTGCCTATGTGGCCCTACACTCATCATATCACCCATCGTCGTATTCATAGGGTTAACATTCTAGGTTGGAGTCAACACCTTATAGGCGGGTCTCAACAACCTTACTGTCCTTGTGTCTAACTTTCTCTGACATTGAGTTCTTTCCTAGTCTCACTGCTAGGCCCACTAATTTCTTACTGTCATTTGCTGCGGCTAATTAGCCTTGGGTTCACCCTAATTTCCTGTCTAAGTATTGGCTATGACTACCGGTCTCTGATTGACTTACTTTTTCATGGATTGGATTTTCATCTTTAACTACCAACCCGAGCCTTATTACCTCTATCATCAAGCTAGAGGATTCTACCTCTTGTTTCGAATTGTCATCTCAGGGTTGTAAGGCATGTAGCTTGTAACTTAAACCTTTAGCCTAAGGGAACTAACCTTTCAGTTTCTAATACTTATCTAGACATTTGGGTGTTGTGGCTAGGGGGTGACTCTCTTTCTCACTTCCCCTCTAAACTGGTCCTGTGTAGCCGCAATCTCATCTTATGCCACGCTGCATCGTTACTTCTCTCTACATTAAGCAGGACATCTCGGAATGGCCTGAGTATGACTACCAGGGAGAATTAGGCCTCACATACTTTCTCTAGCAAGCCTCTTCCTATCAACAAGATCATCCTCATCGTTCATATCTAGGGCTTGCCACTGATCCCGGTGAGCTATCATATCTCATCAAGCTCTAACCGTTGGATCTGTCAACCCTGCTCAAACTTAACTCTGCTCAAGCTACTCTAGAGGCCACTCTTTCCCGGTGTCCACTACTACTCTAAGACCATCCTATAACTTTCTCATTATGAACAAAGCCACAACCATCCTCACACACCCAACATGTCACATACAAGGCTTTACCTATCCATTCAAGCCTTTTACATAGCTCTATTACAACATCCTCAAGCCAAATCCAATCCAGGAGAGCCTGGAACTTTGCTCTGATACCAATAAATGTAACACCATAGATTCTAGTCCATCTCATACATTTACATGGAATAATATCATGAACTATGTAGGATTTCCATGGGAAAAGCAAGAAAAGTGGGATTATTTTCGCATTGCGCTTTGCCTCAAAATTCATTTCGGTGTCACATGGACCATATGAGTTCATATTATGCATCATCATATTTAATTGCATCATTACAACTCATTTAGACCCCAAAACATGCCTCCAACCCATGGAAACCAAAATGGAGCATGTAAATTTGGAGATCCATTTTCGGCCAGAATTGGCCTCTTTCCTAGGCAAACTTTGGAAAATCATAACTAAATCTAGAAAACTCAAAATGATGCACTATTGGTCATTCTGGAAATCTTAGGATGTCTACTTCACACTAAAAATACGTCCAAGTCACATCATTTATCACACAGGACGTTTGACATCCAAAAAGATACAAACTCGCTGGTTGCCTGGGCTGTGATTCAGGTTACTGATGTAAACTTCTGAAATTCATAACTAATTCCACAAAACTCTAAATCAGACACATTCAGTCATTATGGAAAGCTACAAATGTTAACTTGACAATAAAAATAATTCCAGAATGAAACAGATACGTTTAGATATCTGGAACTGATGGAACATTGATTGAGCTCTGGAGATGCCACTGTTACTGACAGCAAACTTCAAAAATTCATAACTCAGTGCTCAGACCTCCAAATGAGGTGATCTCGGTGGCCACAGGAAACTTATGACCTCTAATTTATGCACATAAAATTTCATAAGCATTGGACACCATTTGGCCATCGAGTGACACGAAAATCAAATCTGCCAGTATGAACAGTGCACATACCAGAAACCATAGAAAATCCCAACTTTGAAAATTCATCAAATATCCCTAGGTCTCCGAAAATTATGATCTTTAGCTTCCCAAAAAGCTCTTAATAAGACCTAATTGTATGCCAAATTTCAGGGCAAGAATAACTCGTTTGGCTAAAAAGTAGTATAGGGTTCCATTATGGTCAATTTTGGCTCCATATTGGGTACCAAAATTGCCAAATGGATTTCCTTTGGTCTTGGCACCTTTTGGGCAAGTTTAAAAGCATGTTTAAGACTTGGGGAAGCTGCCCAAATGGTCCCAAACCATTTGCATCTCATTTTGGCCTTTTCACCCTCACTTATACACATTTCCATCAAACTTTCAATTCTCATACTTTGGCATTAGATACTCAAAACATATGCTCGAGGTCATACATCATATTCATACATATAAACATCATAGAATGGTGTATTTATACATGCCTCAAGGGTCATGGTACATTTACAACATCATATACTTTGTGAAACCTCATTATAGGTTCAAGAAGAATGAAAGCTAGGCCTAGGCTTGTCAATCTCTTTTTTTCATGGTTGTTGGCTCCCTTCACCATAACTCCTTGGTCCACCTAGCATGTTAGAGCATTGGAGAGGAGGGAGTGAGATTCAAGGAATCCCAATAGCTCATCCCCCATTCAATCATACATAATATGTGCAAAGCAAGCTTCTCAAATGCATGCATGGAGAAAGTAGAAATCATAGGCATTTTAAAAGCAACCTTGGCATGTGAATCAATCATACAAGACATTCAAGAGCTCACTAAGTGTTTGAATTGGCCTCACACTTCTCCTCATGGATTTTGGATTTGCCTCACCCATTCTTTGAGCACTTTGGGCTCAACCATACTCTTGGGAGCCCACTTTGCGTTTGGGAGACTCTTTACTTTGTCTCAACCAAGCTCAAGGGTTCTTGGCTCCTTCTCACCCAAGGGAAGAGTTCTTGGCCTCTCCACACTCAAGCAAACTCATACAAACATCATGGATTCATTTAAAACATAACATGGCATCAAGGATCATGACATGTAAAGGCATGCTAGCATACTTTTCAAAGCTTGAAAATACACATACAAGCATTCTAAAACAAGCTAAACACACATCCATGCATGAGAGAAGGTGGAGAGAGCTACCTTGTATACAAACACACTTTTTCCTTAGCTTTTAAACCTCCTCTTTTGGCCACACACCCACAATTTGGTGGAGATGGTTTCTCTTCGCCTAAATACAATTTTTGGGAGCCAATTAGGTTCATGAACACATTCTCTAAAGCCATACAACTTGCTTAAGTACTAGATTGCTCTATAATCCCCATTATGGTCCATAAAGGCACCTAATGAAGCAACATCCCTCAAATGATTTCTAGGCCTCATTCTTTCTTTTGAAATATGATTCTTGACTCCTTTTAAGCCTCTTGGAGTCATCACATAATTAAAACAAAGGGCCTAACATTATGTTGCTTCCTTAAATCACAATATGGAACCTAAAGCACCAACTCATTCTCTAAGCTTCCTAAATTTTTCCCAAGGTTTCCCCTCACATTCATTCATCATGTATGACTCAAAAATGGGCTTGAAACAATTTAAAACTCTCCCTAACTATGCCATCCCTACTTGGCCGAAAGTTAGAGCATAAATGGGATTTCATGGCTTCTTGATTTTTCCTTGATGGGGGAACCATTTAGGGAGGTTGTTAAGAGTTCTAAGAGGTCAAGGAAACACTTAAACAATCAAGGGAACTTATAGATTAAATCAGTTTTTACAATCCCCTTAAGTGCTCTACACTTTTCCAACTTTTAGGTTCATGACTTTCCATGGGGTTTTGTTAATTTTATGGAGGAAGAGACATATGGGGGACCTCTTAGGGATCTTAGGAGCACATTTAAACATTCATTTAAGCCTAAGAACATTTATATAAAATCAGATTTGCAAGGGAGCATTTGGATCCCTAATGATTCCATTTTGTTTCCTAATGCTCCTTTCTTGATTCTATTGGTTCATTCTTAATCCTTGCCATCTAAAACCCCTAATCCCTCCATAAATTGGATAGAAAACAGCCCCTAAGAATTGGGCTCATGGTGGTCAAATTCGTGCAAGAGGAAGGGGGAGGGAGAAACTACCAAAGAATGGAAGTTTTACCTTGTTTTCTTGCTTCCTTTGGCTTGTTCTTCCACTTGGTTGGCTTACTCCCTCAATTTTCGAAATTCCCCTCTCTGTTCTGCCCCAAAAACAGCACCAAACTCTCCATTAAAACCATAGAAAGAAAACTTGAGAGGAGAGGAGCAAGGTTCAAGAAGGAAGGATATGGAATTTCTTAAAGTTTCTTACCTTTTTCTTGAATTTCTTCCTCCAAAATCCTCCTCCTCTTGTGCGCCTAAGGAGCTGGAGTTCTCCTCTGAAAATGGGCAGAAGCAAGTCGGTTTAGAGAGGAGAGAAAGAGCGTGGCATATAAAGAAGCTTCCTTTAACACTTTAATGCCAATTTTGCCCTTCGTTCTTAGCATTTTCGTTTCTCCTTCGTTTTAGCTCCTTTTTGAGAACCATCTTTTCCATCATAACAAAGAGATTCCCAATTTAATAAAATGCCTTTGGAATCACTCAAATCGGAGCTAAAACCGTCCCGAACGAATCGGTCAAAGTTCGGGTCAACCGACATCGGAAAGAGTACACCGGAGGGGCTTTACTGGTCCCGGGGCTTCCCATGGTTTTTGGGGCCCCTGAGAACCCTGGGCAACTCAAAATTTCCATTTAAAAAGCCCTCCTAGGTGCTTTTCCAAAATTACACTTATTTACGAAAATGCCACTAGTCTTTCGGTAAATTTTTCAAATCGCTCCGACCCCGGTTTCTGGGCAACTCAAGGCTCAAATCCTCATTTTCTATTATTTAAAATTTTATCCAAATTTTATTTGGCCTTGAATCACTCATCTCAGGGGACTTGCTTTGAAAACGTGCCCATTTCCATCGTTTAATGAAAACGGGACATTACATCTCTCCTGGCTTCTTCTTGCCTGGCCAAGGCATCTTATAAGTGCATGATCATATCATGCTGTTGCCTGGCAATGTACCTCTTCTATTCCAGCATCTCTTAGTGCTGGCATATCATGGCCTCATACCGATCAAGCCTCTCCATGATGGTCCGCAGAGTATCCTCAAGCCCAACAGGAACCTCTGGCTCAGTTCTCTGAGCCTTGGACGGTTTGCCTCTACCCCTGCCCTGTCTAGTCTCAACCATCTTCTCTGAAAAGAAGTAGCAATCCTCAGTTCACAAACAAATCACAAGTACATTTGCATATGGATGCTACCACTTCCATGGCAATTCACACCAAACACAAGCAAATCACATCATTCAAGAGCCTAACATTGAGCAAAAGTGCCTGAACCTTTGCTCTGATACCAAAAACGTAACACCATAATAGATTAACTCTAACTAGTCTCTGCTTAGGCTCGATTCTATATGGAATAAGCTCTAGAGACTTTTGGTTTAACTTCACCCAATTTTAGGGACTTTTGGATGGCCTCACCCTTGGTTTAGGGACTTTTGACTTGGCCTCACTCAGTTATGAGACTTTTGGCCTTATCTCACTCATCTTCAGGGACTTTCGACTCTACCTCACCCGAGCAATTTTCACAATCCAACACATAAATATATTGGTACCAATGCATCAAGGCAACATCAAATGGCATGTCTCACAATACAAACATATACACAAGCATACAATGACTATATACATCCAAGAATGCAACAAAAAAGAGTGGAGAGATACCTTATAAGCCAATACAAGCCTTCCCTTTCAATTTCTCTTCTCTCTTCTTAGTCTCACAATTACAACTAGATGGAGCTGCTTCTTTTGAGCCTAGACACAACAAAGAGCATGGAATTGCTCTCTCATGACTCAACAATGATTCACAAAGCTAGGGGGTTCTTCACGCAAACCCTATAAAGCATATAAGAAACTAGGGGTTCTCTCTCTCTAGAATTTCACCAACTCTTCTTCTCCTTTCTTTATATTTCTTAACTTATCACACTCTCTTTCAAGTGTTTCTTGTGCATTCTAGGTCAGACTTCCTTCCTCTCTCAAGCTCTCAAGTTGGTAGATACAACATACTCAAGGAAAGCAAAGAAGAAGAAGTAAAGATACATGAGTTCTAGCCTTCTTCAAGAGTAGTTTTCCACTTTCCCTCTTTTGACCTAAGCCTAAAACCCAACTAATTCAATAACCAAAATCATAGAAAGAGAGGATAAAGATAGAAGAACAAGATTCTAAGAAGAAAAGATTGGGAAATCTTAAGCTTGCTTACCTTTTCCTTGTTCTTCCTTCCTTCTCTTGGTCTCTCTCTCTCTCTCTCCATAGCCCTTTTCTCTCTTTTGGTTGAAACTTACATCAGTTAAAAGAGAAAGGATGAATTTGGATTCTTTAAGAAGTCAAATTCTCTTTTTTCACACTTTTCCATACTAACCCTCGCTATAGCGAAGAATAACCCTTGCTACGACGAGCACGTATTAGTCCCAGACCCCTGTTTTTGCTACGGTGCGTGTTTTTGCGAGGAACTCCCTGGTTTTTGTATGGGATGCCTGCACTCACTATAACTAGAATCATTCTTGCTATAGCTAACAGGTACATTCGCCCTAGCTAGACTATTTCTCACTATAGTGAACAAGTACATTCGCTATAGCTAGGCCATTTCTCGCTATAGCTAGCAGACTTAGAAAAATTTCAGGCTTTCGAAAATTTTCAACTTCTTTTTTTTTTTTTGGTTGTTACATGTACTAACTCAAAGTTAAGCTTCCATTACTAGTGTTTGTTGGTTTAAATGTTTTAGCCTAATTTCCAATCGAGCTTATTTTACTTCATCTCTTATCAATGCTTTGGTTAAAGGATTAGCCAAATTCTTGCTTGACCTTACATAAACTATCATCATAGTCCCAATTGTGAGTAAGTTTTTTATATAAGCTTGTCTTAAACTTATATGTCATGATTTTCCAGTATACACCTTATTATGGGGCCTATACATATTGTAGTCTCATTATGACAAGATATAGAAATGAATGGAATAGGTTGTAGCCACAACTTTATATCAAATAATAGGTTCCTTAGCCATTCTACTTCTTTTCCACTAGTTGCTAATGCAACAAGTTTAAATTCTATAATAGAATAGGAAATACACATTTTCTTTTTAGAAACTTAACTAATGGCACCACCACGGAAGGTGAATATCCACTATGATGTGCAATTGTTGTCACTAACACTTGTTATCTAACTTATATTGGAATAATCTTTTAACACAACAAGAAAACCAATCTAATGAATTCCCAAGTATTTTATTCTTTTTAGGTATTTAAGCATTCTAGTAATTTCTTTCCAATGATCTTTGTTTGGTTTACTTATAAAACTTGCTAGTATACAAACAACAAATTCTATATATGGCTTAGTACAATGTATTGCATACATCATACTACCTATCATACTTGCATACTTTAGTTATGCTACCAACTTACTAAATTTTCAATTAACTTGACACTAGAATTATAAGGACTATGTAGCACTATATTTATCTAGCTTATCATATCTCATTTAAAGGTTTTTTCCCTTTTTTCCAACATCTTTTCTAAGAAAATGGACTAAAATAATATATTATTTTGCATTGTGTAGCGAATAAAATTTTCATTTATCATCCCATGGATCATATGAACTTCCTTATATCATTCTCCTATTATGTTGCCAAAAACTCAAGCTTAAAGCACATTTACACAAAATAATGCAAGTCAATCTTGGGTCCAACTTGACAAATTTCTAGTGCAATTTTGAAAAATCATAACTAAATATAGAAAACTCATAATCAAGCAACCCATAGCTTTATAGAAAGCTTTGAATGTTGTATATATATAAAAATAATTTCAAGCCATAAAAATGTCATTTGGACCATGTTTGATGATAGAAGGCCAACATAGGTCAGACTGCCTAGCGTTTTTTATGCAAGTTACTAATATAAATTTAAAAAATACATAACTAATTCCACAAAAATGCAATTCCAGAAAACTATACCAATTTGGAAAGCTACAGATGTTGAATTTAAGGAAAAAATATTTCTAGACCAAGACAAATATGTTTTGTAACTGAAACCAGATGAAATAGTATATGGACTCAGCTGGCGCTACTGATATTGACATAGAACTTCAAAAATTCATAACTCTTTGCTCAGACCTCTAAATGAAGTGCTTCTAGTACTAGTCCTTAGCAATGTCTAGTTTATTCCTATAAGATTTTACATTTAGTGAACCACGTTTGGCCCATGGATGACTCAAAAACCTAAACTGACCATATGAACAGTGCTTATATTAGGGCAACAAAAAATTGGCAACTTTAAAAATTTATAATTAATTCCACAGAGCTCCAAATAATCTGATCTTTAGCTTTTCAAAAAGCTCTAGATGAGCTCTACATGCATGTTAAATTTCATGAACAAATTCATCCATTTGGTTAGTTTGTGACATAAGGTTGCAAAATGCACTTTTTATGATTCTCAAAAGGGTCTCAATAGGTCCAATTTTGCTTTCTCTACTTCTAGGGCCATATGAGTATGTGGGAAAGCATCAAAATAGGCTAGTAAACATGTTTCAAAGGTCCAATAACCCAGATCTTGTAAACTCACTCTCTCATACCAAGCTATACACAAGAACATACATAAGCCATTCTTGCCATTCATTGCCAAAATCATGTAATATCATTCATATAACTCTAGTTCTCATACATATACAATATATCCATACATTTACAAGTATTTATAAGCTTATACATCATATATAACATTGGATTACATCTTATGCCATTCTTATGGATACAAAATGGACAATTTACACAATTCTATGTCAATCTCCTTCCTTTATGCTAGGTGGCTCTCATTCCTTGGTTCACTTAGTCCACCTAGACATGTTAAGTAATGGGGAGGAAAGAGTGAGATTCTAGGAATCTCAATAGTCTATCTCCCTTTCAAACATACATAAAAGATGCAAGTTTCATGTCTAAGATGCATGTATGGCATTCATAAGGTTCTCAATCACATATAGAACATTTCTTCCATTTAAAAAGTCACAAACAACATACATAGGCTTGCCAAAATAATGGTTCAACCTCACCTATTCTCTTTAGGACTTTTGGACTTGCCTCACCCACCTTCAAGGGACTTTTGACTAAGCCTCACTCTTTCTAAAAACTTTTGGCTTTGTTTCACCCACTTTTAGGGACTTTTGGCTTATCCACACCCTAGTTAAGGGGCTTTTGGCTTCACCAAGCTCAAGTAAGCTAAACACATTCATAAAAACATCTTTTAAGTATATACACATAGCAACATGGTACCATGGCATGTCATCATTTACTAGAAACATATTTCATAGTTTAAACATGCACATACACATTCAAAGACAAGAAAACACATAAGCATGTATGAAAGAAAGGAAAAGGGGCTACCTTACTTGTAAGAACACACTTTCTTTCTTGGAAAAATTCCCCTCCCTCGACCAAATGCCCACAAGAAGGTGGAACTCGATTCCTTTGGCCTAAACACATCAAATGGGATCTAGTTATACTCTTAAAGCAAGGTTTAGCATCACTCACACATAAAGGGAGCATAAAAGTAGTTCTATAAAAGAGCCTAATGAAGTAACTACCATATTCCAAGGTCTTGGCTCTATTTTCTTCTTATATCTAGGCCTCTTGGTTCCATTTAGACTCCTTGAATTCATCACAAACTCATTTTCAAAAGCCTAGAGACAAGTTGCTTCTATAGGTCATATTATGGAACTTAAATCTCCAACTCTCAATCTATGATACATAAATTTCTTTTAAGGCTTCCTCTCATCTTCTTCTATCATATCAAGTGCCAAACTAAGCTAGAATGAATTAAAACACTCCCTAGCCCCTCCATCTGTCTTAAGTCGAGCCTATGTCTTCCATTCCTACCCATGGAGTTTCAATTTTTTTCTTGAAGGAGGGAACACTTGGAAGGCTTCCTAGGAATCTTAGAAACTCAAATAAACTCTCATATGGGCTAGAAAATTCTTGAATCAAATCAAATTTTACAAGGCACCCATGAATCCTTAACTTTTCTATCTTGAATTTTAATGGTTTTCTTTCAAGTTTCTTTGCATTTTCTATCTTCCCATGGCCTAAAACCAGGATTCTTGCTTGCTTTTGGTAAGATATTCCTCCCTCTTGGCTGTTCTCTCCTTGGCCATAAATCACACTAAAAGAAGCAAGAAGGAAGAAGCATGAAAGACAACAAAGTTACCTTGGTTTCTAGCTTTTCTCAAATGCTATTCCAAGTGGTGAACTCTTCTTTTCCAAACCCCAATCTTTCTCCACTATACCAGACCCAAAACATCACCATATCACACAAAAAAATCATAGGGAGGAAGGCAAGGAGGAAGGGAGTAACTTTAAAGAAGGAAGAAGCTTAAATTTCCTTAAATTTCCATACCTTTTTGCCTTGTTTCTCTTCTCCCTTGAAGATCCTTCTTTTGCTTGAATGACTGCTGGTCTCTCCTCTATTTTGGGATAGAAAAATGGCTGGTTAATTAGATTAGGAAAGGGCCATATGCTACATGGAGGGGAGGAGTCACTTTAACAACTTTTTACTTTTGTATTTTAGTCCCTTTTCTTGGCTTTTTCATTTTAAGATCATTTCAACTCCTTTTCAAAATTTGTCTTTTTCACCATAATATTTGGGCTTTCTAACTTATAAAACACCTTTGCAACCACTCAAATTAGATTTAAAACCTTCCTGAACCATTCGGTCAAAGTTTTGGTAAATTTTTTACAAAAATCGCTCACCGGAAGGATTTTAACTGTTATAGGGTTTTTCATAGTTTTCAAGGCCTCTGAAAACCTTGGAAAGCTTAAATTTTCCATTTAAAAGCTCTCATGTGAGTTTTCCAAAATGTCCAAACATTACAAAATTGCCCTAACTTTCTTTCATAAATTTTCCTAGCTTGTTTAGCTCGGGTTTTCGGGTATCATAGACCTTAGATCCTTGTTTTCTATTATTTAGAATTTTATTCTAATTTTTTTAGTCTTAAACAACTTATCTCAGGAGACTTGCTTTGAAAACTAAGTCTTTTCGGTGTTTTTACGAAAACCAGATGTTACAGAATACTACTATCTTTTACTCTTAAATGTGTAAACTTGTTTAGCACTTTATATATGTAATGTGATAGTGTCAAAGTCACTCCTTTATTGTCTCTTCTAACCTTTATACCTAAGATAGTATTTACTTCATTCAAGTCTTTCATCTTAAAGATTAAAGTTAGATGCTTCCTTGTTTCAAAGATACTATAACGCCATAATTTCCTAGCTTATCTCATGCTATTCTCATGTTTCACATCATGTAACTCATGGAAGAGCAAAGAAAATAGCATAAAATAATGAATATTTAAGCATTGCGCCACATATGAAAATTCCATTCTGTGTCTCGTGGACTGTATAAGCTCATACAACACATTTCCATATTTAATTACATAAATGCAACTCATTTTAATCATCAAAAGTGGCCTACATCTCAAGGAACTCAAAGGGAAGCATGAAATATACATATTCATTTTCGACCAAAATTTGCTCATTTTTATCACAAACTTTAGAAAATCATAACTAATTCTAAAAAACTTGAAATCATATATTCTTGGCCATTTTAGAAAGCTCCACATGTCTAATTTATACTAAAAATATTTTTAGACCATAATATCCAACATAGAGGTCATTTGACATGTAAAATGGTCAAGAGGTTAGGTTGTTCACTGATGCTATCACAGAATTCTATAGCAAATTTTAAAAATGTCCAATTAATTCTATAAAAATCCAATTCATGCAAATGATACTAATATGGAAATATGTAGATGTTAGCTAAGGAAAAAAATAACTCTAGACCAGCTCAGGCATGCCCAGACCTTGAAATGCAATCAAATAGTAACTGAGGTCGGGTGAAGTTCTTGATACTAGATAAACTTTTTAAAAATTCATATCTTTCTCTATAAACCTCTAAATGAGGTGCTTCTAGTTGGCACAAGTCACTAGAAATTTCTAATTTCTCTGTGTAACATTTTGTGGCAATTGGACATCATTTGAGCCGTGTGTGACAGATTTTATTTTTGGACCAGTATGAACAGTGACATGACAAAAACTAGAAAATTTCTCAACTTTGAAAATTCATCAAATATTCTCTAGACCTCCAAAAATTTTGTTCTTTAGCTTCTCAAAAATCTCTCAACAAACTCTAATTTCATACCAAATCTTAGATCAATAAGAGCTCATTTGGACAAAAAGTGATATAAGGTTCCATTATGGTCAATTTTAACTTCATATAGGTTACCAAAAGGTCCAAATGGCTTTCCTTGGAGCTTGGCACCATTTGGGCAAGTCTAAAAGTATAATTAGGACTTGTGTGAGCTACCCAAATGATCCCAAACCTCATTCATCTAATTTTGGCCATTTCACTCACACATATGCATAATTCTATAATGTCATCTAAGAAGCTCATTTGCCAAATCATGCTCAAATCACAATCTAATGGTCACATAACATATTCTCTCATTCATACATGACATATTATCATAATTACATGTGTTCATAACATCATAACACATATACATCCATTGGTTACATCTTTTTCCATTTATATGGCCTTAAAGAACCAAAAATCATGCATTATGGTGTCAAACTCTCTTCTTCAAGGTGGTTAGCTTCCATTGCCTTGCTTTTTTGGTCCACCTAGCATGTTAAAATATTGGAGAGGAGGGGATGAGATTCAAAGAATCCCAATTGCTCATTTCCCATTCAATCATATATAATGGATGCAAACAAGTCTCATAAATGCATGTATGATCATGTTGACATGTGCAAACATTCAAGAGGTATTTTCATCATTTGAGAAAGGCATACATAGCATATAAAGGCTTGCCAAGTAAATGGATTGTGTAACACCATACTTCTAGGACTCAATTCATGCAATTCCCATGCCTCATCTTATGTTTGTTCTATGGAAACACTCAAGTGACATAGGGAGTTATGAATTAAAATGCATTTCTCTATTGGTAAAATTTTTCTTTCGGAGTCCTGTGGGCCATAGGAATGCATCTATCACATTCTCATACTTAAATACATGAATATAGCTCATTTCCATTATCAAATTTGGTCTACAACTCGTGGAAAGCAAAGGAACACATTAAAATTCATGTTTGCATTTTCGTCCAGAATTTCCTCTTTTCTGTCACAAACTTTGGAAAATCATAACTAAATCTAGAAAAATCGAAATCATGTGTTCTTTGTCATTCTGGAAAGCTCCGGATGTCTACTTCACAATAAAAATACGTCCAAGTCACAACATTCATCACAAAGGACGTTTGACATCCAAAACGCTACAGACTCACTGGCTGCCTGGGCTGTGATTCAGGTTACTGATGCAAACTTCTGAAATTCATAACTAATTCTACAAAAATTGAAATCACACAAATTCAGTCATTCTGGGAAGCTACAAATGTTAAATTAATATTAAAAATAATTTCCGAATGAAACAGATATGTTTAGGTATCTGGAACTGATGGAACAGTGATTGAGCTCTGGAGTCGCCACTGTTACTGACAGCAAATTTCAAAATTGCATAACTCTGTGCTCAGACCTCCAAATGAGATGATCTCGGTGGCCACAGAAAGCTTATGACCTCTAGTTTATGCATATAAAATTTCATAAGCATTGGACACCATTTGGCCATCGAGTGACACGAAAATCAAATCTGCCAGTATGAACAGTGCACATACCAGAAACCATAGAAAATCCCAACTTTGAAAATTCACAAAATATCCCTAGGTCTCCGAAAATTATGATCTTTAGCTTCCCAAAAAGCTCTTAATAAGACCTAATTGTATGCCAAATTTCAGGGCAAGAATAACTCGTTTGGCCAAAAAGTAGTATAGGGTTCCATTATGGTCAATTTTGGCTCCATATTGGGTACCAAAATTGCCAAATGGATTTCCTTTGGTCTTGGCACCTTTTGGGCAAGTTTAAAAGCATGTTTAAGACTTGGGGAAGCTGCCCAAATGGTCCCAAACCATTTGCATCTCATTTTGGCCTTTTCACCCTCACTTATACACATTTCCATCAAACTTTCAATTCTCATACTTTGGCATTAGATACTCAAAACATATGCTAGAGGTCATACATCATATTCATACATATAAACATCATAGAATGGTGTATTTATACATGCCTCAAGGGTCATGGTACATTTACAACATCATATACTTTGTGAAACCTCATTATAGGTTCAAGAAGAATGAAAGCTAGGCCTAGGCTTGTCAATCTCTTTTTTCATGGTTGTTGGCTCCCTTCACCATAACTCCTTGGTCCACCTAGCATGTTAGAGCATTGGAGAGGAGGGAGTGAGATTCAAGGAATCCCAATAGCTCATCCCCCATTCAATCATACATAATATGTGCAAAGCAAGCTTCTCAAATGCATGCATGGAGAAAGTAGAAATCATAGGCATTTTAAAAGCAACCTTGGCATGTGAATCAATCATACAAGACATTCAAGAGCTCACTAAGTGTTTGGATTGGCCTCACACTTCTCCTCATGGATTTTGGATTTGCCTCACCCATTCTTTGAGCACTTTGGGCTCAACCATACTCTTGGGAGCCCACTTTGCGTTTGGGAGACTCTTTACTTTGTCTCAACCAAGCTCAAGGGTTCTTGGCTCCTTCTCACCCAAGGGAAGAGTTCTTGGCCTCTCCACACTCAAGCAAACTCATACAAACATCATGGATTCATTTAAAACATAACATGGCATCAAGGATCATGACATGTAAAGGCATGCTAGCATACTTTTCAAAGCTTGAAAATACACATACAAGCATTCTAAAACAAGCTAAACACACATCCATGCATGAGAGAAGGTGGAGAGAGCTACCTTGTATACAAACACACTTTTTCCTTAGCTTTTAAACCTCCTCTTTTGGCCACACACCCACAATTTGGTGGAGATGGTTTCTCTTCGCCTAAATACAATTTTTGGGAGCCAATTAGGTTCATGAACACATTCTCTAAAGCCATACAACTTGCTTAAGTACTAGATTGCTCTATAATCCCCATTATGGTCCATAAAGGCACCTAATGAAGCAACATCCCTCAAATGATTTCTAGGCCTCATTCTTTCTTTTGAAATATGATTCTTGACTCCTTTTAAGCCTCTTGGAGTCATCACATAATTAAAACAAAGGGCCTAACATTATGTTGCTTCCTTAGGTCACAATATGGAACCTAAAGCACCAACTCATTCTCTAAGCTTCCTAAATTTTTCCCAAGGTTTCCCCTCACATTCATTCATCATGTATGACTAAAAAATGGGCTTGAAACAATTTAAAACTCTCCCTAACTATGCCATCCCTACTTGGCCGAAAGTTAGAGCATAAATGGGATTTCATGGCTTCTTGATTTTTCCTTGATGGGGGAACCATTTAGGGAGGTTGTTAAGAGTTGTAGGAGGTCAAGGAAACACTTAAACAACTAAGGGAACTTATAGATTAAATCAGTTTTTACAATCCCCTTAAGTGCTCTACACTTTTCTAACTTTTAGGTTCATGACTTTCCATGGGGTTTTGTTAATTTTATGGAGGAAGAGACATATGGGGGACCTCTTAGGGATCTTAGGAGCACATTTAAACATTCATTTAAGCCTAAGAACATTTATATAAAATCAGATTTGCAAGGGAGCATTTGGATCCCTAATGATTCCATTTTGTTTCCTAATGCTCCTTTCTTGATTCTATTGGTTCATTCTTAATCCTTGCCATCTAAAACCCCTAATCCCTCCATAAATTGGACAGAAAACAGCCCCTAAGAATTGGGCTCATGGTGGTCAAATTCGTGCAAGAGGAAGGGGGAGGGAGAAACTACCAAAGAATGGAAGTTTTACCTTGTTTTCTTGCTTCCTTTGGCTTATTCTTCCACTTGGTTGGCTTACTCCCTCAATTTTCAAAATTCCCCTCTCTGTTCTGCCCCAAAAATAGCACCAAACTCTGCATTAAAAACATAGAAAGAAAGCTTGAGAGGAGAGGAGCAAAGTCCAAGAAGGAAGGATATGGAATGTCTTAAAGTTTCTTACCTTTTTCTTGAATTTCTTCCTCCAAAATCCTCCTCCTCTTGTGCGCCTAAGGAGCTGGAGTTCTCCTCTGAACATGGACAGAAGCAAGTCGGTTTAGAGAGGAGAGAAAGAACGTGGCATATAAAGAAGCTTCCTTTAACACTTTAATGCCAATTTTGCCCTTCGTTCTTAGCATTTTCGTTTCTCCTTCGTTTTAGCTCCTTTTTGAGAACCGTCTTTTCCATCATAACAAAGAGGTTCCCAATTTAATAAAATGCCTTTGGAATCACTCAAATCGGAGCTAAAACCGTCCCGAACGAATCGGTCAAAGTTCGGGTCAACCGACATCGGAAAGAGTACACCGGAGGGGCTTTACTGGTCCCGGGGCTTCCCATGGTTTTTGGGGCCTCTGAGAACCTTGGGCAACTCAAAATTTCCATTTAAAAAGCCCTCCTAGGTGCTTTTCCAAAATTACACTTATTTACGAAAATGCTACTGGCCTTTCGGTAAATTTTCCAAATCGCTCCGACCCCGGTTTCTGGGCAACTCAAGGCTCAAATCCTCATTTTCTATTATTTAAAATTTTATCCAAATTTTATTTGGCCTTGAATCACTCATCTCAGGGGACTTGCTTTGAAAACGTGCCCATTTCTATCGTTTAATGAAAACGAGACATTACAGATTGGCCTCACCTATTTACTTGTGGATTTTGGACTTGCCTCACCCATTCTTTAAGAGGTTCTTGGACTCAACCATGCTCTTGGGAATCAACCTCACTTTTGGGAAACTCTTTACTTTGTCTCAACCAATCTTAAGGGTTCTTGGCTCATTCTCACCATTGCTAGGGGTTCTTGGCCTCACCACACACAAGCAACCCAAAGCAAACATCGTAGATATCATTTAGAAAACATAATGCATCATAGATATCATGCTAGGACATCTTTCATGGCTTGAAATACATATACACACATTCAAAGACAAATAAAGCAAGCAATCATGCATAAGAAAAGGTGGAGAGAGCTACCTTTGTCACATTTGCATATTTTCTTCCTTTAGACTTAATTCCTCTACCACGGCTACACAATCACAAGGAGGTGAAGATCATCTCTCTTGGCCTACACATGTCATATGGATGCCAATTAGGTTCATGAAATTAATTCTAAGGCCACACATATTCCTTAAACACTAACTTGATCTAATGACCCCTTTATGGTTTTAAATGCACCTAATGAAGCAACACCCTTCAAATAAATTCTAGGCTCCATTCTTTCCTTTCTAATATGATTTTTGACTCCTTTTAATGCTTTTGGAGTCATCACACAATCAAAACCATGAGCCTAACTATATGGTGCTTCTTTAGGTCATATTATGGAACATAAGGCACCGTCTCACATTCTATGCGTTGTAAATTTTTACCAGGCTTCCTCTCATATTCATTCATTATATATGACTCAAAAATAGGCTTAGAAGAATTTAAAACTCTCCCTAGCTATAAGAACCTCTCTTGGCTGAACCTATGCTAGGTTTTTAGCTCCATGAACTTTGCTTTGTTTTCTCAAGGGAGGAAGCACATGAGGAGACTTCTAGGGATCTTAGGAACTCATTTAAACTCTTATTTCAGCATAGGCATCATTGTACAAAGTCAAATTTTACAAGGTGCAATTGAAACCCTAGAAATTGCATCTTGAAATCTAATGATTTGTTGTTAATTCCCTTTGCATATTCTTAATCTCCACACCCTTTTTCCTTAGATTCACCCTTGGTTCTACCTAAAAATAAAATCCTCCTAGGGTTCCTTAGGTTAGGCAAAATGGAGAAGAAGGGAGACCAAAGGTATCAACCATAGAAGGAGAAATTACCTTGTTTTCTTGCTTTTTCTCACTTGAATCTTGCTTTCTCCAAGGTCTTCTCCTCAAATCCGAAATTTCCCTTAATTTTCTCCCTTAAATCAGATTTGTAAACTTTATTTTAATCAAAGGAAACAAAGGAGAATGAAGGAGAGGAGGTTTGGATGGAAAAAAGCATGAAAAACTACTAAATTTCCTTACCTTTTAGCTTGAATTTCTTCTCATTTTCTTCCTTCTCTTGTGTGCCTCATCCCCTAAGGTTTTCTATGGATTTTGGGCAAAGCTTGGTCGACCAAAATGAAGGGGCAAGAAGGGCACCACTTATATATATAAAGGAGGAAGAAAAACTTTTCAAAAATTCCTATTTTGCCCTTCATTTTTGGTTTTTTCATTTCTACTTTGTTTTAGAACCTTTTTGAAAACCATCTTTTCCATTGCTAAATTTAGATTTCCAATTTAGTAAAATTCCGTTGGAATCACTTAAATCAGAGTTAAAACCTTCCAGAATGAATCCGTCAAAATTTGAATACACCAACATTAGAAAACACCCACCGGAGGGGCTTTAGCAGTCCCGGGCCTTCCCATGGTTTTTAGGGCCTCTAAGAACCCTGGGAAACTCAAAACTTTCATTTAAAAAGTTGTCCTGTGTGAATTCCAAAATTTGCCCAAAATTACGAAAATGCCCTTCTATTTCGTAAATTTTTCGTCATAAATTGTTTCTTCATTCTAGCTCCACTTTTCTCTCCGTTTGAGCTTAGGATTTTCATTTTTAGGAGCCTAGAATCCTTCCTAAATTTTTTGGGACCTTAACTACATCATTTCTAGGAACTTCCTTTTGTATCCAGTGAATTTTGTTCGTTGACGGAGAATTTGTACGTTACGTTTCTCACATTTTCTCTGGTTTTCAAAGAATTAGATATTACATTTCTTCCTCCTTAAATAAATTATGTCCTCAAAATTTAGGGTATACTTTCTTTTACTCTTTTCTTTTCTAGCTAACTGCTCTTTTCTTTCCCTTTTTCCTAGCTCTATACGCTTTTCTCAGTGATTTCACTTGTTTAAATTTTTTGTAGCCAGGGAATTTTCATACTAGCTTTTCATAAGAGCTCTATTATTATAATGTATTAACTATTTCTTTTCATAAGGGAAAGAAATTTCTACTCTAAAGGCTGATTCTGGAAGAGCTTACTAATCATATCGTGTTAGTCTTAACCCGATCGTGGGGGTTAATGTTTCTTTTAGTAGACTTATTTACACATCTCAGGAGGTAATTTATTTCATATCACGTCTCCTGTGTCCTCTCCTAATGGCTTGTCATAAAGTCTCATCATCTTTTTGATTGTTTTAGCCATCGGAGCTTTTTATTTATCTGTTACTTATTTACATATTTTGTCCACTGTTCATCTCTGCATTCTTTCTTACTAGCTTATCCCATGATTATAAATCACATTTCTTTCTATCATAGGCCTCACATCTTAATTATTTATTGGGATTATAACTCCTTTGAGGAGTTTCTACTTTAAATGATCCCAATTTCTTTGTGTACTACTACCTCTATCTCTTTAGGCAGGGACTTTTCCTTTCTCTTTTTGCTCACTTACAGTGGCATTTTATAGTCCCACATCTCAACACTAGTAGGCCTAACTTATACTCCTCATACTAGCATTGAAAAGCTACTACCACTAACTACTACTAAATTTTGGTGGGATGCTAGCTATTCTTATAGTTTTACTCACTGGAAACGTACTGTACCACTTACCTCATATAAAAATTGCACCTGACCCTTTTCTGAATACATAAGCTAGCATGTGGGGATCTCTCTATAACTCAATCAAGGCTATTATGTGGTAGGTAGTGGTTCATCTGGCTCTAATTCTGGAAAGCTAATTTCTTACTTTCCCCATGTAATATCTAGTTTTTGTTAAACGATGAAAATAGGCACATTCTCAAAGCAAGTCCCCCGAAATGAACTAGATAAGATCCTAAAAAATTTGAGTAACATTCTAGCCTCCTAAAAACAAGAATTCTAGCCTCAGACGAAAGGAAAAATGAAGCTAGAATGATGAAATAAAATTTGACGAAAATCTTACAAAACGTAATGGCATTTTTGTAATTTCAGGAAATTTTTGGAATTTGTACAAGAGGGCTTTTTAAATCAAAGTTTTGAGTTCTCCGGGGTTCTCAAAAGCCTTTAAAACCATGGAAAGCCCCGGGACAGTTAAATCCCCTCCGGTGGACGTTTTCCAATATAATGTGCCTGAACTTTGACGGGTTCATTTGGAAAGATTTTAGCTCTGATTTGAGTGATTCCAAAGGCATTTTCTTAATTGGGAACCTAAATTTTATAATAGAGAAGATGGTTCTCGAAAGGAAGCTAAAACAAAGGAGAAATAAAAATGCAAAGTACGAAGGGCAAAATTGGAATTTTTAAAAAAGTCCTTTTGCCCTAGCTATATAGGGGTGGCGCCTTACACTTTCCCTCATTTCACTTCAGATTTTCCAACCCCAAACCAGAAGCAAAGCCCTAGGAGAGTGGCACACCAAGGGAAAAGAAAAAGGAGGAAAAATTCAAGTCTTTAGGTATGGAAATTTGCTTGTTTTTCATGCTTTCTCTCCACCAATCTCTTCTCCTCTTTTTCCCTCTTCTTCTCCATGATTTTTCTGAAGTTTTGAGGGCTGTTTTGAAGGGAGAATAGAGGGGAAATTTTGAAATTCAAGTAAGAAGGCCAAGGAAAGCAAGAACAAGCAAGGAAATTCAAGGAAAACAAGGTATTATGCCATTCCTCCACTTGGTCTTCCTCCTCCCTTCCTTTGAGCATGTTTCGACCTAGATATAGACAGCCCTAGGGAGTTAAATTTTCAACCAAACCAAGGGTGAATCTTAGGTGTTTGATGGAGAGGAATAAGAATATGCAAAGAAAACCATGAAATAGTCATTAGAATGCAAGATACAAAACCTAGGGTTTCTAGTGCACCTTTCAAATTCTAAATTTATATGATGATTCTTAGGATTAATTAAGGGTTTAAATGAGTCCTTGAGACACCTAAGATGCTCCCCACAAGCTTCTTTCTTTAAGAAAACAAAGAAAACTCCAAGAAGCCCTAAACCTAGGCATGTCTCAGCCAAGCATGTTCCATATAGCTAGGGAGAGTTTTTAAATTTTTCTAAAGCCATTCTTGAGTCATATTTCATGAATGAAAATGAAGGGAGGCCTTGGAAAAAATTTAGAACTCGGAGAAAGTGATTTGGTGTCTTAGGTTCCATATTATGACCTAAAGAAGCAACATGATACTAAGCCTTTTGTTTTAATGGTATGATGACTCCAAGAGGCTTAAAATGAGTCAAGAATCATATTTGAAAGGAAAGAATGAGGCCTAGAAATTATTTGAGGGGTGTTGCTCATTAAGTGCCTTTATCGACCATAATAAGGGTTATAGAGCAATCTAGTGATTAACCTAGTTGTGTGACCTTAGAATGTATTTTATGAGCCTAATTGGCTCCCATAAATTGTATCTAGGCCAAGAGAAACTATCCCCACCAATTTATAGGTGTGTGGCCGAAAGAAGAGGCTTGAATTTCAAGGAAAAAGTATGTGGTTGTACACAAGGTAGCTCTCTTCACCTTCTCTCATGCATGAATATGTATTTTGTTTGTTTTAGAAGTTTGTATGTGTATTTTTAGGCTATGAAAAGTATGCTAGCATGCCTTTATGTGTCATGATTCTTGATGCCATGTTATACTCCCAAATGGATACATGATGTTTGTTTGAGTTTACTTGAGTGTGGAGAGGCCAAGAACTCTTCACCATGGTAAAAATGAGCCAGGAATCCTTGAGCTTGGTTGAGACAAAGTAAAGAGTCTCCCAAAAGCAAAGTGGGCTCCCAAGAGTATGCTTGAGTCCAAAGCTCTTAAAGAATAGGTGAGGCAAGTCCAAAATCCATGAGGAGAAGTGTGAGGCCAATCCACATACTTAGTGAGCTCTTGAATGTCTTGTATGATTTGTTCATATACCAAGTTTGCTTTTTAAATGTCCATGACTTCTATTTTCTCCATGCATGCATTTGTAAAGCTTGATTTGCACATATTATATATGATGGAATAGGAGATGAGCTATTGGGATTCTTTGAATCTCATCCCCTCCTCTCCAATGCTCTAACATGCTAAGTGGACCAAGTAGCTATGGTGAAGGGAGCCAATAACAATGAAAGAAGGAGATTGACAAGCATGTGCCTAGTTTTATTCTTTTTAAATCCATAATGATACTTCACAATGTATATGATGTTGTAAATGGTTTATGACCCTTAAGATATATGTAAATATGATATTATGTGATGTTAAAATGTATGGATATGATGTATGACCCCTAGCATATATTTTGAGTATGTAATGCCAAAATATGCAATGTGGAAGTTTGATGGAAATGTTCATAAGTATGGGTTGAATGGCAAAAATGAGATGCATGAGGTTTTGGACTATTTGGGCTACTCACACAAGTATTAAATGTGCTTTTAGACTTGCCCAAAAAGTGCCAACACCAAGGGAAAGCCATTTGGCAAGTTTGGTACCTCATATGGAGCCAAATTTGACCATAATAGAACCCTATATAACTTTTTAGCCAAATGAAGTAGTCTTGATCTAAAATTTGGCATGCAATTAGGTATCATTAAGAGATTTTTGGAAAGTTAAAGATCATAATTTTTGGAGGTCTACAGAATATTTGATGATTTTTCAAAGTTGGCAAATTTCATGGTTTCTGGTTTACTGTACTATTCATTTGGTCCGAAATTAAACTCTATCACTCGAGGTTCAAATGATGTCCAATTACCATGAAATTTTATACAGAAAAATGAGACAATTATAGTGAATTTTCCAACTGAATAACCTCATTTGGAGGTCTAGAGAGGGAAATATGAATTTTTGAAATTTCTGTCCAGTATCAGTAATTTTGCCTGACCAGAAGTACTGTTCCATTGAATTCCAAGGACTAGGCTTGATGAATTGATCTAGAGATATTTTTCATCTCTATTTAACATTCACAGATTTCCAGATTGGTATGATTTACATGGATTGGATTTTTTTGGAATTAATTGGATATTTTCAAAGTTTTATGCAGAATTCTGTGATAGTTCCAGAATTCAGTTGGATCTTTGGACCATTTTGGATGTCAAACATCCTATATAATGAATGTTATAATCTAGACATATTTGTATTGTGAAATATACATCCTAAGCTTTCTAGAATGACCAAGATTGCATGATTTCGACTTTTCTAGATTTAGTTATGATTTTCCAAAATTTGGCAAGAAAATGGAGCAAATCTAGCCGAGAATGAACTTCTATATTTCATACTCCATTTCGGTTTCCATGAGTTGTAGACATAATTTTGTGATGCAAATGAGTTGTTTTGATGTAATTAAATATGAAGATGTATAGTATGAGCTCACATGGTCCATATGATACCGATTGAAACTTTTAGATATGATGCAACGCGAATAAAAATCCATTCTTCCTTGCTTTTTCTATGGGAAACCTATATGGTTCATGATATTATGCCATTTAAAAGTATAAGATGAGCTAGAATTTATAGTGTTACACCTCATCCCATACACTATGCTCATCTCTCAAGAGAGCTAGTCAATGGTTTAATTGTTTGAGTAAAGCCTTCATATCTCTGTGGCAACGGTTTACCAAACTCAGGAGGTATCTAGTCTTTGAGACAAAACCTAGCTGAAATTGTGCTGGTCTCTGAGACTAACTGCTCTGTAAAAACTATCTCAGGCCATCATCTCACTAGAGAACTATCATGCTATAGCTAGGGCTCTCTGTAACTTTGTGGCATCTACATAACCCTTGGGTCTACTACGACCTCTCAGAGCCCTACTAGGTTCTACTGCAACTTATAATCTTCAGTTTTCGTTAAACAATGGAAATAGACGTGTTTTCAAAGCAAGTCCCCTGAAATGAGTTAGTTAAGGTCCCAAAAAATTTAAGCAACATTTTAGACTCCTAAAAATGAGAATCCTAGCCTCAGACGGAAGGGAAAATGGAGCTAGAATGAAGAAACAAATTTTGATGAAAAGCCTATGAAATCTAATGGCATTTTTGTAATTTTCAGAAAATTTTGGAATTCACACAAGAGAGCTTTTTAAATAAAAGTTTTAAGTTCTCTAAGGTTCTTAGAGGCCTTGAAAACCATGGAAAGTCTTGAGACAGTTAAATCCTCTTCGGTAGATGTTTTCTAATGTCGGTATGCCCAAACTTTGACAGGTTTGTTCGGGAAGGTTTTAGCTCTGATTGGAGTGATTCCAAAGGCATTTTACTTAATTGGGAACCTAAATTTTATAATGGAATAGACGGTTCTAAAAAAGGAGCTAAAACAAAGGAGAATCGAAAATGCAAAGAACTAAGGGAAAAATTAGAATTTTTGAAAAAGTCACTTTCCTACACCTATATATAGGTGGCGCCTCACACTCTCCCTCATTTAGCTTCAGATTATTCAGCCCCAAACTAGAATAAAAACCCTAGGAGAGAGGCGCACAAGAGAGGAAGAAGAAGGAGAAGAAAATCCAAGCTTAAGGTATGTTTTCATGGTTTTTTTTTTTATGCTTTTCTTCATCCACACCTCCTCTTCTCCCTTCTCCTTAGTTTCCTTTAATTAAAATGAAGTGTATAAATCTAATTCAAGGGAGAAATTCAAGGGAATTTTGATTTAAAGAGAAGAGCTTGGAGAAAGCAAGATTCAAGCCAAAATAAGCAAGGAAACTAGGTAAAATTTCATCCTATAGTTGCTATTCTTGATTCCTCTTCTTCTCCAATTCGACACACATGAAGAACCCTAGGAGGATCTAATTTTTAAGCCAAACCAAGCATGAATCTTAGGTTTTTAAGGGAGAAGAACAAGAATATGCAAAGAAAACAACAAAATAACCATTAGATTTCAAGATGCAAATTCCTTTCAAATTCTGATTTTGTGTGATGATTCCTAGGTCTAATTAAGAATTTAAATGAGTTCTTGAGATCCTTAAGATGCTCCCCACATGCTTCCTCCTGTAAGAAAACAAAGAAATCTCTATGGAGGCCAAAATTGCCCATAGTCTCAACCTAAGCAAGTTTTTATAGCTAGGGAGAGTATTAAATTTTTCTAAGGGCATTCTTGAGTCATATTTGATGAATGAAAATGAGGGGAGGCCTTGGAAAAAATTTAGAACTCATAGAAAGTGATTTGGTACTTTAGGTTCCATATTATGACCTAAAAAAGCAACATAATGATAGGCCCTTTGTTTTAATTGTGTGATGACTCCAAGAGGCTTAAAAGGAATCAAGAATCAAATTTGAAAGAAAAGAATAGAGCCTAGAAATTATTTGAGGGGTGTTGCTTCATTAGGTGCAAGTATGGACCATAATGGGATTTATAGACTAACCTAGTATTTAAGCAAGTTGTGTGAACTTAAAATTTGTTCTATAAACCTAATTGGCTTCCATAAATTGTATCTAGGCCAAGAGAAACCATCTCCACAAGTTTGTGGGTGTGTGGCCAAAAGAGGAGGCTTGAATTCCAAGAAAAAATTGTGTGATTATATACAAGGTAGCTCTCTCCACCTTCTCTCATGCATGGATGTGTGTTTAGCTTATCTTGAAATGTGTGTATGTGTATTTTCAAGCCATGAAAAGTATGCTAGCATGATTTTATATGCCATGATTCTTGATGACATAATATGTTTTCAAATGAATACATAATGTTTGTTTGAGTTTTCTTGAGTGTGGAAAGACCAAGAACTCTTAACCATGGTGAGGATAAGTCAAGAACCCTTAAGATTGGTTGAGACATAGCAAAGAGTCTCCCAAAAGCAAAGTGGGCTCCTAAGAGTATGGTTGAGTCCAAAGCTCTCAAAGAAAGGGTGAGGCAAGTCCAAAATCCATGAGGAAAAGTGTGAGGCCAATCCAAACACTTGGTGAGTTCTTGAATGTTTTGTATGACTTGTTCACATGCCAAGCTTGCTTCTTGAATGTTCATGACCTCCATGATATCCATGCATGCATTTTTAAGGCTTGCTT